>JAWNNP010003456.1:1264166-2528333 GCA_035044805.1 Leucophenga maculata
GCAGTTCAAAGTTTTAACATTTTTTACTATTACGTACCAAGAAAAATACTTCAATATTACATTCATACTACAAAACACTGGAGTCACAAATATAAGCTCAAAAAATTTAAATACATATATCTTTCTAGTAAATACATATATCTGCCTAGTAAATCCGTCTGACTTTTGTTCAAAACCGAATGAAAATCTCTTCCAGAGTTTCTGAGTTAAACGCGTGTTTATATGCCGGGACCATTTTTTTTTTACGTAGTAATGTCTGCTGAGCTATATAGCGTAAATCAGTCTTAAAAGAAATTATTTCAAATTAGTTGGAGCAGTAATCTACTAAGCCGTGCCCATTACCACAAGTTACTTTACTAGTTCTTAAGATTCTACCGCTCCTTTTACATACAAAGTATTTCTAATTGACTACCTTTCCGGAACTAAACAGTTAACAAAAACCAACGACTAAAAGGGGAAAATTCGTTTATTGGTTTTGAATGCGCATGATATATTTTTTATGAACTTTCTTCAGAAAAGAACATACATAAAATTTGATTACTTCGGTTTCGACTTTTTCGATCACGTTTTATTTTATTTTAACTGATTTTTTTTTTTAGAAAGATCCAAATCCCTAAAAACTATTTCGACTACCTTAAAGTTTTGGGCCCAGCGAATCAAAAGATTTCAACGGTATTTATTTTCCCTAGCGAATCAAACAATAATAAAAAAAAAAATAAACTCAAGAAATAAAGCTGAGTGTTGTTAATTTCCAATTACTTATTACACGCAACTCTTTGGACATAATTCTCTGGAACTATGTTCTATTTCCGAACCCGGTGGGTAACAATAAAGAGGTGAAGTCTGTGCTGAGTTTCTATTTTTAGCAGTTTAACGATTCTCAGTATAAACATAGCATTGAACATTGCTAGGAAATGCCTATCCAGCTAAAAGGAGACTATGTAGGGGAATAAAGTTGTTTTTGCCAAGTTTTAGGTGTTTTGTTTTTTGGGAAAGGTACTTCTAAGCCGCTTAAACCTAGCTTTTTCCCAACAATAAAAATTATGGAGTATTGAAATTAAATAAAATAAACAGCATTGACTGATTCACATTTTTAACAGAGCTCCTTTCTTATTAGATTCTACGAAATAGTTCTGGACTAGTTTGCAGGGCATTTTAGCAACTTATTTCTATTGTTGCAAGAGTTCTTAAATAATGTTTATATTCAACTTGAATGCTTCTTGTAAAGGATGTGAGCAACTCGGTTCTACCGATGTTTAATAAGTTTTAATAGTTTTTTTTCTCCATTTTTTGTATTTTGTTTGATAGGTATACATATATATTTAAATTTCCCCTTATGCATAAATACTAAACACTTAAACATTAAATTTTAGACTATTCATATAGAATATATATGTATATAAATAATTTTCACATTAACATGTACTTTTTTTTGGGCTATTTTCCACATTTTTTTTTTGTCTCTTTTTCTTTTTAATTTTTCATACACTTATTAAGTATTTCATTCTTTGTTTGCTTCATCATTGTAGTTGTAGCATTAATAATAATAATATAATCTATATATGTATATTATATATTCATAAAAAAAAAAATACTTAATTCTACAAAAAATAATAATAAAAAAAAAACTTAACTAAATCAAACAAAACAAAAACAGTCATAAGTCTTTTCGAATATTTTTTTCACAGTGTCTTTCTCTGTCTTATAAATTGTTTATAATGATTAATATGCATAAAAATTATATTGATGAGTTTTTTAGACGATCAATTTCAATATAAGAATCTTTCGATACCAAGTTTTTTTTTTTTTTATTGGCTTTAAATTATTAAGAGAAATGCCGAAGAAAAAAAAAAAAAATAGATCGTCTAAACATGCCTTAAGCAATATGGAAAAAAGTGCAAATGTGTGTGTTGTGATGTTGTGACTTTATACTAAAACACGTAAATAATTTTTTTTTTTTTTTTATTATAATCTTCACACCGTGCCTGAAAGCAGGCCGCATTGGAGTACCCATAAGCCATATTTTTTCAAGCTATTTTGCTCATGGTTTATTCTGGGTCTATGTGAAGAGTATTTAATTTTTTGTGATTTTCTTTGAAATATTATTTTTAAGCAAGTTTTTGACTAATTGTAATAATCAGCACTTGAGCTGCTAAAAAATTTTTGTTTGTGTGATTGTTGGTGTGTGAATACCCCAAAAAAAATTTTCATCTCCAAAGAATTGCGCTTTTTTAGCTTCAAATCATGGATGCCAGAGTACAACATTTTTTGATCTTGCCTTTAAATCGACAGTGGACACAATTCACCGCAAATTTTAGAACAAATTTTATAGAATTTTTCATAAAACTGAAAAGTTCAAATCATTTTTTTTTTTAACACATGAAGGCAGGGAACAACGTCTGCACTTGTGCTCAGCACTCTAATCCCTCCACTTCTTATATTTATTTTATTATTTAATTTTGGAAATAATTGCGGCAAATGATTTTCCGTCAAAGGCTTATGAAATATTTATTTAAATTTTAAACATTTTAATTTTTAAATTTTTTTATAATAAAAAAAAATTTTTATTTGGTATGTTCAACATACCAGCAGAGAAATTAGAGACTCAGTCTAGAAATTTTGAAGTCATATGCATTGGCGCCTTATTGTACTAGAGCTAGTTTAGCTAGACAAGGTATGATTTAAAAGTTAACAATATTTGAGATTTTTTTTTTATTTTTTTAAATGTGTTGGTTTTTTGTGTATATTTTTAGTTGCAAAGTATTTAACATTTTTAATTGATCGGTTTAACGCCAGCAATAAATTTTTGCTATTTATTTTGCAAATATAAAATTATTTATTTTTTGTTATTTATTATTTGCGTTTTATAGCCAAAAACAATTAATTAACTTTCTTAATTGAATTTTTTTTGAATTAGTTTGAATTTCTAACGTCCAGCGTCATAATTTTGTTATTGTTTCCAAAAAAAATGTTGATCTTAATCTTTTGTTTTAATAATACTTGATTATTTTTTAAGCGGTTTTTTGTATGACTGTGCGAATTTTATTTTATGCAAGTATGTATGTGTGTGTGTGTTTTTTTTATTTTACGTGGTTTATTCATAAAGTATTCTTTTTATTAATAGTTAGGTCGCTTATATTTTGTCATTGGCTTGAGCATTTTTCACTTTAAATACTTTTCAAACAAACCGCGTTTATGAATGCATGTTTTTTTTTTTTTTTTTTTTTTTTTTGTCGCTGTGAATGTGTTTTTTGTTGCTTATCAATTGTGAATATCTTATCTCTGTACTTGTTGCAATACTTTTTAAATTCTTTAATACACACACACGGACACACCTCAAGTACATATTAACTTATTGTATTAAGCAATAAGGCGCCAATGCATTTAATTGTTAACAATTTTGCGCAAGTATTTGCGCGTAGCTGGCTGACTGACTGGGTGGGCGAATTGATTGGTTCGTTGTTAGTGTGTTGAACATAAACAGTATAATTAGTGTGTAGGTGTGTGTGTATGTGTGTTGCACTTGCTGCTTAATGTCTTTTTTTTTGTTTTTGTTTCTGTTTTTTGTGTATTAAATTGCTTGGCAGCACTGGCCGCCCGCCTAATTGATATACGAGGAATCAGCACAATGCATTCTTTTAAGCACCAACAACATGCCCGCATTCGTGCCCGCGCTGCCCCATCTCACGCACTCGGACATCTGCAAAAAGATTTTCGTTGAGATTTTCAAATTGGTTTTTAGGGGGGGCCACTGCCGCCGCCTTACAGTAATAAAAAAATTAATTTTTTTTGTTCTTAATTTATATATAGAAGATATTGTTTTTTCCTGCTATTTTTTTTTTTTTTTTTTTTTTGTTGAGCTGCATCTGCTCCTTTGTACGTTTTTGATTTGGAAAATATTTACTTTTTGTTTTAGGGTTTTCTTTGCTGTTGTTTTTGTTGTTGTACATATAGTTCGATCAAAATTGTACGTCAATAAGAAAAATTTGATTCGCTTTTGTATTTTTTTTTTGGCTTTTGTTGTTGTAATAGTTGTTGCTTTTTGTTGTGGTTGTTGTTGTGGTTGTTGCTATAGTTGTTACATCATGAACGATAGTTGTTGTTGTTGCAGTTATTGTTCTCTCTGTGTTGTTGTAATTGATAGTCATAGATCATAGTTGACAATAAGAAACATAACTGAACAGCTGTTTTTTTTGTTGTTGTCTTTCTTCCTTCCTTTTTTTTTTTTTCTTCTCTCTTACTGTTCAGTATTTACTGTCCGCTCAATTCATCACTTCACTATCACTGTCTCGCTTTCTCTCTCTTTTACGCTTGCTAACTTTTTTCTTCTTCTTTCTTGCAAACATTACATATATATATGTATATATAATAGCTATATACAGATATATATATTGCATTATACATAGTATATACTTGAACATCTTGGAAAAAGACTAATTGATCAGATGCAGCAGCACGTGGTTAGCACTCGTTGTTACCTGTCTGCGGCGCACATCTTGCTGCCGGCTACCGTAGCGGCACCAATAGGCAAAATGTTTGCTATTATTCCAAAGACTCTGTTTGGCCTTGCGTGCGAGGGACACCTGTAGTTGAAGAGAATTTTTGCGAAAAAGAGAAAAAAAAAAATAAAAATGGAGCAGCATAAACTCTCAGTTTTAATATTTTTGTTTTTTTTTGGTAATTTTATTCTACAAACCTGATTGCGTATGTCCTTCTCGTTGTGTGGCAACTTTTCCTTGTCAGAGAAATTATTAATACGTAGCTCCCAGCCATGTTTCCAGATATCAGCAAGCGCCATTTTAATCATTTTATATGTGCCATTCTCACGAATTTTTACCGAAAAAATTTCAATGGTTTCGGGTTTTGGTTTGTTGTCTGTAAAGATCGGCAAAGAACAGAAGAAAAATTAGTAAATTTGACTATTTTTAAAAAAATGTTTATAGGCCACAGTTAGTAATTTAAAAATTCCAAAGTACTATTTATTATACAACTTTTACAGCCAAACACGTTAACAATTAAATTGTTGAGGTTTAGTTTTTAGAATTTTTTTTTTAATTATGCGCTACAGAGGCTTTGCAAATTTTACTTTTTTGCTAGAAAGTCACGCAAACAACGCAAAACTTTTGCAACGTGCTTAGCCTATTTTGTAACTTTTTGCTTAGTGTTTGTTGTTTTATAATTTTTATAATTATATATTGTTAAAAAATATCATAAAAAACCGTCTAAATGAAATGTTTCCTACTCTAAATCATAGCAAGTTGACAGTTCAGTATCTCACAAGTAGTATTTAGTGTTACACAAGTTCGCAAAAGGGAGGAAAAAAATAATTTTTTTATTTGTTTATTTTTTTACTTGCACAGCCCAACTGATTAATTTTAATTCAGCCAATTTTCGCTCGGTAGAATGTATCAATTGTTGTGGCGTTCTATGGTATGCAATTGAGTGCCGGGCATGTCTGTGGTTCAGGTGTTTATATAGACATTGCGTTATGAAAGTAGAAGACTTCAAGTTAAAATTTACTGCTCTAAAAAATTTAATGAAAAAAGTAAAAATTAATAATTTTCTTAAAATTCATTCAAAGTTTGTAGTTCATCCATATTTATCATATTTTTATGACACATTTATTTGTCTTTTAATTTTTCCACACACTGTACTAAAAAATATGCAGTGCCTGTTGTCTGTTTATTATTTTGTGTACTTGCCTCCTCTGCTGCAGCAGAATTCGTTTTCACTATAGAAGTTCTTCATTTTTATTGCTTTTGATATTTGCGCTTAATAAAAAAAAAAAAAAATACTATTCTATTCTATTTATTTAATTTTCTTTTATATATTTTGCTCAGCAAACGACGCCACCTGTTGTAATTTAGCTATTTTTATTTGTTTTTCTTAAACAATTGTTTTCAACTTAAATATTTCAATTTTAATACTAGAAAATGTGTTTTTCTGCTGGTTTCTTGTTGTTATTTTGTTATATCTTATGCTAAAGCAAGTACAAAGTCTTATTTTGTAAGAAAAATTCTTTCAAACGTGTAGAAAAGGCTCTGAAAATATTTCCCCTGGTAGATGAAAGTAAATAAAATTAAAACGTGTCAATATTATTTATTAGGATTTGACTTCCTGTTTGTTAAAAATTTGAAAAATTTAGATATCAAGGAATGCGATTTTTTTTTAATATTGTACTTCCCGCATTTATATACCCTACTACTGCGAGACTGTTTGAGTAGTAAATTGTTTGCAATGTTTAATTATTTTTTGTTGTCTTTAACTAAATATAAATAAGAACGTTATTAAACAGATACACTTCAATATTTTCTAGCACATACAGTTACAGATAAACTTCTTTGATCTGCTTCTTAAACTTGTCGTAGTTTTTTTTTTTTAATTCAATGAACGACTAAGTCGTCTAGGATCTAATAAAATTTGCAAATGATACATGCAGCAGGCATTGCAGCTGTAACTGAAACAATTGTCTGCATAGCCTCTCAATATATATTGACGTTGAGCCAGTTAAAATTAAATAATTTTCAAGTTGTATTATATGGAAGTATGTACATGCTTTTGCTGCATATTTATGTTTTAGTTGAAGATGTTTTTTTTGTTTTTTTTTTTTGCTAAATTCCTTCATAAAGCATATTTATTTGTTTATAAATGGTTTATTATTAAATGCACATCACTGACCTCATTGAAGTCTAATCTAGTGATTCATTGAGCAGTACAACTGAGTATCTATAGCAGGCCACAGCTTATTGCATTGATTATGCGAGCTATTATCTATCTTTTGTATAAGTTGGTCCGTCCGTCGCTACAAGTAAATAAATTGTTTCAAAGTCTGTTCAGAGTTTTTGCCGGCATATACAATTTTTGATTTCGTAATACATTGTTGTTGCTTTTACTTTTTTGTTATTGCAATATATATTGTACATAATGCAATCTTCGGGGTTATAGTGCAAAATGTATGTAAACTGAATAATTCCACATTTTACAATTTCTTGCTACACAGTTTTTGTTGTAATACATTTATGGAACAAGACAACAGCAACAGCAACAACAACAACAAATAAAGCAATATGCAATACATTGAAATAGCAAATTTAAAGGCCTTTCAATTAAATATAGAAATCCTTGAGCTTTATTTATTTATTTTTATTTTCATTTAAGTAGTTGATTTAAACATACATTCATCAGTTATCAGTTTTAAACTTCGTTGTGTTAGGGAAAGTCTTTATTTGAATTTTAAATACCAACATTTGTATTTCTATTGTTTGGTTTTGTATATATATGTAGGGTATAATGTAGTACGTGACATTTTGCATTAGAAACTAGCGTACTTAGTAACGCTGCCGCTGATAAGCTTGAAGTGTGCCACTTCTTTACAACTTGGTTTATTTATTTATTTTATTATAAATTAGCCTGCGCTGCTGTCATTAAAGTGCATACTAATACGGAAAAGCAAATATAGTTCATTGTTATTGGAAGAAATAGGAGATATATGTACATTTTTATATATTTTAGAAAAAGGTTACCTCATAAAAGATTTTCTTTAATTCTCAGTACTAAAATCATGCGAATTAGGGTATAATTTTTGTTCTTCTTCTGAAAGTGTATGAGCATAAAAATTCTACCTTCTAAATTTCTCAGTCAACAATGATTTAAATTGGAATTATTTATGAACTTTATCAAACTTTTCCACCCAAATGAAAATTCCGATATATGTATCTATAAAGAGGAAATATAATAAACTGCAACTCTTTGCTATTATCAAAGATACACTGCTGCAAGCATATTGAAAGAAATGCTTCCACATGGTTGCGCTTCATCATATTGCATTAATATCAGTAAAAAAAAAATTATTTATTTTGTTTTCAATTAGGTCTTGATTCAGTGAAGAAACGATTTTTTTTTTTTTTTTATTGCTGCTTTACGTGCAGAGAAATTGATTTTTTTTCTTCTGCTGTTGTTGTTGTTGTTGTTGTGGCGCTTATCGAAAACATAAAACTGACAATTAGATAGACAACAATCAGAGTGGCCTCCCAATCAGAGAGCAGCACCCAGTTGTCGTTGTAGAGCGGGCGCCTGCCTGCACGTGTGTTGGGTTATTGGCCCACAAGATGCAGTTTGAGTGCAGAAGACTGCACTCACAAACACACACACGCAAATACAGTTTGGTGTGGGTACCAAGCAGCCGCATGGTTGTTGGCACAGAGAGATAAAGAGTGCGAAAGAGAGCGAATGTAGTTTATGGTACTGAGACATTGTATATGCAGTGCATATGTCTGTACCTGTTTGTCTCATTTTCTGGATGCTGTCATATTTACTGCGCTCTGCTGTCTGCATGTATACAAGTGATGTATGTATGTATGTGCATATAAATAAGTCGCCTATATTACTACATATATATGTATACAAGGGTGGGTATAAAAAGTTATGATAGTGGTTTTATTTAAAAACAAATTGAAATGGTTGGAATTGATTTAGGCGTCTCTGTATATTTGGAGAGAAAAAAGAGACTATTATAAGTCTTTTTTGTCTTACGTGTGTTAGCTAAAAGCAAAAATAATGTTTTTTTTTTTTTTTTAAATTCGGGAGAGGAGCTAACAGCTTCGATGGCTGAAAGTTCTTTTTCAAAAACACATTTTTAAATTTGGTTATCGTTTCATTGACATTACTTTTTGTGCAAACCCTGTAGTATTAGAATTAAAAAAAGCAGATGACAACAACCGAGCTTGTTAATAAATTTTCCGCCATTATATTTTAAACGCACCCTGCATGCGGCAAGTGTGGGTGAAAATAAGTAACAACAAAAACAACTGCACAAACAATGCCAACAACAAAAGCTAACCGCGTTGTTTTTTGTTTTTGTTCTATATATACATACATATTTCACTTATAATACCCTGCAGTCATATGTATGATGTGTGGTATATTAATTTTGTTGAATATTCATAAAATTTGTTTAAAAAAAAAATAATATAATAAGCGGACACAGCGTATGCTGCCACGCCCATGCATTGTTTTTCCTTTGTATATAGTGCAAGCTATTTCTCACGGTGCCCTTTACATACATATATGTATCAGCTATTAGGCAGTGAAAATCCCGTCAAAACGGTTCAGCTGTTTTGGAGATTAGAGGGAATAAACAGACATATAAAAATTTTGATGATTAACATTTTTTGTACGAACTACAACGAAACTGACTTCGACAGACTGGATTAACTAGATCCACTCAGCTTTTCGAGCTCTATTCCGGGAAAACCTATGTTAAAGATCTTCAAACTCTGATACAGTGTCATGACGAAGTACTTCAAAGGTGGTTTTCACACTGTGTCCAGGAATGAGAATATTACAGAATATTATGAGGTTCTTATTTCGAACAGTTTAACGCTGAAAACTGTTCCATTAAGTTAATTTTGAGAAGCATAATCTGGATCTATTGGATTATAGTTTTTTCTTCTTTTACTACAAATACTTAATTATGTTGTTTTCTTCTTGGTGGTACTCCTTTTCATTGTTTACTCTTTGACTTTATTTAGCACATTTGTTGTTTTTACTATTTCGCAATTTGCTAAACGTTAATGAGTGGGAAATGGTGTGAAAAAAAAAAACAAAAAATATATATAGACGTCAGAAAATAATGATTGATTCTATGTGGTGCTAAATCGCATCTAAAAATTATAACAACAACAACAACTAAGTACATTAAATTGACACGTGATGCTTTTTTGCAGCTTCATTTTGACACCTCTGCCCCAACTTGCATCACATCATACGCGCACGAGGCTTTGTTGTGAAACATATTAATATATATGGCGAGATAGTGTAAGAAGAAGAAACAGTTTCTAGTGAGTGGCAAATTTGTTTTTTTTGCTAACTGCTTATTTTTCACTGCTTGCTGCTATGTCTGATACTTATTCTCTTCGCCTGTTCAGCTTTTTAAAACGAATTTTAAGTTTGAGTAGCACAAATGTCAAACAGTTTGAAAAGCATTAGTCTTTAGCAATTTTTAAACTTACAAATTTTATTTTATATTTAAAAATAAATAGCTTTTGACGCTGCAGACCGTTTTTGTTGTAATAAATGCTAAAATTTAAACAAAATTAAGCTGCTTAAATTTAAGTTATTCGATTTTGTTTATAATTCACGGCTTTTGGGTGATGCGCGCACAAATTTGTAGCTTTTTTCAAATAAATTTTATTTAACAAGTGTAAAGCGTATTCAAGCTTCTGTTTTTTTGTTTTTTCTTTCATTGAAATCTATTATATGTAGCAAAGCTTTCGTTGCAGTTGTGGAACGGAGTTTTATCATGCAACCCACGTATTATGTATGCCTATGGCTCGCTCGTGTATATATGTATGCATTGTATCTATAGACTATGTGCATGCATTTTCATTTGTATCTCGTGCTTGTTGTTGCGCTTGCTATACATATTTTCAACAGTCAACAATATGCGTATAATGATGGGAATTTTCTCCCCTTTTATTTGCTTTTTTATTAAGTTTTTAAATCAATCTGGAGAAAAAAAAACTGCTGCAATCTCTCAGCTGCATATTTTAAATAAAAAAAAAAATTAGTCGTGTAGCATATCCGCAGCAACTTTCAGCTACATGCTTGGCTGAGTTTTTCCTAATTTTTCTTCTAGAAGTTTCTCGCATGGTAGTGCATCAAATAATCTGTTGCTGCTGCAAGGTCATTCGCGGCTGGAATAATATTTACACAAAAAGAGAATACTTGTAGAGCTACTCCACAACAAAAATCACCCCTTTTGTTGCACACTCTTCCTATATATATATATATATTTTTTTTTTTTGTTTCAATTGACGGGAAAATATTTAATGATTTATGCTGATTAGATAAGCGCTACGAAGCACCCAACTCTATTTTTGTACTGAATTAACCAACTTATTTGGTGCTCTAGAAATTTTATGATTACGTTTTATTTGGAAACATTTTTGCAAAATGACTATTCAAAATTTTCAGACATCTCTCTAATCTTTAAGATAAATTTTGTCCAAATAATTGTTGTTGTAAACTACTGAGTTGGTGAGTCAGATTTTGACCAATAAATATGCGTACATATATGTCTTTAATTTATGTGAGTGCTTAGGTTTTTTTATGGATTAAGTCTTAAGTCTATAGAGTAGTAGTAGATAAGCAGAACACCACTTTGAGAAAGGTTAGTGCGTATTTGTGAAATTAATAATCTTGAACTTGAATTTTTGGGCATTGCACCATACCGAAAACATTTAAATAGGCGCACAAAGTATAGCTAACAATTTCATAGATGGGTTGGGTCCCTAGATTTAACCTTCAATTACCAATAGAAACAAAAAATGAATACCAGTCTAGATTTTTGAAGGCTAACTCGGCCCCACTGTAAGGTTTAGAAGCCATACAAGCGCTACCCTAATTTTTCACTACAAATGCCAGCTTGATCTAACTTTTATTTAAATTCTCATAAAAATTCCTGCTCCATAACTCGCATGCATTTGTGCACTTACCTTTGGCTGTTTTGCAGAGTACAATGCCATACCATGACGACACCGGTGTCTCATTTTCATCCTGATCCTCCATGAAGCTCATGCTGCTGTTTGTATTGCGCGACATTGACAGAGCAGAAGCACCGCCACTGCCAACGCCAGAAGCATTTGAGAAACCGCTCGCCATATTGGTAATGTTTTCCATGTCAAGTGAATCGGCATCGGAGGTGGCAGCCGCAGCTGCGGCAGCAGCTGCGGCAGCCTCAACTGCTGCACTATTGCGCACCTCGACAATGAAGCCGCATTCGACAACGGCGCAGAAAATGCGCTGCTCATCGGCCTTGAACCATTTGGATTCGCGTAGCTTTTGTACGGCTACAGAGCTGCCGAATGTAACGGTTTTGTTGCCGTGCTGTTGATGATGATGTTGTTGTTGTGGTTGACCCAGCAGTGCCCAATTGGCGGTCGGTGTCGTTGGTGCACTGGACGCAGCTGGAGGTGAATTGCTCTGATTCTGTTGATTGTTATGACCCTGTAGTGGCCACCATTTCAGTGAGCTGACAAAGCTGTTCGAACGTTGCATCATGTTGTTGTTGTTGTTGATTTTTCTTCTCTTAGTTTTCTTGGCAGATTTGTTTGGTGGGTGGTTTAATAGTTATTTTGTATTTCTTTTTATTTCTTTTTTGTCTTTTATTTTTGTTTACTTGCAACTCCTCGGTTATTTGTGTGTGTGTGTATAATCTTTTACGCGCTATAAACAGCGGCGGCTCGGCTTCTAGTTGGAATGTATGTATCTGTGTGTGTGTGTGTGTGTATATGTGTTTGCAGATTGGGAAAATGCACAAAATTTTTCCTGCTTTTGGTTTTTTGTTGTTGTTTCTGCTTAACTTTCACTTAGCAGCGTTTTTTGTTGTTGTTTTTCTGCCGCTTTTCATTAAATTTCATACAAACTTGTAATTTTTAAGTACAAAAAAATTCACAAAAAAAAAAATGTATTTCTTTTCAAAAAAAATAAACAATAAAATGCATTAAGTTTGGCAATTTCTTTTTATTGTATTTGTGTTTGTTGTAGTTGTTGTTGTTGTTGTGACTATATGTGTTTGTTTTAATTAAAATGTTGCTCGTTAAATAAATAAATTTACTCAAAAAGCTAATAATAATATTTTTAATTATTATTATATGTATTTTAATTATTTGTTCATTTAAATGCACTCGCTGGTGTTTTTGTTGTTGTTGTCGCTTTTGTGCCTGTTGTTGTTGTTTTTATCTTTGTTTAATTTATGTTTTTTGTTATTTTTCTTGTAAGCTTTCGTTTTGCTGTTATATTTTCTTCAGTTTTTCACTTTTTTCTTTTAGCTGCACAATTTAACAAATTGCTTTTGGTTTGTTTTTGTTTTTTAATCTTTTTTCTTGTTTGATTTTTGTAAGTAATGCAAAAGACTGAAAAATATATTCGTAGTTTTGTATTGCATCAACACGCTGCCGCTGTAGTAGGTCTGTTCGCATTTGCTGTACGCTCTCGTCTTGCTTGGTTTTCTGTTTGGGAGTTCTATTTAAAGCAGAGAGCCATCTCTGTTTGAAAGCCGGTTTTCTCACCACAGCAGCAGCAGCAGAGGCGGCGGCAGCAGCAGCATCGTCAATTGTGCTCTTTTGTGTTGTTGCACACTCTTGGGAATGCAATGTAGTGTAATAATATTAGCAGGGTATTTCGCTTGATTGCACTCTTTTGCGCTGCTACATTTTCAGCGTGAGTTATTTTCCGAAAAAATATGCGGCAGCATTTACGGAGCTCAACAAAGCGCGTATAATATGCTTTTGCGCTCATTTACGACGCGGCACACACACATACAACGTTACTGCATAGTTGAATGTGTACTGCTTGAGAGTTGCGTAAGTGCAAGCGAGTTGAAGCATAAAAATGCGCTCTTGCTGTGGTGAATTTGGCTGTCTTTTACTCTTTGAGTATGCTTTGCACACTTTATATGTAATATAAAAAGGCTATTATTAGTCGTTTAAAAAGTTTGTAACATAACAAAGCAGCAGGTGTCTGGTCTGGGAGTTTACGTATAAGGTTTAGTTATGTCATTGTTGTTGTTGCTTTTTCTGCGCAAAGTTTATTTATGCTCATATGCTAGTATTTTGTTTATTAATATACCCTACATAGCAAATATTTGTAGCTGGTTTATTTGTGTTACTTACTTAAATGGCCCTCAACCGTTTTTCGGTCATGACCGCATTTAAGAAGGTGCGCCAGCTTCCATAATCTTGTGCGCGCTAGCGCCTGTTGTTTTGCATGCCAAGAGCGTAGAGATCTCTCCATTACTGTTCATTCCAACGTGTGCCCGGTCGTCCTCCAATCAAGTTGTAAACCATGCGTGCTGGTGCTCTTTCATACGTTCGAATGAGGTGACCAGCCCAGAAATTGTATGCGCTGGTCTATGTCATCCTCATCGAAACTAAACTCGTCGCTGACTCTAATAGCAGCAAAAATCCTGCGGAGAAACTTCCGCTCAACACTGTTTCATCAGACTCAATCACAGTACATGTTTCTGCGCCATATAGTAGGACCGGGAGTAGCAGCGTCTTTAGATCTTGATTTTTGTTTGCTGAGAGATGACTTTTCTTCTAATTTGATTGCTTATCCCAAAATAACATCTATTTGCAAGCATGATTCTTCGCCGGATCTCCAGGTTGACCTTGTTGTTGTTGGTTATTTCGCATCGAAGATAGACGAAGTTTTCTAAAACACTGAAGTTGAAATTGTTTATCGCCACTTACGAGCAGCTCATCACCCTGCCTGAAACCTTTCTTGGTATCAAAGAGGTCGGAGCGGTTCTTCCCCACCCTGACAACGCTAAGTGTGTTAGATAGCGTCGTCATGCAAAGACGAACAATCCTTGCCGGAATAACTAGTGCAGACAGGTAGTCGAAAAACTTCGATCGTATTGGCGTGTCGAGAGCGGCTTTATAAACGCCAAATAGGAGGTGTGTGTCTTTGTTAAACTCACGGCTCGCTTTCAAGATTTGGCGTAATGTGAATATTTGGTCAGTGGTCGACCTTTTTGATCTGAAGCCACACTGATATGATTCTATCAGTGAATCCGTATATGGCTTCAGCCTATTATACAAAACGTGCGAAAGAATCTTATATCCGATGGTACTTACTTACTTACGCTGGAAAGCAGACTTAATCCGCGGTAGTTGGCGCAAACAGCGGGGTCTTCTTTCTTATAGGTAGGACAGAGAACACTGAGATTCCAGTTATGGCTTCTTCGGAACAAATCTTGCATAAAAGTTGGTATTGAATAACACAGCTGGCAACCATCAGAGCCTGTCAGTTTTTTACTAACCGAATCGACTATAGTCCGAATGAATTGTTGTCCGGTGACTGAAGTACGCAATCTTATTCTCCCAGTATTCGCTATATGGTATGGAGCCTATATATCTTTATTCAAAGTTCACTATCTTGCACTAGACCGATCTTGATTTACTTTAGCTTAAAGCTTTTTTTTATCAAGTACTTAATAAAAAAGTTTTATGTGTTTGCGTCTCTTAATGGATCAAGTTCCATTTTTTTTATTTACGAAAGAGAAGAGAAAAAAAATGAGTTCAAAAGCTTATGTAAAAAGCTATGCAGGCGTTGTATGTGTTTTTTTTTTCGTACTTTTGTATGAGTGATGATTTTGTATATGATTTACGCCCAAATTGTTGAACCGATTTTGTTGAAATAAGCAATGACTGCTTGTGCAAATAAATGGTAAAATTTATTTTGTTAAAAAATCTACAAAAAATATACATCTGCAGGGTATAGAAGTTTCGTTATCAGTTAATAACATATCCACATATTTTATTTATTTATTTTTTTTTTTTGACATTTCCTATAGTTTATAACTTCGCTGTTTTGGCCGTAAAATGTGTTAATTCTTTTTCGGGGTTTGTTTTTTTTTTTCCCTTCTTCGATGTCTCATATTACATTCCTATATGGGCACATACTAATTTTCGCACCTGGCTGAGCGAAGACTTATAAAATCCGTTATTATTGCTCAAACACAAACACAAACACACACACACACATGCATACATACATAAGCTTATTTACAATATTTGCAGATGTATTTGTATGCGCGCTAATAAGTTTAAAAAGTTAATTTTGTCTTCTGTTTATATATAACTTTTATGCGAGTCCAGTATCTATAAAAATAGTTTAGCACAAATTTGTTCTATTTTTAAATGACCTTGTCTGCCTGTATATGAGTGTGTGTGTGTGTGTGTGTGTGTGTATATGTGCATGTTTTGATCATATTTTTTGCTGCTGTTGTTGTTTATTTTCTGCGCTTTTAAATTGCTTTGTAATTAGTTATGGAGAATCTATAAAAATAAAAAAAAATAAAAAAATGTCTGCCACCTTGCGGACGTACGGTCGTACGGCCGGACTATCTCTCTTTTAGAATTGCGCAATAAAATTGCTGAATAAACAGAATAGCGAATAGGTCAGTTCTCAACACAGACCGCAAAGCTGTTTCTTAAGTGTCTATGCACAATATATGTATGTACATATATATGCACATTGTGTGCTAAAAGTATCGCGCTCAGTTGTATACCCTACAAACACATAAGTAACAAAGCTAAGTATGTATCTCCATTAATTTGAATTGAAATTAATTGAAGAAATACTTGAATATAAAATAGAATTTAAGCATGGAATATAAGAGATTGATCCTAAACTCAGCAGCTTAAGAAGTTAGCATGGAAGATTTTCTTGCACATAGTCCTCATCTGCATACAACATATCATATTTAGTTGTAGACCCATAGCTACCCACACTACTTTGAATGCCTATTTTTTTTTATTTACTCATTTTTCGAATTCATTTAATAATTTGATTTACTTTTCAAACAGAGTGTATAACTATTACATATGACGTTCTATATATGTAGTTGGAATGTACATACATATGTACATTATAAGTCTGCTGCTGTTTCATGAACCCTTCCAACCCCCTCACGCTTAATTCAAATAGATTTGAACTTTTGAACTTGCCCGCGTGCTATCAACACCCACCACTTTCGCTCGGCACACTTCATATTTTTTTTACCTCCATAGACCAAACCACCTGTTTTAATTTGAATATTATTCTGGCGCACCCGCCAGACGAACATTAGTCTTTATTATCCATCGACAAATATATACTCAGTACAAATTATAGTTTGATGGCAATTTTATTGCAGAAAATATTTATGAAGTACTTTTTTTTTTTACTGAGAAACATTTTGTGGATATACAAAGAATGCATTCTGTTGTGGTCAAAATGGTTGAGAAACTTCTCACTTTTTATATATTTTTGTGTGTAACAGACAGAAGGAGGCATTAAATTTCATGTCGACATGTCAGTCCGTCTGTCTGTCTGCCTGATTTTTCGTATGAACAATGAGAGTTTGCAAGTCTGAATATTTAGTTTATGCCATTCCTAAATCAGAACAGTTTTGTTTAATGAACGTGCTAGCTATCCCTCCCTAAGGGGTGGAGTTACTATATAACAAATTTGTATTGATGTAAATTTTGCCTTAATTAAGCCTTTTTTAATATTCAATTTATTCAAAGAGGTAGCCCGGAAACAAACCCGTTCCACTATTCAGGGGTTCTTTGTTGTTGTTGTTGTTGTTGTTGTTTATTTAGCTAGAAACGCTAAGTTTTACTGAATTTTGCGTTAATCCTAATAAAATATACCATTAGGATCCAATTCGGACCACTAAAAAGTTGGTCTCCCCACAAACAATCGAGTCGATACAGACAGACATGTCCATCTGTCTGAACAAGATAGGACTTGATCGGCTTTGCAAGATGTGGCCGAGCATTGTCATGCTGCAAAATTACTTCGTCATAACTTGCTCCATATTCTTTCCATTCAAATACATGAATTGAGTTCCATAACGTTCATCCAAGATTGCCTCACTTCACTTTTCATCGCCAGTCACAATGCGATGCCAAAAACCATTTATCTTTTGCGTTCAAAAAGCTATTCACAAGCGAAAAATCACCATTCGACATCAACTCGCAAGACACCCAGTTTCCTTGCCTTTGAATCAATCCTATGGCTTTTAAGTTCTTTTTTTTTTAAAGCGACCAAACCACCTACGACATAATTTTAAAAACTTTTCAAGCAGCTCTTCCAGTGCCAGTGAGGCATATGCGCCCGCATAGCATTTTTGGATGGCTTCTGTAAGTGAGCAGACCGCTGGAGCATAAAACCTCAGCACTGCACGTTTCCGCTTAGGATAGACTTCTTTCCAACTGTCTCGCTGCACAGCAGCTCATTCATGCCTCAGATGGACATAGCCCACTAACTGTATATGAGCTTAAATATGAGACTCAGCTAGCGCCAGACATTGTTTTCTAAGACTATATTGGTACCGCCTTGAACATACTAATCCCCCATAGGATACATAGGATCCGAGAACAGATCAACCGTCAAACAAGCGGGTATGATAACCGGCTAAGGAATTATGTTTGTTCTGACTACAAATTACTTCAAGCGGAAGAGGCTCCATTACTGAATGTCCAATTTTTCCGAATTAATTTAATGATGTAGATTGCTCAAAATTTCTGTTTAAATTAGTTTAAAAGCGACGTCCATTTAAGTACTTCTGGCATTACCCTCGTGCGTATGACAGATTGCCGAGCATATCGACTTCAACCGAATATAACTGATAAGTTTTTTTGTTTTTGTGTTTTGATAGATGGTAGAGCGGTCTTTTTTTTCAAAATAGTCTTTGAAGCACGACGCACGGCCCGACTCAACTGAAAAACAATTCAAGCAAACACTGTCAGCGACCCAATATTTCTTTTTTTTTTTGTTCGCTAATCAACTTTGATCATTTGAGGCAACTAGATTTGCATGTGAAAGCCAGTTAAGCACTTTGGTTATTGATCTTCTATTTATTTGGTTCATTTTTATTCCTCGTGAATTTTGCGCTTTTGGACATTGTGTCGTGTGAAACATTTCGTTGTATATTTCCGGTTTTGCAGGCGCCAAGACAAGCTGCGAGTAATTTAATATAAAAGTTCGTGATTTAAGCTGCAACTAGCTAAGCAGATACTTTGTAGCTGTAGCTGCAGATAGATACATTTTGTATGTAGATAGGCAGGTCGCCGCGTGCAAATGCACTCGCTGTCAATACCAACACGCAAACGTCTTTCATATCTGTGTATCTTACAATGATTGCGTCTGTGTGTGTGTGTGTGTGTGTGTGTGAGCTACAAATGTCTTCATATATATATTTAGTATCTATATGCGCACGTTAAACCCGATCCTAACCGAATACAGATACGTAAAGACAAATAGATACCAGCAGAGCACATCATCATCATATGTGTTGCCTATTTTTAGATACGAAACAAAATGAGAGAATATAAGAAGCAACAATAACAATAAAACAAAAAAAAAAAAACAAAAAAATAGACAGCTTCAGCAACATTGTAGATACATATGTATCTAGATACACATATAGCATATTCAATGTATTACGTATCTGTCAATAAAATTCAAGTTGGTTGCTTTGGCGATTACGCGGCACATCGTAGGATGATGCTCATAATTGTTGCATGTAATGGCATTCATGCAACGCATTCAAAATTGTTATTCAATAACTTTTGTTGCGTTTTGAAGCAGCAAGATTTGCCCAAAAATAACTTGGTCGACATTTTTTATATTATTTAAAAAATTTTAATAAAAGTTTTGGTCTGAAATAGAGCATAGCAGCAGTTTGATAGGCAAAACTGTCCACATTGTGGTGGCACCTATATTAGCTAGAAGTAGGCGTGGCAGGCAACGTATAGTGGGCATATCAGCATCAAAAGTCATTATATCCATGTATGCTCAGATTTTTGGTGGCATCTATCAATCTCCATTCAATGAAGCCTGATTCCTCCCAAAAATTCACATCAACCGAGATGCCTTTTGTAGATGTAATAGTTGCCGACTTAATGTACTTATTGGGTTATCGGTGGCCAGAAGTCTGTTAACATGGCATAGCTATCTATCATTGTGGAGAATAAACAGATCAGCTCCTCTATAGTTGCCCGATTCAGATCTTTTTGTAAGGTGATGTTGCGCACGTACCTTTCGTAGTCAGTTATGACTCTAAACTGTTTTTATCTACCCACATCCGTAAATATATGATCCTGAAGAGTCATTCGAAGATCAAACAAGAGCTCTAAGACTTTTCCCTTGGTGTCCTGCCGTAAAGCAGTACGTTTCTGAAGTGCGAGCCACATGTAAGTGCGTTTGTCTACGTTAAATTTAATATTCCATTTCTTAGTCCAGTCTTCAAAAGCATATAGATACTCCTTGAGACCATCTGCAACCTCATATTCACATTTTGAAGAATAGAACTAATGTCAAAAGCAAACGAAGCGATGATAATTCGATCTGGAGTTGAACTCATTGCCTCTGTGTCGGGGTCTGAAAGATCCGATGTAAAAATTATATATAGGGTAGGCCGCATTACACTAACCTGTCAAACGCCAGCTCAGACTGAATGGGTGACTGACGTACCAGTGCCACTTTGACTGCGAAGGTGTGCCTCACTAGGAAATAATGAAGCCGGCAGATCGTCTTTAATGTTAGCCAGAATCTGGTTGGAAGTCAAATTCCTTCAAGTTGCAGAATTTCTTGAGGTCGTAGACGCTAAGTATGTTGTTTAGTGACTCGGTACAGCTGCTTCGTGGTAACATGATCAGTTCAAAAATCAAATTTATGTTCCTGAATTATATTCCGTGCTGCCAAAATACCAACCATTCGAATGAGAATCAGTTTTTATCAGTCTTTCGAAATGAAAGGCAGAAGACTGTTCGGCCGATGTGATTCGCGTTCATTTTATGGCTTGTCAGGTTTGTGGATCATGAAAAGAATATCCAAATTCCACTAGTAGGGCAGATGCTAAAAAAAAAAAAAAAATGGTGCCTGCTTGGGTAGATCCTTTAGAGTGGTTTTGCATTGTGTCCTCTTTAGGCTTTTGATAGAATTTCTCACTACAGGCAAGGTGTATGATTTGATGGGTAATACCATTTGTAAAAGGGGAGAGCTATGAATTTAACACCAGAGAGAATAGCCTAAAGCAGTCGGCTAGGTGAGCAGCGAAAGTGATTATTTGTACTTCGTCAGATCGTCACAATCTACTATTAGCATCCATGATTGGGTCGATGTGGACTGGTTGTCTTTTAGAGAGCTAGCGTCGGTCGCATTTGCTGACCATGCTTTTCAGCATAGTCAGTTGATCCAGAAAAGGTATAGGCTCCACAAGGCGAACATTGATATCTGGATGTAGTAAAGTTACGAGCTACTTCCGTTGCGCTCCAAACTAAAGTCAATGTCTGGATCAGTTTTAATCTTCATATACAAATGGTTGGATTTTGTAAGATTTCTCTGAAATTCCAATTTAGTGTTCCTGCAGCAGTCAGTTTTTTTCCATTAGCCATTAAGCATGAACTTTGAGTGAATTAGGAGCAATTGTTGCTAGCCTCTCACTAATTATTACGTGCTATTTGTGTTTTTCTTTGTGTTTATGCTCGCTCTGTGAGCTTTTTAGTAATTAATTAAATTAGTAATACACGAATTTATGGAACTGTTTTGTAACTTTGCTCAAATTTCGACGAATCTAAAAACGTGCGCTTCTATGGAAAAAGTATTCTGCTTAAACGATTAAGCTTGAACCATAATAATACTTCGTACGTCATATAAACAGTTCATAGTATAGTTCCACAGAAGCTAGAAGCCTATTTTATTAATAATAAATATTTTTCTCAGCTCAGAATTATATTTTTATATATTTTTCCATAAATTACAAGTGTAGACTTCCAGAAAAGCTGCAACCAAAGTATCGTTGAGTTCTGCTGAATAAAAGGTGCAAACGAGCTATAAATAAATTCCGAGTCTAATAAACTCGTAGTTTAATATGAATTTTATTGTATCTGCTCGCTCGCAAGCAGCAGAGTTCTAATGAATGAACGCATCTGAAATTTGATAACTTGGCTGGTTGTGTGCCAGTCGCCAGCCCCAGCGCCAGCGCCAGCGCCTGTTCATTATAAATGAATAAATAAATAAATAAATTTATGGAATGTGTGCACGACACGCTATCCAAGTCGATTGTCTATATTAGATGAAATTTTTACATATTTAAATTGGACTTACTTTGTATCTTGTAGCTTGTGCATGTGTATGTGTGTAACTACGTGGTATGTGTAAGCAGGCTTTGAGCTTAATGTGTAGGAATACGTGTCCTTTATTTTATAGTATGCAAGTCTATTGAACCATGATGTATATGAAGTCCGAAGATATGCCCTGTTTAATATAAAGTTCGAAGACTGTTTCTCTTTTTATTTAATAATGATGATGACTAAAGTTTTTGATCGTTTGGAGATATTAAACAAAGAACCATATCGAATTCCAATCTATGTGTAATCGGCTTGTTTGGAAAGATAACAGTAAAAATAAACGGCTTGCAAATAACAATTATTTTTGGGGTATTTTTTTGCAGTAGAGATGTGCAAAAAGTACAATTTCTAAGGCCCGACACAAATGCGAAATAAAAACTTCGAAATGGCTGAAAGATATTTGTTTCAGAATCGGGTTTGACCTGTTCCGGCACGAGGCTTATAAATAATAATTTTAATACATATTAAAAATGTATGAAAGTTGGATCTATCATGTCTATCCATGCATGTCCTTTTGCAATGGATCTTACTACTGCTCATCCCATTAACATGTATACGTATACCAAATTTTATCACTGTATCTCAAATAGCGCGGTTCATCTCGACTTCCGATTTTCACCAAACTAAAGAGAATTCCTTTCCCAGCCTAACTGATGTTCCTATAAGCTACAAAGATACAAACAACATTCATTTTTAATAAAGCGTGTTCCAGAATTCATACAAAATTTGAATTAAATAGAAAATTATGGAATAGCACATGATCTCCACGGCTCTGTTGGCACATAAGCACTCTTTGGTCGAAATTTTCCATGACCATGCTGCATAAATTTGGTTTATTTTCATGGATGCAAGTTTTAATCTCCTCCTGTAATGCACGGATGGTTGACATAGACCTTTGACTTCGAATAATTCCATAATAAGACATTTAATGATGTTAAATCGTACGTTCTAGGAGGTCAATTCTGATCACCGAGAAGGTACAGGACCGCGAGTTATTTCACGTGCTGTATGATATGTGGGAAGGTGAATGTAATAGGGAGAGTAATGTGTATTGTGTGAGGTGGAAGTTGCCTTGGAGGTTGCTAAAAGAGATGTTGTGATGAAGAGAAGTTTTTAAAGCCTATAAAAGATAGAGCCTTCAAACTTAGGCTAGCCTACTTCTATTTAAAATGGTATTCTGTTGTCTGTAAATTTGAAACTACGCATGGAGATCCAATAAAGTACAAGTCGACATGGTAAAAAATTATGTAGGAAGAAAAAATTTGCTAAAAAGAGCTTCCGCCTCGTCTAGTCTTAGCAACAGGGCTGACTCAATTGGACGCCTCCATACATTTGCAGTATATGCACCAAACTGTTCTGCGGAGAGATTTCTGCACAGACATACATATGTAGGTGGTTCACACCAACCAGTTTGACCCCGACAGTTGGATTTATTTTTATTCATATTGACATGCCACACACAAATTTTTGGGGTAGTTCCATACAGACCAATCGTATACTTTTGCCTAATTTGATGTAAACTTTTTTTAAGGACGGACTTCATCTTCTATTTTACACCTTAAGAAAGTGCTTGGAGCTAGACCCCAGTGTCTAGACCCCAGTATAGTTTATTTATTCCAATTTTTTGCGCTGCTTTTCACATTACATAAACTTTTAGGTTTACGCTCGCAGTTGAAGCGCGATTTGAACTAACGACGACAGACAACGAAAACAAAAAAAAAGGAGAACGCTTAATGCAGCAGTGTAGTGGAGCGACCGGCTGGCCATGCCGGTTGTTTTTTTTTTTTTTTTTGTTTTTCTTTTCAGTTTTTTTTTTTTCAGTATATTCACCTTCGTTCGGTTGGTCGGGTCGGCTTTAATATGTGCACTGAAGCAACTGTAACGAAGGGGAGCGGCGGTGGTAGGGTATTGGCTGAACTATGCGGTTAAAGGGGACGTTTTGGGTGCTCCGTCGTAACTTGTTTCATTTCGTGCAAAATTGGCAACAACAACAACAACAACAACAAAAGCAATGAGAACACAAAACGAGCGAATAAAAACAAAATAAAAAACAAAAAAACAAAAAAAGAACCGCAAATTCCATTATATTTTGTTTTTGATTCGGTTTTATCGTTGTTTGAATTTTTTTTTTTTTTTTTAATATTTTTTTTTTCAGTTTTTGTATTTTGTTTGTGTGTGTGTTAGTCTACACATGTATCCGTGTGTGTGTGCCTGTGTTTTGTTGTCTTTTGAGTGTATCTGACTACTTTGTGTTGTTATTTGATTCTTTTTTAGTTGTCTTTCTCTCTTTCTCTGTTTTGCCACTCTGCTTTATCAACTGTTCTGTTTACATCGAGTTTTTCGCGCTGTTTTCTTTTCATATGCAAACCATATCGATATCTTTGTATGTGTGTGTGTGTATGTGTGTATATGAGTATATATTGTATTCATATATGTATATATATTATAGTCGTGTACTCTGAATGTATTCATTTACTAAATTTGCGTTATTTAGGTAATTTAATTGAACCGGCTAAGTTCTATGCTGCAATAGGGTTTGGAGGCATAGAACACTGCTTAGATACTCTTCACTTTTAAACCGTACAACTTTGTATTAATTGAAACATGTGTAGAATAGCTTCAAATATTTATAATCGAATACAGATTGAATCTATAGAATTCCATATAAATAATCGGCAGCTTTCTAAAGGAAACTTTTTTGTATGTGAGCTGTACCCTGCCAGCGGTCACAATACGATATTCTTCAAAAAATTGCTGTTTCTAGTTATTAAACGTCTTCCTTCCAAGTTTTACATCTATAAATCAAAAACTGAGAGTATATCGTGTAGTCAGACACGATTCGAGCTGAACAATAAGCTGAAGTGGAGGCTACCGCTCCTAGTAGGGTTTATTATCATCAAAAAACTCCTCGTTCATCGTTAGATGGTCATACCGACGGACACTTCATGGGTTTTTCTTTACCCTCTTTTGGCTTGACTTATTGTTCTCTAATTTTTTCTTTTAAAAATTTTATATATGTGTATATGGCCTCCAAAATTGTGGAACTTTGTATTAAATTCTGTGTTGCTATTAGTTTTTTTTCGTGCTCATATCCAAACTTGTATTAATGGAAGCCAATGGAACTTTTTTCGGTCTACCCATTAGCAAATTATTTTTATTGTTTTATGAAATCGTGAGAAATGCAAATAATATTATTTGTTTTGAATGATTATCTTTGTCGCAACGAAGTTCTTCAATATGACAAACGTCTTCCTGATTAATGCTAAATCGTGCCCATAAAATTTCCAAACCATGTGTCTTATCTATGCTCAGGTTACACATTGCCTCGTAAAAATTATATTTTATGACAAAAGTTTATTCAGTGATAAAATAAGAAAGCATATGTCGCAAAGACAAGGAAGTACATACATATTTGAAAGGTTTAAATCAAAATTTCTTCAATGTATCTTAAAAACTTTTAATTGAATTAAAACTGTCAACTTTGATATGCCTACATATATGTATGTGTAGTTCCAGTTCGGAACACTTTTAATTATAGCCTATCTAAACATCTACGGGTTAAGAAAGTGCTTCAGACAAGGTACTGTGTAACTTGCACATTTGCTTGATTATGTTTCGAACACAATTGATTAATAAGTAACAGAAATTTCTTCTTGAAACGAAGAAGAAAGCGGAACCCCGATCGCTTTGCACGCGTCTAGTAAAGCCAAACTGTTCACACTTGTTCATTGGATCTTACTTCTTCCGATCCGATTATTCCAAAATTTTAGCTCTGCACCTCAATCAAATGGTTGCAAAGTTATGTGAATTTTTTATATCACTAATATGGCTGGAGGAGAGTTCCCTACGATATAAAATAAAGTAACCTACATATGTTCTTTTCCAACGTCCCATCTATTTCTATATCAAAATTCATACAAATTGGTTCAGCGGTTTAGATGTAATGCGTGCACAAACAAAAATTTGTCTTCGAATTTATTATATGTTTAGACTAATATTTTCCTCGAAGTTGTTACATCCAAAGACTATCGGTATTTTCCAGTATACGTTCTACATTCTTAGCATGCCTTGTACTCTTTTTCTTCAAATACTCAATGGTCTTCCTAACAAATGACAGACAGTCTCTGCGAGAGTTCCTTGCAAGTCGCCTTTTGGTGAAGTTTTGCGAATTCAGATGACAATTGACCTTGTCATCCCGATCGGCACAGTGTTTGAGGCAGAAAGTCTCATCTTATAAGCGATCATTTGATCAAAAATAATTTTTAATCACGTTCCGCAAACTACGTATTATTCTGAAATGGTTTCGTATATTTTTTTCTGTTCCCAAGAGAGCTATAGCTACCAGTCCGCGTACATTTTGTGCAAATGTATGGAACAGTCCTAGAACAGTTCTGGAACACCAACGTAAGTCGATGTCCGTCCGGCTGTCTATGTGAACAACTAAAATTTTCGAATTATAAGCAATAGAGCCATCAAGTTTGTATATTTAGTATCTCCCATTCTTTCTTTAAGTCAAATTCAGAAAGTTAAGCTGCCAAGCCTACTATAAGTGGTAGTTCTCCATGAAAAAAATTTACATCTCGAAGTGTTTGCATAAAAAACAATAAATTTGGCGTCATTTCTGTTAAAATATTATATAATATATAAAAATTGAACCAGTATAGTACATATATATCGCCCATTTGAACCTTAGACAAGCTAAAGAGTAACTCAAAGTCGAGTACACACGTCTATGTTTGTCAAAAACGTAAGAACTGCATTTTGTGCCTTTTATAATAGAATGATATAAGTCAATTATTTACGCTGTTTAATTTATATAAACTATTATGTCTTCGATTTGTTTGTTATTGACAGCGCAGAATATTTATATCCAATTCAAATGTCTTCTCCAGCTGCAGCAGCAGCAGCATCAGTGGATAATTTTAAAGGCGTAATTTCTTATTTAATACCCTACCTACCTACCTACATAATATTCTGTATACATAAAAATATGACGTAAATAAGGGCACATATATGTATCTATTGTTCATAAATGAAAAGAAGAGATGAAGGGGCAGGGGGATACGATTATGTATCTACATTGAAAGTGCGCAAAAAGCGAAGCAAAGTTTCTGGAATATACGACAAAATTTGCCGAGCCATAAATATGCTTCGCATCTGCTGCTGCTGCTGCTCCTGCTGCTGGCTGCTGTTGCGTCAATTTAAAGGAATATCCTTCAAATTCATAACACCGCATCCTGCAAAACAAACAACAACAAGAACAATAAAGCTGGGCGGTAGAAAAAATGGCGCGCAAATTGTACTTCGCTCGAACGCACGAATGAACGAAATAAATGAAAGAGAGAGTGAGAGAGAGCATGTTGAAATTTAATTTAAAAATGAATTCACCATGCTCAACGGAGAGAGCGCCATTATTTTGCTCACATTAATTTTGTTTTTGTAGTAGCTGAGCTTTTCTCTGCTTGTACTCATGCAAGTCGCTTTGCATTGCGAATGCATTGACTTGCAGTTCGTTGCACAGTGGCAGAAAACGCGCATACGCACTGTGGGTGGGTGTACAGTGCAGCACATATGTACAGTGGTGAACATGTAAATAGGTACACTTAAAAAAAAAATGTTAATTGTTTTAAGTTTTTTTATGGCATTTATGCGCTCGAATAAATGGTATATCAACTGTTTATGAAACAAAGCTTAGATATATATTTTTTTATAGCATTCTAAGCAATTCTTGAAAGCGCTAAAAAAGCAAACATTTTGTATATATTTAATAGTTTTGTTAATTACTCGATTTGGCAATTTAATATTAACTTTAAGAAACCACACAGAAATTTACAAAATAAAAGAGTGTTTCTCATTAATTGTACAACATTGTGGCACTACATAATTTATGATGTGCTCTGTGCAAAAAAAAAAAAAAAAAAACAATGTTTAAATGTTGAATAATTTACGATTTTTATGTGTAATGAATTGTTATATCCTGCACACTTAAGCGTGCTTCATAGCCAATAAACAGGTATTTACGCTGATAAAGTCAAAAGTACCGTTATCTATAAATATTCGTGCGTTTTTTTTCCCTCGAAAATGTATAAAATGTTCAAAATATTGTACATCGGAAGCTTTGACGTTTGCCCATCTCCGGCTTGGCGGACAATTTTTGATACCCTGTTCTGAAGTGAAGCACAACTGGTACTCAGAAGGGGCCATGCCTGTGCTATAAGGCGGTTGAGATGTACTATCTCAACCGCCTTATAGCACAGACATGTGGCCGTACGTTGTCATGTTGGAAAATTATGGCTTCATATCTGGTTGCATAGTCTGATCGTTTTTCTGCGATCTTTCTCGTCAAACGAATCAATTGTGTTCGGTAGAGGTTCCCTTTAATCATCTGACCCGATTTCAAGAGCTCATAATACAACACACCCTTGTGATCCCACAAAATATAGAGCCTTTACCTTGGCACCATGAATATTCGGCTTTGCTGTGATTGTTGATGGTTAGCCGGGCTTCACATACGATTTCTTGCGCCTTAGGTTATCGTAATGTATCCATTTTTCATCATCAGTGGCAATCCGTTGCGAAAATGACTTCTTTTTGTGGCGTTCAAGCTACATTTCCGACATGCAGATTCGACGTTCGGCGTCGCTAGGTTTCAATTCTAAGCTTTTGATTGATTCCCCATGCTTTGAAATGGTACAAATTTTGTCGGGATGTTTATTCCGTTTAAACTTCGAAACGGCTTTACCGATTTTGATGGGACTTTCACTGTCTGATAGCAGTTGTTATAAGAAGAAACTTAGGCTACATTAATTCAAATCGGCTATGCCCAAACTCACATATAAATGATACACAAAATTCGTCATGTCTTTGCATTCATTTGAGGTACAGGTACAGATGATATATGGTATGATATTTGAAAGTCTGATCCATTATGATGCAGTTTACCTCTTCATCTCAACTAACACATGCTTAGATTTGCCGAATATTTTTTGGGAGACCCTGTTTATGTACTTTTGGTCAAGAAAAAAATTCAAATCTGTCGAACCATTTAAATTTTTTTGAAAAACAATTTAAATCTGACAGCCCGTGTTGATATTTGTTGTTGCTTAGTGTAAACCATATGAAAAAAAAAGAAAATAAATAAATAAAAATACACGGAATGCGGCAGAAAAAAAATATATATACTAAATATCAAGAATTCATATTTCTAGTCGTTTTTTTTTTTTGTTTTTCATCATTTTTCGATGCAAGAAGGAAAAAAAAAAAAATAAACAAAATAAAAATAAAATTAAAAATTGCATGACAAGCAGCAAAGATAATGAAAAATCCAAGGCGAAACCCCTTAAGAGAGGCGCGAGTGCGGCAAACTCGTGATTGTTTATTTCGTGGCTAAAATTAAATGAAATACGTCGTGTATTATAAAATTTAAAAAGCAAAAAAAAATTAAATAAAAAAAAAAAATCACCATGCATTTCTGTTCCTGGCGCCATAAAACAGCACACAACACAGCACACAGGCACGGGTTTCTGTCACTGAGACAGTTTTATTGTATACGAATTTTGCAACAAGATCAACTCAGAAATTATGAACAATAAATTCTGATTGATGCGTTGATGATGGATGGATGATAAGTGCACTTGACGATGTGTGCATGTGTCGATAATAAATGGTTCAATGAAGGGGGCGCTTTTATGGTCGATATACGCTGAGTCAACTTTTGGAAAAGCGAACTGTGTATCATAAGTGTGTAATAAAGCATAAAAGCTGCTTTTGCTGAAAAGCTCTTTGGAAGTGTGAAACGACTTCGGTTTAAACAAAGTTGATATTTTTTTTCTTCTGTGCTACACGTTTTCAATAGCAAAAACAAAAAATATCGACGATTTTTTTGTTTTATATTTGCTTCTGGGCAGCAAGCCAAACATTTAAAAAAAAAAATGTTTTGAAAAATCAACAAAAAAATGAAGACTTTCATATTTATTTCTTTTCAATACGCTTCAAGCTTAATTTGTGTGGGTATACCATTTTTCACATACGAAAGGACCATCTATAGGTACAGCTAAATAAGCCAGACAATAATCCATGAACTCTAACGTCAAAACTTTTTAAAAACTTCTTTGCATAGCTTCGCACTACGGTTCGTGTTAATCATTTATGGTTTTCATTTGGCGTTTTATCATCGAATGAACGAACGATCGATCGATTGTATTAGACCCAGCCAAATCGCATGAAATACACGACATATCGGCGTCTTTGGGTGTATCTGATTTTTGTGTTTTTCTTTTTTTACCATATATTTTATAAATACATTTGATAGCGTTCAACATGTCCTAGCATCGTAAATTATCGCCAATTGATAAGCGTTTATAAAGCGTTATATTGACAGAAAGCGAGTGGGTTGGGCTCGGCTATAAAAAGAAGAAACTTTTTTAATATCAAATGCAATTATATGCGTTCTAATTTGGCGGCTAGTTTTGAAAATTGTTGAGAAACTCACAAAAATAGAACTGTTTCTAAAATTGATTGGTCTTTGGGTGACAAAAATGGGGACGGTTTCTTACACTGCTTCAGACGTATCATTTGGATCCCTTTCACTCACCACAGCTGACGAGATGGGGTCATGTGAACCGAAGGGAATTCTTTCATTAAGCTGACCGTTCGGTAGTTACAAAGCGTTACAAACTTGAAGACAAATTGACAATACCCTACACATACGATATGTGTATAGCGTATATTAACAAACAGACCCGAAATAATTGAGATTGAAACAAAAGGATAATAAATATTATGCAAAGTAAAACAAAAAAAGAAAAATAAAGGCGCTGTCCTCCTAAATTGAGTACGTCAGAGGGACAGAAAGGCAGACAGACAGACGGACGGACAGACTAATAAAATAACTCAAAATTAAAATATTTTCTATTTTATTAATGCATTAAAAGAAAGTCTGTGCTGAACAAACATAATTGACATATATAAATATGTGCATATGTTTGTGTGTACATATAACACACACACATACACACACACACATGCATATATGTATGTACATACATATTATTGTTTATTTGCGTGCCTGTGTTAAGGTCACAATGCAACAACAAAAACCACAACAGAGCGCCATTCAGAACAAAAGCAACAACGACTACGCTTCTTCTTCTTCTCTACACGTACAACAATAAAACTGGGCGCGTGTCTACGTGTTCCGTGACACGCAGCAAACGGAACGGAATGTCTTCAATTCAAATTGCTTCATCATTGAGTGAAGCAACGCTGCTTGCTGCCGCTCATGCTTTTAAGCTCGCTCTTTTAAATGTTGCAAAGCGTAACTCTCTCTCTCTCTTTCGAGATAGCTTGCTTGTATACTTTTAGAAATTCACCACACTGCGCTGCGTACTGCTCTAAGGATAATTGCCTTGACCCATGCGGTGGGCGGTAGAAGATGAGCAACCGGTCAACGACTAAAAAAAAAAAAGAAAAAAAGAAAAAAAAAAAAAAAAGAAAGAACTAGAAATCATAAGAATAACCGAAATAATGGAAATTAGGTCAAAATCGACGTCATCAAGCGTAATGGCGAGCACTTCTCAAGCCAAAAATAGAGACTTTTCTTATACACTTGAGACGTGTGATGAGAATTTTATGGCAGCTAAAAAACCTTCTGCTTCTGCTTAATTAGTTAAAACTTAAAATTTCGCAGCATTGACAAGCAGAGTACAAGAGTGAAATAACGGTATGTTCTTTCTGTGTTTTGTTGGTACTTGTTGGACACGCAACAATACAAACAGCTCCTTTTGTATACAACTTAAATAAAGCGAAGTAGACTCACCGTTCGTTATATGCCGTTATGTTTTGATAGATTTTAGATGCATCATTTATCAGCTCAATCATGGCAAAACGCCGTCCTTTCTTGGGTCTTTTCAGTTTTGACCACCAAGTACGGTGCATACGGTACAAGAGTCACGCATAAGAGTCGTTTTTTTTTATTGAATTGGTGTGAGGAACTGGCGAACGGATTGTTGGATAATACAGCAAAAAGACGTTTTTTCTGGCTTGCTAATCAAGAAATTATGGCTCTGACAATACACAATAAAAAGCATCTCAAATAGAACATAAAAAAAAAAAATAAATAAATGAAATAAAGAATCTTTTTGTAAAAACGGCTTATCCGAGCTTAACTGTGCTTGATATATCAAAGCTATTGCGTTTGTTTGGAAGCTATCGACTTAAAGAAAAGAAAAAGTATTTGGTTGAGTTGTGTAGCCAAGGCTAGAACTTATTGCAACTTATAGAAATTTGACATAAATTTGGAGTATATTATAGGCTTGTAATGTATTAAATTTGAAACTAATAAGCCTTTCAAAGAAAGATAAATAATTTCAAGTTCTCTTTCAGCATTTTACTGCACTAAGTCCTTACATATATAGCTTATACAGTGTCCTTAACTACGTTTAAAGATCTAAAGTGACTATTTTATTAAACGTTTCCATTTTTTCTTTAATTTTTTCCCATAGATTATAGCACGGCGTCATGATCTGAAACTGATCGTCACGTCGGCCACCATGGATTCAACAAAATTTGCCACGTTCTTCGGTAATGTGCCTACCTTCACCATACCGGGCCGCACTTTTCCGGTCGATGTGCTCTTTAGCAAGAATACATGTGAAGACTATGTCGAGTCAGCGGTCAAACAAGCACTGCAGGTGCATCTGACGCCCAACGAGGGTGACATGCTCATATTTATGCCCGGTCAGGAGGACATCGAAGTCACATGCGAAGTACTCGAAGAGCGTCTATCGGAAATCGATAATGCACCGGAGCTATCCATATTGCCCATTTACTCACAGTTGCCTTCGGATTTACAGGCAAAAATCTTTCACAAATCAGCGGAAGGCGTACGCAAGTGCGTCGTCGCCACAAACATTGCCGAGACATCGCTGACGGTAGACGGTATTATTTATGTTATCGATGCGGGCTATTGTAAGTTGAAGGTCTATAATCCGCGCATCGGCATGGATGCGCTGCAAATCTATCCGATATCGCAGGCTAATGCTAATCAACGTTCGGGTCGTGCCGGCCGTACTGGCCCGGGACAGGCCTTTCGTTTGTACACGCAACGTCAGTACAAGGATGAGCTGCTGGCCTTAACCGTGCCCGAAATACAGCGTACTAATTTGGCCAATACGGTTTTGCTGCTCAAATCGCTGGGCGTCGTTGATCTGTTGCAGTTTCACTTCATGGATCCACCGCCGCAGGATAACATACTCAATTCATTGTATCAGCTGTGGATTTTGGGCGCCTTGGATCATACGGGTGCGCTAACCGTGCTGGGTAGGCAAATGGCAGAGTTTCCGCTTGATCCGCCGCAGTGTCAGATGTTAATTGTTGCCTGTCAGATGGAGTGCAGCGCCGAGGTGCTCATAATTGGTAAAAGCAACGCAAAGTCTAATATTTTATCACTATTAATCCGCCATTTCATTTGTTTGCAGTGTCAATGCTCTCGGTACCTTCTATTTTCTATCGTCCCAAAGGACGTGAGGAGGAAGCGGACGGTGTGCGTGAAAAATTCCAAGTTCCCGAATCGGATCATTTGACGTTCCTGAATGTCTACTTGCAGTGGAAACAGAATAAGTAAGTGTGTCACTTTCAGTCGCATTTGAATTTTTTTAATTCGTTTTTGTTTTGTTTATCCTTTGTCAACATTAGATACAGTTCGTCATGGTGCAACGAGCACTTCATACATGTCAAGGCCATGCGCAAAGTGCGCGAGGTGCGACAGCAGCTGAAGGATATTATGGTGCAACAGAAGATGAACATCAAGTCCTGCGGCACCGATTGGGACATTGTACGCAAATGCATTTGCTCGGCGTATTTCTATCAGGCTGCACGTCTCAAGGGTATTGGCGAGTATGTCAATCTGCGTACGGGCATGCCATGCCATCTGCATCCTACGTCAGCGCTGTATGGACTCGGCACCACGCCCGACTATGTCGTCTATCATGAGTTGATTATGACTGCCAAAGAGTATATGCAGTGCACTACTGCCGTCGATGGCTATTGGCTGGCCGAACTGGGTCCCATGTTCTTCTCCGTCAAGGAGACTGGGCGCAGTGGCCGCGAGAAACGCAAACAGGCTGCCGAGCATTTGAAGGAAATGGAAACACAAATGGTGCAGGCGCAGCACGATATGGAGGAACGCAAGCAACAGGCTGCACATCGCGAGGAGCTGCTGGCTGCACGCCAGGAGATTGCCACGCCCGGTTCTTCTACACCGCGACGCACACCAGCACGTATTGGACTATGATTCCAAACGGGCAGCGAAGACGACGCGACTCTAAATGTATAATTTTTTTATATGTGTAAGTTCGATAAAGTATATAATGAAATGCTTGATATGAATGCTATAAAGTTTAATAAAGTGCAGCGTGGCACAGTGTATTCAATGGAAATGCTTAAAGTTTTATTTATTTTTCGTTTTTATTGGCAGTCAAAATTGCAAGATTATAAAAGTTGCAGTTTAAATTAAAAAATTTAGTACAAAGGGCGGGAGTTGTTTTTACTTTAAAACTATTCGACGATTGGCATTACTGCTTGCTTTAGTGCTGCCATGCTATGCTGAGCATTGGTACCGTCTGTACAAATGTTATTGTCTATATTACTTTAGCAACCGATTTTAAGTCCAGTCTGGCAGCACGGTTTTTTACGACAAGTATCGACTTCAATTTGTTTGATACCGGTATCGATACTACGACAAACACATTCAACCCTAACAACAGTGAGAGTCACTGTGCGTTTGCGGCTGCCATAAACAAATAAATTAACAATCTGGAAAAAATGGAGGTAGATTTCGAAGAGCCCGGCTGGCAAGGACGCCCAAAAGCACCAGGAGATGAAGAGGTACGTAGTAAATAGTTAATATACAATAACAACTGCCCATCATACTCGTTTGCATACGTAGGAAATACCGGAAGACAATCCACAGAAGACCATTCAAGAGTGCCTGGAGAAATTTCTGACGCCTGACTACATCATGGAACCAGGCATATTTACACAACTGAAGCGTTACTTCCAATCGGGTGGCTCACCCGAGGAAGTCATCTCAATGCTATCGGAGAACTACAAAGCCGTGGCACAGATGGCAAATCTGCTGGCGGAGTGGCTCATTTTGGCCGGTGTAAAGGTTACCGAAGTTCAGGCTATGGTCGAAAATCATCTTAAGGAAATGATACTGAAGTCATTCGATCCGAAGAAGGCCGATACCATATTCACAGAGGAGGGTGAAACGCCCGACTGGTTAACCGAGATGATTGATCATTATACGTGGCGTTCACTAATCTATAGACTGGCCGAAGAGTATCCCGATTGTTTGATGTTGAATTTCACTATTAAACTTATATCGGATGCCGGCTTTCAGAGCGAAATTACTTCGATTTCAACTGCGGCACAACAGATCGAAGTTTTTTCGCGTGTTCTGAAAACCTCAATAACGAAGTTTCTCAGCAATCCAGATGACACACAGACTGCCATTCAGGAATGTGCGCGTATGGTGTGCCACGGACAGCATACCTACGTCTATTCACAAGTGCTTATACAGGTGCTCAGTCAGGAGCCGAAGGGCGGCTTCAATATGAAGCGTTTGTCTCAGGAAATCATCAAATATGCCTTGCAAAAGTAAGCGCGCTATTAAAATGAGTTAATTAACTATAACATACAATCTAATATCTCTTTATTTTCTCTACACGCGACAGCAATCAAAATGTTACACCGATCACAATGGCCTTAAACGGTTCCGCTGGCTATCCACAGGCATGCCAGGCACTGACATCCATGTTGACGCGCAACACACTTAATCCGGCCGATATTAATGTGCTGTACCGCAATTATTCAGCAAGTGATCCGCCACCTATTGATCTCATACGAAATCCACAGTTCTTGGAGTTGCTCGTCGACACACTGTTTCGCTCCGGTGTGAAAATAAATCCCGAACACAAGCCCAAGTACATCTATCTGTTGGCCTACGCGGCGGCCGTAATTGATCAGCCAGCCAAGAAGCGGCCACTTACCGATCGTTTGCTAATCTTGGACGAGCTGAAGAACACGGTACTGGCCATTGAGAAGGTGCACGCCATCTGCAATGTGGATCAGGGCTCGACGGAATTGATAGCTGAGCTGCAAACGCTTTATAGTTGCATTAAGTAAGTGCCAAAAGTAAGCAAAATATACATTCCAAACAAAAATATATAAAAATATATAATTTTTCTAATAAAGATTTCCCGTTGTTGGCGTTGGCGTCATACGCTGGATTGAGAATGTCGTCATGGAACCATCATATTTCAAACTATCCACCGACAGTTGTCCAACACATTTGGCTGTACTCGATGAAGTTGCTGGTGTGCATCCCACGTTACAACAACAAATACTACGTCTACTAATACGCCTATTTGAGTCTAAACAGGATGAGCTCGAAATACTTGTGCAATTGGAAATGAAGAAAATGATACTGGATCGTATGGTGAATCTGTTGACGCGTGGCTGTGTTGTGCCTGTACTTAAGTATATAAAACAATGCTGCGCTATTGAAGATACGGATATCTCTTTGATTCGGTATTTTGTTACCGAGGTACTAGAGACAATCACGCATCCCTATTCGCCTGAATTTGTACAATTATTTCTGCCAATGGTAGAGAATGAGGAGATCACAGGCACAATGCGCGGTGAAGGTGATAATGATCCAGTATCGGAATTCATCGGTGAGTATGTAAACAAAGAAGAACTTCTTTTTATATCAAAACATGCATAATTTAAATGTTTTTGGGTTATCTCTATAAAGTAAAGTAGGCTGTAAAATTGACAGTTTGTTTTTTTAATACGAATGCGCGCAATGATTTTCGTGTTTAAGTGTAACTAATTCAAAAAATCTTCTCAATTTTGTTGTTGTCATAATAATTTGTTTTTTTTTTTCGTTTTTTTTTTTTTTAATTTTAACAAAAGTTAACAAAACGGAAGAATATTCAAAATTTGAAGACTAAGCATGCAACAATTTGAAATAGCAGCGCGAACGACTCGACGAACTTGTTTATAATTTTTTTTTTATAAATAACAACATAAAATATGTTCAGCTTTTTATTTTATTTATATGTCTGTTATATGTATGTAATTTTTGGTTCTGGTTACACCGGTGTCTCATACAACAACAAACACGAAACAACACACACTTCATGCACAAACCATATTTATTTGTTTGTAGTGTATAATCTTTAGTATATAAATGCTTATTAATTTGCGAAATTATCTGTGATATGAGTGAAATACGAAATTTGAGTCATTTCTAGTCTGAACTTTGCTCAACAGTCTGTAAAAGAAGGATGGGTTGATCAGTTTTTATATACAATATTAAAATTAAGTATTATATATATACACTTTATTGGACAATCTTCCCCAAACGTAGTCAATAATATTTATGTCGTGCAATTGCACATTTTGGTCGCTTATATACTTCTTTACTTCCTTGTCGTGTTAGATTGTCCATGAAATCGGTCTAAAAATATTTAAAAAACGTGGAAAAGCTTTTTGGAGAAAATTTCGTATTAATCTTTGATGAAATTAATAGTAGCTATGGCCCTCCACACCATTATGCCACTTTCGTAAGTGTGATGGCGACTCAAAACAGCCGCCTTTTTTTAAACAAGTTGAACTTCTTTTTACCAGAAGACACGACAGTATGCCACTGCTTAAACTATGTCATATGATAGGGAGTAAAACGCACATCATTAAGATGTCCTTTATATATTTTCTCTTCAAATGCTTGGCAATCCGAGTAATGCATTTAAAAGTTACCAAATTTGCATTAACACTGCATTCTTCGCTGATTTATAGCTGCATAGCTTTGAGAGTTTGAAGCGGTTGAGATGATAAGGCTTTCGGCTGCTTTTGTTGTCGTGCACTGAGCAACTGCTTCCATATAAGCAAACAGTGAAAGATGAAAACCTTCAAAAATCGGCGAAGCTAATAAAAAAATGTTTTATTTTTTGTTATAAATTTGGAATTTTTGAATGCTCGGAACATAACTCTTTATTTAGTATTAACAATGCCACCCACAACTCATTTGACTTAGTCTTTTGAGCTGCTTCGCTAAAAATATGCAAAAAAAATAAAAAAAAATAAATATTATACATAATTTATTTCATAAAAATAAATAATGGAAATTTATTCAATGCATGGTAATTATTGAGCACGATTAATTAATTTTCTTAGCGCTAATTGTTTGTTGTTGCTTTTTTCTTTCATGCATTATACATAAATACATTCCAATGCATACATACGCACGAATTTACATTTAATCAAAACACAAACATATAAACACTCGCATGTAGCATATTTATTCTATATTCTATATGTGTGAAACAGTTATAACACTTGGAAACACATGTATATAACAGTTGTGATAAACACAATAAGTTGTTTGCATATAGCATTGCATCACTGTACACAGTAATTAAAAGAAAAAAAATATATATAATGAAGGTTGAATCTGAATATTGCTAAATTAAGAGATTAAACTATTTTTGATTTTTTCTTTTCCAATTTTTCCAATTCATTTATTTTTACTCAAATTTAAACCTAATTCATTTTTTTATGTTTTTAAATGGTTTTTACATATATTACTGACTTCAAAGGCCTTCGCGCCCGATAAATCATTTACGACAACTCCCGTTCATTTCTATTTTCAATGCATTAAATTATATATTATTATACACAAATTATTCATGATGGTAAAGCCATCTGGTGATTGCTTCATGCTCGCCAAAAGATCAGTAATCAGTTTCATCGCAGTCCATCTGTTTCAATTTCTATTTTTAATATGGTGAAACATTATAATGTGTTAACTAAATCTATTCATTGCATAACAAGCTCGACTTCAATTTTATGCATTAGCAGCAAGCAGGAAATTGCTAAAGAATTTTGCATGCACTCGTCAGCTAACAATCTAACGATCAGTCAGTCAGTCAGTCTATACAGCTACATTTTTGACTCATATCATTTTCTAATATTTCAAATTAAAGAAAACTAACAGCTATCCTGCACTTTTTAAGTCTGTTCCCATAGAGAAAAAGAGTATTTTTAGTTAGTGCAACAAAAAAAGGTCACAGCCACAGGCTCTAGTATATACATTCGTGACGAGCATCAGGTCATTATATACATGTCACTATAGACATGTACGTCTGTCTATAGACTATAAGCAATAGAGCCTTCAAATGTACATATTTAGATTCTTTTATTCATTCTTCAAATCACTTGCATTCAATGAACAAGCTAAGTCCACTTCCTAAGGTAGATTAAGGACTTGCCAATCAAACCTACTCCTCATTCGGATTTTTTTTTTTTTTTAAATATTTTTTTGATGTGCTTAATTTTGCTAGAAACAACAAATTTGACTTATCTTACGTTAATTTTTATCATCTACCATTTACATTCAGATCGGACCACCAAATGAACAAATCTGTTCAATCTTTCTAAATTTTTGTAAGACAGTTTTTTTATATTGTTGTTGTTTATTTAGCTAGAAATGCCAAATTTGATGTATTTTGCATGATTCCTAAGAAAATGTTCCGTATAATGATCAATAGGAACTGTGTATATCACGTAGTCGAGCCCACTCGACTGCAGCGGTCTTTCTTTTATTATTGTCGTTCTAAATCTCTCTGACTATCCAAATATTTACATATGTGTTGTGTCTTGCACCAAACTAAACGATATCTGACTTGATTATCTGATATCATTCTTTCTTTCACAGAGTATCATGCCTCCATCAACTCGATATATTTTATCAAAACTTTTGACCAATCGGAATACATACAATTGTTGATGAGCTGATGATGCTTTGGAAGTGACCTTCTGCTCTAAATGTTATGAACTATGTGTTTCATTTTAATGACAAATTGAAAAATTACTGTCAGAATAAATAATCACTTTTTAAAAATATCTCCCTTCACAAATGGCATTTTCTGTTATACTTTCCTTATAGCCTATAACAAGAAAAGAGAAAATCGTGGCACAGGCTGCCCTATGAAACGCCTGGTATATGTGTCACATGCGCCAACTTTTTATTTTAAAGGAAATTCAATTATATATATTATATAATCGGATCATAAATCTAGAGGAGAAGATGTCGAAAGTGACAACGTTTTAAACTCCTGGCCAAGTGATTTCTGTGATTCATCGAACGGTTATTGTAACTGCTTGAGAAAACGGAGATTTGCTGCTTGATGGTAGCCAAATTCAGTTCTTTGAACATACCAATCACAACCAGTTTTTAGTCGAAAGGCTTTATTTTGTACGGTTTAAATCCGATTGCGATTTGACTCTGCAGCTATAAGCCAAATTTGGATGCCTTAACTCCAATAATTTGCTGTTAGACAGTCCTTTTGTTACGCAGCGAAAGTTTACTTCTTTTGTTGTGTAGCCAGTACAGTTTTTTTTTAGTTTAGCGCAGCAGGTAGCTACCACCGTACTTACCCTTCGGTCTAGTAAGAGACCTAAAAGTTTCGCCTTCAAAAATATTGCCGGAGTTTGTCTCTTAAGTGTAAAACATATCTTTTTACAGTTGTCACTATTGTGTTTAATGTTCCATATTTTAGCTCAAACTTCAAAAGTATTCGCACCTTGAGCTAAAACATATCGTCGGCATATGACGCAAGAAGCATTCTGGATGATATATTTTACGAATATGCGCTGTAAAGATAGAATACAGGTACAGGTACCAAGACACTACTCAGCGGTAAACCAGCTAAGACTGTTTGAGTGGCTGACATACCCGTTCGCACTTAAACAGAATCTCCACGTTTCAATTGGTTTACCAATTATAGCTCGAACACCCATTAAATATACTCATTTCCCATTGGTATTTATTCATCTACAGTATCACCTCTCTGTATGCTCTCTTTTGGATCTCAAGAATTCACTTCAGTGTGACTTTTTTTTGTATAGGAAATATATAATGTATATATATATGTATATATATATGCATAATTATATACAACTTCCTTATACTTCAAGCTCTCCTTCCGAACTTCAGTTCATTCAGTAGAGTCTTCGAGTAAAGTTTGTTAAAAATGGATAGGGGCTATATTACATCCCCCTTACAAACGATACAATTTGGTGTACATGTTAATGGAACCGGGTGAAGTAATAAAGTTAAAAAAATATAACTTTCAAAGTTTGAATTGCTGGAAGAAGTAGAGAAGTGCTTGGAGTCGAGTAGGAGTTGAATATGTTGTATAATGCAAATAATTTTTACTGAGCGCAGTAAAGCATGCCGGGTACAGCTAGTTTTATATATTTATTGTATGTACACGACTCCAAGGCGTGATAACATTATACAAATCCTAGCATTGCTCATGTTTATTAAATTTAAATATCAAACAGGAAAATAGAAACAAAAATGGAACGAATTGTTTAGCAATATTCATCAGCCATACTGCATTTTTTTTTTGGTACATTGCTCAAATTTAAACCGAAATTTCGAAATATTCTAAATTTATATATATTATATATTTTATTAATTATAATATATTTAATTGAATTTAAATATGCATCTATAGTCACTTTATTAATTGTTTTATTTATTGTCCTGCCACGACGTTGTACAAATTTGAACTGCTTTTGTGTTTTTAATTGGATATAGAGCAACTAAAAATGTATTTGTTTATATTTAATAGTTTCAAATTTATTTATTTATGCAAAAACAAATTTTTCATTTAAACAATTCGAAAATTTGCAAATCACAGTTTTATAATTTCGAAATGCATTTTTTGGTATATGTTATTCATATTATATGTGGCACGTAGGGTACCCAAACAACCATCATATACATACATACATACATACATACATACATACATTATGTACATATAAATACGTACATATATATATCTAAATAATACTTAATACTTAATATTTTTTTTTTTTTTTTTTATTGTATTTGTAATTTTTAAATCTTTCATTTTATTCCTAGTTCAATGCAATTTGAATTCAGACAAGAAAAACAAGAAATACAAGAAATATAAGTCAAGAAAGCCGCATTACAAGCATGTGGAATAACCCAAAGAATATCACTCTTGTCGGAACGGCATTAATATAGAGAAACCAAAAACAACAAAAAATCAAAACCAAAAAAACAAAACTATTTATTTTTTTTTAGTGCACTGTAAGGCGCATTATACGGTATAGTATCGGATCAACAACCTATGAAGCTAGTTAAAAGAAAAATACAAACAAACAACTTTAGAACGACTTTTGTAATGAAATTTTTATATAATATATTATTGCAAATACGCTTAAATGAAACAAGAAGAAAGAAAGAAAAAAAAAACAAAAAAACAAAAAACAAAACTTTGCATTTGACAATTTATTTCTGTTAGCTGGACGTACGGACGGACCGACGATACGGTTGACAATGTTTCTTTGATATTTTGCTTTTTTATTTGGCCGGCAATATCGGTAAAATTTTACAGATAAGCCAAATATTTTATGGGCTGTTTGCCTCCCCGTATACACTTTATCAACTCGTTATGTGATTGGCTTTTTAAGCCGATCTGACGTTCCATCAAATATTATACGAGTTGTTTATTTTTATTTGGACCTAGCAGCTGTTTTGAAATGTAAAGAAATTAATTTTGATATAAAAATTTTTATTCGTAACAAATTATCAACAAAAGCATCGTTCGAACAGTTTAATCGATAGCTTAATAGCTAATCTAATAATTGGCAGATTGCGTTTATCAAATTTCGAAGTATTATTAAATTTATGATGATTTTTTGGTAATTGAAAAATTATAAAAAATTCAAAATTATAATCGAACAATTTGGTAAAAAATTAAATTCGTATTATACTTTTATACACTTCATATTTTGTTAAACATTTTATTTATATGATCAGTGTTTCGAAAAGTTTGTAAAAAATATCGGAGACGTCACATATTACAATCTAGGAATGCATGTTTATACATACTATTTCGAGCAGTTCAGATGGTTAGAGAGCAATATGTTCATATAAATCGGCTAAATAAGCATTTTATCAAAGCATTTGTTTAATCAGTAATATTACGCCTGTTGCGAATATTTCCGTGCTAAATTTTCGGCTTATACAAAACCAAAAAGTAGCCAACGACAAGTACACATATCAGCGCAATCAGCTAACTGAAAGCGTCCAAGATTAGGTGGAGGAGCGATTGCAAACATTTTTGTAGCTATAGGCCAATCTCATAAAATATTTAAATATAAGCCTTTATATGGAAGAAAAAGTTTATACTTTAAGTTTGTAGTATATTAAAGCTTCGGGATTGCTCCAAACATCTCCTTCCAAAAATGAATACCAAAGTATGCAAAATTTTGGGTATTATAATCTGTTATTAGTACACCCGGCGTGTACTGCTCCGTCCACTCTTTGTTTTGCTTTCGCATAAAAAATAAGCCTAAGTTACTGCTTATAACACCAGCTAACAGAAGGTGAATGTTCCTCCACAATCGCATAGGGTTTCCCCTAAACAAACTTAACTTATAAAGCCAATTTATATGAATTATTGCACTACTGCAAGCTGAACAGTGCACCAACTGCTAAAATATTATGCGTGAAGGCATCCGTTGTGCTTCGACACTTTCTTCGACATTGAAAGCTGCAAGTAATTCCTTTCAAACACAGTTCCGCATATAATCGTAAATTCGGTAGCAAATTGTTAGCTTTTTTTTAGTCTCAATTTGACGCTCTGCGATAAAGGTCGCTGTGCGACGGAAAGTTTTATTAGTTAAAACAATATATTCCGCTTCTAATGGCTGCTGAGTAAAGTCCAACCGCACTCAAGCAAGGCGACAAGGCAAGACTGAGCATTAAAATATAAACGTACGGACATTAATTAGCGAATAAGCAGCAGCAATTCCGGCAGCATGGGTGCACGCGCCAGTAAAACCGGAGAGGAGGATACACTACGCATACGCATTGGCGGCGGCGAGCACAGCGATGGAATTGCGCTGCAGCAACAGCGTAGCAAACGTCGACTCAACCGTGTCAAGACAACGAAATACACTTGGCTAACATTTATACCGCTCAACTTTTATGAACAGTTCCGGCGTGCAGTCTACTTTTACTTTCTGGTCATAACAATTGTTTCGTTCTTCGTTAGTAAGTATCTTGTTTCAATGTTTTTGTATACACTACAATGTCTTACTTGCAGATTCCACTTTGTCGCCAATGGTTTCGTTGATACCGCTGCTCTTCGTAATGGTCGTTACGGCGCTTAAGGAGGGACATGAAGATTATTCGCGTTTTAAGAGCGACAAATTGGTTAACTTAGCCAAAGGTGCGTAAATAATGACTGTCGCTTGCAAATATTTGTTTAATAACTTTGGTTTTATAACAGTTACGGTTCTACGCGACGGCAAAGAACAGCAAATATCATCGGAATTTATAATGCCGGGTGATTTAGTGGTTGTCTATCGTGATTGCGATGTGCCATGCGACTGTGTACTTTTACATTCGACGGATAAGCACGACAAGTGCTTTGTTACTACTGCCAACTTAGATGGTGAATCTAATCTAAAGACACTATTTGTGCCACATGGCTTACACGCTGCTGCAGGCTTTGATCTGACGCAGCTGGCTGATATTGTATGCGAGTTACCAACCACGGACTTGTATTGTTTCAATGGACGCATCGAATTGTTGGATGCTAAAGCTGTTGACAAAGTTTTGCCGCTTACAATTGAAAATGTGCTGCTGCGCGGTGCACGCGTAAAGAACACCGAACGCGTTGTGGCATGCGCTGTCTATACAGGCATGTCTACAAAATTGCAATTGAATAGCCGTTATACAGGCAACAAGTCTGCCTCGAGTGAGCATTACATTAACAAGTTCATAGCGGTGCTGATTATAGGCATGTTCGCCTGTGTTTTTGTGCTTTACATGTTGGAGCGGTAATTATTTCGGAACAATTTGAATTTGAATTCACTTAAATTGTTTTCGTTTTTACAGCCATGTGGAGCTAGCAATACTAAATGAAATGACATATCTTGGCATTGCAAAAAAAATCAACTCGGCCATGCAGATAATCGACGACTTTCTATCGTTTCTTATACTCTATAATTATATGGTACCCATATCTATGTATATGAACATTGAATTATATCGTGTTTTGGGTGCATACTTTATGCGTAATGATCTGCAATTATACGACGAGGACAGCGATACGCCATGCGTTGTTAATACTTCGAATCTGAATGAAGATTTGGGTCAAATCAATATACTATTCTCGGATAAAACTGGCACTTTAACAAAAAACGAAATGAATTTTGTTGCATGCTCGCTGGGCGGCCAAAAATATCAATTCCGTAAAACACACTTGGAGCATGTGGCAACAGAGCAGCGGTATACATTGGAGCAATTCGATGTAAGTTAATTACTATAATATATAAACATACATAAAGAAAAAATATGTTTGCCGGAATTAATTAAATTTTTTTTTTGCCTAAACCTTTGAACGCGTGTGGCACGTTACTTTCGCAAATATCTAGCTTATTGTTAAGAAAGTTCTACATACCAAGTTTTAAGCCAATATTCTATATATTGAGCGAATACTTTTAGACAACATACAGTCCCACAGACAGACGGAGTTGGTTAAACAATAAGGTTCCAAAACATCTTTTAATGCGTTGCAACGTGATAAAATTATAATGGGAGTAAGAGCGAGAAAGCAATATGCTCTTCTGCGCTTTAAACTGTTTTTCGTACAACAAAACTAAAAGTGGGGGATTCGTTTAGATTTAGAGACAACAGTGCGGAATAGCTGCTTCAGAACAATAATCTTGTAGTAAGATATAGATTTATAATTGAAATTATTGAAATTAAATTTTGAAACTGAAATATTGGGAGACGTATGAAGCTGAGAGTAAATAAATGCCCTAATATCATCTTTAGTTGTGCCTGCATTATCTTCTGTTTGATAGTGTAATTTAGATCGTTATCTGTTTTCTTATTGACTATTTATATATTCTTTTTTCTTTTGCTAGGCAGTTAAAAAACTCTTCTTCGAGGCACTCACCATTTGTCATACGGTACAAGTTATAGGCGCCGCAACAGCAAATACAAATTTGGATGCACATTCTGAACAGCAACGCCTAATTACGGAACGTTCGATTGATGTTTATCAGGCTTCTAGTCCAGATGAGAAAGCACTGCTTGAAGCCTGTGCTTCACTTGGCTTGATCTATGAAGGTGAAGTGGATGATGGCATCATGTGTGTGCGTTATATTGCTGGAGCTACTGATGATAGCGAAGGAGCCAAGCGTGTTGATGAGACAACAAAAATAAGCTACGAACGTTTACATGTTTTAGATTTTACTTCAGAGCGTAAACGTATGAGCATCATTGTACGAGATCAAAATGGCATTATGTGGCTATATAGTAAAGGCGCTGAGAGCAGTATATTCCCTTTGTGCGCTGACAGTAGCCGTGCGCTGATTGCAGAGACTGACGCGCATATAACAGAATTTGCACAGCATGGTTTGCGTACGCTGGCTGTGGCCCGGCGTGAAGTGAGCCTTACGGAGTATGAAAATTTTATTGTGGCCTACAATGATGCAAATAGTTCGCTGGATAATCGACAGCAATTGATAGCTGAGTGCTATGCTAAACTGGAAAATGGTAAATACAGTTTTTGACATAAGATGCTTAACAATAGTTCCCTAAAAGTCGTCCCAATTTCAACTGATAAATCTGTGACTTTAAAGATTTATTATATATTCCTAAAATTGTGTTAAGCATTTTAATACACATAAATTAAAATTATTAACCAAATTTATAAATAATAACCTTTTTTATATTTCTAAACAGAGCTCGAACTATTGGGTGCTACAGCAGTAGAGGATGCGCTACAAGATAATGTAGCCGAAACTCTTGTAGCATTACAGAATGCAGGACTTAAAATTTGGGTGCTTACCGGTGACAAAGTTGAAACTGCACTCAATATTGGTTTAGCCTGCAAGCATATACCGCAAAATGCAAACATCGGTTTTATCACAGAAGTAAAGGATCATGAAGAGCTTGAAAAACAATTGCAAACATTTGAGCAGAGCTGTAAACAGAACAAGACCACACATGCCAATGCGCTGGTCATTGACGGCATCAGTCTCGATACTGCACTGTCGCATGCCTGTGAAAAGTTCTGCAAAGTGGCGCTTATGTGCCGAGCGGTATTATGCTGTCGCCTTAGTCCGTTGCAGAAAAGCGAAGTTGTGACGATAATCAAGCGCAACAAGCAGTACTTCACCGCTGCAATCGGCGATGGTGCCAATGATGTGTCCATGATACAGGAGGCACACGTCGGCATCGGCGTAATTGGACGTGAGGGCCGTCAGGCGGCACGTTGTGCTGACTATGCCATTGCTAAGTTTAGCATGTTGCAGCGTTTGTTGCTCATACACGGGCACTACAACTCGGCGCGTCTAGCATTTCTGGTGCTTTTTTATTGCTACAAGAACATTGTCATAACCGGTTGCATGGTGCTTTTTCAGATATACGACTTTTTTTCGGCAACATCTGTCTACAGTGGACTATACTTGTGGTTCTTCGATATACTATATCTTTCGTATAGCTTTACGTATTTAGCTTTTACGGAAAAGCCATATAGCGAGGAGACTTTATTAAGGTATATATTTCTTTATTTAAGTTTTGTTTAATATTTACAATTCCTTTTTCTATTTAGACACCCTGCACTCTACAAAAAGAACGCACACAACAGAAATGCGTCGTGGCGGACTTTTGGCTTATGGATGCTTAATGGATTTCTGCATACATGCATAATATTCTACTTCGCTTACTACACCATCTACTTCAACAATGTCGTGCTCAATGGCGCACAACCTGCCGATTTCTACTGTTTCGGCACAATGCTGATGACACTTGTCATATTCGTGGGCAATCTAAAACTATTTCTGATTGCAAACTACATGAGCTATGTCAATATTATTTTGATTGCCATATCATTGGTGGTCTTCATGTCAAGCACATACATATACAATGCATTTTTGGGTAATAATGAACTGGCCGGTGTTTACACTCAGTTTGTCACCTCACTGTCAATGTGGTTGTACGTAATTGTGACCACAGTTGCCTGTTTGCTGCCCGATCTCACAGTAAAGGTTATACGCCAAACTTTCCGTATGCAAAGCGTTAAGAACGAAGAAGTCAAGAAGTATAACAAAATGGAGTCATAAACAAGTGCTTAGAGGATTTGCTATTAGGTAATATATTTTTGTTATTATATTTATTAATTCACAGATAATAAAATTATAATTATTTGTTTAATTTAAATGCAAAATTCAACGATATGGAATGAAAATCGGAAAATAAAAATTATTGAAATTGAAAAAATAAAAATCAGCAGAATTTTGTACTCCTTGCACTTAGTATAGTATAATCCTGCCAATTTTGAAAGATGTTCTTAAAGCATTGTTCATGTTCATGTTGTTGGTACATCAAGTACTCTTTTCCTAAAACATCAATTTGTACGTCAACCTCACAATTTAACTTTTAGTTTTTAATTCAGCAGTGCTACGCCATGTTTTAAAAAACATTTTTAGAACAGTCAAAAGTAGTCTTAAAAAAATTTTAAAAATAAAATTTTTTTAACAATTTTGTACCAAAAAGAAGAATTCACTGTAAGTCGCAGAGGTTGGGATATTGTTCAATTTATATTTCAGCCATTTGCATATCGGTTTTTTTTTTTTAAATATTTTTAAGCGACGACATGGATTTTTCTGATAACGATTCTATGGAGACTCAATATATGGAGCAACACGATGTGTCGAGTGAAGAATCCTTTGAAGTCATAAATACTGAATTTGAGAGCAATTCAACGTCGGCTGGATCGCTGCCAAATCTCTCGGATGCATTCTTCAAAAGCATTGACGAACATCATTTATGCAGCACACGTTTGTCGCGTACGCAGAGCAACCCACATCTGTCCACTTGCGTGGACGGTGGTTCGGAAGAAGCTAAGCGGGCACTTAAGTCATCACTGCGAATTATGATGCGTGAATGGGCCTCTGACATTGAGATGCGACGTCCTCAGCGTTTGGCTAACTATTTTGAACAAAGTCAAGAGCCCGGCAGCAATCGCCGTTGGTATTTACGTATTTAAGTTGCTGTTGGCATATAAGGAAATTTTTGTGAAACGATTATGAATCAAGAAATTTAGGGAAAAGGAATTGTAAAATAATTCTAAATAATATTAAATAATAAGACATCTAAGACTGCAAAGTATTCTCTTAGTTTTCTTTGTAGCATTGTGCATCGGCATATTTATTTATAATCTTGCAAACTTATATTGAGAGCCTTTTCTATCAATCGTATGCAAGTGTCTATCTATTATAGTTTCTGAGTGCAAATAGTAAATGCAAATTGCATGGTTCACCTGCATATTACTTGTTAATCTTATCTACTTCCTTTTTTTGAGTTATTAGCTATAATATTTTGTATTTAACTATTGATTCACGATATTATCGGCAAATACTCGAACCCATAAATATTTCCGCCGTAAAAGCAATAATTATTTATGTATAACATAATATTTTATATTTATAATAAACAAATAGAATTGCGCCCCATTTATAAATGCGAATAGCTAAGGCGGAAGTTACCGCACCGATAATATAGCCTTAGCCTTTAAATATTGTACAGGAATATCATAAAAATAATTAGTCCTTATGTGGGAAATCGTCGATTAAACGCATGGAATGGTATAAGACGATCAATGAATGAAAGTGCATCAGTTGGCGGAGGCTGTAGGCATCTCAACTGAACGGATAAATCACATTTTATATAAATATTGGATATGAAAAAGCTATTCGCGCTATTGGTGTCACGATTGCTCATATTCGACCATAAGCGCAACCGTGTGACTAATTCGAAGAAGTGCAGCCGCAAGCCTAACGAGTTTTTGTGACATTTCATTACCATAGACGAAACATGTATTCACGGCACCACACCAGAGAGCAAGAATTAATCTAGGCAGTAGGTTTCTCCAACTGAACGTGCACCCAAGAAGCTCAAGGTTGGTCTGTTGGCCACAATATTTTAGAATGCATGCGGTGTCATTCACATTGATTGAAAAGGGTTAAACACTCACCGGAGAATATTCTGAAGAGCTTTGGGACAGATTTGATATTGATTTGAAGCAAAAACGACCGCATTTAGGGAAGGAAAAAGTGCTGTTCCATTAAGGCAGTGTATGGGTGCACACGTGTGTAGTCAACAGGGTAAAAATTAATAAATTGAGCTACGACCTAGTACCCCAACCAGCATATTCTCCATATTTAACACCCTGTGACTATTTCCTGTTTTCAAATCCGAATAAATAGCTTGGTGGAAAACAACAAAGACCTTGAGAAAACCTAAAATATAATTTGGAATGAATAAAAAATTTAAAAAACCCTGGACTAAATTGAGTCTATGTTGAGTTGAGTCTATGCTTGTTCTCCGAACTTTTCTATGCACTCTACTGCACTCAAACCTGCACCCATTTTTGTCAATTCCATTGACCCCCCAAAGGTTCAAGCCCATTAATCCCCAAAGGGGTCAAGTCCATTAAGCCCCAGGGCGTCAAGTCCTCCGTCTGAGGAGTTTCTCGTTTGGAGAGGTCAATAACCTTGGCCAGAGATCGATTAATTTAGGCAGAGGGCGATAGATAGTCTTGGTCAAACAAAATAATTTAGTCCGGCGACATTAGCCTTTGTCTGGGAATTCTCCTGTCCGACGAATCCGCCGTATGCTCTGTCTGGGAATTCCTCCGTGAGGGGAATCTTCCGTGTGGTGATTCCTCCATCTAGGGATTTCGACGTCTAGGAGTCGATTGTCTGGGAATTCCGTCGTCTGGTTATTTTACTTTCGGGGGATTCCTCCATCTTGGGATTCTTCTGTCTAGTGATGCCTCTCTCTGGGTAAACTTCCGTCTGGGGATTTCCTCGTCTATGTATATCCACATCTGGGGATTAACTCGTTTAGGGATTCCCCCGTCTGGGCATTTCTCTGTCTAGGGATTCTTATATCCAGGGTATCCTCCGTCTAGGTAATCTCCCGTCTGGGGAATCCATTGGCATTCCTTCGCTTGCGTTCTTCGGTCTAACAAAAATTTTTTTGTTGGGGTGTGTTGTTATATAGTGTTATATGTATATTGTAGTGCTTCGGTTTTACCGAAAAGGTGCCATATCAAATGAAGAACCCTTTATGCTAAATTTGACCACCAATGGGCAGCGCAAACTTAAGACTTGATCGTTAATGATGTTGATTACACTATAATAGTATGATGAAGGGGGACGTCGTCGACGACGACTACTACCAATCGCTGACTGTTCTTATCATAGATAAGAAGTTCCGTTATCGTATCTTCGCAAACATGCGTTCGCTCGCTTTAATTTTGCGCTCTTCGGCGAAGACTTCCACTCATTTGGCAAGTATGAGAGCAGCGCGCAGTGCATTGTGAAATACTCTCGTCGTAGTACATGGAAAAGCCGCAGTGTCACTGCTCGACAATTCCAAAGATTTGCTTTTAACCATAATTGCTGAGTTTAGTGTTTAATGGAGTACGTACAGTTCTCAGAGCGCACACACTCCAAAATTGGGGGCCGACGCAGCCGCGTTTTCAATAGTGCCACCACCACCCGATAATACCGATATGCAATAAAATCTTCAAGTATATGTGTGTGTTTGCGTGTGTGTAGATACGTGTTACAATGTATGTTTTTTTTGTATTTGTATTTGGCAAACGTTGGCGGTATCTAAGCGATTCGAACCACTTTGACAGTTTATCACTAGATCGATTTGCGCGAACATACTTCGAAGCGGTTCCTGTGTCGTCGCCGTTCTTACTTCTAAAATAAATTTTTTTTTTAAATTTTTTTAAATAAAATTTGAAATTTTTATTTTGCGTGGAAATAAAGTTTCCGAATCCGAATCTTAAGAATTGTGGCTATGTGCGGCACTGTTCGAGCCTTAAATGTTTTTGTGTTCTATGAAATATTTATTAGCAAAAAGCAAAATAAAGTTTAATTAAAAACATAAAAAATTAAATTAATTAATTGTAAATAAACTAAATAACAAAGGATATAAACGCTTTGAAATGGTAAGCAGAACACACGCTGCGTATACGCAATTTCAGTAACTATTTTTGTTTGACGCTGTTTGTTTACACGCGCTGACTAAAGTTAACAGAACTATCTGTCTATGAACTAACACTAAACTACAAAGTTCATTGCACAAACGAGGCTATGAATCAGCGCTGCTTGCTTGCTCAGCTACATTGTTATTACAAATTGCAATATTGAAATCAATCCGAATATCTCTTTTTCGAAATAATTATTTATATCAGCTGTGATTTAGTTCTGTTTGTTATTTAGTCAAACAAAAACAAATATCTTCGACAGTACCGAATCTTTAATACTCTTTACAAACCTCTACAAAAAAACTGGCCGTGATTATTTAAAGTCTTCATTCGTGTGATCAGCTTAACTTAAAATTTACTTGAAAAATTATGAAGTGCTAATAGGTCAATGTGAGGCGGAACACGCCTACAAATAAAAATATATAATTCCGGGATCTACACTTATAAGTTAGCGGGTTGCATCCATTGATACATATATACAGCGGTGGTCATGAATTTAGTACCCTATGCAGGGGCGTCATTCTTTCATTATTTTGTATCTTCTTAGCATATAAAAATGTGAAGCAGAGTCCCATCAAGCGAAAAAACAATACAAGAGAGGGTGGCTCAATGTAGGGCCCTTACGTGCGAAATTTACTGAGCATTTTGCATCAATGTCTCTTCCAAAAATCATAAGAAGTTGATTAAATGAAGCAAGTTAAAAAAAAAAATTTGGGGCAAAAGTCAAATTTGCAAAGGAACACCCATAGAAGCTATTATTTTTTTTATTTTTAAAATAATTTTCTCTGGCGACTTTAGAACAAGAGAATCACTCCCGGTACGCGATTAAAACCGTCAAGCATGCTGCTGGTAATATGGCTCCATTTTCCTGGGTATTTATGCATAAAAATATTTCCAAGAACATAGTCACAGATGCTATGATATCATATGCAGCGGAAAACATGCCCTTAAAAAGGAGATTTATGCAGGACAATGACTCAAAACACACTTCAAACTCAGTGAAGACTTGCTTGGATCAAAGCCATATTGCTGTGCTAAAGTGGTTGGCCCAGTTACCGGATCTCATATTTATTGAGAATCTGTGGGATGATGTTGAGCTGCATGTTCGAACAATGAAGCCTAAATGCTCACTTCACAGGTTTTTTTTTTTTTCATATGGACGAGTGCGGTTCTGGTGGAAAGTCAGACTCATCACCAGATATTAAGATATTCTCCAAATATTTTTTGTTAGTTTTTGGTTTTGTTATCAATAAAATAAATAAATTCTTTACCAAGAAACAAAGCGTAAGCTGTTCTCTTCTTGGTAAACAACTATCACAGCAAAGTTATCAATTATTTCACTAAGAAGATAAAATCAATGACGTGAATTGTGTGCTAAATTCCTGCACAGCACTGTACGTGAAGCTTCATTTCATGGGAAGGCACCATTTCAAATTTTAAGTAAATATTGACGGCAATAAAAAAATGTTAAAAAAATAGAAAAATGGGCGGTTGGTTTCTATGGAGTTTATATCTTCAAGACTTATGTACAGCTTTAGAACATAACAAGCCTTCATAGCCAGCTTTCAGTTCGATATCTTAAAAAATATGGAACTACTTTTGATTCAGACAGACGGACGGACGGACGGACGGACTTGAGCTATTACCATTCGTCTGAATAAAAATATATGTATATAATTTATAAAGTCTCCAATGATGCCTTTCATGCACTACAAACTCCATGCAGCTAGCTAAAGTGTTAATAAGACGAGTTTAGTTCCATCAAATCTTCTTCAAGTTGAATTCCTTTTTTTTCACACAGAGAGACACAGAAAGATTTCGCTATATTCGACATATTTTGTCATACTCTGATCTATACATATAATAAAATCGTTGAAAAACTTTTGTTTGTGCGCGCATCACGGCAAAACCGCTAAACCAATTTGTATAAATTTTGGTTTAGAAATAGTTGGAACTTTGGAGAAGAACATAGGCAATTTTTTGTTAAAACTGGAGGGGATGATGCCATGTATTTGCATTAATTTGAGTGACAGAGTTGAAATTTAGTACATATGTTCGGGAGTATACATATTGGCAACGGCAGAAGTAAGACCCATTGGAGAAGTGTGAACAGTTTAGTTTTATTGGGCGCAGGCGAAGCAGTTGGGGTTCAGCTAGACTTGAATATACTCATATACTTCTTTGTACATATTGACTCCTTCCAACAAACCGCATATAATCTGCTCAAATATTTTTTTTTTAAGTTTTTTTTGTGCAGGGTATGCAAATAAAAATGATATAAATGACTAATATTGAATTTATAACATTTCGATATATTATATTGTACACAATGGTACAAGTTTATATATATTTTGCAGTTCCAATCTTTACACATTGGAGCGCCGCTAATTGTAATTAAGCATTAATGGTAATTTAACACCTTTCGTTCGTTTGATATAAGTTCATAAAGTAATTGTTTTTATTTTTGTTTTATAATTCTAATCAATTGGCCAGTGAAATGCGTAAATTTATCGAAAGTTGTGATAAGTGAGCGAACGGACCACACAAATTCGACAATTTAGAATTTCATTTTTATAACAATTTAGTCTTTTTTTAGCTCGACTCTTTAAGCAGCGTTATTTCAAGACCCTCATAATATAGCTCAAACGATATAAGCAGAAAAAACCAACAATATTTTATTTATTACTCAGCAGGAGGGACAAGTTTTTATGAGTACTAACGCTTGGAGTGGGTTTGGCACGTTCATTCAATGGTACTTATCTGAAGTAGGCATAGCAGATAGAAAATGTTCACACTTGAAGGCTTTAACTTTCATAGTTGCCAGACAGACGTACATGGCTGGCTAAAAGGTCTCCTCACACCGTGGTATTCATTCTCCAGTAATAGTTCAATGACTTGATTGATTCCTCATCAACACACAGCTAAAGTCACAGATGCTAAAGCGCTTATTTCTAGACAGTAGTAAGCTTTCCCAGTTCAAAGTTTTTATTGCGGTAATTTTTATCAGCCAATCGGTTTTCGATTTCAGTTCCTATATGTATATAGTATATTCCGCACAACAAACAATTAAATAAGTGTGCCACCGATCATAGCGAATTTCACCACATAGGAGCAAGAGACATCATAAATTGTATGAAGCAAAATTTTAGTTTCATTCAACCATATTCAAATGGTTAATTTAGTTGTAATCCTACATCTGGCGAATGCACTCTACAAGAGAATATTTTATATCCAAATTGGACAAATCCAAGCAGTGTGTAATGTATTTAATGGACCAATTTATAGAACGTGTTTAAGTTAAGATAGTGGCCAAGCAATACCCCTTTCAGCTACACACATACATACGTATACAATTCCGCATAGTTCTTGATATAAAGTCCTTTACTAATCACTCTAAATTTCGGTAAATTGCGTCATACAAATCGTTATCGGTTTCAATTCTCGATAATATGTATTAGTCATAGCACAGCTATTTCTGTATATCGTTTCGTCAAAATCTATCAATGACGTTCGCCAATATCTTTTAATTGATTTTCGTTTGTTCTTTAGCTGTATCAGCTGTGCCTTCCAAATCACAAATTATTCCACAAAAATGTTGGACAGTGTGCACAGTTGAAGTATACTGTTGAACCTAATGAGGACGTTTCAATTATCTTACAAAATCGTGAACATGTCTTAATCAAACAACACTGTGGACGGTGTTTCACATAAGTGTCGAAAGCTCAACTCAGTGCATTATTTCACTTTAAAGAAATTTTAAAAATAATAAAATGTTTCACCTCGAATTGATTACCTCATGGGGGAAGTTATTGATTTGACTATTCTGTAACCGTATTGTAGCCAGTTAGGTTAGATATTTACAGAACGAAATTTCTAGGACTATCAATATAGCGTGTTTACGATATCATTGCCCCCTCCGATTAAAACAAAAAGTAGCCTATGTTCTATTCCAAAGTCCCATCTATTTCAAAATCAGAATTCATACAAATTGGTTTAGCGGTTTAGGCGTGATGCGCGCTCAAACAAGCAAAATTTATTTTATATAAAGAGATATGTATGCAAAAAAAAAAAAAACAACAAAAATTTTTTACAAATGTTTTACAAATATTGCACATTAATTGTCATGACTTGAATGTAGCACATGGGAATAATAAGTTTATAAACATTTAAGAATTTGCTCGAAAATCAACAAAAGTTTTATTAATTGCAAATTGGCTTTCGTCACTTGTATTCGAGCGCGTCAAATGTTTGTTTTCTATTTGTTTATACTGTATACATTAAACAACAGTTACATTGCTGTATTTTATCTTCACAATAGCGAATGTCCTTCGTAACATTTTGATTTGCCGAGTAGACAAATATTTTTTATTAATATGTACTTAAAGTGCATACATATGTATCTGAGGGTTTGACACATTGTTTATGGAGGCTTGCATCAGATAAAAAAAAGCGAAAGAGCGAAAGAGCGAAATTTGTACGGCTAAGAGATGGAGAGGTGCCAAAATGATGTCTGCAATGATTAGGCAAAAATGGTAGCCGAATAAAATAATTATAGCAGCGCTGGGGAGGTGGGTAGTTGAACTTCATTATGTGATACTCAACGAATTACGTCGGAAGAATGAGCACGGAGATTAGACAACGACGTACTAAAGCCAGCCGGAATAGAATAGAATAGAATATGCTAAGAGTAGATTTATGAGAAGTGTAATACACTGAAGAACGAAAATAATAAAAAGAATAAATAATCCAAGGCGAGAAATAAGTCACAAAGAGAAGTTTAAGTATTTTTTGCAACTATTTTTCTGATAAAACGGATTGACAGATCTGTTTCGGAAATAGTCACAGTTCGATGGAGATAGTTGTTTGTTTCGACTTCAAAAATTCGAAAAACACTCTGTAAAGAAGTCACGATCGGAGGGTTGGAAAGGAAGCTTCACGAATAGTATCTGCGTTGCTTGAGGACTTAAATTCAGAACCTTACCTTCCAGATTTCTATACGCCAAAGAAAGTATTAGCCCACTGAATAGATGTTGGGTTCACTAAAAATGCCTACGTGTTGAGCAAAGAGGAAACAAAACAGCGACATGCCAATGTGTTCCCCAAACTAAGTTGAAAGATTACTCTATCTGAACAATTGCTGGCATTTATAAATGGGGATGTGATGCCAGCATTTCAGTTTATTGGCAAAATCTTTTTTGGCACAAACAAAGGCCAAACATTGTTTGGAAAATTGAGCGACCATTCCACATATGTAGGCCTATCAAAATAATTCAAAAAAAAAAAAAAAAAAAGCGACGGTGGATTTGTATGCAAAGCAACTTCAAAAATAAGGAATTACTTGAATGAATATCAATTAATACCAGCTTATATGAGTATGGTCTTTCAACACTTCATGCATGGATCCGTCGCTTTGAGTGTAGGATCCATATTGGATGAGGCATTAAGCATTAGAAACTGCAATCAAATTGTATGATATGTAGCCGATTCTGATTAATAGTATGATGTATGAATGGGAGTCTTCAAAATATTATTTAACTTCTTCCAAGCAATTAGAGAGGGGGTCAACAATTTGTGACGTTAATTACATCTTAAAGGCTGTAATTCAGAGTTAATTTTAAACTTATTATTGTATAATAAATTTTGAAAAATTCGTAAGATTAATAGCGCCATTAGAACCAAGAAATTTAGAGGTGATTAGTTCGTTTCAGTATATGAAGGAAATTGAAGACATTTTAAAAAAGCATCGTTGGAGCAATTAGTAATTAATTGCAACATAAATCAGAAATCATATTAAAACACAGTTCGGATTTTTTTAACATAAGAAAATTGCATAATTTTTTAACCACTTCATGTTGTGTCATATATGACGCCGGGAAATAGATTCAAAAACCTCTTGAAGGCTCAGACATGTTTGTAGTTTACTTTCTTGTGATACTCCAGCAGACATTGGCCTTAAAATCGAAAGATTGCCCCTAACTGGAGAAGTGATGGAGAAGTAGGTTGTTGGAAGAATCGTTTTCTGCTTTTGTAATGACCCCAAGGAAACATCTTAACTGTACCGACTTTTTTTTAAAGCAACGGCGTTGTTGTTAGAATATGTCACAACATCGAATATGGTGGTGGTTCTAGCACACGCATAACAGGCTCTCCATAGGTAATGCTTCGCCAGTCTCTCCTGAAGAAGTAACCAAGATGACCACAGCGACAATCTAGTCGGCAACTACTCCAGCGCCAGCTGCAATTCGAGCAGCAACGACAAGAATGGCATCAACCACAACAACGAAGCCATCTACAACAGCGCAGCGCCAATTGGTCGATGCTTTCTGCACTAACGGCATTGCAGCAGCAACAACAGCTCATACGTCAACAGTATCCGAATCATCCGTTTACACCAATCTCGCTCAATGCCTACTTGTCACCACTAGCAATAGCAGCAACAGACACAACTGCAATTAGAACCGCAACAAGCTGTCATCTGCCATTCGCCTACATCCTCCTTCAATTCGAGCAAGTCCTCTGATTCCGGTACCACAACAATTATCAGTGTTGCCTCAGCCGCTGCCCGTGCCCGTGCTCGGCATGCAACATGCCAACAGCAACAGCAACTGAAGCGTACAGTTGGAGCACACCGCACATCTACAGCTTATATTTGAACCTACCAACGAACACTTCAATCTGGACCCGATGATGAGGAAATACTTGACTATATCTCACTGTAGCAAGAGCAATAGGAAATGTTGTCTAGTTTTGTAGATTTTGTATCTAGTCAAATTACTTTGAGTTAATAAGGAAAGCTGGTCCACCAGTACTTATATCATCTGGTTTTTTTATAATAGGATCTTATGATAAGGAGTGTTTCAGTAATGAGCACAAAAGAATTTTAGAATCTTACACGTACTAAAAGGTTTGTATATTTTTCTTCATATCAGTTGAATGTTGGATCAACATTTTGGCTCGAGCACGCTCTCGCTTCTTACAAATTTAGACCCAGATACTCAAGTGGTAATAAAGATTTAAAATCTTTACTTTTTCGACTCATGGTTACTCTTAGATTTTGAAACTCAGATAAGTGCGTTTCTTTTATTAATGCACATAAATTATGCAACATTGGTTCATGTCGCTATACGAAAATCGAACACCATAGCTGCTAAGTATTAAGAAACTCCATATTTTGTTTAGTTGCGACTAACATTTTAATACATTTTTATGACATTAAAAACTTTTATTCCGAGTTTCTTTAAAATTTTCAAAAATTTTGCAATTGAGAATTTTTAACAAATAATTTCTTGCAATGTTATTCTGGCTCTCAAACAGAGAGAAAGAGATATCTGCTCACCTGTGGACATGCGTATGTGTTTGTGTTTATTGTTTGTTGCTGCTGATAAGACTCTCTGATAAAAAATATTCGAGTACTATTGCCCGTCGTTGAGGACTATCTATTGTAGAGTGTGTGTGTCTGTGTGTGTGTGTGCCTGACTCTGACGTTCGTCTATTAGTTCGGTCAAGTTAAAAAAAAGTCTTTTTTATAGATAACGGCTCCGCAAAGGCTTTAAATCAGTAAAAAGAGCGAAACATTTTGCGCCGAGTACAACGCGGCGTATTATCAATGCGATCGTAAGATGGATCAACGCAATGCGAATGTAACCCAACACAAATTGGGCAATCGTGGTTTGTGATTAGAGGTAGACAGTAGACTTCCTCCAACTTCTTCGTCGTTTCGTGGCTGGGATTGGCGTAACTATTTGCTTTCGATTCAGTTGATTCAATTACTTCCAAAGCCCGTTGAATTTTTACTGTGATAAGCAACAGCGGCAGCGTCGAGAATGTCGTTTATCAAAGTTATTGGTCGATTTTTGGTAGTAATTCGTCGATAGTCTATTTTGAGCGCTGTCTAATGCGGATGTGTAGCAAAAAAACACGCGCCCCAACTAACTAAACTAAAATAATTGCTTTCGTTTGTTTCGAATACTCTTATATGTAACTAAAGATTGTGTAAAATTTTGAACTTGAAAAAGTGTTTGAAGTGCGTTTGTGTCGAAGACTTAACAAAATCATGGTCAACTTTCTGGATAAAATGCTGGGACGCCGGGTAAGTTCAATGGCAGTCGTCGGGTTGGGCAACATAATACTGTGTTGTGTTAAAATCCCTGAATTACTTTTTATTTTGTTATGTTCTTCGTTTATGTTTCATTTGAAGCAACATGACTAATGCCCAGAATTTGTTCTGTTGTTTGCACTAAACTCGTTATCGACCCGGGCCCGTCTAATTCCAGTTAAACGACGATAACTCTTATCGTCACTGTCAATAAATGCCACAATTACGAATCCAGCCAACTTCGTTTCACGTATTTTTATTTTATTTTTGCGTCTAAAAATGTTTATATTGTTCATATTTAGTTGGAAAATAAAATGTTTGATACAAACTGCAATTCGCATGGTGGAGGCTTTATTTGGTAAAGTCTTATCTTAAAGCGCTTATCAGTTCCACGATGTAATGTTTTATGGGCTTTAAAAAATCCAAAATATGCCAATATTGGTTATTTGTCACTCAAAAGCTGCGAAAATATACTAAAGGTAGCTGTTAAGGGCGTTGTGTATGGTATGACGTGGGTAACAGATGCCTCCGGAACTCTATAGGGAAGTCTGCAAGAATCAGACACATTCCTCCAAGTACTCCAATTAAATATGAGTGGAATTTTTAGCTTAAATACCACGAAATACAAAAAGGTTTTCATACAAAAACTTCGAAAGCAGTGAGCAGGCCCAGGCACTTATGGATAATACCCCTATTTATGGATAATACCTCTATTTATTATTTTCTAAATATCTGAAGAGGGAAAAGATGGCATTAAATATCTATACTTGAGGACTCTAGCTCCTATAGTCTGCGAATTCTTAAAGTCCACAGCCGGACAGACGGACATGTGTATATCGACTCTACTTTTTGTAGATGGTCCACCACTTATTGTGGTCCTATTTGAACCTTTATTAATATTAACAAAAAAAAATACACCACATTTGGTCTTTCTAGCTGAATTATTAAGAACAAAACTTTGTACATACAAATACACAGAAAGGTGGGATAGACTTGTATGGAGGCTATCCCTTCTAGTTGTGCCATATGAAATTTCCTATAATGAATAATTTAAAACAGACCGAATATGGGGTTTCTAGCCAAATTTACAACATCAATAAAAATATTTTCATACAAAAACTCTGAACTTGGAGTATGTCTGCTTGTTAACTGCGACGTCCCTTCTCCTTAATAGAGGTCGGCACTTACCATGCAAACACGTTCATTGAAAACATTAGAAATATTAAAAGACACCTATGTCTTCTAATATAATACTAAATCCAAACTTGAAAACTTTCTAAGTTCTCCATTTTCATACGAACAGCTGGATAGACGGACAGATCAATTTTTACTGAAGTTTTTGATGCCGCTGATGATGTTTCCATTTGAAACTGTTCAATGAGTCGCATCAAGGCAGCAGATGGCATTCAGAGTTACCTCAACGTATAGACGCTGAATCACGAATCATGTGCAAAAACTAGAAGAAGTCTGAGAGTGCAGGACTGTACGACGGATGAACCATAGTTGGCACTGATTTAAATCAATTGTTAACTGATTTAGATACGGATCCAGATTTTTGGATTTATTAGTTCATAACAAACTTATTCGTTAGCATCGATTTAGCAAACCCGTAGGAACTTTCGGCTGTGAATTATGGAGATGCGACTAATGGTTTCATGATGAAAATGGAGATTTAGTGCTGAAATACAAAATGGAGAAATCTTAAATTTTTTTAATGAATTTAAAAAATCCGTTGTAGAACATTGTAGCCCAGTTCCTCAAAGACAACCATTGACAATATTGGGCACGGATTGCTGACTGTCCAAATATTTAAGTTGACTATTAAATTTTTTTTAGTCATAAAATAATTCAAATGCTTCGAATTTGTCAAACAATATACAAAGCATCTTTAAGAGTAACTCATTCGCTTCGAAATAAAACGCAACTCAGCGAAATCTTGGAATCAATTATGCACTTGAAGCCAAGTTTATGTCTATAAAGCGGGGTACAGACAGCCGATCATGCTCAATAATAGGCGAACATGCTGCTGAACGTTAAGCAAAATGTTTGTATTTTAATAATAAATAAAATTTTGGAACCATTTTTCCAATAACTTCATCTCTAAGTCGAAAATTAAATTTTGAATTTAGAAAAAAAAAAAATAAATGATGTCTGGCGAAGCACAAAAGTCACATTTTATGGATTTTGGTTCGCTGGATCCGTTATCGGAAATTCGTCATCACTCTAAAGCTTTGTTTTGTGTATCTTTTTTATCTAAAATACGGATCCACTTAGCCATGGAATTTTTTTTGGTACAGTTGTCAACTGCTCTCTGCCATGAAGCATCTCAAGATGTTTGCAGCTTCGTTGCTTCTTATTAACAGTTTCAACTGCCAGATAGTAAAAATTTTTACAGTGTACTTAAGCGCAACAAATTGGACAGCATGTGCGACTGTCTAAACTAAATTAAACATGCTGTCTCACTCTCACCTTCTCTCGCCCTCTTGCTCCCTCTCACTGTTACAGCATCACATTCAATGAGCGACGACGACGGCGTACACTGAATCGACCAGATCAAAATATAACGTTTCGCTCCAAAAGCCAATTACGGAGCGTCTCGCCTTGTTTCGGTTCGGTTTGGTTCGGTTTGGTTCGGCGTTCGGCTTGGCTTGATTTGAGTCGGCTCTTGGCTTAACTTGACGTCTTCAGTCGTTAAATTTCGGCACAACGGAGCGGTGCGCGTTTCACGGAAATGTAGTACAAAAATTACGGCGCCCCGATATTGAGCGAATTGTTCGGTTCGGAAAGGTGTTGGATCGATCGAACGATCGATCGATCGATTGATCAAGTTTGCGTGCGTAGCCCGGAACGGAAAAGCGCTCGACGAGTGCAAATGAACCAATGAACTACAAAAGAAAGAGAAAAACAAAACGAAAAAGAAGTAGTAGTAGAAGAAGCAACAACAACAATAAAAAAGAAAAGAAATACTACATAAAAACAAATGCTACAACAAAAATAATACAAAATAAAGTAAAAAAAAAAACAAAAATAGAAAAACCCAAATAGAGAAGTGTTCACTTTTTTTTTTTTGTTTGTTAAATTTTATTTATTGGAGATGTTGCAAAGAAGTAAAAAAGTGACAAGCAAAACCGAAATTCGATTTCATTTTTTATGCCACATCCAAAAAAAAAAAATAGAGAAGAAATAACCAAATTTTAAAGTGCGCAAAATTTTGTCAAATGAAGACAATGAAAGTCTTTCTATGGTTTTCAAAGTCATTGATAAATTATTGACCCTCTATGAGTAACAGGTAGCTTTATAGAGTACAAAATAATGAAGTAGAACATGCATAGATGTGGCGCTATAGACATAGGAGCGTCCATTGGACGTATATTATCGATGAGTTCATCTAATAATTGCAAAAAGAAATTTAATTTTTACAAAATTCAGCTTTGAGTTGCTCTGAAACTTGTTACTCAAATAGATACCCGATACAATGTATGCATTTGTACAATATGTGTGGAAATATTCACACATGTTAGAGATTTTGTAAAGGAAATTTATTTATTGTTTAAAATAATTGAAAACTTTAAGTTCGGCTTAAACGTTGCTTAAATACTCTACACAATTGGCATTTGGTCAGCAATGCCGGAAACTGTAGAACTCAATAATATTTTCAATTTTGGAAAGGCTGCTTAGCGATTGAGAATGGCATGGAAGTTTGGGAATAATTTGTTTTGTTCGGGTTGGTAATTATTTAACTAAAATTTAGTTGCAATAAGTGGGGCTTGCACCTTCGACCGCTAAGCATTGTTCACTCAGAAAGCAGGCCGTTGAGCTAGCGAGTTCTCAAAATGTAATTGAAACAATTTAAGTTCATACTTTTTCTATACAATAATATCAATTCAAAATATTTTTGTATGCGAGCGGTACCTTCAAGTGGCCATAACTGTCATTTTGACTTTTTGCACTTGGTTACAAATTTTCTGCATACCAAAACTTTTAAATCAATAGAAATAGAACGCATTTAAATACAAAGACAGACAATCGGAAATAGTTGGAACACGTTGAAAAGAAAGAAATATGTGACCTGGTCTATGAAAGTGGGTCCTACATGCGAAAAAAGCTGATAAAGTTAAACATGCCTGATGTACAAGCATGTGAGAAGAAGCAATACGAACACTTAGTACACCATTTTAAAGCACATAGTGACTTTCTGGCTTTCATCATGTGAAAGAGCATCACAAGCTCTATCCGAATTGGCAAAAAAGTAAAATGTGATTTTTGACACCTTAGCTCCCCTTCTATAGAACAGTTCTTGTATACTTTATGTGGTGTCTGATGCCTGCTTTAAGGCGTTGCAAATTTTGTAACTGTTTGAAAAGTACATTTAATTTTTTTTCCAACAAATTAGCTTTTTATTTCTCAACATCGTTTTTTAAATTTTTTATTTCCTCTAAAAGGCGTTTATTTCAGTGATGAGCTCTTTATTCTATCCAAATCTTTTAGCGCCAAGACATTTCTTTAGGTTCTGAAACATGAAATAGTCAAAGGGCGCTATAGTTGGAGAATATGCTGAATGAGGTAATAGTTCATAGCCCAATTTATGGATTATTGCTATGGTAACTACAGACGTTTGTACCCATGATGGAACCGAAATGTTTTCTTCGTTTCGTGAATAATAAAAAAGAATTCGTCGATGATCATTTCACACTTTTCAAGACAATGAAAGGACGTCAAGTATGAGAATGAGACTGCGTGCATTATATAAAACTGATGTCACATCCATGTTGGCCGACAGACCCACCTTCAAATTCTTTGTAGCACGGTCATCCAGAGAAACACACTCCGAGAGCAGTCACTGGTTTATCAAACAATGAGATAATAAGTTGGAAGGAAATCAATTTTCGATTATTCATGTCCAATTTTTTTTAAGTTGGTTCTAAGTTGTGTGAGAGAATTTATTTGATCTTCAAATATTCACACAAGAAAAAGTCAGGCGGAATCGAATCTGGTGGACGAGATTAGTTGAAATCTCAACTTTTCGAAATCCATCTTTAAAGGAACATTCAATACAGCATGATGAAGCGTATTGAGTCGTTCATACTGCAAAAAATGGCGGAGTAACCGAGAACTAAATTTGAGATAATGATTCCCGTTTTTAAGGCCCTGTACCGAAGGTAGAAGAGCCTATTGGTTTTGTGCAAATGTATGTAACAGGTAGAAATAATGGTCGGAGACCCCCCAAAGTTACCTCCATTAAGGTCAGGAGTGTTAGAGGAGTCGATATAGACATGTCCGTCTGTCCGTCCGTATGAACGAAAGGATCTCGGAAACGGTAATAGATAGAGACTTCGTGTTTTTTTGTATTCGACAACGACTGCGCCGGAATTTTTGGCAAATTTTTTAAATGGTTTTCCATAATTTTAGGTTTTATTTTTTGGTTTAAGTCTGAAGTATTTCCTTTTGAAGTTTAACAACCCAAAAGACTCCTGGCTCACTCCATGAAGTAAAATTTCCTTAATAAACTGATATGTCGCTACACAACAGACTGTCTATAGAGTATCTCTTAGTCGAGTTAACTCTACTAAAGCTTTCTTTTGCATTGTTTTATGCTTTGTAATACACATTCTAAAAAAAAACTATGCAAAGATTTCCACAATACATTTGCTGCGCAACTGTAGGGTATCTAAGCGCAAGTTTTACCCAACTTATTGTTACAATTTCTTCCTCCTTTCTTTTCTTTTCATTTCTTTTCTTTTCTTAATAGAACACTAAATCGCGACAAAGCGCGTCACTCGTCGCGTTCATATGTCGGCCTTGAACCAATGGTTCTCAATGTTTTAGTTGATCCCGGGTCAAATAGTTGTCAATGCATTCGCATTGCTTCAATCTGCTCTTTTTTAATTTTCTTTTTTTATTTCTTTTTTTTTTTTTTTATTACTTTGTAGTTCCAGTGAAGACGCTTAAAATAAATGGGCGCATATAAATGTGTCTATATATATATATATACATGCTTGCATATATATATTATTTATTGTCCAAATCGAGTGTCAAGTCATACGAGTAAACGAATAGTTCAGATCGTGCATTGCTGATGCCCATTTCGCACTTTGTGATCAACAAATGCTGAGTTATTTACATACGAAATGTAATTGTTTAAATATGTTAATACACGAATTTTAGATCTAGAGTAGCAGAACTTGGAAATGAGCTTCTTGTACGACAGTGTATACGCTTCGCTACTCAATTAAAAGTGTGTATCTTCGGGAATGTCCAAAGTTATGACGCAACACAGCGAACACAGCATTTATTATGAATTATGCGCAGAAAAATTTCGACGCAATTCTCGGCAAATCAGCAAAGTCTGCCATGCGCAGGCTATTGCGAACTGAAATTAAACAATTCGTGGTATTGCTGCGTAGATAAAGACTTTGAAAGATCTGTCCATTTATTTAATACAACTTTCTCCCTGCCCGTCTACTAATACGCTTTGGAATTGGCCCATTTAAACTTCGGAGTGGAGTGATTCAAATACGTATATACCTTAGCCTTTTAGAACACTTCATCTCATGATTTAACTCATCTCGTGCGTGAACTGCCGTGCTACAGTACTACAGAATTATATATCTTGCATATTTCGACACGCTCAAGATTTTATCCTATTACGTGTATAAAATAATTGGGTCATTACCATATTAGAGTTTTTTATTAAAAACCATACTCATTCACCCATGAGTTGAGCCTTCTTTTCAATCTTAAAGTCTTTGGGTATCAAAAGGTTTGGAGAGAGATAGGACAGCAAACTATCCTGACAAAGCTTTGTGTGTGGAATAGCCTTATCAGACTTTCTCTGTCGTAGAAGATTATTACTAAGCGTAAGACACGTCGCACGAACATGTTCGAAGAAATAGAATAGTAAATTCATTGGTTTGTACTGTCAAGCAGGCTTAAGCCTCTCACTAAATATTCCAAATGTTGCCTGCTAATAATTATAAACACTCCTCTCTAATGGCAGGGTATCATGCGGCTTCTTGTTATTAGTTAAAACCCATTAAAAATAAAAAAAAAATAAAAATTCCGAAAAATAAAATCAAATTTTAACAAACAGCTATCAATGGCAGCCAATCTTTCATATTTTTATTTGTTTATTTTTTTATTTGTTCGATATGTAATTTTTTTTATGTGCGAATTTATTCGAGCAATTCAGAGGCCTTTGTAAATGCGTTATACGAAACGTGCTAATGAAAATCTTATAAAGCCATTTAATGTGCGCCTGATCGCAAATTGTCTGTGCTAACTGTTTAAACGCTCGACCGGCTGACTTGCTGCTGATCTGAGTGGACGGACAGACGGACAGCTGGATTGCTGGAGTCGTTGGCTAACTAAGCTTGTTGCTACTAAGCTAGCTGCTATGCTATGTGTTACGCTTCAACGCACCAACTACGATCTAGTTTGGTGTACAATTATTTTTGTTAAAAGTAATTTTTTATTTTTTTTTGTACGAGGGTTGGTTGATAACTAAAGGAGTTTCATTGAACTGAAATTTAGCTAAGAAATTAATAAGTAAAAGGTTTCTAAAATTAGTTGGAAAATACGAAAAAAAAAAGCTGGCTAAATTGGTTTTATATTTTATTATACGGAAAGTTGTTTCAAATACTTTTTGCATGATTTGCCAAAAATTAAGCCCATTATTATGCATGCATATTTTTGTAGAATTATAGTTTGTGAAATTATGCATAATTTGATATTTGATATAAGTCACTAAATGAACTGGTTACTGAGATATAACACCATTTATATTAAATTAAAAAAAAATGTTTTTTACGGAAATGAAGCACAAAACAAATAGAAAAAAGAAGAAAGCAGTCTGCAGTCAAGTGAGCTCGACTTCGGTATACCATGTACCCACATTGAACCAAGGATACGTTCCTATATATGTAGATCCGTGTAATACATATTATTCGAATTAGTATAAGATATAGCAATTCGACATTTCTAGCTAAATTAACCACAAGAACACACTTTTTTCATAGAAAAATTCTAAAATTGGCAGAGATTTGTGGGGATCACCACTTTTAGTGAACCCATTTGGTCCTAGATACAATTTTTTTTATACGTATTAACGTAAAGAGAAGCAAATTTGGCATTTCGGGCAAATTTACCAATATCAAAAAAAAATTGTTTCATACAAAAACTAAGAATGAGGAGTAGTTTTGCATGGTGAGTCCACCTTAGCACATTAAAAGCAAAAACAGTTCCAGAAATACTTTTAAAATAAATAATGACCGAAAAGAAAAATCATTTGTTAGTGTTGCAGCCATCGCATATTACTTATCAGCACACCCTCGCTTATATACTCTCCAATGAGTTTTGGTAGAAATCGCAACTGATACTTGGTCACCGGTTGCAGTCACGTTATACAGCAGTGTGCTGTAATCTTAGGCGCTCGCTTATTGATATGCATTATGGATTTTTTCCGTTGTTCTAAAAATTGACTGGAAACTGTTAACTGTCGGCCGATCTGACTGACTGACTGACTGACTGACTGATATATTGCTAATTTGTTTAAGTAATTTATATAAAAATAAAAATAAATAAAATTATGGAAGTTGCAATACCCATTCGTAGAGTCACAAAGTTTATTTTTATAATTATTTGATATATATACAGACAGACAGACAGACAGACAGACAGACAGACGAATAGATCGATGCATGCTTCTCCAGAATAATATATGGCGAAATAAAATCAATCAAACTAAATGCAACATTTCTCAAGTTTAGAGGACAAATATATAGAAACAAAGAAGAAGTAGAAAGAAAAACATTCATATTAATGCATAAAAGTGTTTTGGAAAATGAACTTCATTGGTCGTCATGATCATCTTGGTGGCTATCGACGCGTTCATGCGGTAGGCTATGGTATACCGCTCTGGACGGAACAGGATGCACCCGAATATGTTAAGGAGAGTCTCTCCTGGAAGTGGCGCAAGGTTTGTGTGTTTGTTAAAAAAATGTTTTCCTTTTTTTGAGATACATATTCGATAATATATATCTAAGGTGCTTGAAATTGTGTAGCTAAATCAGTAGCGTAGTAGCCGAGTGATACTTGCTAATTGAACTGTTAAATATTTTGAACATTAACTCGAGGAAAAATGGAATGTTAATAGGAATAACAATAATAATACTAAAAAAGCAAAACGTATAAAAATCAATTACTACAAATGTAAAATATTGAAGCGCTTACAAAAGTAGACTCAAACAAGGCATTAAATACTAAATACAAATAATTTAAATAATAAATATTAAAAATAATAAAAATAATGTGATACATAGCAACATGCTTCATTGAAAGGCTTCAAGTAATAAACAATAGATAGCAGATACATTTGTATCTCAAAAATGTTTACCAAAAAAAAATTGTTCATTTCGGTAGAAACAAAGCTTTACGATACGATACACAAGATACTTCACAAGAACTGTTATCGAAAAAAATGTGCAATATCAAAATACAGAGTGTCAGATAGACAGACAGACAGACAGACAGGCAGACAGACGGACGGACGGACGGACGGACTTGACTAATTATTATATAGAAGTAATGCAGCTACCTCAAATGCGTTCTAACTTTGCTGACAGACCGACTGAACAAACCATTTCACGCTCTGTGTAAATGCTATAAAAGTATAAGATTTAGATTTGCTGCCATTAAATTATTGTCCCATATATCAGAGTCTTGTGGGTGCGCCGCTGCCAACTGTGTTGCGCCGTAGGGGAGTTGACATGTAGGTGATGACGCTGTCGCTTTGGCTAAAGGTTAAATGGCAAACTTTTTATTTTTGTACGCGTGTCTTCAATACTGGCTTTCTTGCTCGTTAAAATATTCAAAAAATAATAAATTTAGTTTTGTGGTGTATGGACGCTTCAAACATTTGCAGTGCAAGTGGTATATTAGTTTTGATTGGAAGTTTGTCAAATGACACCGAAATTTATAATTAATAATATTACAATTGATGATGAATAATTAATAATATTTTAAATTATGATATATTTAAGAGATTGCACAAATAGTAACAGGAAACAATGGCAATTTTGGTGTAACCGACACTTTAATACGCTACACACGAACATCAACTATGGAAATGAAAACTATTTGTTGAACCTTAAGTAGAAAACAAATGTTGATGTGTTATAAGTGGTATGTGAGTAGAATATAAGGCAAGATCTATGAGAAACCACCAAATACAATTTAAGTGCATTGAATATAATTGAAAATCTATAAGAGATCAACTTAACAATTGCAAATCAATCGAGTAAAAGGAAACTCCTAAAAGAAACCATCATAAAAATGTCATGGCTTCGTCAAAATGTGTTAATCTTTTTTAGAAAAATTGGTACTAGTCTTTCCATAATATATGTGAAGGGTATAATCAAATATCAGTCAGCATAATTTTTAGGAGAAAATAAATTTTTATATTTATATATGTGACTTGGGCTTCAAAAAAAGGGCTCAGGTGTCAAAAAACCAGACAATTTGTCACATGGTGAAAACCAGAAAGTCATAATTTGTTGAAAAGTTTTTTAAAAATAAATAAAAACAAGTAAGGAAATACAGTCGGGCGTAACCGACTGTAAGAGGCCCTGTACCAGTTCAGGTCACCTAACAAACATATTAAATGTTTCCCGAGCTTATGACCAAACACATGACCACTTCTCACTGCGCGAATATGAATGAAAAGAAAAGGGGGGTTGTTCAAATTCAATTGCTTATAAAATCGCCATTTATTATCCGATTTTGATGAACTTTTTGGATTTTTGCTTAGAGAGACGTTATCTCTATATTGGTACACTCAATTTTTTTTGTGCCGAAGAAATGTTCACCCTAAGGGGTGATTTTATGGGGAAGGGGGGGGAGGGGCAAAATTTCAAAATAAACTTGTGAAATTCCGGAGCAATCCTAGTCGAATGCAAAAAACACGAAGTCTCTATCTATTACCGTTTCCGAGATCCTTTCGTTCATACAGACGGACGGACGGACGGACGGACGGACAGACGGACAGACGGACAGACGGACATGGCTATATCGACTCCTCTTTCATTCCTGACCATAATGGTGGTAACTTTGGGGGGTCTCCGACCATTATTTCTACCTGTTACATACATTTGCACAAACCCAATAGGCTCTTGTACCTTCGGTACAGGGCCTAAAAAGAGCATAAATTGAAAAGAACATTTTTTTTGGAATATAGCGAGACAGAGAGAGAGAGACGAAGAGATTCAATATTTATTCCGAAAAAGTCATTATAACCTTACATAAGATCTTAGGATAATAATAATAAGATAATAAGATCTTAGGGAAATAAAAAATATGACATAAATCCATTTCTAAGTAAGCAGTTTTGTATTTTTCACCATCGTCGTCTTTCTTGAGACCTTTTTACTTGTAGGTTCTGATGAAGAAGCACTTTGTTCCACGTCTGATTCGAGAACATCTTCACTTGCCTTCGTCTTTCGTTTCTTTGATTACAATAGCTGCTTTACTCATATCCAAAACTAAGCTGCGAAGATTTTTAAAATTATATCATTGACGCTCCAAAGATCAACCAACTGGCTCTATAGTTTATGGTATTTGACGATCGACAGATTTAATTAGAAGATAAAACAACACCACCTCCTCACTCTCTGTAAATTTCTTAGATTCCGTAAAAATTATAAAGTAAAAAAAATTGTATTATGCCAACCACTGACTTATAAAATGGATTAAAGTTCCATACATACAAAAACACTTCTCTATACCTCTCTCCCGCCGATAGAGCTTTGTTATAACCACCTGTTAATGATTCCACAAGGCATTGCAGTAAATTTTTATATGTGCCAATGTTATTGACTTCGCACTTAGCCTTGAAAATACCGAAGTAACGCTCTGTCGCGAACCTTATATAACCCATAAGGAAGAAATTGCAAAATATCGTTCAGTTCAGTCCTGGTTATACCTGTAAAAGGTATATTGTAGAAGGCAAAATTGATCTAAAGCCTCGTGTCCTTTCTCTGTCCACATTTTTTCCGTACAGCAAGCATCGAATAAGCACTTTCTAATTCTTAATTACACATCATTCCGGCTTCGAAGAATCACTAAATTGAGTTTATTCTTTGACAATGGTTTATCATATTCTCGATCATTTTTCGTGATAGAAGAGAATTTTGTTTACCATCTACTATTCCTCATCATCAACAGCACATATATTCATTCTAACAAAAATTTGTTCCATATCATCTGCTGCCTGAGATATATGTAGTTCATCATTGCCATTCGAGCTAACATCATCATGGGACCCATCCATGTCTTCATCCATTTTAGGAAAATATTGACTAAAGAAGGCATTTAACTTTTTACTAGCATTAATTCTACTGCAAAAGATACTCAGAAGCGATAACATTACCGTAATAGCGAAAAAGACGGTCGGCGCTATAACTTCTTTGGTATTATTCGTTTAGAAATCCGAAACCAGCTACTTAACACTATTAACTACGATAATATTCCGAGCAGAAACCACACTTGACATCCGTGAATAGAGTTATACACCAGGCAACGCGGAGAAAAATTATCAACCTTACCTTTAACAGCTGTTTTCTCGAACAATTGTATTCGCACGTAAGCCCTCTTTTCATATGGTCGTGGTTGATTTTAGTCCAATAACTTCGTCTGCATCATCGTCTGCATTCATATCATCAAAGTCTTCATTTTCGCTTGAGCCTTGCATGAATACATTCATTTCAAACAATGCAAGCATTCGTTTCAAATAATTTGGAATGCTTACAAATTAGAAATATTTCGGAATGAATGCTGTTCTCAATTAATGAATATATTAGAAGTTCTAATTAATAACTAAGAGTCATTCCATTAACATAAATTTCCGAAGTGCTGATGAGTTATTATCTTGGTGATTTAGATGTTGAGGATGAAACTCCTCTGGCAACCTATGCGAAATTTCGTAAATAGTTTTGCAGAATTTTCATTCAATAATTCTCATAAAATAAACCATTTTAACTAGCTTTTGAACCTATTATATAGACATATACCTATGGATCTTACATTATATTTCTGACTCAACTTTACCCTAGACAACTATAGCTTCTTTTCCACATAAGCTTTGTTCTAACTTGTTGGTAAAAGAAGCAGTTCTCAGATGTAATATGGAGAATATATTCTACAATTTATATTTATTTGGTTGCACTATAGACAGCTGCTTTAAATATCGTGTGTAGCGTATTCATGTTACAGTGTCGCCGAATTTATATATTTTTCTGATTTTTTTTATTATTCATTGTTTATTTTTACTGGATCGTAGATACTTTGTTGCATGGTTGCATGGGGAATGAGTTTGTAGCTGATTGTTTTATTGTAGACAGCGGTCATAAAATTTGGATCGTACATTTAAGAGCTGAATATATTGAATACTGAGTACATATATATATATATATATATATATATAGTGATTACTTATATGAACAATCATTCAAGACAAACATATACATATAACGAGTTGCGCTTCGAATAAGCTTAAAGATATTTCGGCGCAAAATTAATGCAATTATTATTCAATTATACTAAACTTTTTTTTCCAAAATTTTTTACAGGGTTCGCGTGTCAGCACAATCAATGATTGGCTCCAGATCAAAATCGGCGGAGACGATGACATCAAAAAGAAGAAAAGCAAACAGCTGAACCGCATCAAGTCCACCAAATACACATTGATCACATTTCTGCCACAGAATCTACTCGAGCAATTTCGGCGCATTGCGAACTTCTATTTTCTCGTCATGACCATAATATCATTATTGATAGGTAAGTCCACTCATTTATGGGCGCATAAAAATAAATCATACTATTTCATGCTAAAAATAAATTTTCATTTAAAATAATTTCATATTTAACAGATCAAAAAAGCCTATAAATGCTTTCAACATGTGCAAATATAAAAAATTATTTTTAATTTGGGTTTAGTACGGCTTGATCTATGATCGTCCCTCATTTCGATTTGTCGAAAAGGTCTTTGGCCTCATTAATTTTAGCTGCCAGATAGGGCGAACCGCCACGGTCTGGATGATTGAGTAGCATAATGCGTTTGTGCGCCTCCTTAATTTTTGCCTTAGACGAGCTAGGACTTATGCCTAGTATACGCGCCGCTTCCACTTTCGACATGCGTGGCTCGAATCCGCCCGTGTAGTACTTAAAACGTTGATTCGTTTTCTCCAGCAGCGTCTTCTTGAGCATTGCTGTGATGTAGGGCAGACGGCGTGTGAGTTGGTTGCCACCAAAGCCAAAAGCTGCCAGTCCGAGACCAGTGAAGAATACGGTAGCCGACATTATTCCGATTTTTAACTAATATTTCGCCAAACAATATTAATTTTGAAAGGTTTTTCAATTGTTTTAATACGAAAAACTCTAAGGTTTCTATGGAATATTTTTTTATTCTTTGAGTTAGTAATCCCTTAAATATAATCCCTACCAAGAACTTTTGAAATACCAAGCTGTTTTTCGACAGTTTTAGTTCCGTCATTTGTACAGACTGCGCCAATGAACTAAGAGTGTTTTGCATCTACTTCTATATTTTGGAGAGGGACACTTTCTAATAATTGTACGGAGAACCATTATTTAATAAATCTTCATTTTTTTTTTATTTATTTTTAGATAGTCCTGTCTCCCCGATGACATCACTGCTACCACTAGTATTCGTTATAGCTGTTACAGCAGCCAAGCAGGGATATGAAGATCTTCTGCGTTACAGAACTGATAATGTTGTGAATCGTTCACCAGGTTGGTATATTAATTGATGATTTCTAATCTCTTTCTCATATATTCTCCTTTTTTGTTGCATTTTTAGTGACTGTGATACGCAATGGTGATGAAGTCACGATACAATCGCAAAATGTTGTACCGGGCGATCTTATTGTGGTTGAGCGCGATTGTGATGTACCATGTGATCTGGTGCTGCTGCGTTCCACGGATCCGCACGGCAAATGCTTCATTACAACAGCCAATTTGGATGGTGAGTCCAATTTAAAGACTTTGATGGTGCCACGCGAACTGCCAAATGTGGAGATTAACAAAATGCATCGGCTTGGAGTCATCGAGTGCGAGAGTCCGAAGACTGATCTGTACAGTTTCAATGGCAAGATCGAATTGTCCGGCGGTGATGGACGTGTGTTACCCTTGTCCGCCGAGAATGTGCTGCTACGTGGTTCACGCGTCAAGAACACAGAGTGTGTCATCGGCTGTGCCGTGTATACAGGCATGACCACAAAATTGCAGTTGAACAGTCGTCTGACGCGCAATAAGAGCGCCTCCAGTGAGGTTTACATAAATCGTTTTCTGATCTTCATTTTGATCGTGCTTATTGTGATTGTGACACTTCTGTACTTCCTGAAGCGGTAAGCATCATGTATGGGTAGAAATATTTACTGTTATATTTTAAATTCTTTATTTTACAGTTACGATGAACTCTTTGTCATACCAAAACTTTCATATCTAGGCCCACCGGCCGATGGTTACACCATTAAACAGTTTCTGCAGGACTATCTGTCCTTTTTGATATTGTTCAATTATCTGATACCGATTTCGCTATATGTTACAATCGAAATGCAACGTGTTATCGGCGGCTTTTTCATGGAGTGGGACACACAACTCTACGAGGAGGAAACTGATCAGCATTGCATTGTGAATACGTCCAATCTGAATGAGGAGCTCGGTCAGATCAACATATTATTCTCCGATAAGACCGGTACACTGACTAAAAATGAAATGATATTCCAGCAATGCTCGATCGCTGGACGCAAGTACATGTATAAGAAGACGCGTTTGGAGGAGTTTGGCACTGGTGCACTCTTTGATATAAATAAATTTAATGTAAGTCCAAGTAAATACGATCAGAATCCCAGCAAAAATGTGATCTGATATAAAATCCCTCACTGCAACATAGCTCAGTTGTTTACTTGCTTTGAGTTTGACTCTTGTGTGCAAGAGAGACAAAAAATATGAATGAAAACAGTGATTAGCAGTATTATGTTCCGTTCTCTCTCTCTCTCTCTCTTTCTATCTTTCTATCTGAGATATTGAACCGACTGCAAAAATTTTTAACCTCACTTTTTTGTTGTGATGTACAAATATTAAAGGTTCGATTCCACCGAACTTAATATTTGCTTTGACATTTTTCTTTTTCATTTTAACTCTTTTCCCATTTCTCCTTCCAGAACGACCAAAAGAACTTCTTTCAAGCACTCGCTATATGTCACACGGTACAAGTAGCTAACTCACCCTCTGAGGAAACCGCTGCTGCTGATGCTGACGATGCTGCAAAGACAAACGGCGAACAGAAGAAAGATCAGTTCACACCCACCGGTTTGGCCAAAATGTACTCCATTTCTGACATCACCGAGGAGAGTCACAATTCTAGTCAGCAGAGCGAGATCAATGTAGATAATACGAATGCAATAGAAACCTCATTATCGGTGAATCCGAATGGTCAGAGTACGGCGACAACATCGGACGTTAATCCGTTGCTCACAACGGAAGACACGCCTAAAGTTGAGCGACGCAAGCGACCGTTGGTGGTTAAGCGTAGTCCAAACTTCGCGCGTTCTACAACGCGCGTTCAACCGATTATGTCTATGCCGCCCATCGGTGCTGGAGGTGCAGCGAATGGCAATACATTCGAAATGGTCAGCAGCGCTGGCGGCGCCGTTGATCGGCGCGTTATATTTCCAAGTTCGTTACAGAATCTGCCGAGCGGACGACCCGCTTCGTTGCAGTTCAATCGTTCTATATCCGAAAAAGATCTACCCGAGTTTGGTAGTGCTGCCGGTGCAGCTGGTGTGCACTTTAATGGCGCCCAGGGACATCGTCGCTCACAGTCATACGGTGCGCCAAGTGCTTACATAACACAATCGGGTGCTACGAGTCCCTTACCGGGCGTTATCTATCGTACACCGAGTACAGCGTCACGTGAGTCATATGCAGCGCCTTCGTTCACGCGGCAACCGACGATGCTGATACGCGCCGAATCGCAGCGACGCAAAAACGAAATTCAGCAGGTGGTGCTGTGAGTATATATCTTTGTAAATTACCAGGGTTCAGTTTCAGTATAGAAATGTTAGATATTAGAAGAACAAGAACAAGAGATATTAAATATGCCAAATTTCTGTCAGTCCGTTAGCTATCAGCAACCCTCAATGGGTGTAGTCAGAGCTAGCCTAGAGAATAGGAAGATATAAGAAGTCTTACATCGTATCTAATCTTAATGAGATGACACAGACTGACAATACATAGTCACCATAAATCAAGAAATAATAGACTTCCGTATCTTGAGTACTTCTGCTGAGGTCCCTAATTGGCTTGACTCAAGCTGAGAAAGCAAAACTCAGCAAGACCACTTCACCTTCGATTTGCATTGCTTTCCTACGCTATAATATATTGAATCTCCATTTTAAAATGTAGTAAACCAGAACCAGCTGAAGAGGTTACGTGGCGAGATCCTTCTTTAGTATAATCTCCACATATGACACATATTATTATTTACAAGAATTTTACTTTCTCTCTGCAGTACACTTGACTACCAGGCATCTAGTCCCGATGAGAAGGCATTGGTCGAGGCGTGTGCGCATCTGGGCCTTGTCTATATGGGCGACGACGATGAAGTGCTCAATGTACGCGTAGTGCCGCCGCATATGGACTACGCGCGACCCTTCAGCGTTGGTAAACCGAATGAGATACACTTTGATCGGCTCAATGTGCTGGAATTCACGTCGGATCGCAAGCGTATGAGTGTAATCGTACGCGACGAGAACGGTACAAAGTGGATCTATACGAAGGGTGCCGAGAGCTATGTCTTTCCGCTCTGCGCAAACAGCTCAGCGGATATGATCTCGAGAACGGATACGCACATCAGCGAGTTTGCGCGTCTCGGTCTGCGTACATTAGCTGTGGCACGGCGTAAGATAGACGAAACCGAATATGCCGAATTTCTGGCTGGGCTGGCGCAGGCGAACAGCTCGCTGGAAAACCGTAAGGAACTGAGTGAGGCGTGCTATTCCAAAATCGAAAGCAGTGAGTATGCATAAATGCACAAAGGAAGTGTTCAGTTGTTTGATTGCTTTCATTATATAGATCTAGATTTGCTAGGCGCTACTGCTGTCGAGGATGCGCTGCAAGATGAAGTGGCCGATACGCTGATATCACTGCAGGCAGCTGGCATCAAGATCTGGGTACTGACAGGCGACAAAGTCGAAACCGCCTTAAATATTGCACTATCCTGTGGTCATATACCGCCGAACGCTATGAAATACTTCATTGTCGAGTGCACACGCAAGGAGGATATGTTGGTGCATCTGACTGCGCTGGATCGTGAGATTCTGTGCGGCATGGGTCGTGAGTGTGCGCTACTGATTGATGGCAAAAGTCTTGCGGTGGCGCTCAGCGAGGTACCCAATGAGTTTCGTGACGTTGCCATTAAGTGCACAGCGGTGCTCTGCTGTCGCCTCAGTCCGTTGCAAAAGAGCGAAGTGGTGGCTTTGGTCAAGACATCACCGCAGAATTTTAATACCGCTGCAATTGGTGATGGTGCCAATGATGTGTCCATGATACAGGAGGCGCACGTCGGTGTCGGCATTATGGGTCGTGAGGGACGACAGGCGGCGCGTTGCGCTGACTTTGCCTTTGCCAAATTTTGTATGCTGAAACGTTTACTGCTCGTGCACGGACACTATCACTCGACGCGTTTATCCTTCCTGGTGTTGTATTTCTTCTACAAGAACATCGTGTTTATGGGTATTATGTTCCTCTTTCAGTTCCATACACTCTTCTCATCGTCATCGGTTTATGATTCGCTGTTTCTGACTTTGTACAATGTAATCTATACATCGCTGCCAATACTGTTCATCTCGCTCACTGAGAAGCCCTACACTGAGGAGACGCTCATGCGGTAAGTACCGAGAAAAAGTAGGAGTGCTACAGAATTCGTACGAAACTAAGGAGTTTCTGTAACACTGCCGTTTAATATATTTGAATAAATATTTATTTTTTTTTTTGTTTATTTTACAGCGAACCGAAACTCTACAAGAAGAACACCAACAACAAACAATTGCATTGGCCATATTTCCTAGGCTGGACACTGTTTGCTGTCTATCACTCAGTGGTCATATTCTATTTCGCCTACTGCATATTTTCGGCCAACAATGTCATCCTAAATGGCGGACAAACGGCGGCGTTCTCGTGTTTCGGTACTCTACTCATCTGGGTCGTTGTCATTGTGGCCAATCTGAAGTTATGGCTCGAATCGCAATATCTTAGCTATTGGTATATAGTCACGATAGTCGGTTCCATACTTGCGTTCATGGCTACGACGGTGATCTATAATGTTATAAACCTGTAAGTACTAAATGTGACTCATATGTGGAAAAGAGCGAAACGGAGTTACTGACCTGCAATTTGTTTCTTCTTATTTCAGCGCCTACGATACGGACATCTATTGGGCGTACAACAATTTACTGGCATCTCTGCCCGTGTGGCTCTATGTGCTTGTGACAACAGTTGCCTGTTTACTGCCCGATTTCACATTGAAAGTCGCACGAAAGGGTCTTAATTTGCCGCACTTTAATGTGTTCCCCGGCAAAGAGCGTCTTCGCAAATTACAGTTACGTCGCAAAGTTGAATCGACACATTTATGAGGAGGGGCGCCACAATCAATAGTCGTTCAACACCATTCAGCAGCATCGAGGCTTTCAATGCTACGCCACATAATAGTATTAGCTAGTTCTAAAGTTTGTTAAGTGTTTCGTTTAAGGGAAGTGTTTAGGCAGACATTGGCTTGTCTGCTCCATAGCCGCTTCATTGCTTCAGGAACAGTGCCAAAAAAAGTAGCTTTCTTTTTTTATATATGTATATTCATTTAATATCTTTTTTTTTTTTAATTAGAAAATTAATATTTGTAGCTCTTCATAAGCTAAATAAGAGAGTTTGTATGGGTAGATTTGTTAAAGATAGTCTTTATCGGCGCAACTCGACTTTTACTTATACATATACAATAAAAGTGTAAGTGTGTGTATATATATATATGTGTGTAATAATATGCATAAGTATTTGTTATATTATTTTTATAATTGTAAAATTATTTATTTTAATTATAAAAGTCCATGACATGACATGATTTTGTTTTGTATAAAATGTTAAAAATGTTTTTTTTTATGTCACAATTTGTTAAACTTACAAAAAAAAAGGACATGTAAATATAAATAAAAAGTATTAATAAGTTTAAAGTATCTTTAGTCTATTCGGGTACAAAGATTTTGGCTAATTTTTAATACCGCTCTAGTATGGACTACAAATAGCAGAGATGCTTCTATATGAATGCTTAAAGGGATAAAAACTAAGCCATATTTCGCGTTACTTCTACACAACTGAAAGCAAAGCCTCACAAATCCAATTTAGATATACTTAATAACTACGAAGGCACTGACATAAGCCGCCCAACCAGTCAACTTAATACACTCAGTATTTCCTCTTCATCACAAAACATTAACAAAAATGAAATAAAATTAATGATGTAAGTACTAATGGAACAAATGTAGACGGTGCTTAATTTGTTAGCATCAGTCATTGCAAATCTCTACATTGCACGAAGAAAAACTTTATTTGTATGCCCAAGTATTCAGTCTATACTACAACTCATCCTGCCGGTACTGTCCGCGGAGGAGCTGCAATCATAATCAATAATGAAATAAATTTCGCCGTACTTAAAGCGTATCAAACGAGCCATTTGCAATCAAAAAAAAAACGTATTTCTGAATCAACCACAGCCGCTCACTGTAGCTTCAGTTTGCTCTCCACCTTACCAGACAACTAAATGTTTCCAATTCGAAGATTTCTTTGCGCAAGGTATTTAGTTAATGTTGACTTTAATGCGATATGGCTCTAGTCTAACTACGCTAAAAGGACAAGAACTGCTTAGAGCGATGGAACTAACCAGCACGAATCATGTGTCTATAGGTGAAGCAACTTATTGGCCTAGAAATATAAATAAAATGTTGGATGTTATTGATTTATTTTTGATGAAAGCATGCTCTGTCGAATACCTGCTTCACATCTAAGATACTGCAGAGCAGTATTGCACTCCATGGCCTCAGGTTAGACAATGCAGGCATGTGCCCCAAAGCCAATTTGGTGAGTATGACATCCTGAAATAATCTTTCGATTGTTTTGGAGAAGGTGGAAAGCAAACTAATCGTCCTATACGATGCTACATTGTGATCCGGCATGCCAGCTTAAGAGATCATAACGGCTGTAGCACACTTCCACTGAGATGGAAAGTGATGACATCGTTTCTTGTCAGGGAGTGCTACAGTTGCTCTGCCGTTAATTCTTAAGCTTATCAGCAAAAGCAGTTTATCTTTTTTAACCTGCGCCAGACATAAGAAGTTGTAATGTTGCTTGCACATTTTGTTGTTTTTTTTTGTATTTCGCTTCTAGTTGGAGCATAGCGCGTAATGCCTTCCAGCGACTTCTATGAACTCTTTCACTTTATTCTGAGTGGGTAGCACGTACGCATGTTTATCTATGACGGCCTCTCTGACGACTGCCTAATCCCTCTTGCGATTTTTTATTTCAATGTTGATAGAATCAGTATATGTTGGTCAGCGTTTGAAATCCGGCCAGTTTCGGTAGATAGTCCTCAAACATTTGTTGACAAAAGATTGAAGCTTCTCGCCAATCTTGTTTGAAATCGTCTACGTCTCTGAGCCATATAATGCTGCTGCTAAATATTTTCTTATTGACCTCAATGAAAGCTACATATACATACATGTTTTTGTCCAGCTTTCGAATACAAGCTTTGCTTGTAGGACCATTTCTGGAGGACCACTATGGTGTTTATGGTGAAATTTGTGCTGCGTACTCATATGACTTCAATGATTTTGTCAGGAACCGCAACTGATCAGTGACCTCCATATCGCGTTTCTGTTGATGGTGTCAAACGCTCGTTCAAATTCCAGAAGAGTTGGTATAAAGGGAACCTTTAATATGCCTTTGTAATTCGTTATATGTCGAAGGCTGTTGCTGTCACGTACTGCACTTACATCTTATTTTGTTTTCAATAACCTGCGCTGCTCAATCAAAGGTGATGTCACTAATCGATGCCTTCTGCAGTGCAGTAAGTCTTGGAACATGGCCGGTGTTTTCAAGTTGAAGATTTGCTGCTGCTTTTCTTGACATAGACGTAACCGTACTGCAATCAGATTGTGATCGCATCACATCAATTCCTTTATGAATCTTCTGCTAGTTAGCATTTGTGACTCCCAGGTGTATTTGCGGATGCGTAGATGTGGTGAGTGGGTGGCGCAAAGATCGAGTAGCCGGTCTCCATTATTGCTCCTGGCAGAAAACAGTGCATGTCGACCGGATTCGCCATAGATGAAGTATTTGAGTTACACGGCTATGTATGTATAATGACGACACGCCAGTCTTTCATGTGACTTTGACAAGGCCGCGGCGTCATTCGCCTTATTCTGTAGAAACCATGTCGCATGATTATAGATTTTGATTTTCTGTAATAATAGTATTTCTTGGACCGAAGAATCCTTTTATTGGTTTCAACTTCGATAGACTTTAATTTAAAATGGAGTTTTAGTGTTTTTTTTTTAAATTAATTTGCAAAGAAAACACAGTTTACACACTTTCAACACTGCATGGCAACTAAATTTCCGAGATGTGAGTTAATCATGTCCTCATCTCTCGCAAAAGGTTTTTTTTTAAATCATTTATTTCATCCTGAACATATTACAACAACTATTGACAAATTTTAGAAAATGCAGCTGCCTGCTTCGGTTGGTAAGTTTCATTACTAAAAATTAAAATTGTATGAATTGTATAAATATATTAAAAAGTATAAAGCAGCATAGCCCAGCAAGTTTTCTCTCTCTTCTTAAGCCACTTCAATATTTAAATTATTTTGCTAGCAGAACAAAAGGAGCATTCATTCATTTTGCAATTTAATTAAGATTTTTCTTTCTTTTTTTATTTTTCTTTTTTTATTTCGCTTTGTTGCACATTGCTGCTGTATGGAGAGGTGGTGATGATGTATTGCAGTCTGCATGGTCGATGGATATTGCTCATTGAATCAATATGCTGCTGTGTATTTAATGCAAGTGTATGAAGGTGCACGTGGCACGAGTATAACCAACAAGAGCAGACGATGCATATTGTCAGCTATTAGCAGAAATGTCACACAATGCAGATGATACGAGTACATATATCACATGATATTCCACGTAATTTGCATACGTGAATGGCATGCATAGCTCCTTTGTTTGGCTTTCAAGTAAATATAAATAGCCGCTTGGGAAAAAAAAAGGAAAAATCGTAGTAAAAAGAGGAGAAAAAGTGTTGGATTCAGTAGAACCGAAGCTCTAATACTATGCAGAGTAAAGATGGAATCGGTAAAAGTGAAAATGAAGGTTGAATGAAGGCGGCTATTGCTAAAAGTGAGTAGGAAAAATCAGCAGCATACTGTGGGATAGCTGAACAGACGGACAGACGGACATGCTTCGAATTTTTTCTTTGCAAAAGTTTTTCGAGGAATTACTTTATGATTCGAATTCATTTGAAAAAGCGAGTTTTGTATAAAAAGTGAAACTCAAGTTGAATCCAACGTAGAGGCAATGAAAATTTGTATTATTTAACATAAATCATGAATTCAAATATACTAAAGCCTAACGAAAGTGAAGTGACGAAGTGACTAACCACCGGTCGTCGCGTCGCGTCGGTGGTATTTACCACCCAATATTTGAGCTAAAGGTATGCAGTAATATAAATGAAAATTTCTCATTAATCGAAAGTTTTCGTGTTGTTTCAAAGTGTTTCAAACTTCATAACCAACTGCCATATGCCACTCAAAGGACATGCAATCCTTGTATGAATATGCAAACGTTCGAGTATATGTAAATACTTATGTGTATGCGAAGTTACACAAATATTGACACCGACGCAGACAGCATGCCGGCAAGGGTTAGGCTTTATACTAAAACACACAATCAAACACACACTCACACCCACACACACACAACACACACAACACACATATAAGTGCACATGTCGTATGTGTAATAAATATATTTTTGTTCGACAAATGGCATCCACAGTACAGAACGTAGCATACACGGTCTGCTATATTCCAGCTAGCACGCCGGGAGCATTTAAATGGAAAATAAACATCGGTTGACCCTGATCCCTTTCGGACATTCTGTTTTGTTTGTCGCAAAAGCGGTCGCAGATTGCTAGTAGGGGAATGAATCTGACCGCGACTGTTTACACTCGCGCCGTGCGGTTCGAGTAGCCACAAAGCGGTTGCATGCTGTTATTTTGAAATGAATTCATTTCGAACAAAGCAGCCAGCCAGCCAGCCAGCCAGTCAGTCATTCAGCCAGTTAGTCAACAACAAGGACAACAAAGCCAGCGTTTCCTGCGGCGCTAGTCGACTTTTCAAACGTGAGCGAGCATAGAAAATCCGGTCCATTTTGTTCGAGTTAAACGTGCTGTGCTACTTGATATTCGCTTTCGCGCTTAAAAATAAAAAAAAAAAAAATAATAGAAAAAATGAAAATAAAAAAAATAGAAAAACAGACATGCAACAGTTGAATGTGGCCGACTGGCAGATGCGCTAGAAGCAGTTAATGGGTTGATATAAACCGAAAATAAAGAAATAAAAAAAAAGACGCTCGAAAAGCTTTATGTTTCGTTGCATATAATACACAGAACATTTTTCCGGAGCGGCTTTATAGATGTAGCAGAATTTTCTGATGCGGTTTCGTAGCTGAAACAATTGTTTCAATAGCTCTTCAAACGTTGTGCACAAAAAGTTGCTTTTAATGTTCTTTATGCACATTCAAAATTTTCTAGGTACAAAGATATTTCTATCTGTATGCAAGTTATATGCTATTGGACCCGATCTAATCAATGAGACTTACTCAATCCAGACTAAATATTATTTAAAAATAGTTGAAGGAATACAATACTGGATATACTGGCGTGCCATTTCCATTTCTTATGCTATGAGGACTCAACATTTCATAAGTTCATAAGAAAATATAGAATATACTTAATGAGTTCTGAAACTTCTTATTTTGGCTATTACACCTATTTAATTTAAAGGGTATAACTATTGACTTGAACTATTTCGTAGGGTATATAGTCTTTGTATGTCTGCTTGTGTGTCTGTTCGTACTTTTTTTTATCTCATTGAGCTCCTCTGCTGTTTAACGATTTGTTCGCATTGTTCAGTTCACATTACAGCATCAACATCAACACCCGCAACGGTTAAAAGCTTTTCCTTGGCATTGATTTTGTAGGTCAACTAGAGTTGTCAGCTGTTGTAAGTGTGTAAGTGGAACATGAGAAACTTCTCATTCAAAAACTTCTGTTCAAAAAATTAAGTTTTAGAATTTTTATATAATTCTGTGTTTCCAATTTCCAACACCAAAAACTTCTACTTCTTTTCTTAAAAAATTTTACATAATTAATTGTGTTTGTGGGAGATCCAGGATATAATTTGCCAGAAGCAATGCCTGTGCCATACAATTGCTTTGTTAGTCCTTTTCTTTAAATTTCATAACACAAATCGGCTTTACTAAAAAATGCTTCAGTCCTTAATTTGTACGAACGAAGCTGCTCCATGGCTTATCTTATCTTTTGAATGAATTAAGTTCAGCATTTAAAAATAATGACAGCTCTGGACGTGCGCATGAAAATGAAAAAAAGCTCACAACGCAACTCATTCATTGCCGTGGAAGCTTTTTACTCACTCACCTACAGCGACAAAGTAAATATAAAAATATAAAAACCAAAAAAAATATATACAAATGCTGCGCTACTTTGTATGTAATAGAGGCTCAGTTTTTTAGGCTAATAGAACTTCATAATCGAAAGTAAATAATAAACGTGGAAATGGTGAACACTTGGGTGGCTTTGATGTGAAACATGTTTAATGTTTATAATGAAAGATGCTAATTGTATGCGCTACACTAGTCTAGTCTAGTCTATATTGAATAGATGCTCCAGCTCGCGGTTTATACTGGACCAAATTATATTCTAACAGTTGCAAGAATCGTATGAAGCAGTTTTCATGGAACACTTTTAAAGCCGCTTTATCGGAATCTATCAGGCAACATGCTTCTGCATATTATATATTTAAATCTACGTTCTTCGAGCGAGAGCTCTACTTGGTAGTAGATTCTATTAGTAATCACAATTCATGGGCTCATCTCCAGGCTGACGTTGTTGTTTTTTTTCTTTCCAAACTTTCCAATGCGAAAAATAAAGATTGGCTTTATTTAAAATATATTTTAATGTTTCAAATTGATCTCGAATCGAAAAAGTATTTCTCATTTGATAATAAAAACATAAACTCCAAAAAAAAATCACCCTCTTTAAGCTTGCCGAAAAAAAAGCAGTGTCACATTTGGGGGTGGTAGCAGTGCCGCGTGAAAAGTCGACATTGTAACATTTGGTTTATGGATGAGTTGAATAAATGATGAAGGAATGCGATGGAATGTGTGTCACTGAGGTGAGGCTGACGCAGATGACGTAGACGAACGAACGAATTGTCTAACGCCCGCCGGTAACCCATACAAGCATACATGTGCGCACACATACTCATGCATACATACACACACATGCATATGTAACGTAAAATGCCAAATAATGTGTAACGAACCAGATTTGATTTCGAAGTTTTCCAATTCAAAGTTTGCAGTCAAGATTAACGGTTAAAAAAAGAAAATACAATTCTGTGGACTCCAACGGACTGGATCACAAATCACCGGTGTTAAGTCCATCTAATTTTCACCAAAAATAGGCTTCAAACTTGGCACGATAGCAAAATCCATTGACATTGATAAGGTCCAATCACATCTCCGGCATCACTTTTTTTTATGCAATGGCGTCTCTTGAAGTACATGAGGATCTGTTGCTACATAATAAAACATATTTGGCTTATTGACAGAGTCTTAAATGACCTTCATCGCTGCAGATGATTTTTCGATGAAATTTAAGATTGTCTCAAAATTTTTGCAGAGTCCAATCAACGAAGCTTCGGGCCTTCGATTTTAATATAAAATTCTCTACAAAAACTTTTAGAGCCTGTAAACGGAATGGAGCCGATATGAGAATCTCTAAAACTACTTTATTACATTAAGATCCATTGCCCTTAGAAGATTAAATTAGCTCAAGAACTGAAGCCACTTGATAATTTGAACTGAAGCACTTGTGACTGCAATATTTTTGGTTCTTAGATCGGTGCTTTGTCTCACTGCCACAGGAACATGAAATAGTGAATATGTTGCGAACATCGACCCAGAATTTCGGTAGTGATTTCAAATAATTTCCAAACGGGACTCGTTCGTAAACTTCCGAACACTAAATATGTACATTTTAACTGATGTTCTGACGAAGATGTTAAGTAATCGAAAAGCGAGTAGCAATAGAAAAAGGAAAACAATTCCGAAAACAAAATCTGATACTTGAATATCTACGCCAAGCAGCTTTGTTAGCAACAGTGACTCGATGGCTAGCTGCATCTAAACGTGGTCATATGTGGAGGTTTGGAGGAAGCACTTTTCGAAAAAGCGAAGGAACAAATTCCGATATCTTTTTGAAGCATGGAAGAGTGAGTTTGCTTGCGCTAATTGGCTTGGTTATGTACGAAAATTTGGAATTGAGTAAGCTACATGCAAGATGGATTCCGCGTTTGCGCATAATCGACCAAAGCCTACTTCAACGAATGAATACTTCGAAGTAGTATTTGGGCAAAGTTCAGCGTAATTTTCAGAAATATCTGCGTTGATTCAGAAACGTAGACAAAATATGAATTCATATTTCCGAGAGCATGAAAGAGTTAAACAATTTCGATTGAAGCAGGCTCGATTGTTCCAAAAAAAAAAAAAAAAAATAAAGTTGGTTTATCGTTCAGAAATGCTATGGCGACTATAGTCTGGAATTCATATGTTATATTTTTAATTGAAAAGGCAAATCACGGACGAATATTGTGCAGCATTAATGGATTGAAATGAAATCAATGGAATGAATTACACTTCGAATGGCATTCGCATTCTCTGAATTCTCAAGACACGACCTCTTTCAATAATTATCTGTGCACAAAAATGAAAAATGGGAAAATGGTAAACTGTGGCGTATTTTTAAGACCTTAGATTAGTAGTTAAAAAAGTGTGTAAAAGAAAAAAACATTTTTGGTAGCTAGGCTTTAATTGAGGACACTCATTCCAGTTATAGAATGGTCCAACATTTTCTTATTTAAGTTTTCCGCTTTTCAAATGAAACCTTAAAAATGATATATATTTTTATACGCTGTATCTATTGTGTAACAGGGTATACATATCAAGTTTGGGCAAATATTTGCAACATGTAAGAGGAGGCGAGGAGTATCTCAGAACGTACATATATTCTCGATCAGCATCTAAAATCGAACGTATGCATATTGGAGACTATAAAAGTTAGACTCTTCAAGTTTGGATATTTAGTTTCTCCTATTTCCTCTTCAGGGAAATAGTATTTCAAGAACGTGCCAACCGTTCTCTAAGTGGTTGTACTCATAAGAATCTGTCCTCCTTAAAACGTAAAATTTGATGTATTTTACTTCAATTCAAATAAAATATTTCACATAAGTTTAAATCGGATCACTAGAAGGAGTAGCACGCATTTAAATTGGATTCCTTGCTGGTTTTTTTGTAAGAAAAACAATTTCTTGTGATTTAGTTTGAAAGTTGAAATTTTTTGTAGCTTTTACTAATTTTAATAAAATATGCCACAAATTTAAATTTCACTGTTCCTGTAGGGTATCTCAAAGTCGAGCATATTCGACTGCAGCGTTCTTTCTTGCTTTTAGCAGATTCGATTCAATATTTAAATATATAAAAGAGTTAATTGTGTGAATTATTGTCTCAGTTCTTGTGCGCATATATACATGTGTAAAGCGTCTACAAATATATATATGTACACAAGTATATATCTATATATATATATATCTCCATATACATTTATGTTTTTATGTATAAAAATTTGTATATATTTGTATATAAGCGCATTATCCTTAAACACGCCGCAGTGAATACTACCAACGACTTCGGTTAACGGCGGTGACGAAACTACCGAAATATAACCGAAGCAAATACGATGCACTCGAGTCAGTTTCAAGCTGGCCCTAAATCCGTTTAGTTGCCCACATTCGTCGCTTACGGGCAGTCGCATTCATTCCGGTCATCATTCATTCGATTCGCTGAAAATCAAATCAAAACGAGACGACGAGTCCAGTCCAGTTCAGTCGAGACGAGTTGCGTCAAAAAGGATTCATCTAACGCCGTAGTGGCGTGCAATGCACGTGTTTTGGCTCATGTTACGCACGTTTATTCATTTAATTTCGCGCCAAGCACTACGCTTCTTTGACGTTTAGCGTACGTACAAGCTTTATAACTCTGTGTATTTTTATGTGTGTATGTGTGTGTGTGTGTGTGTTTGTGTTTAGTTGTAATTGTTTGAGTGTTATAGCGTGCCATTTATTTGTTTCATTTCATCTCAGTTCAGCTTTATATTTCTACGCGCCAAAAAAACGTAAAAGAAGTTAACACATACACACACACACACACTCACACACACACACATGCAAATCAGTTACGTACATACGTTTCCATTGACGTAAATTGTAAATTAAAAATTTAAAATAATATTAGGAAGAAAGTTTGTTTTTTTTCTGGTTTTTTTTTTCCTGTGTGTGTGTGTGTGTGGTGTTTTGGTGCTTTTTTTTTTGCGTGCCGTATTCATTTACCGCTGCCGTAAAGCTTTGAATATATTACGGAAACAATTCGAAACCGCATTTGCCCTTATTGATTGCTGATGTTAATGCTGCTGCCTGGCATGCTAAAGCATCCTTGTGATGTCTTTGATGTTTGTTTAAGGACTCGTGCCTGCAATGTACAGTGGACGATTATCTAGAAAATTGCTGTTTAAAGTTAATTTTTTTGGCTTTTTTTTTTTGACTTAAAATCTTTTGTTTATAATTTTTGAGATAACATCCAACTTAATGTTCGAACTGGCTGTCTGAAATTTTCGGGATATTAAAAGCATTATTTTAGCAACTATTACAGAACTCAACTCATCTGATAATAGATTGTTTACATATTTGCTTAAAAATTAAAAACCAAAAAATGTTTTAAGTATTTTATTATGGCAGAAGCAGCACAGAATTCCAGAATTAAATGAAAAGCAGAATTGCTAAACTTTTCAAAAAGTTATTTAATTAGAAGACACAGAAGTAGTAGTTTAGAAATCCATTTTTTTTTTTCTGTTGCATCTATGAATTGAAAGAATTCATTATGTATATTGATGCTTTTGAAGTTTTTTATCTCAATGTGTGATCCAACTAGTTTAGAACTAGAGAGCTCAGCTTTAGGAAATCCAGAAATTATAAAATAAATAATACGCCGCTAATTTTTTGTGTAAGAATAATATATGCGTATTAGCAACAACAATGAACACTGTTTCATGTTGTACCTGCCCACCGTTTTTCCCTTACAATGTAGCTGCAGTAACAAGGCATATATAGAAGACGTATTGAACACATACAGAAAAATGGAGTTTCAGATGTATTTTAATTTAAAATTATTTCATTTGTAACGAAAACGGGGACGATATTGCATACTTTTAGGAGTAACTCTATATAAGGCCATAGAACTCTGCTTATTTTTATTGCTGCTTTGCATAAAGTTGTCACAGAGGACAGATGTGAACGAAAAATTTGTCAGGAATTCACTCCTTTCTCAAAACTTGCTGAAAGAATTATTAACAGTGCATAATTTTGATTGCGTGGCACAGTTTAAACATTCTGATGTGAGAAATGATTTTGAGTGATGATTGCAATATAAACTTGCTTCTTTAGAAGTTCTGCGCATGATAAAAATTCTGTAGAAGTAGTTCAATTTGAAATTGAATACGATTCCAACCAACCTCATGAATATAACTCATGAAGGCTTACTAATAAGTTCGAATGGAGATTAATAATTTCTGTGGTTTAATGGTGAAGAAGGCTAAAACTTTTTCTGGCAATGTGAAACTCCGATTTAAGTCTTTTGATTTGGCATCAACTTTCGCTTCCTTGCTCCCTAATATAAAGAATCAGACATGTCATAGATGAGGTGGTTAATTAGCAAAAAAAAAGTCGTACTATTCAGACCCAATCTGCGTAAGAAGTATTTTTCCTGGTACTCTTATTTAACTTAATGTTGCGTATCTGTTATGTTGAATTGCTGTGAGGTGTGTCTGGTATATCTGAAGGTCCGGTTGCGTTCTTATCAATCTATATGCACATATGCAGCTCATATATTCAAAGATGTCTGAAAGATATTTCTTCATAGAGTATTATCTATCTTAAATGAACGATTGTCAGTGGCTTGGCTTCAAGTTCATAGAGTTGTGCAACACTTACTTTTGCTGATTTCGGAATATGCAGCAAGCTTTTTTTAGGCCCTGTAACGAAGAGCCTATTGGTTTTGTGCAAATGTATGTAACAGGTAGAAATAATGGTCGGATACCCCCAAAGTTACCCCCATTATGGTCAGGAGTGATGGAGAAGTCGATATAGCTATGTCCGAAAGGAGCTCGGAAACGGCAATAGATAGAGATTTCGTGCTTTTTGCATTCGACTAGGAGTACTCCGGAATTTTACAAGTTTATTTTAAAAAATCCAAAATCCAAAAAGATCATTAAAATCGGATAATTAATGAAGATTGTATAAGCAATTGAATTTAAACGACCTATGATGCTTCCGTCCTCCCGTTTCTTTTCATACATAAAAAAATGTGTTATAGGGCACTTATTCGTACAGTGAGAAGTGGGAGGAGAAAAATACATACACATATAAAGTTCTTTCGAAAATACAAGCAATTCGTGCTGGAGTACCACAAGGCAGTGTATTGAGCCCAACTCTATAAACTCCAGATGTCCCATTGCTGCAACAAATTAGCTGCAAGAATATTTAAACCTCTTCCTACATTGGAAACATCGTTAGCATCTAAAGTCAACAGAGTCTCATCTCTCGAAACAAACCGGCTCAAATAATAGAGTTTTTAGAACTGACTTACAACCCTGCCTTGGCCTCTAATATTTCTTTTTGGTTGCCGGCAAACGTATGCAGAAATGTATTGAACTTCATGGAGCATATTTTGTAAAACAATTAAATTATTTCATTAGCGCGTAACGAATTCAACGGATACAGCGAATGACCACCAAATGACCATATCCGTTGCAGCACAAGTGTTAGAAGTTCGTGACGATTTTTTATTTTACTATCCCAGCTAAAAAAGTTTTAGAACAAAAATGGCAAACAATACAAAGAACTAATGGCGATTTGTTCCGTTGTGCTTCCGACCACTGTGCAACGCGTTGGCATCCTTATTGTTGCTGATTTGATCGTTTAGTGCAACAAATTCCCATACATATAAAAAAAAAGTTAACCGATGAGCAGCATCAACTTAATCAACTCGTCTTTGTTTTTCTCCATTTTGTTTTGCACACTTTTTTTCATTATCCTTTTATACAGTTATTTGCAGTTTCGCGTAATTTGATGCTTCAGATTATTATCGCCCAAGAATTGAAAACACCTGCGGCCAACGCATTCTCTTCTGCTCCTTTGCAAACATAATAAAGCCAAGTTAACACTTTTTAGATGGGATTTATTATGAGTTTCTATAAACCGTTTTTATAGTTTGGAGATGTAAAGATGCAAAGAACTGTCATAAGTTTCTTTTTTTCGCTTCTTTGCACAGTTTTTGTTGCGAAAAGTTTTGCAACAAAGTTTTGTGTAGACTTCTGTGATTTTTTTGTGTTTGTGCGTTCGGACATTTGTGGTGTAACTCGGACAAAGAAGTGGGTCTACCTTTAATAGCTCGACTTCATCATATGTTAATGATTTCAGTTAGGATTTAGTTTAGTACTGTTTGCTGCTACTGTCTGGCGAAAAAGTTTTACTTTTCGTTAAAAATGTGTTCTAATGTGTTCTGTGTAAACAATTCATTTTGGCAAATTTGCCGACCACAGAAGTCCATTTAATCTAAATTAGTAACATGCAGACTTAATTTAGAGTAAATAATTTAGTTCGTATTTTTGCAGAGCTTGCATAATCTATTAGAATTGTTTGTAGTAACAAAAATTGGTGTAAAATTTAAAAAAACTAAATCTAAAAATCTACAACTATTAACCAAGCCTTCCAACTGCTCGACTGCGTTTGTGCTTTAGAGAAATATTATGTTCCATATTTAAGCTTGGTTGCTGTACTTTATTTTGTTAAAAATTTATATTTTTTTTTCGTTTTTTCTATCCTTTAGTGTTAGATTTAGCTAACAATGCATTCTTTAGAATGTTTAGTCTTCAACTAAAGGAGATGATTTAATGGCTGTCCTAGTGCATCTGAAGTGTACAAGCCTTTTGTATGCTGTGTCCTTCTTGGTAGCTAAAATATTCTCGTAAAAATAATAAAAATAAGTAAATAAAAAAAACTTTTATGCACCGTTCCTTTGGCAGTGTGCGTCTGTGCGTGAGATTTCTCACTTGGACCAGTTGCTGTTGCCCAATTAAATACCCAAAATGGTGAAGGGCGAATTTTACTTTTGAAATTGTCGGCAGCACAGCCGTTGAAAATGGGTTGGCACTGACTATATATGTATATGTATATATATACAATACACATACATATGTATACATATATACTCGTGTATTTATGTATGTATGTATGTATTTGTTTACTGTGAAACAAAGTTTTGTTGCTCTTGTCCGCATTGTTGTGTGCGCTGTTTACATTATTGTTGTTGTTGTTGTTGTAGTGGGGTTAAAACCGCCTATAAAAATTATACCGCCTAACGTCCTGTCTACGTCAGAGTACAGCTTCCCCTTTCCGCGTTGACTTCTTTGTAAACGTATTTCAAATTTAAAACTGTTTACGTGCGCATAATTAATTTTGAAATACTTTTACGCTACGCATAAAATTTGCATAGTACATTAATTTTGTCACTGCATTTGGCGAGAAAGTTTTTAGCGGAACGAAACAAACATAAATCAACGGAATATGTAGTAGCCATAGTTGGCGGAGTTCAAAACAATTCTAATTTAACAGTCGATGCAGTCTATTGTGCTCGATTGTTAGATGCCCAGTAACTCCTTGGACCTGAGATATGTATGGCAGCTATATGCCGATCGGGATACATTGTATGAATTGCTGGAAAATATGTATTTAATTGGTACATCTCAAAAAAAAAAAGGTCCAGATTTGTTTAAGGCCTATTCCTTGTAATGGTCCGATTTGGATTTATATGACGATTTTTTATTAAGACTGACGAAAGCTACACCCATAGGAAATATGTAATGGGTACTGGGTAAGAGGTAGTGGTTAATGGTAACTGGTAACGGTTAATGGTAAATTAGACTTGAAAAATTTCACTCTCGGCGATACCTCAACTTAGCAACGCAAGCCGGGTCAGCTAGTTAAATATATATTTTGATTGTCTGTTCGTTCGTTTCGGATTTTATACTAGATCCACATTATTCATTGAATTATTCTAAGAGACAATGTGAATACTTTCTGAAGTCCAGCATTTATTAAAGGTTCTCAAATCCCAATACTCCATCCGCAATTTAAATGTTTTTTTTTTTTGGATATAGAATTATTACAACCTATTAGAACTTAAAATTTAGTTCAATGAGTGTTTTTTTTTTACTTTTTGATCTTTTATTGGAGTACATCCAACGTTAATACATACAGAAAGTGACGAACTTCATATTTCAGAGGAAAGATCGCGTAAGCTAATGACATCTGTGTATTATTGGACCACATGAATGGCAAGTCAGATATTAGAAACCATTGACTTATCGCTGAATGAGTACAAGACGAAGCAAATAGTTGATCTCTTTACGCATGACGTCATCGCTGACGTGAAAAATCTGTATTTATCCTATGTAGGAGGGCGCCACTTTTTTCAGTGGATTCCTTTTTACGTCCATTAGTACCAAAGTAATCCATATGGATGTATATGAACTGCCGTCCAGTTTTGGAACCGTATGAACCACGAGCTCGATGAGCGATTCGATGAGTTTATCTAATTTCATCACTGTTCATCATATTCGGATGCATGACAGAGCTCTAGCACTCATACTTTTCATGGGAGGCACAAACATATCTGGTGAAAGTCATAATACATAATGACCGGACACGCGCTGGAATGACCAGTTCTGGAGAGATCTCTGTGTACTAAGAATTCATGAAATGCACAACTTTTGCCGCTCAAGATCGTAGCAGCTGACATTTGCTGCTTAGTTGGTTTAAGGTTAGCTTTTAAATGATATTTTAAATTGGCAGGCAGATAGAGAAGCTTTTGCAATTTATAGCTCCCATATTTTATGCAATCTTTCCAGACCTTTTTGGAAGTTGCGTTCATTATTAAGTATGACCAACAAAAAGTTAGCGTGGCATCAACTGTGGCGGGCTGTCATGTGCCAATGGCACACTGGCCAAGATATATGTAAGCCGAAGTTGGCATTTGAGCTCCCACACTTTAGCAACAGTATCCACATATTCTGTGAGAACTTCTATTCAAGCTTCTGGTAATGAAGAAGAGATAGAAAGTATTCTGTCCTGCACTTCTCAGGAAATACAGCCGATGCAAACAGAATTATTTTGAGAATATGTAGAAGTTACAGTAGGAAAGGCAACTAGCTGAACAAGAGGTAGATTAATTCTTTAATAAATCACTTTTCATGCGACAATAATAATTTGGGCACGATATCTCCGCTTGAAATATCATGAAGTCTAGTCTGAAAGTAAGGCAGAGCACTAAACTTTCGAATGCAATTTAAATGGTTTACGGGTGGCTGGCTACTCTGGAGTGGGATGATTTGTAAAAGCTCCGTTGTTCGGTCCATCCAATGCTCCATCATGCTTTTCAAGTTGATATTTATTGTAATTAAAACTTTTATATACAAAAACTCAAAAGTGGTTTTGTTTGATTTAAGTATTGGATTTCGTTGAAAAAATATTATTTTTTTTTTTTCCAAATTCGTACAATTCGATATGAAATTAAGTTGCACTAATAATGTTGACATTGTATAAATTGTACTCAAGTGTGAAGTGTTTATTTGTGTTCTACCGAATATGTATTCCAGTTTTATTATGCTAAACGATTTTAAAGTGTATAAAGGCTTTGGTTTAACTGAAATTAATGTTTAATCCATTATTTTTTTTGTATATTTGTTTGCATTTGTTACATGAAAGTGGACTCTGGTTAGCAAACACTGCAACATAGCCTCGCCGGAATGAAAAACTAAAACAAAAAAAAAAAAAAAAAGGAAATAACGAGTAATTAAAATTGTTTCATTTGTATTGAATTTCATTCAACCATTTAGCAATTGAAGAATTTGCTTAGCACATTTGTATTAAGCGCCCGCGCAGCGAGCGGTCTGGGTCGCTTTTTGTTTACAATTCCGAATCGAAATCCTTCAACTGTGAAAACCAATTTATAAATGCAAACTGTTTAAACTCAAATCCTGTTGACGTTGTCTGCCGTCCGCTGGCTGCGTAACCTTGTAAACTAATTTAGCCACTTACACTGCCGAGTTTTGATGTTTTGAAGTTATTCAATGAATCTGCCCCAACACTTCATGGGTATGACTGATGCTTTGACGCATGACATTCCGCCATTTTACACAATTTTTATGCATTGCAAACTTTTATTTCAAATTACACAAAAGTTCTTTTGATTTGGTTTGAATAGGTAGCTAATCTATATATAGATTGTATCTAAAAGCCATGATCTACTCAAATAGAAGAAGAGCATGTCTTCCTTTAAATGTGCTGAGTTATTAAAAGCCCAGTTTAACTTTATTAAATGGTATGAAGCAGGCCGCACTGCAATGCATTTACACGCAATAATTCTTCTCTTTATGTGGTAAATAATTTATGGAGTCTGCGAATCCACAAAAATTAATTTATACCCAACAAAAATTATAGCAGCCCAGACGCAATTACTTATGTACGTGTGTGTGCTCTCCTACATATGTGTATGTGTGTGTGTATGTGTTGTATGTGTATGTGTATGCAAAGATTCGCATAACAAAAAGCTAAGAAATGGCAGCAAATAGGACGCCTCAACTCGTGAAAAATTACATACAGATGTGTCATTTAATTTAATAATTTATAGGGGAGTGCTGTTCAAAGTCCTTTGTGATGAGGGCCGTGTGCCATGTCGTACAGCAATATTAGCAACATCCTTTCGAGAGCACAAAGTACACACACACCCACACACACATGCTGCACTCACAGCGTAACACAGGAGCTGTACTACACACACGCACACTCATGTAATAAGATGCTCATTCTTATTCTTATATAAATTCTTAACATATTCATCATGGCTCGAATGCTACAAGCAGTAACTAAAATAACGTGTAAGAACGTTGCTGTCAAGTGTGCTTGAATTCGAAATACCCTGCACGCTTGAAAGAATGTGACATGATGAAATGTTAGATGCTACACTCAACCGTGCACTTAAATCTGTTAGCTACAGTTCTTAGTTTTTTTTTGTATATTTATATAAGCTTCTTTATTTCGTCCTGAAGTTCTGTACCACCTTGTCTGAAAATAAATAAATAAATAAATTGTGCGCTTAAAACATTCTAAATTCTTGGAACAGTCGATCCTATATTCTTCTTCAAATGTTTCTAATTCAATCCTTAAAAAAGAAATTTTGGGTTTTTTTAAAACGGTTTTAAATGAAGGACATAATTCTTACCACACTTCCGGCTAGTTTCTTCAATGAATGGTCTTCACGCACTTAAAATATTGTCTGTGACATTAGGCGAGTCTTTTGTGAGAGTAAATAAATTCAAAGAAAATTGTTATAGAGAATCGTCGAATCATTTTTAGAGAATTTTCTGAGGATGTCGGCATATCGGTTGGAAATTTTTTCTTTTCACCCGTTTGAGTGAATCAATTCCAAGAAATCACCCTACTCACACATCGTTGCTTGTTCTTGCATTTTTGGCCGAAAACAACACCGTAATCATGTCTCAGCCACAGTATTCACCAGGATCCGAACCTGCGACATCCTTCACTTTATTTCGTTGAGTTGATCAAGAATATACGAATGTATATGGTGTCTTTGTTATGGGGTCTCCTCTAAGGATCTTCTCTATTGTGTCTCCTCTATGGAGTCTCCTCAATAATATCTTCTCTATGGTGTTTCCTTTATTGTGTCTACTCTATGGTGTCCTCGCTATGGTGTCTCTTCTATGATGTTTCTTAATGATGTCCTATGATGTCTCTTCAATGGTGTTTCTTAATGACGCCCTATGATGTCTTTTCTATGATGTCTTTTCTTTTCCCCTATGGTGTCTGAGTTATGGTGTCTCCTCTATAGTGTCTCCTTTATGGTGTCTCCTTATGGTGTTTGCTTTATAGTGTATTCTCTCTTGCTTCCACTATATGGTGATTTTCTATGGCGTCTCCTCTATAGTGTGCTCTCTGTGGTGTCGTCTCCTTTATGTTTCCTCCATGGTGTCTTCTCCTTTGTGCTTCCTTGGTGTCTCTTCTATAATGCCTCTTCTATGCTGTCTTCTATATGGTGTCTCTTCTATAATGCCTCTTCTATGCTGTCTTCTATATGGTGTCTCTTCTATAATGCCTCTTCTATGCTGTCTTCTATATGGTGTCTCTTCTATGATGCCTCTTCTATGCTGTCTTCTATATGGTGTCTCTTCTATAATGCCTCTTCTATATGGTGTCTCTTCTATAATGCCTCTTCTATGCTGTCTTCTATATGGTGTCTCTTCTATAATGCCTCTTCTATGCTGTCTTCTATATGGTGTCTCTTCTATAATGCCTCTTCTATGCTGTCTTCTATATGGTGTCTCTTCTATAATGCCTCTTCTATGCTGTCTTCTATATGGTGTCTCTTCTATGATGCCTCTTCTATGCTGTCTTCTATATGGTGTCTCTTCTATAATGCCTCTTCTATATGGTGTCTCTTCTATAATGCCTCTTCTATGCTGTCTTTTATATGGTGTCTCTTCTATAATGCCTCTTCTATGCTGTCTTCTATATGGTGTCTCTTCTATAATGCCTCTTCTATGCTGTCTTCTATATGGTGTCTCTTCTATGGTGCCTTTCCTTCTGTGTCACCGCTTTGGTGTCTCCTCCATGGTGTCCTTGCTATGGTGTCTCCTCTTCTGTGTATCCGCTTTGGTGTCTCCTCCATGGTGTCCTTGCTATGGTGTCTCCTCTTCTGTGTATCCGCTTTGGTGTCTCCTCGATGGTGTCCTCGCTATGGTGTCTCTTCGATGGTATACCCTACGCTTCATTTAATACAATTCAAACACTGTTATAAAATTAATATACTATTCATACTACTTGCGAAGAGTATAAAAGAGAAAAATATTAACTTTTGCACTTTGAGCTACAATTTACGATGATGAAATCTCTTCTAGCAGCGGCTCAAGTGCAATATTAACGCAGTATGAAACCTCTTCTGTCATAAGTTAAAACATGAGCACATGGAACCTTCACCAAGGCATACTAACTTATGAATCTATTTGTTATTAAATATTAAGAGCAGAATAAATTCTCCCAAGCGCTGGAACCGTCCAACTGATTTCCGTTTCCAAATCAAAGGGAAGAAGCTGCTACAACATAAAATATTAGAACTCAAAGAATATAATTCATTGCATTGCGAAAAAATGTTAATATTATATTGCACTATGTGCTCACAATATTTGATAGCTACATTGCGCACTTCAATAGCAATGCACGACATTAAAGCGCTCCGTATTACTTTATGACTTACTCGACCAAATAGCATAAAAGCGTCAGCTCAGGCCCAGAACGTATGCATAAATTATATGCCTAAATCTCCCTCGTGTAACAGTTTGCCTATTGCTGACAACAGCATGAAAATCCCCAAAGTAGTTGCGCCACATACAGACAGACAGACAGCCAGACAGACAGCCAGACAGACAGGACAACGGAGTGGGGGGCGCTTTAATTAATAATATGTATATCAGTCTGTACAAGTACTCAAAATTCGCTCGAACACCAACTACACCTGGTTACAAAATGCACGTCAAACTGTCAATAACAATGCACCAAACTATGCGTAAAGGGTATTAAACAATAAGCACTCCGTCTTCGTGCTTCAACAAACGCTGCGCTGTGTACGACGGCGGCATGCCCCCAAGGAGCATTGTGCCGTCGTTTTACAAGTGGAAGATGATGCAGAAAGAAACCTTTGAAATTAGATTACAAATTAAATTTCTGTTTTTTAGTTAATGCAAATTGGAAAAGTTAAATAATATTTCTCATTTATCTTGCTTTCAGTTGTTAACGTGTTTACGTGTTTACGTGTTTACGTTTGCGTTTACGGATTCGCGGATTATGGTGACTTGTGCGCTGATGTGATGTTCCGCAGAAATAATAATAGAAGCTAATAATAACTACTCAGCTCAAGATGTCGCTGACTGTGAAGATATTGCAGTTCAAACTGCCGAAGACCAAATCGAATCTGATTGGCTATGTCGAGTTTAGAGGTGAGTAACTGCCGACTAAACTAAATAATTTAGATAGTGCATAGCAGCTGCAATAAAATAAAAAAATAATAAAAATAAAAATCTTCTCACATTTTTCAGGCGTCTCACATATAACTTCCGAGCTCAGCTCGGGCACAAATGTCATCGATGTAAATCAGGTAAGTCATGCTGGCGTGACTTGGGTGCACTTAAGTGCTTTCTTCTTATTTTTACTTCTTTATCTAATCCGAAGCTGTAGTAAAATCTGCAGAGTCACGCAATTCAAGGCTGCTGTGTTTATATGTCCTTCAGAAAGTTGAATTTCAACTTGTGTAATAGAGTTTCGCTTTGGCAAAAGTTAATCATCGAAACTGTCATTCAAGTTCCTGGTATCGCATAAACGACTGAATGAATGGTTGACTGTCTGAATGACAGACAGACAGACAGACAGACAGAAAGAAAGGCTACGCATATTTTGACATGTGACAAGGATAATCCTTGTCGCTTTCATTTTAACTTTGACATAAACTTTATTTATTATTTATATGGTTTTTTTTTTATATCCTGTACACAAGCAAGTAACAGCGGGGCGTACTGTGATTCTTTCAATGTCAAGTTGTTTGCAATAAATAAATAGAAATAGAAGAAGGAGTGACTCTGGACCTCTAAGCATTAGACTCACCAAACTGGCAGTACTTTGCGCTGTTAGTTTCGCACTTAAACAAGTAATAATAATTTATTGCTCGCAGTTATTTAAGTGAAGTGCGAATAGTCTCAGACTCGCACAATCTGCAGATATGACATTCGAAATTAATTAATTTATAAGCTTCCATGCCTATTGTTTGAAAATAAACAATGCAGATGCTATTTGCGGTTGGTAGCAAACCATTAGCGATTTAAGTGTTTGCTTCGTCAAAAATTTTGTGATTAAAATTTATTTTTTTTTACATTTTTTTCAACTTAATGTAAACTGCTCATCATTTTGTTTGTAAAACCAGAAAGTACGCTTTAGTCGACTGTGCAGTATACCCTTTATGCCGTATTATTTATCTTGAGCCGTATGACATATTTTATTGGAATTAGTAGAAGTTACACCAAAAATATGTCGTTTCTAGCTAAACTAAACCACAACGAAAGATTTTTCTTACAAAAACCTAGAAAGATGTTAAAATTTTTATAGGAGCATAACCCTACTAGTGGTCCTTTATAAACCTATATGGAATATAGGAATAAAACAGCCAGAATGACAAACCATTTTCATAAAAAAATTCAGAAAGGAGCGGCTGGATTTTTATGGTTATTACCCCCCTTAGAGAGAGGTTAATGCGTTTAATTAATATATTTATCTGAAGATGGAATGAGATACAATAAGTACTGCAACTTCAAAGCTTTATTTTTCAAGTTATCCAAATTCACCCCCTCTCACCCACTTTTTGCATGGGATCGACCCTTATCTGTTTCCGATTTTGACCTTGGTAGACAAGTTCTATGAATAGAAGTTTTCTGAAGGAGAAATATGAAAGTCTCTAACTCTTATAGTCTTCAAGTTCTCGTTGTTCATATGGACAGCGAGAGAGATGAGCAGACGATCATGACTATATTGACTCGACTTTTGATGCTGTTTAAGACATTTGCGGCATCTGCCTCGTCTCCATCTATCTGTAACATACAATTGCACAAACTTAATAAGCCCTTTCACTCTATGGGTACAGCATATAAAAGCATCCTCACCACTTTGCGCAGTTTAACATATAAATCTAGTGGACCCGTTGTGCGTTGCCGGAGTCTTTAAGTTCCTATCCGCGCAGCTTTGCATCCTGTACCATAGAGTAAAAGGGAACCTAAGTCAGGTTTCCAATTTAAGAGAAGCCATTGATGATGCCCAATGTGGTCGCATCAGTAATATAGCACTGCAGACTTGGATCATGATAGCAGAAGACTTTAAGCCGCATCTATACATAGCCCAGATGGAGTCGGGTTGCTCTCTACAACTGAGCAGGCAAATTTTGTCTAGTTGCTGTTCGAGTGTTTCGAGTGCTCATGGTTGCTGAGAGGATGTTTCCCATTCATTTTCGGCTCTACTTGTCTATTTTAATGTCTCGGTTATAAAGAATAAAGTTTTAGTTCTTATTTGATAGCCATAGGTCTGCTGTTTCGTATTACATTTGTGAGCCGACTAATCGACAATTTAGTAGCGCTTTGGGATTTGCCACACGCCAGCACTACTATCTCCAAATAATTATAGGTTCGCTTGGCTGGCAAACCACGCGAAAAAACAGTGTTTTATTGTGATTCAGCGACAATGGTCCCCGAATTATATCAGATACCAGTTTATGATATCCGGCTGCAGAAGTAACACTAACCAGCCTTCCCACAATTTGCTTATGAACGGGTGTTTGAAACTATTCAGGGATACTTGACAAGCGTTAACTTAAGCTGTTAGCCAAAAAATCGTTCTTGACCAAAACGAATCAACAAATTTCCCCATTAACATGGACAAACAATTACAACCCAAAAAAAAAAACAAAATTTTTAACATGAAATAATTTTTAATGAAAAAATTATGTATAACAAGTAAGAAAATCACAGTCGGGCGTAACCGACTGTAAGAGGCCCTGTACCAGTGCAGGTCGCCTAACAAACACATTAAATGTTCCCCAAGCTTATGACCAAACACATGACCACTTCTCACTGCACGACTAAGTGCCTTTTAAACCATTTTTTTATGTATGAAACGAAAAGGGGGGTCGCTCAAATTCAATTGCTTATAAAATCGTCATTTATTATCCGATTTTGAGGAACTTTTCGGATTTTTGCTAAGAAGGACGATATCTCTATACTGGCATACTTACTTTTTTTTGTGCCGAAGAAATTTTTAGCCTTGGTGGTGATTTTATGGGGAAGGGGGGGGGGGAGGGGCAAGTTTTTAAAATAAACTTGTAAAATTCCGGAGCAGTCCTAGTCGAATGCAAAAAACACGAAGTCTCTATCTATTACCGTTTCCGAGATCCTTTCGTTCATACGGACGGCCAGACGGACAGACGGACATGTCTATATCGACACCTCTATCGCTCCTGACCATAATGGGGGTAACTCTGGGGGGTCTCCGATTATTATTTCTACCTGTTACATACATTTGCACAAAACCAATAGGCTCTTGTACCTTCGGTACAGGGCCTAAAAATTTTCAATCTGTATTTTGGAAAAAAGGATTGAGAAAGAGAAGGGTTGGGATTAGAAAACCGATTTTTAGAATATTTTTTGTCCGGTTTCTTTTACGTTGCATATCTCCGATACGGCTCAACCGATTTTGACGGCACTTTCATTAGCTTTAACGGGGCTTTCTTAGAGAACTAGGAAATTTGGCCCAGAGAAAACCCAACCTAAGCAGCCAATTGATGCAAATGATATGGTTCAAATGTCCAGTTAAAAAAAGATCCACTGTCATTGTGTAAAAAAAATCCTGAGGAGAATCTTCCTCTCAAAGACTTCCAACGCTCTTTCATCTGACTCAATCACGGTCCAAGCCTCTGCGCCATACAGTAGGACCGAAAGTATAAAACTTGATTTTCGTCTTCCGAGAGAGGGCTTTACTTCTAATTCTTCATCTGATCTACAGGCTGACGTTGTTGTTGCTGGTCATTTCGGATCCAAGAAGTTTTCTACAATATTAAAGATGAAATTCTCCATCGTCACTGACCGTCCAAGACGCTTTGACGGCGTGCGAGAAGACACCAAGTACTTCGTCTTGTCCTCATTCACTACTAGACCCATGAGCCGAGACTGTTTTTTAATCTCTGAGAACGACTTGCTGACTCACCGTTCCTGCGTGCCGATGATATCGATGTCATTGACTTCCTTATGGAAGATCGAGGCCGACATAATCTGTTTGTACGAACACTGACGTAGGATGTATTCCTCCAGCAGATTGAAATAATCGCACGACAGCGCATCGCCCTACCTGAATCTTTTTTGGTATCAAAGGGCTCGGAGAGGTTTTTCCCCACCCTGACAACGCTTTGTGTGTGATAAAGCGTCGTTCTGCAAAGACGAACGATCTTTGCCGGGATAGGCCGTCGAAAAACTTTATAGTCGACAGCATCATCTCAGGCTCAGTGAATACATATAAGAAATTATAGAAATTTTAAATTTTTCTTAATACTTTATTTTATTATTTTCTTATTCATTTTTTTTTTTTTTTTTATTTTTTTTTCTATTCTAGGCCTTTATTTGGCCACTGGCGCGTGCAGCAGCCGCCGAGGAGACCATATCCGTTGAGCTGCGCACACAAACTACTAAGACGCTGATCAAAACTAGTCTAAATCAGGCTTCCGGTGGACTTATGGGCGGCACCAGTGGCATCATTGGCAGCAGCAGTAAATGTGTGGGACAGTATTTGGTTTTTATGCAAGGTGAGTAAAAGATTTCCTATTAAAAAGTACAGAAATACATTAACATAAAATAAACTCAAATTCATTCATAATTCACGAGAATTATTTAAGAATAGACGCCGCTTTGTATTTGAATACGTCATCAAAGCTATATGTCGCTGCTAGCCACACTTTGTAGCCACTACGTTGGTACATTGCCGTGAAATTTTGCGGTAAAATAGCAATCTACGCAAATATACCGCAAACACCCACACACACACGTAGACAAACAGGCTAATAAGAGGACAAGGCCAAGGTTGTATGCCAAATTACATTGGCTAATGCTGTGACTGGAACGGAGCTGTTAGCGGCGTGGCTCGTATTTATGTTCGTTTAAGGGTACAGCGGCATCGGCTACACCTACGCTTCTATGTATTTACTACACGAAATTGGGTCAAGAGCAATCCAGCAACAGCAGCCTAGCATCGCGTAGCATTGAAGCTAACCTCACACCACTGACAACTGTCTGTCGGTCTGGCCGCGTGTCACTGCATGAGTTTTGTGGCGACCATTTTTGTGCGCAGGCTGCAGCCATGAATTTATATGTAACAGCCTATGTGTGTGTGCGTGTATATGTGCGTGCGTGTGTGTGTGTGTGTGTGTATTTCGAGAAAGTTGACCTCTGTATTTTGAGCCACTGTTTCGCCGTAATTAGCTTTTGCAGCGTATGCCGGCGTACGGAATACGTAATACGAAACACGGAATGAAATGCAAGTGGCTCACGTTCTTTACTTTCCATTCATGGTGCATCGTACATCATGTTGCCTGTGCGTGTTGAATGCCACAATCAAAGCTTTTGGCTGTTGTTGGTTGTTTATGCATTTTGTTTTTGTTGGCATTGAACGTTCAACACAAAATGTGAAAAATAATTGCGCTGCACAAGCTCAACAAGCCTATTAAATGTTAATTTGAGCCACCATGAATGGGTATTGTAAGCACATGCGAAACTCTGTGCCTGCCAACGGCAACAGTTGCCTACGTCAAATGATGTATGCATGGCATGTACAGGGTGTGCTTTATTTTTCAAAATCAATTAAAGTTTTGGCTCATAATTTTTACGTTTGTTTTATTTTATTAGAAAATTCTATGCCGGATTAAATACAAAGAAATATTTATAAAAAATTATTCAAGCTTATATTGCAATATTTTAACCAAGACCTCTTGCAATAATTAGTCGGTCGGTCTGATGCCCAAAGAGGTTATTTCGCATGAACTCAGCGGCTAAGTGAGTCCTCCGAAACGTAAAATAGTTTGTCTTAGAAACTTCTCACTCAATGAAATTGGTTAAGTTAAATGGTTTGTAACGCCATCTTTTGAGACCAAATATTGTCCAAAGTACAATCTTCAATCACAGATCAGAATGAATCTGTTATCATATGATAATTGCGCTCCAAATTGAGAATAACTATTACCTCTTCACAATTCTATAAAAAAAAAAAAAAAACAAGAAAGAACGCTGCAGTTAAGTGTGCTTGGCTTCGAGATACCCTTTACCCACATTGTCACATAAATTTATGGGTGATACATTGCTAACTGGATGTGTGTGATATTTTATTGGAATTAGAAAGAATGTGATAAGAATTGGAAGAGAAAATAAGAGAGACTTAATATCTAAACTTCAAGACTCTATTTTTAGGCCCTGTACCGAAGGTACAAGACCCTATTGAGTTTGTGCAAATGTATGTAACAGGTAGAAATAATGGTCGGAGACCCCCAAAGTTACCTCCATTATGGTCAGGAGTGATAGAGGAGTCGATATAGACATGTCCGTCTGTCCGTCTGTATGAACGAAAGGATCTCGGAAACGGTAATAGATAGAGACTTCGGGTTTTTTGCATTCGACTAGGACTGCTCCGGAATTTTACAAGTTTATTTTAAAATTTTGCCCCTCCCCCCTCTTCACCATAAAATCACCCCCAAGGCTAAAAATTTCTTCGGCACAAAAAAAATGTAGTGCACCAATATAAAGTTAACGCTTCTCTAAGCCAAAATCCAAAAAGTTCATTAAAATCGGTTAATAAATGACGATTTTATAAGCAATTGAATTTGAACGACCCCCCTTTTCTTTTCATTTATATTCGCGCAGTGAGAAGTGGTCATGTGTTTGCTCATAAGCTCGGGAAACATTTAATGTGTTAGTTAGGCGAACTGAACTGGTACAGGGCCTCTTCCAGTCGGTTACGCCCGACTGAAATTTCCTTACTTCTTAAAATGCTTCAAGTTCTCTCTGTTCATAGAGAAAGCCAGAGAAAGGCAGACATTTGTATATTGACTCGACTTCTTGTATGAAGACTACCCCTTTATAGTGCTCCAATTTGGTCCTTTATGTAATATTTTATTAGGATTGACGCAAAATATAGCGAATTCGGCGTTTCAAGCTGAATTAACAACAATAATACACATTTTTTCATACAATAGCTTAGAAGGAGATCTAGATTTTATGGGTAGTGCCATACCGCTTTTAAAATGTGGGTTTGCATGTACATAGGATATTAGTCTGAAGCAGGAATAGTCTCCAAGCTTATAGTCTCCAAGCACTCATTGTTCATACGGACAGCCAGACAGACGAACGTATCATACTCCTCCTTATGCTCCTTATATAAATTAAAAATTCTGTTTAACTCAATGGATACAGGATATAAAAACGCTCAGATGACGCCTTCAACTCATAATGCGCACCACTCGGCTCATTTTTGTTAGAGTAACAACTTCGATTTGATTATTTGAAGATTTTAAGAGAAATGAGGCTTATTGCAGAAAACATTTTTGTTTGAAAAATCTTCTTCATGTATCTTCTGCTTTGTAAATTGGCTGCAGACTTTGATTGCTTGGTGAGCTGGGCTTTATACAGAAGCAGCTCTAAAGCCAAATGAGCAGTTGACGTAATGCTTCTAATTGCATCAAAATTCTTCACAAAGACACGCAGGATTTACCATCCTTTCAATAGATTTTAAGACTTTGTTCGATGCTTAAACAATTCATTTTTTACAATATTTCAGACATTAAACTCACAAAATTTAAACTTCATCATTTGAGAAGGCCAAGTCGGTATGGCACTTCCACAAACCACTTTTGAATTTGTGTACTAAAACCTTTCAAGTAAAGACTTTCATGGATGTTTGCTTAATAGTTGAATGAGTAAGCTTGGCATATATACTACGCAGATAGACCGCGCTGTCAGTTTTAACATTTTGTGCTCTTTGGAAGTAAATCTTCTTTTTTTGTTAAGCTGACCACTGAAACATTTGTCAGTGTGTGAAATGTGGCATTAAAACGTTTTATCTTTTATTTTACTTTAATTTATTTTACTTATTCTATAATATTTCAGTCACGAACAATGAAACCTAGGAAACAATAAGAGATAAAGCCATGAAATTTTGTTTTTCATATTTGTCCGACACATTCGCAGCTAAAGTTTAGAGAAAATTTTGGTTGTCCAGGTCACAATATGGTTCTTATATACACAAAATGGATTTTCTCAACAATTTTTTTTGTTTACTTTTATTTTATAATTTTTTCGTGTTAAGGTCTGCACAAGTCTTCATAATTGAGGATGCAGTGTATTACGAAGTCGTTAATGTACAACTGCTACAGTCTTTCTTTTTTTTTTGAAAGCCTTATAAAACAAATTATTTGCTGTATGCAATTATAAAAGTTTTTGTTGATTTGAATAAACACAGTTTTTATTGCTATTTTTAATTGCCCAAGATTTGTTTTTAAGAGTGACCAAAAATTTTACTTTTGGATCGGGATCGGTTCCTGACTGTTCTCCATAGATTACGCTAGAAATTAGTTTACAAATACACCATTAAAAATATCAAATAGAGAAATTACTATTAATAACCAATGAACAAATTAAAATTTTGCTTTCTTATTTCTTTTCAGGTATTATTGAAAGCGGTTACATTTATGTGGAGGACCATCTTGTCGATCTAGCAACAAGCAAACCAATTCAGGTATAAAATAGAATTTTTCTTTATTTAAAACCTAAATTTTAATACTTGTATGTGTGTCTGTGTGGAACCGATTTAAATTTTCAAGATAAGAAAATCTAAGATAAGGCAATCATAGACTGCATTGCATTCGAAAAGAATGCACGATAAGACGAGCCTTGTTACCTTGCTATGAAATATTCTAATCAAATTTAGCATCGGGAACTTAAAACAGTATTCTAAAATACCGTTAATGGCTTATTTAATATGTAAATTTTTATGAATTTCTAAAATATTTGAGAAGAACTTTTAATGTTTTCAGCGGTGGAGAGTGTCTGTGTAAGACCAATTAAATGGATCAAGTTGCAGTTTTTGGGTTATATATTCTGGCATGCAAAAAATCTTACAAAAAAATTAAAAAAAAAAAAAACACAATCCAATTCCTAGAACGGAGACAATTGTATATATAAACCATCTACAGACCCAATTGTCTCCAACTCGGTACATCCGTTTAGGAATGATTCAGTGACTTACACACTTACAGAAGAATTATATAAATAAAGATATAGCATCGCCAGATTCACGAAGGAAACTGAGAACGTTCCGTCAATAGAATTGTTTTATACATTAACACATCTGCATAGCGTTTTCTATTTCTCCTAGCTAAAAATTTCTAATGGAGCTACAAAAATATGGCTTATCGCTCAGCACCTGTCAGATACATTAATTAATTTTCAACATAGAAATTTTTCAAATGCATGGTTAAACAGATTTTAGATTTATATTATAAAACTTTTATGCTGTGGTTCTTTTTTCGTGCACATGTCACAAAGTCGCACGAGGGTAGCCATTAAAATTTCGAGAATATTTAACAGCAAGAAAAGTTTATCACTGCAGGTAAGAAAATTTACATGCGAAGGCTAGTTAAAAATATTAAAAAGGTGGAGACTCATCGTGAAGTTAGCATCATTGGAACAAAAAGTGCTCCGTATAGACACGAAGATTAAGCTTCTCAGTTGTAAATCCATCGAGTTGTATGGCTTTGTAGCACCATCTTGTTGAAACCACATACATATCTTTCAAGTCAATATTTTCAATTACAAACCAAACAAAATCTGTTGTCATAAGATCGTAGAATTCCAAATTAATGGAAACTGTCAGATCTTCATCATTTCCGAAAAAAATTATTCTCGATAACTCCTTCAACTCATAAAGCGCATCACACTGTAGGTGTCACAACTTCTCTTCGAGTGTATCAGGTTCTTAAGAGAAATGCAAATGAAAAAAAATTGTTTTGAAAAATCTTCGCTGGCAGCCTGTTGCTCCAGCAGCGATTGGAAGTATTTCATGCATTGTAAATGGTCAGCAGACTTTAATTGTTTCGTACTTTATATAGAAGAAGGTCGAAGTTTAGATGCAAAATACGCCATGAGTTGCAAGCAGTTGGAATAAGACGATATTAGCAAGAGGAGGAAATTTTACAGTGGAGCTTGGAATCTTTTTATCAAACGGGTACTCCCTAGAAGAGGATAGACTCGAAGATTGACCTGAAATTGAGGAACTTGGCTGTAATATTAAGACGCGTTTTCCGCTTTGTTTCGGTTTGTGGGGTAGTGTAGAGTTTTAGTTAATTAGTTTTGTTGAAAGAAATTTTGGTATCTAGAACGAAATCTAGAAATTAAATTTTAAATAGGTTTCGAATGAAGATGTTTCGAATGCGTAGAGAAATGCGTCAAATGCTTCTTTCCACAAATTCCTAAATTGGCATTTTGTAAAAGTGTGAATCAATATACATACATGTTCAATTCTCTAAGCTTGGCTCTACTAGGCAGACAGACAGACAGACAGACACACGGACATGACTAGTTATACACATCTCGACCAGCTATATAAATAGCTTACACATCCTTACACTTCCACGACTGGCTGTAAAAAAATATCAAAAAATGATTATATATATATTAAATATTGCCAGCTTCCAAAATATCAAAGAACTACCCTCGTACAAAATGTTATGCTTCCGATGTGCTTATGTGAAGAGGAAACAGTTTTCATCTCGTCTGCTCAATGTTTTCGTGTCTATGTCGAATAGAATAAACTAAAACGGAAACATTGTCTCGCTGTTAAGACAAGAAGTATCTCAACTCATGCCGTGCATCGGTCGCACGTTAAATTATCTCTCAGCTAAATACGCGCTCACACACCGAACACATGCAGAAACGACAAATCCTTGGAGTTCTCTTGACTGCCATTCAAAGCCAAAGGTTATGTGTCTTCATGCTTCATGTTTGTGTGTGTGTGTGTGCGTGCGTGTGTGCGAACTCGACAGCGAGAGAGTTTTGTTTATATTCCGAGGACAGCCTGTTGCACGAATTTAACAACCGAAGCAGTTCCACCGACCTCATCATTCGCACCGCTTCTTCGACGTAAACTCTATCCCAACCCAAACACAACCCAGACCCAGCAGCTGAGCTGGCATCAACGTCGTAATGGCCGTCGCAGCTGATTCGTCTCTATTTGAGTTGTTGTCGTTGCTGCTGCCACCGTTGCCGCTGCCGTGGCATATCCGGACTACAACGAAGCTTGTAATACATATGGGCTTACCTTTGCACTTGGGCCAGGCACTCTGGCTCTCTTCCCATCTCACAGCACTCCACTTGACTTCAATTTGCTTCACTACGCTCTCATTTATGCTCCCGGTTTCGGTTTTTGTTATGCTGTGCGGAGGAGCGAGCTCCTAAAAGTTTGTTAAGTCGTTCATATTCATGTCTGTAGCAAGCGCCAATACAAACAAAGAGTATAAAAATGTTTTTTCTTGGTTTTACTTTTATTTTTGATTAGAAGTTATGTCCAGAGAACAAGTCTGGAAAGCGAAAAGCACAAAATTTATGCACAACATATTCTATAAGCATCAAAAATGGGTGTAGAAGCATCTCAACACGCTCCAAAAGTATCTGAGAAGTGAAGGTCTTCGAACGCAGTTTACAAAAATTTCATTAGTTGAAGAATGCTGCTGTAGCACGAGTTGTAAGGACATCGAGTCATTATGTATAGAAGTAAAATGTTGTAAATGGCAGCGGAACAAATATCACCCATACAAATGGAAGATGAAGAGGGCGGGTGTAGCAGTGCATGACGGATCCATCAGTTGGAAATAAAGCTCCAAGAAAATTTATATCTAAGAACAATTTTTGATATATTTCGGTATTTATTCAACTCAATCCTACTTGCTGAACTCTTGTTAGTCCTCTCCGTGTGTATGTGTATGTGTGCTGTGTTCATGTACGTCTGTATTGTGTTGTGGATGTTGCTCCTCGTACTATTACGCTTTTCCTTATATTTTTTTTTTTGCTTTATTTTTCCGTTTTGCAGGCAATCGTTGTATTTGAAGCAAAGTACACCTCGCCTGACGATGCCGCTGGCAACTTTGAGCCGAGAAACTTGGTTCGCTCCATACAGGAGCAGCATGAGCATGAGCAGCAACAGTCGCAGCAGCAGCAACAACAGCAGCCGAATTCAGGCTATAGCAGCCATAGCTTGGACGATGATCAACAGATGCTTTTCGACATCGAACAGAACATAGCGAACCTGGAGCGTTCGCTGAATAGAGGTTAGTTTCAAACACACCGGAGTCATACACATCTAGCCAAGTGAATTTTTTGTTTACTCTAATTTATGGTAATTTGGAAATTGAAGTACGTCGCAGTGCCATGCAGATTCAATCTGTCTGTCTGTCTGTCTGTCTGTCGGCGGAGGGGGTGCGCAACGGAAACACCCTCCATTCAGCCATACAAGCTAACGAATTCAAGTGCAAGTTCAAAGTGAATATTTAATTGTTTTCTCATTATTCGTTTGAAGAGTTAATAAAAAAATAAAAAAATAGAAAATAAAATGCGGGCTGAAGATGGCTGCTACGGCAGGGCAGGGCAGGGCAGGGCAGTTGGCTCTCGTTGGCTTGATGGTACATGGAGTGAGTGTCACGTTTCGAACGGGTTAATAAATTGCTGTGGAAAGTGCGCGCGCAAAAAAAACTTGAAATATTGGCATTTTTTTGTGTTGTGCTGCATGCATGAATGCTGCGCTGCACTGCGCTGCGGGCTTATAACTCAAACAGCGACTGAGTAGCACTTTTTGTTCTCTACTCAACAGATTCCAGCACCGGCGGCTATGCAGTCGCCGGCATGGGTGCGAGCAACACCGCTTCAGGTGGCGGCAGCGAGTCCCATGGTGGTTCAAAGAAGCGGCATCTGCTGCGGCGCGTCATGTCAGCGGCCAATCCTAATAACGCCGTCAGCACAGCACTGGGCCGGCAACGTAGCGAGCTAAAATTCAACAAATTGTCCGGCAAAACACAGAGCTCGACGAGTGCATCGGCAGCAGCGGTGAGTGCAGCCAGCGCCAGTTTCCTAGCGCCATCGACTTCGGTGGCAGCAGCAGCCGCTGCAGTTGCGGCCGCCAGTAATGTTGCGCGCAGTAATAGTCCCGCCGGAGCTGACGCTGCCGGCAGCAGCTCGCAACCGAAGGAGAAGCGCGTCACAATGCGTGCTGTGCGAAATATTATGCGCTTGGGACGTGGTCGACAGACATCAACAGCGCATTCACGTGACAGCAGCACCGAGGACGAAGTACGGTGAGTAGTACACTTGTTGCAAGCATTTGCTATTTGGATATTTATAACTGCTGGGAGTGCGGCCTAATGGGAAATGGGCAAATGTTTATTACGGTACACCATGCGCCACAATCCGTCAGGGCAACACTAAATTTGAGCTTATGCCTGGCATACGATATCAATCAATTTGGCTCGGCTCATTATTCTGCTTAATGCCTAAAACTAAAGGCCGCTAGAACTAGGCACCATACGGCGTTACGGCGTATACACAGAACAATCGTATCAGTTGCCGTGCAATATAATACATTAAGTACGCAAAGCATTGCAATACACAGGTTCCTTTGGCGTGTCGATTATCTACGCAAATGTATCTTGAAATTCCCAGGCGTATTTGCTGCAACTTACTCGTGTATCACGCAAACCAAACTACCACAAAACACGTATTTAGAATACGGTTACGGATACGTATACGAACGTATTACGGAGAACATAAGTAATTAGAAATTCTATGCGGTTCGGACTGATCAGATAGTAATCATACGAAGCGAAGCCTGCGTCTGCTGCTGTTTGTGCGTTGCTTGCAAGCGTAGTGAATGGAAGTAGGTCAGATTTGCATAAATTCAAACTTCAACTGGTTAAATTTCTTAGAAATATTTGTGCCACAAAAAGGAAAAATGACTTTAAAAATGAATTTGCAATCAGGAATTGTAATCGAAATTTTAACCGTTGGCTAGGTTGCATTTAAAAGATTCATTTTTGTTGAGGTTTTATAGAAAGCTGTGTCAAAATATAGTTCGGTCCGTCCGTCTTTTGACATGAAGCAAAACAATCTCCTAAAATATTAAACTTAAAGAAGCCAAACTAAAATATTTTGATTTCTCTTAATCAGTTGCAATTCGAGTGTATTAGGCCCTGTACCGAAGGTAGAAGAGCCTATTGGTTTTGTGCAAATGTATGTAACAGGTAGAAATAATAGTCGGAGACCCCCCAAAGTTACCCCCAATACGGTCAGGAGTGATAGAGGAGTCGATATAGCCATGTCCATCTGTCCGTCCGTTTGTCCGTCTGTATGAACGAAAGGATCTCGGAAACGGTAATAGTTAGAGACTTCGTGTTGTTTGCATTCGACTAGGTCTGCTCCGGAATTTTACAAGTTTATTTTAAAATTTTGCCCATTCCCTATAAAATCACCCCCAAGGCAAAATAATATAAGTATGCCAGTATAGAGATAACGCCTCTCTTAGCCAAAATCCAAAAAGTTCATCAAAATCGGATAATAAATGACGATTTTATAAGCAATTGAATTTGAACGACCCCTCTTTTCTTTTCATACATAAAAAAATGTTTTATAAGGCAACTTATTCGTGCAGTAGGAAGTGGTCATAAGTTTGGTCATAAGCTCGGGAAACATTTAATGTGTTTGTTAGGAAACCTGAACTGGTACAGGGCCTCTTACGCCTGACTGTATTTTCTTACTTGTTTCAATTTGAGGCTGTCTCGAAGGTAGGTTGAAAAGTCCTAAAAAAAGATAGTAATTTTTAATCGAAGCTGTTGTTTGCTAGTAGCGCCTATATTTAGAATGTAGTCACAATTTGTGAAATTTAAATCATTAGGTTTAGGAGGATGTCAAATTCGGCGATTCTATATGCGTCAATAACAACAGTAAAACTGTTTTTCATACAAAAACCTAGAAAAATGGAACAGATTTGTATGAGAGCTACACCTGCTAGTAGGCCGATATGAATCTAAATGAAATATTTTATAAGAATTGATATAAGGTAGACCAAAATTGGTGTTTCTTGCCAAAGTAAAAACTTCAATAAAACATTTTTCATACAAAAATGTAGAAACGTAGTCTGTTTATATGCTAATTTGAGGAAAGTTGGCATCAACACTAAATACAAGTTATCTGAAGAAATAATAGACGAATCTAAATAACAAAACTTGAAGGTTCTAACTTTTAGAGTCTCCCAGTTTTCGATGTTCATATGCACAGCCAAACAGACGGACATGTCTACATCGACTCGATTTTTGATGCTGAACAAGCATACATAAAAACTTTATGGGGTCTGTCTGACATCCCTCCTATCTTCCCAACTTCTGTTACATATATTTGCCAAAACTTATATACGCTTGCCACTCTTCGTGCAGGGTATAAAAAAATTTGACTTAGTGCACCAAATCTAGTTGCGGGCACCAACAGAAAAAAAACCATATATACGAATGCTCGGCTTAACATATTTTTTTTAATCCTTCACCGACTCACTCATCACCAACGCACAGACAAACCACCCGCTAAAGCTAGAGAGCTGGAGAGAGTTTTTTCGTTCCCGAATGGATTTCTTTAATGGCGAATTTGCGGTTTGTATACACCAAACAAAATGTTTGTGGAAAAGTAATGGCATACTTTTTTCACATTTAAAATTTTTCGCTTTGTATGTTTGTGTATGCCATGTCGGGCAACGCCGGGTTGAACTGCTGCTGACTGGTTGTTTACTAAAAGTTTTTAATGTTGGTAAACAAAAATGAGTAGGTGTATCGATTTATAATTAAATATAATTAAGAACACTCATAGAGTAACTATTATTATTTTGATTTGTCATTAAATAGTTTTAGTTCAACAAACTAAGGTATTTACTTCTGCGTATTTCAACTAAAGTTCAACGAAATTTTTAATAATAGCAGATAGTATTATATTAGGCTGCATGTTCATTTGGTTACTTTGACAGAATTTAATTGTTCGAACTGCTTTTATATAGCTTTAATATGGGTGGTCCTAATGCTTCATGAACGATTGATTTTAATTAATTTATTCATTCGAACTGCAACAACTCAATAAAAATATTTAAAGGTAAACATTTATTTAAAGTAGATGAAAGAAAGTAGCAGATACTCAGATTTGGTGTAGGAATTTTTCTTTGGCTGCCTGGTTGTTTGGTAGTGCCCCTACACACAGCTTGGGAATAGTTTAAGCGGCTGCAATTACAAAAATAAAGATTTTCAAATTGGTTGAATAGTTTTTAAACAGAGTTTAAGTACGAATTTAAAGTAAAAAAAGGAGAGAAATTATTATAAATAAATAAAAGACCTCGAATTGATTTATGAAGAGCATAGTTTATCACGCAAAATAAGCAACTTTATTGGCACAAATTTGAGAATTGGTCGCACATTCAATGAAGTGGATTAAAGCAAAAAGCATCAATTTCCACCAATGAGTCGCTTGTGCAGAGTGTAGCGTATTAAATCCAATTAAAACTTCGAGAAGTATGGAGAAGTATGGTATCTATGGTTTGGGTTCCAGACACAGTACCATAATTTAAAAATAAAGCAGAGAAGTTAAAATGCAAATTTTTTTGGAGGCAGTGCCTTGAAGTCTACATTCCCAATTATTGGACTAAAGATTTTTCTTCCAAATTTTGAACCAACAAAATTTTTCAACGTCGCAGCTAGCGGATTGACAATCATTCCTTATTGAATATGAAACAATTATCAACGTTGCTCTTAAAGGCATTAAAGTTCCACCCGAATAAGAATCCTTTAGTACACTCAAACAAAAATTAATGACCAAAACGAATGCCTGAATAAATACATGAAACTTAAATCAGAATAAAATAATATTTTGAACACCCACTGCATTACTAAATTTAAATAAATAGAAGCATAAACTGTTTGCGAATTATACAAGTACATATATGCCAGTCAAATATCTCAAGCTCCAGCAATAAGCTTTCAACTGAAACAAATAGTACGTTTAAACGATGTCAAAAAATTGTAGCTGATCGTGAAAACATTTCGTGTAAACATTTCTACTTCATATACATATTTCTTCCGTCGATGCCACTTTGTAGTTGTGATGTTGTATGGCAAATGTGAATTGTATGAGACTCTGTGGGCGCCAAATTTAAATTGGAGTTGACTTTTCTTTGTTGGCTTTCTTTGCATAATATAATAATATTTCATATTTAATTATAAAACATTTTGAACATTTTTGCTATTTATTTCGACTGATATATGTTGCCAACTTGTTTAAGAGTGACAACTTTGAGAACATTTCATGAAATTGTGAATATCGTGAAATTTAATGAATGTGTTGTATAAACGTAGTAATAGTAATGATTATTATTATTAGACTATTGCGAAGCATTCACTATTTTAAGGGGGAAAAAAAGGGTTATAGATAAACCTCAGAAAATACCATTTAAGGCTTTCAATATATCATTCAAAGAAAAATCCGAAATGTTTCATCCGAAAAAGAATCCTCATGAACACCCAAACAAAAATTTATGACCAAAACGAATGACTGAGTGAATACATAGAACTAAAACCCGAATATAATAATACGTTTAACACCCATTGACCCATGTAAAGCTGCATTTTTTAAATAAATGCAAGCATAAACTGTCTGCGAATCATATGTGCAGTTAAATAAATGAATTTACACAGTCTTAGTATAGCACTCTTAGCTTAGTTTAAAGACTCTTTGCTGTTTAAAAATTTATTCGCCTTTCAAGCAAGAAAGGACATGTTTTTCGAAATTTAATGAAAAATGGCTCAAGGCTTTTTATTGATTGCAAACAATCATTAAAATTTGTTTTTAACATTCGATTTATTTTGCCAAAATAAAAATTCGCCATTGTTCACTTCTGCTATTTGCTACTTAGATACATTGTTAAAAATATTACAGACACACACACATGTACACCCACATATAGGGATATGTGTTTATACTATTAAATTTTATACAATTTCGCTACCAATCCTGTCAGTCAGTTAGTCAGTTTGTCAGTCAGTCAGTCAGTCAGTCAGTCTGTATCAGTCGCTAGGACATCGTTCGTTATGTTGTATTATACTAAATTGGCGAAAATGCTTTTCAGCTTCAATGCCCCTCAATTCCTTTGGCACAGTAATGCGTTTCCGTTTCCGTTTGTGTCTGTCTGTCTCTCTGTCTGTATTTGTATTTTTCTTGTTTGTTATCAACCAAAAATTGTATCCCGTACGTACCCCCCGTAAAGTCTTTGTTTTTCCAAATTGTTTTTAATTCCATTCTATGCTCTGTGTGTGTGTTAGCATAGAGACAGGCTACTACTGAAATAAAGGACTCCCTTTTGAATAGAAATATCTGCTTTTATCTGATGTGAGTGTCTTCGCTGTGGTTTTTCGTTTGTTGTCGTTTGCTCCCTGCCAGCCCTGTGGACATATTAGGCCAGTGCGATGCGTCTCTAATGCTGCTTGCCTCCATCTGTAAATAAATAAGAAACAAAATAAAATTAAGCAACGAAAACAACAAATTAAATACACTACACAAGAGGGATTCTAATATTAGAAACAGTTTTCGTACAAGGATTATAAAACATTTAAAGTTAAATATTGCAATGTGGTAGTCAGTTAGCAACTTTTGTGTTGCCACACACCACACACACCACACACACACCACACACTCACATATGTCAGAGTTTATATACTTCATACTGTGCTTCATACGGGCTTATAATAGACGGAAGACACATATCGAGGACTCGTTTACGTACAAAGTTCATATTAAAAGTTATGCAGCCTCTGGCAGTAACCTTTTGTATTTAAATGAACGAGGACGAGGACGATGACGATACAAACTGATTGAACAGTATTGGCTGGGGCTATTTTGCTGTCGTCTCTGAGTTTATATATGCAATCGATGCTATGACACACTTCAAATAAATCTGACTGATCAGTTATGGTCGGATTCTTGCTTCATAGGCGAATAAATTTCAAACAGTAAAAAGACATTAATCTAAGCAGCGAGCTATACTAAAACTGTTTAAATTTATTTATTTGACTCCACATATAATTCGTCAACAGTTTATGCTTGGATTTATTTATAAAATGTGGTTTCACGTGGGTCAATGGGTGTTCAAAATATTATTTTATTTAGGTTTTAGTTTTATGTATTCACTCAGTCATTCCTTTTGGTCATTAATTTTTGTTTTGGGTGATCGTGAGGATTCTTTTTCGGATGAAACTTTGAAAGCCTTAAAGAGCGACGTAGAAAAAAGTTCACAAAGTTAATGTTTGGGAATAAAAAGAAGTCATTGGGTGATAAATCAGGGCTATACGATGTATAAGCCATCAGTTAGAAACTCTCTTGTGTGAAGCGATGTGTGAAAGCTTACACTATCATGGTGGAGGGTGACTCGTCTTCGGCATTGGGTTTTCAAATTTCTTCGAGGACTTCAGGCAAACAAATGGTCGTGCACCATTCAGAATTGACCGTCCTACTTTGCTTAAGCGGACAAAATGCCATATGATCCATTCGGCCGATCACTTGCATCGCAGTGCTTCGTGCGCGAACAACTTTTGTTGGATTTGGCTCGTCTTGGAACACCCACAGGGTCGACTGCTATTTTGTTTTCGGCTCATACACATATATTTATGATTCGTCGCCTGTGACGATCTCATAAACCGCAATCGTATTCTTCAGCATTTCTTTGCACCAATCCACGCCAGCCTTTTTTTGAGCGATTGTCAAATTATGCGGAAATCAACGAGAAAAAACCTTTTTTACGGCAAGGTGTTGGTGGAACTAATGTTTAGTGATGCCTCAATCTCACGGTATGTTGCCTGACGATCTCACGTTATTAGTTCAGGCATAGCATCGATGTTTTGTGGCTCAACAACCGATTTAGGGCGAGCTTCAAGGAACTACGACCATGATTGAATTTATCATTCCAGCGATTTATAGTTTTTCATAGGGTGCGAAGCTGCCTAATGACTTCTGATTTTAAAAAATTATTATTTTTGATTGACATCCTTAAAATCTGTACTAACTGCAGAGGAAATCCTATACTTACATAGCCAAACGGAGTAAAAAGCGTTTCCTCAATTTGACGCATCGAATTGCACAGGAAAATATATTTGCACAGCATCTACATGTGATGTGACATCTTTTAGTGTGTGTGGGTGTGAGTGTGTGTGTGTGTGTGTGTGTGTGTGTTGCCAACTTTTTGTTGCAAAGTTAATATTTACAATATTCCAACGCAGGAGCGCAAATACTACTCGTAAGCGTGTAGGTTTCGCAAGCGCACAAGCGAACTCATTTGTTTGCTTACAAAAATTTGTTGGTTTTGATTGCGCATTTAGGAAAGATGTTGGCTGCTCGCTTTATATTCTGCCATTTTTCGACGTTCATAATCGATTTTTGGTTTTCATTTTTTAATTTCCGTTTTTTTAGCTCACCATTAATTTTCGACACTGATGGCAAGAAGGGAGTTGGCGGCGCAACAACGACCACCGATTGCGAGATGGACAGCGATGCACAGCATCAGACTATGCAATTTACGAGCAATAGCTGTCTGGACAGTGGCCAATCGAATCAGTCAAGCGATGTCGAGGAGATACCGCACTTCGATAAAGGAAAAATGTAAGCTATTGGGAGTGGGGGGACATACGCCATCTGCATATGTGTTTGTACGTTTTTCTGCTTAACAGGATTAAAGCCATGACACGAACGTCGGATCATTTGAAATCGCAAGATTTTCAGGTTTGCATAACAATTATCGAGGCACGTCAGTTGCCGGGCTTGAATATGGATCCGATTGTGTGCATTCAAATAGGCGACGAGAAGAAGTACACCAGTGTCAAGGAGAGCACTAACTGTCCCTATTTCAATGAGGTAAATATGAAATTGCATTTTGCAACAGCAGCATCTAATCGCAATCAATCGCTAACCGTGTGCCATTTGCAGTACTTTGTCTTCGATTTTCATATGCCACCAGTGATGCTCTTCGATAAGATTATTACACTCTCGGTAAGTTGCACGCCCTGCTCCCTGTTTACAATTTTAATTATACAAAAGCAGTTTATAGCGAATTTAGTTAATGGATGGCCGTAATAAAAGTCAATCAGACAACTTTGTACAGCATATGTGCGAGGTGTGATTGTAAGATTGCTTATACTCGTATGCAGTCCAACTAAAATATATATATATATACTCTGAAATCTGAACTAATTAGTTTCAAAATAACTTAAAACAAATTTAATAACAAAAGAAGATTATTCATTGTTAGTTCCATTTATGAAATCTTCGTTCCATCATTTGGATTATGCAGTACGTGCGAGTATTATAAAATATATCTCAAACTATCTAAAATTCTTTAAACGGGTGTTCAAATTCAAAATTTAGTTTCAGAAATTTTAATTTACTAAAATAATCAAGTGCTCCGATTTGTATATGTATATATGGGAAATCTTATTACAATTTGAGTAAGATACACCAAATTTCGCATTTTAAACTAAAATAAAAAGAGAAAGAATAGTCTTTTTTTATTTACAAACTCAGAAAGGTGTACAAGTTATTACGGATATTACCCCTTAAAGAGGGATTGACACGTTCATTAAATATCCAAACTTAAGGACTCTATATACTCTTCAAGTTTCAAGTTGTTCATAACCAGACAGACAGACAGACATGCCTATAACGAATTGACTTTTTGTACGGGGGTCAACTCTTTTAGTGGTCCGATAAGAACTCTAATGGAATATTGTTTAATAGTTACATAAAATACTAGAAATTCGGAACCAACGACAGAAATTTTCTTCTTTCAAATACACAGAAAGATGGGACAGATTTGTATGGGAGCTACACCTTCTGGTGAACCGAACTGGACCAAAATATAATATTTTTGAGGATTGATATAAGATAGACCAAAATTGGAGTTACTAACCAAAGTAAAAACATCAATTACGGGGTTAACACATTCATTATGTATTAGTCTGAAGTAGGAATAGGAGAGTCTTAATATGTAAATTTAAAGGCTATATCTATGTAAGTCTTTAAAGAGGAAGGGGGTGGGGGGCAAAAGTTTAATTTAAACTCGTAAAATTCGCCGGAATTACTGCTCTACCCTATTGATAATCTTGGTATGAAGAACAACTTTATAAGAAGATTTGGAAGATGGAAGTATATAGCGTCGAACTAGAATATTAAACCAGGTGCAACCAGCTGCTTTACAACCGGCTTCCTATACATGAAGGAACTGACGGGGAGGTTATCGGACATTGTAAAAACTGCCTTTAATTGCTAACGAAGTCCACCAGTATCTTTTAGGCAGAAATTTATGGGAAAGATGAATACCATTTAACCGAACCAAAGGGTGTACAGGAGCCAAAATATTACAACATTTTCCGACAGTCAGGCAGCGATTAGAGCATTTAATTCAAATGTGATCAAGCCTAAATTGTATAAACAAGACAACAAGATACTGGGTAATTAGCTAATAATTTGGCAAGAAGCGTTTCCCTACAATATTCAATTGTGCCAAGTCGGAGTAGATACATTCAGGATACTTGTAAAAGAGAAAGATGACAAAGCCAGATACATTTCCTGGACGAATTTTGAAAGCATAGGACAGAAAAAACAGCTGCTAGGCCCTTGCAGTAACAAAAGATCTTTAATATGCAATAGAGTCAAGAAGAATGCTCTAAGAGTGAAATTATTTAAAATTGGAATCGAAAGTGACAGCAGCTGTGTATTCTGTTTGGAAGATGACGAAACTTCGGAATATATACTAGAGGGGTGTTCAGCTTTGGCGCTAAGCAGGCAGAAATATTTTAGCAAGTGACCAAATGATATTGAAAACCTTGTAGCCTTCTTTCAGGTGCCAGAGCTGGATTAAGTACGGTAGACAAATACTACAGTCAGGGTAGTATAGGCAAAGGTCGCAGTACCTACTACCTCATAATAATAACAAAAAATATTAATGACATTAAATAACCAAGGTGTGCTCAATCAGTGGGTTGTGTGCTTATATACGAATAACCCCTAAATATGTTTGTGTCATATGGACTTATGGAGCCTGATTCTAGAGCAATTTTAGAGAACTTTTTTTAGGGAGTACAAAAAATACAAAAATAAAACCTGCTATTGAAACACCCGTTGTTAGATTTCGCACCATATGCATAATGCTTTTGAAGAATCAAAAATCTTTAAAATATGTTTTGTTTGTATTTTCTCCATTTTTTGCCAGCAGCTTTGATTTATTTTCATTTAATTTAGATTATGTAAATTAATAATTTTGCTACTCAAAAAAAAAAAAAAAAAAAAATTAACACAAAATATTGTAAAATAGACATTAATGTGCCAAACAATTATTGCTTCTTAGGTTATACATTCGCGAAAGTTTTTGCGCTCAGGCACACTTGTAGGATCGTTTAAAATCGACCTATCGACGGTGTATGATGCACCCGGTATTTACCATATTTAACATATTTACCATATTTACTAAACTTATGCTAAATGCTTATGTATGAACACATAAATGAAACAAAACAAAAACAAAAACAAAAGTTACTACTACTTTGTACAAACACTAATTTTTCTACGATTTATCCATATAAAAATATTCCTATTCACTTACACACATGTAACTAAACACAACAAATAATAGTACTTCAGTATGCTGTCTCTGTCTTTCAATTGACCAACTATTAAATTACTTTTAGAGATTTATATATTATATAAAGATATGCTTATGTATATAGTATAACTGCATATTTACTTATGTACGAGGTTTGTTCCAAAAAAAAAAAACTATTGTTTTTTTGTTACATGTGCCCAACATATGTTGACATGATTCAAGCAAAAAAGCATGATTGAGCAAAAAAAAAAAATTTCATTAATGGTACAAGCACTTCACAGAAGGCCGAGTGATTATTATTGAGCGCAACTTCATATCAAAAAGCGCATATCACGCCAGGATTGGCATTGAAGTGTATTACATCTGTGAAGGATTACTTTGAATGCCATAAAATAGAAACTGTTGCGAAAAAGAAATATTTTTCGCAATAAATAAAAAGTCACCATTTTATTTTTTTTTTTTGTTGGAACAAACGTCGTATGTACATTATATACACTTATATATTTGCCCGACTGAATCTGAATGAATTTTTTAACTCTTTCGTTCCGTTGTTCTGACTTATGACTATATGCGTATATATCATAATCATGCTCTGTGACATTTATGTTTCGTTACTTTTATTACGACTTAAAAAATAATAAAAAATAAAAACGAGCCAAAAAATGTGTTTTGTGTACTTCCGAACACATTTCATGTACATAGCTACTCACCTACTTACCTACCTACTTACTTACTTACTTACCTACTTGCCTACTTCCTTTTATACGACACAAAACTTCATCGCATCGCATCGTATCGCATCGAAGGTCTTACAACATCGGGGTGTTCTGCGAAAGTATAAATTTGTTGGCAGTTATAAGTTGGACGTGGCAACTGTATGGCACCATAAAGGTAAACATGCATCGCCTCTTGTTCTTCATGTTCGGTTCGGTTGTAAAAGTCCTTGCCTTGCCTAGCTTTGCCTCCTTGGTGGCAATAGTCCACCATTTACAGTGTCACCAATGATGTGTCAAATTTCTACGCCCGCATGTCTTTGTTATTTCTTCGTTCGTTCGTTCGTACGTTACTTCGTTCTATGAGTCCTTGTACGTTGTTTTTGCTCTTACTTACTCGTACTGTGTCTGTTCTAATATTTATATTGCATCTTCTTCTTCATCCTCTTCCTGTCGCACATTTCAATTCATTACACAATTTTTTATATTGCAATTCTCTTGATGTCGATGGATAAGCGCTGAGAATAATAAAAAAAGAAATAAAAATCAAAAAACAAAGTCCGCATCATATCCAGCGAATGCAACAATTATTTTTATATATTGTACGAGGGTAGCTCTAGAAGTCTAGATGTAAAACCAGAGGCGGCCTGAAGTCGGCAATATTAAGTTTGTGACAGACAGACGGACAGAAATCAGAAGCCCTCAAATTTAATCATTGGCGAAGTTTTACCTAAATTTGGTAACAGTGCAGCTATCACAGCACATCAGAGACCAAGCAAAGTGGATTTCCCTGAAGTGCGCCGGTCTGAACAGAAAATTTTCTGATTTCTATACGTCTGTCTGCTTTTAATGCGTATCAAGTCCAAATTAAATGACGTAAATAGCTCCAAATCTGGCCAAAATCTACTCAGAGCTAGTATAAATAGTAGATCAAGCTTATCCAAAAATTTTCAACAGCTGATGTCAAGTCGCTTACTTCTGGGGCGACCCTCGTTTATACAACAGAATCGTACATATGTACATAGCTCTTGACTAAGCTACAATGAAACAATATTCAATGTATTTCAAAATATAAACAACACTTAACACTGTAACTTCGGTGATACCGAAGCTTTGATACCCTACACTTGAAATATTAAGTCATAAACAGAAAAAACAGAAAATTTGAAGTTGATATAGACAGACATAAATAATAAATGGAACGCAACCATCCATAAAAAACACCATTCATGCAATACCTTATAAAGAGATGGTGGACAATAGGTAACAAAATTTGTTTCCATGCCAAGTTTTAGCCATGTATCTCAAAAAATAAAAAAAAACAAAATATTCAACCATACAAACAAAGACAGACAAAGTGGGCTCTCCAATGACTCCATCATTAAGTTTAGCAGCTAATACCATTTTAACACTAAATGTGAAGGGTATACAAAGTTTGTATATATTGCAACAGAACTAGCTTAGCAGTCGTTCAATAATTTTGACAAATTTTGACTTCTATTCTCCACAACCAATATCTGCTCAAAATGTAATACATCAGAAATCCAATTGCAAAAAAAAAAACAAAGAAATCAATCAAAATTTAAAATCATTTAATTATAAAGCGTGTTCCATTAGACATGTAGTACTTCTTGTTAAATATTATTGAATACAGAAGGCGCTTGACTCTTTCTGATAACAGTTTGCAGAACGAATCCAACTAAAATGTTCCGTTTCAAAGCTGGCATAGTTTTGGCTTCAGCTTTGTAGACTTAGAATTGGGCGACCAAATCATAGCAGCGTCATGTTCGATTTGAAAACCTCCGGCGCAAGCGTTTTGTATGCATTGAGACGCCATTCTGTTCATAGCATAACTCATTCAACTTCAACTTCCATCATAAATAAATCTTCCAACTTCAAATTTCTCATTCCATCTTATACAAGTCTTGCTTTCAGTTCGAAATTCGTTGTAAAGAAATGTTTGCGAACAATGACGGCTCATAAATCTTGGTGACTCGGCGACACTTTCACTCATGGCTGTCTGACAGTACCACACGTCTAAATGGAACACCCTTCGTTGTACAGTAATGCTTCACGCTAGAGCACTCAAAGTGATTACTTATCAACTCAAACAGTTACACCGCAATTAATCAAACGGACTACATAATAGCGCTTCCCCAACTCTCTCTCTCTCTCTCTCTCTCTCTCTCTCACTTTCTTTTCCGATATACAAAACACATTTTATATATAATATATCCTCTACATTTTCTTCAAATATAAACTTTTCATATATCTATACTCGTACTTTAATCTTATGTCTTGTAAAATGAATATTTTCAACTGTTGAGCTCAGCAAAAAAAATGCCGAAAAGCCTGTTGGGTGTCTCAAATATTGTAAAAAAAATTCTAAATGTTTTTATTCGAAACTCTACTTTCTATATCTCTTCTACTTCTTCTTCTTCTTTGCATGATTTTGCGCTCTTTTGGCACTGCACACTTTTAAATATACTCGTCTGTTTTCTTTTTCAAATTCCTAAAATTGTTTCGTACTTTTGAATACTCAGCAGTAATTGGTGAATCCCATATTTTTTGTTTTATTAATCGAATTCAAATATTTCTTCGTATAGATCATCAGTTCTATCACAAGTGGGCGGTGCTGTCCGATCCCGATGATTTTCTTGGCGGCCTAAAGGGTTATTTGAAATGCGATATTGGCATAATTGGCAAAGGAGATACGGTCAAAGTGCCACAGAAATCGGAACAGGATCCGGATGACATCGAAGCGTAAGCACTCGCACCTCCTAAACTTTGTATTTTATGAGAATATTTGTTGAAACTGTTAATGCAGAAATTTACTGCTGCCGGATGGTATGCCCGCAGACCGACAGCGCGCCAAGTTCATAGTCAAGATCTATCGTGCCGACGGACTGCCGCGCATGAACTCATCTCTTATGGCGAATGTGAAAAAGGCCTTCACGGGCGAAGCCAAGGATTTAGTGAGTCCATATGTGCAGGTTTCGTTCGCTGGCTTATCGGTAAGTCGGACTACAAAAATATTAGAAAATATTTTGCTTATAACGGTTGTTATTAGGGCAAGACGGCCGTAAAGCGAAACGCCTATGCACCCGTTTGGAACGAGCAGCTCGTATTCACCGAAATGTTTCCACCACTTTGTCAGCGTATAAAGGTAATTTTTATTATAAGGATTAATCCTTGGCAGCACTGTATACAATTGATTTTGATTTTAATTAAAAAAAAAAATAAAAATAGATACAATTGCGTGACGCCGATCCCATGAAGCCATCCATTATTGGCACACACTACATCGATTTGAAGCAAATTTCCAACGACGGCGATAAAGGCTTTCTACCTACTTTTGGACCGTCCTTTGTACATCTGTACGGCTCGACGCGTGACTATACGCTGCTCGATCAACACTCCAATCTAAATACTGGCCTCGGTGAGGGCGTCAGCTACAGAGCACGTCTCTTGATAGCCATACGTACTGAAATTACCGACAACATCGAAATGATCACCGAGAAGAATGTAGAACTGGAACCCGCCTATCCCATAGCTGAGGCATCCTATTCGCGCAACGAAGAATTTTTTCTGTTCGGCTCTATTGTGGAAGCATCCATGTTGGATAAGAAAATCAGCGATAAGACGGTTTTCTTTGAGCTGAGCTTGGGCAATGCTGGCAATTCCTTGGACGGACACAACGAAAGTTTTGCTGCGGGAAACGAAGAGGGCGAAGATGGTTGCTTGCTGGAAACGGTTGACGCGACGTCTTATAGCAGCACAACAAATGCCTGCAAGCCCATAAGCCACGACAAATCGCACTACTACTTGCCCTACTGGGACTACAAACCGTGCATGGATGTGCGGTGTATTCTGCCGGATCTACGGCGTAGAATGTATAATAGTAATATGCTGGCAAAGATGACCGAAAAACTGGAGGATGGACTGGCAGAAACTGTACATCTAATGGATAGCGATGATCCTAAATCGGAAGTGCGTTTGCGTACTACACTGGAGGAGTTTGCAACGGCTTGCTTGCGCTATCAGTCCATCACCAAAGCGAATGGTACAGGCGCCGGCAGCGGTAAGACCAAGCTGGACAAGGAGCGCATGAAGCTATGCCAGCGTGAAATGGTATGTAAAAATATTTAGGTGTACTAATAAAAATTTTATTTTGACTGACTCCATTCTGCATATATCTTTAAAGGAAAATTTTGGCAATTTGGCACGAAATCTGCGCGCGCTTGTGACACGCAATTCGCAAAAGGAGCGTTTAAGGACCGCACAGACCTATTTGCAAAAGCTGAAGTTCCTTATTGATGATGTAAGTAGCCGCCGTTGCCTTTTGCGGATCTCCTTACTTATTCTAGGCTTGATGCCTTTCATTGTCTTTAGCCGCAACACTCGCTACCTGACATCTTTATATGGCTTATTGCCAATGGCAAACGCCATGCATACCATCGTATAGCTGCAAGGGATCTCATCTACTCAACGACCGACGAGGAATCGGGCGTGAATTGTGCTAAGGTGCAAACAGTATGCTTAAGGGTAAGGATTTCCATTTGGACGCTGCTAAGTCTGCACATTTAATTCATCTTTTTATTTTAGCTCCCAGGCAAACAATCTTCCGACCCAGCCAGCTGGTTTATACAGGGCAAAGTTTCGATATATCTCTGGTTGGGCGTTGTTGGTCACAAGGGACATTTCTTTGATGGTTTGCCCACTGGTTACGATCTCTCGCATGAGCTGCGAAACGCTGAACGGCCCGGCGCTATGGCACCAAACAATATACACTATCTCGAAAAGTCGGTGGGTTCATTGTTTTAGAAAAAAAAATTGAGAATAGTAGATCCAAAATAATACATTTGCTTTTTCAGACATTCCAGCTACGTGCACATCTCTATCAGGCACGTTCGCTGATCGCGTCCGACGCCTCCGGTTTGAGTGATCCTTATGCGACCGTCTACATCACCGAATTCGCCAAAGCCACGCAAGTCATCGAGGAGACACTAAGTCCCACCTGGGATGAATTGCTCGTTTTCGATGAGATTTTGGTATACGGCAGCAAGGATGACATCAAAAAGGATCCGCCAACAATTATTATAGAGATATACGATCAGGACACTGTCGGCAAATCAGAGTTTATAGGCCGCGCCATTGCGAAGCCACGCGTTAAGTTGCGCGATCAGGCTTATGCCACGCCTACCTTGGAGTGGTTCGACATTATACGTGGTCCAGACAATGCTGGCGAACTGTTGGCCGCATTTGAAATGCTTGAGCTTGGCTCAAGCGATATGCCACGTCTCACCGAACCGAAGGCGCCACCGGCAGAGCCCAAGCCAGGAACGCAATTGAAACACATTGCGCCGCCTTCGGGCGTGATATATCCCGTACCCAAAGAAGTGCGTCCACATCTGGCGAGATTTAGAATAGATGTAATATCCTGGGGGTTGCGGGATCTGAAGCGTGTGCACTTCATGTCAGTCGATAGGCCACGCGTCGATGTTGAGTGTTCCGGCAAAATAATAAGTTCGCTTGCCATAGCAAATGCCCCAAAAAATCCAAATTTTCCCAGCATGGTGCAGTCAGTTGAACTAGACTTGCCACTGGAGGAGATGTATGCACCACCGATTACCATACGCTGTGTCGACTGTCGCTCCTTCGGACGCTTCACACTAGTCGGCACGCACCAAATTACATCGATACACCGCTATATTTACAAACCCCCGCCGAAAGAGGATATCACGAAGTACAAGACCATTGGAGGCCAAATTATATTGTCGGCACCGCATAACGAGCATGGACTAAATGGGCTGGTCGACGACTTCGGCATGCAGTCGATGATTGCATCGAATATGCAGGAGGCCAGCCGGAAAGATTTTTATGGCAATCGACGCTCGTCGTGCGACCAGTTCACCTTGTATGGCGCGGCTTGTGTGTCGAAAATGTAAATCGCATAATTTATCCAAATAAAATCGCCTAACACACATTGATGCTTTCTATTTGTATTCTCCTAGGGTAAAGAAGCAAACGTCGAAGAAAAAATCGTCAGTAGTGACAACTAAGCTGGACGAGATCAGCACAGATCCGAGCGGCACCGATGACGACCTAAGTAGAGACTGGTGGACCAAGTACTTCTGGTCCTACGAACGCCTGATCGATGCTGCAAAGGCTGAGAAATCACTGAACGGTGGCGAACGATTTCTCTCCAATCTGAATCCGAACGCTTATCAACAAACAGCTAGCAGCAGTCAAAAACTTGGCTTCAAGGGGGCCAAAATTGTGCAGAAGCTCAGCCCTAAAGTACTCAGCAAACCCGATTCGTATGGCACGCAGACACCGAGTACGTCAAACAAGCATGGCAACGCCTCCGGCAGCGAAAAAAGTGCATTGCAGTCGACGGCGCTGTGTCAGGTAAGTAGCGAAGCAGATTCGCAGCGATTAGGCGGGGTCGAATGCCGACGCGCTTCATACTTGCAGATCTATCCAAACGAGTTGGAAGCACAGCCGGAGTTCGACTACTTTCGCGAATGGCTGCAATCGTTCCCTCTCTATCGTGGCAAAAAAACTGGTGACACCACCGAGGATGAAAGTCGCAGAGTGGCCTACTTCAAAGGCGCCATCCAAGTATACCGATTGCCACCAATGAAGGGCACAGAGCTGCCCAAACCGAATCCGCCGGCAAACGACCCCATTCACGTACTGGTACGCGTCTACATCATCAAGGGCACTGATCTGCATCCTATGGATCTCAACGGCAAGGCCGATCCATATGTGGTACTGCATTTGGGCAGCAAGCGCATCTCCGACAAGGACAACTATGTCAGCAAACAGCTGAATCCAATATTCGGCAAGTGTTTCCAAGTGGAGGCGACCTTTCCGCAGGACTCCATGTTAACTGTGCAGATTTACGATTGGGATCTACTCGGTTCGGACGATCTAATCGGTGAAACGCGTATCGATTTGGAGAATCGCTTCTACAGTAGACATCGCGCCACTTGTGGCTTAGCCCTGCGCTATGAAGAGTAAGAGTACTGGGTTTTGAATTTTAATTTCTTAATTTTGTTGGACTATAAAAAACTTTCAAAATTTTAGTCTCGGCTATAACCAGTGGCGTGATCCAATGAAGCCAACGCAGATACTTTCGAAGCTTTGCAAGGAGAATAAGCTAGAGACGCCGCACTATTTTCAGGATCGCGTATCAATTGGCAAATATTGTATGACATTTTCGGAAGAGGAAGTTATTGCCTGGAACCGGCCAACTACTTGCCGCAACCGAGACGAACACTTGGCACTGGCGGTGCTACATCGCTGGAGTGAAATGCCGAAAGTCGGCTGCAAGGTATATGAAATGAGAAAGCTCTTGACATGGTAAAGTTTTTGACAAACATGAACGTACTGAAGGGGGCTTTCAGGCAACTGAACAAAGAATTAATTTTCGGTTATCCGATTAGACGCGAAGTTGGACAGCCGTTCACTGCACTGGCGACCTATATTGACTTTATTTACATCACTTCTATGACAAAATTTTCAGATTGTGCCCGAGCACATCGAATCACGTCCACTGTACAATTTAGAGAAGCCGGGCATTGAACAGGGCAAAATCGAGATGTGGGTCGATATGTTTCCCATGGATATGCCACAACCTTGTCCGCCCGTCGATATATCACCAAGGAAACCAAAGGCATATGAGTTGCGCGTCATCATTTGGAATACAGATGAAGTCGTGCTGGAGGATGATGCCTTTTTCACCGGCGAAAAGATGTCGGATATTTATGTGAAAGGGTTCGTATATGCTTTATAAACGTCTGAACATGACTATAAGATGTAAACAATGCAACACAACAGCTGGCTCAAGGGTCCACAGGACAATCAGTCCACCGATATACACTACCGTTCGCTGACCGGCGAAGGCAACTTCAATTGGCGTTTTAAATATCCTTTCGAATATCTTGCCGCTGAAGAGCGCATTGTACTATCGCGTAGAGAATCGATATTTAGCTGGGATGAAACCGAAGTCAAGATACCGGCACGTCTGGAACTGCAAGTATGGGATGCTGATCATTTTTCCGCTGATGATTTTCTGGGTGAGTTGTACAACAAAAATTCGATTTTATTTTTTTTAATTTTAATTTTTTTTCTTTGGGGTACAGGTGCCATCTCATTCAATCTAAATCGCTTTCCACGTGGCGCCAAATCGGCCAAACATTGCACACTTAATATGCTCGACACGAACATTGTGCCGACCGTGAATATCTTCAAGCAGAAACGGGTGCGCGGCTGGTGGCCGTTCTACATAAAAAGACAAAACGAAGAAATGGAGTTGACCGGCAAAGTTGAGGCGGAGTTTCATTTGCTGACGAAAGAGGAAGCCGAACAGAATCCTGCTGGCTTTGCGCGCAACGAACCGGATCCGCTCGAGAAACCAAGGTAAATTTAAAAATGTAATTTTTAAAATGGATTTTTTTTTTAAATTTTTTTCTTTATACAGCCGACCGGATGCTTCATTTATGTGGTTCCTCAATCCATTGAGATCTATACGTTATATTATCTGGCACAACTATAAATGGGCAATACTCAAGGTATTGCTAGGATTCGGCATTGTCTTGTTCTTCTTACTATTCGTGTACTCCTTCCCGAGTAACGCGGTGAAACTTATAATGGGCTCATAATTGCTCAATGCAGTGCTTCTATATATACGACCGATTTTTTTTTTTTTTTTTGCTGGCCATGCTTTGGCTAAGCAACAAAATTGTTGTTGTTGTTTGTTGTATACAAATTACTAAATCTGTAGAATAACCGAAGCAGGGTATTTAATAGTTTAAAATTGAATAACGATATGTAGTGCACACAAACACAAACACACACACACACACACACACACACACAAATATATACAATATGTAGTTTAGCGAATTTTTTTGAGATAGGACGGCAAGTTGGCATTCTATGGAAATGATGTGCTTCAATTATGACTTAATTAAAGTTTAACTAAGCAAAAGGTTTAAGCAAGCAGTTACGTTAGTTTAGTAAATATATTTAATACATATCTCTTTCAATGGCTCTAAACAAAGAAATTATGTATCTGCAAGTAAGCAACTATTAGCAAACTATGCTCGTGGTCCAATAGGAATACAAATTCGTATACATTTTCTAACGAATTTTCGAAAATATTTCGATCTTGAATTCTCAATACAATAAATTGGTGTTTGAGCGCACTTTAATGGGCCTAGCAGTACCTAGAAGAAGCATACAGGAAGTGTGATCTTGTCTGAAGAATTATTTGCCAAATTAGTATGTGAAGTTCAGAGGAGCAAACTGGGTGTAGGCCTGGCAGCCACAAATTCTTAGAGTTCAAAAAAGCATCAATCTGCAGTAAATCTTTCCTGCTCAAGCAGGTGCTATGCGATTCCATTTGTATTCCCGATACAAAATACTGCATTATTTCGAATGGTTTCGCGCCATAAAAATGTTCCACCATTTTTTCTTAGCTTTCTATGGTTCAATAATTAGGTAAAATTTTATTTCGCCAGCCCACTTAGAAGCCTGACAAGTGTATACACTTAAAAAATAAATGTTGTATAGTTTTTCTACTTTTAATATTTAAAGCTGCTTATAATTCACAACTACTATTTTACTAAGCGTATGCAAATATATGTTACAAGCAGAAAGAGGCTCGTTAGAACCCACAAAAAGTATATATATTCTTGAACTGCATCAACGGCGAGTCGATATAGATTTGTCAAGAACTTTACATAATGTCATATGACAATTTTATGGCAGCATTTCTTGTACGGTTTTTCTTTCTGCTATGCCCTTTACTAGAAGAACAACCAATTCTAAGGATATTTAAATTCATATCGCGACCTCGCTTTACAATTATTTACGTACATAAATAAGTAAATGTGTATTTTTTAAACTTAACAATATATAAAAAAAACAAGGATACCGTTTGCATCAATTAAACAATCAATCAATCAGTCTATCAATCAGCACATATTGTACACATAATGTGTAAAAATAAAAAAAAAATATAAAATTAAAAAAACTATAAACAAATTGCTCAGTTTACACACATATATAAATGTATCTCTAGTCTAGTAGTTTAAAGTTATACTTAACCAACTCTTACGAACTTACAATTGTTGTACGAGGGAGCAAAAAGTGATTAGAAAAATCTCGAATTTTTAAGCTTAGTGTTTTTGTCCTTTTCTCGTGAAACTCGCCTCGTACGCAGAAGCATGTATCAGGTAGCCAGCAACCTTAAACAATGTATTTGACAACAATCAAATTTTATTATACATAATTATTATTTGTGACAAAATTAATTAATTATAGTAAAAAATAATAGTAATGCAAAGAAACCCTTTTAAATATACAAAATTTGAGATTAAATAATTACGATACTTATTACACCTATAGTTCCATATATTTTTTCAAGAAATTCAACACTGGAGACAGACAGAAAAAAAAGGAGAAGTAAGCCCAGCCACAAGAATTTACTAACGATTTTCAAACTATTTTATATAACGCATGAACTTAACACGCTAAATTGAATTGATTTTCTATATATCAATTATATATACATATATACGAACTTCTCTCCGAAATTTTTGCAGCGCTGCAATGTGCCTAGGTATACCAAATAGAGTATATAGTAGTCTACATGCACTGTTCCTTATAGAGTATCTTATTGTACATATATGAATTTCGAAGAAGAGCGTGTAAAGTGCATCAAGTATTCGGTTTTTCCGAAGTTATTTCTTTTTAGTCAATAAACATTTTTAATTCAAATATGTAAAAATTTTATTCCGAAATCAAAGATTGTAATTCTTTTTAAAATTGTATTCAATATTCATATTTGTTATTTTCAAATAAATGGAAATTTTTCACACCAAACCAGGTTCTTTCTTTACGAAACACTTGAAATGTCATATAATCTATTGCTTCGAGCATCACAAATAGCCAAGCTCAATCTGCAACAGCTCAAGTGGTCCTTTGGAAATTAATGAGCTATTTAATGGAGAGTGATGAAGTATCTCAGCATAGCCATGGTACAATTATAGAAGGTAACGCAACTCTCACAATATATGTAGCTCAGAGCAGAAGAGAGAGAGAGAGAGAAACGTTCAGTCGCATACTGAGTCATGGTATATTTGTAGAAGGTAGCGCAACTCTTACAATGAATGTAGCTAAGAGCAGAAGAGGAAGACGTTCAGTCGCATACTAAGTGCAGCTATTCACTTTCAACTGTAGCTCTTTTGAGAGCGCATGGCTGAAGTGGCTTCACTATGTATTATTACACTATGTACTGAGTGTAGCTATCCTCTCTGAACTGTAGCTATTTTTTGAGAGCGCTTGGCTGAAGTGGCGAGGTATAAACGACATTATACCACCATCACCTCTCTCTCTCTCTCTGTCTCTGTCTCTTATACGCCTAAAAGTTTTGGCCAATGTATTTGTTATGTCCCCATTTTAACAATTGTGAAACGGGGACCAATGAAGACGACGATTGCTATTATCGAATTCTATGCATTCGAGCAAAAGTCTGTGCAAAATAATTGTTTAAATTAAACCAAAATAATAATGGAATGACTAAACAATAATTTAATGAAGCTATCCAAAGTGTAAGGCCTACTCAGCAGAAAACTTGCTTTAACTGCTTGTGAATTACAACTTTCAATTGGAATTGAATACACTACAAAACGCCGTTTGCTAAGCAAAATGAAACTGTTGCAGGGTATATTATATAGTCGCATATATTGGCTTGCATGCTTTTTGCTTTAAAAGATTATGTTTCGGAACTTTCTTATCGCAATTTCGCTCTCTGCTTTTTATAGCTCATCACCGGCTATAATCCAGTAAATTTCTCTTTAAATGTACATCAATAATTTAACTTGTGAGCACACTGTTCTATATTTAAACAGGGTGCTGTGAGAAGCTATAAATTTTCATTTCATTGCGAATGATAACCTAAATTTCTCGAAGCAATTTAAAGTTATGCAATTAAAGCACCCTGTTACAGACCAATTCGTAATTGTTGGCTGTTATCAAAACAGCAAACGACTCAAATAATAATAAAAGGCCGAATTGGCGTTTGTTATTTAGCTACTATTAGTCAGCCAAGAGACGTTACCCTTTGCAAATCGTCCGAATAAGCTATAAGCTAAAACTGTATTTGTTGCACAATATTTGAGATACTTTCCTACTTCGTATCTTTTATCGTAAATAGAAGCCTCAATATAAAAAGTGTTACGCGTATCAAATTCGAACGCTGCATAATTATTCCGCGCGCTCTACAGATGGTCGTGAATAGACGCCCATTTTATACGGTCTTTCTCAAAAGTATTAGATAAAACTTAGTCTTTGAAATGCTTTCGAATGCAAATGGTGGCGCAGCCAATACGGATACAACTGAGTTTCAAGTAACCGCAGCAAATCCGAATTCAACCACAATTATCAAATACGAGAAATCTTCCTGTCTATTCTGCAATGACTGGTTCGACGCGCAAACATTCACGGTAAGTGCAGTCAAAATTTAACTAAAACTGTTTATCATATTCGTCAAAGAACGGGCGTTTTCGGAGTACGGAGTGCCATGACGCCATACCATGAAAGAAACATTAAATTAACACTGCGATACGATGTTTTTATCTCAAAGGGGGAACCTTGGCGAGATAAGATAATACTTGCTTACAAATAATACTCGTACTTACCAACAACAGTTATTGCTTATTGTTAAATGCTATCTGGAGCGCGTTGTTACATCGCGCAGTAAGTGAATATTCGATCCGTACGGTTTTTGCTGTTCTGTAATATTTATTGGCGGATCTATGTATGGAGAAATATATTAACGTTGTCCGAAATTTTAATGCAGGAACACCTCATACACTGCGGCCAGGTGCTGGAACAGTGTCCGAATACCTGTAACGTATTTGTGCCGCGCATTCGCATGCGTTCACATCTAAAGGAGTGTCCGCGCAGCAAACAAATGCAGCAACAACGTCTAAACGGCAGCGTTGAACGCTTGGATCACCAGCTGGATCATCGCGTTGTTGTATTGGAACAAGATATTGGTGCACTACGTTCAGTGCTCAACGAGGAGATACGACAGCGTTTGCATCTCATCACCGATGTCGGCAATCTACGCAAACAGAACCAAGTCAGCGAGGACTGGACACGCATGGCCGAGGATACGCTTGGCCGATTGAAAAAGTGTCTGCAGGATGAGAATACACAACGCTGCTTCGAAGTTGAACAGTGTCAGAATGATTTTCGTTATTGCTTTGATGTCACACAGGTTAGTCATTGAATGTGTAAAAATTTTATAAATAGATGATACTGTATGTGGCTATGAAAGGTATGAGATTCGACGTTTAATTTGCTAGAACCAAATATTTTAGTTGTTTAAGTGTTAAGCTGAACAATAAGCAAATTTATTAACGAATGGTTGGGTGTAAAATATTAATGTTGTGCGCCAAAGCTTTTAATTGAAAGCTTTAAACCATTCGAAATTTCAAATAGTTCGTCAGCTAACAAACAAATCATAGTTCCATAAAAATCAAGCCACATTGTTAGTCAATACAAATCACATAAACTGGTTGCGTATTATAACTCTAAATTAAAGAAGACATACATATACGAACGACATGCCATGAAAACTACTGTTTGAATGGCAAAAAAAACCAACGGTAATGTTTTTTTATGTTTCGTATTCTTTCTCTCTTCTTTTCATTATGCCTTACCTTTCACTCTTCCGATACAAAGCAAACTCTTTTGCGTTTTCGTTTCGTTACATGGTTAATACGAATAGGTTTTGATTTAGAATAAAGATTTGTAAAGACAATATTTAACCATGTACACCATTACGCGTGAATAATAAATATTAATAGGTGCCAATAAAAGATTAATATGCCTTTTAAGTACTCGTACTTGTACTCATCTACTTTCTTTTGACTCAGACGCTAAAAAGTGAAATCCAGCATGAAATCGATGAACTGCAGAAGCATATCAATCAACTATCCATAGAAGTCGCCTCGCATCAGAATCATCTGAACGACAACATACTAAAACTTGAAGAACTTGTGCTGGAACATGAAAAGGTCAACCGGTTAGTACGTAATAATTTATTTAAATTACTAATGATCGTCATTTCACAAATATTTACCGTGTGATATGCGTTGCAGTGATAAATTCTCGGAGATCGAAGATTATTTAAGCGCAGTCAATGACGATCTGAAGACCAAGTTTACGGCGAACAGTGATCTGAGTTCGAAACAAGCCACATTGGACTATGAGGTGAAGGGCATGAAGAACATTGTCTGCGAGACGGAAGAGCGCTGCGACAAATTTGAATCGGTTGTGGCAGGCATCGATCAGAACTTGCACCATACAATGCAAAATTTAGCCGATCTAGAGAATCATCTTGCTACGCAGCAACGCATTGCAAGCATACAAAATGTTCGAGGTACGTTCACAATCACACAATATATATGATTAAGTAGCAAACACTATATCTCGCATACAATATACAGGACATTTGATATGGCGCATCAAGGATTATACAAAAAAATTGGAGGAGGCAAAGCAATATGATACAATTATGCATAGCGCAATGTTCTCGAACAAAGCCTTTGGCTATGCTCTACGTGTAAGTAGTAACCGCCAATTATAGGTTTTTGAGCCGCCTGGTATTTATTTCTACCTTTTTTTTTTAGCTTGATATACACTTGAACGGCAAGGGTACATGGAAGGGTCGCAATATGATTGCCTGCCTCAATGTACTCGCGGGCGAATTTGATCCTTTGCTGGCGTGGCCCTGCCGTTTGCAAGCCGATATTATTATACGCGATCAGAATGCAAATCCCGCTGAAGCACAGGACTATATAAAGACAATCTATGTGCGGAAGAAGAGCGACGATTTTTTACAGAACAATCAGTATTTCCATATACCACACAAGGTCATAACCAGTCGAAATTATTTGAAGAATGAATCGCTCTACATCGAAGTGAGAGTTTTGAAATGATTAAATGTTTATACCAAGTATAATTAGAGCTCTCTGTAAATTTTCATATTTTTGATTCTATGTCCTTTTTTTTTTTAAATGTAATATTGACAGAAAAATATAAAAATACTCCAAGCGATTCAGTCATGTTTGTTCTAAGGTCTCTCTGTTCATTACTACTCATATTTCCAAGCAATGATGCCGAGCCACATAAAAATATAGATCGTTCAATAAACAGTTATATGCATTCTGGTATAATTTTATTCAATAAACAGTTCCCTCCATGGTGAGTTAGTTATGATATCTATAGGCAAAATTCTGTTTGCTTTCGTTAAACAACGAATTTTGGCTAGTTTCATGCGGGCTAAGTCTTCTGAACAGTATCCAACAGAAATTATTTTTGCTATTCGATATTCATTTTTAGTTTCTATTGGTGTGAGGACATCTTTTCGGCTCATAAATCGGAAATAGCCTAAAACAATTAACGTAATATTAATATCTTCAACAGCAGCTTTAGTTTGCCTACACCGGAGGCTGTTCATAATTTGTAATTAAATTTGTTAAAGCTCCACTGGCGGTACGTGATCCCTATATGGTTGACGCTTTCAATGGACGAAGCGGAAGTTCATTGAAGTGCAACAAGCAATTAATCCAATGCAATGGTATATCTTACATCACTTCGGACTTTCGGGAAATTCCGCTTTCGGTGCCAGTATTAAAGGCAAAGGAACGAAGCGAAGGTTGGAAATAGGAATTTTCTCCATTAATGCGAATACTTTAACCCAATGTTTCTTAAAATCATTTGTCAAATTAAAGTCACTACTCCATTAAAATTTAGACAAAAATTTTGTACATTTTTCGAGGGTATTCATTATTTTCGTTGCGAATTCGATTACTAAACAGTATATTTTTTTATTTAACTAGTAAAGACACAAAATTATTAATTTACATTTTTTATAGAATGTATTTCTTGAATAATGACTACTCGTATTGTCATTAGGATCTGTAAAATAGTTTATACATATATATATATATAAATAAGTATATAATTGTTTTTTCCAATGAAAAATAGAGCAATTAATTATATCGGGAGCAAGAATAATAAATCGTATAAACGGGAAGATGTAAAATATTTATATAAGTACCTAAGTATGTGTGTATAGGTGTCATAAGTAATAATGTATGCTAATAAAGTGCTTCATATCGTCAATTCTACAGATGATGTGGATGCATTTTCTTTTCCATCTCGATTTCAACGCGTGCCTCATCAATACCAGAAACTGTTGGCAGACCACCTGGCCAATGTAGCAATTCCGGTTCATGGTCCATTATCATATTTGCCTCCGCTGCAAGTCAAGCAAACACCAGCAAAGAGAAGAAAGAAGCTGAATCGGGTGTATTGACGCAAAACTCAAAAGCACAAACCTTGTATTCGATGTATTTTACTGCCGTAGGCCAAATCAGCATAGTAGCCCATGACAAAGGTAAGCGGAACTAGGGGAGTCAGTGCTGCGAAACGTTTTATGCGCTGGTAATAACTTGCACAGCCGTAAGCCGCTGTGATGTAGAAACCGCTCAGCCAGTAAAACAGCTCCCGATTGTGTGCCAGTTGTAAGGCTTGTTCCCGTTGCTTAATCTGATAGTGCAGCTGTATCCAGCGTTCCATCTGCACAATGGGGTAGATTAAAGTTCAAGTGGATGGAAATTAAAATAAGAAGAAAATTGCAATTGTTACGTTGCGCACCACCAACCAACCTTTAACTCCTGACTTCTGCGATACGCTGGATCATCATGCTGCAGATTTTTTGACGATCCTGAGGTCGAACAGGAAACCTTTGAGCCCATTGCTATAATACTTCCTTTTTTTTACTTTTCTTCTAATGAATTAGTTAACAAAGATCTAAACTTCAGTTCGATGTGCTATATCCCGACAGCGCACATATTTATAAATCGGAAATCCATTGCCCACCACCACCACCATAAAACAACGCGTACTAATAAATGCAAGGGTTGCTCTGACGGTTTTTACAAGCTGTTAATCGAAATATGCAAATAAATTGTGTCGCATAATTTTTACCCGATAACTAAAAAGAGAACAAAAGAGTTTAGTTTCATGCGCATTAAAGAATGTTTTACGAGCGAAATCTCCCTAATTGTATTAATTTATGGAAATATATTTAAAAAAATTTCATGGAAATGTTCATTGCGACTTTATTTCGATTCTTTTATACATATTTTCAAGGGCGTATCCAGGGGGGCGCCATGGCCCCTTTCCCCTTAATTTTCGAAAAGTTCGGAAAAATATGTATTTTACTACATATTTCGCACTTTTCCCTACTAAAAAAAAAAAAAAAACAAAGGTGGGCCCCCTTCGGAGACAGTGGCCCCCTCCCCCCTTCGACGAAAGCTGGATACGCCCTATATTTTGTAAGACATTTTGGAGAATTGCAACCGTTGTATGTTTAGTATTGATTTTAGATCGTCTCGTAGACTTCGTAGAACCCTAAAGATATTATTCCAAAGGCCTTTAAGCACACGATATAGACGTGCCACTTGAACTTAAGCTTACATGGTTAGGAAATTGAAGCGAATTGCGTGTGATGTACAGCCATCATATTGGAACCACTAGAAGTCCAATGCCTACGACTAAACCTATTATTCATGAGCTAACTATTCATGATTAAATAATTCGATTCCTTCATCTTCGAAACAATAAAGTCCAAAGATTACACCAACAAATTCCAACGATTTCTTAATCTTTTGCATAAGTATTAATTTTTGACGTTAAGAATATGTTTCCAGAGAAGTAATATCGTATATGTATAATGTATGTACAAAAAACTTCAAGAGTTACCCTCATATCTGTTTGAAAACAAATTCAGTGACATGCGCAGAGCGCAGAGCTTTAAGCTAACCAATGTTTACTGCAAATAAAAATTAACGTAAATATTTATATAATTAATTAATAATGCGTAAAATATACCCGAATAAATAATTCAAATTCAATTTATTGCAAAATATCCAAATGCCTTCACTTTTTTTTCGTTTTCAAATGCTTTTAATTTTCCATTTCGCTCAAACAGCTGTTCTATAGCAAAATGCAAAACATGTCCTTAAAGTGTATAAGTGCAAGCAGGACGAATATGTATGCTCGTTTGCGAATGGTGTGTTATAAAAGCACACCGAGCGCCACACACATACACAAGCGCACACTTGTAAAGGCATGCACCACTACAAACGCATACATACACACGTGCACAAGTAATAAGGATATAAGCACGCACAAGACACGATACGAAAAAAGATAAAATACGCGAAAAATAAAATACGAAAAACGAAATTTTTAAATTACTTATTAAAAAAGGATATTTTCTGGAATGTGCCACAGAAAGTTGTAACGCGTAGAAAGCATAAAAAATAGAAAAGGAATCGCTACTATCTGCCAGATTGGATTATTGAGTGCTAAACTGAAACCACTTGCTGAACTGGAGTTATACAAAGTGAAGCAGATAGTACACACATACACATGCATATGTACATTCTATATACGTAGTACATATATGTATGTAGTATATAGTAAATGTTTTTGTTCAGTTGTAAGGAAAAAAAGTGCCAAATTGTCGTCTGGTCAGCTCTGTAGCGTCGTGGTATGAAGTACAATAGAAGCGTTGGTTTTGAATGATCGACCGATTACAGATACGTCGCTTGGGTGCAGCTGCAAGAAATAAACGTTCCAGCGGTGGCACAACAAACACACCAACACAGCCAACAGCAGCAGCAGCAACAACAGGAACTGGAACTGGAACAACAGCAGGAACTGGCGTAACAACAGGAACAGTGTCCAACGCAATAGTTAGCGCACAAATAACAAATAATAGCGGTGGTGGTGGTGGCGGTGGTGGTGGTGGCGTTGGTGTTGGTGTTGGTGGAGGAGGAGGCATAATAACACCCGCCAGTACAAGTTCTTCGAGTGGGAACAGTTTGACAATACAGCAACACTTGCGTGTATCGTTGCATCATCAACAGCCCAGTCATTTTACTTTTAATCTATCGACAGGCAGTAGTCCCGGTAACGGCGTTGGCGTTAGCATACTGCGAAATGATGGCTCCGGCGCTAATACAATCAATAGTCCGACAGCAGCAATCCTGAACACTAGCAACTCTGGCGGAGCAGGCACCTCGGCAGCACCAGGAGCAGCAGCAGGAGGCGCAGCAGGTACAACAGGCAGTCATATAGTACACGACCATCATACAGCTGGTCACACTACGCACACAGTGCCCTTAACCATGGGCCCCTTGTTGGGCACAACGGCACAAATGTCTGGCACCGGAGCGGGCAATGTGCTTGGCTCCAGTGCTGCATTTAATATCAGCAGCAATGTTAACAGTCACAATGCAAGCACCGCTGTTGCTGGTATTGGCGCCATCGGCTCCGGTGGCAATGCACATAATAATGGCCTTAATATGAGCCTCTTAGGCGGTGATGGCATCGGCAGTGGCGTTGGCATGGGCATTTGTGGCGGTATTAGCAGCACCGTTGGCAGTGCGGCAATTACCGGTGTACCGCCAATTGGGCTTGGCATTGCAACGGGCATTGGTAATAAGATCATGCTTGGTCGCAAGCAAAGTCTCAAGGGCGGTGAACCATTTCTGGCCGATTACGGTCCCGAGGAGTCGCTGAACGAAAGTGCCGATATTGAATGGGTGAACAAACTGTGGGTTAGGCGACTGATGCGCTTATGCGCCTTAGTATCCTTGGCCTCAGTCTCGCTAAATACGCCAAAAACATTTGAACGGCATCCGCCGTTGCAGTATATAACATTCGTATCGGACACTGCGGTTACGTTGCTCTTTACTGCCGAAATGATTGCCAAGATGCATATACGCGGCGTACTGCACGTAAGTATTCCAACACAAAAACTATATTAACCCAAAATTAACTTAATCTCAATTTCGTCAATGAATTATATAGGGTGAAGTGCCGTATCTTAAAGATCACTGGTGTCAGTTCGATGCGTCCATGGTTTTCTTTCTTTGGGTATCCATTGTATTGCAAATCTTTGAAGTTCTTGATATAGTGCCAAAGTGCGTAAAGATTTTTTGAGTAATTTGTTTGGTGATTTTTTTTTTTTTTTGTATACAACAAATCTTATTCATTTGTTCTTTTCTTTTTGTATTACAAGATTTTCGTATTTATCCATAATGCGTGCTCCACGTCCGTTGATAATGATACGTTTTTTACGCGTCTTCCTTAAGTTCTCGATGCCAAAGAGTCGTATTAATCAGATCTTCAAGTTAGTGCCCGTCGATATTGTGTTGTATATTTGAGTTTATCTAGTTTACTTTTATACGAATTACAGGCGTTCGAGTCAACAAATTTACAATGTCACACTGTTCTTCCTATTCTTCATGTCGCTATATGGACTGTTGGGCGTACAGTTCTTTGGCGAATTGAAGAATCATTGCGTTATGAATAATACTGTGTATGACAATATGGGCAGGCCGTAAGTGATTGATAATATATACAATAGAATATACATTTATATAACCAGGGAATGAAAGCGAAACTTAGATCGATTAGATACTAAAAAAAAAAATCCGGTAACAGTATAAATAATTTGAATTAGCAGGACTACGATTATATTATTTGAGACTCTATAGTAGCTACAACGAATATATGAACTTAAAAAAAAACAAAATATGGTCTGAAAAAAGGGATATAACTCGGGATTATGAAGGAAGTTTGCAGTAAAATTTAATTTTTCAATTTAGTCTTAGTTCGACACATTTGGTCCAACGAAGTTTTACTTTTTTTGTACCTTTAAAAAAATAACGATGTGCCAAGATCTAGATAGTAAGCATCAGTTTCCCATTTAATTTTTCCAGTTGATGAGAATCGCTTGCCTACGAGTAATTTCTCCATGTTTGGGAACAGAAAATAAACGAACGCGAAATAAATTTAATGTCACAGTTAAGCATCTGGTGATAAGTGATTAGCTGATTCGAGACAATGTTGTGGTTTTAGCTATTCCACTTCAACTTGTGAATTGATATAGAACAACCAAAATTCCTATAATTTTTTGATAAATTTAGATTTCATTTAGTTTATATCGGATTCACAGTTTCTATTACGGGTTTGATATACAATCGATTATTACGGCTAACAGTTACGATTATCCTTTCATTCCCTGCTTAATATACCATTTAAAAAGAGAAAATTGTATTCTAACCGATTTACTCATTCATTTTACACAAATTAGCATGTTAACAATAAATTCGCTAGCCATACCTGATACATTTTGTTCAATGGATCCGGATTCTGGTTATCAATGCTCGCCCGGCATGAAATGCATGAAAATGGATTTTTTAAGCAGTTATGTTATCGGTTTCAATGGCTTCGAGGATATAGCCACGAGCATATTTACCGTTTACCAGGCAGCTTCACAGGAGGGCTGGGTGTTCATTATGTATCGCGCAATCGATTCATTGCCGGCCTGGCGTGCAGCATTCTACTTTAGGTGAATTTATTGCACTATATAAAACTTAATTGCAAAATAATTAATATCTTTTGTAATTTCGCAGCACAATGATATTCTTTCTGGCGTGGCTGGTGAAGAATGTTTTCATTGCTGTCATCACCGAAACGTTCAACGAAATACGCGTGCAATTCCAACAGATGTGGGGCGCACGTGGCCACATACAGAAAACAGCTGCATCGCAAATACTCAGTGGCAATGATACGGGTTGGCGTCTCGTCACTATCGACGACAACAAGCACGGCGGTCTGGCACCGGAGACTTGTCATGCCATATTGCGTTCACCATACTTCCGTATGCTAGTTATGTCTGTGATTCTGGCCAATGGCATTGTCACCGCAACGATGGCCTTTAAGCACGACGGAAGACCGCGTCATGTGTTCTATGAGAAGTACTATTACATCGAAGTCGCCTTTACGTTTCTGCTGGATTTGGAAACGCTATTTAAGATCTATTGCCTAGGATGGCGTGGTTACTATAAGCATTCGATACATAAATTTGAATTGCTGCTGGCATTCGGCACTACGGTGCACATTGTACCAATATTCTACCTCTCCGGCTTTACCTACTTCCAAGTGCTACGCGTGGTACGCTTAATTAAGGCATCGCCCATGTTGGAGGGCTTTGTGTACAAGATTTTCGGGCCCGGTAAAAAGCTCGGTTCGTTGATTATATTCACTATGTGCCTGCTCATCATCAGCTCAAGCATATCGATGCAGTTGTTCTGTTTCCTTTGCGACTTTACCAAATTCGAATCGTTTCCGGAGGCGTTTATGTCTATGTTCCAGATTCTAACGCAGGAAGCATGGGTAGAGGTTATGGACGAGACGATGATTCGTACTAGCAAAACACTGACGCCGCTGGTCGCTGTATATTTTATACTGTATCATTTGTTTGTTACGCTCATCGTGCTCAGCTTGTTTGTGGCGGTTATTTTGGACAACTTGGAGCTGGATGAAGATATTAAGAAATTAAAGCAATTAAAATTTCGTGAGCAGAGTGCCGAAATCAAAGAGACACTGCCTTTTCGGTTGCGTATATTTGAAAAGTTTCCGGACTCCCCGCAGATGACAATACTGCATAGAATACCAAATGACTTCACACTGCCAAAAGTGCGCGAATCTTTCATGAAGCATTTCGTCATAGAACTGGAGACTGAAGATCCATCAATGGTGGAGAACTGCAAACGGCCAATGTCCGAGTGTTGGGAATCGAATGTCGTATTTCGAAAACAAAAACCGGTACGCATCATGAATAAGACGGCGAAAGTGCGTTCAGCGGGTAGCAGTCTACGCAAGTTGGCCATTACACACATAATCAAGTGAGTTCAAATACAAAAAACAAAAAAAAAAAAACAATTCGATTTTCGAGTTGGCGTGCCGTTCTGAGTCAATTTTATGGTGTCCAGTAGCAGCCTTCGTTAGATTTGAAACTCTTTAAATACGCAGTTAGAAAAATCAGATACCACACGAAGTATATGTACAAATTTTAGATCACCTCGACAAGCCGTGTCGATGTGGTCAAGTCCGTCTGTCTGTGGCTTAATATCAAAAGAGATGCTCGGTTTTTTTTTTCGAATCGTTCTAATTGGTTATGGACAATACTGCATAGAATACTCTGGAATGTATGTGTCATAAGTTTCCGATTCGGTATATCATACCAAATTTTAGAGATATTCCAGTATGAACTTGAAACTCAATACGGTGGCTTCTTATTCTTCTTCTTAATATAGTTGCTTTTTATGGATACTTCATATAAATATTGATAGGTGTGCTCTGACCACATTTAGAAATGTCCCTATACAAACTTTTAATTTCATATTTTTTCCAGCGATTCGAATAATCAACGTTTGATGCTGGGCGACTCTGCCATGTTGCCGGTGGTCGGTGCCAAAGGCGGGCTTAAGTCGCAGGGTACCATTACACATTCGAAGCCCTGGCGCGTTGACCAGAAAAAGTATGTGCTGTAAAAATTAACGTGCTCCCCTTATACTAAAGAAACTCTACTCATTTTTTTCTATACAGGTTTGGGTCACGTTCGATACGGCGCAGCGTACGCTCTGGTTCAATAAAACTGAAACAAACCTATGAACATCTCATGGAGAACGGTGACATTGCTGCTGCGCCGCGTGCCAATTCCGGGCGTGCGCGTCCGCACGATTTAGATATTAAATTGCTGCAGGCAAAACGTCAGCAGGCAGAAATGCGGCGTAATCAACGAGAAGAAGACTTGCGCGAGAATCATCCGTTCTTCGATACGCCGCTTTTCTTGGTGCCGCGCGAGAGTCGTTTCCGTAAAATTTGTCAGAGGATTGTACATGCACGCTACGATGCACGGCTCAAAGATCCGCTAACGGGCAAGGAGCGTAAAGTGCAGTACAAAAGTTTGCAGTACGTTCCTCAACTAACCATGCTTTTCATCTACCAATAATAATAACAATGATATACTTATAGCAATTTCCTTGGACTCGTCACCTATTTGGACTGGGTTATGATATTTGCGACAACGCTGTCGTGCATTTCAATGATGTTCGAAACGCCCAGTTACCGTGTTATGGATCACCCGACATTGCAAATAGCCGAGTACGGTTTTGTGATCTTTATGAGTCTCGAATTGGCGCTAAAAATTCTTGCCGACGGTCTTTTCTTTACACCGAAGGCATACATCAAGGACGTTGCTGCCGCGCTGGACGTGTTTATTTATGTTGTCTCAACGTCCTTTTTGTGCTGGATGCCGCAACAGATACCAACCAATTCGGGTGCGCAGCTTTTAATGATACTGCGCTGCGTGCGTCCGCTGCGTATTTTTACGCTTGTGCCGCACATGCGCAAGGTGGTCTACGAACTGTGCCGCGGCTTTAAGGAGATCCTGCTCGTATCGACGCTGCTCATATTGCTAATGTTTATTTTTGCTAGTTACGGCGTACAATTGTACGGTGGACGTTTGGCGCGTTGTAACGATCCGACAATAATGCGTCGCGAGGATTGTGTGGGCGTTTTCATGCGACGAGTTTTCGTCACGAAAATGAAACTAACGCCTGGCACCGATGAATCGTATCCGGCAATGTTAGTACCACGCGTCTGGGCCAATCCACGACGTTTTAATTTTGACAATATCGGCGATGCTATGCTGACGCTCTTCGAGGTGCTATCCTTCAAAGGTTGGCTAGATGTGCGCGATGTGCTCATAAAGGCTGTTGGGCCAGTAAGTGATTTTGTTGTTGCATTTTATATTTCGGGGGTTACTTGCAATTATTACCTCTTTTATTACAGATTCATGCCATCTACATACATATCTATATTTTCTTGGGCTGCATGATCGGTCTGACACTATTTGTCGGCGTAGTTATTGCCAATTATTCGGAAAACAAGGGCACCGCATTACTGACGGTCGATCAACGTCGTTGGTGCGATTTGAAAAAGCGTTTGAAAATTGCGCAGCCTTTGCATTTGCCACCGCGACCCGACGGACGTAAAATCCGCGCCTTTACCTACGATATTACGCAGCATATTATTTTTAAGCGGGTTATTGCAGTTGTTGTGCTCATCAATAGCATGTTACTCTCCATAACGGTGAGCGATTCCTATTAAGTTAAATTAAAATTGATTTATTGAGCTAATTATTAGGTCCTGTACCGAAGGTACAAGAGCCTATTGGTTTTGTGCGAATGTATGTATAACAGGTTGAAATAATGGTCGGAGACCCCCAAAGTTACCCCCATTATGTTTAGGAGTGATAGAGGAGTCGATATAGCCATGTCCGTCTGTCCGTCCGTATGAACGGATCTCGGAAACGGTAGCAGAAAGAGACTTCGTGTTTTTTGCATTCGACTAGGACTGCTCCGGAATTTGACAAGTCTATTTTAAAATTTTGCCCCTCCCCCCTGCCCCATAAAATCAACCCCAAGGTTAAACATTTCTTCGGCACGAAAAAATTAATGAGTTACCTAGTATAGAGATAACGTCCCTCTAAGCCAAAATCTAAAAAGTTCTTCAAAATCAGATTATAAATGACGATTTTATAAGCAATTGAATTCGAACGACCCCCTTTATACATAAAAATAAAAAAAACTTATAAGGCACTTATTCGTGTAGTGAGAAGTGGTCATAAGCTCGGGAAACATTCAATGTGTTTGTTAGGCGACCTGTACTGATACAGGACCTCTTACAGTCGGTTACGCCCGACTGTAATTTTCTTACTTGTTTTCTGTGTGCATTTGTGTAGTGGATTAAAGGTGAAGTGCATACGGAACGTTTGGTCATCGTGAGTGCTGTGCTGACGTTTGTCTTCGTCATTGAAGTGGTCATGAAAAACATTGCCTTCACACCGCGCGGCTATTGGCAATCACGCCGGAATCGTTATGATCTGCTTGTGACTGTTGCCGGCGTCGTTTGGATATTTTTGCAAACCATATTGCGTGTAAGTGAAATCTGCGGCAGCAAGCACAATCCCTAATAATAATTAATAATTGCTAATTTATCATTTTATTAGAACGATCTCTCGTATTTCTTTGGCTTTATGGTTGTCATATTGCGTTTCTTCACCATTACCGGAAAGCACACCACACTGAAGATGCTGATGTTAACTGTTGGCGTATCGGTCTGCAAATCATTCTTCATCATATTCGGCATGTTTCTGTTGGTGTTCTTCTACGCATTGGCCGGCACTATTCTTTTTGGTAATATATTAAAAAAATAAGTATATGAATATTAATAATAACTATGCCTTATTGTAGGAACTGTTAAATATGGCGAAGGCATCGGACGACGCGCTAATTTTGGTTCGCCAGTGACCGGTGTGGCGATGTTATTTCGCATTGTCACGGGCGAGGATTGGAATAAGATTATGCACGATTGTATGGTGCAGCCACCGTACTGTACGCCTGGTAATAACTATTGGGAGACTGATTGTGGTAGGACTTGTTCAAGACTTCTTAAAAGAAAGGCGTTTAACAAGTTTGATTTTATTTCTTTCTAGGAAACTTCACTGCCAGCTTGGTTTACTTCTGCACTTTCTATGTGATTATAACCTACATTGTCCTAAATTTGTTAGTGGGTGAGTGACCGGTGCATGTAAAAAAGTGATTTTATATATTTTACACAATATATTCTTTGTGTATAGATATATGTCGAATAATTCGTGCTTCAGTTTTTAATAAATGTTCTACGGAAACATAAGAACTATAGGAGAAGCATTAGAGCTAGTTAGCTTGGCTATTATATCCGGTACCCGTAGGCTAAATGTGAATGTGTGTAATGAATTTGCCAACCGTTCTCTAACGTGTAGTACGCATAAAAACCTGGTCCTCCGTTTGAATTTTTGGATGAAAAATTTAGATTTTCTGGTTGTTTTAGCGAAAAACGCCAAATTAGATTTAACTTACTGCTAGTATATCAAATATTTGTAGATACCCCGTTGCACTGCGTAACAAATTTTCCAATAAACTAATGATCACTCCTTGCGCTAGGTATTCCAATTTATATTCATATTTTCTAAAATTATTTTCTGGTTTTATATCTACTATAGCTATTATCATGGAGAACTTTTCGCTGTTCTACTCCAACGAAGAGGATGCTCTACTCTCCTATGCGGACATAAGGAATTTCCAGAACACGTGGAATATCGTTGACATACATCAACGCGGTGTGATACCAGTGCGTCGTGTCAAGTTTATATTGCGCCTGTTGAAAGGACGTCTGGAATGCGATCCACAAAAGGATCGCTTGCTATTCAAATATATGTGCTATGAACTCGATAAACTTCATAACGGTGAAGATGTAACATTCCATGATGTCATAAAGTAAGTCTCTTCACATACATATATAAATATATATCATTTTTCACTGACCTTATTTTCGCACAGCATGCTATCTTATCGATCTGTGGATATACGTAAGGCACTACAGCTTGAAGAGCTATTGGCGCGTGAGGAATTTGAGTACTTAGTTGAAGAGGAAGTAGCCAAAATGACCATACGAACTTGGTTGGAAGGTTGCCTCAAGAAGATTCGTGCGCAAAATGCGAGTGTAAGTAAATCTACGTATTTATTGTTAATAGCCAGTCGAACAAACCAAGGTCAAATCTTCTGAACGAGCTGATCACGAGTATATTCAAATTCATATTCTTTAAGGGTTGTCTAATGGCTCTTTTATTTGGTTACAATATTCTGTTAAATATTATTTCACACTATGTGAACGAAAACTATAAAAATTCGAAACAATGTAGCCCGCTACACACCTTCCGCTCAGAGTTTGTATGTAACTCCAAAAAAAATGTACAAAACACGCCCATAACACGTTTGACACAGGAAATTTTTGAGGATGTCCCTATGGCCTTGAAAGTTAATGCAAATAATTTTCTTTTATAATATATTGTATATAAAACTCTCCAAAAGGCTGAAGATTTGTTATTTATTTATTTTTAATATATTCTTGCTCGTAGAAACAACAAAACTCTTTAATCGCCGGACTACGTGCTACTAATGAGTCCATGATGCGTGCCAATTTGCAAGAGGAGAAGACGCCCACAGGTGACAAATCGGCCATAGCAACAATAAGTGGTACAGTTCCGGTCACTTGCCCGCCAACAAGCGATGCCTTTTCGCCAACATTTAGTTCTACCGAAAACGAAGAAAAGGAGGCTAGTAGCAGTGCTGCCGTCGTGCTGCCGATAGCCACGACTGTTGAAACTTATGTAGCGCGTGGCCTGACAACAACGAAGCGAGCATACGCACTCAATCGTTCGGACTCAACAGGCAGCTCTGCCGGACGTAAATTTTTAGCGCCGACCTCATCAGATCCGCAACAGCGTACAACGTTAACGGACAAAGAACGTCTACACATCACTAGCCAACAAAAGAAGAAGAACTCCATGTCAACGCTGCCAAACTTACCAGCATCTGCGGCCGCAAACGCCATGCTTTACAAGCGCGGCGACGTCAACAAATCATCCGGCTTCTTTGCACAGTTCAACCATGAGATTGGACAATTTCATTATCCAGCGATTAGTTCCGTTGCTGCATCTGCCAACCATTATGGTAGCGAACAACATGGTGTACTGGGCAGTCCATCAGCGTTAATGGGTCACTTGATAGCGAGTAGCAAGCTTTTACCATTCAATAACCAGGCAAATGCTGTCTACGAGGTGCACGACTGGTGGCAAGAGCAGGTGCTCTGCACACAGTCCAGTGACGATGAAATTTAGTCTATTATAATTAGTACGAATCAAATGTAGTTTTTCATACAATTAAATATGTTAGTACGTTTGTTACAATCTCTGGAAACTCTGGAGCGAAACCACCAAAAATACTATTCGACTACAATCGCTACTCCAACCGAATGGCTTTTTCTTTACGCTTTAAACTTGAGCACGTGAATTCAAATCGCGAAATCGTGCCGAAATTGCAAATCCGAACGCGCCAGTTAATAATAACACATAACCATTGAATTTTGTTTGAACACAACAGTTCTCCACATAGACACATTATTAAATATACGAACTAACAGTGCTGGATTAGTCTGTGATAACTTAAAATGACTAAATACCCAGTGAAAAAAAATATCGTTCCAATGCAAAGTAATATATTAAAAAAGAATATATATAGTAAAATATACCAAGAACAACACCAATTTTCAGTCTTAAAATTTATAGTATTATTCTTGGTTTCGTTCTTGAGCTCTATTCGTAGACCAATAATTTGTTTTGTACTTTTTTTTTTAAGAAACGAAAGGCAAATCAAAAACCGAAAACAAAATTATAAAAAATAGTTAAAAAAGGAAAACCAAACTGAAAATGAAAAATTTGAACTCCGGCAAAACTGGAGCTTTAATACCTTTTACACGAAGTTTCAAGTTTTGAACGTAGCAGCTAAAAATATATTTAAAAAATAATAATTGTTAACATATAAAAATATAAACGTGAATGGTGGGCGTGTATGTGGGCTAACCATATGCAAAAAAGTCAATAAAGTCGATTATATCAAAAGGCAAAAGTGTCCGCCTGTAGTTATTCTAATTCATTAAGAGAAATACAAGTCCGACGTACCGGGTGCCAAATTTTATTCACAAGAATTAACCGAAGACAGACGGACGGAGAGGTTGGAAACTAATTGTGAACGGTATAAAAAGAAAATATAAAAACAAGGGAAATCTTGAACTTCGGCTAAATCGAAGTTTTTATACTTTTTACAAACCCAGACTCTGCTTTAATTTGTTAAATACTCGTAAGATATATTTATTGGTGGAAGTCATATACGCACACAGTAGCCTAATCCCAGTCCAGTTGATCTGTAAAGAGTATAAAAAATGTTAACAAAAATAATAATAATTAATAAACCTCTGGTTCATGTAGTATGAATGAATATTATACTGCATGACTTCTTAAGTAAGATTCACCCAATATCGATGACAAACGAGCGTATGTATGCGTGTAGGTATGTACGTGAAAAATAGTATAAAGAAAAATATTTAGTATATAGAAGCATAATTTGTTGTTGTTTATTAAACTTTAAGGTGAGTGTTGTATGTACAAACTGAGAAATTAGTTCATGATATAGTGCCGAAACTCGTGTAGGATCTTAGCTAATATTCAAATAAAATATTAATAGAATGTTTACGAAAAAAATAAAACAAAAATAAGACAGAGCAAATATATAAAAGTAAAGTTGTTGAAATGCTTCCGGTGTGTGTTTTTTTTTTTTTTTTCTCTTTTTAGTTCGAATTACAATTTGACATTTCAGCGTTAACTTGAGCTATATAGCGTGTCTAAGCGATGATCGTGTCTTGTGAATGAATCAACTCGGAAACGTGCTTACGAGCATTGCTGGTCTTTCGAGTTTTAATTCAATAAAGTAATTAATAAATAAACTATTTTGGTGATATTCAAATTACAACATAATAACTCTAAGATTCTTATTTGCTAATAAACATTTTTGGTTCCCATATACATATGTACATTATATATAAGCAGTGGCAGACGTGTGTGTGTAGAATTTTCTTGAGGAGCTGAACCTTAAAAAAACCTTAATTTACAAGTTAATTTTTTTTCTTAAGAAGTTGAGTTGTGTAAACCAAACAATTTTATCTACTTTAAATTTGATGAAATTGTAAAATATTGATACATCAATATACCTCAAATGTTGAGCAGCTAAGCAGGGTATGATATAAAATAATCATGCAGTACCGCTCATACCTATACACTACTTATATAGAGAATACAGCAAAAAGCATGATGGGATGGGATCGATGGGACGATCTAGGCATGTCCGAACGTCGTTCTATCAGTCTGGATGCTGTTGCGCATTTGCTTTCATTAAATTTTGAGCTACCCAGCTGAGCTGACAATTTTTCATGTATCATACAAGATACGAAACTCTTGGAGATGGGTCACCACCCACTACTGTTTCAGTAAAAAACCCTTTTATTTAAGTTAATATCCACCTCGGTATTCGGTATGGTGGATAGGTTTTTGCTTTTCCAATTTTTTTTTTTAATTCATGTCAGGAATAATCATATTTAATAAATGTTTTAAACTACCTTTGAAGGTCATTAAAACTTCGATTCCACCAAGTTAAATTTTTTTTAATTTCGAATATTCCTATTGCAATTGTCATGTACATTTTTGTAGTTTCGCACGAAAATATTTAAAATATTAAAAAAAACATCAAATGTTTGCACATAGTATTCACGCAACGAAATTTGTTAAAATATATTGCGCTGCACTGACAAACTGTATTGCAGTACGAAAAATGTCGCGGCTGGATACAAACGTGCAGTGAAAAAAAGTCAACAATTATTTAAATTTAAAGGAAGTTTCAATAAACTTAACAAAGGATATGCCAATGTGCACAGACACAAAGCGGATAATTATCGTGTTTTAAAATGAGAGCACTTTTAATGTGCCTGCTTGTGGTGACAAGCACAGCAATGACGATATTCGGGCCGTACATAACAATAACGAGTGGCAAGGAACCTTACGAAATATTAATTAAGTTTCGCCATCCAATTAGGAACACAACAACATCTACAATACTAACGAAACCAACGAAACCCATACGCATAATAGCTCCTACATCGACCGAGGCTATTGAGAGCAGAACAACTCATTTGCCAACTGAGGCAGCTTCAGAACATGCTTCGACCACTCCTAAGTCAATAGTAGCCCCTTCTTCAACCGAGGCAACTGAAAGCAGATTATCTGATGTATCAACGGAGTCAGCTGCAGGACATGCTTCGACCTCTTCTGGATCAATAGTAGACCCTACTTCAACCGAGGCAACTGAAAGCAGATTAACTGATGTATCAACGGAGTCATCTGCAGATCATGCTTCGACCTCAACTGAGTCAATAGTAGCCCCTACTTCAACCAAGGCAACTGAAAGCAGAGTATCTGATGTATCAACGGAGTCAGCTGCTGAACATGCTTCGACTTCTCCTGCGTCAATAGTAGCCCCTACTTCAACAGAGGCAACTGAAAGCAGGTTAACTGATGTATCAACGGAGTCATCTGCAGATCATGCTTCGACCTCTCCTGAGTCAATAGTAGCCCCTACTTCAACCGAGGCAACTGAAAGCAGATTATCTGATGTATCAACGGAGTCAGCTGCAGAACATGCTTCGACCTCTCCTGGGTCAATAGTAGCCCCTACTTCAACCGAGGCAACTGAAAGCAGATTAACTGATGTATCAACGGAGTCATCTGCAGATCATGCTTCGACCTCTCCTGGGTCAATAGTAGCCCCTACTTCAACCGAGGCAACTGAAAGCAGATTAACTGATGTATCAACGGAGTCAGCTGCAGAACATGCTTCGACCTCTCCTGGGTCAATAGTAGCCCCTACTTCAACCGAGGCAACTGAAAACAGATTAACTGATGTATCAACGGAGTCAGCTGCAGAACATGCTTCGACCTCTCCTGGGTCAATAGTAGCCCCTACTTCAACCGAGGCAACTGAAAGCAGATTAACTGATGTATCAACGGAGTCAGCTGCAGAACATGCTTCGACCTCTCCTCGGTCAATAGTAGCCCCTACTTCAACCGAGGCAACTGAAAGCAGATTAACTGATGTATCAACGGAGTCAGCTGCAGAACATGCTTCGACCTCTCCTGGGTCAATAGTAGCCCCTACTTCAACCGAGGCAACTGAAAGCAAATTAACTGATGTATCAACGGAGTCAGCTGCAGAACATGCTTCGACCTCTCCCGGGTCAATAGTAGCCCCTACTTCAACCGAGGCAACTGAAAGCAGATTAACTGATGTATCAACGGAGTCAGCTGCAGAACATGCTTCGACCTCTCCTGGGTCAATAGTAGCCCCTACTTCAACCGAGGCAACTGAAAGCAGATTAACTGATGTATCAACGGAGTCATCTGCAGATCATGCTTCGACCTCTCCTGGGTCAATAGTAGCCCCTACTTCAACCGAGGCAACTGAAAGCAGATTAACTGATGTATCAACGGAGTCAGCTGCAGAACATGCTTCGACCTCTCCTGGGTCAATAGTAGCCCCTACTTCAACCGAGGCAACTGAAAGCAGATTAACTGATGTATCAACGGAGTCATCTGCAGATCATGCTTCGACCTCAACTGAGTCAATAGTAGCCCCTACTTCAACCAAGGCAACTGAAAGCAGATTATCTGATGTATCAACGGAGTCAGCTGCTGAACATGCTTCGACTTCTCCTGAGTCAATCGCAGCCCCTACAGAACATGTTTCGACCTCTCCTGAGTCAATAGTAGCCCCTACTTCAACCGAATCAACTGAAAGCAGATTATCTGATGTATCAACGGAGTCAGCTGCAGAACATGCTTCGACCTCTCTTGAGTCAATAGTAGCCCCTACTTCAACCGAGGCAACTGAAAGCAGATTATCTGATGTATCAACGGAGTCAGCTGCAGAACATGCTTCGACCTCTCCTGAGTCAATCGTAGCCCCTACTTCAACCGAGGCAACTGAAAGCAAATTAACTGATGTATCAACTGAGTCATCTGCAGATCATACTTCGACCTCTCCTGAGTCAATCGTAGCCCCTACTTCAACCGAGGCAACTGAAAGCAGATTATCTGATGTATCAACGGAGTCAGCTGCAGAACATGCTTCGACCTCTCCTGGGTCAATAGTAGCCCGTACTTCAACCGAATCAACTGAAAGCGGAATATCTGATGTATCAACGGAGTCAGCTGCTGATCATGCTTCGACCTCTCCTGAGTCAACAGTAGCCCCTACTTTAACCGAGGCAACTGAAAGCAGATTATCTGATGTATCAACTGAGTCAGCTGCTGATCATGCTTCGACCTCTCCTGAGTCAATGCTTGCTCCTACTTCAACCGAGGCAATTGAAAGCAGATTATCTGATGTATCAACTGAGTCAGCTGCTGATCATGCTTCGACCTCTCCTGAGTCAATGCTTGCTCCTACTTCAACCGAGGCAACTGAAAGCAGATTATCTGATGTATCAACGGAGTCAGCTGCAGAACATGCTTCGACCTCTCCTGAGTCAATAGTAGCCCCTACTTCAACCGAGGCAACTGAAAGCAGATTATCTGATGTATCAACGGGGTCAGCTGCAGAACATGCTTCGACCTCTCCTGAGTCAATAGTAGCCCCTACTTCAACCGAATCAACTGAAAGCGGATTATCTGATGTATCAACGGAGTCAGCTGCAGAACATGCTTCGACCTCTCCTGAGTCAACAGTAGCCCCTACTTTAACCGAGGCAACTGAAAGCAGATTATCTGATGTATCAACTGAGTCAGCTGCTGATCATGCTTCGACCTCTCCTGAGTCAATGCTTGCTCCTACTTCAACCGAGGCAACTGAAAGCAGATTATCTGATGTATCAACGGAGTCAGCTGCAGAACATGCTTCGACCTCTCCTGGGTCAATAGTAGCCCCTACTTCAACCGAATCAACTGAAAGCGGAATATCTGATGTATCAACTGAGTCAGCTGCTGATCATGCTTCGACCTCTCCTGAGTCAATGCTTGCTCCTACTTCAACCGAGGCAACTGAAAGCAGATTATCTGATGTATCAACGGAGTCAGCTGCAGAACATGCTTCGACCTCTCCTGGGTCAATAGTAGCCCCTACTTCAACCGAGGCAACTGAAAGCAGATTATCTGATGTATCAACGGAGTCAGCAGCAGAACATGCTTCGACCTCTCCTGAGTCAACATTAGCCCCTACTTTAACCGAGGCAACTGAAAGCAGATTATCTGATGTATCAACTGAGTCAGCTGCTGATCATGCTTCGACCTCTCCTGAGTCAATAGTAGCCCCTACTTCAACCGAGGCAACTGAAAGCAGATCATCTGATGTATCAACTGAGTCAACTGCAGAACATGCTTCGACCTCTCCTGAGTCAACATTATTCCCTACTTTAACCGAGGCAACTGAAAGCAGATTATCTGATGTATCAACGGAGTCAGCTGCAGAACATGCTTCGACCTCTCCTGAGTCAACATTAGCCCCTACTTTAACCGAGGCAACTGAAAGCAGATTATCTGATGTATCAACTGAGTCAGCTGCTGATCATGCTTCGACCTCTCCTGAGTCAATGCTTGCTCCTACTTCAACCGAGGCAACTGAAAGCAGATTATCTGATGTATCAACTGAGTCAACTGCAGAACATGCTTCGACCTCTCCTGAGTCAACATTAGCCCCTACTTTAACCGAGGCAACAGAAAGCAGATTATCTGATGTATCAACGGAGTCATCTGCAGATCATGCTTCGACCTCTCCTGAGTCAATAGTAGCCCCTACTTCAACCAAGGCAACTGAAAGCAGATTATCTGATGTATCAACGGAGTCAGCTGCAGATCATGCTTCGACCTCTCCTGAGTCAATAGTAGCCCCTACTTCAACCGAGGCAACTGAAAGCAGTTTATCTGATGTATCAACTGAGTCAGCTGCAGAACATGTTTCGACTTCTCCTGAGTCAACATTAGCCCCTTCTTTAACCAAGGCAACTGAAAGCAGATTATCTGATGTATCAACGGAGTCAGCTGCAGATCATGCTTCGACCTCTCCTGAGTCAATAGTAGCCCCTACTTCAACCGAGGCAACTGAAAGCAGATTATCTGATGTATCAACGGAGTCAGCTGCAGAACATGCTTCGACCTCTCCTGAGTCAACAGTAGCCCCTACTTTAACCGAGGCAACTGAAAGCAGATTATCTGATGTATCAACTGAGTCAGCTGCTGATCATGCTTCGACCTCTCCTGAGTCAATGCTTGCTCCTACTTCAACCGAGGCAACTGAAAGCAGATTATCTGATGTATCAACGGAGTCAGCTGCAGAACATGCTTCGACCTCTCCTGGGTCAATAGTAGCCCCTACTTCAAACGAATCAACTGAAAGCGGAATATCTGATGTATCAACTGAGTCAGCTGCTGATCATGCTTCGACCTCTCCTGAGTCAATGCTTGCTCCTACTTCAACCGAGGCAACTGAAAGCAGATTATCTGATGTATCAACGGAGTCAGCTGCAGAACATGTTTCGACTTCTCCTGAGTCAACATTAGCCCCTACTTTAACCGAGGCAACTGAAAGCAGATTATCTGATGTATCAACTGAGTCAGCTGCTGATCATGCTTCGACCTCTCATGAGTCAATAGTAGCCCCTACTTCAACCGAGGCAACTGAAAGCAGATTAACTGATGTATCAACGGAGTCAGCTGCAGAACATGCTTCGACCTCTCCTGGGTCAATAGTAGCCCCTACTTCAACCGAGGCAACTGAAAGCAGATTAACTGATGTATCAACGGAGTCAGCTGCAGAACATGCTTCGACCTCTCCTGGGTCAATAGTAGCCCCTACTTCAACCGAGGCAACTGAAAGCAGATTAACTGATGTATCAACGGAGTCATCTGCAGATCATGCTTCGACCTCTCCTGGGTCAATAGTAGCCCCTACTTCAACCGAGGCAACTGAAAGCAGATTAACTGATGTATCAACGGAGTCATCTGCAGATCATGCTTCGACCTCTCCTGAGTCAATAGTAGCCCCTACTTTAACCGAGGCAACTGAAAGCAGATTATCTGATGTATCAACTGAGTCAGCTGCTGATCATGCTTCGACCTCTCCTGAGTCAATAGTAGCCCCTACTTCAACCGAGGCAACTGAAAGCAGATTATCTGATGTATCAACGGAGTCAGCTGCAGAACATGCTTCGACCTCTCCTGAGTCAATAGTAGCCCCTACTTCAACCGAATCAACTGAAAGCGGATTATCTGATGTATCAACGGAGTCAGCTGCAGAACATGCTTCGACCTCTCCTGAGTCAACAGTAGCCCCTACTTTAACCGAGGCAACTGAAAGCAGATTATCTGATGTATCAACTGAGTCAGCTGCTGATCATGCTTCGACCTCTCCTGAGTCAATGCTTGCTCCTACTTCAACCGAGGCAACTGAAAGCAGATTATCTGATGTATCAACGGAGTCAGCTGCAGAACATGCTTCGACCTCTCCTGGGTCAATAGTAGCCCCTACTTCAACCGAATCAACTGAAAGCGGAATATCTGATGTGTCAACTGAGTCAGCTGCTGATCATGCTTCGACCTCTCCTGAGTCAATGCTTGCTCCTACTTCAACCGAGGCAACTGAAAGCAGATTATCTGATGTATCAACGGAGTCAGCTGCAGAACATGCTTCGACCTCTCCTGGGTCAATAGTAGCCCCTACTTCAACCGAGGCAACTGAAAGCAGATTATCTGATGTATCAACGGAGTCAGCAGCAGAACATGCTTCGACCTCTCCTAAGTCAACATTAGCCCCTACTTTAACCGAGGCAACTGAAAGCAGATTATCTGATGTATCAACTGAGTCAGCTGCTGATCATGCTTCGACCTCTCCTGAGTCAATGCTTGCTCCTACTTCAACCGAGGCAACTGAAAGCAGATTATCTGATGTATCAACTGAGTCAACTGCAGAACATGCTTCGACCTCTCCTGAGTCAACATTAGCCCCTACTTTAACCGAGGCAACTGAAAGCAGATTATCTGATGTATCAACGGAGTCAGCTGCAGAACATGCTTCGACCTCTCCTGGGTCAATAGTAGCCCCTACTTCAACCGAGGCAACTGAAAGCAGATTAACTGATGTATCAACGGAGTCAGCTGCAGAACATGCTTCGACCTCTCCTGGGTCAATAGTAGCCCCTACTTCAACCGAGGCAACTGAAAGCAGATTAACTGATGTATCAACGGAGTCAGCTGCAGAACATGCTTCGACCTCTCCTGGGTCAATAGTAGCCCCTACTTCAACCGAGGCAACTGAAAGCAGATTAACTGATGTATCAACGGAGTCATCTGCAGATCATGCTTCGACCTCTCCTGGGTCAATAGTAGCCCCTACTTCAACCGAGGCAACTGAAAGCAGATTAACTGATGTATCAACGGAGTCAGCTGCAGAACATGCTTCGACCTCTCCTGGGTCAATAGTAGCCCCTACTTCAACAGAGGCAACTGAAAGCAGATTAACTGATGTATCAACGGAGTCAGCTGCAGAACATGCTTCGACCTCTCCTGGGTCAATAGTAGCACCTACTTCAACCGAGGCAACTGAAAGCAGATTAACTGATGTATCAACGGAGTCAGCTGCAGAACATGCTTCGACCTCTCCTGGGTCAATAGTAGCCCCTACTTCAACCGAGGCAACTGAAAGCAGATTAACTGATGTATCAACGGAGTCATCTGCAGATCATGCTTCGACCTCTCCTGGGTCAATAGTAGCCCCTACTTCAACCGAGGCAACTGAAAGCAGATTAACTGATGTATCAACGGAGTCAGCTGCAGAACATGCTTCGACCTCTCCTGGGTCAATAGTAGCCCCTACTTCAACCGAGGCAACTGAAAGCAGATTATCTGATGTATCAACTGAGTCGGCTGCAGAACATGCTTCGACCTCTCCTGAGTCAATAGTTGCCCCTACTTCAACCGAGGCAACTGAAAGCAGATTAACTGATGTATCAACGGAGTCAGCTGCTGAACATGCTTCGACTTCTCCTGAGTCAATAGTAGCCCCTACTTCAACCGAGGCAACTGAAAGCAGATTAACTGATGTATCAACGGAGTCATCTGCAGATCATGCTTCGACCTCAACTGAGTCAATAGTAGCCCCTACTTCAACCAAGGCAACTGAAAGCAGATTATCTGATGTATCAACGGAGTCAGCTGCTAAACATGCTTCGACTTCTCCTGAGTCAATCGCAGACCCTACAGAACATGTTTCGACCTCTCCTGAGTCAATAGTTGCCCCTACTTCAACCGAATCAACTGAAAGCGGATTATCTGATGTATCAACGGAGTCAGCTGCAGAACATGCTTCGACCTCTCTTGAGTCAATAGTAGCCCCTACTTCAACCGAGGCAACTGAAAGCAGATTATCTGATGTATCAACGGAGTCAGCTGCAGAACATACTTCGACCTCCCCTGAGTCAATCGTAGCCCCTACTTCAACCGAGGCAACTGAAAGCAACTTAACTGATGTATCAACTGAGTCATCTGCAGATCATACTTCGACCTCTCCTGAGTCAATCGTAGCCCCTACTTCAACCGAATCAACTGAAAGCGGATTATCTGATGTATCAACGGAGTCAGCTGCAGAACATGCTTCGACCTCTCCTGAGTCAACAGTAGCCCCTACTTTAACCGAGGCAACTGAAAGCAGATTATCTGATGTATCAACTGAGTCAGCTGCTGATCATGCTTCGACCTCTCCTGAGTCAATGCTTGCTCCTACTTCAACCGAGGCAACTGAAAGCAGATTATCTGATGTATCAACGGAGTCAGCTGCAGAACATGCTTCGACCTCTCCTGGGTCAATAGTAGCCCCTACTTCAACCGAGGCAACTGAAAGCAGATTATCTGATGTATCAAAGGAGTCAGCAGCAGAACATGCTTCGACCTCTCCTGAGTCAACATTAGCCCCTACTTTAACCGAGGCAACTGAAAGCAGATTATCTGATGTATCAACTGAGTCAGCTGCTGATCATGCTTCGACCTCTCCTGGGTCAATAGTAGCCCCTACTTCAACCGAATCAACTGAAAGCGGAATATCTGATGTATCAATGGAGTCAGCTGCTGATCATGCTTCGACCTCTCCTGAGTCAACAGTAGCCCCTTCTTTAACCGAGGCAACTGAAAGCAGATTATCTGATGTATCAACTGAGTCAGCTGCTGATCATGCTTCGACCTCTCCTGAGTCAATGCTTGCTCCTACTTCAACCGAGGCAACTGAAAGCAGATTATCTGATGTATCAACTGAGTCAGCTGCTGATCATGCTTCGACCTCTCCTGAGTCAATGCTTGCTCCTACTTCAACCGAGGCAACTGAAAGCAGATTATCTGATGTATCAACGGAGTCAGCTGCAGAACATGCTTCGACCTCTCCTGGGTCAATAGTAGCCCCTACTTCAACCGAATCAACTGCAAGCGGAATATCTGATGTATCAACTGAGTCAGCTGCTGATCATGCTTCGACCTCCCCTGAGTCAATGCTTGCTCCTACTTCAACCGAGGCAACTGAAAGCAGATTATCTGATGTATCAACGGAGTCAGCTGCAGAACATGCTTCGACCTCTCCTGGGTCAATAGTAGCCCCTACTTCAACCGAATCAACTGAAAGCGGAATATCTGATGTATCAACTGAGTCAGCTGCTGATCATGCTTCGACCTCTCCTGAGTCAATGCTTGCTCCTACTTCAACCGAGGCAACTGAAAGCAGATTATCTGATGTATCAACGGAGTCAGCAGCCGAACATGCTTCGACCTCTCCTGAGTCAACATTAGCCCCTACTTTAACCGAGGCAACTGAAAGCAGATTATCTAATGTATCAACTGAGTCAGCTGCTGATCATGCTTCGACCTCTCCTGAGTCAATGCTTGCTCCTACTTCAACCGAGGCAACTGAAAGCAGATTATCTGATGTATCAACTGAGTCAACTGCAGAACATGCTTCGACCTCTCCTGAGTCAACATTAGCCCCTACTTTAACCGAGGCAACTGAAAGCAGATTATCTGATGTATCAACGGAGTCAGCTGCAGAACATGCTTCGACCTCTCCTGAGTCAACATTAGCCCCTACTTTTACCGAGGCAACTGAAAGCAGATTATCTGATGTATCAACTGAGTCAGCTGCTGATCATGCTTCGACCTCTCCTGAGTCAATGCTTGCTCCTACTTCAACCGAGGCAACTGAAAGCAGATTATCTGATGTATCAACTGAGTCAACTGCAGAACATGCTTCGACCTCTCCTGAGTCAACATTAACCCCTATTTTAACCGAGGCAACTGAAAGCAGATTATCTGATGTATCAACGGAGTCAGCTGCAGAACATGCTTCGACCTCTCCTGAGTCAACATTAGCCCCTACTTTAACCGAGGCAACTGAAAGCAGATTATCTGATGTATCAACTGAGTCAGCTGCTGATCATGCTTCGACCTCTCCTGAGTCAATGCTTGCTCCTACTTCAACCGAGGCAACTGAAAGCAGATTATCTGATGTATCAACTGAGTCCGCTGCTGATCATGCTTCGACCTCTCCTGAGTCAATGCTTGCTCCTACTTCAACGGAGGCAACTGAAAGCAGATTATCTGATGTATCAACGGAGTCAGCTGCAGAACATGCTTCGACCTCTCCTGAGTCAATAGTAGCCCCTACTTCAACCGAGGCAACTGAAAGCAGATTATCTGATGTATCAACGGAGTCAGCTGCAGAACATGCTTCGACCTCTCCTGAGTCAATAGTAGCCCCTACTTCAACCGAATCAACTGAAAGCGGATTATCTGATGTATCAACGGAGTCAGCTGCAGAACATGCTTCGACCTCTCCTGAGTCAACAGTAGCCCCTACTTTAACCGAGGCAACTGAAAGCAGATTATCTGATGTATCAACTGAGTCAGCTGCTGATCATGCTTTGACCTCTCCTGAGTCAATGCTTGCTCCTACTTCAACCGAGGCAACTGAACGCAGATTATCTGATGTATCAACGGAGTCAGCTGCAGAACATGCTTCGACCTCTCCTGGGTCAATAGTAGCCCCTACTTCAACCGAATCAACTGAAAGCGGAATATCTGATGTATCAACTGAGTCAGCTGCTGATCATGCTTCGACCTCTCCTGAGTCAATGCTTGCTCCTACTTCAACCGAGGCAACTGAAAGCAGATTATCTGATGTATCAACGGAGTCAGCTGCAGAACATGCTTCGACCTCTCCTGGGTCAATAGTAGCCCCTACTTCAACCGAGGCAACTGAAAGCAGATTATCTGATGTACCAAAGGAGTCAGCAGCAGAACATGCTTCGACCTCTCCTGAGTCAACATTAGCCCCTACTTTAACCGAGGCAACTGAAAGCAGATTATCTGATGTATCAACTGAGTCAGCTGCTGATCATGCTTCGACCTCTCCTGAGTCAATGCTTGCTCTTACTTCAACCGAGGCAACTGAAAGCAGATTATCTGATGTATCAACGGAGTCAGCTGCAGAACATGCTTCGACCTCTCCTGAGTCAATAGTAGCCCCTACTTCAACCGAATCAACTAAAAGCGGATTATCTGATGTATCAACGGAGTCAGCTGCAGAACATGCTTCGACCTCTCCTGAGTCAACAGTAGCCCCTACTTTAACCGAGGCAACTGAAAGCAAATTAACTGATGTATCAACTGAGTCATCTGCAGATCATACTTCGACCTCTCCTGAGTCAATCGTAGCCCCTACTTCAACCGAATCAACTGAAAGCGGATTATCTGATGTATCAACGGAGTCAGCTGCAGAACATGCTTCGACCTCTCCTGAGTCAACAGTAGCCCCTACTTTAACCGAGGCAACTGAAAGCAGATTATCTGATGTATCAACTGAGTCAGCTGCTGATCATGCTTCGACCTCTCCTGAGTCAATGCTTGCTCCTACTTCAACCGAGGCAACTGAAAGCAGATTATCTGATGTATCAACGGAGTCAGCTGCAGAACATGCTTCGACCTCTCCTGGGTCAATAGTAGCCCCTACTTCAACCGAGGCAACTGAAAGCAGATTATCTGATGTATCAAAGGAGTCAGCAGCAGAACATGCTTCGACCTCTCCTGAGTCAACATTAGCCCCTACTTTAACCGAGGCAACTGAAAGCAGATTATCTGATGTATCAACTGAGTCAGCTGCTGATCATGCTTCGACCTCTCCTGAGTCAATGCTTGCTCCTACTTCAACCGAGGCAACTGAAAGCAGATTATCTGATGTATCAACGGAGTCAGCTGCAGATCATGCTTCGACCTCTCCTGAGTCAATAGTAGCCCCTACTTCAACCGAGGCAACTGAAAGCAGATTATCTGATGTATCAACTGAGTCAGCTGCAGAACATGCTTCGACCTCTCCTGAGTCAACATTAGCCCCTACTTTAACCGAGGCAACTGAAAGCAGATTATCTGATGTATCAACGGAGTCAGCTGCAGATCATGTTTCGACCTCTCCTGAGTCAATAGTAGCCCCTACTTCAACCGAGGCAACTGAAAGCAGATTATCTGATGTATCAACGGAGTCAGCTGCAGAACATGTTTCGACTTCTCCTGAGTCAACATTAGCCCCAACTTCAACCGAGGCAACTGAAAGCAGATTATCTGATGTATCAACGGAGTCAGCTGCAGATCATGTTTCGACCTCTCCTGAGTCAATAGTAGCCCCTACTTCAACCGAGGCAACTGAAAGCAGATTATCTGATGTATCAACTGAGTCAGCTGCAGAACATGCTTCGACCTCTCCTGAGTCAACATTAGCCCCTACTTTAACCGAGGCAACTGAAAGCAGATTATCTGATGTATCAACGGAGTCAGCTGCAGATCATGTTTCGACCTCTCCTGAGTCAATAGTAGCCCCTACTTCAACCGAGGCAACTGAAAGCAGATTATCTGATGTATCAACGGAGTCAGCTGCAGAACATGTTTCGACTTCTCCTGAGTCAACATTAGCCCCAACTTCAACCGAGGCAACTGAAAGCAGATTATCTGATGTATCAACGGAGTCAGCTGCAGATCATGTTTCGACCTCTCCTGAGTCAATAGTAGCCCCTACTTCAACCGAGGCAACTGAAAGCAGATTATCTGATGTATCAACGGAGTCAGCTGCAGAACATGCTTCGACTTCTCCTGAGTCAACATTAGCCCCAACTTCAACCGAGGCAACTGAAAGCAGATTATCTGATGTATCAACGGAGTCAGCTGCAGAACATGTTTCGACTTCTCCTGAGTCAACATTAGCCCCAACTTCAACCGAGGCAACTGAAAGCAGATTATCTGATGTATCAACGGAGTCAGCTGCAGAACATGTTTCGACTTCTCCTGAGTCAACATTAGCCCCAACTTCAACCGAGGCAACTGAAAGCAGATTATCTGATGTATCAACGGAGGCAGCTGCAGATCATGCTTCGACCTCTCCTGAGTCAATAGTAGCCCCTACTACAACCGAGGCAACTGAAAGCAGATTATCTGATGTATCAACGGAGTCAGCTGCAGAACAAGCTTCGACCTCTCCTGGGTCAATAGTAGCCTCTACTTCAACCGAGGCAACTGGAAGCAGATTATCTGATGTATCAAAGGAGTCAGCAGCAGAACATGCTTCGACCTCTCCTGAGTCAACATTAGCCCCTACTTTAACCGAGGCAACTGAAAGCAGATTATCTGATGTATCAACTGAGTCAGCTGCTGATCATGCTTCGACCTCTCCTGAGTCAATGCTTGCTCCTACTTCAACCGAGGCAACTGAAAGCAGATTATCTGATGTATCAACTGAGTCAACTGCAGAACATGCTTCGACCTCTCCTGAGTCAACATTAGCCCCTACTTTAACCGAGGCAACTGAAAGCAGATTATCTGATGTATCAACGGAGTCAGCTGCAGAACATGCTTCGACCTCTCCTGAGTCAACATTAGCCCCTACTTTAACCGAGGCAACTGAAAGCAGATTATCTGATGTATCAACTGAGTCAGCTGCTGATCATGCTTCGACCTCTCCTGAGTCAATGCTTGCTCCTACTTCAACCGAGGCAACTGAAAGCAGATTATCTGATGTATCAACTGAGTCAACTGCAGAACATGCTTCCACCTCTCCTGAGTCAACATTAGCCCCTACTTTAACCGAGGCAACTGAAAGCAGATTATCTGATGTATCAACGGAGTCATCTGCAGATCATGCTTCGACCTCTCCTGAGTCAATAGTAGCCCCTACTTCAACCAAGGCAACTGGAAGCAGATTATCTGATGTATCAACGGAGTCAGCTGCAGATCATGCTTCGACCTCTCCTGAGTCAATAGTAGCCCCTACTTCAACCGAGGCAACTGAAAGCAGTTTATCTGATGTATCAACTGAGTCAGCTGCAGAACATGTTTCGACTTCTCCTGAGTCAACATTAGCCCCTTCTTTAACCGAGGCAACTGAAAGCAGATTATCTGATGTATCAACGGAGTCAGCTGCAGATCATGCTTCGACCTCTCCTGAGTCAATAGTAGCCCCTACTTCAACCGAGGCAACTGAAAGCAGATTATCTGATGTATCAACGGAGTCAGCTGCAGAACATGTTTCGACTTCTCCTGAGTCAACATTAGCCCCTACTTTAACCGAGGCAACTGAAAGCAGATTATCTGATGTATCAACGGAGTCAGCTGCAGATCATGTTTCGACCTCTCCTGAGTCAATAGTAGCCCCTACTTCAACCGAGGCAACTGAAAGCAGATTATCTGATGTATCAACTGAGTCAGCTGCAGAACATGCTTCGACCTCTCCTGAGTCAACATTAGCCCCTACTTTAACCGAGGCAACTGAAAGCAGTTTATCTGATGTATCAACGGAGTCAGCTGCAGATCATGTTTCGACCTCTCCTGAGTCAATAGTAGCCCCTACTTCAACCGAGGCAACTGAAAGCAGATTATCTGATGTATCAACGGAGTCAGCTGCAGAACATGTTTCGACTTCTCCTGAGTCAACATTAGCCCCAACTTCAACCGAGGCAACTGAAAGCAGATTATCTGATGTATCAACGGAGTCAGCTGCAGATCATGTTTCGACCTCTCCTGAGTCAATAGTAGCCCCTACTTCAACCGAGGCAACTGAAAGCAGATTATCTGATGTATCAACGGAGTCAGCTGCAGAACATGCTTCGACTTCTCCTGAGTCAACATTAGCCCCAACTTCAACCGAGGCAACTGAAAGCAGATTATCTGATGTATCAACGGAGTCAGCTGCAGAACATGTTTCGACTTCTCCTGAGTCAACATTAGCCCCAACTTCAACCGAGGCAACTGAAAGCAGATTATCTGATGTATCAACGGAGTCAGCTGCAGAACATGTTTCGACTTCTCCTGAGTCAACATTAGCCCCAACTTCAACCGAGGCAACTGAAAGCAGATTATCTGATGTATCAACGGAGTCAGCTGCAGATCATGTTTCGACCTCTCCTGAGTCAATAGTAGCCCCTACTTCAACCGAGGCAACTGAAAGCAGATTATCTGATGTATCAACGGAGTCAGCTGCAGAACATGTTTCGACTTCTCCTGAGTCAACATTAGCCCCAACTTCAACCGAGGCAACTGAAAGCAGATTATCTGATGTATCAACGGAGTCAGCTGCAGATCATGTTTCGACCTCTCCTGAGTCAATAGTAGCCCCTACTTTAACCGAGGCAACTGAAAGCAGATTATCTGATGTATCAACGGAGTCATCTGCAGATCATGCTTCGACCTCTCCTGAGTCAATAGTAGCCCCTACTTCAACCGAGGCAACTGAAAGCAGATTATCTGATGTAGCAACGGAGTCATCTGCAGAACATGCTTCGACCTCTCCTGAGTTAACATTAGCCACTACTTTAACCGAGGCAACTGAAAGCAGTTTATCTGATGTATCAACGGAGTCAGCTGCAGATCATGTTTCGACCTCTCCTAAATCAATAGTAGCCCCTACTTCAACCGAGGCAACTGAAAGCAGATTATCTGATGTATCAACGGAGTCATCTGCAGATCATGCTTCGACTTCTCCTGAGTCAACATTAGCCCCTACTTTAACCGAGGCAACTGAAAGCAGATTATCTGATGTATCAACGGAGTCAGCTGCAGAACATGTTTCGACTTCTCCTGAGTCAACATTAGCCCCTACTTCAACCGAGGCAACTGAAAGCAGATTATCTGATGTATCAACGGAGTCATCTGCAGAACATGTTTCGACTTCTCCTGAGTCAACATTAGCCCCTACTTTAACCGAGGCAACTGAAAGCAGATTATCTGATGTATCAACGGAGTCATCTGCAGATCATGCTTCGACCTCTCCTGGGTCAATAGTAGCCCCTACTTCAACCGAGGCAACTGAAAGCAGATTATCTGATGTATCAACGGAGTCAGCTGCAGAACATGTTTCGACTTCTCCTGAGTCAACATTAGCCCCTACTTTAACCGAGGCAACTGAAAGCAGATTATCTGATGTATCAACGGAGTCAGCTGCAGAACATGCTTCGACCTCTCCTGAGTCAACATTAGCCCCTACTTTAACCGAGGCAACTGAAAGCAGATTATCTGATGTATCAACGGAGTCATCTGCAGATCATGCTTCGACCTCTCCTAAGTCAATAGTTGCCCCTACTTCAACCAAGGCAACTGAAAGCAGATTATCTGATGTATCAACGGAGTCAGCTGCAGATCATGCTTCGACCTCTCCTGAGTCAATAGTAGCCCCTACTTCAACCGAGGCAACTGAAAGCAGTTTATCTGATGTATCAACGGAGTCAGCTGCAGAACATGTTTCGACCTCTCCTGAGTCAATAGTAGCCCCAACTTCAAACGAGGCAACTGAAAGCAGATTATCTGATGTATCAACGGAGTCATCTGCAGATCATGCTTCGACCTCTCCTGAGTCAATAGTAGCCCCTACTTCAACCGAGGCAACTGAAAGCAGTTTATCTGATGTATCAACGGAGTCAGCTGCAGAACATGTTTCGACTTCTCCTGAGTCAACATTAGCCCCTACTTTAACCGAGGCAACTGAAAGCAGATTATCTGATGTATCAACGGAGTCAGCTGCAGAACATGTTTCGACCTCTCGTGAGTCAAAATTAGCCCCTTTTTTAACCGAGGCAACTGAAAGCAGATTATCTGATGTATCAACGGAGTCAGCTGCAGAACATGCTTCGACCTCTCCTGAGTCAACATTAGCTACTACTTTAACCGAGGCTACGGAAAGCAGTTTATCTGATGTATCAACGGAGTCAGCTGTAGATCATGTTTCGACCTCTCCTGAGTCAATAGTAGCCCCTACTTCAACCGAGGCAACTGAAAGCAGATTATCTGATGTATCAACGGAGTCAGCTGCAGAACATGCTTCGACCTCTCCTGAGTCAACATTAGCTACTACTTTAACCGAGGCTACGGAAAGCAGTTTATCTGATGTATCAACGGAGTCAGCTGTAGATCATGTTTCGACCTCTCCTGAGTCAATAGTAGCCCCTACTTCAACCGAGGCAACTGAAAGCAGATTATCTGATGTATCAACGGAGTCAGCTGCAGAACATGCTTCGACCTCTCCTGAGTCAACATTAGCTACTACTTTAACCGAGGCTACGGAAAGCAGTTTATCTGATGTATCAACGGAGTCAGCTGTAGATCATGTTTCGACCTCTCCTGAGTCAATAGTAGCCCCTACTTCAACCGAGGCAACTGAAAGCAGATTATCTGATGTATCAACGGAGTCAGCTGCAGAACATGTTTCGACTTCTCCTGAGTCAACATTAGCCCCTACTTTAACCGAGGCAACTGAAAGCAGATTATCTGATGTATCAACGGAGTCAGCTGCAGATCATGTTTCGACCTCTCCTGAGTCAATAGTAGCCCCTACTTCAACCGAGGCAACTGAAAGCAGATTATCTGATGTATCAACGGAGTCAGCTGCAGAACATGCTTCGACTTCTCCTGAGTCAACATTAGCCCCTACTTTAACCGAGGCAACTGAAAGCAGATTATCTGATGTATCAACGGAGTCAGCTGCAGAACATGTTAAAGCTTCTCCTGAGTCAACATTAGCCCCTACTTTAACCGAGGCAACTGAAAGCAGATTATCTGATGTATCAACGGAGTCATCTGCAGAACATGCTTCGACCTCACCTGAGTCAATAGTAGCCCCTTCTTCAACCGAGGCAACTGAAAGCAGATTATCTGATGTATCAACGGAGTCATCTGCAGATCATGCTTCGACTTCTCCTGAGTCAACATTAGCCCCTACTTCAACCGAGGCAACTGAAAGCAGATTATCTGATGTATCAACGGAGTCAGCTGCAGAACATGTTTCGACTTCTCCTGAGTCAACATTAGCCCCTACTTCAACCGAGGCAACTGAAAGCAGATTATCTGATGTATCAACTGAGTCGGCTGCAGAACATGCTTCGACCTCTCCTGAGTCAATAGTAGCCCCTACTTCAACCGAGGCAACTGAAAGCAGATTATCTGATGTATCAACGGAGTCAGCTGCAGAACATGCTTCGACTTCTCCTGAGTCAACATTAGCCCCTACTTTAACCGAGGCAACTGAAAGCAGATTATCTGATGTATCAACGGAGTCAGCTGCAGAACATGTTAAAACTTCTCCTGAGTCAATAGTAGCCCCTACTTCAACCGAGGCAACTGAAAGCAGATTATCTGATGTATCAACGGAGTCAGCTGCAGAACATGCTTCGACCTCTCCTGAGTCAACATTAGCCCCTACTTTAACCAAGGCAACTGAAAGCAGATTATCTGATGTATCAACGGAGTCAGCTGCAGATCATGCTTCGACCTCTCCTGAGTCAATATTAGCCCCTACTTCAACCGAGGCAACTGAAAGCAGATTATCTGATATATCAACGGAGTCATCTGCAGATCATGCTTCGACCTCTCCTGAGTCAATGCTTGCTCCTACTTCAACCGAGGCAACTGAAAGCAGATTATCTGATGTATCGACGGAGTCAGCTGCAGAACATGTTTCGACTTCTCCTGAGTCAACATTAGCCCCTACTTTAACCGAGGCAACTGAAAGCAGATTATCTGATGTATCAACGGAGTCATCTGCAGATCATGCTTCGACCTCTCCTGAGTCAATAGTAGCCCCTACTTCAACCGAGGCAACTGAAAGCAGATTATCTGATGTATCAACGGAGTCAGCTGCAGAACATGTTTCGAGTTCTCCTGAGTCAACATTAGCCCCTACTTTAACCGAGGCAACTGAAAGCAGATTATCTGATGTATCAACGGAGTCAGCTGCAGATCATGCCTCGACCTCTCCTGAGTCAACAGTAGCCCCTACTTTAACCGAGGCAACTGAAAGCAGATTATCTGATGTATCAACGGAGTCAGCTGCAGAACAAGCTTCGACCTCTCCTGAGTCAACATTAGCCCCTACTTTAACCGAGGCAACTGAAAGCAGATTATCTGATGTATCAACGGAGTCATCTGCAGATCATGCTTCGACCTCTCCTGAGTCAACATTAGCCCCTACTTTAACCGAGGCAACTGAAAGCAGATTATCTGATGTATCAACGGAGTCATCTGCAGATCATGCTTCGACCTCTCCTGAGTCAATAGTAGCCCCTACTTCAACCGAGGCAACTGAAAGCAGATTATCTGATGTATCAACGGAGTCAGCTGCAGAACATGTTTCGACTTCTCCTGAGTCAACATTAGCCCCTACTTTAACCGAGGCAACTGAAAGCAGATTATCTGATGTATCAACGGAGTCATCTGCAGATCATGCCTCGACCTCTCCTGAGTCAACAGTAGCCCCTACTTTAACCGAGGCATTTGAAAGCAGATTATCTGATGTATCAACGGAGTCATCTGCAGATCATGCTTCGACCTCTCCTGAGTCAATAGTAGCCCCTACTTCAACCGAGGCAACTGAAAGCAGATTATCTGATGTATCAACGGAGTCAGCTGCAGAACATGTTTCGACTTCTCCTGAGTCAACATTAGCCCCTACTTTAACCGAGGCAACTGAAAGCAGATTATCTGATGTATCAACGGAGTCAGCTGCAGATCATGCCTCGACCTCTCCTGAGTCAACAGTAGCCCCTACTTTAACCGAGGCAACTGAAAGCAGATTATCTGATGTATCAACGGAGTCAGCTGCAGAACAAGCTTCGACCTCTCCTGAGTCAACATTAGCCCCTACTTTAACCGAGGCAACTGAAAGCAGATTATCTGATGTATCAACGGAGTCATCTGCAGATCATGCTTCGACCTCTCCTGAGTCAACATTAGCCCCTACTTTAACCGAGGCAACTGAAAGCAGATTATCTGATGTATCAACGGAGTCATCTGCAGATCATGCTTCGACCTCTCCTGAGTCAATAGTAGCCCCAACTTCAACCGAGGCAACTGAAAGCAGATTATCTGATGTATCAACGGAGTCAGCTGCAGACCATGTTTCGACTTCTCCTGAGTCAACATTAGCCCCTACTTTAACCGAGGCAACTGAAAGCAGATTATCTGATGTATCAACGGAGTCATCTGCAGATCATGCTTCGACCTCTCCTGAGTCAACATTAGCCCCTACTTTAACCGAGGCAACTGAAAGCAGATTATCTGATGTATCAACGGAGTCAGCTGCAGAACAAGCTTCGACCTCTCCTGAGTCAATAGTAGCCCCTACTTCAACCGAGGCAACTGAAAGCAGATTATCTGATGTATCAACGGAGTCAGCTGCAGAACAAGCTTCGACCTCTCCTGAGTCAACATTAGCCCCTACTTTAACCGAGGCAACTGAAAGCAGATTATCTGATGTATCAACGGAGTCATCTGCAGATCATGCTTCGACCTCTCCTGAGTCAATAGTAGCCCCTACTTCAACCGAGGCAACTGAAAGCAGATTATCTGATGTATCAACGGAGTCAGCTGCAGAACATGTTTCGACTTCTCCTGAGTCAACATTAGCCCCTACTTTAACCGAGGCAACTGAAAGCAGATTATCTGATGTATCAACGGAGTCAGCTGCAGAACAAGCTTCGACCTCTCCTGAGTCAACATTAGCCCCTACTTTAACCGAGGCAACTGAAAGCAGATTATCTGATGTATCAACGGAGTCATCTGCAGATCATGCTTCGACCTCTCCTGAGTCAATAGTAGCCCCTACTTCAACCGAGGCAACTGAAAGCAGATTATCTGATGTATCAACGGAGTCAGCTGCAGAACATGTTTCGACTTCTCCTGAGTCAACATTAGCCCCTACTTCAACCGAGGCAACTGAAAGCAGATTATCTGATGTATCAACGGAGTCATCTGCAGATCATGCCTCGACCTCTCCTGAGTCAACAGTAGCCCCTACTTTAACCGAGGCAACTGAAAGCAGATTATCTGATGTATCAACGGAGTCAGCTGCAGAACAAGCTTCGACCTCTCCTGAGTCAACATTAGCCCCTACTTTAACCGAGGCAACTGAAAGCAGATTATCTGATGTATCAACGGAGTCATCTGCAGATCATGCTTCGACCTCTCCTGAGTCAACATTAGCCCCTACTTTAACCGAGGCAACTGAAAGCAGATTATCTGATGTATCAACGGAGTCATCTGCAGATCATGCTTCGACCTCTCCTGAGTCAATAGTAGCCCCAACTTCAACCGAGGCAACTGAAAGCAGATTATCTGATGTATCAACGGAGTCAGCTGCAGACCATGTTTCGACTTCTCCTGAGTCAACATTAGCCCCTACATCAACCGAGGCAACTGAAAGCAGATTATCTGATGTATCAACGGAGTCATCTGCAGATCATGCTTCGACCTCTCCTGAGTCAATAGTAGCCCCAACTTCAACCGAGGTAACTGAAAGCAGATTATCTGATGTATCAACGGAGTCAGCTGCAGAACATGTTTCGACCTCTCCTGAGTCAACATTAGCCCCTACTTTAACCGAGGCAACTGAAAGCAGATTATCTGATGTATCAACGGAGTCATATGCAGAACATGTTTCGACTTCTCCTGAGTCAACATTAGCCCCTACTTTAACTGAGGCAACTGAAAGCAGATTATCTGATATATCAACGGAGTCATCTGCAGATCATGCTTCGACCTCTCCTGAGTCAATAGTAGCCCCAACTTCAACCGAGGCAACTGAAAGCAGATTATCTGATGTATCAACGGAGTCAGCTGCAGACCATGTTTCGACTTCTCCTGAGTCAACATTAGCCCCTACTTTAACCGAGGCAACTGAAAGCAGATTATCTGATGTATCAACGGAGTCATCTGCAGATCATGCTTCGACCTCTCCTGAGTCAATAGTAGCCCCAACTTCAACCGAGGCAACTGAAAGCAGATTATCTGATGTATCAACGGAGTCAGCTGCAGAACATGTTTCGACTTCTCCTGAGTCATTAGTAGCCCCTACTTCAACCGAGGCAACTGAAAGCAGATTATCTGCTGTATCAACGGAGTCAGCTGCAGAACATGTTTCGACTTCTCCTGAGTCAACATTAGCCCCTACTTTAACCGAGGCAACTGAAAGCAGATTATCTGATGTATCAACGGAGTCAGCTGCAGAACATGCTTCGACCTCTCCTGAGTCAACATTTGCCCCTACTTTAACCGAGGCAACTGAAAGCAGATTATCTGATATATCAACGGAGTCATCTGCAGATCATGCTTCGACCTCTCCTGAGTCAATAGTAGCCCCTACTTCAACCGAGGCAACTGAAAGCAGATTATCTGATGTATCAACGGAGTCAGCTGCAGAACATGTTTCGACTTCTCGTGAGTCAACATTAGCCCCTACTTTAACCGAGGCAACTGAAAGCAGATTATCTGATGTATCAACGGAGTCATCTGCAGATCATGCTTCGACCTCTCCTGAGTCAATAGTAGCCCCTACTTCAACCGAGGCAACTGAAAGCAGATTATCTGATGTATCAACGGAGTCAGCTGCAGAACATGTTTCGACTTCTCCTGAGTCAACATTAGCCCCTACTTTAACCGAGGCAACTGAAAGCAGATTATCTGATGTATCAACGGAGTCAGCTGCAGAACATGCTTCGACCTCTCCTGAGTCAACATTAGCCCCTACTTTAACCGAGGCAACTGAAAGCAGATTATCTGATGTATCAACGGCGTCAGCTGCAGAACATGCTTCGACCTCTCCTGAGTCAATAAATGCCCCTACTTTAACCGAGGCAACTGAAAGCAGATTATCTGATATATCAACGGAGTCATCTGCAGATCATGCTTCGACCTCTCCTGAGTCAATAGTAGCCCCTACTTCAACCGAGGCAACTGAAAGCAGATTATCTGATGTATCAACGGAGTCAGCTGCAGAACATGTTTCGACCTCTCCTGAGGCAATAGTAGCCCCTACTTCAGCCGAGGCAACTGAAAGCATATTATCTGATGTATCAACTGAGTCAGCTGTAAATCATGCTTCGACCTCTCCTGAGTCAATAGTAGCCCCTTCTTCAACCGAGGCAACTGAAAGCAGATTATCTGATGTATCAACGGAGTCATCTGCAGGTCATGCTTCGACCTTTCCTGAGTCAATAGTAGCCCCTACTTCCACCGAGGCAAGTGAAAGCAGATCGTCTGATGTATCAACTGAGTCAGCTGCAGAACATGCTTCGACCTCACCTGAGTCAATAAATGCCCCTACTTCAACCGAGGCAACTGAAAGCAGATCGTCTGATGTATCAACGGAGTCAGCTGCAGAACATGCTTCGACCGAGTATCCTGAGTCAATAGTTGCCCCTACTTCAACCGAGGCAACTGAAAGCAGATTATCTGATGTATCAACGGAGTCATCTGCAGATCATGCTTCGACCTCTCCTGAGTCAATAGTAGCCCCTACTTCAACCAAGGCAACTGAAAGCAGATTATCTGATGTATCAACTGAGGCAGCTGCAGAACATGCTTCGACCTCACCTGAGTCAATAGTAGCCCCTTCTTCAACCGAGGCAACTGAAAGCAGATCATCTGATGTATCAACTGAGTCAGCTGCAGATCATGCTTCGACCGAGTATCCTGAGTCAATTGTTGCCCCTACTTCAACCGAGGCAACTGAAAGCAGATTATCTGATGCATCAACGGAGTCATCTGCAGATCATGCTTCGACCTCTCCTGAGTCAATAGCAGCCCCTACTTCAACCGAGGCAACTGAAAGCAGATTATCTGATGTATCAACTGAGTCAGCTGCAGAACATGCTTCGACCTCACCTGAGTCAATAGTAGCCCCTTCTTCAACCGAGGCAACTGAAAGCAGATTATCTGATGTATCAACGGAGTCAGCTGCAGAACATGCTTCGACCTCTCCTGAGTCAATAGTAGCCCATACTTCAACCGAGGCAACTGAAAGCAGATTATCTGATGTATCAACGGAGTCAGCTGCAGAACATGCTTCGACCTCTCCTGAGTCAATAGTAGCCCCTTCTTCAACCGAGGCAACTGAAAGCAGATTATCTGATGTATCAACTGAGTCAGCTGCAGGGCATGCTTCGACCGAGTATCCTGAGTCAATAGTAGCCCCAACTTCAACCGAGGCAAGTGAAACCAGATCATCTGATGTATCAACTGAGTTATCTGCAGATCATGCTTCGACCTCTCCTGAGTCAATAGTAGCCCCTACTTCAACCGAGGCAAGTGAAAGCAGATCATCTGATGTATCAACTGAGTCAGCTGCAGAACATGCTTCGACCTCTCCTGAGTCAATAGTAGCCCCTACTTCAACCGAGGCAACTGAAAGCAGATCATCTGATGTATCAACGGAGTCAGCTGCAGAACATGCTTCGACCGAGTATCCTGAGTCAATAGTTGCCCCTACTTCAACCGAGGCAACTGAAAGCAGATTATCTGATGTATCAACGGAGTCATCTGCAGATCATGCTTCGACCTCTCCTGAGTCTATAGTAGCCCCTACTTCAACCGAGGCAACTGAAAGCAGATCATCTGATGTATCAACGGAGTCAGCTGCAGAACATGCTTCGACCGAGTATCCTGAGTCAATAGTTGCCCCTACTTCAACCGAGGCAACTGAAAGGAGATTATCTGATGTATCAACGGAGTCATCTGCAGATCATGCTTCGACCTCTCCTGAGTCAATAGTAGCCCCTACTTCAACCGAGGCAACTGAAAGCAGATTATCTGATGTATCAACTGAGTCAGCTGCAGAACATGTTTCGACCGAGTATCCTGAGTCAATAGTTGCCCCTACTTCAACCGAGGCAACTGAAAGCAGATCATCTGATGTATCAACGGAGTCAGCTGCAGAACATGCTTCGACCGAGTATCCTGAGTCAATAGTTGCCCCTACTTCAACCGAGGCAACTGAAAGCAGATTATCTGATGTATCAACGGAGTCATCTGCAGATCATGCGTCGACCTCTCCTGAGTCTATAGTAGCCCCTACTTCAACCGAGGCAACTGAAAGCAGATCATCTGATGTATCAACGGAGTCAGCTGCAGAACATGCTTCGACCGAGTATCCTGAGTCAATAGTTGCCCCTACTTCAACCGAGGCAACTGAAAGGAGATTATCTGATGTATCAACGGAGTCATCTGCAGATCATGCTTCGACCTCTCCTGAGTCTATAGTAGCCCCTACTTCAACCGAGGCAACTGAAAGCAGATCATCTGATGTATCAACGGAGTCAGCTGCAGAACATGCTTCGACCGAGTATCCTGAGTCAATAGTTGCCCCTACTTCAACCGAGGCAACTGAAAGCAGATTATCTGATGTATCAACGGAGTCATCTGCAGATCATGCTTCGACCTCTCCTGAGTCAATAGTAGCCACTACTTCAACCGAGGCAACTGAAAGCAGATCATCTGATGTATCAACTGAGTCAGCTGCAGAACATGCTTCGACCTCTCCTGAGTCAATAGTAGCCCCTACTTCAACCGAGGCAACTGAAAGCAGATCATCTGATGTATCAACGGAGTCAGCTGCAGAACATGCTTCGACCGAGTATCCTGAGTCAATAGTTGCCCCTACTTCAACCGAGGCAACTGAAAGCAGATTATCTGATGTATCAACGGAGTCATCTGCAGATCATGCTTCGACCTCTCCTGAGTCAATAGTAGCCCCTACTTCAACCGAGGCAACTGAAAGCAGATCATCTGATATATCAACGGAGTCAGCTGCAGAACATGCTTCGACCGAGTATCCTGAGTCAATAGTTGCCCCTACTTCAACAGAGGCAACTGAAAGCAGATTATCTGATGTATCATCGGAGTCATCTGCAGATCATGCTTCGACCTCTCCTGAGTCAATAGTAGCCCCTTCTTCAACCGAGGCAACTGAAAGCAGATCATCTGATGTATCAACTGAGTCAGCTGCAGATCATGCTTCGACCGAGTATCCTGAGTCAATAGTTGCCCCTACTTCAACCGAGGCAACTGAAAGCAGATTATCTGATGCATCATCGGAGTCATCTGCAGATCATGCTTCGACCTCTCCTGAGTCAATAGTAGCCCCTACTTCAACCGAGGCAACTGAAAGCAGATTATCTGATGTATCAACTGAGTCAGCTGCAGAACATGCTTCGACCTCACCTGAGTCAATAGTAGCCCCTTCTTCAACCGAGGCAACTGAAAGCAGATTATCTGATGTATCAACGGAGTCAGCTGCAGAACATGCTTCGACCTCTCCTGAGTCAATAGTAGCCCCTACTTCAACCGAGGCAACTGAAAGCAGATTATCTGATGTATCAACGGAGTCAGCTGCAGAACATGCTTCGACCTCTCCTGAGTCAATAGTAGCCCCTTCTTCAACCGAGGCAACTGAAAGCAGATCATCTGATGTATCAACTGAGTCAGCTGCAGGGCATGCTTCGACTGAGTATCCTGAGTCAATAGTAGCCCCTACTTCAACCGAGGCAAGTGAAACCAGATCATCGGATGTATCAACTGAGTCATCTGCAGATCATGCTTCGACCTCTCCTGAGTCAATAGTAGCCCCTACTTCAACCGAGGCAAGTGAAAGCAGATCATCTGATGTATCAACTGAGTCAGCTGAAGAACATGTTTCGACCTCTCCTGAGTCAATAGTAGCCCCTACTTCAACCGAGGCAACTGAAAGCAGATCATCTGATGTATCAACGGAGTCAGCTGCAGAACATGCTTCGACCGAGTATCCTGAGTCAATAGTTGCCCCTTCTTCAACCGAGGCAACTGAAAGCAGATTATCTGATGTATCAACGGAGTCATCTGCAGATCATGCTTCGACCTCTCCTGAGTCAATAGTAGCCCCTACTTCAACCGAGGCAACTGAAAGCAGATCATCTGATGTATCAACGGAGTCAGCTGCAGAACATGTTTCGACCGAGTATCCTGAGTCAATAGTTGCCCCTACTTCAACCGAGGCAACTGAAAGCAGATTATCTGATGTATCAACGGAGTCATCTGCAGATCATGCTTCGACCTCTCCTGAGTCAATAGTAGCCCCTACTTCAACCGAGGCAACTGAAAGCAGATCATCTGATGTATCAACGGAGTCAGCTGCAGAACATGTTTCGACCGAGTATCCTGAGTCAATAGTTGCCCCTACTTCAACCGAGGCAACTGAAAGCAGATCATCTGATGTATCAACGGAGTCAGCTGCAGAACATGCTTCGACCGAGTATCCTGAGTCAATAGTTGCCCCTACTTCAACCGAGGCAACTGAAAGCAGATTATCTGATGTATCAACGGAGTCATCTGCAGATCATGCTTCGACCTCTCCTGAGTCAATAGTAGCCCCTACTTCAACCGAGGCAACTGAAAGTAGATCATCTGATGTATCAACGGAGTCAGCTGCAGAACATGCTTCGACCGAGTATCCTGAGTCAATAGTTGCCCCTACTTCAACCGAGGCAACTGAAAGCAGATTATCTGATGTATCAACGGAGTCATCTGCAGATCATGCTTCGACCTCTCCTGAGTCAATAGTAGCCCCTACTTCAACCGAGGCAACTGAAAGCAGATTATCTGATGTATCAACTGAGTCAGCTGCAGAACATGCTTCGACCTCACCTGAGTCAATAGTTGCCCCTTCTTCAACCGAGGCAACTGAAAGCAGATCATCTGATGTATCAACTGAGTCAGCTGCAGATCATGCTTCGACCGAGTATCCTGAGTCAATAGTTGCCCCTACTTCAACCGAGGCAACTGAAAGCAGATTATCTGATGTATCAACGCAGTCATCTGCAGATCATGCTTCGACCTCTCCTGAGTCAATAGTAGCCCCTACTTCAACCGAGGCAACTGAAAGCAGATTATCTGATGTATCAACGGAGTCAACTGCAGAACATGCTTCGACCTCTCCTGAGTCAATAGTAGCCCCTACTTCAACCGAGGCAACTGAAAGCAGATTATCTGATGTATCAACGGAGTCAGCTGCAGAACATGCTTCGACCTCTTCTGAGTCAATAGTAGCCCCTTCGTCAACCGAGGCAACTGAAAGCAGATTATCTGATGTATCAACTGAGTCAGCTGCAGAACATGCTTCGACCTCTCCTGAGTCAATAGTAGCCCCTACTTCAACCGAGGCAACTGAAAGCAGATTATCTGATGTATCAACTGAGTCATCTGCAGATCATGCATCGACCTCTCCTGAGTCAATAGTAGCCCCTACTTCAACCGAGGCAACTGAAAGCAGATTATCTGATGTATCAACAGAGTCAGCTGCAGAACATGCTTCGACCTCTTCTGAGTCAATAGTAGCCCCTTCGTCAACCGAGGCAACTGAAAGCAGATTATCTGATGTATCAACGGAGTCAGCTGCAGAACATGCTTCGACCTTTCCTGAGTCAATAGTAGCCCCTACTTCAACCGAGGCAACTGAAAGCAGATTATCTGATGTATCAACTGAGTCATCTGCAGATCATGCTTCGACCTCTCCTGAGTCAATAGTAGCCCCTACTTCAACCGAGGCAACTGAAAGCAGATTATCTGATGTATCAACTGAGTCATCTGCAGATCATGCTTCGACCTCTCCTGAGTCAATAGTAGCCCCTACTTCAACCGAGGCAACTGAAAGCAGATTATCTGATGTATCAACTGAGTCAGCTGCAGAACATGCTTCGACCTCTCCTGAGTCAATGGTTGCCCCTTCTTCAACCGAGGCAACTGAAAGCAGATTATCTGATGTATCAACGGAGTCAGCTGCAGAACATGCTTCGACCTTTCCTGAGTCAATAGTAGCCCCTACTTCAACCGAGGCAACTGAAAGCAGATTATCTGATGTATCAACTGAGTCATCTGCAGATCATGCTTCGACCTCTCCTGAGTCAATAGTAGCCCCTACTTCAACCGAGGCAACTGAAAGCAGATTATCTGATGTATCAACTGAGTCATCTGCAGATCATGCTTCGACCTCTCCTGAGTCAATAGTAGCCCCTACTTCAACCGAGGCAACTGAAAGCAGATTATCTGATGTATCAACTGAGTCAGCTGCAGAACATGCTTCGACCTCTCCTGAGTCAATGGTTGCCCCTTCTTCAACCGAGGCAACTGAAAGCAGATTATCTGATGTATCAACGGAGTCAGCTGCAGAACATGCTTCGACCTTTCCTGAGTCAATAGTAGCCCCTACTTCAACCGAGGCAACTGAAAGCAGATTATCTGATGTATCAACTGAGTCATCTGCAGATCATGCTTCGACCTCTCCTGAGTCAATAGTAGCCCCTTCGTCAACCGAGGCAACTGAAAGCAGATTATCTGATGTATCAACGGAGTCAGCTGCAGAACATGCTTCGACCTTTCCTGAGTCAATAGTAGCCCCTACTTCAACCGAGGCAACTGAAAGCAGATTATCTGATGTATCAACTGAGTCATCTGCAGATCATGCTTCGGCCTCTCCTGAGTCAATAGTAGCCCCTACTTCAACCGAGGCAACTGAAAGCAGATTATCTGATGTATCAACTGAGTCAGCTGCAGAACATGCTTCGACCTCTCCTGAGTCAATGGTTGCCCCTTCTTCAACCGAGGCAACTGAAAGCAGATTATCTGATGTATCAACTGAGTCAGCTGCAGAACATGCTTCGACCTCTCCTGAGTCAATGGTTGCCCCTTCTTCAACCGAGGCAACTGAAAGCAGATTATCTGATGTATCAACTGAGTCATCTGCAGATCATGCTTCGACCTCTCCTGAGTCAATAGTAGCCCCTTCGTCAACCGAGGCAACTGAAAGCAGATTATCTGATGTATCAACGGAGTCAGCTGCAGAACTTTTTTTTTTTTTTTTTTTTTTTTTTTTTTTTTTTTTTTTTTTTTTTTTTTTTTTTTTTTTTTTTTTTTTTTTTTTTTTTTTTTTTTTTTTTTTTTTTTTAACATGGTCGAACCAAGACTCCTGAGTCAGCAATCTCCTCTCCATCCAACAGGACTATTTACAGCAGAAAAATGGTGAAACGGACAACACGCGCATATGCTTACTATAAGAAGCGCAACAATTAATACGCTTTTTTTTAAGAGAGAGAACCTGTAGCGTTGTGTTTGTGCTGACCTTATCACCTGATTGAATGTATACAGCATCAAATAGTGTAAATATTTCCAACAACTCGCCTTATGTACATAGTCATGCTGATCATACCAACATTTGCTACTCAAATTTTATCGGATATTGGCTCAAGCTAATATAAACCGCTTAAAATTTTTTTAATATTTAATTCGAATACAAACTTAAAATTAATTCCTAGTTCTACGCCCATTTTGTATCTATATTTATTTGCATTTAAACATTCAGAAGTACGCATTTAGGTATTCATTCTTGCATAAAAATATAAAAAATGAGATTTCTTTGTCTGCCTTTAAGCTGCGTTTTGACTCGGAAACTATGCCACCTATACACACCAAATTTTGATGGAATACTTGTATAATAATATGAGAGAGAATGGAGGCTATATCCATTCTCTCTCATATTATTTAAACAATTATAACATAAATTCCACCATTTATTTACAGAGCCGAAGATTCAAAAAATTAATTACACAGAAATTTCTTCACGAATATAAACATTTTATTATATTACAATCTGACAAAGGCCGTTAGAGAGGGAAGATTATTTGATGAAAATTATAGATTGTTGAAAAGTTTGGACGAGTCATAGAGCTCTGAGAATAGAGCCACATTTAAAAACCAAGGACAGCGCTAACAGATATAGACTAGCAAAGATCCGTACACACCAGTTTATAGACTAAGCTAATATTTGGAGACAACATTTGGAAAACTTACTATGAGTTCCAAATATAATATTAAAGACTTAATCCCTCATTAGAATTAACCACGCACATCATCAATTAAAAATGGAAGCTCATAAAGGGGAATTCCGAAATGGTAAATTCTACACACAACTTAAGGGCGTACGTAAGGGATCACCAGCGGATATTATAATGTATGATTTGCTAGACAAACAACTGAACATCTGAACAAAAAAGTGCAGGCTCCGGATAAAATATATAAACAATCTTTTGGCAATAGTGACCACAAAAGAGGTTCATACGATGTTGAAATCTGCCAAAATATTGACACATAAATATGTAGTAAAAAGGACAATTAATAAAATTGGAAACCGATGGCATCTGCAACTTAATAATTAATTTGAATATCAACCTAGACGAAATTAGCGAAAAGGACGCACAATTTCGCATTGCATTACATTCGAATTGTGACGAACTGTTAATCTTTTATACAACATGACCATACGATGACCATTGATGTTTGTGTTAACAGCGTCATCTAGCGGTGCTTGACAGTCTAAACACCAGTGTTCGTCAAACTTGCACGATGTTTGACGTTTTTTGCTGTAGTGGTAAGGTGTCCAAAGTGTCCAAAAAAGCTCGAAAAAGCTGCCGCTTATTGGCAAAGACGCCGGCTCCGGGCGGGAAATGGTAAAGCTTTGGTCACTTTACCACTACAGGTGCAAGTACCGCTCACTCTTGCCTGGTTTCTCGGCTGTATAGCGCCCGGTTGTACAGCGCCGCACCCGCTTCTTTTCAACTCATGACCATGGTGTTCAACTCAACATGACCAAAGCACGATGTTTGCCGATGGCGGAGGTGGTGCGTCCACTTTTTCAGTTTAGTTTTGACTGCCGTTGAGTTAAGAACTTGTCGCCGCACGCAGCGCAAGTGTAACGCCAAGCGAACTATTCGGTTTTTCGTACGAAAAGACGTGTTTATATATTTTTCTTTTAATTAAAATTTATTTGGCCAATACCGCATATATTTGTTGTGTTTTTTTTTTGTATTTAAATGTGTTTAAATTTTTTTTCTCATCAAAAACAAGTGAAATTCAATGATAATATTTTGGCGCTAAAAATTAAAACAAAACGAATGTAATCAATCTAGCTGCTGCGTGTTGTTGCTTTCTATGAAATTCGTACAAAACGCTTTTTTTTTGTCTTATGCGGTGTTTGTGTGTGTGTGTGTGTTTGTTTTTTTGTTTTTTTTTTTTTGTTTCAACTGTTTTTGATAAGCCTTCTTTCTCACTTGTACGTATGCGTAACGAAATAAAAATAACGTTAAAAATATTAACAACAACAAAATACTCCACGTCATACGCGTTGATAACAAAAACAACAACAAAATAGTTAAATAATGTTAGGTAATAACGCTAAAAGCAACGAAAACGCATAAAATTGGTAACAAAATTTTGACCGGGCTAAAGATGCAGCAAAGAGAAATAAAAAAAAACCCAAAACGAAACGAAACAAGTGCCTGTGCCTTTGTTGTTATCATCTCTCCTCACGTGCTCACGCTGACTCTTTCTAACACATGTGTGTTTTACTGTCTAAGTGCTGCATCTTCAACTCATGCGCTCACGCTCGCTCGCTCTCGACTGCTGCCGCTCTTGCGCATTCTTTTGGCCTTTTTAAGCTGCTGCGGCTGCTGCATACCTGTTGCGCTCTGAGCGCCGCCGTACACCATTGTTATTAACTGTTGTTGTTAGTGCTTGAAGGTTAATTGTTGCAGATTTTTTTCTTTTTGTTTTTCATTTTGTTTTTGTGTTTTTGTAAAAGTGAAGTGCAGCAAATGCAAATGCAAAACGAAATAAAATGAAAACAACAACAAAACAGCCGAAGCGGCAGTGCTGGACACTGTGTCAATGCCGTCAAAGGTGTTGCTTGCCGCTTTTGTTGGTGTTTAAGCGCGAGAGCGGAAGAGCAAGTTATACAGTGTAGCGTATCTTGGTAATCGAGTTGACCATGATTAAAGCAAAAAGACTTAACTGAAATAAAAGTTTCGGTTCGTTTGTTTTATAGTGAAAAAGAGGGACAAAAAAAAAAACAATAACAAAGCAAATGGCGGCAAAAAAGGAAAAAATGTCTAAGAAAATTTAACAAAAAAAGAATTCATAAAAGCAAAGAAAAGCAAAAAATTTAAAATAAAATTATTTAAGTCACTGTTATACGCTACACATGCACAGTTTTTGTAGGGTATTTCATTTAGACGTGTGGTATTTTGTTTTTAAATATGTAAAACGTAAATTCAGACGAATTTTTGCAAATATTTTTGAAAATTGAAAATTATTTAAATATTTATTTAGAGACACTCATCGCTCAGCACTGTTTCCTTGGCACTTGACTATTTTGGCCATATTTCGTTTGGCATTTTGAACCAAAGCCCGCATAAGCGATGTAATTTTGACCTTTTCAAGATTTTTGGTTGAACTACGTAGATTTTATTGCCCCTTGCCACTGATGCTTTTCCATATGTTTGGCAGCAAGAAATATTCAGAAGTCGCCCAATGTGCGTTATATGTAGAGAACGAAAGGGCAAATAATTCCATTTTTCCTTTGCTTCTTTTATAATGTGAGCCGCTAAATTCTTTGGCATCATGGAATGGATTTTTTTCAGTTCCTCTATTTACAACGTTTAATCGATCCCCATAGCGCAGCCTCATAAACGTCAATTTTCAATGAGAGGTTTTATTCTCATTTATTATATTAAACCAAAAAAGTCTTTCTGGCCGATGTAACCAAGTTAATCTTCTTTGGCTTCTACGCTTTATTTTTTGGCTGTTTCTGGTGCTCTGGTGTATAGTGTTGGATCCACATTTTATTAACCATGTTTCAGCATAGAGCAGACATTTTTCCAAACTCGGCTTCGAAGTTTTCATTTCTGTTCATTCAGATGGTTAACCAATTTTTCACGACGTCTGCCCATCTTTCTGGCAGTTTGTGGATTCCATCTTAAAAGAACTTCTTCGGCTTGGCGGCCAAAAACGAATCGAGCCAATTTTTGATACGCCGTTCTAAAGTGAAGCGTACTCCGGTGGGGCCATGTCTGGGTTATGAGGCGTCGGGTGAGATAGAACTTTCCACCCACTGTTTTCCAAATAGTTTTTAACCAATCCTGCAACATGTTGCCGAGCGTTGTCGTGATGGAATATAATGGATTCGTATCTTGTCGCATATTCTGGTCGTTTTTCCGCGATCGCTCTCTTCAAACGAAGCAATTGTGTTCGGTAGAGGTCTCCTTTGAACGTCTGCCCCGAGCTCATAATACAACACACCCTTGTGATCCCACCAAATATAGGGCGTTACCTTGGCGCCATGGATATTCAGCTTTGCGGTGGATGATTGTGGTTGGCTGGGCTTCACATACGGTTTCTTGCGCTTAAGGTTATCGAAATGAATGCATTTTTCATCACCAGTGATGATCCGCTGCAAAAAAGACTTCTTTTTGTGGCGTTCACGCAACATTTCAGACATGCAGAATCATCGTTCGACGTCTCTAGGTTTCAATTCATACAGCACCCAATTTCCAAGCTTTTGGATGAATCTGAATGCTTTTAAACGTCTGGACTATCTATTGACAGAAATAATATGAAATTATATTTTACCAGAGATCGGGTTTCAAAGTGGTACAAATACAGAGCTTCAAATGGTTTCTTCAATTTATCTAGTTATATGGTTGTTGCCTCCGAAATGGCTTATTGAAAACTGTACCACAGCTCATCCGATTTTGGATCCACTTTCGTAATGTTTTAAAGTCACAAAAGCCAAACTGCAGCTGTATGTGTGTGCTCTGCATGTGTGTATGTGTATTTGTCAAAACAAAGTTCGTTTGAATAGCCGAAAAGTCTTCGGTCACGTCCTGCAATCGAAGTCTTATCATTTTTATGGGGTCTGCAAAATCCCATACAAATTATCCAAAAAAAGAAACTGTTAATTCACTATTTTTCATGCTCTTTCTGAAGTGTTTAAGAACAAAAAACAAAAATAAAACAAAATAAAAGACGGCACTAAAGCAAATTCAACATGACTATCAGCTTTTCTTTTTTTTTTTTTATAATAAATAACTCATAAATAATTTTTTTTATCTTCATTTATTTAAAATTTTTTTTTTTCATCTATTTAAAGTGCGCGAAATAAATAAACAAGCAGCAATGTGTGAAACGAAATAAAATATGAATTAAAAAGTGAAATTCAAGCAAAATCTAAAACGAAGTAAAATTTTTTTTTTTTTTTAAATAATTGGAACATAATTAAGTCCAAAAGTGTGCCTTAAAACAAAGTCAACAAGAAAGTGCATTTTAGCACAAAATAAAAAAAAAACAAAAATTTATTTTTAAACAATAATTTATTATTGAAAACTAAAAAAAAAAAAAAAGAAACAACAACACAAAATGTTGCAACATTCGTCTAACAGCAACAATAGATCAGCAACTGCCTATAGCCGATATCGGTTGCGGCATCGAACAATATTGCTGCTACAACTGATCGTTGCCGCATGCTGCCTAGAAGCTGCCTGGAGTTTTAATCTGGAAACGCGTTTGCCCATTGTTAAATATGGCTCGAATCAGAAAGCATATTTTGGCTACTCCGTTGCCATGCATACCGTTGGGGAATATAATTGGCCAAATAATACGAAATGGTGAGCAATTAATTTTATTATATTTAAATTAAGGGAAACAAATATTTTTGAAGTAGATCGTAAGTGCTGACACTTCTTCTTTAAACACTGAGCAGCTACTAATTCGAATTGTTGGCCACTTTTAGTTGAAATTTGTATTTAAGTTCCATCTTTAGGTTCCTTTTCTATTTCTCAAGCTTAAATTGTTATTAACTCTTTTTATGTACAATTTTTTTTATTTTTTAAATCAAAGCTTATTATATAATTTATCTACAAGAGCTTCAATTTAGCTGGAGATCACTTCAAATGCTTGAATAATCAATTAGCGTTGAGTTTAGCTGGTTTTAATAAATTATTATATCGTTTATTCGTTATTTTTTTTCGAATTGCTTGTGCTGAGCTGTAGCTGAGCTGTTTTGTGTACAAGTTTGCATTTATAATAACTTTTATCAGAAACTTGTTACTGAACACTCAAATCGATTGCATATAATAAGTATATAGCCATGTTTTGTAGATACGAATATTTCCGTTTACGGCACTCGACACATATTTTTGTTTTGTTGTTCGTTTCAAAATGCTTTAAATATGGCTTATAACTCTTTTTATTTTAATTCCGCGTGAGTTCGCATTATCTCATTAATTATCTTTTCTTATAAAAGTGCAGTTTGCAGATATTATTGTTTTGAGATACATTTTTGAGCACAGTTAAATTCAAAGGGTGCTTGCTGTTCGCCTATAACAGCATGCAGTACAATATTGATTTTGTTGACATGGATAATTTCTCGTGTATGCTTAGGGTCTGTGTACAGTGTTCACATTTTTTCGCTATCTCTGCAGTAATTTTTAATATTTTTCTTTCTGGATATCTTCAGTTAAATGGTAAATTTACACAAGATAAGTTGATAAGTGTTGAGTTACTATGTACTTAGTACAGTGTTGTGCACACTAATACTTTTGCATTTTTTGTAGGTTTAGCATTTTCACGCTTTGGCACTGACTGTATGCACTCGAAAAAAACTGTTTAATACACGCGAAGTAAAAGTAAGATTTTATAAAAAAAAAAAATTGGCTGTATATGTTGGAGCATCGCCCTCTCCAATTCAATTCAAATCAAATCAAACCTAATATAATTACTTGCCCTAATCCCATCAACAAGTAGACCAAATTTCATCTCTGTAGGTGAAATGAATGCAAAGTTATGACAAATTATATTTAACGCTTATGTATATGAGGGTCGGAGCATCGACTCTCCAATTGTGACAAAAAGCTGCCTATATTCTTTTCGAAGGTTCTATTTACTTCTATACGAAAATTTATAGAAATCGGTTCAGCGGTTTATGCATGAAGGAGTAACAAACATCCATCCATCCTCACAAACCTTACAATTTATAATATTTTCAGGTTTCTGTCACACACAGTTGTGTATGCACAAAAAAAAAAAAACTCAGAAAACTCTTTGCAAATGTTTTTCCGCATTTTTAAATAGTCGGTAACTTCCATCATATTAGAGATATACTCTTTCTAGTCGATGCACTCAAACCAAACACTTTCAAAGCAAAAATTGCTATCTGCCTCTATCTATCACTATATATGTGTACAATCGTAGCAGTTCTCAAAAATAAGATAATGTCACGAAGTTTATTAGACAATCATGAAAGCATCGGCGAGCCCAAAAATTATTGTACATATATGCCAACAAGTATCAGTCAAGATAATAGTTTACGAAGCATTTCTAATGGTGACTTTTTGATGTGCTGAGCCACATCATGACAGCAGATAAAGTGGAACTGATACTCTCTAGAAAACCGACTAAATTTCCCAAAACTAAATGATGCAAGCTCAAGAAAGCCTAAAATATAGAAATCTTCATGTAAGAAAGTGGGTACTCCAGTCATTAGTAACATTCTGTGGACCATCAATGCAGAAGCAAACAATGTCACAAAGATCCTATGCAACTGTTGAACCCAAAATATCATACTGTGCTCTTTGAGCGGCAATTTCTAGTGAGCTGAAAAGTAAGCCTGCAGATGCAGCAGAACTGCATTCTGAAGAAGTAAACCCAATGTAGGAAGACTGACCCATTTACAACATCATTCAAAGTCTTCTTTTCAAAGATCACAGGCTAAAGAGACTTTAAAATTAAATTATAGTAGGGTGTTTTTTATAATCAAAAAGAAAGTACATATCAAGCAAAGATCTTCCTTCTTTTGAGAGATATAGACTTCTGGTCTTCTACTAAAAAGCAATAACAGTAATCAAGTTGTAATCAGTAAGAGCCTTTGCATCGCTCCAGTATGGATCGAGGTATTTATGGAAACAAAAACGCCAATAAATTTTTTAAAGATGAAGCTTCCTGACAAACGTTATTAATGGAACCATCTTTCATAAATACTTTGTCAATATAATAAAATATAATAAAATGATGAATGCAAAACTGGCCTGGTTTGACTTAAGTACAAGCTGTGAATGTTCCAGTGGATTTTTTTTTCAAAATTCAACTTTCCAAGTTATAAACTATGTCTTTCGCAGAATTTAATAATTTACTGGAGAGCAAGTCAAATATTTTTTCACCTGTGTTTTTATTTGATTTTTTTATGTATTAAATAAAAAAACGGATATGTCGCAAAGTTCTGCGTTCTTTTGGAGTACTTTAATGTTTGCACATTTCTGCGGAAAAAGAGCATCGTCAGTGCAAATCGAGGGTCACTTTAAAGCCAACAAGTGTCAACAAGTTTTTAACAATATTAACGCAAAGGTGTGATATCTCGTAAATAGCAACATTGTTGGACGTCATCAGTAATACATATATATATATCACAACATTATCATGCAAAGTAAGTGAAAAATAAGTCATTTATTTTGATTACAGCTTAAGCGAATTATTTATACGCTTTAAGTGTAGCCATTGGTGCTAGTGGACTTACATATAATATGTTCGGCAATTAAACTAGTAAAATAATTCATCAATTATTTAATATTCTTCAAACTTAGCAGATAGCATGGCAGTTCTTATGAAGATTAGAAAAATTTTTCAAATTTAATGGAGCATCAGGCCTTCTATATGCAAATGAGGAAGGTGTCACAAACCATTGCAAACACTCTTGCCCATCCTAATACATCTTTGCTTGAGCTGGAAAATGAAGACAGTTTTATTGTTGCCAAACTTTCCCAGAAAAATAATAAATATATTATTTATAATCAAGATACACATCTTTCCGAAAATTACACACAAGTCATGCTCACTTACACACAAAGTATTCGCGGTCATTTAGTGTACGTGTACGCTTGAGTGCGTAAGCAGATAAGAGCAAAAAGGCACACGTATAGCCCGTCTTACGCTACAACTTTTTACAACAAGAAAAGAAGCAATCAAACTATTCAACAGAATCATAATACCACTAACCAATGTACGTGTAGAGTGCACAGGCATATATGTGCATATATTCGGTTAAAATGTCTTTCAAAAAAGCCGCCAGTTCACATGAGAATGAGATAAAAAACTTTAAGTACTTTTTGTCGCCATCATTTGAAGACGCAGCCAAGGAACGAACGGACAGAGCCTAGCTAAGGTAATCGCTGCTGCTGTGTGGAAGTGTAAAAGTGCTGGAGTTCAAGGTATTAACTAGTCGCCGGCCGCATTGGACACAGCAGCGCTGGAGATTAGTGCAACAAGCGCCAATGTGTAATGTACTTGACTATTGTTAGTAAAACAGTATAAGTAATCCATAAACTCATAGTGAGTCCCTCTGTCTGTCTGCCCGTCTGTCCGTCTGTCAGTTATAAGTAGAAAGGGCTGCATGTACATATTTGCAGAGTACCATGACTTACAAACTACAAATGTATCTATATACAATATATATGTATGTATGTATCTGCTTTTGTATGCATATAGTTGAAAGCTATTCGCCAAGAAAGCAATCGCCCAATGGACTTGGAATGTGCTAAATCATGACAGCAGCGCTGCGCAGAGCACTCAAAAGATATATTGCAACTCTGTACACAGAGTGGTGTAGCGGCAAGAGCGGCGTGCAACAAAGGCACGAACGTGTTGCATGGATTAGCATTGACGACTACGACGACGACTCGCAGACTGCAAGAAATCTACTCTCAACTGCTCAGAACCTATTTGTTATGCATTTGTCAATGCTGCTCCTGCATACAAGTCTGCAGAGTGTAGTTCAGTTCAGTTTAGCTTAGCTTGGCTTTGGTTCGCTTTATGTTGCCATTGTTGTTGTTGTTGTTGTTGTTGTTGTTTTGGTTCTAGATACTATTGTCTTAAGTTATTGCAGCAACGACTTGTGGCCTGGGCTTGACCTACCCCCCTGTTGTAATTAGTAGGCAAAACTTGCTCTCTAGAAAAAAAAAAAAAATGGAAAAAAATTGCATAGAATTTCAGGAATTTTTGTACATTTGTTGAAAAAAAAAATATATACAGACAATTTGCTTAGAAATTGTGATACTCTATGAAATAATGGTGAGAACAAAATAAATAAAAATAAATTTTTTCGAGTAAATATTTAAGTTTAATAATTTGCTAATGTCACCAAGTTTTCAATAAACTATTTAAAGAACACTGTAAGCGCGTAATATGTGGTGAGAGGCTCGATAACAGTCGCTCACACAAACACACATATATTTGCTTCGATGGCGATACAAGGATTATAGCGGTCATACAGATCTGGGGGCCAGATTTGGAGAATACGGTGGATGCGAAAGCAATTCGAAACCTAATTCATGCAATTTTCCCATCGTTTTCATTGATTTGTCACACGGCGCATTGTCTTCATGAAACATCACTTTCTTCTTCTTCAAATGGAGCTTTTTTTTTTTTTTTTTTTGCTATTTTGTCCGTTAAATGCTCCACCCACTTTGAACACAGCTTTCGCAGACCCAAATATTCATTCACGATATCTTTGACATCTTTAGGGTCTCAGCTAACTCGATCAACTTCACTTTAAGGTTCTCCAAAATTATTTTGTAGACTTTTTTGATGCTTTTTGATGGTAACAGCTTCTTTGGAGCGTTCACAGCGTGCATGATCCTTGGTGCCCATTTCGCCACATTTAAACTTAGCAAAATACTTCTCCACAGTTGATTTTCCTGTTACAGAGTCCGTATAATGTTTATCAAGCCAAGCCTTGGCTTTAACAGTATTTATTTAGGAGTAGGAGACTCTAAAAGAAAGATAGTGCCTTCAAATTTGAATATTTATATACTCCAATATCTTCTTCATTTCCCTGTTATTCAATGAATGTGGTAACCTCACCAAATTTGGTTTATTTTAACTCAATCCTATTTAAATATTTCATAAAAGTTAAAATCGGACTACTAAAGGGTTAGCTCCCTAGAAAAAGTCAAGTTGATATAGCCATGTCCGTCTGTCTGGCTGTCATCAAGATCTTCGAGTCTATTATTCATGTGTGAATATTTCTTCCTTTCTTATTCCTTCTTCAGATTAGTATTTAATGCACACTCCAAAAATTTTTTAAAGCAAAGTACTTCAAGAAACCTCTTTTCTCATAGGTTTTGAAAGAAAAAATTTTGGTTTTTCTGTTTGTGGGTCCACTAAAAGGAAAAGCCCCTATACAAATCTGTTCCCTATGCTGGTGGTTTGTAATTTCCACAGCGGTAAGCTAGCAAGGCAGCCCTGCGAGTCATTGTATAAAGTTTTCGCAGCAATGCCCTATAAGAGCAAAGCGTCTGTGTCATTAATAGTTCAGTATATTTCTTGATACATATTTCTAAATAAAGACACAGATTAAATAAAGCAAACCTACAATGCCAAACTACTGAATCTTCGTATTTCTAACGGCCACAGTCTGCTCCAGAAGTTTCGATTCGTCAGGAAGCTTGATATGTCAGTTCGTTCTGAACTCAAAGATATCCAAAGCTTAGGATTGTGGCGTCGTCGAATTGAAACAGCTCAAACGTTCTCCAAAGCCAATTTTAGAGGAGATATGCTCTCAATATATACTGAAGATCTACTGTTTTCAAACTCAATTCTGAACCATTTTTATACATCACACACACACAAAAGCTAATTATTCCATCATGCACTAAAAAAGCATCATGATTTAATTAAATAAAAAATCAAGAGATACTGATTACTGATTACTAATCAGCAATTACAAGCTGGTCTTACCTTTGCCTTCTTTTTACTTTCTGAGATATTTTTACTACGGAGACCACCACTGACAATGGTTATGATGTGGCCACAAGAAGGTATAGGCGCTTTTACTAAAATAATTTGTTACATTTTTTGAATAAATATTTTTTAAATAAATATTGTTTTCAAATTGAATACTAGCCCCGCTGTCTAGCATTTCTGCCAAACGTCGTGACGAAGTCGTGGATTCAAAACCACCCACTCGTATAATATTTTCATTAATTAATGCCATTAAGCTACTGATTTGAACTCATTTGTAAACATTATACAAAGTCTAAAGTGGCTGAATAAAATATATCTATTCAAATATATGCCTGCCTTTCTTGTTAGATTCTGAGTATATACAATATATGACAACAATAAATAATTTACAACTTGTATCCATTTATGTGTACAGATTTATGGTAGCGCATAACTCACACACTGTGCGCCAATTGGAATGCTAATAAGGAGACAAATTTATTAACGCATAAAATCAAGCCAGCAAACTAGCAGGCCAGCCACTCAGTCAGTCAATCAGCCTGAGTAGTTAGCCTGTAACCGCAAATACTTACAACAAAAGCACAGACAAGCACGCACACACATCCGGATATCGGCCATATATACGCGAGTGTAAACGTGCCCTGTTTTGCCACGCCTCTATTGTGACCCAGAGTTACATATTTGTAATGTGATATCAAACCGAATTCAAATTGAAGCCAATTCAATTACAAATTTCAATTGCCACTGAAATAGCGTTTAAGTTTCGTGTACCCTACATATTGTATGGTGTGAGTATTGTTGTCTATATTAGTTGGTTTGTATGCACTATTCACTATGACCTACTTCGACAAAGCTTTGCATTTATGTAGTCAGAAAAGCAAATGAATGCATTCATTTCAACTGCAACATGCTATGAATGAATGGTGTGACGATGCACATTAATTATTACTGATTCGTGTTGTATGTGTTCTATCAATACTCAATTTTTACATGCAAGCAAAATGATTCGAATGATTCAATATTTTTTAATGAAACATTCAGAGTCATTCATTAGAAAAGAATGCTTTCATTTGTGCTTTATTGTAGCTGGGTAGGGTATTAAAGCTATGACTACATTGTTTCTTTATCGAAGTCTATAAAATGCATTTTAACTGAACCGCACAACAATAAATGTGCAACGTTTAACTGTGCCACAACAACGTCTAACTGAACATGATTGAATTGACAATAATGACGATGACAACAACAGCAAAAACAACAACAATAACAACAACAACAGCGACGACGACGACAACAACAACAACAACACATTTTCCGGGCAGACAACTTGGAGCCCCCAACCAAGCTGAATGAGACAAAGCTATACAAACTTACTACTTAAATGCGGCGAAAGAAATAAAAATCCAATAAGAAAAATCAACTCAATTGAAGCCAATTCAAGCCAAGTCAACTTCATTCAATTCAATTCGTTTCAAGCCAATTCAAGCCAAGTCAATTCAAGTCAAGTCGAGTTAAGTTTTATTTTATTTCCCGTCAAGCGTTTGCAAGCCATAAAATGTAATACAAGAGCAAAACGTCATGAATTGCTGTCGTCGACGTCGTCGTCGTCACCGTCACCGTCATCGTCACACGGTGTGTGCGGGTGTGGGCTAATAAATATCTGTATCTTGTATCTACTACTACTCGTATATATGTGTATCTATGTATCTTATTTGACAAAGTAGACAACTCGCACATTCATGGCATAGCTTGGTAACGCGTCTAGTTGCCTCTTGCACCAATGCGGATGCCAGATGCTGCTGCTCAAGATGCAGGGGCAACTGCAACTGCAGCGGCAGCGCTTGTTTTTCAGCCTTATATGGCTGCTAACTTAGTCAAGACCAAAAATACAACAACAACAACACCAACAACAACAACACAAACAAAAGCAAAAACAAAAAGTATCTGTAAAGCTTTATGCATCTATATGTGTGGCGTTTTCGTTGTTGTCAATAGCTTTGGGCTGCTACGGCTGCTTTGGCTGCTGTTGACTTACTGTCTTAGCGTTGTATTGCTATAAGAACGACAACGACAACAACAACAACAGCAGCAGATACATTTGTGGTTTTGCATTATTATTGCTGTTGTTGCTGTTGTTGAGATTGCTGGCTGTTGCCCGTGTTGGCATGGTATTGCATTTATAATTAGGTTTAAACCGCGCTCTTAACTGTAGATTTGTCATGCATGTTAATTGTTTGCTGCTGCTGCTGCTGTTGCTGTTGCTGAGGCCTGCCTGGCTGCCTCCACTATGTACAGATACAGATACTTTGGTCATTGTTGTTATTTTTGTTGTTGTTGTTGTTGTTGTTACTATGCCAACGTTCATGATCAAGGCTAACTTAAGTCATGTCTTCAATAAATGTGTCAGTTGAACAAAAAGCAAAAAAAAAATAAACAAAATTGATTATTAAACAAAGCAAGATACATTGCCACAATAAGTCATGACATACAAACACAAATAAGCTGTTGCATAGAACTATGTAAAGTTCTTTGAATGAATCTTGAAACATGAAAATATTTTCGAGTAAGTTTCAAAAGTGTTGTTGTGAGTTGAACAGCTACAAAGATTTGTATAGCCTGTAGCCATAGAGTAGGAGGCTGTCCATATGACTATAAGAGATAGAGCCTTCAAGTTTTGATATTTAGATACTCCTAATCCATCTTCGGATCACTTGTATCCCTAAGTTGGAGTTAGCACTTATCATCGAAACTATTTCTCCTTCTGAGTTTTTTATAAAAAATTCTTTATTGATGTTCTCAATGCTAAAATAGCAAAATTTGGTCTACTTTACCTTAATGCCTTAAATATATTGGTGCTGAGAGGGCTTGCGTGTCTTCCTTTGGGAAAGTGATAAGGAGTATGTTCTAAATTATGCAGCGCTTGTCTTGAGATCTTTCCGCATTAAAACGCTATGGCAATGTAGAGTGGTTAGAATAGTAGTCTAAATACTGCCACTGTTTTTTTTACAAATGGCAGATGAAGTCCATGAAGAAGAAAGATGTTCTCTCTGTACGCCAACACAACGAATTTCTTTCACTGCAATTTCTGTGAGCTGCCTGTATGAGTGATAAACATAATCATGGCACCCTCACGAGTGCACATCCTACTCGTATTCGTGTTGGCATCACACGTTATGAAATGAGTAAATCACGATTTAAGTTGAAACTAAGAAGCACCTCTACATATAGCTGTTAAGGTTCAATTGCACAAAGATGCAGTTAAAGATTCAATAAAATCTATGCTCAGTGATAGACTGCCAATAATTGTTGAGATTGCAAAATGTCCTCCTTGTTATACAATTATTTTCTAACAATAAATAAGAAAAGATTTGTTTTTTTTTTCTGCAGAAAGCATCCTTTTTTATATATGTTCCTATACTGCTTTTTATCTTCTTTTTTATTATTTGATGCTTCAGTCTTATTTGCAACCATGCTTCTAGTCAAATATTTGACCTGCATTGGTTCTCCATTGGTTCTTCGTTAGTTTTTCGTTAGTTCGTCATTAATTCTCTAAATTCCATCAGAAGTCTAAACATCTTTGAAGCTTTTTTTATTATTTGTTGTAAATAAATTTTCAATTAAACGAAAATGAGTTGATTTTTCCTACCACATTCGTCAAACCGCATTGTTTCCGAAATTTATTCGAAATTTTTATGTTCGAAGAACTTAACTATGCGAAAAGTAGGTACTTAACTGTTTTTTACTACTCCAAACTTACGTAGCACAGCTTCGCGTACGAGCAACATGCTTTATGGCGAACAATAGTTCAAAGTACATAGTACCGCTTATTAAATCTACGAGGTTTGTAACAAAAAAAAATAATTTTATTTTTTATTGAAAAATTTAAAAAATATTTATTCAGCATCTTAAGTAATCTTAAGTAATAGTCCTTCTGTCAGGAAAACTTCTAATTCTCGAAGCACTTGCAATATACGGTTTTTATTCTGGCCTACAACTCTTTCAGCGATGCAATCTTTATCTTCTAAATCGTCACAAAACGCCGTTCTTTAACCAGCCTTTACAGTTTTGGTAACAGGAAAAAGTCGCAGGTACCTAAGTTCGGTGGCTGAGCCATGCTTACGTTGCTACTTTTAGCCAAGAATTTATTTATTGACCTTACGATCTTCCGAAAACATTAAGCAAAACCTTCACATTGGACCGAATTTGAAGTGTTTTATTCGGTCTTGCCTCTTCTGGCCGCTTTCATTGGAATGTTTGTGGTTTGGTTTTGACATTATAACCATATATGCATGATTTGTCATCAGTGATAATAATACTGATAATACTTTTTAGTAAATCTGGGCGTCATTCAATAGCTCCTGAGCTGTGATTATGCGACAGTTCTTTTGGTCAAAATTTAGTAATTTTGGAACAAGCTTCACTACCAAATGTTTCATGCCCAAAACATGCGAGAAAATTGCGTTACATGAGCGAACCTATATGCCGACATTCTTATAGAGATTTGGCAATACTCCATAACAATTATCATCCAAAGGGTTTAACGTGTTTTTGAATTGCTGGGACGTTCATGGCGGGAATTCTCATTTACATCTTCTGTGAAGAGCTTGTACCACTTCTAAAAAATATTGTTTTACTTGAAGTATTATTTAAGAGTTCTTTTATATCACAGATTCTATGAATTTAAGAACTCAACTTGTTTTCTTAAACAAACCTCTTACAAGTGTAGAGTATCTGCTACATGCAGGCACGCAGTTTATTATTTTATTTTTTTATACTTTTTCAACATTTAACTGCAAAGTAAAACCTCTTTCTTGGCTACGTGTTAATGACAATTGTTCCTGGTGCATGCGTTCCTGCGGTGTAAGACCCATTTTTCTTCTGCTGCTTCTGCTGCTTCTTCTTACAATACATGTCACCGTTCCATTGAACGTGCCTCAAAGTCATCATTTAAATAAAGCTGAATGCCTCCTGTAGTAAATTGATTGTCTACAACATTTTAAGTGTTTTTTGTATGGCAGACGCATGCGGCATGCATAAGTGAGTTCATGACTCAAACTTTACATGCAATTAAGTCACTTTTTATTTTATTGAAGTAGTTAGTGGTGCACGGAATGAAACACAGCGCTTCATAGTTAATTAAATTGATATTAAAAGAGGAAAATTCAATGAAAAAAAAAAACTTATAAATTAAAAGCATTTTGTACATTCTAATGCCAACAACGAGTCTAAAGAACTGACAGCTGTCAGAGATAAGCACTACGAGAGCAATACGAGATAGGGTAAGAAAAAAAATAATAATAATAAAAAAAATAAAAAGAATCTTGACTTTGTCTTTTAGCTACAGGGTGTGCAAAGTTACAAGTGATCCAATGGAGAACATTGTAATTTTTGATTTATATTCCCCTTTGGTAATATACTGCCTTAGTTGAAAATATATAAAAAATTTCCTAAATATTAGTAAAGCCTTCAATTTTAGCTAGGAGCAACCATTGACATTTTTAAAGAATTTTAGTATCTTTCAGCAGGTCTCCCAAATTTCGAAAGTATTGCTTATTTGACTTGTCTGGCTGTTTCACACTTTTTTGAAGTTCCAAGCTTAAAATCAAGAAGTCAAAAAAATATCTAAAAAGTGTTGGTAAATGCATTTGTTTTCAAAAATTATTAAAAAAATATTTTCAAATGATAAAATAAAAATTTCCAAGTGAGTTTTTTTAGTTTTATACAAAAAATGGCACTTTTCTGTACATTTTAAGTTGGTACACCCTGTCTTTACTATACTTGTCCATAGAAGTTTTTCCATTAAAGCTTTGCTCTGTTTGCACACACGCACATAGATCCAAACATGGACAGATGACTGATAAGAAGCGCCTTCTTTACTGCTACAAACGAGTGTCATTTGATAAGTTTTTAGCATCTGAAATGATAAATTAGACAATTATTAGTCAAGGCAGGCAAATAAAGGGTGTACAAAAATTAAAAAAAAAATATACACGCTTTAAGGGTATTCACAAGACCTAAATCGACTTGGTATGCATAGCCTAAATCTCTTTTTTTTATTACTTCACATAATCTTCTTTTTTCTATAACTTCTGAAATGTAAAATTTTTTAAAATCCAATCCTAAAATTATATATTAAGATCTTCTTCTTTAAATCTTCTGCCACCACGCCTTAATAATAATGTTATATAATTTTGCTAAGCTCCATAAATTTTCTTCTCCGTATTCAACTAATTCCCAACTATCATCAGTGATGAATTTTATTTCATATTTTAATCAAGCAATAGTCACTGCGACCTTTGTAGCTCCATAAGGTGTGTTCATTCGATTACTCACATGCAATTGTTTTAAGGTTACCCTCGCTTACTCGACTTTGCTGCATTGCATGTACGCGGGCTTTCCTGTCACTGCCACTGTCACCGTTGCTTGCTGCTTCTGATAAGAACTTTGAAATAGTTGGCATTGCTTACCTTGGCACCTGTACACGGGAAATACACTCGAATTGCTCAGAATTAGCCGTAATTAAAAAAGATCTCCAATATCAAGGGTGATGCGCTTCATATACCGTTACTCATTCACACGCATTTACACGCATTCACACTCATTTTATGCCGTTGATGACTTCTCTGATTGCTGACTACGTGCTGCGCTACGAATGGATAAAATTTATTACTGAGTATTTAAATAGGCAAAACAAAAAAAGAAAAAAAAACAAAAAAAGTATCTTGTAAGCGAAATTAAGAGCGCGTAAAAAATGCTGTTCAAATATTTACAAACAAATACTTGCACTGAGTAATGCCAAGAAGTAGAAATAATTTACATAAATTTATTTTTATTACTCGGAAAAGTTGCATTGAAAAATATTTTACAAGACTTGATTTATTGACGTAATAAAAATTTGTTTGCACTTGCTTCTAATGTATATGGCATTCTATATAAAAGGAGAAATGATTTTTTTTTTCTTTTTTTTATATTAAATTAAGTTATGTGCGCGCAATGCCGGGTAGATAGTTGCTTATAGGTATAGCGTAAATTAAATATTGTTTTAAGAACTTTTGAAAATTAAAAAATTATTTTTGAAGATTTTTTTTAAGCAGAAGTCTTGTCATGCTTTGATGTTCAATCAATTTGGAGAAGAGTTTTAATGTAGAATTTCTCGGAAATGAACTTGCATTGCTAAGATGAGTTATAAAGTGCTATAAGTATGGACTTATTTATGCCATAATTTTTCTGGTTAATAATCAGCAGAAAATAATGCAAAATCAGGCGTTACGGAAGTTCACCGTCGGATGTCTTTGGTTTCTGAAAAATTGCACTTTTCAGAAAGAACTCAAAGTTCCCTTCGTAAAAGATCAGATCTGTTTTTTATAGCCTGTTCCCGTAGTATTAAGTTTGTATATATTCTCGAACAGCAAAAAAAAATTCGATTCGCCATAGACCTGCCCGTCTGGATCTTGGGAACTAAATAAAGCTTAATCCCTCAAACTTAAGATTAATTGTATTTAATGAACACACACCCCCTCCCTAGAGTTGATTGAAATTTACCACTCCTCATTCTAAGTTTTTGTATGAACAAAATATTATTTATTTTATAAATTTTGCTAGAAACACCATATTTTGTCTACCTTTCGTTAAACCTTGTAACATGTTCCATTTAGGTCATGATGGGACTACTAAAACGGGTAGCTCTCTAACTAATCTGCAGGTACATAAGTAGGATTGGGAGTATCAGCGTCTTACAGATATTGATTTTCGTCTTCCGGGAGAGGGCTTTAATTCCAATTTGCTTATTTATTCCAAAATAGCATCTATTTGCAAGCGTGATTCTTCGCCTGATCTCCAGGCTGACGTTGTTGTTGCTGGTCGAATGAATATTAAGCTCAATTTTACTGTCTAACCAATTCGAAAACGATGAAATAATATTTCGTGAGATCAAAACTGCTGGTTTACAATTATAGATGATGATTGGAGTACCGCAATTATTGAGCATAGTTCAAAGTTTTCTCCAGGTTTTAGCAATTTACTGGAGATACCCGAATGTACATATATAAAAATCTAATAGATTCGATACTTTACCGGAATCTGATGACCAGTAGGTAGGTTGGTACTTATATCAAAAAATTAAACAAACTCCAAAACGGCAGAACCGATTTTGACGAAACTTTCAGTGCCATTCATTTAAAATCCGAGAGGGCTATGCCCCAGCAGCTAACCGTAAACATAATTCGTCATATCTCTGCATCCATTTGAGGTACAGAGTTGATACTTGGTATATATGTTAATGGGATCGAAAGAAGTAAGATCCATTGGAAAAGTGCGGATTCTATAGGGAACATACATAGAAACATAGGCCAAACAATTGATTTTGACCATAGGTTTTGTGGGACGCAGCAAAGCGAAACAGGTACAGCTAATAGATCCAGTACTTTGTCGGTGTTTAGGTGGGCAGTAGGTGGGCATACCGGTCGAAATAATTGTCAAATTTTTATTCATAATACATTTCCGAAGTTCATTAGGTTATTCTTCTCCGAGATTGAACGTCAAGCTGAGTTCGTGAAACATATTTTCATGCATGAGACAACGAGATAAAAAATAAACATGAAATATGCATCGAGGCCTTTGATTGCAATGAACTACATCATACATTTTAATTTTAAAAGATGATCTCCATGTAAAATGCCGTGTATGTGAGCAATCAATCTAAACGCCACAATTTGACATGTAAAGAGCGAATAGCCACACAAGAAGTCATCCAACATTTTGCCAAATAGTCAAAGCTTTTAAATACAGCGCGCAAAATTTCGAAACAATATATCTCAAGAAATATATTTCAATTATTTTTAGTTAAACGAAAAACGCGCAAATGTTTGTCATTAATTGTAAAAAGTATCTATAAAGTATAAAGTGCCAATAAAAATAAATATTTTACAGACAGCCAAGTCAGCATATTGTTAAGTTATTGTTTCTGGCCATCAATGAACAGATACATTTACAAAAAAAAAAAAAACACCCAACAACAATAACAAAAAGCGCAAGAAAACAATAGCGACAAGTCGTTGGCAGCCAAAGTCAGTGTTGTTTCCTGTATGAACTGCCTTATCTGCCACGCTGCTCGACCAACAAAATAGACATAAATCTATCTATATACAAAAACAAAAACAAAAAAAAAAAAACAAAACATATATATACGAATTATGTGTGTGTCTGGATATGTTAGCGTCTGATGTCGGCAAAGTGCGCCAAAATTTTTGCCGAAATGAGGTCAACAGACGCTTAACAACACACAAACGCACTGACTAAAGAACACATTGCGAGCGCATATAGGCGGGCAGGCAGGCAGGCAGCATGCTCTGCAGATACAAGATACATATGCTAGATACATACGCCTATAAACATGCCCAAACTAACAAGCTCAAAGAGCAGCAAGCAGCTAGCAGCATTATTAAGACGACTAAATAATTTCGTAAAAATTCACCCGCCTTCATTTTCATTCTTCCGCGTATAAAAAAAAAATAGAAATGAAAATGTAAAAATACAAAAAAAAAAAAAAAAAAAGAGAACTCTAACCGAAACAGACATAAACAAATTACACCCAGCAAGATACATATATATTTCTATATAGTATATAGTACTGAACAGATGGACAGCTGGATTAATGTTTGCATGGAAGCATATATTTGGAGGCATTTTAGGGACGGACATAAGGTTGTCTGTGTGTGGTTGGTCATGGCGTTTGAAATAGGCGCGCAAAAAACTAGACAAGCTAAAAGAACTTTACCAAGTCCAACTGAAGCACTTTGTGTACAAGTATATGCAAATACATATATTGTAAAAGTATCTAGATACAGTGTACAGTGAGATACTTGCGTTAATATTTAGTATAGATACTTGTACATGCTTTGGATTGAACTCGCATTGACAGCGCGTGGAAAATTTTAAATGCTTTGCTAAGTACAGTGAAATATGCTTGAATTAAACGGCAATTGGAGAGAAAAAATCTTCAGATTATATACTATTTTAAAAGAAGGAAAAAAAAAACGTCTTTTTTAAACCCTTCAACAATTATATGCAGCTAGCAGGAGGCGTCCAATGCTTTTCATCACAGAATTCATTTTTACTCTCCTTTTGTCAAATTGGTGACCCCGAGTATCTGTGGAGGAGTTAAATTGAGAGAGAGAGAGAGTGGAGTAACGTACAACTGATACAATACTTTGTTTGAAACTGATGTCTCATTCTTATTGAGGATATCTATGTCAATAATTGTTAAACAGATTAATTAATAAACAGCAAATAATTAGTCTTAATATATGACGAATCAGGCGTGTACGATGTCGCGGTATGTTTAAAAAAAACTGAGTCAGTCTGTTAACATCGAAAGTGACTTCCAAACTGATGAATCATTGGTCATGAAACATAGAGCAAATTAGAGCACTGAGAAAGAGGATAAGGTCGGAGAAAAAAAAAAGAAAGTGTCGAATGAAAAGAACTCTGCAGAAGTTTAGAGTACACATTGTAGAGCATGCCGATCGAGCATGTTGCGTTCGAAATATCAAAGAATATTTTCGCTTCCAAACACCCAAAATTAATGCTTGTGCTCGACTTTTACCGATTCACACAGTTTTTATTACTCCATTTTAATAAATTTTTCTTATCAACAAGTTTTGCTTTTCGATCGTAAATTGGCAAAGTGTGAGCTCAGCATTGTTGAGCCTCATTTCTAGCTAATTGTGGTTCGTCATGCTCTACAATGTGTTTATTTGAATGAATACGTGAAAACTGAACCTTTTTTATGACTACTGTGACTGATCAAGCTGATAAGTTGTAATCTCAAAAATTGCTTTTCAATTCGTAAAGCTTTGAAAAAATTGGGCCAAGTCGTTAAATGCAAGTCTTCAAGATGACATACAGTCAACGATTTGTTGAATATGTGTTTCAATTTTGCTATCTCTGTCTGTCTGTCCTCTTTCCTCGTTGAGATTTCGAAAGCTTAAATTAAAAAAAAAAAATTTGCTTTTTATACCCTTTAGCATATTTGATAATAAACAGTAGGAGCCATGACAGATCCCATACAGTATAGGCTTGATCAGCTGAGTTGATATATCCATGTCCGTCCGTCTGTCTGATTGGAGCAACATATCTTAATACTTATTAGAGATATAGTGTTGCATTTTGTTTATTTCGATAATCCTCTTCATATTCATAAGAAAATCAAGTGGTTAGCCATCTTCAGTCACCAACCAAGCCTCTATATAGACCACAAATTTCAGAGGTGAACATGTTGACAGCTAAATCTTTAATAGCTAAATTGTGACGGCTTATTGGGATAGTACTATAATATGATACGATATACGATAATATGTCATAAACGTTGCTAAGTTGTCGTGCACACGGCAACGAAGATTATAGGTATTTGTTCGGCCCGGTATGTAGCGCTGATCACGATCCAATATTAAATGTGTGATGGTGGATGATTGGGATAGCCGGTAGTCTAAGGTATGAGTCACGGGAGGGTGAGCACCTTGAGAGAGAGAGAGAGAGAGAGAGAGAGAAATGTAATTAGTAGGTGAGAGTGCTGCGGCTATAAAAGCGAAATGCAGATATCAGGACAATCTATAGTCACTTTATACAAATTGTGGTACGGGTCTCATAAAAGCAGAGCACGAAGGGTCAACTAAAAATCGTGGCATTCCATGATAAATCAAATATTGTAAAATAAGACTTTAAAATTTTTATTCTCGGCGACATCTCACCTTAACAACACAAACCGGGTCCGCTAGTTCGTAACTAAAAAAAAAGTTTTAGAGTAATAAGTTCCCGAGAAGCCTCAATACACATTAATAACCTAATGTGCTAACTCTGTCCTTCTATATAGAGACAGATATCGACTATATCGATTATATACACTGTGTGATGAAACAGACGGACAGATGGAACTCAGATGCTGATCGAGAATATATATCTTTTACTTTGTGGGTTCTCTACTGCTTATTTTAATACAAATTTTTACAAACTCCTTAACCAAATTAAAATACTGTGCCTCGCTCAATATGTGAAGAGTATAACAAGCAACACGGTTACTAATGAGTTGCAACAGTTGTTGTTGTTGTTGTTGTTTGTGTCGTTAGTGTTTTGTTGCAATCACAGCTAGTTGTGGTTGTTGTTGTTGCAATTGCTGTTGCTGTTGCCGTTGCTGCAACAAAATGTCAAAAAGCAACACTTGAGGCTTGCGCGCGCGCGCTTTTCCAGCAATAAGCAATGAATGGAGCAATAAGAATTGCGCGTAGGCGTCTTGATTTATTACCAATTGCAAAGCAAAGCAAAGCAAAGCAAAATGAAGCCAAGAGAAGAAAAAAATAATAGAAGAAAAAATGGTTGTTTGGTTGCTTGGTTGGAGATGGTAGTCTCTTTTCTTGAAATCAAAATCATTCATCATCAAAAGCGCTTCGCAGAAATTGAAGCACACAACTGGAACTCCATAAGCGAGCATGTTTCTTCATTTTTAAGCAAGCGTTTGCTTTGTAATTGAGTTTCGAGCGATTTGAGTGGGGAGTTTTGATGGCAACCAGGGGCCACAGCACAGCAACAGAGTGGTGCACTTCAAACAGCTTTTTTTTCTATTATAAACCGATGAAACATCAGCAGCCACAGCAGAAGATTGCAAGCACTGATGTTGCTGACGATCTAATAAATCCTTGAATTGCGCCCACGCATAGTCGCCTGAGCAGTGCTTAAGCATGGTGTTTAGGCAACTCAATCCCCACTCGAATTCGTGTAAAGAGTGCAAATGTAGCGACACATACAAGTGATCGAGTTTCGACTTCAATTTCGAATTTAGTTCAGCGGTTTTGGTTTAATTTCGGGCTGAAAATCTTACCGGAAATGAGTTCTGAATTGATAGTTCACTCATTATGCCAGCAAAAAGCATTGCAATCAAATCAATAAATCATTAAAATATGAATACAATTCTTGGCTGCTTTGATGCCTGCCTGCCTGCCTGCCTGAACTCTGCGGTCTGTAATCAAAATAACTACAAAAAGCAGCAGCAGCAGTTGGGGGAAAAGAGCATACAGGGCGGTCGATCGGTCGATCGGTCGGTCGGGTATATATAGACAACTATAATAAGTGGCAGCAGGCAGGCAGGCGATCGCTATAGAACATTTGCTCCAACGATCGTTTGTACGTTCGTTAGCCTCCAATGACAAATTGCTTGCGGGCATGGCAAAGTTATTACTTGAAAAAACCGCAAGAGAACAGCAGCCGCAACAGCCACAGCAGCCGAGATCATTACCATATTCGAGAAGAAGAAGAGAAAAAAAGAAGTACTTGAATGAATTGATCCATTGGAGTAGTGTAGTAGTTGTTGGTAGTTGCTTAAAATCAGGCGCACCCTAAACGTACTACAAGCCAAGTTGGCCAACAGCCATTCGCAGTAGTCAGTAGTCTTCAGAAGTAGCAGCCAGCAACGCGATCATCTCTGCGCTGTCGGTTTAGATCTGATCCTGCTTCATAGGAAAACAGCAACACAGTAAAAAGTTTTTACCACTCTCACGCATCTCATCGAATCATGCGCAGTGCGAGTCTGGGTGCGGTTCAATTCAGTTCGAAGGCTTCGGACTAAATGATATCCATACGCTTCAACTTAAATTGTCTGTCGTTCTGATCGCTCGATTTACTCGATCTGTGTAGGAATGATACAAGTTTTACATGCGCGTATTATGCGCAGAGGGTTGTTTCTTGAGTTTAATTAGTAAATAGAAATGTTTATTGGGGAATCAGATCTCATAAGAAACTGAAAAGGCTGCTGTGGATTTTTATGGGCGCTAAGCTGAAGTCTTTGAAGGGCAACTCATTAACTCTAACATTCTGGCCTCAAATTCTGCAAATTCAAATATAATCTGTGCACACCGTTCAAGTAGTTTCGCCAATCGTTCATGAAACCGATAAAGTATTACGAGCGGTACGGAGTCGAATTCTCTGAAATCATACTCATTGCGGTGGGAGACCCTCAAGGCCGTATACTGTGACCCACATTTTACACGCATTTCTACACAGCAGGTACCAACTTTTGTTGAGAACACATCTCTGCTTGAGACTTTCCGAAATTCCAGCGCTGAATCAGATATTAGCTGTTAAGATGGACGTATGGTTATAATATTAGGATTTACATTTTAACAATGTACACAAATAAGATGACTGGAGATCATATCTACTGATCCCATCCGAACCTATGGTTATTTCATTTTGATTTAGATTTTATTTTATTAGGTTTAAGAACTTGATCGCAGCTGAAGCTGTCCTATCGCCAATAACTGCTTGAATCATTGACTTAACACACAACCCTCGCACTAAGTATGCTAGCCAAAGCCAAGCTTCCCAAAATAACTAACCAAGCATAAAGGCGAGATTTATGGAGCAACAAACTTCTTTGTTCGAGTTCTTCTTTGAATCTTTTTTGCTGGTTTGCTGACTGCCTGCCTGCCTGCCTGCCTTGAGGCGATACTTGTTGCCAGAGTAAAGTAGAGTATCTGCAGAAGAAGTATAAGTATCTGAGGAGTATCTGTGCTGGTAAGCAACAAGAATGTTCTTCACACAGCTAGCTAGCTAGCGCTACACAATGCTCTACATACGCTGCTTACGTATCTTTATGTATCTGTTGTATAGAAAAGTATCTGCTTGAGTTCTTACTTCACCTTAATCAACAAGCAGCTTTGCTATTTCTAATGAAAATTGACGCCGTATTGGTAATTTAAGTGGTTGCTTCTTCGCAGCGCGAATTATTCTTACGCTTTACATGCCACAAAGAAATGAATACAAACTGTTTACTTTTACTCTGAGGCGTTCGATTTCGCTGTTGCGATAAGTTGAGGCATGAATTTTCATTAAGAAGCAAGCGTGTTGCTATAAACACAAAATATTTGCTAAAATAACACACACACACAGATAGATAGATAGATGGATAGATATGTCTTATAGATAGATACACAGATACATTTGTATCTGTAGCTGGCAGCTGTGCTTCATTCAGACTTGTTTTGAGCTCTGATTTCAATCTTGATGTTCGCAAGTTTCACATGGTTTGTTTTGGTATTTTGCCTATAGATACTTCGCATAGATTTCAAACAGATACAAAACGAACGATTGTGGAGTGTTTATATATTTTTTTTTTTAGTCTTTTTTTGTTTTGTTTTGTTTTTCAACTACTTTAGGCTACTTACTGTCAATACCTGAGTTTATAATTTTTTTTGGTTTTCTTGATGTAGATGTTTAGTTTGTATCTCACAGCAACAGATTTCGTTATAATTCTTAAATGTATCTCATAATTTAATATCTTTCAAATTGAATATGTTGTAGCCTAAAGCTAAAATCTTTCAGTTTATAGCGTTCATGGTTCACACTTCCGCTTGCGTGTTTCCAATGTCAAAAGCGGATGCGCTTGCTATTGTATCTTTTGCTTGTAGCCGTTTAGCAGCATGTTGCAGCCAGTTTGCCTGCCAGCTTTCTGCTGCTAGTATTCGCACCCGAATGTGAGTTTCTTAATTTGTGTTTGGGCCTTTTTTGTGTTTATTTATTATTCTTTTTCTCAATATTATTATTAGTTAAAAAAAAAGAAAGGAAGAAAGACGAAATTATGTGCTTTTGGTTTGCACAGATGTTGACAGATACGCGCGGATGAGTTGAGTTCAGACGGCGACACATACTGCTGCAGCTACAATGCCGCATGCCGCATGTGTTGCACATTGAGATTGATTAGTTTCGATGTTTGTTTGCTTTTTATTCTGCTGCGCGATCTTTTATAAAGTTCAATAACATGTATGCAAAGTGTGTGCGTATGTGTGTGTGTGTTTGTGTGTTTAAGTATCTCTATTTGTATTGCTATTTCTGTATCTGTATCTCAGTATCTCGCATTTCGTGTTCATTTCATTAGCTGCTGCCTTCTCGTCCATGTGTTAAAGTTTGGCGCAGATCCTGTCTGCCCTCATCTGCTGCGTTGTCGCTGCAAAGAGAAATCGATTATCGCTTGCTGTAGGACTGGCTTTAGCTTTATAACGTGGCATGTTGCAACATGCCACACCTACTCACTCGTCGCTGCGCCAGTATGCCAGCGGCTCTTTCAGTCTCACAAGTCGTCAGTGTACTGCTACCTGCCTACTGTAGCGCAAAATGTCGCCACTCCACTTTATGTATCTTGTTTTTTTTTCTTTTTTTTTCAAATTGTATCTTTTTCCTTTTTTGCAAAAGTAAAAAATAATATTTCGCACCCAAGTGGGTGTCGTCGATTATGACGAATTTTAAGCTGACTTATAAACCGCGTAGTATCATATGTAGTGACTGACTATGCTGTACGATTGTATCTTGCCAGGAGCACTGTGTTGCCGTGTGGGAGCTGGTTGCAGCGTAACCAGTTCTCGGTTACTTCGCCCTGCTGCACGCAGGCGCAGTATTTGTTTGTGTCGCTTCTTATGCTTGCTTGCAACATAAAGTTGTCGCAACTTTTTGATAACATTTTTGAAAACAAGAACAACAATTTGCATGCAGGCGTTTTTTGGTCTTTTTTTATGTTGTATAGCTACGAGTATGTATCTATTCTACTTGTACGAGTTTGCTGCAACTAGAAACTTTGAAATGATTTATTAAAAAATCGGTTTTGTACGTTTGAACAAAATGAAACGTTAAATATGAAACGTTGTGCGAGTAGCGTATGTAAAATAGTGACAGATAATGTCGGCAGTGCTGTTAGGTTCTGGCTTGTGAGTTCGTCTTTGATTAACAGCTTTTTTTACATGAGATACAAAGCATGCCACACTTAAAATCTACAAAAAAAAAAAATTCTTTATTACTTCAATATAAAGTAAAAGGTTATCAAATCTGTGTGAAAGTTTTCGGCGAGTATACTCTAGCTAAAGCATCATGTCGGAGGTGGTTTGGTCGCTTTAAAAGTGGTGATTCTGAGCTCGAAAACAATGAACTACCGGATCAACCTGAATAGTTTAAAGAAGAAGTTGAATCATTGCTTTCGCTTTTGTATCTCAGCTCCTTGAACGCCAATAAATGGAAGGGTTTTCGCATCGCATTGTGACTGGCAATAAAAAGTGGATCCATCACTATCCAACCATCAACATACTTCGCAAATTCATTCTCCGAATATTCATAGTATGAAGCTTTTACTCTGTATTTGGTGGCACCAGCCTGTAAGTGAGATCAAATTAGGTTTTTTTTACCAAAGTTAAGCAGAGCAATAACATATTTTTCTTACAAAAATTCTAAATGCGGCTTAGGTTTGCATATTAAGTGCCAAATATAAATGTTGTATGCCACCAACAACAAATACAGAAAAAGAAATATTAATAAAATGCACAGCATCGGCTGCTGCTTCTTTCTCACAATTCCATTAGGGTTTCTTAATTAATACTAAAAGTTGAGTCGATGTAGTTAGCTTGTTCTGCAGTTTGAAGAAACAGATCTGGTATATAATATGTGATATAACCAACAAATTTAAAATATTTCCGTAATTTGAAAATTTCTGATTCTAAATGACGTCGATTTTTTCGTTATAGAATATTACTAATAGCTTTGCTTCCTATAGTAGTACAGTCCTTCAATTTAATTTGCACCTTGGAATACTTACGAAAAGCGTCACGAATCAAATACGGAATTCCCTTGTCACAAATTGCCATAAAATTAGAAAAAGCTAAGCCTCAAATGAGGCGTAGGATGAATCGATTTATTTGTTACAGCCAATACATTCTATAAAACAATAATAAAAGCTTATTTTTTTTTGCTATTACATAATAAATTCTATAAATAAACAACAACAAAGTCAATCAAAGCAGCCACTTACGCAACTTGAAACAAGTTCTAATATAGAAAAGATACAAAAAACGATCCAAAGACAAATATAGAATTGAATTATTTGCGTTTAATATAAAATATTTATTTTATTTTATTTTATTTTACAGAAACTCATTTTAATAGATTTTCAAATAAAAAAAAAAATCGTAAAATGAATTTTCTTTTTTTTTTTTTTTTTGCATATTGGAAAATTGCGAAAAACTGGCAAAAAAGCAATAAAAATAAATCGCTAAGCGCTGTTGAATTTTTGTGAAAAATGTTTTTAATTAAATAAAATTGCCGAAAATTAGCAACGCATTTTAATTTCGCCCCTTGCCGTTGTGCTCCCCTACACAGTTCGCTCCATTCAAAGTTGAATACGATGGCGGCAGCAATTTTTGGTTGCGGCAGCAATTATGCCATTTGTGTGCAATTTACTGGAATTACTTTTAGTTTTTAATGCTATACCCTACAGCGTTGAAACATAGAAAATGTTAGCATTAGAAATTATTTCGTTACACAAAATATATATATTATAGCGAAGCTATTTGAAAGTGAAGAGGAAAACAGAGAGAGTGGTAGTAGCAGACATAGCAGCAAGCAATGAAAATCAAGCATATTGCAAAAAGAACAGGACGAACAACGTTTTTCTACATCCTGCTGCCCGTTTTCTGTTTCATTTACTCTCTCGTTCCATCTCTCTCTGAAACAGTGCAAGGCCATCTTCATTAAAAGTAAATGTTTCACATTGAACTTTTCTGAGTGTTCACCACTCACATTCTTCTCATAGTTCAACTCATAGTTCACTCCCCCCATTTGAGCCACTACAAACTCGGCTAACCTCATGAAGCTGGTATGCAGCTTCGTCTATACCCAGTCCAAAGTTTTCAGAATATATTTGAGCTTCCATTTTATACAGTTTGCCATTCAGTTGCCAAAAACGTTAATTGAATTGGTTTGTTGGTTGGTTTGTTGGTTGGTTGGTCTAAGTTCTGCCACTGCTTCCAATTCGAAATAGTATTCAACTCTCTGTGTGTGTGTGTGTGTGTGTGTGTATGTGTGTGTGAGTTATTTGCCTGGGTGTGTGTGGCAAATTGACATGAACCAATTAATTTTGACTGCCAAAAAATTTTTTAACGACTAAAAACGTTTAAAATATTTATTTTTCTCGCAGCTTGACTACTTTTCTTTTCTTCTTTTTTCTATCCAAATTTTTATGCCCGAATCGTTTAAGCTGCATTCAGCTACACATTCAAGCGCTACTGTATTCATTCAAGCATAACGAATCGCATAATCATGCACCCAAAAAATAGAGAAAAAAAAAGCCAGGAAAAATCGCATACAATTTATGACCAAAATCAGAAAATGTGACATAATTTGAAGATACTACTGCATGGGCGGACTGCAGCGGGGAGTGTCAGCATACACTCAGGCATGCTTCACTGAATGTGAAAATTAATTAGCTGTGAGATTTCGAAAGATTTAACCGAGACCGAGACTAAAAGGGGGAAAAAATCCGTAAAAAAAAGAATCAAAACCAATAAAAAAATTCGTCAAAAATTTGTTCAAGAAAGAAAAGCTGAACTTTCACTCGACCAACACACAAAAAAAACCGAAACCGAAATTGAAATATGAAAGCGAAAAGCTTTGCAGCTACTCAGCGGAAAACCATTTGAACAAAATGTCGGCCTACGCAAATTGAGTGAATGAATGAAAGAAGCCGCAGTTGCAAGACCACAAATCGAAGGCGCTTCATGTGTATGGTGGGAGATGCACCAAATTAATACTCTCAAATGATGGCAAGCAACGTGATGCGAGTTTTAATTGTTTTTCTTTATACTTTTTGTTGTTTGATGGCAAATGAAAGCATTAACAGTTAAAAGTTTTAAGAAATGTAAAACGTACAATTTATACAATATCAACTTTTAGCAATGAAATTTAATTCGAAACCTTATAAAATTTACATCTCGCATCATTTCGGAACTAACTTTTGAGTGCGCCTTTAGGAAAAAAAAGTTATTTGTGGAAAATTGAAAAAATGTTGCAGACGCTATTTTCAGGTGTCCCGAGGCATTTATTTTTTTTATTTGGCATTTTAAGGCATTGGTGCCTGGTTTCTAAAGGACTTCTTTTTCAGCTTACATGAGAACCTATCTGACGAAAGTTAAAGTATTGTTGTTGTAGTATAATCCGAAGATAGAGTATTTTCTTACGCTGTACCTGTAAAGTATTCGAGGCATATATAGTAATCCAATGGCAAAGAAATACTAACAAATATGCATGAGTTGTTCGACTCTTTTCATTGTGTATGGGAGCAGCAGTAGTTGGGCCTCTCACAAAATTTATCGATATTTTGGAGATTTGTTTTCTATTTCTGGTATCTTTTAACATTTTTGGACAAAAATGCATAGCCACATTATTATTCAACAATAAAACTTCACTTTTTTGTATTGTTAATTGGAAATAACGACCAAAGGACGAATACTAATATACACAAATCTGGCGTGAAGTCTGTTCTATAACACTTGTACGAAGGAATCAAAGCACGAACATCTTGTCGAGTACACCCAAAAAAAAAATTTCCTAAAATTTAGGAATCATTACCTAAAACAATTTTTTTTACCTAAAACAGGAATTTAAGGTAAAATTTTGCCTAAAAATGAATTTTAAGGAAAAAGTTTGCTAATATTTTAGGTAAAAAAATTTTTAATTTAGGTCATAAAATTCATTTTTAGGCAAAATTTTACCTTAAATTCCGTTTTAGGCAAAAAAAAATTTTTTAGGTAATGATTCCTAAATTTTAGGAAATTTTTTTTTTTGAGTGTACAACATGATATTATTTACAGTCTGAGTCTTATTCTACTCAAACTTTTAAAATACCTCATTAACAATTCCATTATTTACTCATTGATTCTTTTTTTTTTTGCTGAACAGTTACACTGACTTTTTTCTCCAAATTGTGAACAAATCCAATTGGTCTGTCCTATCTCTGTCTCTCTTTGGAACATATTTCCATACAAAATACTCTAATGTGTGGAGCTAAGGATTTCCCTTTGATAGTTGGTATCACATACGCATTTACCATTATATGACAATTTTTTGTGGGGTCTCAGCTTCACAAAGTACCAAGGCGACATATGTCTTCGAATTTTCGTGCGGTTCGCTTTGTGCAATTATGGAACCTTTTTTGATGCACTCGCTGCAAGCTTCAAAATAGAATAAATTCCTAAACAGAGATAATACTTTTTTGGACTTGCAAAATCAGCTACGAAGATGTTGGGTATAATTGGGCAAGAATTCTTGAAAGTTAGCTTATAACTAAAGATAGCCTATATTTTGGGATGATTAGGGATATGAAAGATCTGATCCAAGCCCGTTAAACTCGAAACTACATCAGAACAATATACCAAGTTGTTGCTGTTTCTTAACGACGTGCCTCAGGCGCTGTACCGGCGGAGTTTTACAGCCAAACTGTCGACGTAGATGAAAGATGCATTGGCACTTTCGTCGATCTGACAGATCGACCACCACACTCCAAAAATTTCGTTACATTTGAAGTCTGAAACACATTCTCCTTGACCTCAGCTAAGTTCGCTACTAAGTGATGCTGTGGATCCCAGCAAATGGTCTAAGTAGATATTGCTTCTGGCTGCCGTGTGCTTTGGGGAGCTGTCAATAGCATCTACATTTAATTTAATATCTAAAGTCGCGTTGGGATGCGTCATAGGGCCCCAGAGTGCTATTTGCACCTTGTGAAGAATGATTAGATAAGATTTGGTACCACTCAGTTTTCACTAGACCAAGGCGACATAAGTTAGTACAGGCCTGACGACCGTTGTGTTATATTAATGATGCAAATAGAGTCCAAAATTACACCAAATGACGCTTGGGTTCTTTAGATAGTTTGAGCTATGTTCGAAGTAAGGATAAGACTCTGAAGCTCGTGCTCTGCTACATTCCTGTTACAAGCATCAGCTCGATCTTTTTTAAGTTCAACACAAGATCATTCTGTTGCAGCCTCGAGGTACTCTGCATCTTGGCTAAGGGTTTTTATTTCCATACGTACAGCCTCTATTCCGCAGATTGAAGATCGCTCTCCAAAAACCCTTGCATGTATGTTTGAAGGACATTCCGTAATGCAAGCATCAAATAAACTTCAGAGCATGTTGCTCGCAGAAATGTATTTATGCCCATGCAGAACTTCAATATTTTATGGCGAAAATATTTATTTTCATTGATCTAGGAACAACACAATTCATAGTTCAAAATATGCAACAAGCCATATACTTATGAGCAGCACGTTTCCAACTACGCCGAGATGCAAGTCATCATCAGTCAAGTACAAAGTGCAACGAAAAAAAAAAAATTAATTTCCGAAAATGCAGCCAAATTGCATGTTCCAGAACCACGCCTAAAGTATCTAGAACTTAAGCAGCATTTAGTAGCTATTAGCATAAGATTGCTCTAGGCATTCATCGATCGTCGTGTACTGTCGTTTGCTGTCTGTCTGTCCGTTCGTGCAACATGCATATGCAACATGCAGCAGCAATTGCAGTCATTATAGGGCTTCAGTGCAACGCCTACTGCTGTTCCTGTTGTTGCAAGACATGTGAAAACTGTCAAGTAAAACTGAATAGGCAGGCTGCCATGCAGCCAGGCAGCAATTGTTGCTGACGATCAAAGATGTTTTGCTGACTCTAAATCTGTGTTTTGTGCTACGATGCCGCCGCCACCGTCATTGCTGCTCGTTTCGATGCAATTCTTCTTTTTTTCCGTTTTTTTTTTTATTTGTAAATGACACTGACGCTGATTGCAGCCTGTGGCGATATTTTGTCGTCAGCAGAGTATCTGCTGCTGCGACTGCTGCTGCTGCTGGTGCTGCTGCTGTTGATAATTTTCATGATGACGACAATGATGAAAGCAGTAAATGTGTAGAATGGTAGTTGTTGGTTGTGCCGGGTCTTTTGTGGTGAAGCTGCTGCTCCTTCATTTGCATGTTCAATGTTCAATGTCAGGCAATAAAAGTAATTTGTGTTGATGTTGCACTTATACGACAGTCTATCTTATAGTTGCATGCTTAAATTGCAACAAAAAAAAATCAAAAACAAAAAGCAAAAAAAATTGAATAAAACGAAACAATAAATTCCAATCAAATTGCAGCAGAAACATTAAACCTTGCATTGCTGTTGCTGCTTGTCAATTGGCTGTCGTGCAACATTGTTGTTGTTGTTGTCGTTGTTGTCGTTGTTGCTGTCGCTTTAAGTAGCAACAATTGTTTTGCAACAAACAGATACATAAACTTACATACATATATAAAGACAGTCCGACGGACGGACGGACATACTGATTGAATACAACAAATGCTGTCCACTTTGTAAATCATCAAAGCACGCACCTGTTCAGCAGAGACTTGTTATGATGCTTGTTTGGTATTGAGATTATTTATTGATTGAGAATCGATCGGTGATTAAGAAACAATAAAATGAAAAACAAATTCAAATAAAAAGTGTTTAATTTAAACCTTAATACCCTACATTATACCTGATACTTAATAAATTAAAGCCATGTCAAACTAGGTTTCCCGGAGGTTTCCCGGTTTCCCGGAATAGTTGGTAGCAACTGTGTGAGAAAGCTTCGGCGGTTTCTTGTGATTGCCGCTTACCAACGTCTAGTTACATGCCGAATAATTAATATTCCTTTACTTCAATCTTAAATAACTCTAATACGCTACATCATCAATCTTGCCACACCGATCAATTATGCAAAATTTCTCTCTAATTATATACGAGTTTGTATAAAATATATTGCCATCCATTAAATGTCAGCAATTTGTTGTGAACAATTTATTAAAAATCCGCTGATTGAGCACGAGATACAAGTTACTTCTAGCATGGAATGGTGTGGAGCGCATCGCCCTTGTAGCTGCCAGTACGAAAATTTGAAGGACAGCCAACATTAAGTGGCTGCTACGAGTAGCTAATTTGCATCTCTCTCTAAGTATAGGGCTTGCATCTGTTTCAGCCAATCGCTGCCGGCATTCTAGAACACCCAAATCGTGGGCAGATGAATCATTAGACATAACAGACAGACGGACAGTCACTCATATAGCAGCACAGATAAATATTTGTGTCATGCTGCATTCGTAGAATTTTCATTTATTTACAAACTTTGACTTTTGTTATACGTCAAATGAAATTCTGCTCTGCTTTATTTTTTTTTTTTTTATTTTTTTATATCTGAAGAGCTTATTCAGCTGATGAATCATGCGTAAATTTGCTTTAAGAAATAATGAGTAGATTGCAGTTGCCGCGAAATGTGAGACGAGTTTGTGGAAATAATTATTAAAAATAAATAAATAAACAATTCAAAATGGCAAACAAAACAGCGAGTTGCAGTGCATTGCATCATTACCAACAAAATGCTTGAGAGGAGCGAAAATAAAGATCGATTGTATATAGTGAGTGGCTCAACATTAGTCGTTCGCTCGCAATGACATCCAAACTTTACATATGACAGCGTTTACATTTTTAGCAGACTTCAAATAGTTCAGGAAATTAGTCCTGCAAAATTTTGTCACGAGTTTGCATGGAATTTCATAAAATTTCGTCATATTTGATTTGGCGATCTATTTGATGCAGAAACATGATTATAACAGTACCAGGAAATTATGAACCAGTCCTCTAAAATAAATATGTATATCTTATTTCCAAAACGGTATGAGCAGCGGTCTGGCTGATCATACTCTTCCAAAATGAGCAATCGGATGTCAAAAAGAAAGATAACGCCTCTGTTGTCCATAGTCAAGCGTCTTATGATCCGTCTAAAGACTTCGAAGAACAGGCTCTCCCGGCTGGAAGAAATTCTTAACGGCGTAAGCTTTAATCCCGAACTCAAGTTATCGATTGGGACAGCCCAGAAAATAGCACACAAAAAGAAGTAGCTAACATCGGTGAAGGTTTCTAAGCAGGCCATATTTTGTGAATTGCTCGAAAACACGAATCGAACCAGATCTGCTCGTCTAAATGTGTTTCCATTTGACTATCCATCTGCCTGTCCAACACATTCGTATGCCACCCCCCTCTTTCTCCGCTCGAGTTGCACTATCATACAGTCGCCGCAAAGTATGAATACTTTTCGCGAATCATCAGATCCTATTTACCTACCACAGCTGACTAGATCGGGCCATCGGAACTAGCTATATTAGCTTTTCTGGGTATTTCTATTAGGTTTGCTGCCAAAGTTTCCTTCACTACCGTACAGCACAAACGTGTTGCGTTGGCAGACCTGAATCTGCGGTACTGCGCAAGCGCAGGGCGATTTCTGGGCGTAAGCCGAAAACTGCCGAAGACCACTGTCTCCTACAGTTGTCAGCTTAACCTGGTGACTGGAGTCGCTGTAGAGGTATGCTTGACTCGTTGACAACATATAACCTGCAACTCAGACTGTAGGACTTTATTCTTTCAAACCTCAAGAAGTTTCGCTTCTATCGCGCGTGATCTCTACGCACCTCTTTTTTGTGTATTATGTCACTGAATTCCGAAACTGCTGGACCGATTTTGATGAAATTATTTGTGTGTGTTTTAGAGGGTCCCTGGATGGTTAAGATTCACAATTGGATCCTATATTATTGGAAAAAAAAGCGGAAGCTAAAAAGTTTGGTGTGATGCAAAACATGGTGTCGACAGCGATGTCTAGAAATTTTTTGGTTTAATTTTTGAGAATTTTTTTTTTTAAGATGTTTTGAACATATAACCTCTAAATTTTACTTCCCACCAAATTTTTTGACTTTCGCTTTTTTTCTATTATATATTAAAAAAATGTAAAAAAAAAAAATTTTAATTTTCTCCAAATTTTGTTTTGCTTTCTATTTTTCTTACGATTTTTTTTTATTTCATTTCAGGTAAGTTTCAAAGCTTCACGTTTAAACTCTATGAAGTTCCTTGGAATGCACTGAGCAGTTTTTAGTTAAGTATGAACACCTTAAATCCGTTACTACGGAATGAAACCTGTAAACATTTCAGTAATTCCTATTACCTATTATATCTCAAGAGCGTCAGAAAATAAGGACCATCTCTCTATCAAAATTTGCACAATTTTGAAGTGGAAAAAGAAGTTAATTTAAATATGTAAAAAAAAAAAAAAATATTTCATTTTATTTATTATATACATTTTGTGGAAAAGCTTCTCAATTGCTTTCAGAAGAAAAAAAAAATCGTTACAAAATGACCTTCCTTCGAAGCTTCTTCGGAAGGAGAGTATTAAGAAATAAAAATAGAATGGGAGGTCCTTCGTTTTTTTCTTAAGTTGCATACATGAAGAACAGCTGCCTTTCAAAATAAGGCTCCCATAGCTCGGACAATAACGTGTTATAAAAAAACAGAGATTTGATGTGTTGGAGGCTCAAAAATAAAAATACTTCTAGGTGTTCTGGAAGTTTCGAAGTGCTACTGCGTTTTCATTTCGTATGATTTGATATGTGTTTTTTACACCCGGTCACCTCTCTGTTGGATCAAATTTCTTCTATCAATTTGTTTATATTCAAACACTTTTCATACAGCTCTCGCATACCGCATATCGCTGCATGTAGCTGTTATATTGTTTTGATAAATTTGCGCACAAACAATTTCAATTTAGCTGCTACTTCATTCTTTCACTTGACTGGACTTGACTTGACTCGACTTGGGGCAGTCCAGTTCTGTTGTGAGAGACCATGCCACGCCAGCATTTCACTTGTCAACGATGAGCGTGAAAAAAGCTGATTGCACTTGAACTAAAGTTTGTGCAGCGCTAAGCAGGACGGACAGTAGAGGATAGTGGGACAGTTGTTGAGTGTTTGCTGCTGTGCAATTGGAAAGTACAAATAGAAACTAAGCTGACCACTAAAACTGACTTGACTGACTGACTGAGTGAGTAAGTGACTGAGTGAGTGAGTGAGTGAGTGCAGTTTGCATTCGTATATGCAGCAACTTGTTGCCTAACGGTAGCCAAGTTAAAACAACAACAACAACAAACCGAAAGGCGGACGACTGTCAGTTGTACGAGCGTCACACTAGAAGTATGCAAACAGTTGTCAGCTGTGATAAAGTATTTTTATCAAACTTAACAGACAGACGGACAGCAGCACATATAAGCGCAGTATGGCCTTCAAACAAAAACCAATGAAAGCTTTTCTGAAACTACTAAAAATATTCAATACTTTTGGCACACACCTCGTATCTGTAATGCCGCAATGTCGCGGCATGGCTGTATATACACTTTGAAATGCGGTCGTTTGCTTTAAATGCGGATTTTGCTGCACTTGGCTCTGGTTTCAGCTGTTTGCGCTGTTGCAGCTCGACATAGTTTTCAATTTACTTATAAGCCGCCTCAGCGACAGCAATTTACGTCATAAACATTTCAAAAAGTCAGTTTAACTTGTTATTGTGCAGCAGATACTTTTTTTCATTTTTATTGTTTTCCTAATACGCTGTGAAGTTCAATGTTGCGTTGTTTTGTATCTAAAAGTAAAAGCATTTGTTTTATTTTTTTTTTTTTTTTCAACTTAGTTAAAAACATTTACATAAAAAACTTAAAAGTTTTGCAAACTTTGTTGCAATTGAAACATAGGAAAATGCATTTTGCACAAATTAATGAAAGATACTTTTTAATGAAAATCAATGAAACGAAAAAGCGACACTAAAAACAGTCAAACATATACATCTATAGGATTTAGCCTGCTAGGGAGACAGAGATATAATATAGAGATTGAGAGAGGGAGCTTACTCCCCCTGCTTAACATCCAGTCAGATTTTCCCAGATTTTTTGGTATTTAATTAATTTTAATTTAATCCCTCCTCAAGCTGAAGAAGTTATTTAAATTAACCATGAAAAATAGGCTTCGACGAGATGAATTGATGTAGCCTTATCCGCCCTTCTGTCTGTCCTTCCATCTGTGTGTCTGTCCAAGAGATAGTTTCTATGAATAGATAAAACTTAGAGGAACTAAACTTTTGGAAAAAAAGCTCTCAAATATTGCTACATAAATATGACGTGTGCAGGGCATAAAATAGTTGAACACCTCGACTATATCTCATCTCGACTATAGCCCTTTCAATGTGGCTGGAATTCTGGACTTAGCTGGGTTAATATTTAGTCCTAATTTGGAGCATAAAGCTCGTATGATCTTGATGTCCCTTTTTGATTTGTGTCATCGCATTTCCCAATGCAATTAATTACAATGTGAGGGAGTCCAGTAACTGATCAACTACAAGGCTTCACAGAAGAGTGCATATCTCACCACCTCTTTTTCGGAAAGATTAGTCACAACTATACCCAACTACTAGCCAATTTGTAAGAGTAGAATCTATGTTTCTGCTATTAACTTCACTTGCAACTGCTGTATGAGATGTGTTGTCTAAAACACCTCCTATAAACATAAACACGCAAAAGAATGGCTCTTCGGGCGTCTTGTATCGAGGAGTTCAACTGGTGTAGATTTCTGTGCAGTGGTTTGTTCAAGTATTATTTTATTTTATTTAGGTCTTCAGCATAAAAAGGTGAGGCTTATCGGTCTATAGGACTTTTAACCTTCGTAGAAGCTTTCGGAATAAAAGCAACATTTGTTTCTCTGCAGCACAGCGGAACATAGTGGACGACAGTTCAGAATATTTTTAGCAACGGATATACTAAGAGGTTGAAAACTTTCTTTAGTAGTGCTGGAAAGAATTAGCTAATAGCACATCTTAATCTATTCTCCCTGAAAATTTTACTGTGTCTAGTTTTCAATTTGTTCTCCTAGCTTTACATTGTTGGAAATAGTTTGGTGTATTAACTACCATAATTGAGTTGGGAGAATGTGTTTTGAGCGAATACCTGAGACCTTTTTTCGTTTTGGACAGAGCTCTAAAAATTCTAGTTCTAGGTTTGGTGTCTGCAATGTTGACTCTAAATTAAGGAAGATTAAATCGTTTGGCTTTCCATATGATCCATTTTAATTATGTTCTTCAGGATTAATTGTATATTCCAGCTAATCTCCAGTGCGTTTGGATTTATTCTAAGTCTTTCTAAATCCCTCTTCCACCAATAAGTGTCTTTGGCTGAGTTAACTTCTTTCACCCATTCAACCATTCACTCAACTCATTAACCATTAATACTAGGCTTAGTGCTGGCTTTCAAAGAAAAGAAAATTTAAAGCCTCTAAGTGGTACTTCCGGTGACTTTCAGAAATTTCCAATTGTCTTGTCTAGGAGTCTCAATACATTTCTAAAAATTCGAGAATTTTGTTGTGTTGAATAGTATGATTCTATGAGCTGACATAGCTGGTTCATTGGATACCCTGCAATTATTAACAATGTTAGAAGGTGATGTCAATGAATTCTCGGCCAAGTCTTGTTACAAAAAAACATCATTTAAGTGCTAAGCTAGACTTAGATATGGATATGCCTTGCATTAAATTTTTGCTGCTATGCGAAATTAAAGAAACTTAAAATTAAACACAGCATATTTTTTTGAATGTATCTCATAATATAAATGGAGTACTTTTTTTGGAATTTTTTTTTTTTTTTTTTTTTTAATTTGGCAACACTGTGCGCTGCATCAAGTTTTATAACTACGCCTTATGTAGCTGTATCTGTTTTAATTTTCTTTTTTTTTTATACATATAAAGTATCTGCACTGCATGCTTTTTATGCCTTTCCCTTACCACCGCCGCATTTTTAATTCATGCATAAATAAGCATGCCATATGCAGCATTTTTTCATAATTTGCAAAAATCAAAAAATAAACTTGTGCAGATACATTTGTATCTTTGTATCTTCTTACAGTTTTTTTTTTGCCATACTTTAGACATTTTGCTTTGCCAACGTGGCATTTTAAATGATATTCTGTCTCAATTTTCTTTTATTTCTTTTTGGCGCAAATTTTTTGCATGCTTTAAATTAAATTATGCATGATGAGATACTTTTTTTGAAATTTTATTTTTTCATTTTAAGCGGCTTATTTTTATGCGATATTGTGAATGTAGATGTAGACCGTGTGTTTATAAATTTTTATGAACTGTTTGCATTGCGTTTTAGTTGAGGTGTGAAAAAAAATAAAACATTCTACGAAATAAAATAAAATAATAAAACTGAATAAAATAAAATAAAATAAAATAGAATCTAGTTTAGATAAACTAAAACGACAAGATAAACAATTCAAGCAACACAAAGTAGCAAAATGATGAAGCTCTATTAATGGGCGTATGTAACTGAATGTATCTGAGTTTCAATGTATCTACGCTGTGCACGTGTGCCGCCTATAACTGCATTATCTAAATCCCATAAGTGCTGACACAAATTTGTCATTATTAATTTTGTTTGGTGAATAGTTTTTATTTCCTAGCGTTTGGTCAGTCAAAATGTATCTATTAAATAGTGTCAGCCTATCAGTGGGTCCGTCTGTCTGTCTGTATGTCTGTCTATCTATACGTGTGCAGCCAGCTGTGCGCTGAACACTCCCCCTTAATATATATAAAACAGTTTTGCGCTCTATTTGTAACAGATTATATTCGATTTGTACTGCAAACAAAAAGTAATTTAACCTAATTGTTTGCCACTCGTGGATGACACTGGCGGGCATCATTGTCAGCTATATTTGGGCTACTGTTTGGTCGAAAAATGCTACGCTAGACTGCACTGCAATGCCCTTTAGTTAAACTAAGTCTTATTATTTTTCTCTTTTTTTTTTTTAGTTTATGAAGATATCCTGTAACTGCAAATCCATTATGAAAATATTTATTTAAGCCAATTAAGCAGAAAGCCATGCGCCATGCATCATTTAACAATGAACATTTTATTCAGTAATTGTGGCACTTGAATGCTCTTTATGCCACGAAACAGAGTTTGAGCATAGAGGCGTGCTATGTATTGAATTACATTAACAATGACAGGATACATAATATAGGATATACTATAGTAGCTGTCATGCGGCTTATGACAGACAGTGGGTGAGACATACAGACGGACAGACGAATGGATGGACGCGCAGCATCGAACTAACGTGGCTAACTAGTAGCAGCTGGCAATGAGGGTTGGCTTTAATAGAAAAAATAGTTGGTTTTAGCAAATAATTTCCTTCCTAATTTCGACAATTAATCTGAAAGGTTTTAAATTTTTAAAGAACTATTAAGTTCATGCAAATGTATTCAATAGGCAGAAGTAGGCGTGGCAGACGTCATTAAGTATACAAATATTCTTTCTGCTGGCTGCTTCTGGTCAATATAGACATGTCCGTCTGTCTGGCTGCCGTATGAACATCGAATATTTGAAGACTATAAACGATAGAGCCTTCAAGTGCATATATTTAAGAACTGCTATTCCTACTCCAAAAACCTTGTAGTCAATGTAGTTGCCAAGCCTTCTCTTAGTAGTAATACCCATAAAAAACCTGCGCCTCCGAACTGACTTTTTGAATAGAAAATTGGTTTTTGTTTATATTTTAACTAAAAGTGCCAAATTTTGTGTATCTTACGAAGCTGGTTTAATAAAGAACTTTTTATAGAAGTCTCAGTGCATTAATTTTTACAAAAAAATCCACCTAACACATTATCAAATAACCCTCGCAGTTTAAGTGAAAGCATTTGCCACTTATGTAAGCAAGAAAAAGACTTTCTAATCTGAACGTACTTTCTAAGAATTAGAAGAAATAAAAGTTGTCACTAAAAATAAAACAAGTAACTAGAAGAAGAAGATGCAGAAGCAAAAGTTTAGACCAAAGGAAAAGCAAAAGAATGACTTAACGAACAAACGAACGAACGAACGAACGAATATCGGCCACAAAAGAGAAATGATGTCAATTATTTTGACACAAAAGTGCACCAAATATGGCTTTGCGCTTAATTAGCAGCAAATGCCACTCACTCGAACTACGCGCTGTGCACGCTGAGATATTTCATCAATGACATTTAAAGCTTCATTAAAAGTCCTGAGAGTCGTCGTTGCCTGCCTACCGGACTGCCTGCCTAGTTATCTTCCTGACCAGTAGTCAGCCATATTTGGCGTACAGCGCGCATGCGCTACTGTCAAGCGATCGAAGAAGTTACCAGCTATCGAATCGATTCGGCTGACTGCCTTGATCTCGAACCAGGGCGTCAGGGCATCGTCGGGGGTAACTGAAAGTCGACGCCAACGCCAATATTTTTGCTAGCGCTGTGTATAAATTTCTCGCTTGCAACAGCAGCAACAGCAGCAGCAGCAACAAAAATGCGCTAACGAGCTCGCTGCATAATTTAAGTACATAGTCGTCCGTCTGCGAGAGTGGATGCTTAAGTAATCGGAACAGAATTTTATATGGATTAATATCAAGTTGTGAGAAAATGAATAGCTTGAAGTTTAAGCTCATAGGTTTTCTTAGCAACTTATATATCGGACAAGATTAGTTCAATAGTCTCGCTCCGATATTCAATATGTTCGATTTCTAAGGCATAGCGAAGCTACTTCAAATTGAAAAGAAAAGCTCAAAGTGAAGAAAATGTTGTTGCATATCTCCTAAAACTGTTTGGCATACGTACTACAATTATTTGCCGACTGCCATACATTTTTCCAAATCCAATTACTTATCAACAGACACTCGTTAACATGCAACTCAGACAGCTGGACTGATGAGCTGCGCATACCGTGCCATACCGGAAGATGCAGCGAGAAAAAATAAATAAAAATAACTAAAGAAGATACAGCGCTGTAAGAATGCAGCTACGAAGTGCCACAAAAAAATTGTTGCATCCTCGGAGGCGCACCGTTCTGCAATAACAAAAGAGCCAACGTAATGCGTCTAAACAAGATCATGACAAATTCCAATGAGATATTGTGGCAGAGACTCGCTTATGGCTGGCTCCCACTACCATCCCCATTTGATACTCGATCGAGTACTGGTGTTCGCTGCGCGGCGTCTGTCTTACGTATTAAAAATGCAAGTATCTGCAGATGTCATCCTATAGGTTTTCCTTTTTCCTTCCCATTTTTTTTCTTCAATTTTTTGCTTGTTTTTTTTTTTTTCATGCATTTTGTTATTTTTCACCGCTAATTGGCTAAAAATACCAAAAAAGGCCATGGACGCTCGTTAGTAAGTTAGTTGGGTTGTTCGGTTGGTCTTTCGCGCTGATAGGCTTGCTTGTTCAATCGATGTTGTGGTTGGCATTTATTGACTGGATTCACTTATTTTCTTGTTGCAGCAATCGTTGCTGAGAACAGCAGCAGCAAAAGCAACTAATGAGCAACATTGATCAGCTGCGACAACGACAGCAAAAGTGGTTGCTAAATAATATATATGGAGTGTTCAGGCAGGAATACAGGGTGCAGTGTATGCAGATATATTCAGCTAGACAGCGCGAAGCATTAGCTAGATGAGAATAAAAGCCATTCAGCAACAAATACAAAGAAAGAAATATTAATAAAACTAATAGAGTAGTAGCCGGCAGCTTCTTTTTCCAATGCCACTGATTTGGTGTAAGAAATGTGTAATAAGAAAAAAGAAAAAGTGAGAGGAAACATGTCTTTTAAACAATAATCTATTATTGTCATCTACTGGTTTGTCTGAAGCTTTCTTTCATGCATTTTACCCTTCGCCTACGTTTTAAGAGATTTCCATTAAAATTACTTAGTAAAGTTACTCATAACATAGCTGCTTTATGTTGATTTAGAGTCACAAAAGTATCGATACTTTATAAAAAATTTCACGTTTGATTATCAAGTATCAATGCATTGCTATATCGTCAGATCTCAGATGGTGATGATACTAAATTTCGCAGTTTAACCGAAAAATAGCTACGCTCTGCAAATTTTTTTATTTTATGGATATAAGAATGTACTTGGTTTAAGAAAGAGACAGCAAGAGTCAGGTTTTATTTATTAAAAAATGTTGGTTCAATAAAGTTTTTATATTTCTTTCCTTATTTGAGTCACATTTTTTATATTTCGCAAGTCATAGTAAATCATAAGCAAGCTTATTTACATTTGAAGCACCCTGTTTATCCTTTACCTTTTATGCTAATCGAAAGCAGTTCAAAGAATCTGTATTCTTTTTTTTACCCTCTACTCATAGAGCCAAAAAGTGTATTAAGTTTGGTTATTTAAATATTAAGTTTTGCGTCGTGACAGATGGCACAAAGTATCGACTTAGGCAATCTAGCTTAGTTTGATGTAATGAACTGATTTGGAGATGTCGCCTTATTTGTTTAGAGGCATTGTACTCAGCTTATGAGATATTGTGTTGAAATTCCAAATTAAAAGACATGAATTACTCTAGAGACTATATAAAAAACAGGCTGGACTCTTTCCTAATCTTTTAATAAGGAAAGAGCCACTAGAAACCATCCCCTACTGCCGTATTTTAAAAGAGGGTCCTCTTTTTCTTTATTAAGCATCATGTTATAAATTCGTTGGAGATATTTTATTTATAATAAACTCCATACTCCAACTATATACAACATAGATTCAAGTTGGAGCATTCTATCATAAAGGTTCCATACGGAAACTTCTATACTAACTATTCAAAAGCGTTTAGAGTGGCAAGGGAGTCTGGAATGCAGAAGGTAAAATAATATAGGTTAGGTGCTACCCGAGTTACCCGACAGAGTTCTTTAGGCCTCTGTTTCTTAGTGCATACTGGACAATGGTAAATTAAATAGTCAATCGTTTCTTCTTCTTCAACATTCCTATGGCTTTTGACATGTCTTCCTATAATACAGGGAGCTTTAAGAGCCTCCACCCAAAAATAAGAATATTTTCTTTCTTCTGGCGTAGTAAATTGATTACCAGATACTACCCAAACGAATATTGCTAAGCGTATAGCCATATGCAACCCAACCATATCCCATATTGGCCAGCTTGTCTACATCACAGTTCGTCGCAATGGTTTAGTGCAAAGGTAGACGGATGATATGGATTCCATAATATTCAGCCAACTCGTTAAGAGATCTGCAACCTCGGCAATAGTTTTTGAATGACTATTGAAGGAGGACACCGGATAATGAATACCTCATACGTTTCTTTTGGGTCGTCTAAGATAGCACCACAGTTTGGTTGACGCTGCAATGGTTAGAGAGTCTGATGCACAGTTCCGAATAGAAGATGCTTCCGCTAATTCTCCGGTTAAGTTTTGAGCCATCGGTGGAGGTATTATTTGATGTTCTCCTTGGTGTGAAGAAAGCAAACTTATTATAATTTGCTATTCCTTGTCAGAAGTTGCAGTCGAGACGCAATAAGCCGTATTCGATTTGAGGAAATCTTGGAAATGGAGTATCCTAGAGCACCCTATGCTGCTACATCGCCAAGAAGAGCTTACCTCTACACCATAGTTCCGCTTTTTAAGCTGTCTCTTTTGCAATGCGAACGTGGGGGAGTAAGTCATGAAGGAGGTGTAGTGCCTTTGTCGGTCTAGTATATAGTGTTGCATAGGTTTAGAGCTCTGCACTTCTCTGTACCTTTTACATCTCTTTAAGGGGAAGGTGCCTCCACTTTCACTAACCACCAGATGTATAATTCGTAGAAGAAGATCAGCTTGGCTATTTATAGCCAGTAATATCGCGTAGTGCGATCGTAAATATGTGAACGCCCGCTTTTGCGCTCACACCATACAAAATTCGGGCTCTTACTCACAGCTTTCGACGATTTTTTCATGCACTCAATTGTGCTTCTTCATTTTAATACCCTTCGCAATTTTTTAAGACAATATTTAAATCTGAATTGCAGTATGTCGAAGTTTCGTTGCCATCTTCTTGTTTCTTCTTGTAAACCACAAACTTTGCTACTTCTTTTTTTTCTTTTTTCAGTTGCTGCTTCTGACATTCCAAATATTGATGGGTGTTCGAATGCGAAAGTGCGAAAGCGCGGCATATTTTTTTCCCCAAATTGGAAACCAGTTGCAACAGCAGCCAATTAGGAGTGCGTATGCGGTAGCTAGGAAAAATTGTTGTACGAGTATCTTGAAATGTGTTACGAATCGAAGTGCGCTGTTAGAAAACAAACGTTGACAGTAATTGACAGACGTACAAGAAAAATGGCCTCAAAAAAAGATATTTTTTTTTTATCGCCAGAGGAAAACGCGCCGCAGACGCTTGGATACTCGCAGTTCGATAGATAGATACGCTTGCATACGCGTCTGTGCATTTATTTATGTGCAATATGCAAAATGCAGCCAACTACTAATTGGACATTGCAAAATGTTGCATGCCACAATAGCAATTAAAACGCTAATTGGTCTTTGTTGAGTGTGCTGCAGCCCACGACTGCAGTTTTTTGTTTTGTATTTTTGTTTTTCTTGAAAGTCTGTAAGCGTTTTAAGTTTTTATTTATTTATTTTGTTGTTGTTTTTTTTTTTCATTACTGGTTTTAGGTTTCACGCTTATCTGTAGGCTTTGCAGCTGCGCGCATCATTGCCCAGATGGGCGAACCACTCCGAATGCGCATATCGGCAAACATATAGCATATATATATATATATATATTGTATATAATTTTATTTTTTTGTTGTAATTTTCAAATGTGGGCGTCTCGCCTGCGGCAAACAAAAGCTCCGCAAAAAGGCGAAAGCGGTTATCAAAATTCGAATTGGATTTGAAATTGTTCGTTGTTGTTGGTTGGTTTGTGGCATATTCATATATGAAGTTGCCGCTGAAGTTGCTGTCACTGGTGCTGCTGCTGCTGCGGCTGCGTGGGCCTCAACTTCAACGTAGGACACTTTTTTTTAGAGAAGTACGAGCTGCCTGTCGTTCGCCCAATTGGATTTCTTTAGCTTCAGCGCGTCTATCTTTTGTCTTAACGTGTCTCTGTGCGTTGCAAATGTTGCACCATGGTCTGAAATTAAAAAAAAAAAAATTGTTTTCAAAAATTTAATATAAAGTGTTGAAATTTTAAAAGTTTTCTGATTTTGCTTATCAGAATTGTTTGAAGATTTCAGAAACAGAGTTTTATTAAGCTATGCGGTTCGGTTTTAGATCCAGCCATGGTTTCCTATTGGCAACGTCAAACTTTTATTATTTTCGCTTTTTACGCATAGGAATTTGCACGCCTTACATAGTATTAAGAGTATTTGCTACAAATTGACTACAAGGAAACGAAAAACGGTGGGCAGGGACAGCATGGCTCATTTTTCGTTGTGCATTTTTGCCTCAAAACGCACGGCTGTAAGCATTAGCTTTCATCGCTTATAGCCAACGCATTTTTGTCAACATTTCGCCACGTTCAGACCAAAGTGCAATGCCATGCAGCATTTGTGTCATGCAGTAAAATGCATTAGCGTCGCCCGACGTATGATAGCAGCAGTGGCAGCAGTGTAGGGTGATAGGCAGTTTTAACATTGCATTTTGCTTGCTTGTGGGTGTATCTTATGTACACAGTGTCTGCCTGTTTGTATGTGTTGAACCTTTTGAACCCTTTCGAGATTTGCTGCGCAGCCAGCCAGCATCTTCTGCTGCTGCGGCAGCGACCGCTTCCAATATCGCACAGCGTGCATCTGCCGCTAATGCACAGTCAGCATGCAACAAATGCGGCAATGTTTGCTGCCGTTGTTCGATTTTTGTCGAATGCGAATTGGAATTAGAGTGCGGCTGCTGCTGCTGCTGCCATCGTCGCCTCAAACGCCACCGTCGCGCCATTAACGATGCCCTCAAATGATATCAAGGTCCAACACGAACCAAGTGAGAACCTGTTTTGATTATTAGCCAGATTGGTTTTGGGTTTTTCTTTTTTGTTGGTTTTGTGCCAAATTGAAATTATGAGCTGCAGTGGGATTTTTATTTATTTATTTTGTATTTTATATTTTGTATCTTTTTATTTTGCTCGATCGTTGCCGCTGCTGCTGCTGCTGCTGTCAAGACAATTGGTGTCAGTGAATGGCGTGGCATGCTGCATTGGCTCATTGCGTGCTGAACTGGACAACACAGCTGATGAATGGGACGCCTTTGTAGTGTGTCTCTGGCTGGCTGTGGCACTTTGTCTGTCTGTCTGTCTGTCTATCTGTCTGTGCTGGAGCGTTGCAATTCATTTCTGCTTTTGCAGTTTCTGCGTAAGCAATAAGGAAATGTATCTACAGCTCGTTGAACTTCGCGTTGAGAACACAAGAAGTTTCATTTATTCAGCAACGAGTGCGTCGAGTGCTTCGTATGCTAAATTTCTTTTGAATGTTTTAATTTTCTTTCGTTTTATTTTTTCGCAATACTTTGTAATAATCATAATTTCTCGTTAAATATTTGTTTTGCCATATTTTTCTTATGATGTATTTTTTTTTATTCATCTTTTATTTCAGGTAAGTCGCACAACTTCACGGAATGCTGCCACGGCATGAGCTAAGCTGCTCTCAGTTAAGTGTTGCAAGAACGTGTTTAATCCTGTGCGCTACAGAAACCAGAAACTGGCCTGTAAAGCACATTTAGGGGCGTTGTTTGTAGCCACCTGCTTGGCATTGAGTTGTGGGCGTTTTATTGAGAAAAGAAAAAAATATTAAAAACGAAAACATTTCGGTTTAACTGTAAATTGAATGCACTTTAGTGTTTGCAACAAAAAAATTGCCAAAATAAAAATGAGAAAAAGTGAGCACGCTTATACGTTTACTCAATACACCATCTTATATTTCACCATGCTGTGGTGAGTTAACTTTTTCGCACTATTTCCTCTATTTGATTGGGAGAACTTCAACTAACTGTTCTTAATATTAGGGCATATATTAAAAGGCAGACGAGGGACGTTGGTTCCACTATGAGAAGAGGCTAAACGCTGTATCTTATACTGTTGACAACTCATAATTTATTTTAACCGTGTAGTAGTTCATTACTTAGTGTCTCTTTAGTATGATCAGTTATATCTGTTATTAGGGCTCTTCCACTTTTCTCTTTACTTGCTACCAACTCTCTGACTAAATTAATATACTCTGCACACTTTATGGCGCGTGTATGAAAATGAAAAATGCCAATGCACTGCAAGAAAATGGAAAGGAAACGCGCCAGAAACTTGCAAATCAAGCGAAATAATTGAATTCAAATATTTTACACCCACGCATATGTCAGAGTCTGCAGTATATATAGTATGGCATATCTTGCAGTATTGTGTGTGGAATGTGGAACTCTCAAAGTATATATTTGCGAGATCAGCATGTTTCGAGTCGATCGAGAAACTCTCGTCTGTTTGTCTCAATATTTTGGCTCTTTATAGATCTTTTTAGTGTTAAAACTGTTTCATTTTCTATTAAATTTTTCTAAGTTTAAATAATTTTTTTCTTATTCTAATTAGAGTAAAAAGTTAATAAGACTATTTGTTGTTGTTGTTGTTGTTCTGCTGCTAAGTGATTAATTAACCACGGCAATGACAAGCCGTGTCATGTCCAACAAGAATAGTAGCAACAACAACAACAACAACAACACCGAAACGACGACGACGACTACAACAATACTTGACATTGATGATGACAACAACATCGACCACAAGAACAACAACAACAACAACTACTACAAGAAGCACTGCATGGCTGCGGAGGATATTGTCGTAGGAAATTAAATTGGTTGGCGTTGGAGGACGTCGTATTTTGTGATGTAGTCAAGTAGTGGCAGAAGTACAATACCATGTGACACAGACAGTTCCATTTAAATGTCAATCTAAAAGACATTTTGACGCATGCGCGCACAGCTCCAGCTGCATGCGAAAACTCGCAGCGGTGTACAAGTATCTGCGTATGCGTATCTGCTTGCAATTGTCCGTCCGTCCGTCTATTCGTCTGTCACTCGGTATGTTTAACTACTTTGCATATAGGATATGTAGCATGCCACAAGCAACAAGCCAAACATACACAGTCGAACAGTTACAGTAGGTGACATAAGTAATGGACGTACGCTAAAGCTTAGAGATTTAAAACATGTAGGGAAATCCTGCAAAAATTTCAGACGCTTTGGCACAATGTCATGACTTTGTGTTAACCGATTTCGATTATTGCAATCCTGATATACGTTTCGAAGATACCCGCTTTTGGTAAGGCAACCAACAGAAATCCACTTATTAAATCATTCAATACCGATCCATTAGGTTCGTCCACACAGTTCGTGCGGCTTGCAATTGAGCATCGTCTATCAAAGCAAAGGTCCTTGGTCAGATAATCTGTTTCAATGCTAGGAATATATTTTAGAATACTGAATACTGGTACCAGATTCTTGAGTATGGAACCAGAATTACTCGGAAAGTTCAATGTTTTAACGTTTATAAGACATCTTTTTGATTTCTGGCCCATATAGTATTTGCTTGCTTTAACTTCGCATTCGAAATAAACTCTAAAAATGAAGTCGCATACTTTTTGCACGCACTGTCACAAAATTTATACCAGCTTCTAACTTATTTGTGCTATTGTTTTTCAAAACAAAAAATGAAATAAAAAAAAAAGAATTCGTTTGCTGCTGACAGGAGGCATTTGATTTTGAATGTTGACTGCTGCAGATGGATTTCGTTTTAGCTTTTGTCTAGCGAAGGCGAAGTTGGCTTTTTTCGGTCCGTTCGTCTGACAAAGTCCTGTCCGTCCATACAGCTTTGTCGCATTCATTTGTATTCAATGCAGCAGCCGCAACACAATTTCTGTGGAGTGTATGCGTGTGCGTGTGTGTGTGTGTGTGGATTCATTTAAATAAAGTCGACTTCATAAAACAATTTTGACAAATAAATTCATCAACACTTCCGTTGACAACAGGCGCGCATGTCAAACAACAAACGTACAACAACTAAACCAGTTAACAACAACAACAACAACTATTGCAACAACAACAACAACAAAACTTAAAATAAGCTTTATTGTCTGATTGTCTGCCTGGTCGGTTGGCCTGTCCGTCCGTCCGTCTGTCTATCTCTTTGTGGTCTACCTGCGTCCATGTGGCAACTGCAACTCCTGCATTTATGTTTGTATGTCCGTCTGTCCGTCCGTTGGTTTCCCTGATTGGATTGTTGTTATTGCTGTCGCGTATGCGCAGTAGAGCGTTTTGTTTACTACTGCAGAACAACAACAACAACAGCCACAACCGCTGACATTAAACATAAAACGATTTGAAATTCAAATTAGAATCACTGTTTTTTATGCTCTTCTGAAATAGTGTGAAGAGTATTATAAATTTCTCATTGAATTTGCAGCGCATTTCAGTTAGCAATGAGTATATTAGTTTTATTATGAATTGGTCGTTTGAAGCAAATGACCAGCAAATGATAATGCAGTCGTTTGGTCATGTGCAATTATTGACTTATCCGTTGCAACACAAGTTTTGTGACGATTCTTTATTTTCCTATTCCCGCTAAAGTTTCAAATACTTCTGTTGAACTGGATTTAATTTAATACTTCACTGCATAAAGCCTTGTTTAAAATGTTTGCTTTTTCGCTGTGAATTTTGCGCTTTGCAATAACAGAAAAAAAAAAGAAGTAGACTAGACAACTCGTACTGGACAGACACGTGTGACAGCCGATGTAGAGCTCTATAGTAAGTTACATTTACTTTGAGTGTTCATTAACGACTGAGCCGCTCTCGCGAGCGGCTCCCTTTTTATTCATAAAAACTTATTCTATTTTTAAACTATTGTAATGCTATCGCTGAGGTTGTAGGCCTCAGCGGAATCTAAAACTATTTATAATGTAAAAAGACGCGTAGCAGAAACTATTAAGCCAACGCGGACAAAAGGCTATTACAATCGTTATTGATCATAAATTAAGTCCCTGCACTTGTCAATGTAGCACTTGACAAACGGAGAAAGAGCTATTAAAATCGATGTACATCATAAATTAAGTCGCTGCACTTGTCAAGTGTTACATACCAACGCTTAGATGGAGCTATTAAAAATATGACGATTAAAAATACACACGCTGCACTTATCAAGCGCAGTTCTAATGCGTATGACAACTGCACTGTGTGTGCGTTGTTCTTATTGGACGTCTTTGAGAGTTTTGCCTCATATTACATGTTTAGGCTTCATGCCTGAACATTCTGCGGGGGGCCAGAAAATGTGACAGCCAGTAATTGCTGCCTCTGAGCTCTCTTCTTTCTAAGGTAAAGGATAATGCCTGCAATTGTAATTATCACCAAAGCTAGTGATATGTGTCCATTCATAGTGTGAAACACCAAATCCTCAATATGTACCCTTTTACTGTGTAAATCCTGTATGCTGTTTTGAATACGTTGTAATTCCACTGAATTATTAATTACGACGTGGTGAATTGGTGTCGGGATCCATGAGTCGTTTTGGTCTAATACCTTTAAGAAATGTGGTGAGAAACTTGCAGCATTTGTCGATGTAATCTCTTGAGGTGTTATAATAGTGGTTTTCGCTATCCTTATTGAGCATCCAGCAGGTAAATCCATTATGCCCTGGCTTGGCAATACTACGACTTCCTGGTAGTTTCCGCATGTTATATGAGCTGACGTGTTCTGAAAAAGTTTGAACAGCCATCGATTTCTTCCATTCAGTCTTTCGAAAAAGGTATCCTCTGTATATTCGATCATGTTGCATGATTGCTTGTTGCTTGGCTTAAGTGGTGATATTTCACAGCTATTGTCATCAGCATCTTTCCAAGCCCAGTTACTTTCACACAGCCAAGTTTCCTCATCTTCAAGACGACAGCGACTTATTTCAGTCTCTGTCATTGGATGATATGCGTTCATCTCTGTGTTGAAAATAAGAAACTCCGTTTTAATTTTTGGAATCACCCTTTTTCCATTGGGTTGTAGCGGTACCGGAATGGTCTTGAAAAGATTCGCATGTTGATTTATATATATCGGCAGCCTTGCGTCAATGATTAGCACGTTGTCTTTGAATACTGCTTGTGCTTTCATTAATTTATACACTATTTGTAACTTCTTTGAAGAACTGCCACCTGGGAGGAGTTGGTTTCTCTTCAACTTTTGCTGAATTTTGTCTAGCTCGCCCAACATTTTGTTTGGTTCGATGAGAGAGGGATGAAGCTTTCCTTGATTTACATTTGTTACAAGGGAAATGGCAGCTGATTGAAGGTTTTCCGCTTCATCAACCCAGCTCCGTACCTGGTTGATCAGCATGAAGAATTTTATGGCCTCTTTGTATACAAAAAAGTGCTCTTTCATTGTGTTTTCCATCTTATTCATTTCTTTGGTAACCTCTTCAAAGTTTTTATTCACCTCTTCTGTAGTAATACGCATTAAGTCCGAAGTCGCATTGATGATTGACGTTTGGTTGATCATATATTCATTCAAGCGTTTCTCGTTTCTAATGATAGTTTGCAAATTTTGTTTGATGTTTTCAGCAGTGCCAATGTCGAAAAACAAAATAAACCTTCTTTTCCGTTCTGATGTTTGTGTAAGGATTTTATTTTTCTCCAGTATGGTGTCTGTCTTTAATCTTATTGCATGGCTCACCGTAGTACAATATTCATTAAATTCACCCATTTTCTCGCAAATAGTGTCTGTTTTATCCAGAATTTCACTGGCTTGTTTAAGAACATCGAAGTAAGCTTGCATGTCGTAATAAAATAATAATTGCCAACTGGACGAAACGACTTCCACTGTTCCAAGTTTATCCATAAGCATAGCGGTTTTTTCATCTATATGCTGAATCTTTAACTTGCTTGTATTTTCAACAGGTATTATGGCGGCACTTGCTATTTGAAGCATCAGTAGTAGGCTTAGAACCGTTGCTTTCCCCGACATCATTTTAGTGGCTCTTGTCTTCATTTTTTGTGTTGGCTCTGCGGCTTGCTCTTCATTTGCTGGCAAAGGACAGACCTTATTTATTGATCTTTTAATTCTGCCATTTCCCGTATCAATAGTTACAACTCTGACTTTGTTGTCTTTTCCTTCAGACGTATCTATTATTTTTCCCATTGGCCATTTTGCTGGATGGGTGTTTTCATTTTTAATGAGCACAATCTGCCCTTTTTCCAAATTCGGTTTTTCTTGCCGCCATTTACTCCTTTGTTTGCAGCGATGTAAGATAGTCCTCTTTCCATTTTTTCCAGAACTCTCCTCTGATCCGTTTTATGAATCTCCATCTATCAAGAGATCCAACTTTCGAATTAGAACACTGCGGTTCTGGTACTCCAATCAGAGGCCTCCCAACCAGAAAATGTCCAGGTGTTAGCACGTCTTCCCCTTCGGTATCACTACATAAAGCGATTAGCGGTCGAGAATTCAGCACCGCCTCTATTTGACATAGCAGCGTAGTCAGCTCTTCAAATGTAAAGCTATTGTCTCCAATTACGCGTTTAAGATGGTGCTTAACAGATTTAACTCCAGCCTCCCAAATACCTCCCATGTGGGGGCTCGCCGGCGGAATAAAATGCCAAGTTACACCTTCTTGGGCAAGTACTGGGGCCACTTCATTGTTGTTTTTTATTGCAGCTGCCAGTTCCTTGTCTAAAATTCTGGAAGCACCTACAAAGTTTGTACCATTGTCAGAGTACAGGTTTTGACTTTTGCTGCGCCTGGCGAAGAAACGATGTAATGCTTCCATGAACCTCTCTGATGAAAGGTCACTAACGGCTTCCAAGTGTATAGCCTTTGTCGCCATACATACGAATACACAGATGTATCCTTTATAAGATTTTTGGCCTCGTCCCCTGGAACAGCGAATTTGAAATGGTCCTGCATAATCAATACCCGTGTTGATGAATGCGTGCTCTCCTGTCACGCGATATGATGGTAGGCTCCCCATCAATTGGCTTGCCTGATCCTGTCGGTACCTTATACAGGTTACACATTCTCGCAGATATTTCTTTAATGTGTTCCGAATGCCAAATATCCAGTAATTGCGCTGAATGTAATTTTTCATCAGCTTTAGACCTCCATGTAAAGTTGTTTTGTGAGCATCCTTTGCTATAAGCAAAGCAAGGTGCGAGTTTCCTAAAATAGTTGGATGCTTTACACAGTAAGGAAGTATTGCATTTAGCAGTCGGCCTCCCACTCGAAGAATTCCATTCTTATCCAAAAACGGGTAGAGTGCTTGTAGCTTACTTTTGGTATCCAGTGGTTTTTTGTTTTTTAATAATTTAATTTCGTGTCCGAAATCCACCAGCTGTTGTAATTTAACTACCTCGTTCTTGGCAATTTCTAATTCTTCCACAGTTAGGCTTGAAGAAGAGTGCCTTAGTCCTCGCAGCTTTGATATAAATCGTAGAACAAATGCCATCACGTTTATTAATTTTCCAAGTGATGAATATTTTGACAAGAGATTTGTGAGCCGATTTTCTTCCAAAGTCACCGTTGATATAATAACAGTCTCTGGCTCCCCACACTTTGGCCACTTACAGGATGGGTTCTGCTAGCCAGTTTGGACCGTGCCACCAAATTGTACATGATTCTAAATTCTTTGGCGTAATACCTCTGGAAGCCACATCTGCAGGGTTTTCTTTCGATGGGACATAGTTCCATACGTTAGTCGGCATTTTTTCGTTGATGTCATCTACTCTACTTTTCACGAACTTGTCCTTACTACGCTGATTTTTTATCCAGGCCAGGGTAATTTGTGAGTCACTCCAGGCATAAAGTTCCGTTTTGCCACTTAGTATTTTTTGGACTCTGAACATCAAATTGGCAAGTAAATGTGCTGCGCAAAGCTCCAATTTAGGAATAGTTTTCTTGTTTTTTATCGGGTTCACCTTACTCTTAGCTGTCAGTAAAGTTATCGAGCTCCCAATCTTGGTGTATATCACCGCTGCATATGCTTTTTCTGAGGCATCGCAAAAACCATGGAGTTCGGTAATGTCTGCCTCAGTTTTCCCGGTCCATCTTGGAATGCAAATTCTGGTTAACGCCGTCAATCCAGATGCAAAATCTTGCCAGTAGTCACTCATTGCAGCATCAACTTCCTGATCCCAACTAAGCGGTGATTTCCATAGCTCTTGTATAAAGCATTTGCCTTGCAGCGTAACCGGTGTAAGCCAACCCAGTGGGTCGAATATTCTTGCCAGTTGAGAAAGCACTGTAACGCTTTGTGATACGGGTTTGTCTTGGCCATTCCAATGAAAAGGAGAACACATCTTTTTTGGGATCCCATTGTAGACCCAGCGTTTTGACTGATTCGTCTTCTTTTATTGTTATTTTCTCGGTGAGATTGTAGCCTTTGATTTCGCCAATAATCCTTTCATCGTTCGATACCCATTTTCGCAAATGCATACCAGCTTTCTCCAAAATTTGCCTTACATTATTTTGTTTTTGAATGCAGGCCTGAACAGTATGGTCTCCACTGATCAGATCATCCATGTAGAAATCATTTTTTATGACTTCCGCCGTACACTCGTCATCTTGGCAGTATTGTTCTGCAATTTCTTGAAGGCAACGTACTGCTAGGAATGGTGCCGCTGATGTCCCATAGGTTACCGTGGTCAATTTAAACTCCTGTACTGGCAACTTGGGATCATCTCTCCACAGTATATACTGGTACTCTTGATGCTCTTTTTTAATTTTAATCTGGCGATACATTTTCTCAATGTCAGCAGTCATGACAAACTTCCATTGCCGCCATTTCATTAGCGTGTCGTAAATGTCGCTTTGAATTTTAGGACCAACCAACATTGCCTCATTGAGGCTTACGCCGTTGCTAGTCTTTGCTGAAGCATCGAATACAACTCTAAGTTTGGTTGTCAAACTATCAGGCCTGATTACTGCATGATGCGGCAAATAATATTTGCCTTCGCCAATTGAATTTGCCGGTTTCATATGATTCAGCTCCCGATACTCCTGCATAAATGCCGAATATTGTTTGAATAAATTCGGATTGCATTTAAATTTCTTTTCCATTTGCAGAAGTCTTGCTAGAGCCTGCTTGCGTGAGTTACCCAGCTCAAAACCATTACGGAATGGAATTGCGACCACTAGCCTGCCATCCGGCTGCACCGTTGTTGTTTGTTTAAAAATTGTTTCGCACTCAGCATTTTGTTCTTTTTCGCTGCTGTTGTCGCCGTCGAATTCCCAGAAGCGCTCAAGGTCGTCCAGATGTATAGTTGTAGTTGCGCTTACAATTTTCTTCTTGGATGCTCTAGATATATTACCGGAAACAATCCACCCCAGTTTGGTTTTTTGGCCCATCATTCCATCAACTGTTTTGACCCTTCCCATCATTATTTTGGGTAAGAGGTCAACTCCAATTATGACGTCGATTCTGCTTGGCTTGTTGAACTCTGGATCCGCTAGATCGCATTGTTTCCAATCTTTTCTGATGTCGATGTCGAATTTTTTGCTCGGTAGAGCTCTTTGGAGTTTGGGAAGCACTAAAGCTTCAACGGCTGCGTTAAAAGTGCCCCCCATTCTGGGCTTGATATGAAGACATACCTTGTTTTTCGAAACTTCTTTGCCTTCTGAGAAGATTCCTTGAACTTCCACAGTGTTTTTCACTCGTTGTAAGTTCAAACTCTGAGCCGCTTCCTCCGAAATCAGCGTTTTCTGAGAGCCACCATCAATTATAGCTCTCAGCTGTTCATAATCACCTTTTGAATTTCTGACTCTTATGAGTGCTGTAGCCAAAAGCGTGTCTTGCGCTGAATTATTTTTAAGGGAGTTGCTAGAGACACTTCCCGTTTTTATATCTTCGTGCAGCAGATTATTGTGGCCTTTATTGCAACGATTACATTTCCAATCCTTTTTGCAGTCTTTAGCGTTATGTTGTCCAAAACACCGGAAACATAAGGCCTTTTTATTAACAAAGTCTCTTCGCTTTGTAATCGATTCGCCTCTGAATTTAAGACATTTGCTAATTTCGTGACCCTCCTTTGAACAAAATATGCACTTTTTGCACTGTGCTCTCGCTGCTGGTTTTTGGTAGACGTTTCTTTGTACCGAGTTTATTGAACTATGTTGTTGCTCAATAAATTCCAGAACGTCTTTTAATGATTGGATCGTTCTTGCCTTTTTCACGTGCTGCTCATAAAGTTGTAAGGCTTCTGGTGAGAATCTACGCAGCAGTATTTCTGCAAATATTACATCTGCTTCATGGGTAATCTTGGCTTTTTCGCGAATGATGTAAATGCTCTCCATGGCTGTATCCAAGAAGTTGCGTAGACTTTCTTCGCAATCGGGCTTCAGGTAATTAAGTTCTATTAATTTATTGAAGTGGTCCGAAAATATTTTGCGACTGTTGTCATAGCGCTTGCAGATTAGTTGCCATGCTGATTTATAGCATGCTGCTGATCCTATCAGGAGATGGCCGACTACCATTTTAGCCTCTCCTTTTAGGCATGCCTTTAGATAGCCCAGTTTCCTTGTGTCACTGAGATCATTTCTGCCATCGATCATTTCTGAGAATAGCTCGTAAAATGTTGCCCAATCCTTTACGTTGCCATTGAAATTTGGAAGATCAAATTTCGGTAGCTCTGGCACATCCAGCTTTGTGTCGTTTAGCTCCTTGACTCTTTTACCAATGACTACATCTAGGCCAGCGACTTCCGCTCTGAGAATATCCATCTCATCTTGGTCAAATGCATACTTTATGTATTTGCCCTCTAATTTTGATAGGGTGTCCTCCACTGAGGACCAATAGCTTTTTAACATAGCTTGATCCCTTACTAGATCCGTTGTGTTTTGCTTTTCTAAGCTGTCCTTGATTTGGCACATTTGTTGCCTCACTCGATCAGCTCTTCTTTCTACGAGATCTACCCAATATTCTACAGGACTGGAGCTCCTTTGTGAGTTGACTTCCATTCGGTCATCATGCACTTCTGATGCCTTGATGGATTTTATCGAACTCTCTTCGTCATCAGGTACTTTTGATGACTTAGGATGGCTGCTTGTAGCTACCTTGCCTGCGTCCCTTTGCTCATCAGTTACTTTAGATGAGCTAGGTCGGTCGGACATTTCGACCTTCAACGTAGACTCTCTGTAAGCCTTAATGCTAGCCATTGTGGTATCATACTTTCTTTCATTAAAATATATATGATCCACAACTCCAATTTTTACCAGCAATGAATGATTGGCAGTAAACTTCTCTGCCAGTTTCTCTATGCTTGGTAAACTTGCCTGTTTTGTTATTAACCGCTGTATTTCTTCTGTTAGCGTTGCTTGCTCCTTCAACAACTGAATCGTCTTTTCAGTCATCATCTTGATGGAGTTTTTTGGTGAATATTTTATAATATTATAATATTTATCTTATTTCTGGCGTAACCCGATGGAGGTGTTTTTTATTTGGTCGCCTTGTTGACCTTGCTGTGCCTCGACTCACAGCTAAAAATGGTTTTGCCAAAAATAAAACTATAATTTACACTTTTCACTTTCTGCTGTTTAAGCCACAGAATACGCTTTGGTCACTTAGTAGTCTCGTAGTTTATTAAACTCGATAGACTAAAAATATATCACTGAATATTTTTCTTATTGTCAACCGAGATCCGTTTCGAAGGACCATTAAATGTAGAGCTCTTGGTGCGTGAGATACATTTATAACGCGAGTGTTCATTAACTACTGAGCCGCTCTCGCGAGCGGCTCCCTTTTTATTCATAAAAACTTATTCTATTTTTAAACTATTGTAATGCTATCGCTGAGGTTGTAGGCCTCAGCGGAATCTAAAACTATTTATAATGTAAAAAGACGCGTAGCAGAAACTATTAAGCCAACGCGGACAAAAGGCTATTACAATCGTTATTGATCATAAATTAAGTCCCTGCACTTGTCAATGTAGCACTTGACAAACGGAGAAAGAGCTATTAAAATCGATGTACATCATAAATTAAGTCGCTGCACTTGTCAAGTGTTACATACCAACGCTTAGATGGAGCTATTAAAAATATGACGATTAAAAATACACACGCTGCACTTATCAAGCGCAGTTCTAATGCGTATGACAACTGCACTGTGTGTGCGTTGTTCTTATTGGACGTCTTTGAGAGTTTTGCCTCATATTACATGTTTAGGCTTCATGCCTGAACAGCCGACACTTCTAGTTCCACAACGGTCGCATAGCATAGGCTGCTCTTGCACTAATGCCTTTCGACTGGCATCGAAGTTAATTGCGCATACTCACAGACATATCAAATATCAACTCGAGAAGGCTTTAGAAACAAAAAACAAACAAAAAAATTCGTTAGTTCTACATATGAAACGCTTCAGCGACGCGCTAAATGAGCGTAGCACATCGTAGAGCTGCCAGAGAGGCTGGAGCCATAGCTGGCCATAACCGGGTACCAGATATTTCCTAGCTACACTGCAGTTGCAGCAATGACGAACGTAGGCGTTCGAACGTGTCAAAATGCAAAAAAATGCATAAAGTAGACAAAGTCGAAATAAAAAATTTAATTTTAATATTTATGTGGAAAGTCTGGGCTGGCATATTCAATTGAGTTCAACCATAATTTCTGCTATTAAAATGTTTTTCAGATATTTTTTCAATTAGGCTGCCGTCTGGTAATTAACAAAATCTCTGCAGTTCTGTAGAATTTTTGGTAATAATTTTTCATTGCAAGAATTTGCTAAATTTTGCAGTTTTTATTTTCTGTTAACATTTGAAAATTCTGTGCTGGCATTTGCTCCAAAGATGCTTTTAGCAGCTAAATGAAACACTTTGTGATATATTATTTGAAGAATTTTAGGCATAAAAAAATGCACCAACGTGAAGTGTTCGTCGAATAGTTTTCAAACGGGCTTAAGCAGTGCACAGATGTAGGTTGGGTGATGTAATAAGTCCTGAATAGAAGATATTTTTTTTCCAAAAAAAAAAACATTTCATTACTCAACATAGTCTTCTTTTAGCTTAAAGCACTTAGCTCCTTTTTTCCAATTGTTTCCTTCCATTCAAACTACAGATTTTTTCAAGGCCCTCAAAATAGGCGTTCGTTAGAATGATGGTGCCTTCATTTGACCATATTCTCTCAGTCATTTCTTCAGATTTGAAAGCTGTAAAATAGTCCCAGGGTGTTAGATCTGTAGAATATGCTGGATAGGTAGTAATTTCTAGCACAATCTATGAATTTGTGCCATGGAGGCTATAATTATTCTTCGCCAAAATGAAATCGTTTCTTTTTTAAATCAACATCGTATCTGTCCAAAAGCCGCTGATCGTTTCACCCTTTCCAAAGTAATTGATGTGAATGACACCACGTGATTTCCAAAAAACTGTGGCCATGAGCTTCTTGGCCGACAGAATCACTTTGGGCTACTTTAATGCACGGTCACCCGAAGAAACCCCTTTTCTTGATTGTTCCTTGGACTCCGGTGTGATGTGATGGATGCATGTTACGTCTACGGTAATAAAAAGGTGCAAAAACTCTTTCGAATTGCGGCTGAACATTGCCAAACACCCCTTTTAAGTGGACACACGGTTCCGCTTATAGCAGAGTGTGAATGATCGAGACATCCATTGAGCTTATAGCTTTTTTCATATTAAATTATGATATACCCGCTCAGTTGAGATGCCTACAGTCTCTATCACCTCAGACACTTTCAGTCTCCAATCCTCCAACATCAGTCCATGGATTTTATAGGCGATTAGTGCCGTACGCCAATTTCAACTTGCGCGAGCACAATGGAATACAGTAAAACACTTCTTAACCATTGAAATTGTTGAAGCAGAGGCCCCATAGTATTTTTCAAGCCCTTCCTTGATTTCGGTGATGGTTTTTGAGTCTCCTTTTTGATCATGGCGCGTTGCGTTGCGTTGCATGCTGCAAAAAATCGAAGAACGGAGCAGAAGTAAAGCTTCTTCTCAACCCAGTGCAGCCTAAACTCGTCGCCGACTCTAATAGGACCAAAAATCATGCGGAGAGTGTTCCTCGCAAAAGCTTCCAACACTGTTTCATCTCACTCAATCACGGTTCATGCCTCTGGTGAAAATACTCCATTCATAGTTTTACATTATTTTGAAAATTTTGGTGCGTACTCTTATCTGCTGAACTTTGAAGCAACGAATTGCAGGTCGCAAAATTCACAAAGTTTCAAAAACTTCTCCAGCACATAAAGTTCCACAGACAGACGGACATGTTATATTGTATCCCAATGCATTGAATATTTTCGAATGCATAACTGTAAACTCGAAATAAATTTAAAATACAATTTACAAATCTTCTCACAACAGACCGATTTTCAGTCAGTCTCATATTTTTGCTGCACATAAATTTGCAATGTTCCATACCACATTTATCATGCCTCACTAGACTATGGCTCCCTTTGCCTTTGGCTGCTATCAATTTGTTTTTTTTTTACTCAACACATCATTGGGTGTGAATTTCATAGTCGGAACAGCCGGTGCAGTCAAAATGCCGGCACATTTCCAAATAAATTTATACACAATAAATTACACGCGAACCATCAACAATTGCCTCATGCCGAACTAAACTGAAAAATTGTACAAATCTGTGGCAATAGGGCAGGCACAACAGCCAGCCAACAGCCAAGCACCAGCAGCAACCAAATTCCCCAGTTGTCGATCCATTGTTGTTGCTGTTGTTGTTATTGTTTGTGGGTCGATCGCGTTTGGGTCGCACATAAATTTCCGCATGCTTCGAAATCGAATTCGAATTCGATTAAGCAACGACAAAGTCATTCGAAGGCGATACGGATTACAGAGTTCAATAAGTCTAATTAGAAAAAGAAAAGCGGATATGCTAATGTTTTGTTGTTGTTGTTTCTCAAATTTAGAAGAAAAAAAAAACTGGAACATTGTTTTGAAATAATTTTGAAACAAATAGTTTTCCAAGTGCAATATTCGATAAATAAACTATTTGTTAGTGGATTCATTCCAGTGGAAAATATGTGTGAATCATTTGTAATTGCGTGGGACCGAGCGGATGCTTTTATGCACAGAACTGATAAAACTATTAAAAGCTGATAAATGCCATAATTAAATGTCATAGTTTTTACACTGATAGCACCGAGCGGGGAATGTAACCTTGAGAATGTAAATGCTTAAATGTGGATTAATTGTAAACATAAAATATTATTACAACAGCAAGCAGTACAGTGATAGTCGATAATGCAGATAGCACTGCTTTATTTTAATGAAAAGTATGAATTATTTTTGCACCAAAGTTGTTTTGACTTCAGCTGCGGATGTTCTGCGCAAATCCGGAAATCCTTCAAATTAATTTTTATTCATTGAAAGACTTTTTATTGGTTTTTTATTTTGTTTATTTTATTTTATTTTGCTTTTCGCTGTTTGAGCAAATTTGTCATTCGTAATTAATGATTTTTTTTTTATTTAATTTTTTTGTACGCTTCTTCTTCTTCTTTAAAATCAGCAATAATAAAAACATATTCATTAATATTAAATGAAATGTTTAAAAATATATTAAAATTAAAAAAAAAAATCACACGAAAATATAAAATTCGGTAAAATCGAAGTTTCAATACGCTTCACATGCAGTCAAAAATTTGGAAAAACTTCGAAAATAATATTTACAACAAAAAAACTAAACTTTTCCATACAAAAATTCAGTTGGAGTTATAGGTTTCTATGGTTAGTGACATCTGTCCCTTATAAAGGGAGCTCGGCACATACATATATTGAATATAAGTTATTTGAGGAAGAAATAGTAGCATCTAAATATGCAAACTTATTGGCTCCATTTCTTTTAAACCCCATATTTTCGATATATGGACAGCCAGACAGACGGACATGGCTTGATCTACTCGTCTTGTCCCACTCATGAAGAGTAAATACTTATAAAAAAAAAAAAAAAATGCATATACCATGCCTGCTAGTGTACAATCCCACACTTGACAAATTTATTTTGTATAATTTTTATCTTTCGCCCATATTTTAAACTTTATTCTTCTCTTTTTTCTTCAATTAAAAATTATTTAACATTTTTGGTTTCCTTTGAAGCATAAAAAAGAAAAAAAAATTTAACAAATGAAAAAAATAAACAGAATCGCTCCGCTCCGCTCACTTCATAATGAATTTATTTATAATTTATGCAAATTTTATTCTCTCGCGCCATGAACACGCAAAATAAAACAAAACACAAAATCGGCCACCGAACGAAATAGAAACATAAACCATGAATAATAATATTCGAAATTCATATTTTACAGAGTTATTTTATGATAGTTTTTTTTTAATGGAATTTATGTGGATGATGCCTACATAGCGATGGACAGACAGACGGACAGACATACATACCACTCCAGCACTCTTTTTCATTTTAATTCAAAAAACGCGACCCGACACAATACAACACAAAACAACACAAACCAACCCAACCCAACCCAACCCTTACTATTTAATGTTTGGTTTATTTGGTGACATAATTAAAATTTATATATGACAATCTTGATAGGCAGAGAACTGCGTAACGAAACCATTTCGATAATTGCCATCATTAACTTACATCACTCGAGATCTGCTGTTGGGTGGCAGTGGCGCTGGTGGTGGTGGAATTTGCTGACTTAGAGACAGAACACCCGCATATGAACTGTCAGCAGACGTTTGTAACTCGTATTTTCTGTTTTAATTTATTATATTTAATTGAATTTATTTTAATTCAAATAATTATTGCCAAATGAATGCACGTTGCTATTTGCACTAAAGAGTGTTGCGCTGTGAGAATAAACTAATCGAGAGGCTGATAAACTTACAAATCCATTCCTACTACAGCATTTTTGTATGAAAAAATTCTATATTGTTGTTAATAGTTTAGCTTTAATTGTCAAATTCGATATAGCTCACATAAATCATTATAAAATGTTCTATATAGCTGCAAATCGGACCACTGGAAACTGTGGTCTCCATGCATATCTGTTCCACCTTACTAAGTCTCTGTATGAGAAGAAATACATATGTTGTTGTAGTTAATTTGTTTAAAAACTCCTTATTTGTTGTATTTTATGTCAAGCCTAATCAAATATTTCATAAAGGTACAAATTGCTCCAATAAAAGTGGTAGCCTCCATATAAAAAATCAAGTCGATGTAGACATGTCCGTCTGTCTGGTTGTCTGTATTAACATCAAGAAATTAGAGACTATAAAAGATAGAGTCCTCCACTTTTGATATTTATATTCTATTAGTCCTTCTTCAAATCACTTGTATTCAATGTATATGCTAAGTCTTGCTCCTTAAGTGGGGGATGACAACACCTTCTGAATTTTTATATGAAAAATATATGTATTTGTTGTTGATTTAAGTGTTAACGTCAAACTTGGTCTATTTGGCACTAATTATTAAAAAAAATTCCATGTAACTTCAGATTGGACCACTAAAAAACGTAGTCCCCTGTAAATCCGTCTCAACTTACTGAATCTAAGCATGAAACAAAATTTGTTTTTGTGGTTAATACAGCTTGGCACGCCGAATTTGGAGTATTTTGCATAAATCCTAATAAAATATTCCATAATGGTCCAAATCGAACCCATAAAAGGAGTAGCCTCCATACAAAAAGTCGGTTCAATATAGACATGTCCGTCTGTCTGGCTGTCGGTATTGACATTTGAAGACTATAAAAAAAATAAAGTCCTCAAGTTTGGATTTTCAATGTATCCTTTTCCTTTGATAAGCCATATTTAATGTACTTGTCTCTAAGAGGTAGTACTCACAAATTCCTATCATATTCCTTTTTAAATGTTGGAAATAAAACTTTTTGTTTTTCTTACTTTAGCTAAAATCGCCAAATTTGGCATATTTTAGTTCAATTCATATAAAATATTTCATATAAGTTCATATCAGACCACTAGAAAAGGTTGTTCTCCTACACAAATGTAAAACGCTTCAAGGAGTATTTGTACGAGAAACATTTCATTTATTTTTTTTAAATTTTTTAAATATTTAGTGCTCTTCATTTTACCTTTGATCATACCCGAATACATTTTCCAGCCCACAAGCAGCTACTCCCTGATTAGTCTATCTGTTTTTTAAAAGAATTGAATAGACGCGTATACACTATTTACTAAAGCATATCAGTTGTTTGATTATTTTCGTACGGTACGTACAGCAAACATACTTTTTTTTTGTGCGCTTCATACAAAATATTAGAGCCTGGTATACGAGAATTTTTTGGAACATTGGTAACGCAGCTCAAAAGCTGTAAGTACTAACAAAATTCATTTTCTTAACATTCGACTTTGATTCACATAAGATCAACAGTTTTTATAAATAAAAAAAATTTTAGACGTAACTTGTGGCTGTCTGTCTGTGCGTGCAACACATAAAAGCCATTAATTGCATTCAAAAATGAATTACTGAAAGCTGAGCAAATTTATTGTGAGTAAAATTTAGCATTTATTTCAAAAAAATCGACCGGCAGAGTGAAAAGATATTATTATTAAAATGTGCAACAAATTTCTAAGCTTAAAAAATGCTAAACACTAAAGCTATTCAAACTGTATGCAAGCGCTTTCAAACCTACGAAATATGTGCTATTCAAACTGCATGCAATTCAATTACCTCCAAATATATCTACAGCTCGGCATTGCCTCACCTATGCAAAAGGAAGCCAAAGATGTAGCGTAGCAACGCAAGCTGGGTCCGCTAATTTGTAGTTAGCCTCCAAAAAGTCCCTACTGCTTCACTACACTATTTTCTTGTGTTTTTGCCAGGCAATTTCCTGCAATGTACTACCATATGTTGCGTGTAAAAAACTTCGTCTATACCGAATTGGAAATATATAAACAATATATTTATTTTTTTTACTGTTGCCATTGGCCACAAATTACGTACAAACATAGACACGGAGCCAGTACCATATCTTATCGTTCACAGCCATTGTAGCCTCAGTCATTCGCTTCGTTTTTGTTGTATTCTGTTCCGTTCCGTTCCGTTCCATGGATTGGATTTGTTTTATGCTCCGTAAGAAGATTAAAACCAACTGCTACAAAAAGTTGCTAACATAATTTTATTAAACTGAAAATTGTTGCTGCTATGTGGTGAAGTATTATTAAATTGACTGATTAGATCCGTATGGCGCTTCAGGCATGATTAGGCCAGTCGATAATTTGAAACGTTGTCCAAATAGAAGAAATTGTTTGTTTGAATGTGTTTAGCTGACAACTATTAATTAATATTGTATTCACAAGCTAATGTGTTAACCTCTTAAAGTGAAGCAGAAATGTATTATTTTTTTTTATAGAAAGCGAAGACATAATTTATTCAAAGTAGTGGTCCCGGCTAGCTATACATTTTTCATCCATCCATCTCTTGAGCAATTTGTGAATACCACGCAAAAGACTTGCTTTTAATTCGAAACATGCATCAAGCTATTTCCAGAAATCTTTGTAAACATCGAAGGTCCAGGTCTAATTAATGAGCTTTATGAAGCAGCACCTCCCAGTTGAGTACCTTCAAGTAGTTTTGAACCAATCTCGAAGCGTGCAATGGTGCGTTGTTGTGGAGAAACAAAATTCTTTGTTATCTGACGAGCAAAGTTTCGCATGTATTTTAGCATCGCTGCATCTGCCTATAATTTTGGGAAGATTCATTTGGCAAGGGACATCGAGAAACCTTCTCTTGATCGCTTAGAGAAGTAAACACTCTTTTAAGGTGCTCGGCAATGGCTTTGTTGTAGTTCGACTCAGAGGTGTGTTTGCTTAAACTACTCAGAAGATCTTTGAGTTCTTTGGTTATCCGCTTAAGAACTGACTTGTTTCTTGGATTACAACTGAGATGCCATACTCTTTTCAGCTACCATTTTCAGATCCTCAGGATACTACAGCTGAAGTTTTCGAATGGGGTGAAAGTGTCCGAACCTGAAGTTGGGAGGGGTATAATTCTTTAAAGCCACTTTGACTCGTTACAGCGTACCTAATAGTCGTGCAGCCATGACTGGCTGCAATATTTCTTGTTTGAAACGCCTTTGGCAACGCAAAGAATGCAATTCCAATTTGAAGCCAATCAACATTTTGGTCAATTTGGCGCTTTTGTTTTTTTTTTGTTGTTTGTTGTTGTTGGCGCACTTTAATTAGAATTTTTTTGTTGTTGTTTTTGCTGCCAGCGTGTTGCAGTGACCTGCTATTAGCCATTGTTGTTGTGGTTGTTGTTGTCATTCTTAATCCATTTGGATTAAATGTTCACTCGTTCTCATTTGCATAAAGCAAGCCAAAACTGAAACGAAAAGAATTGGCGTCTTTTGAAGTTGCCGCCAAATATTTGGCATATCACATAAAAACTTGTTGTTGTTGTTGTGCTTAATGTTGCTATATATTATTGTTGTTGTTGCTATTGGTGTTAATTTTAAGCCAGTTTTTTTTTTCTTAGCTTAAATCCTGTTTAAATGTTGTTCAAATAAGCGCCTTTGTATTAAAACATTAAAGCAATTTAATAAGAGGGTACTCACGCGTTATATCCGTAAATTGTGGAGAGTGAAAAATTCATAGATTTATTTAATTATTCTATCATTAAAAAAAAAAATAAAACAATTTAACAATTAAAATAAATTTAGATTAAAAATTGACCTAATGACTAAGTCAAAGTCAGGCTAGGTTTGACTAGGCAAGAGATCAGTGGTCTTCTACATTACATATCATAGAGTTTCATTAGTAGAATTGCGGCGAGTTGTCTTCTGTCGATCAGGTTACGTTCTCCGAAATCGTTTTGCTCCTTGATTAGGGTGTTTTTTAAGTCACTCCATGTACACCACAGCCTGATGGTTAAAAACATTCCCAATTCCACGAACATTTAAGTCTCTTTCAAGGTTCACCGTTCGCTATACCAACTGGCGCCAGAGAAGTTGCGAAGAACCTTAAACTACGTATTCTGGCGCTGAAAGATCTTACGAAGGTTCTCTGCTGATCCGAATTTTAAAAGTAAGATAGAACCCCAGGTATTCATGTCCACGCGGTCATCCAGAGCTAGAACTTCTAGTAGACTTTCCACATCCTAAAAAAAAAATTTAGACTTAAGAAGCTGAAGATCATATAAAAAATTATTCAAATTTTAATGTACTCTACTGAAGTCTTGAGCACCCTCATTTATTTAAACAGCAGCTGTTTTGTTTTGACTATTAGCTCCACAAACGCGTAATAACGGTAAATTTTAAATTGTATGCACTTATTTAAACACCCATTAAAAACTTTTCATGCATAGTATTGTCCATACAAACAGGCCTCTATGAACTTTGCTTGTGAAACGTTGGTGGTGGCGGATTTCTTACCTGCCTCATGCTGTCCAACTTGTGTGGCATGCACAAACACATCATCGCACGCTGCCGCCGCCGCCATATCATATGAGATATACCACTTCACTCCAATCTAAACCAAACCAAACCAAACCTGAGCCACTGCGCCATTCCATTCCATTCGAATTCATTTCATTTCATTTGCGTTTCTCCAATTTATATTCAACTCCTTTTCATTCATTTTGATATTTTATGCGTTTTTATTTATTTATGCTGCACGGCTTCGTTCATTCTCTTCTTGTTTTGTTGTCTTGGAGTATTTATTCTGTTTAGTTTTATAGGTTTTGTTCTTTTCTTCTTTTTTTTTCGTTTTTTTTTTTGTTCGTCCATACATCATTTACCTGCGCTGCCCAGGCGGGCTCAGCCGGTGAGGTTCAGTGTTAGGGCTCTGGAGGGGCTCATTTGACGCATGCCGCCGACGCGACGCGACGCAACGCAACGCAGCACTCCTGGCTATTAGCTGTCATTGTCTTTAAGATATATTACTCGCCGCATTTTCGCATAAAAGGATATTAACACAACGACAAAAGCTGCCAATGGGAAGGCAGGGGGAGGGAACTACATATTTAAAAATGTATGCGCGCTCCTTTTGAATTCGTGCTTCTTCTTTTTTGTTTCATGATTATTTGATTTAAACAAAAGCAACAGCCACGCAGCGGAAACACATCAAGGCGTATTAATTGTCAACCGGCATATGCTAAAGATGACACTCTACTAAATGAGTGGTGTATGGGCTCGAGAGAGTCGTACCAGCAGTATCTGAAATGTAGAACAATTTTCAAACATTAGATTCACGTCAAACTTCGGGTAATTTGCATCATTAGAAACATATTTTATCAACTGAAGGCTTTTCACCATCTTTCCATCTGTCTGCCGTACATTATGAACCTCATTTGCTGTCAAATAAAAACTAAATATTGCAGTTTGTTGAACACTTTCATGACTTCTGAAACCACCCTCGTACATATGTTTGCCGCCCGTACATATGCGCCACATAAATGTGTACAATATGCGAAATAGATTTGCATGGCGCGATAATTATGCTCCACATGTAAATAATCTTCGCAGGCAGCTGCAATAATAATTCACCATAAGCAACGAGTATGACCCAGTAGAACTTGAAAGCATAATAGAAGCCCTACTAGAAACCTTCCTTTGAAGTGTCGCTTCTCATTCATTCTACTGAACAGTTAGACATCTTTTTTATACAACATACCAAACCTAGAATACACTTCATACAGAGTTTGAATCTTATAATTTAGTTCTAATATTTGGAACGCCTTACAGGAGTACTAGCCAGTAGCAGCTACCCAGTACTGCCAGCTAGCAGTACTAGCCAGTACAAAAAAAAATGCTAACCAGATACGTCTACGAAGTAACCAGATTTAATTAAGTATGGGAATTGTGCCAAGTTGCAGATTGATAATACCTAATAATGAAGGCGATGAAGACGATGATGACGATGTAGCTGCTTGCACGTTTTTGTTGCCGCAATTTCTTTTCGATATGCTTTAAGCTGCTGCGTTTGCTGCTCCTGCATGTTGGCGACGCTTCTTGTTAGCCAAGCGGAATTTTTTTTTTCTTTTTTTAAGAAATAACTTCTAATCATTTAAGCGGCTTAATCATGGTAAAGCCATCGTGGAATCGTGGACCAGAAAAAAAAGAAGAAAAAAGGAAAAAAAAACGGTTGCACGTTGCATGCCTCGTACAAGACGCTAATTTGAGCCAAACCAAAAGCTTGTTGAAGTAAGCCGTAGACGACGACGGCGAAGAAGCGTATTGAACTGCGTTGAACTGCAGCTGTTTACATATTTCTTTAGCGATAAGATAAAATATCTTTTGTATTTCCGCTCTTTGCCGCTGCTGGAATTCACGCTGCTCCTTCTGCCTCCGCCGCTGCTATTGTTGGACGTTGGACGTGATTAATTGTGGGTCAAATAGCGCATTTAAACTGTAGCAGCTGCGCGCATTAATCGGTCAAGAGCGGCTGGCCTAAGATTTTGAGTTGGTCTTTAAGCTGCTAACAAGCGTACAAACAGCCAAGAGCGTCAATATTTAGAGCTAATTTGATTTTGTCAATAAGACTGCGACTGCGCACTGCGGCATAAGATAACAAATTTGTATCTGACCAACTTTGTATGTTGTAGCAGCCACATTTTTCCACAAGGTCAAATATTGAGTTCAACATCCAAAACATTCAAAACATCTTCGTAGTCGTCGTCATCAGCATCGCCAACGTCTTGGATGCGTTAATACGCAGGCGCGAAGCGATTCTTTTCTGAAACGCGTTTGCAGCAGCACTTCATTTGCACACTTCACCTTCCGCGTCCAACATTCGCCCTCTTAGTTGTGTTTCTTGCTTAAATACCCTACGCAGCTATGCTGTGCATTGAGTTTTATGAGTAAGTTGAGTAGTTTGTAGTGGAAGGAGAAAATTAGGAGAAAATTTTAATGTCGAACGCCATGTTTGGATGCACTTTTTAAAATTCCATATCCAACAATTTAATAGAAAACCCTCCTCTCCAATAGTCTTTTATAGAGTAACCTTAGAAAAGCTTTTGGAGTTCTTCAGTTAGACTAAAATCTTGGCGCCAAGCTTCTATCGTAGCGCATAGAAATCTCGTTGTCACCGAATTAAAAATTTTATTCTTGCATTTTTTTACTTCTTCTTGATTTTCGTGGCTCATAAATTTTAATAAACAAATTTGTTTATGCTCTTCGCCGCCTTCGTACGTTGTCGTCATCGACTTTTTCGCTTCAACATTATCTCAACTTGGCTGTTGTCTGGCTCCATATGCATTTTTATACCCTGCAGTCATAAGCTTAATGCAAAGACCTCCACAAAGCATCTCATCGGATTCATAAGTCAAGTCCATATAGACAGGCTCGACTCTCTGATTAATAGATCAAATGTAGTACTTAGATCTAAAAGGGATCACTGCAAAATAAAGTCCTCAAACAAGCTACAGCGTATCTCGTAGTCAAGCAAACTCGACGACTAAAGCATTTTCATCTTATTTTATCTACCTTAACCCTTAGCTGCTCAAGCGCAGCTCATTAGAGCCATACTCACTCGTCTTAGTGCTCGTAAAATAAAAAATGTCGTTTTGTTTGTACTTTGTTCTTCGACCGAAGACCCTAAATAAAAAGTACCGAGTATAAAAAAAAAAAAAAAAATACACAAAATCAAATACAACTAAATTCCAAGAAAAAATTGCAGGTTGACTTAATGCGTAGCAAATGACTTTAAGATACAAAAAAACAAAATAAAAATTGTACGACAAAGCGTAACAAAATGTTGCAATGTCTCAACCAACCAACATAAAAGTAGAGAAAAAAAAAAAAACTAAACAGAAACCAGGAAAAAGTCCACTCTACATAGTTAACCGATCTAGAAACACGTTAAAAGTCGACTTTATGTAAGTAGCCCATAAATTCGCTGGGCAAGTCAAGCCGCTGTCCGAGACGAAAATAATTGAAGCGTTCTCTGAGTTAATTACGTACTAAAATATACAAACTGATTTGTGATCCGGCTTGGAGCTGAGCGTGGAGAGATACTACGTCGCAGGCACTTTGATTTCATTAATTTTATGTTTCCAGGAAAATCTTTATGGATCTTATTATTAAAGATGCTCGTAAAGGAAGAAATATGAAATCATTTGATTATGAGCAGTGAACATCTGAAGTTGAGTAGCGAGGAAAATAATGAATCGGTGAGAAATATTGAATTAGCAAGCAAACTCGTTTGGAAGTTCGGAACTGGTCAGCCTGCTTCATAAAGTTTTGTAGAATTAATAAGGAATAAATTAAGGATTGAATTAGATTTTAATGGTTAGACTTGAACCCATAATTATGAACTTTTGGGGAGTTTACAAAAAAAAAAAAAAAACAGAGTAGCTAAAGAATGGCTACAGCCACGAAACCTCATCAACAGTTTGCTGCTTTTTCAACTTTGCAGTGAGAAGGTTTAACATCTGAGACACTTCCTTCGATATCAGTGTTTTTTGAGATTAATTATAGCTTTCAGCTATTCATATTCTCCCTTTGAATTCTTGGCTTTTATAGGCGATGCAGCCAGAAGTGTGTCTTGCTCTGAATTATTTTTAAAAGACTTGCTGGAGACTCTTCCCTTTACAATATCTTCGTGCAGCAGATTATTGACATAAGGTCAATTTGCTAACAAAATCTCTTTGCTTTGCAATTGATTCGCCTCTAAACTTCAGATATTTGCTGCTTAATAAACTTCAGAACATTTTTTAAAGATTGGATCACTTTTGCCTCTTTCACTTGCTGCTTATAGAGTTCCAAAACTTCTGGTGCGAATGTGAAAAAATAAATGCAAAGCTTTAGATAAAATAGTTCGATTAGAAAAGATTATATGCGATGTGGATTTCCGTATATAGTCACAGCATAAGATCAGTACTTACTATTCTACTGGGTCTCCATCATAATTATTTGACACTATTAGTCTTTGATAAGTTATACGTTAGACATTGTTAGCCAGAGGCGTAAGGTACTGCTATGGGATACTTCTTCTGAGACCATCTTTTATCAAATTCGGAAAGTATTGACTTTGTCCAACGTCAGATCGTTAACTCATCTTGGGAAGTGCGTAGTGATGTCATTTCTCGGCAGCTGTGGACCCTCTCAGTCCGTGAGCAGTTCAACCATCACACAAACAGATAAGCCTTCATCCTAATGACAATATGTTTGCTAATTAATACAGCCGAGGATTCCCAATACTACATTATGACCAACTGAAGACCAATGGGCTTAGCAGAATATCCGATGATTTCTTTAAACAATTTATACAATATTCATTTTTACTAATTATTTTGAATCATTTAAAAATAAAATAGTTCCTTTAATTAATAAACGAGGGTGTTTTAATAAATCAGTGACTTTTTAAATAAAATAAATTTTTTTCGACAATTGGGCTCGAAGCTATAGCAATGAACTTGTTGGCCAACAGAGCCAGAATGAATAAAATTCGAATATATTAGAATGTGCTGCATGCTGCATGAATTGAAAGTGAAAGAATGAATGTGCTTAAAGCAGCTCGGATGAATTCATGCATGCAGAGCGCTTTACAACACAAAATACTTTCAAATAATTATACAAACTTCCAAGCACAATTGATTTCCTAGATTGTACAAATTGATTAATTTTTTTTTTGTTGTAAAAAGCTTATAGTCTTGTAATTCCAGCACAAAGAAGTCTAATAAAAAAAGAAAAAATAGATAAATAAAATTAAACGAAAATTGTGCTACGTAATTAAACGATGACATACTAACACCTCACTGTGTGCGATGACTTCATATCTGCATGAACGTGATGGGTCATCACTGCTAAAAAACGTGTTCCATGACTAATAGCAAATGTACTATGTACACAGAAAATTATGTATATATATACTATATATATATATATTAAATATATACAATAGATAGAGTAGCCGGCATATCTCTGCTTTACAACAATTACGAAGTATTACGGAACTAGCAGTAGCTATATACGATTCTATTAATTCAAATCCAAACGCTTGTAATGAAACGGAATATCAAGAGCAGACATTGAATACAGTGCAGCCGAAGCTTTAATACGCTGCAGCTAAGAACTTGCTGTTAAACATTTAAATGCCATATTAGCTGCACATAAATGAAAATTTTAATTAAGCCTAAATAAGAGGAACATAAACAGTCTCCATACGCAGCTACAGCTGAGATAAGATGACGGATTCAATCAGCTTATCAAGAAAAAAATATATATTCTGTATGGCATCTCTAAAACTTCTTTTAGTACGTAACAAACTGCTGGCCAAAATGTTAATACTAGACACACCATATGTCTGTAGCGCATAATAAATAAGCAGATATAAAAACCAGCATTTTATGAAGCTATTGAAATGTAAGAGGAAAATCCAACACGTTGTATGTAATTTATATAAAAGTTGGGTAGATAGTTAGATATATGGATATATATAAAGATATTGACAGCTATTTGACATGCAGACTTCAGCTCTTTCGATCTTTTGCTTACTGCTAGCTGAATCCAATCAAATCAAATCAAATAAAGTTTGGTATTGAATTTTAAATCGCTGACAACAGCAGCAACAGCAAAACTAAGGTGACATGGAGAGACGATTGGACGGACGGACGCGCAGACAAATGAACAGCATTATGCGCTATTGTAAATATTTGATTTTTGTTTCTTAATTCATACCCTACACACACACAGTGTTGGAATTTGGTTAGTTTCAGTTTGGTAAACAGTTTGTAACGCATTAGGTAGGAAGTAAATTGCTTAAAATATGGCCCTATACCTCTGTCTTGCTATGGTAAATATATATATATATATTATGATGAAGCAGATATAATTAAAAATATAAAATTTAATATGAATTAGTAATCAGCGCAATTTTCTGAAATTTACGGATTTATTGTAAATAAAAAAAGGTCATAAATATATTATTCACAACAGTGTTCATGGCTTGCCACAACAAATTTGTCCCATCTTTATGAGAACTTTCGGATACCAGCTCTCAGTCGTGCTCGTCTTTTGAGGCTTTCCAATCCAATTTACCATCGACCAATTTTTGCATTGTTCATAAGAAGTAAACTTCTGCTGGGACAGGCCATGTGTCATCGACCGGCACAAGTAGTCCGAATAAGTGATGTTTGGAGAATACGGTGGGTGGCGTAGGATTTACCATTCCTGCGTATACAAGCAGTTCTTGCTATAGGGTTCGTACCTTTCTTCGCATGAGTTGAGTCCGACAACGTTCGCCCGTGAGCGTGTCATTCGATTTAAGCAGCTCGTAGTAGATCACGCCGTGCCATGAATATTCGGAGAATGAATTTGCGAAGGATGTTGATTTCAGGTCGGCCAAAACATATGACTTTTGGCACTTGGAATTGTCGCCAGTCCCAATGCAATGCAAAAACCCCTTTCTTTTGTTGATGTTCGAGCAGCTGAGGAGAAGAAGCGAAAAATCGCCTTTTTAAATCGCGCGGCTTCAACTCGTAAGGCACACAGTTCCCTTACTTTTGAATCAATCCCATTGCTTTTAGGCATTGTCGACTCATTTACTTCCAATGATTCCGACAATTCCTGAAGCGTTTGACATTGATCCATATAGATCAGTGATTCAAATTCTTCGTTCCTTATCATCGAGCTCAAAATAACCACGTTTAGAGCGACCAAACCACCTTCAACATGATTGCTCAGATAAAGCATGCTTTCCCTAAATTTCCGCTAAGACTCAATGACTTCATATTAGAGTAATGAAGAAGAACTCCCCACAATACCCAACAAGAAGTACAGTTTTAACCAATTATGTCGCTCATATTTTCAGTTATGCACAAGATATGATTTCTGAAGTTTGTTCTGTGAAGAACAATTTACAGCTTCGAAAATTATTTTTGCGCTTTAGTTTCAATTTCTTAAGCTGTGTTTCTGAAGTTTTAACACAAATGCTGAAGAAGTTTCTTTAGTTTTTTAATAAGTTTCAATTTCAAATGTAATCAGATACTTTTTGCGTGTCTGAGCGAGGCTTTAGCTAAGACACCGCTGCCAACAATTACCAAACTGAAGCTGACACTTGTCGCATTGAGTTCAAATTTTAAATGTCTGAAAATGTGCCAAAGTAATACTTTAAAATGCAAATTTTAGGTCGCTAAGCCCAAATAATTCAAAAAATTGTATGTGTAGCGTATTAAAGCTGCGCTTAAAGTTCTTCACATACGCGTTTTTTTTTTATTATTTATTCTTCTTTCAATTGACGACGTTGAGCGAGCATTTCAAGTGTCATTTTTAATACGCAAATTGAATTAATTTGTGTGTGTTTTTTTTTCTTTAATTTTTGTCTTTAAAATACAATTTTTTTTATGTACTGCTGACACCTTGGCTGCCCTCACACACACGCACTGCTGGTCAAAGTGTGCGGCATGACAAATGTTGCAACGCCAAACAATTGACACAAATGCCAACGTGCCGGGTCGATCCGATCCAAGCCGATCCGAGCCGTTTCCTGACACTAAATACAACGCATAGCATTAAATGTGCATATTTATGCAACGGCGCAGGAGAAAGCGGCTCTCCATGTTTTCAAGAACCTGCACAGCAGGTAAACCCAGTTTTTCCTTGTTTTTTTTTTTTTATTTTGTATGCCGGCTATTTATCGCTGCAGCACAATCTGACAGGTAACTAGACAGGAGACATCAGACAGCCAGCAGATAACTTCATCGGATAGCATCGGCTGCCTAGATACGGTGCGTGTGTATACATTTAGTATATCCTTGCGCTGCACAAACAAAGGAAGTCGTCGATCCTGTGTGCATCTCGTTAGAGAGCAGCTGTAAAGCAACAACAGGAAATGCACGTGATTTTTTCTATAGAATGCTGAATTTTAGCAATTGAAGTTTATCTTCTTCAACTAATTATTGAAAACTGCTTCGAGGCATATCTGACTTCGAATACAAGACGGCATATCTATTGTTCAGCGCACATGCGACTACTTGTAGCTGAAAAATGCTGCAAGCGTTTGAAATTCAAATTGAATTTTTTTGATATTTAAAATATGCAAATATTTTAGAGCAGGAAATCAGTTGAGATATGGAACATATAAAAAGCAACTTCTGTGCTAAATGTTTGTTAAAATTCCAAAATACTAACAGCGAAACTTTTTTGCCAAGCTTCGCAGAATTATTCTTTCATTATAAATCTAGGTTTTTGGAAGTATTACTCATGGCACGCTTATCTAAAAGCGCCGAAATATAAATACGAGAAACTTTCTACATGAAGTTCTTATACTTTGGAAAACTGTAAAAATTTTAGTATATTGCTTTCGTACTAAATGTGATCTAACATACGACTGCATCTTAGGAAATATTCCATTTATACGCAGAACAGTTTCCAAGTCTTTTATTGGAAAAATTCTAATAAAGTATTTCATAAAGGTTCATATCGAACTACTAAAGGATAGTCTCCATACAATAATGTTTCTTATTTTCATTTTTCAATTAAAAATGCTAAACCTTAAAAGGTGCAAACCGGATATCAAGAAATGAAGCAAACAATTTGTGAAGTCATCGTTGTCATGTGGTATACAGGGATCTAAGTACAATTGTATAAATTAGGATCGATTGCAATTGATACAAATTACAAAACGCTTAACAAAACATACAGAATAACAAAAAAAATTCATCAAAAAGTTATACATTTACAACAAATTACTCAGCAGTTAAAGCATAAACAGTTTAAGAATTATAACGATTGGTAAATATTAAATGAAATTAAAAAGAATTTCTTCTTAAAAAAATCACCAAATATTAAATTCTTGCAAAACTTTGGCAGTTTGTAGTTCTATTTTGTTTAACTTTTTTTTCTTTCGTTGAATATATTAAAAGTTGGGAAAAAAAAACTCCTCGCTTCCTGCTTATTTTGCTACTAAAGCTTCGTTCTGTGGTTGTGTTTGTGTGTGTCTGATGTGTGGTACTGCAAATGGAGAAGAACGTCAACATTCATAAATATTTATTTATACTTCACTTGGAGCACATTATTACGAATTGAGCGTCAAGTAGAGCGAAGAAGTGTCCAGATAGCAGTTGAAGTTGTCGCTGGAGAACTGAAGTCAGTTGGCGTCAGACAAGTACACAAACAAAAACCAATATATTTTATTATTGTAATACTGTATGCGAGGGAAGTTTTGAAAAATGTTTTCGTTAATTTTTTTTGCTTACTATTTTTTATAGTTTAATTAAATTTACTTCCAACCCCCCTCGTTTAATGCTTTCGCTGTTTCCTTTGACTTTCAATACAATTCAATTTGTTACAATTTGGGGCGCTGAAAGTCCATTGCTGAAACTGTCACAATTCGAGGGTTGAACTGAGTTTTTGGTTATTATTTTTGTTTTCAGCATTTTTTTGTTCGATTTTATTTGCAAAAGGAAACATTTGCTCGGTTGATGATGATGACTAATAAAATGCATAAACAAGCCACGGCGAAGTATGATGTGATGCTGCAGCAGCAGATATTCTTAAGATAACCGACGACAATTGAAATTTATACAAGTCAGACAACAAAGAAAAAGTAATTTCAAGTAGTGTACATATTTGCAGACAAAGCACGAAATAAAATAAAATAAAATATATAGTTTAAGTCCAGCCATGAACTTCCTTTCTGTTGGCTAATTTACTTGCTACTTGCAATGGGAATATGAAATTTAATTAAGGACATGCAGTAGCAGCAGCTTTAAATGGAGAATCGAAAAAGTTAGCAAATGACTATGCAAAAGAGAGCGGTCTTACGCGTAAGAAATGGCTATTTTACATTAGACAGACTATAAGCTGCAGTTCCTCTAAAATACTTGTTATTAAATCAGTCTCCTTAGAGACAACTGCTTCAGATTCTTACATTTCTTGGTAAATATTTAAAATAAAAATGTATCTCAATGCATTTCTCTCTCCCAGTTACATGCAACGTTAAGCTATAACTCCAATTATTCCCAACAACAACAGTACAACAGCCTGACAGAAAAATCACGTTCAACTTTTTATTGTTTTAGAAAAAATGTAGATGCTGTTTGTTGTTGTTGTTGTTGTTCCTATTCGTTTTGTAGATACATTTTTATTACAGCTCGTGCTTAGTTGTATTATTGCTGTTTGCAAATTTGATGTTCGTGTTCTGGCCTGGCATTGGCATGCAATTGCAGACACCAACCAACCAACCAACCAACCAAGCAGCAGCAGTTAGACCCATTCGTCTGCTCGAAACCTTCTTGCTATATGTGTATCTTACTAAATACTCTGTGAACTCTGTGGCAGCTTAACAACTTGAACGGCGTCTCACATTCAAAGATACATATTTGTCTAGCAGCTATTATTGACACTCATTCGCTCGCTTCTCACTGCTATCATCGTGCAGCATTTATTGGCTTTGTGTCACGTTCTCTGGTGTTAAGAACAGTTTTTGACATTCATGTACTTAAAAATGTTTGTAGATACTAAGTATCTACTACTGCGTGTTTCTTTTTTTTTTTTTGCTGCATTCGTGCCTAATACTTAGTAGCAATAGAATTTTTGTTTTGTTGTTGTTGACAAACATTTAACTAAGGCACCAAAGAGAAACCATGACCTATTTCAATGTTGCAACGTACGAGTAAACTTATTACTACTAAGCACTTAGGTACATACTTAGTAGACACAGTTGCAGACGATAGACGATAGATGCGTGTATATATTTAGATACAAGATACTCGCTCGTATATATAGCTGGCTGACTGGCTGCCTGTTTGCTATGTCTTGGCATGCGTCGCATTGCTATTTGCTTTAAGTTTTATGAACTTGTTTCTCGTTGATGGCGACATAAACATAAATCTCAACGCACCAAATGACATTCTACCGGTCAATAATAAATCTCGCAGATACAAGTACACCGTACAAAAAAAGAAAAAAAAAAAAAAAAATAAGATAGATGTGGCTGTTGCTATTGAAACAACAACAAAAAATGTACTTAAGACAAGCCGCACGCGCCAATACAAACAAATCGCTTAAATGAAAAGAAATGAAAGAATTTACAGTAATTGCAAGTGGTTGCAGGTGTTGCAGCCATCAAGCCTTTGACTCAGATTATAGGGTGGAGACGAAGTCTGAACCTAAGGCTAAAATATGTAAATATTTCTAAAATCATTTAATGAACAGCTGCACTATGGACTAACAAAAACGGGTTAACGATGTGACTAACCACCAGTGGTTGGTGAATTCACCAGTTCCTAAGGTTATGCTTGCCACCAGTCAAACTGTGTGTGTATAAGCTTTTTTTTGCAACTGTGTATACTAACCGTATTGGCATAACGAGAAAGAGCGCAGCAGCTGAGTGGGCTCGACTTGGAAATACCCGAATGAACCATAAATGTGCACTCCTAGCGTAATATGTGTGGGGATATACTTGTATTATTGGAATTATTATAAAATACGCCAAATTGTTCGTTCCAAGCTAAATTAAACCTGCAAAAAATTATCTTCTTACAAAAACCCATTAAAGAGAGAAGATTTGTATGGGAACTACACCTTCAAGTGGTCCGATATGGATCAATATAGAATATTTCTTTAGAATCTAAATAAGATACACGAAGTTTGGCATTTTTAAACTAAAATAACAAATCAAACGAAGATTGTTGCTGATTGGACGGTGACCCGGAAGAAACCGAGCCAGCCTGTTAACATGGCTAGTCAATTGGTCGTTATACCTACTGGCGTATCTTGAGATTTCACTCTCCACCGTCTCAATCTGCAGATCTCTGTGCAGACTGGAGTTGCGTACAAAGCACGGGCATTCCGTGATTGCACGCAGTGCCTTATGTTGCAAAACCTGGATTCGCTTTTGGTGGCTTTTTGCAGCAATGCCCCAGATTTGTATGCTGTACTTCCATATTAGGGTAATGGAAGCCTACTTCGCCTGTTCAGCAACTAATACATTTGAGTTTGCCACACTCGACAACGGATAAGAAGGTTCCTGATGTGCCTGGCAAAGGTCAGTCTTTTGTCTTTTGTTATACCCAGATACCTTACTTCATTTGCTTGAGTAAGCAAGGTATTGCTCAGACGAAGCGCGGGTGGTGTTCTCCTTGTAAGCGTGAAGCAAACATTTATGCATTTGGACGGTTTAAGCTTAATGTTCCACTGCTTAGCCCACGTTTCCACAGCATCGGCGTGGAAGGAGGCATTGGCATATACATGAAATACAAGTAAGCTGTAGGAGCAATGGGAGAATTCAAAAGTTCAAACTTTTTGGAGCTTACTCTTATAGGCTCCAAGTTCTTTATGTTCATAGAAACAACCAGACAGACGGACATGTCTATATAGGCTTGACATTTACTGTGATAAAGATTATATGTATATATATTTTATGAACTGTGTATCTCCTGCAAAAAAGTAGCTTTCAAATGACGTATTTTTTCGAATTTTATTATTTTTAATATTTAAAGCAACGACTTGTCTTGATTTCACTATAAATTATTTTGCCGTGTATGCATATCTTAAAGCTGCCGCTTTACACTGCATGCTTGCGGGCGGTACGACGTGCAGCATAGAACAGCAATACGTGGGCAGCTTAATTAGTTTTCAATTAAAACAGGAATAAGTAGCATTTAAGATTTAAACATTCAAATATTCGCTATAAACTGACTCGTTAAACTACCCTCGGACTTATGCATGGAACTCAATAAAAGTGGATTAATGGATGAGTCTCTCTGTAGAACAGAACTGGCTGTTTCTGCGTTGCTTTAGTAGCTTGTTAGGCCCTGTACCGAAGGTACAAGAGCCTATTGGGTTTGTGCAAATGTATGTAACAGGTAGAAATAATGGTCGGAGACCCCCCAAAGTTACCCCCATTATGGTCAGGAGTGATAGAGGAGTCGATATAGCCATGTCCGTCTGTCCGTCTGTCCGTCTGTCCGTCCGTCCGTCCGTCCGTCCGTATGAACGAAAGGATCTCGGAAACGGTAATAGATAGAGACTTCGTGTTTTTTGCATTCGTCTAGGACTGCTCCGGAATTTCACAAGTTTATTTTGAAATTTTGCCCCTCCCCCCCCTTCCCCATAAAATCACCCCCAAGGAGAAATATTTCTTCGGCACAAGAAAAATTGAGTATGCCAGTATAAAGTTAACGTCCCTCTTAGTCAAAATCCAAAAAGTTCATCAAAATCGGATAATAAATAACGATTTTATAACCAATTGAAGTTGAATGACCCCCCTTTCCTCTTCATTCATATTCGAGCAGTGAGAAGTGGTCATGTGTTTGGTCATATGCTCGGGAAACGTTTAATGTGTTTGTTAGGAGACCTGAACTGGTACAGGGCCTCTTACAGTCGGTTACGCCTGACTGTATTTTCTTACTTGTTTGATTTGAAACTGTGCTTTAGACATTCTTTTTATATTTGTTTTATGGCACTTGCCACTTAGCTCTTATCAATTAGCGGCATTTCTAGGTTGAATGAAGTGCAGCGTGCCACATGAAAGACTCAAGATCGAAATGAGTTGAGTTATAGCGTACATGCGAGGGTAGTTCTAGCAGTAGCTGTAGGCGTGCTGGTGGTGCTTAAATAAGTTTTGGCAAAAATGCAGCAAACTGCATTATTGGAAGAAAGATAGTTGGAAGATAGTTACAAGTTATATGGAAGATACATTGAAGATTGCTGAATAATAAATGGCAGTTAGATGGTAAAGAGTTAAAAGATTGATGAAAGTCATATGGAAGATAGGTGGAAGATAGACGGAGCATAATTGGTAGATAGATGAAATATAGATAGCAGTTATGCAGCACAGACAGACGGATGGACATAAATATACAGGTTCAGAACACTTAAAGGTCATGTAACTGCTCATAAAATTTACCAACGCCAAACTCTAATTCAAAATTGTCATAAAATTGCGTTTGAAGTCCGTTCGGCTGGCTCGAATGCCTTTTTACTACACTGCAGCCTCTTGCAGAAAAATGTTTAATAGATAATAATTCAAACTTCTTAAATAAAAACTACACATACTACTGATATTACCCTCGCAAAAGTTCGGAAGGGTGCATGTGATGTACTGGAAAGAACGCTTACTGCACAAATCAATTATCACCGCACTCGAATAAATATTTAAATGCAAGTCGCCGGCAAGTGGGGTAGGCAAGTCGGTCGACCGGCCGGCAAGCGTGTGTGCAGTTCAAAAAAACAAAAAAAAAGAATTCAAAAAATACTTCATTTAATTTTGATGATCATGCTTATGAGCGAGGCTGCTCTTGTTGATGTTCTTACTTCAAGTGGAAAATTGTGGCAGCTTTTTCTCCTTCTACATTTTTTTTTTGTGTGTTTCACTCTTTCAATTCAGTTGTGGCATTTAATTAAATTTCAACATTAATTGAAGTATTATTACTCGAGTGGCTTTAATTGCAGTCAAAATGAGTGCATCAGAGTAACGAATTGTCAGAAATTAAGTGTAGTCGCGTGTTTGACTTTGAATTCAAGTGCCATACAAATGCCATGGCAAGAAAATTCTATAAAAATAAAAACCCTTTTGTATGATATTTTATTTCACATAAATAATGCCCGCAGCATTCATACACTCTGTATTAATTTTATATTATTTTCTTTTCTTTTTTTTATAGAAATTTAGTTTTATGGCTTTTATAAATCGTAGCGAATTATAATGGAATTTAATAACCATTTAAATCTTTGGCTGCTTCTAAGTTTTGTTTATGAAAAATAATTTTTTTATTGTTGTTAATTGTAAAAAAAAAGGCGAATTTAGGCTGGGTTATACAAAATAATACATTTAATCAAGACGGACTCAGTAGAAGTGGTAGCCTCCAAACAAATATGTTCCACCTTACAGGGTTTTTATATGGAAACAATTATATTGTTGTGGTTTATGCAGCTAGAAACGCCCAATTTATGGTATTTTAAAACAATTGTAATTAAATCTGGCATAAAAGTCCAAATGGCAACACTAAAAGATGTAGCTTCCATATAAAAAATTAATTCGCTATAGACATGTCCGTCTGTCTGGCTGTACATATGAACATCTTGAAGTTGGAGACTATAAGTGATAGAGTTTATGAGTTTATATATTTAGAATCTTCTATTTCTTCTGCAGATCATTTTTATTAAAGATATTTACCAACCCTTTTCTAAGCGCTAGTAGCCATAAAAACCTATACCAACTATCAAAATTTTATGTATTTTATTATTTTAGATAAGAATCCCTTATAAATTCAAAAAAAGCACTCCATGAAATTTCATATTGGACCTTCAGAGTGGGATAACGCTTAACGAATCTGTGGTACTTCCCCGATTTTTTTGTATAAAAACTTTTTTGTTGCGGTTTAATTTAACTTGAAACAACAAATTTGTGGTATCTTACACTAAATCCAATAAAATATATTACACGCTATGTATCTCCTAAACAAATGGAGATAAAGTATTTCTTTCTAATCCACTTCATAAACATCTTAAAGAAGTTTAGTAGAGATGTGTGTGCTTAGAAACTTAGACCGCTCAGATTTTTCCCTTGTTTACTTAGCAAACACGCCAGACAGTGGCGCTATTAAGGCCTCAAATCTTTATTGACATAAATGTACAATTTATAGAATTATTAATGTCATTTAATGTCAGACTTAATGGGATAAAACTTCTGCTGTGTTGTTTGTTTGTGGGTTAATTGTTAAACAATTATTATGTTCAAAATAATTGCTTGATTAAAACATTTCCAATGTAATAGAATAAATGCAAAAAATATATAACTTTTAGTTGCCACATGACACATATTTTTTATTTGGGCGGCATCTTTGAGTTTGAAGTTAATATTGACTCTAATAAAATGGTTGCCGAATTTGTGCTGATCCAACAAAGCCCTTCATAAAGCAGCATCAATTTAACCAGCACTTCAAAAAAATGTGTTCGACTGGTAGTTAATGAAGCGAGTATAGAATGATATTTTTTTTTAGCTTTCAAAATATTGATAACCCTTGGAATCAATGAAAATCAAAAGATCTTCCAATTTATCACCGCAATAACTCATTTTCCAGCTGCTAAAGACTCCCATTTTTATCTTATTATACATATTATTATTATATTATATTATATAAAACCTGATATTTAATTACATTAAGCCGAAGTCTTAATTTAAAATAGCTAAAAAGTATCAAATCCGCTAAAAAAAAGTATCGATATCGAATATGCACCAACGAAACATAAATACGTAATACTCAAAAAATTGCATTGGTATAGAAAAAATGCATAATTCGGAATTTTTACTTCTTCAAAAAAAAAAAAAAAAATTCTGCAAATCTAGCGCAAATTGGAGAACTTCAAATTGAAAGTTTGCTGCCTTAATTACATAAAATTTGACACCATTAAACTAGCCATTTGTGAGTAGGTGTTCACTGTTACATACTCTTCAATAAATTTATTTATTTATTTTTTTTATACTTATTGCTTTATACGTTTTATAACTTGATTTCTTTATTACTCTTCATTTGACTGCGCTCATAATTTAAGGCTAAAAAAAGCCAACAAACGTGGCGAGGGTGTGTGTGTATGTGTATGTGTAGGTGCTACCTCAATTTTCCAACAGCGTTTTTATTGTTGTAGTCAGTTTTTTTTTTCTAATGGGTGTGTGTATTTTTTTGATACACTACACAAATTGTACTAAAAGTTTTAAGCAGTTAGTTGAAAGGTTTGTAACAGAAAGCATCCTTTTTTGTTTTAGTGATAATGAGAAATTTTGAAAAACACAAAAATTTTAGCACAAAAGTAGGTTTATATCTCCCGATCCAATTAACATGTATACCAAATAACAGCTCTATAGCTCAAATGTATGCAAATATATTAGAATTTTTTTTTTGTTACTGCTTATTTAAGAAGTGGGGCAAAGCTTCTTTTGTTTTTAACAAAAAGTCGTCTATGTTCTTTTCCAACCTTCCATCTATTTCTATAACCAAATTCATACAAATTGGTTCAGCAGTTTAGGCGTGATGCGCGCACAAACAGACAAATACAATTTTTTTATACAATTTTGCTTTACAAAAATATGCCGCTAGAGTGTATTAAAATTTCGTTTAAACGGCTGCAAATTTTCTGTTCCCAGTTTGTTTTCTTTTACTTCTTTGAGCTGCTGCGCCCAGTAATATTTGTTACTGGCTTTTATTGGTGTTGTTGCCAAAAGATAACACGATGACACTGCCTTTTTCCTGTTATTGTTGTTGTTGTTGTTATTAAGCTGACTCGAGGATAATGATGTTGCATGTTTCTCAAGAAACGAAAAAGAAATTTCAACAAAGAAAAAAAAATTATTATAATGAAAAAAAAAAAAAAAAAAACTAACAAAATTTATAAATCAACGTGGGTGAGTGGTGCAACAACATCCTGTTTTTTTGTTGTTGTTGGAGAACATTTTTTTTTTTCATGATTTTTTTCGCTACCGAAGCCGAATTTCTGTGGATATTTACTACTTCTCCGATTTAATAATTTTTTTTCGTAATTATTTGCAGCCAAGCCCAAATGGTGCAAGAAGTGCATTGAACCAATTTGAAAAAAAAGAGTAAAAAGCAAGAAACGCAACAAAAAACTTCAATTGGACTATTTTAGGCTTCAATAAGAAAAATGTGGAACATTGCACAGCTGCTAACTGGAACATAATGCTTCATATTTAATAAAAAATACTTCGAAAATGGATTGTAAACAAAAACATTGTTGAGAACGAAGCTTCAACTTTTTCAACTTTGATCTTCGAAATGCGTATCTTTATTTGCAGAAAAAATCGCTGACTTGCTATGAAGTAATTTATTCATGTTTGAGTACAGCTAATAATTGGAGTAGGCCAGATCTGAAGACTTCGAAAGCATCAGAGGTGATACGAAGTACTTTTGACTCTACTTAAACTCCATTTTTCATTTTTAATAATGAGAAATATGGCATTTAGTTTGAAAAAAATAGTCGCCATAGCATTTCCAAACGATTAGCTTCTTCAGAGCACTTGAGCCCACTTCTAATCTCTATTCTGATGACTTATCAATGCGCTCAAAAATTTGCTCGTATTTAGTTTCAGTGAATTTTTTTGCACACTTTTGCAAATGTAAAGACTGAACGCTGACTGAAAAACTTTTATTTATACAAAACTTTCCAAGGTTTGCAAGTTTTTACATTCGCTGCACTTGAATTCTCAAAAGAAATTTAATAGCCAGAAAAACTTAAGCGCTGACGTCGGCAACAGACATCAGACATGCACATGTGTACGAGTATATACATATATATATATATACTATGTATATAATATAAATGTGGGGCGTTCGATGACTATTACAACAGCAGTCATCTGGAGCAGCACCAACAGCAGCAGCAGCAGCTCCACTTGGACAGACATCACGCTTGCCCTAATTAGATTGTACTGCTTACAGCAATTCAAGTATACGGAAAGTATCTGAAGTACTTTATGCAGTCTTATCGTACAAACGCATGGAAAAGTATTGTGGAGTGGAGTGTGGTATGGTGTCGTGTGTAGTGAAGATTCGAGGGGGTTCTGTTGTAGCACATTTCAATTAGTTTTTAATTTGTAATCTTCTGCTTAATTTTAATGCGTCACAGAACGCTTTAAAACCTAATTAGAACTTTTTTTTCATTTTTTTTTTAATTTATTTATGCCAGCTGTTTAGAATTCGTTCTTCGTTGGTGTTGTTGCTGTTCTCGAATGTTTACTAAAGACGTAGGCAACTTTTTATAAGCTGTTGGCATTAATTGAAATTATTTTCAATTATTTAACATTTCTGCTTGATAGCTTGCTTAAGAGGCACTAATTACTTTTGATATTAATTACTTAATTAGTTAATCCTACTAATTAGATGAAAGATGCTTTGCATTAAAGTCATAGAGGAACATTCAGTCTGAGTTTACGTAGTTTGTTTAATTTTCTTGCCATACAAGACACTTTCTCCAACGCGGAAACTGGTAATTCGTGACATTTAATGTTTTCTTTTTTAGAGGTTATACAGCAGCGAAGTTTCTGCTTAACTGAAACTTTATTTGGGTAGACAAACTTTAATAAGTTTTTGGCTCTCACTAGCTTGATGTAGTAACTGCATTGTAGCAAATTCGGGAAGAACTTGAAAAGGCTAAATGTTGTTCGTTGCAACTTTACCATTGAAAGACATTTATAATTCACAATCAGTTATTTTTATTAAGAAACATTGCTAAACCATTTGCACTTTTTTTTTCATTACAGGCTACTAGTGGGTGCGCCACTGGATAAGAATCTACAACCGAACACAACCAGTTCTGGAGCGCTCTGGAAATGTCCAATAACACAGAATTTTAATGATTGTGAACAGGTTATCACCGATGGACGTCGCAGTAAGTTTTTTCTTTTAAATTTTATGCAATACAATAGAAATTATCTTTTTTTTATTATATTTTTTTTTGTGATTGTACGAAAAAAAAAAAAAAATTAAACAATTAAATTCAGAAAAATTAAGTAATTAAAAATATTTAAATAATTTGTGCGCTCATTAATATAATTCATGCAAAGAAATGCGTCAATTAAAAATATATTAATTATATAGAACTAGCGGTGAAGGAACTTAATTTTTGTACTGCTCTAAAGTAAAAAGAAATAAAAATATATTTAATAAATAAAAATAAATAATAATTTTCTGATTAATAATAATACGCATTAATTGGCAGTGAGTGCTAACTATTTTTAGTTATAATTTTGAGTATATACCTATTTATATATAAACATACGATATATATATATATAAATATGTTCATAAATTGAGTAATTAATTAAAAGTATTTTTTTTATTAATTATTTTTGCATACGGAAATTTGTCATAAACATTTTTGCATTAAAGTTTCTTAATATTTTTTTAGCGCTTTAGGTTTTAGTTGATTTAATAAATTATAGAAGAAAAAAATGTTTTTTTTTTTTTTAAACAATAAATATTTGTAAATAAATAAAACAAAATTGTAATAATTTTTTTTATTTGATTGTAGCCTAAATTTGTACTAAGTAAAATAAATATATATGATATAAATAAATATATTAATTAACATTGTGTCACGGTGTGAAAAAAAAAAAATAAAAAAAAATTAAAAGCGCATAGTTTTGTATGAAATGAAAAAAATAAAATCAGGGAAATATATGTTCCAATGGGTCTAGTTAGTAACTGAACTTGGCTCTACTCAGCAAAATTTTATTGCTAACAGGCAGACATACAGACGGACGTACCAAAAAAGCTTGAAATGCTTAAAAAAAAAATTAGCTACATATCATCTGACTGTTTAGAAATATATAAAAATTAAATTAAAAATTCGCCTACAAAATATTATAGGAAGCAGCGTAACGAAATTGAATTAAGCCGAAACAATTGTCGTCGTAGCTCTTCAATTTTTTGCATAAATTTAACAAATAATATTAATTAAACTAAAATGAGTTCGATTCCTCAAAGATTTCATATTAAATATTATTTTTTATTATTTTTCAACATACAAAACTAAGCCAATTTTTTTTTTTTTTTTAATTTTTAATCCTTTGGCACAGTGTAGCAAATATTCTGTAAAATTATTAAAATTTTGTACAAAAGTTTAAAAACAAATATGTCACTAAATATTTTAACTTTTTTTTGTTTAATAATTTTATAATTTTTCTTAAAAAAAAATATATATTTGTGTAAGCAGCTGATTTTGACTAATTTAACACAAAATATGAATGTCTGTATTTAATTTTACAAAATCAGTTGCTATTTAAAATAAAAATAAAAGATCCAGGTATAAAGAAAAAAATTCAAAAAACTTGCAATACACGTTGATATCCTTGTTATACGTTCTTTTTTTTTCATTTCGAAAATATGTTTCATGTTTAGTTTTAAATTTTTTTATTGTGCACAGCATTAAAATCAAAAAAGAAAAATTTATCAAAAAAAAAAAAATCAACTCAAAATGACATTTTAATATTTATTTTATAATTTATTTTTCTTCTTTTTTTTATTTTCTCTCCCCCCAACACCTATTATTCGAAATCCAATAAAAAAAAACAATATATACATATATATAATATAAAAAAAAAAAACTCCCACAATTCGGTGCGATATGGAAAACATTTACATTTAACCTATCCAAAAAATATTTCTTCCCAAACCAAAAAAAAAAAAAAAAAAAAAACAACTTTTTTAAAACAATATCAAAAATTATAAAAAAAAAAAAAATAATTATTTAGCATCCGACGGAGCTTATGAAACTAGTAAGTGGTATGGGTGCTTTATTTGTTTTAAAGTTAACCAAAAAAATTTATTTCTTTATGCATTTTTGTATACATAATTCCTTCTTTTTTTTTTCTTAATTATTATTTTTATTTGATTTAATTTAATAATTTTTCTATGTGAATAACATTGCACATTCCGCACTAAATGAACTAAATTGGCTGCTATTACCTATTCTGAAATATGCAGGATTTAACTAATTGTTTAATAAATTAATTAAAAAAATAAAAACACATAAACGCATAAATAAAAAAAAAATTATTGGCTGTTGCATGTAGTTGAAGAGGATTGTTGAAAAATGCTTTAAATGCGCCGCTTGCTTGCTCATTAATTATTTAATTATTTTTTAATATAATTATTATTTTTATCTAATTAAGATTTAATATGTAATAATTTATTTAGTATTTAATTAAAAAAAAAAAAAAAAATCACACAAACACACAAGCACACACATACACACACGCCTATTAAATACACAGTATAGCACAAAAGTTTGAATACACATTAGTAAACAATTTATTTTTTTCTTATTTGAATTTTTTTTTTTTTTTATATATATATAAATAAATAATTAGTTATATATTTATATTATATTCAAATCCAAATTATTTGTTTTTTTTTTTTAAAAAACTTTTTAAAGAATTTTACAAACCGTTGACAATAAGCTTATAGGTTGATAGGAGGTGACTAAATCAGCAGAGTAATTAGAATAAATTATGGAAATAACCATAGTCAATGGAATATCTTAAAAAAATAAAACATTTTTAAGTGTATTCATACTTTTGACCAGTACTGTTCACTCACGCATATGCAAAAGTTAAACTAAAACAAACCGGAAATGAAATTAGCGGAAATGAAAAATAATGTTGCCTACATCTAGGCGCAGTTTGCAAATTAGCAACTGCACAAAAATTTATGCGCAGCTCAAATAAAATAAATAAAAATAAATAAATTTAAATAAAAATAGAAACCATAAATTCAGTCAACATCAAAGCTTATATCACGCTTCCTTTCCTTTCTTGCTTAAACCAAGACCGCACATTAAAATGCTCCATTTAAAGTGAAACATTTTTAATAGCAAGTAGCACACTTCGTTTATTTATGATCAAAAAAAAAAAAAATAAATATATACACATATATATCTGCGATTGCCTTTTCTTTTTGTAACTCAATTTTGTGACATTATTTGCGCTGCATGGTCTAATTATAAAACGCGCGCCGCACACTTGGAATTGTCAGAAAATATTTGCAACAGCTGTGCTGCTTGCTGGCTGCCATCATGCATCGTCATCATTTAAACCAATAAAAACAAAAAAAAAAAAAAAAACAAATTCAAGTATGCAACGCAACGTCTAATTTGGAATTTTAAGAATCAGTGCATGAAATGCAGTAGTTCCCATTGTGCCGAACGACGCCTTCTGACAAATTTATACAAGCGACAAAAAATTTAGAGTCTTACTACAAGTTTGCAACACAAAAATAGCTTAAATAGCGCACCACAGTTGCAGTTGCAGTTTACGGCAAGGCTTCAGACATTGACGCGTACTATATACACAATACTTTATAGATATGCATATGCAGATGCTTATTGCCGGCAGCTACATGCTTGTACGCTATAAACTACACATGGCCGGCCAGTTGTATTTATGTATAAAGGCGTGTGCGAGACGAGACGAGACGAGTGTGGAATTTGACAAGAAATTTTGTGGTGCAAGTAATTCAATTTTGCACAAAAAAACAACAAAATAACGAAATACAGTGAAACTTGCTTTGCCAAACGTAATCCGAAATAATGTGTAGCTGCAATGGGAACATGTATGTATGAGATCATCAAAATAATATATCACGTGTCATAAGCTTGGAATTTGTGTTAGTCGTATAAAATCTGATTGTTCCCTGGGCATAGTTTAGCTGTTTATACTTTTGTGAATGCCTGTCATTGATTAACCACTCTGTGCGCGTTTAACATGCGTGACTGCAGCACGCAGCCTGAATCGCTGTGGGCTTTACTATTTACAAGGAGGGCTGAAAAACATTATCTGAGCGCATGCAGAAAGCTCGTCAGATAAGAAATGTAGGAAACAGATAGGTGAAAAAAACTACATATACTAGTTAAAAAAAGGCGAACAATGAAACCTATTTTGAAGCATAATGGGTTAGATTTTATGGTGCAGATGAATATTGTCTTACCAAAAGTCTTGTAAGCCCATAAGCTTTGAACATTTCTTTACAAACTTGCGTTCCCGGCATGCTTTGTCAAATCTCCTTGTACTCTCATATTGAATCTCCCAATTTTCTAGTGGAACATATATTTTCTAGTACACTTTGTGCTGTAGCTCTCTCCAATGTTTATTGAAGCTTACACCTCTACATTAAATTATTGCTGAGATATAACGAATTTAATTTTTAACGTGTTTTATTTTTATTCATTAATAAGTTCTCTATTTGTCCATAATAGCTCGATCAAAATCGGTTCGGCCGGTTCAAAGTTTGGATGTAAATTTTCCCGAAATTGTTTAAATTATTTTTGTTTAGAGTAAAATCTTTAAAGCTTGTTTAAAAGCGATCAGATTGAACTCCAAAGTTAATCAAAATCGGATAACAAATGACGATTTTAAAAGCAATTGAATTTTAACGACCTATGATGCTTCCGTCCTCCCTTTTCTTTTCATACATATAAAGACACTAATTCGTACAGTGAGAGCAGCAAAATACTTTTCATTTTAAGACCCCATTGTCACAACAAGGGACTTCTCGTGGTGTTCCCTGAATACCGATTTGAGTTTCCATAATCGGGAGTCACTTCGAGTGGTGACCTGTACTGGTACAGGGCCTCTTACAGTCGGTTACGCCCGACTTGTAAAATTCCGGAGAAGTCCTAGTCGAATGCAAAAAGCAGGAAGACTTTATCTATTACCGTCTTCCACATCTTTTCGTTCATACGGACGGCCAGCCGGACATGGCTATATCAACTCCTCTATCACTTCTGACCATAATGGGGGTAACTTTGGAGAGTCTTCGACCATTATTTCTACCTGTTACATAGCTTTGCACAAAACCAATGGTACAAGGCGTACAATTTTGGAACCACACAAGTCACTTGAAACTTGTAGAAGCAAAGACCTTTAAAGGACCAAGAATTATATATAAGACAATATTTCTGACATGGTCTTAAAATGGAAAGTATCAGAAACTGTTTAATGGTAGAAATTACAGTTAGTTGTTTCAAAATTTATTGAAGATCAAAGGTTTCTGCCGCTAAGATTTGCTTCAAATCCTCTCGTTAAAAAAACAATTACAAAATAAAACTAACAGGCTGCTGCCTCGCTAGGTACAACAAATTCAGATACAACGTAATAAAACTTTTTATAACTGAGGAACCTTTCAAAAAGTCACATACAAGTGGCGCCATCTATATAGGCAGTACTGCATTTCATTCCTCATCCACGCTGCTAAGAGACAAACAATTTTCAGCTTAAACTGCTTTCATCAATTGAAATGTTTTACCAATTTTAAAACAGTTGTTAATACTTGCTTTTTATTGGGAGTTAATTTTTTTAACCAATGCCGCAAACACACTATCACTTTGAGCGCGATATCTCCGTTTCTAGTGAAGCAAATGTTCAGGAATTTATACTCAAAGTAAGGAAAAGCATTAAGTTTTGAATGATTTTATTTGAAAACCATCAATGCTCCATTGTGCACATCTTCAATTTATATGTTCCAATTGCAGCTAAAGACAGCTGCTTGACTTATATCTTCACTTGTCATATGATATGGCATTTTTCCCCTACTATAACAAGCCCTGTCCACTTGCTGCAGCTTTACTGTACATTTTTGCAAAACAAGAAATAGAAAAATGAAATTATAAAAAAATAAACTATAAATAAAATAGACGCCATATCGGCGTCGTTTGCATTGCCAACTCTTGGCGCTTGCATATAGCAAAGCGTTTACAAATGTGTTCCAAACTGGTGCAGCAGTTTGTTGGCCTAAATTTTTGTAATGTGGTGTCACCAGTTATCATTTTTCGTTTTTTTTTTTTCTTTTTTTATGGGTGTTTTTAGTGTCGTAGCATGCTTTGCGTGTTAGATACGAGCTCATTGATAACAGTATACAAATTCCCGCTCAGGCGCTCTTAATGATGATTTTTTTGCTTTTATCAAGCTTATTATTAATAATAAATATTATGTTCAGTTTTCATATAATCAATTTGTTAATTAACATAAATGTTGCACGAAATGTGAACAGTTTAATAGCTCAGCTAATCTGTTTAATCGGTGTATATAAGATGTTTCCAAATGTTTAGGATTTCGTTATACCGTTAAGCAGTTGATCTGATTAGCGGGATTTCATATGATTTGAAATTAAATTCTGGAACAACTTGAAAGTCGACTTTAAACTTTAAATTTAGATGAAAACGATTTGATATCATTTTTTGGTTTACGCTGTCTTAAACAATTGTTTCATTGGGTGTATGGAAAAGTATCTGTCAATTTTTGTCATCTTGCAGTTAAAAACACGGCTTGACCCATTTATCAAAATCTGTTTAAAATAAAATATGCAATTGATGCAACAGCTTCAACAATTTGTTCCAATATTAAAAGTGCAAATTGCTACAATGTGAAGGTTCTTTCATTTAGACATGTGGTACTTTGTTCTTAAGAGTAAAATGAAAATGCTTACAAATTAAATCAAAGGCTATTTTGCTATTTTTCTCTTACAAAATTGCAAAATGTTAATTAAATTTAAATAAATTAATTACAAATTTTATTGTCTAAACTTTCTGATACACCCATTAGTTATTACTGCTGCTGCACTTTGACACACGTGTGTCTGTCCGTCTGTCTGTCTGCCTGTGTGTGTGTGTAGGTAAAAAGCTTTCACTCAGTAAAATAATTAAATGAAAAAAAGGCGTGAATACGCTTATCAAGTGCAGTCACAAAGGCAACCCACACGCAACATAATACAACAGAGCAGCACACACACACAGATGTCAGTTTTTTGACGAAAAGCAAAAGAAAGAAGTAAAAAAAAAAAGAAAGAAAACGAAAAGTAATAATCATTTATCATATTTCAACACTTTAATGGTTTAAAATGCATTTTAAATTAATTTCACAGACATGCAATGCAATGCAATGCAGCGCAGCGCAACGCAGTGGCCCCCACTCATTCACTCTTGCTGTCGCTCCACACACTCTTTTTTTTCTATGCATTGTTTGGCAGCTATGGCAACACTTTGCACTCGTTCAAACACATGGCCTACATGTATGCATTTGTGTAATCGTTAGGTTGTTTCGTTGCGCTCGAACTAGCGATCAATCGATCATATTTGTAGTCGCCCCTCCGCACTCTCTCTTCCTCTTCTCACTCATACCTACATTGCAACAAAATGCGGCAACATAATTTTCAACACTGTGGCTAATGTAATCAGCGCTCGCTCTCGCTTTTCTCCTTTCGCTTGCTTAGTTTAACACTTTCTTCTGCGCGCTTCTGCTATGCACTTACACACACACACACACACACACACACACACACACACACACACGCAAACACAAACACTTGTTTATAAATGTTTACTACTCATTTTTTCAATTAATTTATGTATTTAATTATTTTTTAATTTATTAATTTTATGTTAATGCTTTTAATAAATTATTTTAAAATGTTCAATGTTGTTGCTGTTGTTGTTGTTTTACGCACACACACACACGAATAGCGAACACCAACGCAAAGAGTACATTACAAAACAAAAACAATTTTTAAATATATTCAAATAAATATTTCCAATAAGCAAAACACAGTTTTATGTGGAATAAATATAAGGTTTAGTTTCTGTATATACGGTTAAAAATTAACAAACTAGTGTACTGCCGATTTTTATAATTCAAACATATTAAAACTTGATCAGTCTTTTAAAACTAATTTCTTTACTCTCTGAAAAGTGTTCTACCTGCCAATGCAAGTTCCATCAAAATCGGTTCAGCCGTTTCGGAGTTTAGCTCGGACAAACAAACAGACCGATAACAATTTATTTGAAAATCAAAGTTGAAGCTTATTGGAAATATTTAGATACTTTTTTTTTTTTGTAATGTACTGTACTCCTCATACAGTATATATATATACTGACATATATGTATATACTCGTACATATTTATTTACAGTTACATACGTTAACCATGTACGCACACACATACATACATAGCAACATAAATATATATAAAAAACATATACAAAAACAAATTGGAGTAAATATGTCACTAACTTTTTTTTTTTTTGGTAAAACCTTTTGTCTCTCTCTTTCACTCCCGCTCTTACGTGCTGCAGCCTATGACAATGATGATATTGAACAACTAACGGAACCACTCTACGATGATGAAATCAAAGAGGGTCAATGGCTTGGTGTAACTGTACGCTCGCAAGGATTGGGTGGCAAGGTAAGAAACATACTGAAGTACACACTTATCGATGGACTACCGTTATTTTCATACATTCACATTCACTCACACACAGGTGCTCGTCTGTGCACATCGTTATATAACGAAATTCGGGGATAATCGTTATGGCCAGGGTCTCTGCTATGTACTGACCAATGATCTGCTCTTCGATGAAGTCTATGAGCCGTGCAAAGGACGCCCAGTGCAAAGGTATGTCAAAATAATTATATATAAGCAAGATATAAGCAACGAGTGAAATTCCATTGTACTGAGTGCAACTACTCGTTGCTAATGCACAACAAAGTGCAACTATTTTGAGCGCGCTTGCATGAAGTGGCGTCACTTTGTATTATTTCCCAATGGGTTTACCTATACATTATGGTAAAATAAATGATTTTATAAAGGCGTTCTAATTTACGTCAGCGCACACAAGCCTAGTTGAATAGAACTGACTAAAGTGAGAACACCTTCTTTAGATTAATATGCCAACAACTATTGCCAGTGACCAAGTCGAATTTTGATCAATGGCCGAATTAGAATGCCTGCACAGACAGCGAAAATTATGTCATTTCTTCCTTCTATTCCGATTATTTATCTGCTTTTTTACTTTCGTTTGTTTGTTAATTAATGACGACGTCATCAGCAACAACAACAACAACCAAAAACGTGGAATCACAGCGAAAGTCGAAAAAAAATTAAATTAGAAAAGGTGTCAAGGTGAAATACATAACTGCTCAGCACTCAAAAAGAACTCATTTAATATGCGCGTGACGACTTCCTATTTACTATTGTATTTGTTTGTAGCGCTTATTAAAAATTCCAACGCAGCATAATTTTATTAACACACAAACACACACACACAGAGACAAAAGGAAAGTGATACAAGGTCTGCTTCAAAAACAAAATAGCTGAACCAGCAGGAATGAGAGATACTGCGCCTGTAGAGCTATACGTGATAAAATGCTTACAGAATATTCAAAAAGATTGAAAATCTCAACGAAATGAAGTTCTTCCATGGTTTTCCCCGAAATTAAACTGCTGCATTTTTGAAAGTGTCAACATTCTTCCAATAAAGGTTCCTTCAAATAATTCTTTCTATAAAAGATAATGCCTTCAAGTTTGATTATTTAATGTCTCCTATTCCCTCTTAAGATAACTAATATACAAAATACGTGCCAACACCTCTCTAAGGGGTAGTACCCATAAAAACCGAATTCTCCATTCTGAGTTTTTGTATAAAAAAAATAATTGTTTTCCTTGTTATTTGCTTCATTTTTTATATCTTACTACAATTCTAATAAAATATTCCATTAAGGTTCATATCGAAGCACTAGAAGTTGTAGCCCCTATACAAATCTCGCCTCCATTCTGCATTTTTGTATGAAAAACATTTTTTTTGTTCTGATTTAGTTTAGCTTGAAACGAGAAATTTGTGGTATCTTACACTAATCCTAATAAATTAACCCAGATAGAAATATATTCTCCATAAGAAATTACGTTTAAATTTGGGTAGAGAGTATCTTGAATTCGTACACACTCGTCTACAGAGTTCTTTCTTCAAACTTCTATTGTAGAAGCACTGCCTTCCTGATATTGTTTTATCAATATTTTCAACTGTATGCCGAATTCTTAAATCAGACCATGTAAAAGCACCAGTGGGAAAGGTGTGTTGTTGACAGATGATGACGTCGTCTTCGCCTGTAGTCACCTCGTCACCATGAAATGTTGAGCTTAGAGATTCTATTTTCTGTTTGAAAAATTTGCGTGAGAAATATGCATTCTCCACGCTGTGTGCTGTGTGCTATCCGCGGCCGTCGTCAATTCGTGGTAATGTGTCCTTCAACGCATTTTCCCATTTAATGACTGACACTTGAGTTAATAAGCACCAGTGGAAATGGAGAAAGAGCTGCTGGCACATTGACCTCAGTCGGTCATTCATTCAGCCTGTCAGTCAGTCAGCGGCAGTGGCAGCGTCCAAATGAAGTCATACCAATTTAATTTATTTAAATGCCACGCCGCAGTGATAAATGTCGGCCACCGGTTGCATGCATGACCAACGCTAACGCATTTCGCGTGCGACTGTCAAAAATGGCCACACGGCCAGCGTCGGCAACGAATTGCAATATTTTATTAGCTTTTGCTGCTGACATGCGATGCCATTCTGGCCAACAAAAAGCTATGCCCGCACATCTAATGCCGTAACAAACCTTTTTGTCTACCTAAGTAACTAACACACGAAATCTCTTTTCCGCCGCTGTCACTTGTAGACAACACGAAGATTATGGCTTCTGTCAGGTGGGCACGTCGAGCGCGTTGTTGGATGACAATACAATGGTACTCGGCTCACCCGGCCCCTTCACTTGGCGCGGCACTGTCTTCGTAACCGAGATTGGCGGTGAGTATCTGGAGCGCGATAAGAATGTTTACTACAGTGATCACTCGGACAGTTCATCGCCGGTGGATAAATACAGTTATTTGGGTAAGTAGTCCACAAATGTTTACACAATTATTAACATCTGCTTAACAATCTCACACTCTCTCTACCCCGCAGGCATGGCTGTCACTGGCGGTCGATACTTTGGTGATCGCATGTCCTACGTTGCCGGTGCACCGCGCTCTAATGGCCACGGTCAAGTTATTATCTTCAACAAGGCTACCATACCATCTATGCCGATACCAGTGAAAATGATCATCGAGGGTGAACAGTTCGGTTCGAGTTTTGGCTACGAAATGACTACGGCCGACATTAATGGCGATTCAAAGCCGGACTTAATTGTTGCCGCACCGTTCTACTTCACACAAAACGAAGGCGGCGCCGTATACATCTATCAGAATGCAAATGATATGCTGCCCACCAAACCAACGCTTAAGCTAACCGGCACGCTTGAAAGTCGTTTTGGGCTGGCACTGGCTAATATTGGCGACATCAATAAGGATCGCTGCGAGGATTTGGCTGTCGGTGCACCCTATGAGGACAGTGGTGTCGTGTACATCTATCTTGGCTCGCAAACTGGTCTGAATGAGAAACCATCACAGCGCATACACGCTGCCGATTTGGGTGGCAATCTGCCGCGTCCGCTGCGCACCTTTGGCATATCCATAACCGGCAACACTGATCTTGATGGCAACTCATATCCGGATATTATGGTCGGTGCATACAATAGCTCTGCAGTTGTGGCGCTACTTGCGCGTCCCATTATCAGCATACAGACCACATACCGCAGCCAAGAGTTGCGCAACATCGATCCCAATAAGCCAGGCTGTGTCACCGATGCATTTACGAATCTGACATGTTTCACCTTCGATGCCTGCTGCTCGATTGATCCGTACGAGCAGTCTACAACAGCAACAAAGGATCTACGTTTGCTCTATACAGTGGAGGCGGAAACTTTCGAGCTACAGAAGAAATTCTCACGCGTCTTCTTTGAGCGTGAGAATAAGCGCAGCAATGTGATCAAGCGTGAGGTGACTGTGCGCACGGATGGCGGTTTGGCATGCGAACGTGTCACCGGCTACATTAAGGAGAACACACGTGACATACAGACGCCCATACGCTTCCGTCTCAACTATACCATAGTGGAGCCAAAGCTGCCCGATTCTGGCTTGAAAATGCTGCATCCCATACTGGATCAAACGCAAGCAGATATTGAGTTTGTGGGCACATTCCAGAAGGACTGCGGCGATGATGATGAATGCGAGAGTGACTTAGTATTACAGGCCGAATTGGAGTTGGATGTGGAGAGTAAGTGTTTCCTTTTTGTATAAATATTTTAATAATTAAATTAATCAATTGCAGATGAGAACTATGCACTGATACTGGGCGAAAAGGAGGAGATACGGGTCAATGTGAATGTTAGCAATCTGGCGGACTCCGCTTACGAGACACAGCTCTTCATAGTGCATCAGCAGAGTGTTTCATATATAGCAGCTTCCAAGACGGTGAGACGGCGTTTAATTATTTATAAAAGTTTATATTAAATATTTTGATAAATTTTGTTGCTTCACAGAATAACGCCATCTGCAATCGTTTCAATGAAACCGTCGTCGCCTGTAGTCTTGGCAACCCAATGCGACGCGATGCCACCACACAGGTCGCCATACGTTTCGATCCCAGTGGACTCGAATTGGACGAAAGCGAGCTGACATTTTTCGTCTTTGCCAATACCACGTCGAAACTGATTGGACCCGAGAAACCGGAATCAAATTTAGTGGTACGTGTTGTCAAGCGTGCTGAGCTTATACTTGGCGGCTGGGCTTCACCTGAACAAAGCTTCTACAGCGGCAGGGTAAAACTGGACGATCCGGTCATGGGCATGGAGGATGTAGGCACACAATTGATGCACACCTATTCGCTGTACAACGAAGGTCCCTGGCGTGCACCGAAAGTGGTGCTGACCATCTATTGGCCGTATCAGCTGCACAGCGAAAAGAGCAAGAAAGACAAGTGGCTGCTCTATCTGGAGGATGTGCCCACTATTGAAAATGTGCGACAGGGTGAATGCATTGTGGCGCCCGAGTATGTTAATCCACTCAAATTGAAGACGAAAACTAAGCCCAATATCAACGGCGGAGTACTTGATCCGCTAATGTTGGCGCCTGCATCAATGATGATGCGACCCAGCAATCACAAACTGAATAAAACGCACAACTACTACAGTCGCTTTGGCGAAAAGTCCAGCTACAATAAGCTAGCCAAGATTTCCAGCACAGCCACAACAGCGACATCAACTGTGTCTGCGTCTTCGGGCGAGCAACAGCCTAGTTTGGCGGAGAGCTTAAATCGTGTGCGCCGCGATATGCTGGAACGTATCATACGGCCGGAACGCTTTATGGATGCACGTGAGCCCAAGGGAAAGAAGCAGCAAATCGTTGAATTGGATTGCAACAAAGCGACAGCGGAATGCGTGAAAATTGTTTGCGAAATACACAATATGCCGGCCAAGACGGAGGCACAGGTGCATATACGTGCCAGGCTGTGGAATTCGACGCTTGTTTCGGAATATCCTCGCGTCGATTTGGTGCGCGTCATCTCAACGGCACATGTCAAGATACCGCTGAACTTTGGCGTCGAGCAAATCGACACCAACGACAGCCACTTTGTGAGTATTGTAGTAGCATACTCCGTTCGGTCTTATATAATTTTAATTATTTTGTTTATGCCTGCAGATCGAGACACGTGCCTATCCAGAGCTGATGGATCAGCAACGTGACATGTCAACGCCACTCTGGATCATTATATTAGCCATTATTGGCGGCTTGTTAGTGCTGGCGCTCTTCACGTATTGCATGTGGAAGTGCGGCTTCTTCAAACGACGACGACCGGATCCAACGCTGAGCGGTAATCTGGAGAAGATGAGCGAAGAAAAACCATTCTTGGGTACAGCAAAAAACAATCATAGAGGTTTCTAACAAGAGGGAACTGTAGGGTGGGATCTGGCACGTCGGGTTGCAGCTAAGAAGAAGCGTAATAAAATCAAGAGTCTGCTGTACAAGCAACACTGGAACGCTGAGCGTCGCATTGGCTGTTGTTACAACAATAACAACAACAACAACAAGAACGATGACGACAATGATAACAACAACGGCTCAATAGCATCAATACCGACTCCACCACCACCACCGCTGAACCGTAATATCTACGGGCGCCGTAACATGCATGCGCATGCGGCCAACAACGGCTGCGGCAGCAATGCCGGCAGCGGTGTTTGGTGGAGCAGCCATGTGTGAAGCAGCGCAACACACAAAACCAATTGTGCCATTCTGGTTACTTAAATTATTATTTTTATTTACTTGCACAGAATTGTTGCAGCCTTATTGTAATTATTTTTTTTTTTTTAATTTAAGTTTAAGTAATTTTTTTTTTTTTTTTTAATACTTTTAAAGAATTTTGTAAATTATAAAAATTGTTAAATAAGCAAATGAAACGAACGCCAAGAGTTAAGTCATGTTAAGTTAGGGAAGGAGGATTGCTTAGAGACGACGTCGTACATTCAGAAGCAAGAAATCCGCAATAGATTCCACTAAAGAGAAATTAAAAAAAACACAAACGATTCCGAATATTATTTATCTATGCTGTACGAATGAATATGTTTGCATTTTACAACAAAACATAATTAATTATAGCATAAAATAAAATAAAATTTAATTTATTAAAAAATAAAAAATAGAAAAAAAAAACATTTATGTGAGATAGAAGTAAAAGAAGATCAAATGCTAGAACCAGCCCTGTCCGCTTATCGAATTTTTAAGCAAAATATACAGCAAGAAATATCAATTTATTTAAGTAAAAGCAATTAAATGTGTATATTGTTTATTTGTTTAACTATAAAAAGCCTATTTGTAAGTATGTATGTCTACAGCACTTAATAATGTCTAAGTTTAATGTCGCCTTTATGCCTTAACTTTAAAGTTAATTAAGCATTACTGAAGCTGAAAAAGCGCCAAACGTAAATAAAAAATATGGAAATTGAAATTTAATTTTAATTTGACAACTCGAAAGTATTAAATAGAGATCAAGTGAGACGACACACATTTGCTTCGGTTGTATCGAAGCTTTTATACTCTTCATATAAGTCTTTATTAGACATTAGCACCGGATCTAAGCAAGATCGTTTTTGTGTGTTGAGCATGTCTTAGGCACTTATTATTTTGGTATCCAATTCGTATTTATTGGCGTAAAGCCTGCAGCTCGAAAATTAAGTTTATATGAAGAGTATAAATAAAAAATAATGCATTTTCTTGAGCGCACACAGCCTGTTTAGTAGCTAAAACAAAAAAAAAAAAAAACTAAATTCAATGATTAATGCAAACAGCTAAACTTTAAATGTTAAAAATAAATAATTTCTTTAAATTAATTAATTCATTGTACTGGCATAAAATCTATAATCCTTTGTGTGTGTGTGTGTAAAGTTTTGTTCTGGTTTGAATACTTCGCAGCTGCTTGTATCTACTAATTTAAAAATAAAAACAATTTCTTTTTAATATATTTCGACCGATTTAAATGTATGTATTATATATGTTTGTAGTGTAAGAGGAAAAAACTATGCTTAAAATCGGTTTATTTTTAATAAACAATAATTTTTAATTGTCTAATTAAGCACAAAACTATGTACATATATACATAAATTTGAGGGACACTTTTTTTCATTCTAAATAAAATACATGTTTTATAAGTACGAAAATATTTTTCGTTAATAAAAAAAAAAGAAGAGCAAATTGTTTCTTTTTCTGTTTTATATTAAATTGTAGAAGCAATCCTGTATACTAAAATTAGCAGAAATGTTGCATGGGGATGTTTTAAATGTCAAAAAAAAGGAACATTGTGAAAGAGGCCAAGGAGTTTCCATACATATATTTGGTATCTTCATGATTAGCAACACAATTCGAGTTGTTATCTAATAGCAAAGTTCTCTAACTAAAAGAAGTCTTTTCGAACCACCATATAGACGCTCTGTCTTTTAATACTCAGTACTCGCTGTAGCGGTAAAGGATATACAGTATACTCTCGACAATCCGAACAATTAAAAACCGAATTATTAAACTTATTTGAATCTCCAATAAATATTCTTTAATACTTAATTTTAAATTCGTATTTCACACGTTAAAGAGCTTCGAAAAATATTAAATATTTCATTTGCCGGAGTTTTGTTTAATTTTATTATGGTGTGCAACATCTCTCAAACTAACAAGATTCAAAATATTTTTAATTTGTTTAGCAAGAAAAACACATCAAAGTACATACCTGCCCTCGTTAGCTTTATATTTTGTCTATCTCTCGGGCAATTTGTGGTTACCAAGCTAAAAAAATGTCTTTCCTTTTGAGGGTAACCATTTATCAACTCATTTTCAGACATTGTCGAAAGAATCGAAGAGCTGCCAGCGAGCGCGTTGCTTATCGACAAAAACAGGTTCGGAAGTACCCAGGTGTAGTGACTCAACTTCCAGTTGAGTGCTCTCAAGTAGTTTTGGACCAATATTCATTTGTGCCAGTCAAAAATAGATGCAGGAACGACGTGTGTGTTTGCCATCGCTCCATCTATATATCTATCTATCGTTCAATGTATGAGGGACACATATTACGATTCTTTAAACCTTTCTATGACACGTAGGCGTATAGAAATGGCTGGTTAAGTAACACCCAATGGCTCGACAAGTTAACGTTTTTGTTTGGAATTTGTGGTGATGCACTGATTATTTTGTGGATAGATGAAAAATTCCAAAAAAGGAATAACTAAACAAAAATCTATAGCGGACCCATCTTGCGTTGCTAAGCCCGCCTTTGTTTTTCTTTTGTACGGTAGAGGTTGCGCAGAGAATGACATTTTTGACCCCGCGTACTCTGCTACGCAAGCCTTTGTGTTTCGCTTTTATTAGACCATGTCAAAACTATAGCAGAACCCCACACGCTTCGCCCGCGGACAGTAAATCTAAACTGTCTACACTTGTCCAATGGACCTTAACATTACCCAATACCAGTATCCATTACGATTACCCAGGATGTTAACTATTCTTGCACTTGTCGTTGGCAGAAATTAGTTCGTCACCTCTACACAAAATAATCATTTAATAAAATTTCGAAACGCGACGAACTTGGAAACTATAAAGGATACAGCCGTAAAGTTTAAATAGTTAGATACTACTATTCCTTCTTCAGATCCCTTGTATTCAACGAACACTTCACACTCACTCCCGAAGTGGGGAACAGCACTAACCATACAAAACTATCCCTCCTTTAGCTTGGAATGCCAAATTTGGTCTATCTTACGTTAATCATTATAAAATATGCCATATAGTTCCAGTTCAGGCTACTAGAAGGGGTAGCCTCCATTCAAAGTGTTTCACCTTTCTTCGTTGAAAACGCGGAATTTCATTAAGGTCCAAATCGTACCACTAAAAAGGTATAATCTTCAATACATATATACATATAAGGCATTGAATCAGCAAGTAGGACTAACCTCCTTAAAAAACCCATAAACCACTTTTCGATTTTGCGTTTAATTTCATTTCTATAAGACATAAATAAGAACACTTCGTGTACATTCTAAAATTTGTTGTGTAGTGTATAAGAACTTCGTTTCCACCGAAATAAACTTTTTTATTTTTTAATATTTATTATATTGAGTTGAAAGGTTTAATAATTGATAAAAAAAAAAAGAAAAGCCAGAAATAGAAGAGGCCGACCAAGTCAAAGCGTCAACAAGAAACTATGCACGTTTGAGAACGGCTGGATCGACTTAATTACTAAATATAATTATTTAAAAATAAATGCAAGCGTTGGCCGTAAAAATTAAAAACTCGTGAATAACTTAAAACAAAAAAATATGTTCGACGAAGAATAAAACACAATGTTTAGCAATTTGTTTTTCAATTTTTTTCTTTTCGTTTTGTATTTATTATTTTTACTTTAAAAGTTTTCAATATTTACTTAAGTGGAAATATCTATGATTTGTTGTTTTTTTTTTTCTTTTTTTTACTCTTCACATAGTATTATAATCTAGTCACAATGTTTGAAGCGGTTTAAAGGAAGAACACATAAAGTCTATATTTATTCCTGATAAGCTAAACAAGGCGAGTTGTGGTCGTCGACGTCGACGTCTCCGTCCGTCGGTATGTCTGTCTGTCAAATATTGCTTTGAAATTTGTGTCTGTAACCAGAAGCAACATTTTACGATATAAAGCCGCAATGTGGCCACTAGCAGGTATAGCGCTCGTACAAACACATTTGCCATTTATTTGTTATTAGTCTATAATTATTATGCTTTGCAAAGGAAAGGGTGAATGCAATTAGTTTTGATGTTAAGTGTCATTATTAATGGCTGATATTGTTTAATATACATTTCTATCAAATTACTATATGAAACAGCGCCAATAAAATGTATATTTCAATTCTTTAATAAACACTTTCGATCTCAAACGCACAACTGTCCAGCGTGCTATACAACATCTTAGCGGTCTTAGTTTCGAACCCCAATCGTTCTTTTCTTTCTTTTTTTAAATAATTATAAACATTTTTTCTTTATCCGTTTAGTTAATCGAGAAACCTCTAACCGATTGCATTGCCAATAAATAAATCTTTATTAAATTAGAAAAAAATGTTCAAATCTAAACAAAATCTATAAAATTATAAAACCGAGTTAAATTCTAGCGTTGCCGCATGAAAAGGCCAATTGTGAAGAGTTTTTAAGCTTCGGTTATACCGAAGTTATGTCCTTTTTATATGTTTTTCTCATCTATTTAAGTGTAAAGCCTTGTTCAGACGGTCATATATGGATTAACACATTTATGATATTGCTTTGAAGTTAGTTTTAATCTGTCTTTAAAGTCGCTTGTTTATTTATTTGCTGTTGTTGTTGTTTGGTGTTCTTTCTTATTTTTCTTTGCCTTTTTAAGTATGTTTGCTTATTTTTTATTGTTTTAAACCGTAATTTATATTTTTACAATTTTTATTTGAAATCGTGTTTTTTTTTAATGCTTTTGTTGGAGTTTTTGTTGTTGGTGTTGTTGCTGTTGCTGTTACAGTTTTAAGTCATCGTTTTGTTTCAATTTAAATTTGTATAATTAAAAAAAAATTAAAAATTAATAACCCCCGAAATCCTTGCATGTTACTTTTCTTTTTTTAAATTTTGTGGAGAACTAATTATTTAACGTTCGTTCGAATTATTTAACCAACGGAGTAAAACTATGTCGCAGACGTAGCACTACAAACTAATTGAACAACAGAAACGTCCATGCGTTTGCAGTTTGCATTCAATCAACCTAACTTATCGCATCTCCACATTCTGCCAAACCCAAAAAAAAAAAAAAGTAGGAAAATCCTAATAAAGGCTCTCGGCATTCGAGGAGCGTGGCTTCTTCAATTTCTCCATATTCTTTATAACGATGTCGTGCAGCGATGAATAGCGATTGCGCACCTCGCACACAACCAGCCAAAGACTTAGGTATTGTTTTTCGTCCAATTCCACCACTGATCTGCGGTAGTCATCAATGTGCGGGTACTTGGCTACTTTCGAGACGACCTTGGCCCGCGACAGGAAGTAACGCGATATTTGATCGAAGAAGGCAGCCGCTTCGGATTCAACCGTTTGAATTTCGGCCAGTGTATCCTCCTGTATGGACACACCAAAGTTGTTGCCATCTTCGATTTTTGGAATCATGAACGAGATCCACATCTTGAGTAGGTTAGCTGCACAAAAGAGTATTGAATTAGTTAATTGGAATAATAGAATAGAATATAAAATTATGCATAAGACAGCATTTAGCAGAACAACAACACAAACTGGTGCAATTCTTTGAAAAGCTTTAAAAGGAATACAGCTGAAGTTCCGAGCTCTTTGGTTCACAGGACCGTACTATAGAAATAACATTAATTCGTCGCTAATAAAATACCAAAAATATATTTGGGAGTATTAAGAGACGACTACATTTAATAGAATATGAAGTCTTGAATTAGTGATCAATAGACGCAGTCGTCAGTACGCATAAGGACTTGACTTCTTCAAACAATGACAAACTCAAACAGACAAAATTTAGTGACACATCAATCAACAGAAGGCCGAGCATCTTTAGTAATAGCGCAACAATACTAAAGAATCAGCTGTGGCTTGTATGCTGAATGCACCATTGCGGTACGAACAAAAGACAGACATTAAACCAAAAAAATAAAGCTGGATATGAAAAATTGGAAGCGGCAACCACAAAAGTGGTTCCAAAAAAATGCTTCATTTAAAAGCTGCGAAGTGTGGACTTCTTTTCTAACAAATGGCCTGACTCCTTGCAAAGTTGTATTAATTTGTATACTATATCCTTTAGAGCGGCTGGTTTTAAAGTTGAAACTATTAACAAAGCAATTGAAAGAGGTAGCAGCGCTTGGTACTGCTGCAAAGAATTTTAGAGGAAATGATGTGTCTCAAAAACAGTTTAGTATAGAATCTCACATCTTCACTTTTCCTACAACATCTGTTGTCATCTGTCAATGGCTACATATGGGGCTATTATTATTATTAGTTGTACTCCAAGCTGGGGAGAGCCGGTTTGGCGCGCAAACAGTTTAAACATTAAAAAGTTATATTTTTTAAGAACTGAAAGCAATCATCTATTAATTTCACGTAAAATTATTTTCTTTTTTTAAAAGGTTTAGGTAAATTTTCGACTAACAAACCAAAATATTTATATTTTCTTACTTAATTGGGTACGGATAAACTTGTTTAAAATGAAATATAAAAGGGACGAAAGATTTGCGAGTCGACCGGCAGCACGTACAGCATATATTTCAAAAAGGATATATTACATTGATTCAAGCGAAATTTTACAAATTCCTTTCGCTTGAGGAAAGCCACATAATGTACAAATATAAATTTACATTAATTATAAGTTAAAAGCAGTATTAATAGGGCCTATCTAAGTGAATGCTAGCAAATTACTTCCTAAATTGAAAAATTAAATAAAAAAGCTAACAGAATAGAAACCGAGGTAAATAAATGCAGTCTTTGCCTTATAGGCTGCCTTTGAAATAAATTGAACACCAAGTGCCACATTTTTCAGTTGAAACATCGTAAAAAAACTATTAAATTCAGTTTGCGTTTAATGCTTGAACTTGAGATTCAGCATGCAGACTTGAGTTTCATCGAATCGACCATATCGTGTTGCTCTAAATTCTCGAAATAAATTTTTATATTGCTTAGTAGTAATTATACAATATGATGAAATACTTACAGTCCTCGACCAGTTTGCGAATTATTGGTTTCACCACTTTGATCATATCGCATAACGGCTTGTTGCAGGACACTGTTCCGTTCTTCAGTGCCAGAATGTTTGTTCCGGGCACTACCGGGTCTTCACCGCCGCCCAAATCGGTGGAGCGTGTTCGCTTCGATGGCGGCATACCGTCATCATGGTTATTAACCACAACAGCATCGACGACGGGAATGTTTAGCTCCTGATGCACCTCATCGAAGTTGCGCTCATTGAACATCGGCGTGGCCAGCAGCTCGTTCAATTCGACGATTTTCTCCGGAAAGCCGTTTGTGACGAGCTGTTCGGCTTTGGTGATTAGCGAGTTTTTGTACTCGTTTACCTTCATGATTGTATCGCTGGGCATTTTGTGTGGCAGCTGCCTGATTATTGCAAACGTGCTAATACAACAACTTCAACAGCGGAATCGGACGCGGCGGCGGAGATGTCGTTTGCAGAATTTCAGCTATTTGAATATTTCCCCTCTACTGCTGACTCGCTTGCAACAATGTCATCGACTACGTTTGCGGCGTGTTTCCCTCTCTTTTCGACGTGCTGTCGCGTGAACGTTGCGGCGCGCGTTTTCGTGTCGTCAAAAAAAAACTTCTAGAAAAGCTGCTGTTAACACGCTTGGCATTCGATTTCGCTGGCAAGCTATTTCTGTTAGCACACGATTAGAACGATTTTGATGTCGTTCAGTAATAAATTAGCGTGGAAAAACACAAAAAACTATAAGAAACAATACGCCGCTCCACGCTTCAAGCCAATGTTAACAAATTTTCGTCGGCATCAAAAGGTCCAAAATTGCACAGCATACTCTTTCGACAGTCACACAAAAGCACGCACACAATGGCATGCAAACATACCAAAAAATGGCAGAACAGTGTACAAATGGCGATTTAGAATTTTAAGTTGGGCAGCACCGGAAGTAAAATGACACACTCTAAGGGCGGCAAATGCATATACATTTAAAATAAAAAAATTAAACAAACTAAACTAATTATTTCGAAGTTATATAATTAAAAGTTATTTAATTCGCGTAATACAAACTAAAAATAATGCGGTCTGTAAATTTGGTAGATGTTGAAATAAAATATGTGAAGAACAATTTAAAATATTTAGCTTTAGCTTAGCAGGCTATGGCGTGGTTGACACTGTATTAAGTAACAAATTTTGTAAACCCTTACACAAAGCAAGTTTATTATAAAGATATAATCAAAAAAATTTTTCACATTTGGTATTCAAAATGCAAAAATCTGTACGTTCTGCAGCTGCTGAAGTACGTATACCATTCAAATCGTTTTTAGTCAGCTATAACCAACTAAACTTGTTAATTTGCGACTGTTTAAAATGCAAAAATGCTGCATTTACATTACAACTTCTTTTGTGACAGGCTGTCTGGCATTTTGGCATTTTTTCTTGCTGTATTTTGAAGTTATTTCCATTGAAGAAGCCTTATATTTAGAAAATTAGCGTAACGAAATAATTACAAATTGTTTGTTTCCTGTCTATCAATAAATTGCTTATATTTAGAATCACTTAAGTTTAAACCATTTTAAATATAAGCAGTAAAAAAAAAAAAAAAACGAAAAAAATATTGGAAAATGCAATATTTAAATTTTTCTAATGCACTTGGCAGCACTCGCAGTATATTGCGTGCACATTTTTCCATTTGTTATTTGGTCGCACTTCTCATTGCACACGCAACAATGCATAAAGCGCCAGCTGTACAGCTTTAACTGTACAGACGCGTTTATTACCATCTAAGAGCGCAGTGCATATTAAAAAAGCAATAAATGAAGAGCCTAAAAAGTAATTAATTATTTAAATTTAATCAATAGTTAACAACAAAAGCATACATTTATTTATACGCAAACTACATTGACAGCAGCAGCAAACCATGGGCAACAAACAGATTAAACAGCATCTGGAGACGGCACAAAAGACGGGCATATTAAAAATTTCGCTGCAGCGTTTGCAAGAATTTCCGCCGCAATTAAGAACCTATCCGAATGTTTTGAAGACGCTGGATCTATCCGAGAATCGCTTCGAGCGCATACCCGAAGAGCTGGGTCGCCTGACCACACTCAAACATGTCAATCTAAGCGGCAATCGGCTGACCGAACTGCACGACGTGGTCGGCGAACTCATAAAGCTGGAGGTGCTCCTGCTGCAGGACAACTATTTAATAACAATACCAAAGTCGCTCAACATGTGCGCCAATCTGAAAACCGTTAATCTGAGCAACAACCAAATACGTGAGTTTCCCACAATGCTCTGCGGCCTAAAGCACCTGGATGTGCTGGACGTGTCGCGCAACAAGATCACCGAGGTGCCCGCCATTGTGGGCACGCTGTACGTCACGGAACTGAATCTAAATCAGAATCAAATATCTGCGCTGTCCGAGGAGATTGCCAACTGTCCAAAGCTGAAGACATTACGTCTCGAGGAGAATTGTCTGCAGGCAGCCGCATTCACGCCACGCATACTAAAGGACTCAAAAATCTGTAATCTGGCAGTGGACGGCAATCTATTCAACTCGAAACAGTTCACCGACTTGGATGGCTATGATGTCTACATGGAACGCTACACGGCGGTCAAAAAGAAAATGTTCTGAGCTGTGCAATGCTGTCGAAATGTTGACTGACGACACACGTCGTTTTGCTGCTGCTAAATAGTCGCAAAAACTAAAAAAGAAAATCCCAAAAACAAAAAAAAATGCGGAAAGTCATTCTTGCATGCACGCTTATGACTACAGAAAATCTTATTAATGTAAAATAGTTGCTATCTATTGAACTATCCAACCAACCAACTAGTAAGTGTAAAGTTCTCTAATTGAATTATTTTTATTATTATTCTTATTGTATGATAAATGTAAACTAGTTATTCTTAAATATTTATAAACATATAAATTTTGTTTTGTTTTTTTTTTTTTTTTTGATAAATTGTATATTCATATAAAGTTTTTTCATTAGCATAATTCACTGAAATTTTTTTATTAAAAGAATTGTTTAATGATGTAAACTGTGCCATAAATTTTTAATGCGGCACGTTGACAGCTCCCTGGGGCAACAAGCTGTAATAAATTGCATCTAAATAGTAGAGCAATCGCATAATGTAATGTGAAGCCGCACAAGAAAGTCTATGTCGGGGGCGAATGTATGATGTCACCATCAGCGCGAATAGCTTATTACTAAGGCTAAGGACTCTTGCTTAAGCCGTAATTTAATTAATTAATTGTTCAAAAATAATTTTTTGTTATGTTTTGCCATCATTCTTTGAAAATATTCATTAAAACATGATTGTCCGAAAATTTGTTTTATGAATCGAGATGAAACCTGTTGTAAAATAGGAGATCTGGGTGCTCAACAAATGAGAATAACTAACTGAGGAATATGGTCAGATCTAGACGATTTGAGAAAGTATATATATAGACTATAGCATCTATACGACACCTCCTTTAAATTTTTTTACGGCTGCACTATTACTGAACGGCAACAACATCCATACGACGGATTTTCCTATACTCGTCTCATCGAGTCAATGTGGAACACTGCAAGTATGCCAATGATTTAATTTTGAAGCAACTAAGGTGTCAGCGTGCAGGCTCACTGTATAACACGGCATCCACACTGATGTTGTTCATCGTTTTTAAGCACTTTCTGGCGAAATAGTATAGAATTTATTCCTTCAGTTGATATAAGCACCAAGTAGCAAAAATAACTCCACAATTCTCAGAGTTTGAATACACACAGTAAGCTGTAAGCAATTCTGAGCGATATGGAATGATTTCGAGCTTTACATGGTTTTTAATTTAATATTTTTTGGAGGAATATGCCTAAAATATGTTACATGAGTCTGAAATTTGAGTATAAACTTGCGATTGTGCGGAGTTTAGTTTATCTAATCCTGCTGCAGTCTAATATTGTTGCTCAGTTAAAAGCGTCGGCGGACAAAGCTAGATCGACGCATTTTAAACAAAAATTGGTAAATTTTCAAACACAATTTCGCTGAGTGTAATAGAAATAGCAATGCTTGAAGGCGCAGTTCAAAGGAATCAACGTATACACTTGTTAGCTGCCACGGCATCCTGCGCCGAACGGAAATAGTAAATTGTGCTGCCAGAGAAATTTCAATTGTTTGAATTTCGATTTCGCATTGTTTTCACTTTCAAGATCAACCAAAAGAGAAAACGTCGTCGCCAGTTGCCATTGTTGTAGAAGTGGAATTATTTTTATTTATTTATTTTTTTCTATTTCGTTTAATTTCCGTAGTTGAGTAATTCTTTTTAAGGATTTTATAAACGCGTGCTGCACAGGAAATAGTTGAGCTCCAAATGTACAAAGGAACGCGCGTGCGCGCTTTGACGTAATTGTTTCTGTGGCATAGAGCAGCGCGAAAGGCAGCGGCACAGCGGAAGTATTTCAGGTACGTCGTAACCAAATTTTTGTGTTTTATTTTGAATATAAAAAAATTAAAATTCCATTAATTTGCTTTTTAGCATTTGCAGCTCGACATTTTTGCCTTTGATAATGACGTCGTCGACGACGCTGTCGCCGCCGCTGCCCTATAATATGGCCCGCCACAGCGTACTCAAGCCCCGTCGCCGTCTCAGTGCTAACCCAATTCCAAAGTATGTTCTGCTTTTACACGTCTGCAGCACCTGAACCGATGCGCATAATGCATCTATAATGATGCATACATTGACTCCGCCTGACACGACGCATAATCGTACACGTTCTAAGCAAACACCAAGCAATAAAATTGCCGTGCAACGCAATAGTGTTGAGCAGTAGAGTACTCGCAGTACTTCGTTGTAGTTGACGGAGCAATAGTAGCTAATATTAACAGCATTAGCTAAGGATTACACACGTTCACACGCAAGTAGGATATTAACAAACGCTTTCAAAGCATTGCAACATCGACGACATATCAACATGTCGGTGGAAACTGTTACGGAAACATTAAACCAAGCCGCCAGTTCGGGCGGAATTAGTCCGCTGGTTACTGCACTGGTGGGCACAGTGCTGGCCATTGCGCTGTACGAATATTGGCATCGCAATACACGCGAATACCGCCTGACCAGGAATATACCGTGTCCACCGGAACTGCCTTTGCTGGGCAATGCGCACTTGGCTGCCGGTCTGAGCAATGCTGAGATTTTGCAGGTCGGCAATGGCTATCTGAATAAGTACGGCGAGACAATTAAGGCTTGGCTGGGTAATGTCTTGATTGTATTTCTCACAAATCCCGCTGATATTGAAATCATTTTGAGCGGCCACCAACATCTGACCAAGGCCGAGGAGTATCGCTACTTCAAGCCATGGTTCGGTGATGGTCTGCTCATCAGTACCGGACACCACTGGCGCCATCATCGTAAAATGATTGCGCCCACTTTCCATCAGAGCATTCTGAAGAGTTTTGTGCCCACATTTGTTGAGCACTCAAAGGCTGTCGTGCAACGCATGAGCAAGGAGACGGGCAAGCATTTCGATGTGCACGATTATATGTCGCAGACCACCGTTGAGATACTGTTGGCCACCGCTATGGGTGTCAAGAAGATACCCGAGGGCAACAAGAGCTTCGAGTATGCACAGGCTGTCGTCGACATGTGCGACATTATACACAAGCGTCAGATTAAGCTGCTCTATCGTCTGGACTCGATTTACAACTTCACCAAGATGCGTGAGAAGGGCGACAAGATGATGGACATTATACTGGGCATGACCAGGAAGGTAGTTACGGATCGCAAGCAGAATTTCTCTGAGGAGACTCGCGGTGTACTGGATGATGCCGACGTCACCGAAACGCTGAAGTCGCAAGCAACTAAAAAGGAGGGTCTGCGTGATGATCTGGATGACATTGATGAGAATGATGTTGGTGCGTATTGTTGTTGCTTTAGTTTTAGACGCCTGTTTCATATTTATTGTCTTGTTCTTTTTTTTTTTTGCTTAGGTGCCAAACGCCGCCTGGCGCTGCTTGATGCCATGGTTGAAATGGCCAAGAATCCCGAAATTGAATGGAATGAAAAGGACATTATGGATGAGGTGAATACAATTATGTTCGAGGGTCACGACACCACCTCGGCAGGCTCTAGCTTTGTACTGTGCATGTTGGGCATACACAAGGACATACAGGCTAAGATCTATGCCGAACAGAAGGCCATCTTTGGCGACAACATGCTGCGCGATTGCACCTTCGCCGATACCATGGAAATGAAGTACATGGAGCGTGTAATTCTCGAAACGCTGCGTTTGTATCCACCAGTACCATTGATTGCACGTCGCCTTGATCATGACATCAAACTGACCACTGGTCCGTACACGGTGCCCAAGGGCACAACCGTTGTGGTGCTGCAGTACCGTGTGCACAGACGCCCTGACATCTACCCGAACCCCTTGAAGTTCGATCCCGACAATTTCCTGCCCGAACGCATGGCCAACCGTCACTATTACAGTTTCATACCATTCAGCGCTGGGCCGCGCAGCTGCGTCGGACGCAAGTACGCCATGCTTAAGCTGAAGGTGCTGCTCTCGACCGTGGTGCGCAATTACATTGTGCACTCGAACGAGACGGAGGAGGACTTCAAACTGCAGGCTGACATCATTCTAAAGATGGAACAGGGCTTCAATGTGATGTTGGAGCCGCGCAAGCATGAGGTGGTCGCGTAAAGACGCCCCCACTGTCGCTCTCAGCAATCCGTAACAAACCGTAACAAAGACGCTACTTTTCCGCATAAATTGATTTTGTAAACACGAGTTGAAGCGAGATAGCGTAAGCGTGCGCATGTGCGCGAGACAGGGTAAGAGCGTTGGAGATGTGTGATAATCTTAAATGTGTAGAACCTTTTTTTTTTGATAATTCGTTAATTTGTTTTTTTTTTTTGTTTGTTGTAAATCTCGCCGCGGCGAGTTTCGATTTGCGTGAACAGTCCAGTTCATCTAACATCAGTCAAGCAGTCAGTCAATCAGTCGGTCAATCAATCAATCAGTCAATGTTAAGCTCGTCGTTGGCATAATTAGAGGAAGATTATAGTTTAGTAGTTTGGGTGGGTTTGTCAGACAATTTTTTTAAACCATGAATTTTTTTTTTATTATTTATTAAGCACAAAATGGATTACATATAGTATGAACCATGAGACCATACAATATATAAAGAAAAATGAGAAGAAAAAAATTTAAAAAAAAAAGTAAATAAAAATAAAGCATACACAGTGTAAAACTGCAAAAAGTATTCCGCGCTTGGATCCTTATTTTCTTATTTTTTACATAAAGCTTCTAGAACCGTGGAGTAGACTTATTATCGGCTGAGCCGGGAAAGTCGATGCACATCGAAGTTTATTGAAAGCGATTCGAAGACTCCCTAATGTGAACATGTGTTCCGGATCGCCAAATCGATAAACCATGGCATAGCCCCATAAAAAACCACAATCCAATTCAAGATTTTTTATTATATCTCATATCAACTTGAAATGCGCGATAGAACCATTGGATGTTGCAGGTTCACTATTCGCAGAGACACCCACCCTTCATTTTATCGAATCAATCAAACTCGGTTTATTCAGTTCTTGAGGTTTCTATTGGCATAAGGTTGGCTTTAAATCAATTTCACCAATTAGAATTTTGGAGGATCAATTGACTTTAAACTGCAATTGTTAGATCGAACATATATAATGGTGAACCATTGAAAGCTTCGCAGGGCAAAGAAAAGAAACTGGGTTTGAAATTGATTAAATACATTAATGGTGAATACCATAGTAAGGGTTTCTAGACACAGCAGCCATATTAAAAAAATTGGCGAAAAAAAGAAGTATGGCGAGTTAAGTGCTTTAAGGATCATTAAATTCATTTGACCAACGCATTATTGTCCAATGGAGGGCAAAAAGATGTGACAAAAGAGCACAAGATTTGGTCAACTACAGCTCCTCCTCAAATGTCAACGTTCTGACAACAGCTGGTGCCACTAGATATCCCTAGATACATTGATACATTGATTTCGCCATATATTGTGGCATAGCCCATGTATTTAGGAACGACTGGAACATAGCTACGATCACCTGCTGCAGATAATAGCTTTAGACACAGCCGCCGACTAATCCATCGCAATAACAATGTTGATGTCTTCCAGTGAAGCCCTAAAGCAAATTTCACCCATTTTGATGTAGAGGTTAACGCTGGTCAAGACATTTACTTTGCTTTGGAGTCGTTTTTAACATACAATCTGTGGCGGCGTAAGCTCGCACCTTGACCACATGCAGATCTCCACCCGACCCGAGTCATATCGGCCGAACAGTCTTCTGTCTTCTATTTCGAAGTTCTGGGATAGACTGATTGTCGAATCAATTGGGTTTTCAAACTTGACGTGGTAGCACGAAGCAACTATACCGAGTCACTAACTACTTACGCAGCGCCTACGACTTCAATGATTACTAGAACAAAGTCTTCCTAGACGACCTTATTGATTAGAGACGTTCTCCCAACTCCATTCTACTTATTGTTGTGCACCTTCATAGCGAGCACACATGCGTTGCCAAAGTTTTCACTGGTAACCCATTTACCAGTGATTCAGTGTATCCTGTATTGGAGCCTATTCTATATTCATTTTTTACATCGAATCTTCCAGTTCTTGACACAATAAACATTTTGGATCATATAAATATGCTTGCTGCTCTGTTACCTTCTCTATATTAGTTGCTCCATGAATTTAAAATTAGTTTTCATGTGGCTATGATTATCGATTGCAGATCCTTTTTGTGTTGCCCGTAATTCAATGCCAGCGTATGAGAAAGTGTTTTCTTTTTTGCAATTTTTTCCTTTTATTTTGCTGCGGCCTATCAAAAGCCTTCTTCGGTTTTGCAAATTTGAAACTAGCAAACGTTTATCTCACTTCCGGCAACCAAAAGATGTGCGAGCGCCTTTTCCCAGCGCAGTTTCTGTCGTCGTCTACTTTCGCTTGCACTTGGTCCAATGAATTGTATTGAATTTCATGCTACTAGCGCAGGGCAGGTAGGTATAATTCAGCATAGATCTAACAGCGGCATTGGATTTCGATTTCGGTTTCGGTTGGTTCGGCTCGATTATTTGCGCATTTCATCTTTTAGCAACCTGCGTCGTTCGCATTCTCATTAATCTTGTTAAGGCGGAAGACTTTACTTGTAGCGCGGAAGGAAGGAAGGACGAAAGGAAGGATTGAGTTGAGGGTATGACGAAACGTAGGAAAAACAAATCGAATGATTATAGAAAGGAAACACGCATAGTTAGAAAACGAAAGGATTTCCGTAATGTGATGCCATATAAAAATGTATCCCTTTCGTTAATAAATTAAGGTAATAATGTGTTCTAAAAGTGAGTTTGAGTAGCATAGAACCGGAATTCGGATTGCCAAAAAAAATAAAACGAAAAAAAAAAAAAAACATTATTTGTTGCAAGTTGAAGCTGGAAATGCTTAAAATTCTTGCATTTCGAAACCCATTTAAAGCAAAAGTAATACATTTGCCATATTTCATGTTTGCTGGGCTTGCAGTTTCGAAGATATCGTGATAAGCAAATTTTTTTTTTAACAAAAAATGTTTTACAGTTAAGAACTTTGTGTATGAATTTTTTGTCAAGATCTCCACAAAGCTATTATAATATCTCGAAACTGGAACATAACCCGAAAAAAAACTCTTCCCGCTGTTAAATTTAGCGTTTTAGAATAACATTTACCCGTCCCTTCCAAATCTTGTGCATGTTTTGGACTACATATATAGTATATAATTTTTCTAGGCCTTAACACAGCAGACGACGAGTCAAGTTCACATTTAATAAATATCAGCGCTCTTGTATCTGACTGCTGCTGCTGGTGCTGCTGCTGCTGTTGTAGTTGTTGTTGGTTTAACAAGTTTCGCGCATTTTAATAAACGTCATCGATTTTCACACAATGGCATTTGCATTATTCACTGTCCTTTGACTTGAGAATGTAATTTCATTCAATAAATCGAATTGTTGTTGCCTTAAATCGACGACAAACAAGTTCGCGCCTCAGTTTTAGCTAACAGAAGGCAAGATGCAGGACGAAGGATGGCCGGCGGGCGGACGGTCTGGCTGACTGTTGGCGTACAAATGAAGTGTCAACTTAAGTTAGTGAAAGGAGGCGCAATAAGCCACAAATGCAAAGCGTTAAGTTGTCAGGTTAATGCTAACAAATATTTAAATATTGTTGCCAGCCAATTGACCACTGTGGCAAGGACAACAATGTTCGACAGCAATGAGATGAGCTGAGCTGAGGAGCAGAAGTCCAAGCAAGTGTTAAATATTTTGACATCGCAGTTGGAAGTATTTTGGTTTGGCAATTTATTTCACTTTTATTTATTTAGTCACATCAGGTGAGTAGTGTATTAATGATTTTTTGGGCAGTTTGTAACATATTGAAATAGGTTTTGAAGCACCTACAAAGGGTGAAGTGGCTCACTAGGTTAGGTTTGATGAAGCTGACAGCTAACTGTTTAAAATATTAAGTCTGCTGATTTAATTGATTAAAAAGTCAACAAATAAAAAAAGCTTAAAATATTCCATTGTGACTGCTGTTGCTGCGTGGTGTCTTCAATATAATTCCGCAACTAAGCAGTAAAGTGCCGAATGGAAGGAATCAACCAAATCGAATTGTAAATGTTTAGCTCTTTGTTTGAAGTCACTTAAGTGCGAGATATCCGATTTTAGTGAACTCCAGCTATCAGCTAACTATCAGCTATCTATCAGCTATCTATCAGCTAACTATCAGCTAACTTTCAGCTATCTATCAGCTAACTTTCAGCTAACTATCAGCTAACCATCAGCTACCTATCAAGCTCCATTGGCTCAGCTCTAAGTTTATTGTTTAAGTCAATACCGGAAAATGGTAACGTCTTCCTCAAGCATAGTCTGGAACTCTTCAGAATAGTGTTGATCAATAGATTTAGTTCCATATTGCTACTACGTAATTCCAGAAGAGCATCAAATCCCAAACGGATGAGCAAATTTAATGCAAACTAAGGACCACTTATCAGCTGTACATGCAAGGGGGCATGCAATTGGTCTTCAACTTTACCCGATTATACTTCTAGCATGTCAATCAATGGGTGATCGGAAGTCACAACAACAATCTTCGGAAAGATGCCTATTGCCATTCTTACCTCCTTATGACAGAAGGGCAAGCGGATGGAAGCGGTTTGACATTGGCTGAGCATTAATAAAATGTATCCAATTCCCTACAACCATATATAAAATGGTACAACCAAGCGCAGGTCCTGCTCCAGATTTCTGAAAGGAAGAGATAAGCGCATCTTAGCCAAGCACAGCCAATATTTAGCGATACACTGACCTCGTACCCCGAATTATAACGTATGCCATTTAATGTGAAGATAGTTTATTAGTTTTGATTCCCCCGGTATTGAGCTGAAGGTCTTTAAACCAGATTGCATGATGAATTGACTTACCATATTCAATGTACTTCCTTATGGTCTCATCTGGTTCAGTCTATCAGCTTCATTGGCCATTTTAAGAAGCAATTTCTATATTTCTGGCACAATTAATGATTGCATCATTTTTGTTCTTAGTGTAGCAGTTCATGAAGGTCTCTTCTAGAGTTCCCTTGACTACTAATAACTTGTAATTCCAACAGGCAACCTTGTGGGCAATAGATCTGTGGTGCAGTAGTGTGGTGACTTATACAAGAACCTCAGATCGGAGTATACCGTTACTTCAACACTTGAACGTATTTTCAATTCATCTTTGAATATAATTTTTGCGTTCCCGTTCAGTCCAGTGAGATTGATGTTCGTTTGACGTTGGGTTTAGAGAACATGTTGTTCTTGCTTTTATTTAACTTTCTGACGGCTGAAGTGTGCCCATGATTCTTTGGCACCATTCTGGCTGCCGAATAGAGTCATTAGGAGGACAAATTTTTACCAAAACTTCTCTAACAATATGGGCTTTACTACTACAGTGCAAATCGAATGCATCACACTTGGTAAAATGCCTTCAAAGATCACATTACAATGTGGTTTTGGATTATAGATCATCCTACATCTATAAAAATAATATTAATTCATATAAAATATAACAATTTGGTGCAGTTTTAAGCATCTCTACCTCAAATACTATTCTAATCTATTCTCCAGCTAGCAATCTTTGCATAAAAAATTTTCAGTATTCTATTTTCTTGTATATCTTACTAGAATCCAATCAATATTTAGCATTCCTTCAGCTCATATCCTTATATTTTCGTCACTCTGCAGTGAAATATAAAAGTAAATATTTTCCTTTACAATATTACATTTCGTTTGAAGCGTATTCAAGCCACGAATTCACCGAAGTCAATGTTTTTTTTTTTATTGATTAGGATGAATGCATATTTTGACAAGATTTGCACAATATATATTCAGACATGCATAAAGAAGCTGAAGGACATCCTGCCGTGTCACTTAACGCACAAAGCCACTTGTTATATTTGACCTTTTGGTGCATTGAGAGAATTGCATGAATGTACGTTTGAATGAATGAATGAATGCATGGCATGCATTGCATGGCAGGACCTACAACGTTGTCCTACCAACGAACAACTCAATCAATGCAAAAACTGAGTAGTATCCTTGCTGTTATTATTGTCATTTCTATTTTTAAAAATTTCACCAAAAATTTTTGTCAAAAATGGAACAAAGCATTTGTTTATTCTGGAATTTCATTAAAAGAAATGAAAAGTTTTGAATGCTGCAAGGAAGAATATGTGATCCGCTTAACTTCTCGAAATAAATCTTGAAATTCAATTATATTCGATGTAAGTAAGCTGTAATGCTGAGAAATATTTAATGAAAAAAAAAGGACTATGAAGACTGTTGAATTGTCGCGCGGAACAAGAATCTCTCAGAAGTTTGCTGTCTGAAAAACGCAAAATTTCTTTCATAGAATTTAATGAAAATGGGCGATCAATATAACAAAATCGGTTCAACAAGTTGAGTCATTCTAGCCATGTCCATCTCTCTCTTTCACTGTCTAACTTACTAAAAATCAGTATGAAGACTCTCTAGAATTGCCATTCGTACAGGTTAACTGCCCATTTTTAAGGGTATCTGCTTAACAAATCAGCTTCGAAAAGTCATTGGAGCAACTTTACTCACTTATGAGGGCCGCCAATGCATGATGCATCAAGCAGAACTCCCACTAGCACACAGTGTTGCCAGCCCTGAATATAAAATATAATTTTTCTGTATAAAAATTTTACAAATATTTGCTTAAATTAGGCAATGATCACAATCGATATTCGCAATCGCAAATTAAAAGATGCAGATCTTTAGAAAGAGAGAGTGAAATAAAGCTATATACTACTCACTTATCGTACCTATATATAATGCCTGTCTATATACGATTATATACATTGTATGAAACTGTAAACTATTGCATAGAGCACACATGTGGAGCGCTCTCAAGCGTGAAATGAGTATGCATGAAGCCAGCTCAACTAGCCAGAAAAAGGAGCTCCAGGCTGTGCGTTTGTGCACAGATGTTGCGCATAAGGATACATAAGCGTGTACGTGTACAAGAAGTATCTAGATACGAAATACGTTTTTTACTTTGTACTACTCCGACGTCGCAAGTGAACTAGAAGAATTAAATTAATATGTTTGCAGACAAAGTGGAAGAGTGTTTCTTATTTTGTTGCCACATCATTTGAATAAGGACGAACTTTAGATACTTTCGGTTGTTGTTGTTGTTGTTGTTCTACTACTTCTTCTACTGCTACATAAATATGTACAAAACAACTTCAAGTTGAATGACTTGCTCGATTTTTGTTGTTGTTAAATGAAATGAGCTGAAATGAAAGACTATACCGAACTGTATACAAGATGTAGATCTAGTAGAACTCTTATTTTTGATCTGTGAAGCGCGCACATGAATGAGTAGATTTTTTCTTTTTTTCTTCAAGATAAAGATTTAAGCTATTAACGAGTTTTTCAACGACTTTATGTATTTATATAAAGTCCTCGAAAGCAAACCACTTCACTTGCCGTGACCCAATACAGTTGGTAGTTGGTAAGCTGAGCTAAGCCGAAAGTGTTAACCTGCTCTACTGGAAGGAATTGTATGCAACTGCTTAAGTGCAGCCGAATGCGTTCATTGCGGTTTAGTAGCTTAAAGGCTTAAGGACAATGCATTGCTACTGCAAGTGAAAAGTGCTTACAAGACTCAAATTGTGGTTAAAAATACGGCGGCAGCCTGGCATAATTTAATTTGTTAAGAACGTCTCAGAACAGACGGATCAAGGCGATTTGGGTCAAGTAAAGGATGCGCTACAAATTATTCTTTTGGAAAATAAATATTGTGAATTCCTCTACTCAGTTTGGTTTAGTGCATAATTTCAAAGAACTTGTGAACTATTCAAGTATTTCATTGTATTTATAAATATTTTTGCTTGTATTGAATTGTTTATCCTGTGCCAAATTTTTTATTGGAAGCTCTTTAAATAATATAATATTAAATGTTTCCTACCGCATTACTTTTCGGAGGTTTGGTCCAATAAAAATACCTCCAGAGAAAAGAGTTAATATATACCTTCCTCAATTTTTTACATCGCTTAATCGAACAAACAGTGACCTCAGATATAAAGAAGACTTGCTATGTATCTCTAGCATTAGTAGATACAAAATTATGTAGTCAAGCTCTAAATCCAACGATGCTAAAATAATGTTTTTTTCCTCCAATTTAAATATTCTTCTACATTTTCTTAATGGTAAGAAATTTTGGCAACGATGTTTTGTGTAACCTCCTTGCATTTCGAAAAAAAAAATGATTAGCACCTTGAGATGGGCGACAAGCTGCCATTGAAGTTGTTTTAAAACAGATTAAGTTATAAAGCTCCATTGTAAGGTAGGTTTCTTTCATATCGAATAGATGGTAATACTACTTTAGTTGTCGAAAACTTCGTCTACCTTGAATACTAAAAAAACAACAAATAGATGCTATTTCGGGCTGAGCAAGCAAATTAGAAACAAAGCCCTCTCTCGGAAGACGCATTGAGTCAGATGAAACAGCGTTGAAAGTCTTTGAGTGGAAGATTCTCCTCACGATTTTTGGTCGGCAACGAGTTTAGGTCCCGTATGAACCGCGAGCTGTACGAGCTATTCGATGAGGTTTACATAGTCCAGCGCATAAAATTCCAACAGCTGCACTGGGCTGGTCACCTCATTCGAATGGACGAAATAGCTCCAGCACTCATGGTTTACATGGGGGTCCAAACTTCATTGGTGGACTATGTAATAGAGGACGACCGGGCATGCGTTGGAATGACCAGGAACAGAGAGAATTCTCCATACTTGGCAATCAAAATAACTGGCGCCAGCACGCACAAGTTTACGGAAGCTGGCGCGCCTTCCTAAATGCGGCCATGACCGAGAGACGGTTTAAGACGATTTAAGGAAGTAACCTAGGTAGAAATTTTTATTTTTAATTTAAGATTTAAAAAAAAAATTACTGCAACAGGATCTGTCCACAAATAACCTCCAATTCTAAACAAGGCATCTACATCCACACAAGGTGATTTTCAACTTCTTATAAATCTTCTTAAGATTTGATAGGCCCAACAGTAACTTCAAAGGAGAGCTCGGTAGCGTCCGTCTTTTGTGCATAGGAAAATGTTCGGAAAAACTTTTTTTTTTAACTTCGGCAAAGTGTCTTCGGGTCTTTCTATGGCTGTACATTGTAAAAAAAATAATAATAAAACAAGTAAGAAAATCACAGTCGGGCGTAACCGACTGTAAGAGGCCCTGTACCAGTGCAGGTCGCCTAACAAACACATTAAATGTTCCCCTAGCTTATGACCCAACACATGACCACTTCTCACTGCACGACTAAGTGCCTTTAGAACATTTTTTTATGTATGAAACGAAAAGGAGGGTCGCTCAAATTCAATTGCTTATAAAATCGTCATTTATTATCCGATTTTGATGAACTTTTCTGCTAAAAAGGACGATATCTCTATACTGGCATACTTACTTTTTTTTGTGCCGAAGAAATTTTTATCCTTGGGGGTGATTCTAAGGGGAAGGGGCAAGTTTTTAAAATAAACTTGTGAAATTCCGGAGCAGTCCTAGTCGAATGCAAAAAACACGAAGTCTCTATCTATTACCGTTTCCGAGATCCTTTCGTTCATACGGACGGACGGACATGTCTATATCGACTCCTCTATCGCTCCTGACCATATTTTATTAAAATTCATGCAAAATATACACTATTCGATGAATTAACAGCATCCACGATCATTCAAAAACACAGAAAAGGGGGACTAATTTATATGTGGACAACCCTTTTTAGTGGTCCACTCTGACCGTGGTGTGTCTAGCCAAATTACTATGACTGAAAAGTTTACATACAAAACCCTAGATTTAAGAGTAGATTTGCATGGTAATACCCAAACCCTTTATTCTTCAGATCATTTCAATACAATTGATCTGAGGAACGAAGAGTATAATCTAAATATTTAAAGGCTTTGTCTCTTATAGTCTCCAAGATGTCAGTTTGCATACGGAAAGCCAAAGACACCGACAGACGAAGACAGAAGAATATATAGTATTATACTTCATTGAATCTGTCTCACCACCTTCTGCCTGTTACATATATTTGCACAAACTTAATATACCCTTATTCAAATCGGGGCCGGGCATAAAAATGTGTAGTCAATGGCTCAAATCTTTCGTATAAATAATTCCGAAAATAGGCGTTTGTTATTTAAATAGTTCTCCACATACTTGTCTTGCTCCGCTGAAGAAAGTTGGCAGTGTATCAAAGTTTCGGTTATACCGCAACAACATTGTTTTTGTAGACTGTGCGACTTGCTACACGTGTTATCGGTGGGGGTGCATGTGCCCATACAGACGACATTCCATACACTACACTCAAATTAGCACCTGGTGGCAACTTGTAATGTAATACTACGCCGGCAAGGACTAGCAGTACTCCTTTCCATTTTTGTGTCACGCATGCGCAGTGCGCACACGCTAAATGAGTTCAATGAATGAATTATTACGCACAATGATTTATGAATATTCATTGAAATCAATGAGAAATCGAAGGATGAAAAAAAAAAAAAAAATTATAATAATATGTACACATATAAAAAAAGGGGTGCGTACGCTATAACTGTACAGCTTACAGCGTGCTAGCTAGAGCGAGAACTATGCAGTGCACCCAACACAATTCCAGCTGAATTTGTGTGTTTGTGTAACCAAATACAGCGGCAGAAGGACAACGTCTCCTTTTTTTATTATTTTTTTTTGGTTGATGCTTCTTTTAAGCCTTTCAGCACGAAAAAGAAACGTTTTCCGAAACACGAGCAAACAAATTAGACGAATGATCGAAGCGAATGTACAAGCAATCGAACGTTGGCTCCTTCTATAATAAAAAAAAAAAAAAAATAAAGGACGAAAGAACGTGTGCGCGTGAAATCGAAGGTGCAAACTGAACGGTATTGCCTTACTTTTTTTTTGAACGTTCAATCGATCGATCGATCGATTTGGGGCGTGTCACATTACTAGACACACATCAGGCACACACACACACACACACACACACACACAGTTGCAGACTTTTGTTTTGTTTTCGTTCCATTTTACGTTTCTTATATATTTTCTTTGATTGTCTTTCATAAATTTCATAAATTCAGCATAACGGCATTAAATCAAAAATTTTCACTCATAACTGCACAGCAAACAGCAGCACAGTTAGATTAGCGGTACCAGAGAAAGAGAAACGAAGACAACCGTCCTCACGAGGGTGTCGTGGTGCATGGTCCAGAGTATATATACAACACATTTAATGGCAGGACTCCCCCTCTTTAAGAATTTGAGATTTCGGCTATTCGGGACTGTTGTGTGTGCTAAAAGCAAACACACCTGGAAGGAAAATGCTGCTGCTGCACATTTTGCAGCTTGAGCAAAGATCTTCACGAAGATTGATCTTCATTACTGCCTACCACCACCGAGCATATACACACAACTCGAGGGGGTTGTTGTAGGCGCTCGCATTACCTACTCTTGACTGCCTTCTCTTCTGCTGTGTTTTACTATTTTCTTTCATTTGTAGAAGATTTTCTTTTGATTTTTCTCAATTTTTCTCGACGTTTCTGTAAATTATTATTTTTGCATTATTTTCCTTTCGTTTCAGGCTATTTGTTCTGTCTGTCTGTCTGTCTTCGTCGTCTTCTTCTTGGTCTTATCTTGTCTTGTTCTATTGTTTGCTTCACTTGGTAAGGGGCGGCGGTGGTGGCAGCGTTGATTCGGCAGCTGATTGCCTTACATTGCGTATTATGCAGCCCTGCTGCTTTGTTTATACATAGGCTTTGTTCTTGAACTACCATTCAGCGTGGTAAATATTTGGTTCGAACACAGCTTCACGTGCCATTACGAGCCGCTTTGTCCAAGATTTGCATTTATCTCTTACGATTTTCTGCATAGTTCTTCTGTGTAGACTCACACCGGCGCTGCATGATAAATCGATCTAATCGACTATGCATTGTAATACTCTTCATTAGTTATAGAGTTCTAAAATTCCTTTTTGTTTTTTTTTTCTAAACTTCTCAAAAGCAATTTTTTGTCTTTCCGAAACTCTTTTCACATGGTTCATACAGGAAACAAATTTCTTCCTGTCAATGTAAATTTTTCTCTAATTTTGTGGGATTTGGAGATGACGCATCATTTTGAAAAACAGTCAGCTAGCTTCGGTATAAAAAATCTAAGGAAATACGAAGTGAAGCTCTCTTATACTTTTTATGGACATGTATCAACCTCAACATTATACTCAATGGGAACTGTACAACACTTTAGAAAGTCTTGGTTACAATTATTTTTCGTATAGCTCTTCTTCAAGCATCATTAAAACTTCATCTCTTTTCCTGAAATGTATGCAGAAATATGACGAATTTTGTTTAACGCTTATATAGGGAAAGGGTCAGCGCCAACTACGACTTTGATCTGCGCTTAAGATGCTGGAGATTATCTTTGAAATGGAGAGCCTGCTGGTATTAGATGCAATGAAGCACTAGAAAAGGCAATTGCGCACGTTTAGCGCCAACGACTGTCATGGATGGAATATGTGTATAGAATGAAGAAGTTGTGCCCAGCTCAAGGTGACTTATTTAGCTACTCGAAAGCAAAAAGAAGCCGTGGAGTATAAGTTCTCGTTTACCAAGGCAACTGAAATTTGACTCTATATGATATTTCTGAAATTAGTTGAACAGCAAAAATTGAATAGCTTTGTTGAACTACAATTTAAAATGCGTATTTAAAGTTGAACAACAAAATTAAGACTAAAGTCCATACATATTCGTAAATATTTAGTATCCGGAATTGTAGCTGAACTTTCAACACTATATACTTCCAAAGCCTCACCCCACCCCACCACACCGTTTTCGATTTTAAATTCAGCAGACCTATATAAATTGTTGTCTTTAAAATAGAAATGTAGATCAGTTTGCATATTAATTAAAAAAACAAAATTAAAATATTTAAATGCGTTGATGTAAAAAAAAAAGTCGTTATAAAAGCTAAAGGAACACTTGCGCACGTCTCATGAATTTCCCACGTTACACGGTCGCTGCTTGTTTGTGCTTTATGGGTTTTTCACAGGACACTCCGCTGCTGCTGCTGTCATTTATCAGGCACACATGACGCTGTCTCATTTGAATATATCTGCATATATTCATGCAACATAATATGTAAGGAGCAAAGCGCTCATGCGCAGACTTTGAACTATTTGCCGCGTTATCCGTTTTCCGTTGTCCTGTCTAGCAGTGCCTGGCTACGCTTGGACGCTCTCCGAATGTATAATGTTAATGATTTTCAATGTTTTTCATAGAACACCCCAGACTCCTGGTTGTCTCGGTGTATTTGTGTGCTAGCGCTGACGCTGCATGTTTGCTTGTCATTAGCAGACATCATGATAAAGACCCGCGGCTTTGTACGCAAAGATTTTAGATTTAATATTTAAATTTAAAAATATTTGTTGGTGTTTCAATTGGTGTCAATTCATACTCAGCAGTAGCTGTTGAAATTGATAAAAACAAGCTTCCAACCATAAGCAGCTAAAATATATTTAAATAATCGAAACTATCTTGGATTTAAGTTACACTCTTACATAATTCCAATTGTGGTTAAAATTTTTCACAGCTAAATCAATTGTAGTCATTTCGTGACGGAAATCTTTTTGTTTTCTATTCAATGTTTTGTTTACGTTCAATAGTCCTCCAAATAATCAAACGGGAAACTGTGACTTATGGAGCATATTTAAACAGTTTTAACTATTTCGAAGATTTAGACGCATAACCACACTTTTTTCCTTCCGGAAGTTTTTTATTAGCATAACAATTCCGAGAAACTCAAAAAATTCTGAACCGCAAAAAAAATTTTCTTAATTTTTTGTGATATTCAAGGAGATATTGTACCTCATTCAGTCAGGACATGCATTTTGATGTATATGCACATTTGTATGGGTATGTGAGGTATGGCATGCTCTCGTTGCCGTATAAGCAGGGGGTAGAAAGCATTTTTTAGAGAGTGAGACGAAAGACGTTACATTAATTATTACTTAAAGGCTTTGTAACAATTCATCAGTCGACGAGTATGTAGAATAAATATATTGAGGTCCTATGGTCCTCCGGTTTACAAAAAATTGTATTTCTAGATCTGGTAAAAAATTAGTTCTAACGAGGTCCACTCGAAATAAAACACAGTCTTTTATATTTTGATATTCAATATAATTCGAACCTCTGCGAGGATCGTCTTCAGGTTTATTTTATACGCGAGCAGCAGATGGTCTGTCTCCTTAAGCATGGAGTTTGTTCAAGTGGACCGCGAGCCTGCTAAGCTACAACATTGAATATAAGGTCGCCAAATATCATCAAAAGTTTAGCATCGCTAAGTGGAGGTGGTCCACTTGTATAATGTGTTGTATTCCATCCATAGGACAAACGGATATATTAAGTTTTTGCAAATGTACGTTGTAGAAAAACGAGGCGAGACAGAATCCATAAATTATAAAACAAGCTTGATCGGCTTCAAAAGTCTCTGCGTCTCTGCGTCTGTCTCTCTGGCTGAAGACTATAGAATAGAAAATAGAGCATATTTGAATATTTAAATTCTTTTGTTCGTTCTTCAGATCTCTTACATACCAGGCGAAGTTGGCATTTACCAAGCAATTCTACTCCTCATTCTAAATTTTTTTCTATGAACAAATTTTAATCATCTTAAATGTATATAAAAAACACGTATTTGGTCTTCTTTACGTTAAAACTTATAAAACATTCCCTTTAGGTGTAGATCGCGACGCTAAAAGGGGAAGCCCCATAGAAATCTCTATTAACTTTCTGGGTTTTGGTATGAAAAAAATTTTGTGGCTGCTTTTCAATCTGCTAGAAACTGAGAATTTTATTTATTTTTTTTTTTTTGTCAATCCCAATAAAATATTTCATTAAGGTTCATATCGTACAACTAAAAGAGATGGCCCCCTACAAAAAGCCAATTCGATAAAAAAAAAATGTCCGTCTGTCTTGCTTAGAACCTATAAATGATATAGCCCTTAAGTCGAAATATTTGATTCTCTTTTTAGATAGGTAGAGTTTATTGAACGTGCCAACACCTCTGTAAGGGATACTATCCATAAACACATTTCTTTTTAATTAAAAAGAAAAAACTTGTTCTTGTTATTTTAGCAAAAATTCTAAATTTTGTGTATCTTATTTAAATTGTAATGAAATATTCCATATAACATCAAATCGGATCACTAAAAATAGTAGGCTCCATACAAATCTCTGAAAAAAAAAATTGGTCTATTTTATACTAATCCCAAAAAAAAATCTCAAACATATTAAAATAGCAACATAAAAATTTAAGGTTCAATGACTGAGTAATTCTTAATTGGTCACATTCGAAGGATCGCATGAAATTCGGCTTCACCTTTATTTTGGATTTTTTTTTTGGGTGGAAGTTCCATCCCCGACGAAGTTTTTGTCAAATGCTGGGCATTTCTATAAATATTCTAAATATTTTTTAGAGTCTCTGCACATGTACCATGGAGCATTCCACTATAATCTTCGCTTTAGGCGATGGAAATTTTTTAAATGGTCACTTTGTTGGATAAAGAGAGCTTATTTCTTTGGCCGACAACCCCGCCGGTAAGACCGCCGATAAGACCGTTCGCTGCACCATTGTGACGCCGAGGCATTTGCGGGCACGTAAATACTTCAAGATCGAGCCTAGCAATGTATCTCAGGGGCAAGAACGTCTTCTTGTTGCAAATATAACATTTGCACATTTTTCAGCATTCAAGCCTATATTGTATTTTAAGGTCCACTGCTTCTGTAGCAGCATCATCAGGGTTTCTTTTATCGTTTGTGTAGATAGCAACTACATAGTCGTCTCCAATAACTGCTGGCACTGAGCTAGCTTCAGGCATGTCTGTTGTATATAATTTATAAAATGTTGGACTTAGAATGCTGCACTGGGATACTCCCGCGTAAACTTCTCTTTGTGGTATATGCATCATCAACAAAAACATTGAATGTCCTTTCCTGAGCTGAGAGGCTAGAAGGCTCAGAGGACTACAATGCCACACGCTGCTTGCTGACTATCCATTAACACAGCCGCATAATATGTTCCATTATGTTCCATTGCTGCGGTGAAGATGTTCCGGAGAATCGTGACTTTTAAGATAGTCAAACTGCCACTTTGGGATTCACTGAGTAACACTTTCGAGTTGCAGAAATTTCTTTTTCCATTATCTTATCCAGGGTCGGAAGAAGGCTAATCGGCCTGTATACTGCTTCTCGTGCTTAGGGATCATTGCAAAACGCAAGGATTATTCTAAATAAGACTTCAAGTTTATTTCGAATTTTGGATCAATTTCTTTCATTAAATTTTTGTTTTTTTATATTTTAATAACTAAATTTTATTTGTCTTCCATGGTTTGTTTATTTTTTTATAATATATATATGTATATATAATACTCGTATATAAATATTTAATTTTTTTGTTTTAAATATTTTTTGTAACATAAAAAAAAAAAATCTTATATTTAAAATAAAAAAAAAAAAATATTTCTCTCTCCTTTTTTGCGGTTTGTTTGTTTGTTTCCTTGTTTGCTGCAGGGAAGTTTAGCAACTATCACTAATTATTTTTAATTATATATTAAGTATATAAATGTGTGTGTGTGTGTGTGTGTGGCTTATATACAAATTAATAAAGTTAAAAAAAAAAAAGAGTTTGAATTTGTTTTTGAATTTGTTTTTTAAAACTTTTAAGCGTATTTTTAACTATTTAACTTTTTCCTCTTTTTGTGACTGTTTATCGTGTTTATTTTTTTTGTTTAAGACCTAAAGACCATCCGACTTGGGCGTGTGTGCCTCCCACCAATCAATTGCATCGATCATGCTCTCATCGGAGAGTACACCCGTGGTGGCCGAGCTATCCAATAAAATGTCATTGAATTCTTTTTTCAGGGTGGCAACATTTTCGTAGAATGTGTTGTTGTCGTGTTCGTAAAATGTTTGCAGCCCTGGTGACATAGCCGCGACGGTGTTGCTTATGATGTCCGCAGAAGAAATGTTGCTGTTGGCAGGTGCTGCTGCACCATTGGAGGACAGTGTTGGCAAATTTAAATGCTGTGGCACGTGGCTAAATTGCGGGCTTGTAGCAGGCATTGTTGTTGCTGTTGCATTTGCTGCCGCGGCTGCTTGCGCTAATGCAACAACAAATTGACGCCGTTCAACAGCACCACCGGCAGCAGCGGCACACGCCTGCAATAAGAATTCAGCGGCGGTTGTGTTGCTGTTGTTGTTGTTGTTGGCAGGTGAAATTGTTGTTGTAAGCATGTTGCCTGTTAGTTGTTGTTGTAAACGTTGCTCCTGCTGCAATGTTGCATCATTACATGCTGTCGCTGTCGCTGATGTTGTTGTAGTTGTTTGTGGCACGGGCGTTAATGATGTTGTCGCTGTTGCTGTCGCGGCGGCAGGTGCGTTTGCTACTGCTGCTGCATGCAAGTCCATTGTCCTTGTTGCTGCATTCAAGCAATTAGCATCATCAATTAATGCATTAAAATGTTCTTCATCGACGCTCGAATTGCTTGCATTAGCTGCATAAAGGACATCCACATTTGGCGTCGCTGCTACTGCTGGTGGCGTCGTATTCAGTTGCAGATGATATGTGTTAGTACCCGCTATGCGCACATATTGCAGTCCATTAAGTGTTGTAATGCTCGGCAACAGCTGAAAGGCATCCTCCAACACATTCGTGTGCTCGTACTCCACATCATCTTCATCCAGTTCTGCGGGCATAACTGCCGAAGCTGTTGAAGTGTTATATGCGGATTCGTCTAAATCATAATTGCTCAGCGTATCGTCCGCATAGTGCTCATCCAAGCCATCAAACTCATCCTTTATAAGCATAAAACTATCCTCGCCGCTGGAAGAGGAGCAAGAGTTCGACGAAGCTGAACCCATATTGTTTGTGGAAGTTGCAGGAAAATCGAAACCCAACAAACGCTCCAGACTGCGTATGTACTCCACGGCCATGCGTAGAGTTTCCACTTTGGAGAGTTTCTTGGCAGCAGCGGCGGAGACACCGCTGGCGCGTGCATTGCCGGGCGCTGATTCGAATGCCTCGGAAACCTCTTCCGGTATGCGTTCACGTAGCGCGGCAAAACCGTTATTCACCTGTTTGACGCGATTACGTTCGCGTGCATTGCGCCGTGCCACCGCCTGCGGTAGCGGTAAGCCTTTGCGTCCTGGTGTGCCGGCCGCTTTAAGCGCGGGGTGTAGGGTGTTCGTACCAGTACCAGTAGACATGTCCAGCGCTGCCGCATTATTTGTATTAATATTGCTTTTGTTGTTGTTTATTGCTGTTGTTTTCTGCTTTGGTTTATCCTGTTTTGGTTTGCTTGTGGCCTTCTGCAGCGTTGTTGCAGCGTTATCCTTGCTGAGTTTAGCCTTCTTCTGTGGCACAGTTGGCTGCTTATTCTCCTCATTCGACTTGGACTCACCAAGTGGACGTTTCCGTATCGTCTGCATTGCCGTCTGCAGTAAACCATTCGAATTTGTATTCTTCTGTGCCGCATTATTCACGGCGCCGAACATGCCAAAATCCTTGATTTTACGTGTTATGGTATTCTGTGTGCCGCCGGTGCTACTCAAGGCATTCAATGAGTTATTCTCGCCGAGCACATTGTGCACGGTTATCTTATTGAACGGCTTGTGCTGCTGTATGTGCGCCGTATTTGCCGCCGCAACAGTGACTCCACTGCCGTTGCCACTGCCACCCACATTCTCCTTCATGTTGAAGCTTAGTGCTGTCATTTTTCGGCAACAGACACTGCGCTCTACGTGTTTGCTTGCGTTCCGTTTGGTTTGAACACTGCACGACAACTGCGGTCAGGATATGCAGGAACAACTCGACTCGACCGCTGACTTAGAGAGACTCGACTGTGTATAGTGTGTCCTTACGGCAGGACAGCTGCTTTCGTTCTGTGTCGCGTGCCCGATATCTGGCAATGAAATGTCATGGGGCGCTGCCAACTACGCCGAGTAGAGCAGCGCAGCGCTGAGCTGAGCTGACGTCGTCGTCCTGCCAACGGAAATGACTTCACAATGAAAGCCGCTGCTGCTGTTATGTAAAAAAAAAAAAAAAAAAAAAAAAACTATAATAATATAATATAATGAAACGAAAACAAGCATATACTGCACACACATATAATATGGCATAGGAACTCACCTCAATTGTTACTGCTGCGCCTGCGTCGCAGTATACAAAATTTCTATACGATGACTTTTCATCCCCTAGGCTGGCTCTGGCTCGCTGACTGCCTGACTGGGGTGTCTACAATGTTAAAAAAAAAAATACATTGCATTCAAGTCAGTCACTCAGCCAAGTCATTCACTTCAACGTTGGGAAAACTAACATCTGATCCTTGCGCCAGCGCCAGCGCCTCTGCTGATCGATCCTGTCGCTCCTGCTTTGCTGCTTTGTTGTATGGCTGGCTTTAAGGGTGGTTTTCTGGGCTGGGTGTACTATTTTGCCGCTCTGTGGCAAGAAGTCTATAAGCGTTTGCTGTATGCGTGTCTTTCGAGCATATTTTTATATACGCCATATATATCCATATAAAGCATATATTAATCCATACATATGTATAAAAAAAAAAAAACAAAAACACCATAGCATATGCTTCATTTCAGTGGTATTTGTGCGCTGTGCTTTACTATAACTCATATAGCTCAAATTTTTATAGTTATATACTACCCAGTTTATTGTACATCCTTTATATACACAAGCAAACACCCATGTTCAGCCGAGACTCTCAAAGCGAGCTGGTAATACCTGCCAGAAAACAAATTTTGTTTCTAAATTTGCATTAAAATTGTTTTTGAATTTAACGAACAAAATCGGGCTTATCTCAATCTTCCCAACAAATGATCGTATCCATACTTTGTGCAGTCCACTCTTAGTTCCAGCTTCTTGGAGAATTCATTCCGTATCATGTTTCTCGTAATTTTGTTTTTCTTCTTGGATGGAGTGTCTACGTCAAAAGTTTCTCCATATCGCGAAAGTGCATCGCTAGCTTCAATATGAACTTCATACAAATAATTCTGACATGCAGTGAAGAAATTCCATAAACGTAGTTCTATTCCTTGTTTTATTGAAGCGTCCAAAATTTTAAAATCCTTTCCGTATCTTTTTATTTAAGACTTTCAGATGGTAAAAATGGACTGACGAAGGCCGAGAAGAGTTCACCTTTTAGTGTTAAGGGAACAAGAAATGTCATAAATTCATTCGTAACTGAAATAGTTTCGTCTCTCGTATCTTCATTGCTTGTAAGCACTCTGTCCGGACGATCCATCACACTTCCAATTTCTGATCAATGTAAGGATTTTTGTAAGTAATACTGCCTCCTCTTCAGAGAAGATTCGCAGTGTGATCCATCAAGTTCTGGAGCTTTGCTTGATTGCTACTGATTTCAGTTTAGCAACTCCAATTTTTTTGTACCAGTGAAGAACATGTTCAGGATGCAGTAAGGCGTGTCGTGATAGGTTTATATTTCCTTTGACAATTCAAGGTCCATAAACAACGCTAAGACTTCTTCTGGAGTGCATGGTACAGCTGGGATATTCGGTGGCGTTTATCCTTTGCGAGGCTTGCTATGATCACAACTTTTGTACTATCCGATCTGGTCTTTTTGAGGTATTTCATATAATTAATGTATAAGGCTTCAGACAGATGTGTCGTAGAGATGTCTTCCGTTACGCCTACAAGCTTTTTCTTTTCATTGTAAAGATAGAACACTCATCCATAGTTTAGTAGGTCTTTCTCTAGTTTGCTCAGAGGACATATAAGGTTAAGTTCTAAACAAAACATTTACCAAATCATTTAATTTGATGTAAGACGTTTATAGTGAGAATTGTTTGTTCCATTCCAGTTTAGTTTAAGCGGTTCAAGTAAGATGAACATCAAGGTCCTTCGAAATAAATCGTGAACTGAAGTTGACTTTCGTACTTCATTTCTATGTTCCAAACAACTCTACGTCAAGTGAACGAAGCTTCATATTAAGAGCATCACAGCGGCCTCCGTATCTCCCTATGCATTGTATGCTGATGACTATGTATCTACATTTCAAATATATCCAAATAAGGGCACCGAAACATAGAATCAGTTGGCCCACTGCTCGGTATAGCCAGAGCACAAAAGTTCCAGATAGGAATATATCCCCTACACAGCCCCTAAAATATTAAATTATATCTCATAGTCATCTATTGTGACGCACTTTTGTGTTTTTTTTTTTTTTGCTTTTAATTTAAAAAGTTTAATTAAAAAAACTGCAAAAACTTCTACGGTTTGCGAAAAACCGCCCCTAAATGCCGGCAACGAAAGCAATAAATTTCAATGCTGCGCTACATTTGTCAAAGGAGCAGCAACAGTTCCTTGTGCGCCTGGTACATCATTGGCACTAATTAAGCATTTTGTAAGGAAAACTTCTAAGAAAATCCTTGCACAAAAATGTGCAATGCGCTATAAATCCTAATTAATTCTGACATACAACATAGAACTGAAGAAGAGGAGATACAATGCCATGTGAATCGATTCAATGTGCTTCAGCAATTAGGGTGGCAGGCGTGCAGGGCAGGCAGTTGGGCTGTTAGGCTGGTGGAAGATGCTTCGCTATATACTGCTTGGATTTTGGCGCGATGGGAAAATATGAAACGACACAAAGACACATGCACAAGCCAACTCATAGACGACAAGTACTTAGGCTACCTTTTTGGGTTAGTGTTGTTCGGAAACTGGTTCTCATAGATCACCGACGACATGCAGACGCAAGGAAGCACATACGCTCGCACGCACGAAAGGACTTCTCAGGCTATATGCTACAATAATTTTGTGCGTACGAGATGTGCCCTGACAGCAGCGCTCAAGACAAATTAACGCCGCTCTATGAAACTTTCACAACAACAAGTTGTACCAAGGAGTATAAGTTGATCCTTAACAAATAAAAGTCTTTATATACAATAAATTCTGCTTATGCATATGTAGAACCTGCACAATTATGTACAACAAATACATATATTTAGCGATCAGATGTTCGCGCCAAAGTCCTTTTATGTATATGTTGGCACAGGCACAGGCACGTCGACATCGACGACATCAAAAGCTTGAGTTCACTTGAGCAGTTCAAGGCAGTACTTGTAGCGAAGACGACGAAGAAGTATAAGCTACCGGTTTACACAGCAAAGCATGCAAACAGTGCACACAACTCAAAAAAGGAGTCAATTGTTATCGTATCCTTACCACAAACGAGCAAGCAGGCATACATACTGAGTGTATGTGTATGTAAAAGCATAAAAGGAGGTGGATTTGAGCGTGAATAGTTTCTTGTTGACGCATTGACTTGGTTGCCTCCTCTTCTTCTGGCTTTTTTTTTCATATATTATCAAACCTTTCAACTCAATATAATAAATATTAAAAAATAAATAATTTTATTTCGGTGGAAACGAAGTTCTAATACACTACACAACAAGTTTTAGATTGTACACGAAGTGTTCTTATTTATGTCTTATAGAAATGAAATTAAAGGCAAAATCGAAACCTCGCACTAAGAAATTTATCTGCGTAAAGGAGGACGGTCTTAGTGCCTTCCTTATCCTAAAGTTTTTACAAATCCTGGTCTTTTCAAATGCCTGAGTGGCCTAGCGAAGATGACTACTCAATTTGTCCCCAAAACGACTGGTTTTGGAAGGCCCCAATATACTCTTTAACTTATGAAAGTCAAAGCATAGATGGTCTTTTGAGTGTGGATAGGCTTAATGAGGAGAGAGAAATTTGCGTTTAACTGAACTAACACGTAGGGAATTCATGTGTGGTGAATCTAATCTCCAGATGGTAAGCAAACGTTTCCCTGTTCCTCTTCACTTCTCGCATTTTTTCACCTAAACACCGGATCGAGGATTGTCCAAATATTTGCTTCTACTTTCACAGCGAATAGTTGCCTACCGATGCTCAAACAATTCGCTTCTGACTCTCCTTAAGAAAATTCTTAGCTGCTCTGCGGCTCGGTTTTACAACATACGGTCCTACAGTTCCTGTATTCTCCTTCTGAGGCGCCTTTTCATTGGGAATCTTCATGAGATTTATACATTAACATGATGTTGCATATGCATGTCCTGATTTATGAATTCATTGAAGAAAGAGCATAAATAAATAAATTGTAAGTCGAGGCAACTTTCAATTCAGTGCAGAAAAATTGAGAGTATTTGACATCAACAGCATCCTGTCTGGTTTTGTTTGCCTACCAATTTTGTTTTTATTTTGTCCTTTTTTCATTTTTATTTAAATGTTGACAGATTCATATGCAGATTGAATGCAAACAGGACTCGATTTCATTGAGAAAGCAAAACAAAGTCGATAAACAACAAATATTTCCTTTTTTTTATTTATTCGGAGTAAAAGTATTTGCAAAAGATCAATTTTAGTCTATTCGACTGAGTGACTGAGATTTGTGGGAATATTTTTTTCTTCAGTTTTGTGGAAGACATATGAGATGCATTAGTAGCTGCGAGAAGTCTACTTTTGACATGTTGCCGGCTCTAAATCAAAGTACACCGTAAAAAATAAATGATGATGCTTACAGAAATTGGAGATATTACTTCGGTGCTCACGTTTGTGCTTCACAAGAAATACTTTTCCTGTCTAAATGTCTTTCCAGCTCTTTATCTACATATTTCTCTCTAAGAAGGTTTGGTGTTAGGTGATTTTTATTGTATCTGCGATCTTTTTGTATTGACGCGTGTGTTCTAAAAACTAAGAAAAATAAAATATAAATGATAAAAAATTTCTTTCCGTGCAGCAAAGCATCATTTCTACTGCATCCTTTGCTACACTGTAACACTTGCGTCACATGAAATTAGCTTTATGTGAAATATGAGTGCAACACGGTGTGTGCGAGTAAGTGGAATGAAGTGCATACAGAAGTGCCCACCGTTGCTTTCTCTTCGTCTTCTTCTGCATTGCTGATGTTCTTTGACTCAAGTGGCTCCGGCGTTGCGCGTGCGCAATACTGAATAGATTCCCAATCACTGCTACTCTCGACTGTCGACATCTGTGCCCAGTTGTGCGCTCATAAATTTCGAATGTCTTGAGCGCACTCGGTGAGGTCCTTATGGATCTGAACACTGAAATGTGCTTCCGTTCGATTTACGCTACAAGTTAAGTGTGAATGGATGCACTGAATTAGTGCATGCAACGAGTCCTTCAATGAACTTGAGTATTAGTTTTTGAATTATGTGCAGCCATATTTCAGTTTTGCATAAAATTTGTCTACAATTGTGTTTTGATTTGACAGTCCTTTTACTATTAGCGAACTGAGGCACCACCACCACCACCACCGGCTTGTGCCAAAAGTGTGTGCAGGCTGCATGATATTCGCACAAAAATTCTATGCAGCATACCTACATACCGCACTAGCTGCACAAATTCGCCTGAAATCACCCTCAATCGCTGTCAGTAGGCAGGACATTTTGCTGATGGAATCTCGACAATCAACAGATTTCATTGCCGCGGGTGAAAAGTAAAATTTATATACATACGTAAAAGTGTATGTACTACAGCAACAGGACATATTTTATGTCCTGTTAGTATATACTATATATGAACATACATATATATAGGACAATAGGAACAACGATCACAGCGCAATCGGAATCAATTAAGCGCTACGTCCTGCAAAACTTTTTGCTTATCGAATTCCAGTTTTTCAAAAAGACAAAATCGCTTTTCTGTGGGGGAAATTGAACAAGGATACTCAAACAAGGATACACAACTATAGTTGTATGTGTGCATACATATATGTTTAGTTGTTCGAGGGTAACCTTAAATGTTTTATACATTTATTAGAAACAAAAAAAATGAAAATAAGGAACATACTAAAAAGGATATTCACGAACATTTGCTCATAAAACCAAAAAGATTATATTTTAGTAGGCAGATCAAAGATTATATTCTATGAGCCACCGACATGTTAAACCATAATTTTATCAACAGAACTATTTACTGCCATCTAAAGGACCAAATAAAATAAAAATTTTATTGAATAGCATCGAAGCTCGCGTCATGTCCGTCTGATCGGCTCTATGTGCAACGAGATCTTCAAGCCTATAAAAGATATGACCTTAAAATTTAAATATTTCGTTGCTGCTATGTCCTTCTCATAAAAAATGTACGAAATGAACGTGTTAGCCCCACTTTTAGGGGTAGTCACCATACAAAACTTTCAGGGTTACACTCGCATAGGTGTATACGTGCGTGCTAATACTATTGTTGAGTGTCCCGTGCTGAGGTCGTCATCGCCAGCAACAACAACAAGTACCAGGGAGCATTCATTGGGCAGAATGAACGAGTATAGAAGGAAGAAAAAAACATCTGCTCCTGCTGCAATCGCTCAAAAAGCCGACGCAATCAAACTAATAGCACCGAGCAGTCGAGCAACCCTCAATGCGTTGTGTCCTACGTGCTGTATATATACTACCTATACGACTGGCGTATATATGTATATTGTCAACAATGTCCTTTTGCGCGCGCGCGCACGCGTCCTCCGCCGCAACAGGATTAGAGGCAGTCAGCTCAGCCGGGAACGAATTTGAAGCAACGTGCAACAATAGCAAATCCATTATTACTCGTTTTTTTTTTTGCTTTTTCCTTCATTATTAAAGCTTTCAAGCGATATTAATTTTGATTATCGGGATATACCGCTTGCAACATTTCAGTGCTTGCCACCCCAGCGCACAGCAGCAGAAGCAGCATATCAAAAGGACTTCTATTTGTTTAACCGATTACATTGCAAAGCTCAACGGTAAACTTGTTGCCGTTTATGCAGGCGGCGGCGAAGGATGCAAGCAATACAAAAGCCAAAAGTTGCCACTGGTCTCACCCTCTTCTGCATTACACAGCGCGTTGCATGCCATTACGCTGGCCATGCCAAAAATATTTGCGCACGCGCTCGAAGTCCTTGATAAAGGATTTAATGATGCGCATCATTCAACAGAACGAAAAAAAAGAAGCTGAAAACCTGAAACGTATAAAAGAAAATTATGCAAATTTTTCTGTTGCTTTGTTGTTTTGGCTTTTATTCGCGTTCTAAATTTTGATACCCTTTAGTCAAAGGGACAAGGACAAGTTCAAATATATATAATAGCACGAAGGAGGCGTGCAGTTGCCTTGAAATATATATGTCTATACTTGGTCAGCATAGAAAGCTGTGTCTAGCCATATCTGCCTGAACCTGTTTTCTTTTACGCTAAACTCTAAAACGGCTGAACCGATTTTGATGATACTTTCAGTGGCAGAGAGATGACTTTTTCACGTGTAATAATTCATTGAAGTTTATAGCACATCCATATCCTGCACAACAAATTTTTAGATTAGTGAAAAGTTTATCCGTTGCCCCTTTTAAGATGTTGCAAACATTGTGACTAAATTTTAATACTATTCACTGGGCTTTTTGGTTTAGCTTTAATATTTGAAATTATTTGAAATTATTTGAAAATGGTTTTTAATTTTCCCCCTTTTCTCCCTTTTTTTCACTTAGGCATTCAAAACCGAGACAACCTAGAATTTTTACAGTGGTTAAAAAAATTCTTTGATGCTAATTAAAAACAACAGAATAAACAAATAATTCACCAAGAAAATAAAAAAAAACAGAGAAAAATAACGTAAAGAAAAATTTGATATTGCATTAAAAGGTCTCCCGACACTACTCGATTCTATAAAAAACTGATTTTGAATTATCAAATCGAATTCAAAGTAAAAGCAAGGCCTATCATGATAGCTGGCGAAGCTTTCAATAACTTCAGTAGGAACTTAGAACACTTTATGGAAAAGTTTAGGTGTTCAATTTACCCAGATTGTTCGATCAAAACAAAACCCGCACTCCACATTTTTGGCCTAGTTTTAAAGATGCCAGACAGAGTGTGGCGGCAGAACTTCACTCAAAACATCCGACGACAATGTGGCATGTGTGCGTGAATGGTCTGAATGGCGTTTAAGATTTCGCAATGAACCAGACTATGGGAAACTGAGCCTAAAACACATAGTTTTTAATGGAATCAGAGAAGCTATTTGAACTGAATACAAACTGTTTTAGATTTTATTTAAAAACCAACCATAAACACAGAAGATGCATTTTTTTCACCGCTTCTCAAAAAAATGCCACACGTTCAAAGAATAAAACAATTATTTCGATTATTAAAATATTTAAATATTGGAATGCAAATAGTTGGGTTTGACCTTGCCACGTTTGACTAAACAGGAGGTCTGTAATATATTATTTTCCCTGTTTTGCTGTTCTTTTTGCAGGCGAATGGACAAGCGTAAGCGTTCTCTCGGTCACTCATTTTCGTATGTCCGTCTGTCTGTATGGCATACATATTAATGAGGTGTGTGGCATGGACGAATGGACAAAAGAACTGGAGCAACTATGCAACAATGTATGCAAGCATAAGGGAAGCGCGAGCATGCGTGTCCTGCGTACCCTCCTGTTGCGAGGGTTAATCATTTCAGTTTTGCAGGTGTCGCGCGATGCAGAACTGGTTGCGCTTTATATCAAAATTGATCGTTGTCATCATCGTCATCGTCAGCGGCAGCGGCATCGCCAACATTGTTGTTGGAGTTATTATTGTAACTAGGCACACGCGGACGCGCTTCACTGCAACAGGATATAAATGCTCGCACATAGTAAACAGTAAAGGAACGAATACGTATACACGCACGTGTCTCACATCGTCTGTCCGTCTGGTCTGGTCTAGTCGAGTCGAGTCGAGTCGAGTTTTAATCATAAATTGCAAAATGTTTTTATTATTTTCTTAATTAGTGCACGTCTTGCTGATCCTTGCCTCAATTGTCCTTGCTTGTTGCGTGTGCCTGCGCGCCGCAACATTCCATTCCACAAAACAAGTTCACAAAATTGAACTTAATTAATTTATGTAAAAAATATTGAAAATAATGTCCCGAGATGGTGCAAGAAATAAAATCGTACAGCAATAACGATGTGCAGATAAACGTGTAGCTATAACTCAAAGGACAAAGGACAGCCCACCCCTGGTCTGTGTATGTATTTATGTGTATAGTCGAGACGCAAACCGCACTCAATTGTGAACACTCAATTGTGAATGACTTGAAATCTTTTCAAAGTATTTTTTCTATGCTAAAAAATTTGGTTCAACAGTTTTTTTTAATCATGTCAAGGATTTAGTTCCTGTATTTCATTTTCTTTCACCCTTTTGTAAACTTTTGTGCAAAATTTATTTGGCGTAATTACCGCAATTGATTGCAACAAAGCAGAAGCGGCAATCTTCTCGAACAAAAAACCAAAAATCCAAAAAAAAAAGGATATAAAAGGATATGAAATTCAACCTGAAAAAGAATAGAGTCGAACCGTTTAACTGCACTTTAATGCTTCATTGATTTCAAATTGCAATTGCATTGAAAGATTTCTTTAGTTTTTGTACTTCAAATGGAGGACGTAGTAGTGCACATCATGGAGAAGATTTCAGATACAAATTACAAGAAATAAATTATCTCTCATGCATCTACTATTAGTTAAACTAGCTGTGCTGCAGTATCTAATATATTTATTGGCGAAAAAGAAACTCCAATGGATGCACAGAGAACGGTTGAAGGACATAGCTTTACCGATGCTCCTCTGTTTGTAGATGAATACTTCACGCAAAATTTTCACCATTTAATCAAGCCTAAAGAAAATAATCTTTGGTCAAAAATGAATACACATAAAGTTCTCCCATAACTTTCCGCTTCTATAGTACTTCCAATTCATGCAGAACCTTTAGTTGGTCTTTCGCCAGTCGATAATATACTTCCATTGGAGATTGGAGAGTATTCAAATTTCAAATTAACTAATTGTTGCAAGCAGGAATGCATCATTTCGTCCTATTTTCATTTGTTTTCTTTTTCTTCCTTTTTGCACAATCTCAAGAGTCACATCTCATCATTTCGGCGGCCGACTTTGATGCCAGTCAAGTGCATAAAGTGCCCATTTTACAGGATGCTTGTTTGTTTGTTTAACTGCCCAAATTAGAAGCAATTCGCTGAGGCTCTTGAAGGCTTCCTTTTTTGTTTTTTTGTGCCGATTTAAATAAATACATTTGATGTCCTTTGAACGCATTATCGCTGCTTTTGCTCTATGAGTTTTGCTTATGAAAATTTATGCTCGCTTCATATCGAAATCGCACTCAGCGCTTAATTATTTTGAGTGAGATATTGTGTCAGAAGTAGAAGTAGTAGCCGAAGTCTCCCAATTTTCTGGCATGACCACTTTTGCCTAATCAAATTGTCATAAACATTTAACAAACGAATCGAAATGGAAAAAAAAAATGGAAAAAAACAGAAAAGTATTTAAAGATTGTCCTCGCAAAATCAGCAAATTCTCGGCGACATTCTATAAGCTCATAACTTGCCAGGAAAAGATTGCCTGGCACTCCTTTGGCTTGGCAGGGCAGTGGCGACGTTCCCAGTGAAGCAGTTAATTAATTAAGTCATTTGCCAGCTCATTATTACTGTCGTCGTTCGATAGTGCATTGCATTTTATTATTCAATCTAGTAAGTGTACACTGTGAGAAAAAAGTTATATAAGAATTCCGAAAACTTCGCGAGACACTGTATCTCCATTAAAGCTTAAATTTGCATAAATTTGATTAGGAATTGTGAAAGAAGGAAATTTTGTCTTTAAAAGTTAAATTAAGCCACAATAAAATGTTTTTCTTACAAAACAACAGAAAAAAGCACCAATTTGTATGAGGACTATTCCTAGTCGTGGTCCACTATAGACCTTTATGGTGTATTACATTAGAGAATTTAAATAAGATACACAAAACTTGAAAGCTTTAGCTAAAATAAGAAGAAAACCAAAATTTTTTTCATATGAGTACTATCTCTTATTCCGAACAGGGAATAAGATGTACATACATCAACGAAGACTACCCAATCCGTAGCTTGCATCGTAAAGTGGTCTCTGAAGACACTGTTGTTCGGAACATACTTATATTTCTTTAATGCTGTGTATCGTCACATCTTAGCCAACCTGTGCCCGACCAGTATCGGTGCAGCAAAAAATATATTTGATGAATTTTGAAAGACATTACATAACTTTGAAATTTATTTAAAGACTTGGGCTAACTCATAACTCTGTGCTGTCTAAAATTTCGCGCAGTGCATAATTATCATCGCACTTTATTATTTTAACGCGAAACCGCTGACAGTTCCACTTCTTCTAGCCGCAGCCGATTAGCTGACAACCCAGTTCGACTGGACTTGATGCGATGCCAAGTTGGAATCGGTCTGGAATTCGACTTCATCTTTTATCGTTTGGGCGAACGCATAGTCATAAATTGCTCAACTGATAGTGAAACGCATAAGTCAGATATTAAATGAGTGCAGCAGCAGCGTCGGCGGACGGAAGCATATTTCCTTACCTTTCACCCTTCCGGTTGCGCATGCGCGCGCGCGCGCGCGCACTTTGATCCTGCAGACTCTACTCATAGACTCGGACGGACGGACAGACACATACCTTATTCTTCTTTTTATTTGCTTTTTCAAAAAATCTCATAAAGTGCGATAAAAATTGGTCATTTAATGTACTAAGCGACTCTGAAGATTGAAGTCTGCTGACTGACTGAATTCGCCCCCGTAGTCGTCATCGTCATCGTCATCGCGTAGTAGCCATCAAGTGTAAGAGTAAAGTGCATGATTGGCATAGACCACACAGAATTCGTTTGAGAGAAATTAATTTGATAGTCTCTAGTCTACCTGGTTGGTACGAGCTCTTTTGCTGCAAATGAACCTGTTCGTTCCTTCCTGCCGCGGCCTGTTTTAAGGACGGTAGCTGATTTCGGCAACGATGAATGAATGAATCAATAAGATGAGCTGCGGCGGCGGCGGCTGGCTGCGGTTTTGTGGCAACACTTTTGCTGCTGGTTTTTTCTTAATACCCTACAAATTGGCTTAAAGTGTATATTAAATTTTGGCAAATGTATGTGACATAAAGCGGGGTTCAGCTCAAAAAAAAAAGAAAATAGTAGACGCTATAGACATGCTCGTCGGTGCAACACCAACACCTCGTGCTCGCGTGCTATACAAAAAGGAGTTCACAAAACTTGTTGAAATGTATTAATTAATATAATTATAGCGTATCTTCTAGTCGACTATACAGGACTGCCTGCTGCAGTCTTTACTTATGAATATTGTTGTTGTTTGTTTGTTTGTTTTTGGTGCCGCGTCTGCTGTCTTGTTAGGCTAATTGACTCACCGATCCTCGTTTGGCATTTGGCAACAGCAACAGCAACAGCAACTGAAGCGCGATAGAGGCAGAGCGAGCGTTCTCAACCTAACTCTAACCAAGCGAATCAGTTGCAGCGGCATCTTTCGCCCAGACCACCACGACTGCTTGAGAAGCGTTCCATTGAGTCTACTTGGTGATGACAAAAGCCGAAGAAAACCGAAAAAAAAAAACAACATTTTGCCAAAATTTTTACCGATTCTTACTGTTTAAGAGCGTCTGGCATTGGCTCTGTTTATCTGACTGTCTGTCTCTCTGTCTCTCCGTCTGCCTTTGTGTCGGGGCGTCGGCTTTTTAGTGTCTTAATTAATCAGCGTTTAACTACTTACTACAGTTTGTACAGCTAAATAATGTGTGGGAATGTTTTGCTGCCTCGTTACAAAACGTGGGGTACTAAATGGCTTAATGCTACGTTCTTCTGATAATTAAAAGTCTCCATACCAATTGAGAAACTAGGCAGCATACGTATAGATTAACAGACAGACGGACATGGCTATGACAAAAAAGAGGTTCCTCTTCTTGATCCATTGCTGCAGGGTGAGTGGTTGCTCATTAAAGATGTGTACAGTTAAGGACTAGCTGAGGGAAAAAGACTGCTTGGGAAATGTGTCCTCTCCAGTTGGCAAGTTACCAAAAACTCGATTGAAACATAAATTTGTCCTTTCATTCAAACAACAATCGCAATCTAGTCAGGTCGGCTACTTCTGGACTTACTCTAGTTTGGGAGAAATTCCTTTTTAAATGATATTAAGAGGCCACATTGCTTGTTTGTAAATGAGCTTATTTCTTCTTTAGAATAGAGATTTATTGGGAACTAGTGGGCCGGCTTTTGTTGCTACGTCTCTCTCTCTCTCTCTTCGTCATCCATTGTATAGGTGAGACATCGCCAATAATGAAACGTTTTATATATTTTGTTATAGTTGAGGGTAATTGAGTAGCATACAGTTTGAGTAGCACATATGACATAGGTTTTAAAAGCGCTAGCAAGCAGTTTGAATAGTATTGGTCTTTAGCAACTTTTTAGGTTAGAAGTTTAACTTAATTTTTTGATGAAATAAATGCTAAATGTAACTCATAATAAATCTGCTCATCTTGCAGTAATTCGATTTTGAATGCAATGAGCAGCTTTAACGTGATGCGCGCACAAACAATCCAAAAATTTTGATATATAACATATATATATAAAATTTACGGAGCTCCTATATGATGTGATACATATATGCTCGCACGCTAATACCCTTTTTGCCCGGCTTGACACACGCTTGATTGCACAACTCGTAGCTGGCACACAAAAGATGCTCTCAAATACATTCTGCAACGAATGAAGATTCATTTGGATGCCTATTCGAATCATATTGAATTGCTAGCTAAATGCAGACGCAGAACGATCAAATACATTCGAAATGGTAGATGCATATCCTAAAACCAGGACATAGAATTGCGCTCGAAATGCACTTGAATGCATTGCGAGCTACTTAACTTATTTTTGGTCCTTTATGTCTTGCTGTCGTGCCACTCTAAAGAACAAATGCGTCAAAAGTGAATTGTATCGGCTGGATTAGGCGGCGTCTGCAAAAAAAAATCAAAGGATACTGCCGCTTGCAATGCTACTTGTTGTCGCCTGCTGGCTCTGCACTTCGGTTTGCTTTTGAGCTCTTGTTGCAACATTTTGCTTATCGTGTCTACTTCAGCTGAGGCACGCTGATAAGGCAGTCCGAATAATACATTTACTGCAGGGACTACTGCAAGGACTCGCAATTAAACGTTAATTATATTTCTAGCACTTGTGGCATGTGGCATGCTTTGCTGCTTGTTACTAGATAAGATTGCAGTTCTAAGTAATTTGTATCTGCAACTTTAAACTATGTTCGCTCGACAAATTATTGCTTTGCTGATAAGATACTCCGTTTGACATGGCGCGGCGTGCAACGTGCGTTGACAGCTGCTGGCTATAACATGTCGCAGCAACAGATACATCAGTGCAATACTCTCTCATAGGCCACGCAATTTTGTGCGAGCCTTTTCATTTCTTTAGGATTGATGACATTGTTTGCCAAACAAAATACGATTTCACGGAATTTTCAGTGCAACAAAAGCGCAAATAAAGCAGCAGCTAAGTAAATAAATAAACAGCAACGACATCGAAATAATTTCTCATGTCATCAGAGTATCTCAGAGATACAAAATGTTATAAATGGGTTTTTCGCTTGTTTTGTGTGACAAAGGATTTTATTTATTGTATCGGTGGGGCGTTTCACGTGTCCAGCCATTCATTCATGCACTTTTTTACGCATTCATGTCCTGCAAATAATAAAGGAAATAAAAGTTTTTTCCCTTCATTTTTCACGCACAATTTTCGTTGACAAAAAGAGAAAATAAAATTGTTTAATTGTTTCTTTCTTTTTTGTACAATTTTTGCTTTCAATAAAAATCATTTCCTTGTACTATCACTCACTCCTCTGCCTTTATTTGTGAAACGGTCAAACGTGTATCTGTCTGTTGCATTCACATTTGCGAGGGTAGTATCAGCACGTTTGATGGCAAGTTTCTTATTGCACAGACGACATCCAAAGTCATTTCGCTTACTACTGCTACTACCCTCGTCGTTTGTGCAACAAAATTTTTTTTTGTTTATTTGCTTTACTGCTTGCAATTTCTTTATTTAATTGTGCTCTGTCTGCTTTGCTATCTTAAACACTTGTTTGCATTTTGTATCTTGTATCTGTGTATCTGCGACGTGTAAAATGTATCTTTTGCTGCGTCTTGTTGTATCTTCAAATTAAATATGCCCACATGCTGTGCAAATTGTACAAACAGACAGCATTGTCTGCCTGCAGAACATTGAAAATTTAAGAAATCAACTCTCGTTGGCTGGCTTTGTTGTGCAATATCCTTTATCCTTTATCCATGATTCTTTTTTTTTTCTTTCTTGGTTGTCGATTTTCTTGTTGTTTAACTTGCTATTTTGATTGCTGCACAGCACAATATTTATTTTGTATCTAAGCCTTTGCACAGCTACTGTGTATCTGCGTTTCAATGGCATTCAATATTGCAATTTCTATTGCGCAAATGTATTTCTCCTGTTTTATTATTGCTTTAAGACTTTGTATCAATAAAACTGCTGCATTCTGTGGAAGTGCAGCAGCATACAAACCACAAATAGTATAAAAAAAGGAATGTCTTCTAGTCCTTCCAGGAAGGCTGGCAGTCAGTCAGTCGCTTTTGAGAATTGGCTCTCACGTTTGCGAATTCGTGCGTCGCAGTTCGTGATTTTCTTAAACATTTTCCCTTACTTTTTTTCTTTCTTTCTTTCTTAAGAAACTCTTTTCCAAAATTACGCAATGCAGCTAAGCAGCTTAGGTTGCGCGAAAGGGTGAGCAGGATTAGCAGCGCTTGACCCCTTTTCTTGAACTCGGTTAAATACGAAAACTATTTCACTGATTGATCGATTGCTAGATTTAGATTATTTTTTATTATTTTATGTTTTTTTGCAGCAGCAGCGGCTCGTTAGCAGCATGGAATGTCATCTAGCACGTCCTTTGCTGTAGTTTGTGGCTGCTTACTAATCTGCAATTTCCTGTACAGCTACTAATGGCTTTCGAATTTGGGTTTAGTGCGCCATCAGTTGTGGAGATATAGTTTTTATATATAGAATATAAATGTATCTAAATAGTTCTGAAGTTAAGTTCGCATTACAGCATATTATGTCCGAGATACTACATCAGTATATTCTCATCCAAAGTCAGAAATATCAAATTGACCACAGTTTTTAAGATAACCTCAAAGAAAAAACAAAATAGAAAGACTTTCTTCACAAAGACATTCTTCTTGTTCTATTCCTAGTGTGACCTAATCCAAAGCCACTCCCCTTTCCAGAAATTACCATAACATAGCCAGAATGAAACACATTGCCTGTTTGGGACCATAGAGGACTCTCAACTTGATCCAAATTGGCGTCAATTCCAAATTTGTACACAGGCTGCTTAGAAATTTGCCGATCACGCCTCTAGTCTAGATGAGCTGCCTGATTAGTGCTCGAATGCATTTTTATGAAATTAAATTTGCTTGCATCTATAACCAGAGACTGTTGACGGTGGACAACAGATCGGTACTGGCAGCGTGCTTGGGTAAACAGCATGATTCCGTTGTACAGGGTCTCGGAAAACTCCTCAATTGATAATTTTTTATCCCATGGCAGATACTACAAGTGGAATAAATAGCAAGAAAAAAATGAGTTACTCCTATGCAGAAGTTTCAACGAAAACAAATTTTTGTATGGAAGTCTATTCTGATAAGGAGGAAAAAATCGAAGATGATAATCCAGAAAGAAGCAATAGTAAATGTATTATTGGAAACTTTGCTTCAAATGAAGTAAAACCATCTTTCTATCGAGATAGGGAAAAAAATGTACAAAAATATTTTGCTCACCAAGAAGACATTTCTTTAGTATCTTCTGAAGATATCAATCGATTAATGAATGAACTGAAACCAGGTTGTTATACTAGATGGGATGAAAAGTAACCTCCTTGACCGCCAGAATGTGCTGCAATAGCAAACAAATTCATGGTGCCCCATGTTGTAGCAAAATTTTAAAATAAACTTGTGAAATTCCGGAGCAGTCCTAGTCGAATGCAAAAAACACGAAGTCTCTATCTATTACCGTTTCCGAGATCCTTTCGTTCATACAGACGGACAGACGGACGGACGGGCGGACAGACGGACATGGCTATATCGACTCCTCTATAACTCCTAACCATAATGGGGGTAACTTTGGGGGGTCTCCGACCATTATTTCTATCTGTTACATACATTTGCACAAAACCAATAGGCTCTTGTACCTTCGGTACATATATATGCTATATTTTGGGCGAGATTCTGCATATGAACCAATTATCCTACCGCTGGATGCCGCGCATGCTGACTCCGGACCAAAGAGAAAGAGTATTTGGCCATGCTAATGCGGTATCGGGTGAACTTTTGGCTTCGATTGTTAACTGTTGATGAAACCTGGAACCACTTTTACACGCCAGAGAACAGAATGAGTGCGCGGCAATGGGTCGGAAAGGTCATGGAGTCCGTTTTTTTGGGATTTGCATGGCATACTCTTCGTGGACTTCGGGGCAAGTATTACTACGCATTATTAGAGCGATCAAAGGCCGAAACGGACTCACATGAAGCAAAAATGCGCCGGCACACAAGAGCATTGCAACCACGACTAAAATCAACGATTTAGGGTTGCAATTGCTTTCTTATTCACCTTATTCGCCCGATTTAGCACCCTCCCAAACCTCAAATAATGGGTCATCAATAAAAAATTTAGCTTGCGTGAGGAGATCATCAAAGCCGTGGAGAAGTATTTTGCAGATCTTCCAAGAATGTTACTTCTCACCACACCTAGTTAGTGTGAAATGAAGGATGTTTATTGATTCTTAAAAAAGTTCTAAAGGCTGTGCTACTGCATAACTCAAATATGCTTCAAAAACTGTTGAAGAAATGTTGTCCAAGTTTTGAGATGCGAAGTTAAAGATTGAAATACTAAAAATTTGAGTAGTAAGACCTAAACGCCTAAGGGAGGACTTTGATTTTTCGGGCTATCTACATTTTATATTAGAAACAATGGACAAAAACCCCACAAAGTTACCCACATTATGGTCAGGAGTGATAGAGGAGTCGATTTAGCCATGTCCGTCCGACGAAAGGATCTTGGAAACGGAAAAAGATAGAGACTTCGTTCCTTTTGCATTCGTCTAGGACTTCGCCGGAATATGACGAGTTCATTTTAAAATTTTGCCCCTTAAGGGTTAAAATTTCTTCGGCACAAATAAAATTAAGTATGCCAGCCTCTCTAAGCCAAAATCCCAAAATTTCATGAAAATCGGATAATAAATTTGAATTTGAACCACCTATATTTTTTATGCTTCCATCCTTCATATTTCTTTTTATACTGTGAGAACTGGGAGGAGCAAAATACTTTTGGTCAGTACCATTTCTCTTATTCATTTCACACCTTTTTGTTTTGCACTGCTTGGTCATAAGCTAGGGAACCATTCAATGTGTTTGTTAGGCGACCTGTACTGGTGGTACAGAGCCTCTTACAAACGGTTAAATCCGACTGTAATTTTTTCCCAATATATGATGACTATTTTGTATGGATATTAATGAAAAAATATGTATTTTCAATAGAAACAAAAACTCACCATTTTTTTACAACACAGCTCGTTTAAAGGAAATGAAAGCAGCAACGAATCCTTGAAAGTAATTGAAAATTTTTAAATGATAGAAATTTTGTATAGGATTAAAGTATAAAAATTCGTACTCAGTACATCTAAATTCAAACTCCGGATGAAAGTAGTTCGGCAAATTGTTTCATTGCAATCTCTTTTTCAACTGATAAATCAAAATATAAATAATATCTCTACTAAACAGTATTAATTTTGGTTTTTAATAGCAAGCAGACATCAATAAAACTTTATACGCTGCCGAAATCAGTTTCGTTTTCATTGGAAATGAAGTCGTATCGATATGCAACAAAAGATTTATAACAAAATAAAAGCAGTAAGTAGAGAAATTCTATGGAATTCGTTGAGCCATGCCTCAAAATACTAAATAGATATTAGATTACGCAGCGAGATGGCTACTGATTGCACAATAAAACGCCTTCAAAATACAAAAACAGCAAAAGATACATAGTACAAGTTGCATTGACAACTTTATTCCTTTTGGTAGCAATAATGAATGATGCTATCTTGTTTGGCTTTGTAAATCAAATAGTTTGTTAGTTGCGTACATATAGAGCGACAGAGGCGCGAGCAGCACCACCTACAAGTTTTCTAAGATACATTTTTTATTTATGTTGAACAAATAATAAAAAATAAAAGAATAAAACGAAAACAAATAACAAACAAACAAGCATGCAGCGAGTACCTGTTCAAATGCAACGCAAAGTATCTGTATCTGTGCGCTATAAAAATGTCTGCACGGCATATTTTATTGAGTACGCATGCATCCTTTTGGGCTAATTAGATTTGTGTTGCTGTGACATAATGATCCCTTTTTGAAATTTACTTCTACTTCAATAAATTTCACATAAATTTCAAGTGCATCCAACAGATGCAGCAGGCGTATGCACTGTTTGATGCATGCTGCAGATAGTTAGATACATTTTGAAGCAATGGAATGGAATTGTTTTGAAGTCGCACTATTCAAAAGGCAAAATATGAAGACATAAATTAGAAAATTATCAGTTCAAGTGTTGTAGATACTTTTAGGAAATGTGTGTATCTGTGCATTGAAACATTTTTTGTCAAACTCGCTGAAAATTGTGCTTTCAAAAGTTGTCTAAATACAGCAGCGAATGTGGCCTGGCATGGCTCTTCCTGTTGCAGCAGCAGCTTCACCCTTGCGTCGATTTAAGTCGAGTCGTGTGTCGGATGCGATTTCAAGCCATAAAATATCACAATAGTCCCCGGGTCATTTAGTTAGACTTGCAGTTTATCTTACGCACACGCATGCATCCTGCAGATACACGCGCTGCTGCCGCATTTGTCTGCTGTACAGCAAAAGTTGCTGCTGCAACTTCAATCTTCGCTCAAAATGTATCTGCGCTGCCGCTGTTGTTGTTGTTTCGCTTAAGATTAATGGTAACGGGAAGTGTATGTATTTACTTGAATGCGCTATTTTGGCATGAGTTGCGGGAGGAGCTGCGCTACTTATGCAGCAGTGGTCGGCCCTTCTATTCAGGCCTTTGTTGTAAAAGTGTAAATTTTGCATCACTTTTTGTAAGTTTTGTAATCTCGACTTCATTGACTTCAACTTTGCTGATCGACTTCATCGGTTGTCGGATCAGTCGAAAGACTTTAGCGCGATCGATTCTGCGACCGGAAAGCTTGTGATTTTTTCTGATTTCCGGTTGTGTTTGCTTTTGTAATTGTGGAAATTTTTTGTAATAAATATTAATGGTGACGTCATTGCGTTGCTTTCTATAAGCACAATAAAGGGTGTCTGTATTGCAAGAAGAACCTATTCAGAAATGGCAATTTGCGGATGACAATCAGAATGCAATACTTTGTGGAGGGTGACCCCAGAATAATACCTGTTTTTAATACAAGCAAACGGCTCACAACTTACGAAATCGACTGCAAAAGTCATTGAATCTGGGGGTCAGGGGTCAGAGGTCAGTGACCCCGGGAACCAAAGGTCATTGGATGGTTCCTCCACCTGGGAAGATTCTTTGACCAGGAGGATTCATCCACCTGGGATGATTCTTTGACCTGGAGGATTCCGCGACCTGGAGAATACATCCGCCTGGATGATTCCTCCACCTGGAAGCATTTTTCGACCTGAGAAGCCTTTCTCCCACCTGAGACAGTCCTCCACCTAGGATATTCCTCCTCCTGAGACGATTTCTTTACTTTGGGGATTCAAGCACCTGGGACGATTCTTTGAACTGCGGGATTCATCACCTGAGTGTTCCTCCACCTGGGAGCATCTTGCATTTCTCGACTGTTCCAGACGAACGGATTTAAGATCATTTTAAGAACGGGTTTCATTTGCTAAGCTAAACTCTTTTTCATTACGACGCACGCACCCTGTATTTTGCATGCATAACTGTTAAAGATGCATTTCTGCTGCTATTTAAGCTACGGCTTCTACGCCTTCAACGTTGCTGCGATCCATTTGCCACTGCGCCGCCGTTCATTCATTTCATTATCGAGACATCCATCTTTGGCCACACTTCACTCGCGCTGACGCGAAGTTTTAGTGGATGTGGATGTGGATGATTCCTGTGTTGGCTGTCGGTCCGTCGGTCGGTCTGTGTTCACCTGCAATTGTTGCTTGGTATTAGCCAGGCTTAAATGGAGACGCAGCTGCGCAGCTGCAAGGAACCTGCAGCGTACGCAAAATGAAAATGAGATACAAAAAAAAAAAAATAAGAAAAACGAAAAAGTCGAAAGGAAAAAATTAACTAAAAATCGATGAAACGAATCGAAGACAAAATCCGAAATTAAGCGCAGCTAACACACGCCAAAGCCGAACGCGAAGCCGAAAAAACAAAAGAAAAGTCATGCAGTCACATGCAGGACAACAAACACGCGTTCGGATCCCGAAAAAGGACCTTAGGTTATATTATTAAATTAATGCATTGCATTGCATTTAGCCAACAGGTTATCGACGATGTGAAGTCTTCCGTCTGTCCATTCATGTAGTCCTCCATTCAGATGTTCACTTGACCACTAGTTTGTTTGTTTGTTTCTTCCTGCATGGTTTTTTTTCCTGTCGCTACCGCTAAGCGCAGGTGCAAACCAGCCAACAAACAGGACACTAAATCGCTCCCTAAGCAGTAGCCGTAGCTCTATATGTTCCTTAGTTGTACATACTAGGCACGCTTAAAAGCCTTCAACATTAATAAATCAAATAGTTGGCATAGTATTCTGTGTGTGTGTGTGTGCGTGTGTGTGTGTGCTGGGTCAATGCACTAATTTAGAGTCAGAATGTATATATAGAAATATCATTTTGAACTTTATTCGCCATGATTCCGAAATATGTATTTAAAAACCAAAACAAAAAATAAAAGCGAGTCGCCGCTTTTCATACAAAAGCCTCCTGATTACTTAACTACAAAAATTGATTGCATAACTCGAGACGAAACGATTCAATTTCGTTTTTGAGAATTTCTGGCTCTTCGAAATAACTTTTTTGGTACAAATGTGATTAAATGCGAATTGGACCCAGGGGAATTGGAGCGAAATTCCTTCTTCTGCTTTGAGAACAATTGACTTTCTCGTTGAAGGCGAAAAGCGAAAGCACAAATCGAGGCTATCGAACTTCGTTCGAACAATAAATGAAGATCAAACGAGGCGGCAATTCCGCCAACAAGAGCAACAACGACAACAATAACGCTGGAATGTCCAACATCAATGTCACAATTAGAGAGGAGCCCATGTAAGAAGTAGTTTAATTATAGTACATACGTATGGCTGTATACGAGGGCTGTTCAATGAGACTGTCAAATGAAATATTTAAAAAGAAGCATACGGCAAGCTTATTACACTCTTAAGTTGTGTGTAAGCTATACAGAGGCGTTATTAATAAATCCCAAACTAAAATTGCACGAGCGCATGACGGATATAGCGAATGACCAGCAAATGACCATCGTTTGAACATTTGCAGTTCGATATATCCGTTTCATATTTCGTAACGATTTTTTATTTTACTTCCCAGCTAAAGAAGTTTCAATTCAAAAATCGTTATGCAGAATTCTTTAACTATTCAACCACGTTCTTAATAGCATTTTAACCTTAAACCTCTAAAATTAGCCGCACCTCCTAACGTCACTCTTGATTTTTGAATATCATTCGACAGAATGGTTGTCCACGCAATCGGGATTGGAATGATACTCATATAAAAAAAGTTAAAACTAGCTGAGAATTATAATTAAACACAACAATTTCTTTAAAGTTTCATGGTGATCGGATAAGCCATAAAGCACCAACTTACATACCATAATGTTTTATATATTTCTATACAGTTTCATGCAATCCACATTATTTTATTTCAATAAATTACTTGCTACAACGCTTAATACTACCCTCGTAGAGCAGTAAGTAGCCGTAAGTGGACACTGAATATTGGCTTCAATTCAAAAGGTAGGCGGAAGGCGGTTGTTAGAGCTGCAGGGCTTTAAGGTGACAATGTGCGACGATTGAACATGGACGCTGGACATGTACAATGACAGCTGTTGTTGTTGTTGTTGTTGTAGTTGCTCCTGCTGCTGCTGCTGCGCCAATTGAGACAAAAATCTCACCTCAACTGGGACGACAGCAACAGATTCCTTTCAGTTGCTGACTGCTTCATTCTTTACTGTTTGGCTGCTGCTTGGCTGCATTTAGCTCAATTAGGTAATTTAAGATGTTGTTAACACATGTTGAGCTTGCGGCAACCCACACAGATGCACACACACACACACACGCACACACACACTACATCCTTGCGCGTCTTTGGAATTCTGCGAATAGTTTATTGTTGTTAGGCTCCTGCGGCCTACTCGTCTGTTCACTTTGTCGCTTAATAAGCACATTTATGCTTGGCGCGCGACAACCCGAGGCCGAAGGTTTATAGAAGGGGAGTGGCATGCTACTTCGTTTGTTCCTACTTAAAGTTGGTTAGTTAGGCAGGCGGACAAGCGGCATGAAACATTAAGTAAGCCCACACGGCTTGCCACATGATGCAAGTTGACATTGGACAGTCTGGTCTGGTCTGGTCTGCTCGATGCTGACATTGAGTTTCATGAAGATCAGGAAGCAGTATGACATACGCCGCGGGTGTGTTGACGACGCAGCATGCAAATCAGACTCCCGAACTGAGGTAAACTGCTGCCCGCATACATTTTTTCGCACGGCTTCAATTTCCTTACTCAAACGCTGACTGACTGACTGACTGACTCTGTATAGCTTGATGGCTCTTGTCGTCGTATCATTAGTTGTAATTGATCCTGTGGCTCTCTATCTGTCAGTCTGTGTTGCTGTTGCATTGATTTTGATTTTTGTGCTTTAACACACTTTAGCAATAGCAGTTTGCATGGTATATTAAATTGTATATACATTTTGTAACAATCTCAAGCAGAACGTTGTATATTATGAACTATCTTCATATTCTATATATTTCTAGAAATATATCTCACGCTTTGGTTTGCTATTTTCCTCTTCACTTCTTACTTATATTTAATCCTTCTTGGAGAGGCAGGACAAGACGAAATAATTTCACTTGATACAGCCTTGAGAGTATGCGTTGAGTTGAATGAAGTTGGCAAAAGTCCTGTCTGCTAGCCTATGCTCCTCTTGCGATCTATCTTTCTTCGCTCTTATTTATCCTTTATGTCATTCGCAGTGCATTAAATATTTGCCTAGACTCAAGCTAAAATAATTCCACTTTTTTTTTATTGATTGCAAGTAAATTAAAAAAGTGCTTAAAATGCTCTGCAACCCACGTTGCACATTGTATGCTGGTCAGCTAGTTGTGGTTGGCCATTACAAACATCAAAGTCCTTCTTGTTCCACTGTCTGTCTTTGTCTGCCTTGTCATCGCCAACATCGATCGACATTATCTTCTGGGCTGAGTGCCCACATCTGTAATTGCCTGCCAATGATGATGGTATCAATTTAATAACGACTTCCAAAGGGCAAATACGCCATGAGTGTTCCACTTACAAAAGTTCTCTTCTTCTGATTTTGATTGTGTGGCAGGTTTGCCCATTCTTAATGTTTTAATTCGACAGTTTGCGGTGTGGCATGTAAATTCCATTGCAACAAGACTGCAAAGTACTTTCATGTACGAGTATGTTGTAAAGCGTCTTAAAATTAGATTAGATAAAGATGCTTGAGCTTAGGTCGATACTATTCTTGGGAATGTCTATGTCTGTCCAACGGACAAAAAGTGACCACAGCGCAGGGGCGATACATTGGCTTGAAGGAATCCAACTTCTATTTACTTAGAAAGCAGTTGAACTGATTGATTTTGAAATAGCAGCATGTGGAATTATTGGTTTGTCAGAGAGTTTCTAATATACAAAAGGAGGACACCATTAAGAATATATACACATTTTGCTCCACAGTTTATCGGTATAGAGATTTCCAACTGCCCAACTTAATGTCTTATCGCCGGACTATATGTGAATTGTTACTTAATTTTTTTTTTTTTTTGTTTAGATTTTAGTGCCATCCATAGATTACCATTAGGAAACTTCACCAATGCAATTCACGAATAGTTAAATAAAATATATTAAATATTTTACACAAATGACTAAATTGAGACCACCAGGTTGTCAATGCATAATGCCTTCCCAAATCATAGTTAGTCGCAATGAATGCCAGTGAAACAGCATGACTGTGCCATAGCGGCAGGATGTATCCTTCTAATGTGACAAGACTAGCTAAGAATTGGGCTGTGTGGTCCACTGGCCGCACAGACAGCTTCATCAACCGGGACGTATCATGTCTTAAGTGTTACATCAATTGTTTGCGACGTGAAAACAATGCGATTTTAAAGTCCTTTTTCTTTCGTCTTTTTTTTTTTTTTGCTCGCAATGAATTGCATAAAGCAGCAAAGGATCAACGCGCCAAAGAACTAACTAAGATGACAACTCAATTGCAAGCAATTGCGTTCTGCTCGTCTTTAGTCTGGCTAAGTTTTTTTTTTGGTCATAGAATTTCCGGTCAAAGGACAAGTTGAATGGTACACAAAGAGGAGCTGCAGACAGACAGTCAGTCGCATATGTACATATATCCTTGGGTAAATGAACTCTAAACGCCGAGCGGACATACAACGAAATAATAATTGCATGCATTTTGTTTGCATTGTTTGTCCATGTTGGTGTTGTTGCTGTTGTTGATCCTGCACAAAATTAATTATGTCTGCAGCGCGTATAGAAAAAACGGATGTCCGGTTCCTGCAATGAATACATATAATCATCATATAGAGCATCATTTAAGTACTTATCTGCAATATATTTAATAAATCCTGCCATTGTTCTGGCGTTCGTCCTTCTTAGTGCGCATTGTCCGACTGCACTGTCTCTGTCTTTTGTGCGCTAACCTCACTCACGTGTCTCGACTTCTCATCTGCTGCTTGGCTTCGCTCTAAATTTTATTTATTGCAACAAATCAAAGCAGCAGCAGCGATTTATACGTATGTCCTGCAGCATTTGCTACGCCGCCATTGCGTCTGCGCGTTGCACTTTGACACGCGTTGAAACTGTTTCTCTATTTGATTTGTGATTTTCTATTTTCAAGAAAAATTCACAGCATTTTAATGTGAAAATCGCTCAAACAATAGAATAACAATAACAAGGACAATGGACAAAAGAAAAGGACAATTCGTTTTCAATTAGAAATTTACGATGTCGCATTGTCCTGCTTCATTTTACTTAGTATTTCGCATTTCGATTCACTGCGAAGTATCACAAATTATTTACCATTATTTTCATTGTCCTTTGGGACTTCGCTCAAATGGTGCAGCACAAATTATTTCGTTGCGCTGAAATCTAATCTTGGCATTGATTGTAATAACCTCAACAAAGGTTTTGGTGCTAGCACAACGCTTGGCTAAATCGACTTGACCATATGAAAATGCATTGCTTCTGGTTAGAATCTTCTTGGGCAATTGGCATGCGGTACAGATGCCCATTGCTTACTGGTAGCCATGTATCAGATGATCTAGTTCGAGTCTTCAATTGTATTTTTCATTTAGAAAGTTCTCCTAAAGGAAAGTTATGGACAATATTTGAATGGCAGAGATTCATGCGTTTTATAAAGATATTTCCATATGAAACTCAAGGAATCTCTGGAAAAACTAAGATTAATTCAACTTCTTATTATTTCTAAAGCAATTTGTTAAACTTGCTTTGAAAAGAAGATTTCCACGAACTAATTCTACTCAAAGCATCACCTGATCAACACCATTCAAACGCTTCTAATTTTAATACACTTGAGTTTCTCCTAAAAAAAAAAGCATCGCTGTTTTCACACCCGAGCGCAAATCGATTAATTCCACGATAAACACTCTCCGGAACACACTCGGAACAGCGAAATCCACTCGCTGCAATATTTAACTTTAAGCTAATTATTTCAGTGGAAAAGGCAAATAAGTTGATCTTTAATTTCGTCCATTTTTTCTTTTTTGGTCGTTGATGACTTTAGCGAATTTTTTTTCGTTTTTTTTAATTACAAACAACACGAAATGCGCATTGAGCGAGCCTAAGCTGCACCGTGCGCACGCGTTCTGCAGTTTGAAGCCCCGAAACAGGAGCAACAGTCCAAGCAGCAGGCGCAGGAGCTGTGCCCAGGAATAATTGCGCGTGGCCATTGCCAGTTAATAGCATTTAAACACGAAATGCAACAGAAGCGCATACAAAACTTTAAATCGTTCTTTTCGTATTTAATTTTTCCTTTTTTCCTTTCTTTTTTTTTTTTTTTTTTTGGTTTTTTCAACCTTTTCACAAATTGTGGTGTGAAGTGCTTTGCACTCTTTTTAGGTTTGTCCACAGCTTCAAAGCTCTAAGAAACAGCCCAACCCATCGAGAAAAACCAACAAGAAGTGCAAATCTTTGTGCGTCCTTCAGTCTGTCCGCTTGTCCTGTTTTTTTTTATTTTTTTTTTTTTATTATTTTCTTCAGTCTTCGTTTGCTCATCGCACATAAATTAATTTGTGCGCATAATGTGCGCACAAACAATTCGCACAGTTCACTTGACCAGGCGACCAACCAGTGGATTTGATTCAACCCCCTGCGACCACTAAATGCAACACTACACAGAAAAAAAAATATGTCCTCAAAATAGTGGGTAATATTAGTTCAGATAGTTGAGCATGGTCCATTCTAAAGCGCGAAGTTTTTATTTAGTTTTCCAGTTAGCATAAAACCTATAACACTTCGTCCAGGAAGCGACAAGCTTCTTCGGCTACAATTTATGCAAATTCCGCACAAACAGTTGGTACTGTTCTACCACTGTTTCAGAGTTATTTAAGGCTGCACGGATTTCGAGCATATGTTCCGGCGACGTTTTGTCTTCTAGTAAAGTTCCACATATTGTTTGAATGGTTTTGAGCCTGCAATGTACAGATTAAGAAACTTTAGATTAACTCCATGCAGACTTCCATTGGACGTTGAAGGAACCTAACAATTGTTGACCTTAATCAAATGTTCTCTTAGTTAATACAAAGCTCATTCCTATATATATTTTTCCCCCTTTTCATAAGGATGTCTAAACCCAGATGTTGCATTGTTAGAGATTACTCATATTTATGCGCGGCCTTTTGCTCTCATTGAAGCAGTCGGTTACTTCAACATAACCCTTATATAGTTCGGTATTAATTTGAGGAGAATATCCAATGCTGCAGTTCGACATTAGACCTTCTGTGATGTATATGTTAGCCAGTCTTCCGACTAATCTCTCTTACTAACTTGGCTTGTTCCGCCTAAGCTAAGGCTCCATTTGTCAGCACAGACCTAGGAACAACCAACTTTACATCTTATATTTGCTTCTCCAATTTTCCTTGCTTTAGAGCTACATATGAACATCATCGCGATTGTCACTCTCTGTGCGATGCGTCCAAATATTGTTTATATGTGTCAAGTTGGGTTAATTGCAGCCCATAATATTTATCCTTTCCAGAGATCTAGGAAGACTCGACCTATTGATTGGAGTGGTCTCCATTCCCATAGCGAAATTCGACTGGTGATGTGACTAACCACCAGTTGTCATCGAATGAGACCCTCCCAAGGTAGTTCCATTTAAGTTCATATTATTTATATTACTAACTGGCGCCCAACGTGGGGCAGAAAAATTTACAAATTTGCGTGCAACGACGATTCATGTACGAGCTGTTGCTTATCAGCACTCAAATAACGAATTTTTTTGATTGTTATTTAAAAAGCCATTCGCCTTATTGAAGGAGCTAATTTTACATCCTCTATTACCTTTTATTCCAAAGCTCAGTTCTCAACGCAAATGATGGTCGTTTTCTTTTTGTATTAATATCATCTTATAAATCTAATCTAATAATAGTTAATATAGAGCAGTTTTGGTATATCTCTCTGCTCTATACGCATGTCGATTTCTATGAAGTTGTATTTCCATCAAGTATTTGAAATTGATTTGGTTATCTACCATCTTCTCTAAAGTTTTGATGATGAATGAGCTACGACCTACCAGTCTGATTAGAATCTTTCTTCGAATAAGGAGTACCTTTGCAACCCTCCAATAGATAACAGCATTGTCTTCGACTAATAAACTTCAAAACTTCTTTTAATGGAAACATAAGTCTTTTTTTTTTTTTTTTTTTTTTTTGATAATTTGACTTCAGTTCTAAAAGTGAATTACAAGTAAAAGTTAATTTAGATTTGCAGTCGCATTATATACCGAACTATTTTTTCGAACATCTCTGGAGAACTCATGGGTACCTCGAACTTCTTATCATCGATTACGTATTTCAGTAAATCTTTTAGGCCATATTTTCTCTAGAAGTTTCACGGGAAAGTAAAGATGGGAAGATATAGCTTACAACACCACCGGAGCAACATTGTAGAACAGAGAGCCAAAAAAGCATAACAAATTATATCAATCTGAGGTCAAATTTCCTTCATGGCAAGCTGTTAATAAAACTTTAACGCAGCAGTTAACAGCGCTGTTATATGTTAACTGCAGTTAACTGTTAGTTAAAAGTCGCTTAACATTTATATTAAACAAAAAAATAATTTCACTTTTTCATGACGATTGAAATAGTTCATTACTTTCTAAAAAATTTCTCTCAGTGTACTTATTTGTATTATTGTCCTGTTTCGAATGTCTTCAAAGAGTGCTGCAAGTGCTTCAAAGTTGCGTGGCTGCGTCGCATTCATCAATTGCATTCGCATTTGTTTGCTGACAATGAATTGAGCTGCTTGCGCATTGAGCTTCTTCGTCTTTTGGACGGTGGTGTCGGCGGCAACCGTCTCATCCTATGCCCAATAGCTGTGGATTGTTAGCTGGAGAGTTGCATGCAGATTCACAGAAGCACAAAACTCAAATTAAAATTCTTTTGCGGCAGCAACATAATTAAAATTAAAGCATCAACAACATCTTTGTCGTCCTCATGCTCAACGTCCGCGAAGTCGACGTCGTTGTTGTTGTCGAGTAGGAGCAACAGCAGCAGCATATTCTATGCCACTTGGCACCTCAGACGCCACCATCAGAGCTTTAGAATTCTCAGCATATAAGTTTAATATGGACTCGTAGTAGTTAGTTGGTTGGTTGGAAGGTTTGGCTGCTGTTGCAACCTTTTTGGAATTTGTAAAGTCGTTGACTTTCGGTTGACAGACTTCGTTAATGAAGTAATGAGCCATTTGCACTCATTTTTAGTTTCTTCTGATTGCCATAGTAACTGATTGCGAGTCTCCTACTAAGTTGTAAGTAATAACTAGTTTTAGCGGGAAAAAAGCTAAAAAATGGCTATATTTCAAATGGCTACTGTGGGAGAATGGTTTGGTATTTTCCAACACTTAAAATGACATTAAAAAGTTTGTTTCGAGTGTCTTTCAGGCAGACTATTAAAAAGGTCCTTCAAATGCCTTTCAAATAGCTTATTAGTTGGAATAGTAGGATATGAATACTTCGCAAGTTATAGATCCATTGGTTCAATAGATATATTTTGCTATTTGCCTAAAATTGAGTTTTCCAGTTTGCTGCCATCAAAACCAGTGTTGTAAAACGTCAATTTTTAAATGACAGCGCTCGTCTCTAAGCAACATCTCAATTTTAACACTTTCTACTGCTAGACACACTTTAAAAACACTTCAGTACATCCCGTCATTATAAAATCTTTTATGATTTATCAATGATTGCGAGTATTTGAGTCCTCTATGGTTGAATGGTTTAGCGTGTGCTTGCTCTGCACAGTCATCTGCCGCACGATTTTGTAGAACTAAGTATTTACTGACAGACAGACAGACAGACTGACAGACGGATGGACAGATTGAATGACTGACTGGACACTCTAATCAAATGCAACGGCATTTGAAGCTGTCGAAAGCTATTATTTAGAGACGTGAGTTGTACAATCGATCGATCAATCGTTCATCTTCTGCTTGGCTGCTTGCTTACTTGATTCATTCATTCATTCATGCGATGTGCTGTGCAAACTTTCATTCACAGCTTTAACCACAGATCATTCAGAACCAAAAGGCACAAAACTTCACATCATAATTGCCCATCATTATCGTTGATGAGTGCCAACACCAAAGCAGTGTAGTGAGCGATTCAGAAGGCATATTCGTAATGAAATGAAACGTTTGACCAGAGATCAGACGGACGGACAAACGGATTCGAGTGAAAGATACAATAGCTAAAGAAAGAAAGGCCAAAAATGCCAAAATTGTGCTTAATGAGTGACTGAAGCGCCCATCTGTGAACGAGAAACGTCTCCAGAATGCTTTTGAATTTTAGAGTAGGTAGTGCTGCCTGTAGAGATCTCTCTGAGATCTGGCATTATTCAATCTTTATTTATTTAATGCGCACACGCCGCCGCCGCCGCTCCAAAGTGCAAATGTTCGCAGCAATGACTTAGAGCGCTTCGCATTCTGTAGCGTTTGCTCTGTTTAGGTAGCACAGCTTAAATTGTCGACGTTGGTAAATCCAACGCAAAGCCGCCACGATCTTGTCTCGAACGTCATATTAGCGAATCAACTGACAAAATGCGTGAATATCAAAATGCATTTGAGCGCGAATTTCATTTCATATATTGAAACGAAGCGAGGGGCGAGGTAGGAGCAAGTATTTTTTATGTAAGATTTTATTTATAAATCATATCCCGAGATTTCGCTTCCTTCTTATGCTGCACATGCTTCACAGTGTTTCTGCATCAGTGCTCGATGGGGTGAATTTTTTTTTTTTAATAATTTGCATAATTTAAATAAATTTTATTCATTTGAAATACGACTTCATATTCGTATTTACAACGAAAACAGTTTAGTCTAAAATGAGGAGATCCAAATTATTGGAAACCATATAAGAATGCATTTAAATGCTGCTATCTTATCTTATAAGGCTTACTTATAAGTGAACAAATAAAATTTACTTATTCCATGCACTGAACGAGCAGCACTAATTCAGTGTGTGCATTCGTTTTTACTGCCTAACATTTATGGTGATCTAGGATCATGAGTTCTCCCTCTTTCTTCTGCTTATCATTGTACGCAAAAACCACTGAAATCAAGACACTTAAGAGACAAAAATTGAACAAAATTTGAATGCACGAACTTGAAATAGGAATAAGTTATTTTCTTGTACAAGCGAATGAGGAATAAGACTAAAATGTTTGTTCGTTTTTATTCCAGTTTCTTGTTCGTTATTCTAAGTCCCTGTTCGTTCGGTCATTTGTGTTTCTTCGCTTAATTTTATTCATGTGTTTATATGCAATCTAACCTCGAGAATAAAATCGCACAATCCAACAATAAATGTACGAACGAATATGGAATAAGAACAAGTTCTATTCTTGATGAAGAAAATGAGGAATAAAACTTTTTGTTCGGTGTTCTTATTCTCTGTTCATACGGTCATTTGTTAGTTTTTTTCTGCTTTAGTGAGAGGCATTTTTTTGAATTAAGGATCGACTTCAAATTGCCCAAACTTATTTAGGTTTATTGGCTTCTAACCAATGCCATATTTGTTTGGTACGCATATAAAGTCAAAGCACTGTGCAACTCTATGCATTTGCTGCTAACTGCCTGTTGGAGAGGACGAAGACGTCGACGACTGGACTGGAATTTGTGTGTTCATAATTAAAATGGCATTCAAAGGCGCAGCAGTTCTTGACCAACGATTCATGGGATTAAAACTGCGTCGCTGCTGCTGTTGAGTTGCTTCGCGAGACTTCAGCGCATTGCGTCGAGTCACTGCGCAAGCGCAGCGAATGCCACAATGAGTTATGATTGTTTCCAATATAAATACAGTGTATTATAAACTAAATGACCACTATGAGCTGCCGCAGTAGAATGGTGATGTGAACTGAGCTGAGCTGAAGTCAAGAGTTATGCGCAGCCAGCAGCATTGGCGCTCATCCTGTGCCATGCAGTGTCTGCGCCTGCGCCTGCTCCTGATCCGGTTGCTGCTCCTGCTGTGCCTTTCAACATACTCAATGATTTGGTTTGCTTGGGTTTGGTTGGTTTGCGTTCATCCGTTCGAATGTAAGCATCTTAAATTTAATGCCTCCTCACATACGTCGCTCTGCCTCTTACATATATCGCGCTATATAGTATATCATTATCACTGATCAACACAATATTTCAGCAAGTTGCATTTTGACTAATGTTTCTTTTGCAACAAACGGTGGCGACGGTGGCACCTAACTCATCAACAGCCACTACAGAGCAGTCAGTGTCTGCTGCAGCATCAGATTGTATGCAACAGCATCATCACACATCAGTACGCATCAATGTCTGCTGCTGTCGCTCGTTGGCGCTTTTGCAACATTTGAAGTCATTCATCGATTGACTGTGCGTATCACCAACACCACTACCTACACTAGTATGCCCCCCTGACCACCGTTGCCAGTTTTAAGCAGCGCGTGTTGCATGCTCTCGTGTAAAAATTCACAAATTTGTGCAAAGTGTAAACTTGAGCGATTCCTCATTGCAGCACTTGAGCGCGCATCTTGATTTGAATTGACTTGAGACTGTCTCCCCGACTGTCAGGCGGAAATGTGTTGCAAAATGTACCGTTTGTTTTATTTACTTTAGCGCCACGCCCCTTATGCCAGCCCACAGAAAATTATGATTGGTTTTAATGCAGCGCTAACGACTTATGCGCGAGCGATTTAGCAAGGATAATGTCAAATTTTTGTTTTCTCGAAAGCGCCACAGTTGTGTAAGCGAGGCACATATACAAGTAGTAGGGAGCAAATCGAAATAGCAAAGTGTGGACTACAGAAAGCTGAGGTTAGTTGGGCAATTTGAGATTTAACAAAGTAGAAACATGTAAATGGAACTCAAAAGTATTGCTAGATCTTAGCCACAAAACTAACAAAAGCAATTACAATCAGGCAGACGGACTGTGGACTCGCCTTGATCTCGAAATAATAGAGTTTTAGAGTCACCGATGCCTCTGTTAAAATGTTGCAAATATTGTGACTATATTCTGTATGAACTTATTAGTATTCAGCACATTTTTCTGTGGAACATCCTCCTTGCGAAGGTCATACAAAACCTTTAAACGCGGCTTAGTGGGTAAATGTTCACGAAACTGAAGATCAGTTCATACATAACATGGAACAAAAGACTTAAAAATATTTTTGGGCGGTAAGTATGGTTGCAGGTTATATTAAGACCGAATAAAAATAGGCGTTGGCTATATAAGATAACGGGAAAGAAAGAACGTTGCAGTCGAATGTGCTGCACTTCGAGATATCCCGAATTTAATTGAACATAAACTTTGTATAGGGGAAATGTTGTTGAAGAAGATTTCCGGTGGCGCTCTTCTCTTCAGAATGCAATTTTAAAATAAGCTTACACACTTATCACTGTTTAGTTTTATATTTCAACTCCTTGCACAGATTTCAAAGGCATGCATGTACTCTTAAAGGTCATCCGCAGCCTCACACTCACATCTTGAGCCAAAGAACACAATTGCAAAAAACGTCGTATGACCATTTTACTGGAACAGGAAGATCACCTGATAGGTTCCAAGCCGCTACCGTGCTGTATGTCAGCCTGAAGTGGCTGATGTCTCCTGCCGAATTTTAATGGAGATTTGGTGATACGCTAAGAAATGATTAAACACGAAAAAATATTAACGTCGTTGGAGTCGAGGCTATAGTAAAGAAGACAAGACAGAACGCTGCAGTCGAGTTTGCTCAACATCGAGAAAGCCTATAACCCAACTGAACCTTAAATTTGTGCAGGGGATATATTTCTATCTGGATCTGGCACAATTTATTGGGATTAGTAAAAGGTACACGAAATTCGGCATTGCTAGCTGATTTAACAACAACAGCATACTCTGAAAGGTGGGGAAGATTTGTTAACCCATCTGATCCTAGGTCGATTATTTTATTAGGATTGATAATCAATAAACCAAATTGGGTGTTTCTAACAAATCTATAAAAATAAATAAAAATTTTTCATATCTAAACTAAGAATGCGGAGTAGGTTTGCATGGTAAGTCCCAACCTCTTTTAGAGAGAGGGCGGTTGTGGTTGTAAGCACATTCATTGAATATGAGTGATCTGAAAAAAATTAAAAGAGACGAACATGGCTATATCGTCTTGAATTTTATAAGGAGGCCACCTCTTTTAATGAGCGAATTGGGAACCTAATGGAATATTTTATTACGATGGACGAAAATACATCACATACGACGTTTCTAGCTGAATTAAAAACAAAAACATATTTTTTTTCACACAAAACCCCATAATTATGGGACAAATTTGTGTGAAGACAACTCTTTCTAGTGGTCCGGTCTATTCAGGACTTCAATGAAATAAATTATAATAATTAATTAATTAAAAAGGTTGATCAAATTTGACATTTCTCACTAAACTCTCACCATCAATAAAAATATTGTCTTATAAAAACTCTGAATGAGGATTTAATTTGTATGGTAACTGCTAACTCCCACTTAGGAAAGGTTTTGACACTTATTTTGAATACAAGTGATGTGAAACAATGAAAGAATATGAGAATTTAAATAAAAAATATGAAATAAAAGTGCGAAAACTTTTATAGGTTGGCTAGCCTGCAAACAGTAGGTACTATGCACCATTTTATATATAGAATCTTCTTCTTCTTTTATATTAAGTGACCAATTTTTCTTAAATCCAAAATTTCAAAACCAAGTAAAAATTTCATAAATTTATTGGCAGCCTACCTTAATGATGCACATAAAATGCATCACTCGTGTGATGTTTTTTTTTCTTACCATTTGGGTGTTCCAACTACAAAATGGAAACTTAATAAACTCTACAAATTGTCATCAAAATTCTATAATCAAGTAGCATTCCATTTCTTTAAAATATTTAATATTTCCTTTTTTTTCATTAAAAATTTTATGACTTTGGTTCGCCACACACACAGATAGTCACTCGCCCAGTGCACAAATTGGGCAAATAGGATTTGTAGCAATTAGTTCAGAAAGGACACCACCGGTAGCCAAACTATTTACTATTATCTAATGCAAACGATCGGTGTGCAAGCGCACAGCTACTAATTAAGAAACACGCTTCAAAGGACCTCCCATTAGTTAGATACACTCACTGTTTTAATCCTTTGCTGAGCCAAAGATTTTTTTTATTAGTGTCTACCACTTTCTTTCTTTCTTTCTTTTGTTTTTAATGACATCATTAAATGAAGAAGCATAGATTAGCATGCAACGATTGCAATGGAGAGCCTGCTTAAAGGATGCACAGCACTAAACATTTTAAATTGTGTTTTCTTTTCATTTTCAATTTGGTTTTATTATTTCTTGCCTTCAATATCCTTTATATATGGTGTGAAGATACTTTTGTCGGAAAGATTGTAAAAGCAAAGATGGAACATAAAATAGAAAACATCACCCATTAAAAATATATTTGAAATAAAAAAGAACAGTTGTACAGTTTGGTATCTGACAGCATTAAACAAATAGGGTTTTAGTAAATCTTTTTTAAAATCTTTAAAAAAATTCACAAATCAATATAATTCGCAAAGAGTTCTAACATGGTTTAATAATAAAAATATCCAAGAATAAATTAAATTTGATTGTAACCTCAAATCTTCGCTGATTTCAAAATAAAAAATAAAAAACAAAAAATCCGATTATCTTAGAACGAATTGATTTACTTGTTTCAACCGAAAATCCTTACATTTGCTTTATACGACAACTGTCATCGCTTTTTATTGGAAAAAAAAGCATAAAGAAATCCGATCTAAAGTCGTGCGCACGTCTCTCTATTAAACTGTAAAAGTAATCGAAAATAAATAATAAACGCGAATATTTCTAAAAGATGGACGGTGAACGTTACGGTTCCGAATTGCGTGACCGTAGCAATGACGTAGTCAGCGTTGTCGATTGCAGCAGCAATGACATCACTGAACTGCAAGGTCAGCGCATGCCAATTCCGCCAGAATCCTCGGGGGTGGGCGACCATAATGCTTGCCAGTTTGTTGGAACCTTGGATGGTAACAGTTCTGGTGACAGCATGACCATACGTAACTCTGCCAGTGACAGCGACAATGACGTCAGTGGTTTTCCAGCAGTTGAGGATCTTCGTCAGCACTTCGGCACCATGGAACTCAAGCACACCAGCAACTCTGCCGTGGGCAATGACAGTGCTGGTTGCCGAGCTGAATACATGGACCTTCGCCAGACAATCGGCACCATGGACTTCAGGCCTGCCCGAAATTCTGATAGTGAAGAGTTCCAAAGCGATGGTATGTCGATTACGCCACGATCATCAGATGAGAACCTAAGCCCGTACAGTGACACTGACAGCAGCAAAGCCGGTGGTTGTGCCCAAAGCGAGGGCATGCCATTTAAGCTACTAACAACGGATGACGAAGCGGACACTTCATCAATCGATTGGCTTGAATACAAGAAAAATGCGGTAAGTTTTGACACTTTATATAATTTATTTTCTTACTTTGAACTTCAATATAGGAGGCTGGCGTCAAGTTCTTCTACAAGGGCGGACATGAGGCGCACCTGTCGGCAGCTTTAGTGCGCAGCAGCCATGCCAAAAGTGCATCAGTCGTACCGACGGAGCCAAACTGCACAGCCACGAATATAAAGATTGAGAAAACTTTCGCCGAAATGGGTTTCAAGTACAGCGAAAAGTGGACACAGCCACAGACGTGCAAGACACCGCTTTACGATATTTTAAAGAAGAATGTGGACTCAAAGATGTTTCAAACCGGCACCATTAAAATCGGCACAGAGACATTCAAAGTGAACACACTTGCCTTAAAATGCCGTTCAAAGTTATTCATGGAGATGCATGGTGAGATACTTCTCGAGCTGCCGGAAAGTCATGTCTCTGCGCGTGCCTTTGCGGTCATATACAACTGGATGCTGGATAAGCCACCCCAGCCTCACAACTGTAGCTTGATAGAGATCATGAGAGCTGCGGCCTTTCTCGAACTTGATATATTAGTGGAACGTTGCAAGAAAGAGATGAAAAAATTCACAGAAGATAGGGCTTTCATGTGTTATTTGGATGCGAAGAAATCCGGCATGACACCTTGCCACTTTGAATTGTTGACTTCGGTACGCAAGTTCTTCTTGACAATTGTTGCCAGCAAAGAGTTCGTTGAACTGGATCTGGCTGCTTTGTCACTGCTGATCACTTCCAATAATATAGGCGTCAACACCGAAATCGAGACATTTTACAGTGTAGTCCGCTGGTTGCATTTTGATTGGCCAAATCGTGAGCAACATCTCGCCGCATTATTGGATTGTGTACACTTTGGACTGATGTCACCCATTGCGTTGGTTTATCTACAGAAATCAAAATGCAAGGAAGTGAAGAAGATTATTGATATAGAGCTGGTACGGAATCGTATTTTCGATACCATTGGTGTCTTGGCTGCGCGTTCCTGTAACGCCACCGGTTCAAGTGTGCTACAGGAGCAACTGAACAGAATGATTCTGAAGACGCCACAAGCACGCGAGTGGATCTATGACGACAATTGTCGCTATCACCATAAGCAGGCCTGTGGCAAAGTCGTGGACATAAGCTATGAGAACTTTTTTGAATATTTGAAAATGCTACGCAAGCAGGATCGGAATTACTGGGCGACTTTGGAGTCTGCCACTCATGGTCCATGTCGCTGTTCAGTGAAGGTGAAGACTGATGTTTAAAATGATTTGACTTACATCAGCTATGAACTAAGACATGGCATATATTTTTTAAGCTTAGAATTATTAAAAAAAAAATGTTGGTGTTTATATTTTTTAATTCATTTAAAATGTTCAAATGTCAAATTTAAAGAAAAAAAATAATAAAAAAAAATATTTGACAAATGTAAAATTTTTTATTAGTTATAAACAAGTTGGTGACCATGGAATGTGAAGTTAAAAAAAAAAAAAAAAAAACAAATAGTGTCAGCTAGCGCTCAAAAGTTTGAAGGTTTGCTCCACTGTAGATGGAGTTATCGCCCTCCAAGTGACAGTGTCAATGTGGCAAGTGATGACTTCAGAGTTGCTCTCTTTTAAAAAAATGCATTCCTATCGGTTCAAAGCATTAGTTACTGTGCAAACTTCATTTGGATTCATTTAGTGATATTTTGTTACTCGTGATACTTTCTGCTAACTTTCTTGTATTTTCTTAGTATTTTTTTTTGTGTATGGTTCCGTGAAATTGAACTGATCAGTCAATTTTACTTCTCATTCTTTCTTGAGACTACTAAATTTCTTGGACAACCAACAACCTGCATAACTACTACTCTGGACAAATTTATTTAATAAAAATACGTTGATCAATATTTTCACTCATTAAAAAAAATCACCAAACACTACAGAGGTCATCATTGCATGAGTAGAATTTAAAACCTTCTTTTATTAGCTTCCTGCGAGTAAATTTAATATATACCAAGTCATAAATACCCTGCAACGAACGCTGAATGCGCTGCGAACGCGTCATTTCAATTAAGGCTAACAAATGAGCAAGTTGTTCAAATTTCCTGACTAAATTTATTTATATATATGGACGCATATGTCGAGTATGGACGTGTGCGATACAAAGACTGGCAGGCGGCTGTCATCAGTTCAGATAATAAAGCTGCCGATTCCGCTGCTGTAGATGACGGATCTGATCGCGCGTTGATGAAGGTGGCGACGACGGCTACTTCAGTGCAACCTTGGTGGCAAAATTTCACCACTTGGGTGGTCCAACTCGCACAACAACAAAACAACAACAAGAACAGCGTAGCATTACAAGCGAAAACTCAAAATGAGATGCGCTTATGCAAAAAGCAACAACAAAAACAAATTTTGTTCAAAAAATATTAATAAAATCTTGGCGCGATCTACCGACTGACTGACTGAGTCGCTGACGACTGTTGCAAGGATGCTGCCGCTGATGATGATGATGAACTGTTTTATGAACAGACTGAGCGATGGCTATCGATCATAGCCTGCAAGTGGCATACGCAAAGCATTGGCAAAAAAAAAAAAAAGATATTACAAAAAATAAAGCGGAACGAAGATTGCAATCAATAAGCATGAACAGACGGACGGACAGAGCGCAGCAAAGTGGCGTTTAAGATAAGCGCTAAAGCATATATTGGCTCATATTCTGCATTTTAGGGCCACAGGACGCGTGTGCAGCGGCTTTAATAAACAAAAAATCAAACAATCAAGCAGCAAAAGTTGAAAACGGTTCAAAGAACGCCAGGAAGCACAGTTAAATGCAGTTAATAACTCGGATTTACGTACGTCTTTGTGGCTAATAACAAGCAATTAGTAACTATCAGCACTAAAATTAGCCAAACGAAAGATCTCTCAAGAACCCAAAAGCAGCAGAACAGAACAGAACAGAACTGAACAGAACCCAAGCTGCATAACACATTGACCCAGTTAAGCGTGCGGTTAAGCAAAAAAAAATACAGAAACGCAAAATTAAAATTGGTCAGAAGCGACGACTGCAGAAAATTAAGGAAAACCTCAAACTTTAGTTGGTTTGAAACTTTTTTTAATATGCTGCAAAAATTAAAAATTTTTAGCAGGATATATTATTGAGTTCCCACGGTTTCGTGCAACTACACTCTACATAAATCTAGAAAATATTTCTTAAGAACCAACTGAAATATTAGCGAACTTATAATCATGAAGAAGAAGGTGGGAAAGGACTCATCTTGAATTGCGGTTACAGACGGCACCGGGTCTAAAGAAAACAAAGCCGATCGCCGTCAAAGAGAACAAAGCCTTTGACAGTTCTTCTCTTGGAGAGGCTCACTTCTCTAAAGTGAACAAAAACAGTTACCTCTGCTACACTGGCACGCATACTGACTGGAGCACTCCACAATAAATTTGAATATGTGTGGTGTACTTAGGAAGAATGATTTGGCGCTACTAGCCACTAGGGCCCATAGCACATAGAAATTTCCCTTACTTCCCTTAGAGGGTCCCTCAGAGAGAGTTTGGTACTTTCATTGAACACTAGTCATCTGTAGAGAAATAGGAGAGTCTAAACATGCCAGAGGCTATATTTCTTATAGACTTCAAGCGCTCGTTGTTCAGAGAGACGAACATGTCTACATCTACAGCTTTCAGATAGTTCACCATACACATGTGGCTTCTAGACATCTTTTTTTTTTTTTTTTTAAATTAAACACCTTCAACCAATGCCAGCGAAATTTCTTTAAAATAATTTATTTCTTCAGGCCACAGCAACGCCGACAATTCACATTTCAATCATTATAAAAATTCTAAAAGCAGTCCCGAGAGCAAATTATAAACGAGTCAAGCACGCAAAATGCTTGACTATAAAATTTTTACGAGAGACAACAAGCGAAAAAATTCTAAAATTGTAAATTCAATTAAATTGACAAATTTTTATGTGCGATTGCGCGAATTGCAAACTGCCGAATGCAGTCCGTCCAGGAGGACAGGCAGCCAGTCAGGATGGCAGTTGCATTAAATCAGAAGCTCAACTTTATTTAATCAGTCCTCCAGTCGGACAGCAATTGAGAAGTTGAGTTGTGTCGCGATAGTACGTCAGTCAATTAAACAGCGGCGACAACTTCATATGTCAAGTTCCTGAGCGCTGCGTTTGAGCAGTTTCAGCGGCTTTCGTAACTGCTGCGATTAAAAATTCTTATTAATTTTTATGTTCGCGACGAGTAAAAACGTCTACAACTACAAAATTGTCATCAATAAAGTTTTGCCCAACTTGAAACAGGCTTCGAGTTGTCTTTAATGACTTGGCAGAGCACAGAAATCAAAAAAGAAAAAAAGTGGAATTTAGCTGGCAACGAAATATTAATACGCTGCGTAGGAAATTTGGGATCATGGAACCATTGAATATTACATTTAAACTTTGTTTAGTATAGCTTTTATTTGTAGTTGAATAAAAACTGCTATAGACAGGAGAATGTTTACGCTGTTGCTGTACACAACTGCCTTATAGATGTCACCACCTTTTAGACAACTTAAAATACCCATTTGTAGTGTATAAAAGAACGTTTGTACAATATGACTGACTGACTACATACAGAAAAAGCCTTTGGCTACCATTCAAGTTTGCGTGAGGAAAAACTTCCGAGGAATATGATTGACTGCCGCATTTGACAGTTTGAGCTTTGCTTTTTTTCTTATTGAATTAACTCAGATTAGTTTCATTGTTAGCCGTGATTAATCAATCCGTTTAATTGGTACGTCTACGATTTATTTATGTTTCATTTGATGTGTTGTACTCAGTTCAATGTCAAGCGATAGAAGTTTAGAACTTCTGTGAGTTTTTTGCTGGTTTTATGTACGGGTTTAGGTAGTATAAGGGGGTAAGGGGTTTTCTTTTTCGGGAAATAAGCAATTTAATTTTCAACTTAGTTTTAATAATATTTTTTCCGACCAATTAATAGGTTTTCTCAAGGCTCTCAAAATAGGTGTTTGCTTCAGTTTATTTCGTGCCAAATCTCTTACCGCCCAGCCAGGTTCAGAAGCAGAATAAAGTCACAGGGACTAGATCGGAACAATATGCTGGATGGTGTAGCATTTCGTAGCCCAATTTATAAATTTATGGATTTTCGCCTTGAGGGACTTCTGCCAATTTAAATACAGGAAATCTCTGAGAAAGAAAACTTTGTATGATTTTGAACCTTGAGTATATGGACTAATGTCGAATGCTGCATGTATGTCCAGATTAACCAAGCCCACTATAAACTCGTTCTGGATGACTTCCTTAATAATATATCTAAAACTTCTTAAGCGATTGAGAACATATCTTCATCGATAAAACTTTCTTAAATGCTGCCCCAACACGCTTGAAATGCTGCTGATTAAACGCTTCAATTTAATATACGTTGCACATTTGTCGAAATGGGCGTGCCACGCCCACTTCTTTATGTTTTTGTGCACTCTATTCAATTGTTCTTCATGCAACAGCTCTCGATTGTCCGTATTTCATTCAATTTTATTAACAATTTCACTGAGCAATGCAAATAAAATTATCTCATTACAAATTATGCCCCCAATCGGAATATGCGTTCGCCTTCGATCTCAGCATACATCTCCGAATACGCCTTACTTCAAATACTTCACTCGAAATAAACTAAAAGGAACAGCAGGCAGGCAGGCAGGCAGGCAGGCAGGCGCGTTCGCATCTCAAAGAGTTAAAAAGGTTGTGCGAATTCATCGAACGTTAAATAGATTATGCCAAATGATCGAAATCACGTCATAAATTGTATGCAAAAAAAAAAATATAAAAGAAGATTTTGCAGCAGGAGAGAACGCTGCAAGGCGCAAACAACTTGTAGCAAAGGAGTCAACTGAAGTGAAACCGAAGAAGTTTTCTGACTGCGTGTAGGCGGAAGATAAAAAGCGCGCGATTGGATGCCATTCGATTGGCAGAGCGCTGAGGCGGAGCAGAGAGGGACATCATTTGAAATGAACTGCAATGAAATGAAGAAAGATGCAATGAGGCTCTTTAACACGTACAAAAATGGAATTGCTGCATTGTCTTCTCCTAACCCGCTGCATAATATGTGAACACTTTGCGCAGTAGCCGGGAGCGTTTTGTAGGAGTTGCGCGTGCGCGACCTGATAACGCACCGCAACGGCGGCTTGGACCAGGCACGCACACAGCTGGAGTGTAGCCTGCGCTGAACTCAGCACAGCACAGAGCAGCATGCACCTCACTGTATGCATCGCGAAGAAGAAAAAAAGTCAAATATAAAATTCGATCATATTTTAAATATTCTTCCGCCTTGCTAGCACCGCAGCGCCGCTTCCCTACCGAAGCTTCTTGCTTCTTCTATGCTGCTTTGGTTTCGGTTACAGATTTGTCGGTTTCGGTCTTGGCTGCAGGCGCTGCGCAACACACAATAAATTCAGCGCCTAAGTATGCAGAACTTCGGAGATCGCTGATCGTTTGATGCGTTTCTTCCGCAGTATTTGCGTGCATAAAAATCGATCAGCGCGAATGAGTATATATATGAAAAAATATAAAAGCTTAAAAAAAGAAGCAACACTACACATAAAATAATTTTATTTTAAAATTAAAAATAAAAAAAATAATTTTTTTTATAATCCAACAGATTAAAAACATCCTAAATGTGTAAAAAAGATCCGCCAGGCACGTTGGTGACCTCGATTCTACAAATTCTTAGAAGCAATACAGTCGTTACCAGCGGATAATACTCCAGTAGCAGACTTAGATATAGATGAGAACCTCATAAGCAAATGTGGAGCATCTCCAATTTAATGAGTTCTTGCATTGAAAAGATTTTTAGACGAAGAAGTAGAAGTAGAATTCTCACAGATTGACTGATGGATCACAGAAGTGGCCAGACATGAAGTCCATATATCCGCATGTCCAAAATGATGAAGCCAATAAAATAGTAAGATAGACTTCATCAAAATATTTAAAGACGGCTCAAAGATGCCAAATCATGTTGGAGGTGTCACACGCCACAGAGTGGAGAACGCATGCTTCATGTTTTCTAGTTACGATAGCATCTAACAAGCGGATCACCTGAGTCAATCAAGTCAAGTTAACAGTAGTTCTCTTGGCACATGTATAGTCAAAAATCTGAGGAAATATTGTACTCCTTTGTGCTGGGTGAAAAAAACGACGGCGAGAACTGCACAAATCCGGTGATGGTATTGCACACAAATCTTCATGGCTATACTGGAAATACCAACAAGTCGATGTAAAGCCAGTACTCGATAAATACGGAACCCTTCCATACAGTCACACTTCGTACTGCTTAATATGGTCGGAGTGCTTCAACTTTGAACCATTTTCTGGGTAGCTCAAAGGATTTCATGTTAGAATGCGAGTCTAAAATTTTATACAAATCTGCATTCGAAGAATTAATTCAGGAATTTCTCATAGCAGCGTCTTTTAAGAAATCTTCTTATAAATATTCAACCATTTAAAATGTTTCTTCAGTGTATGTGCCTGTGGCGCTACTCTCTGTCTCTGTTACTTCATTCGCAGCAATTGCAATGGATTGAAATTTTGCATTATGCAATGCAAAGATTGAAATAAAAAAAAGGAGCCTAAACTATGCAGAACTATAAAAATTATAGCGTAGCGTGTGAACTCACTTTAGAATCCTTTTGAAGTCCAGCACTACTTCATGCCGCACGACTTGGCACACAGCTTCCGTAGCTAATGCAGTTGTCAACGCTGTTATAGGGTACACCAGCTACACATATTGATTCAATGTATTTCCACGCATATCATTAGAGAAAAAAAGGACCTCCTTTTGTCGGCGGCGACCATAGTCAGCATCGTCCTGATCAGTACTCATTATTAACACCTCACAGACCTACCAGCAGTGACAATTTATGAATGAATTACATGCGCTGCCACTGATGCAGCATGAAGCTACTACAATATCACCTTCAAGAACAAAGTAACAGATGAGTTCCAAGCTCAGCCCACACCGACGCACAGAGTAACAAATTGAAAATTTATCACCACTGCCTGGCATAGAAATCTTCGGTATGTATGGCGAGCGAAGGTGTCACCCGCGTCTTCTTGTTGTTCAGTTTTTCACGCGCAGACGGTAGCCGAACTTGGCATAAATAATCAACTGCAACTGCAACTCTTAGAAGCCGCTCGCTCAGCCAAAACAAATGCATTTTCCACACACGAATGGACAGAAGGACGGAGGGATGTATTGACTGTGCAATGACAAAAAAAAAAAAAAAAAGGACTTGCTTTATGCATAAAAAGAAAAAAGAAAAACAGAGAAAGAATTTGTATGAGTTGCATGTTCAGTCGGTGAAGTCTATCGGTTGTGAGTTCTACGTTGGCTGTAAAATATGGAGATCAGTTAGAATCTTCTGCTGTTAACAGTTTGGGAGAATCTGTCCTGCTATAATCTAGCTATTTCTATCTGTTCGCATATCTATTCTTCATATTTCTTGTACCAATTTTTTATTTCTGTTGCAAATATGCTTCAGCAGCATCTAAAATAATTTCATAGTCGACTTTGATAATCACGCATATTGAACTGTACGATCGGTTAGCGCTATATAAATTCGACTTCTCAGCCATGTTTCAAGCGCTTCATTGCACTGGCACTAATTCTTCATCTTCAAACGATCCATCGACGGTTCGATAAATCGATGTGTTTTGTTTTCGACGATCGATCATGAAATTAAAGGAAAAAAGTTCTAAGTGGGTTCCTTTGGTTGGTTTGTGTGCGGTCCGCACTGAAATTGAATGATTGTTATTTTTGCTCTTTGCTGCCGTTTTTTGCTGCAATTTTAATGCGTGATTTATTGTAAAAAAAAATCTACAAAAAATTATAAGAAAAGATACTCTTCTGAAAAAAAAAAAAATAAGAAGAAAAGCGTTCCACAATATTTATTATTGCAAAGATGCGCTTTTTGTTGCGATGTGCAATTGTGCGGAAGATGTATTGGGATTAGGATGAAGGATGACGATGTGTGCACGCTTCGAGCTAATTAGTGCAATTGATGGCGTATTATTTGCTTCTTTTTTCTTGCGGCATATGGATGCATTATATAATTGGACCACCAAGCATCAAATAAGCACTTAAAAAAAGAACCAGAGTAAAAAAACAAACTGTCTCATTAGCCAGAGTAGCGACTGATTTATGCGCAAAAACAAAAAAAAAAATAAAATGGATTTATGCAATGCAGATAAATCACATTAAAATATTTCCACAAATGTATCTCTACACAAGCCAAATGCAGATGCAGATACACAATCAGCGAAATACTAAGTAAAAATGCACTTCAAGCTACTCTCGAACCGAAAAGGCATTAACATGTTGACAAATCTTTAAACGGAATCAGTTAACAACTTAACTAATGATTATCAATGCACATTTAACACAGCCACATGTTCCAGACACATTCGTTATAAAGCCGAGCGATGCAGCAGATTCAAACGTTTAAGAATCTTTGATAAACAAAAAATGGCTTGCTGCATCTGCAAATGATTTGCATATAAGTAAGTTCCAATAAAGACAGCGGTCTCGCTCCCTCTCTATATTTTTATTATATAGTTACTCCATCGATCGTTCGATCGATCGATCGATGCATCGATAGATCAATGAAACATTGTATCTTTAGCGATTTTAGCTGAAACGATTTGGCTTTCTTTGCTTTTGATACACTGCAGAAATGGTGCGAAGGAGAGTTTAGTCTAAAAAAGTAGAGTTTGGGCTCAGCCTATATTTAATTTTTAATACGCTACACAAGGTGGAGAGGTCTTATAATTTGGTCACAATATTTGCAACGCCTCAAAAAAATAAAAAAAAAAAAAAAAAGGTTAAAAAGTCGACCTGCGATTTATTTAGACCCCACCTTTTCCTCTAATCAATGAATGAATCTTCAAAAAGAAAGAAGTCAAAGAACTTTTCCCATAACCTTCCCAAATTTACTTCGGTTTCCACCACACTTAAGATAAATTTTGAGAGTGACTCAGTTGCGTCAGCTGCTGACGGAAGCACAGCTTTGAACTCAGTAATCTATTCTAAAATTACATCCTCATTGTTCCGGAACAAAAGCTAAATGTGAAAACTTTTCCATCTGTAGTAAGTGATACTTCTTGCTATTCACATGGTCTGAAGCCCAGAAGACTTCCTGTTGTTGCTTCCAGAAAATCTGTTTGTATTTCGCGTCTTGCTATAGGCACCACAGAAGATTATACTAAGGCCCATATGAATTCCAAACTAGACTCTTCAATCCATATTTTGTTTTGGAAATTCAATTACAATTATTCACAATCGATTTTGTCTTTTTCGCTTTTTCCTGTTTTCCTTTTTGAAACTGTTCTCTAGTTTTGGTCGGTTTTCTTTTACTTTCAAAATGAAGCATATAAAATGTTCGCCTTTACCGAAAGGTTTTTCTTTATCTCCTTCGCTTTTTTTCTTTTCTCCTCCGATTATTGGCAACTTTAAATGCAAAATGTATTTGTTGTTGCGGGTTTTGCAATCGCTTTGCTAAATATGCAAATTAAATGTTAATAAAATCACAACTATTCCCGCATAAGAACCAATACATCCTCATCTCGATATCACCGTCATCGTCATTCCATCAACAGCAAGCAGAATTTCGTCCTGTAGTCGTCCTCATCTTAGCGGCTACAACCAACAAATCAGCTTCACTCAATACACCACACAATCCAATCGAATCCAATCCAAACGATCGACGATCTTCTGGCAATCAGATAAGGTGCGATGCTTTTTCGCTTTTGTGGCATTTTCGTTGCGTTTTTTAACAAGTTTTCTTGTACAATTTAACAATTGCAAATCGTATAAAAAATTGTGAAAGACGAAAGCAAAAATATGTATAGACAGAGAGAAAAGGAGATATAGACGGCAAATAAAGCAAAGAGAACTGCTTGATTAAGTGCGTGGATAGTAGTAAACCATTGAATGTTTTTTGTGGTTTATAAGACTTGAAGTTTGGCATCATGAAATATACTTCTTGAGATTGGCAAACTTACATCACTTTGGACCTAAATCATGAAAAAAATCTTCATTAATCTGATTAATCTTGATTATGAAGCCGAACTGATGGCTTCTTTAGTGCTTCGAAAACTTAGGTCAGTAGCCTGAGAACTTAGGTTCATTCTGACTATTGGTGAGGACCCTGTTTTGAGTGCAAAATGGAGGCTGTGGATAAATACCCAATTAAATATTATTGACACAAACAGCAGAAGTTTGAGATGGTCTCCAATCTCTGCATAGGTCAGAAGTTGATGGCCAAAGCATGACTTCGAAATTAATACCAATAAGAATTTTTTCTGTGGGGAACGCCAAATGTGGTAGCTTGCATATTTGAGTATTGAGCATTTTTTTTTTCCGATTTTGACCCACTATTCTACAGTTAATTATGTTAGGGACTTCCAAATTATAGCAAAAATACTTTGGTTTTGGTTTATAGGTTGATTTCAGCTTGGAATAAAAATAAAAAGAGTTTTTGCTATTGGTACAAATCTTGATCCATCAAGTGACTTACTAGAGTCGTCTCTCTTGTATATCATTCCAGATAAATGGCTCGCAACCAAACTTATTTTCATAACCAAGCCACACCCTATCACAAAAAACTGCAAACCTAATTGTTTTCCCTGCTTGTTTCTTAAGACGTTCGAATGAGTTTAAGTCTTCACTTAAGATCCATTAAAGGTATCTCCTATATTTCGGCTCAGGTAAAGTTTTCGCCAACTTTAAGCGTTACACTCGCACATGTGCCATGTGCAATATTATTAAAATTATTTTTAAAAAATTACAAAATTAATTTTTACTCGAATATGTACTGCAAATATATAAAACGCCTGCGTTGCATGCCGTAGTACTAGCTGCGACGGATGATGCAGGGGACTCGCTTTGCGATTGCCAAGCCAGACCAAGTTAATAAGCAACACGTCGAATCAGATAAGAACAACTGCGGATTTTATAATTGTGAAATTGTTTATTATAAACGCAATTAGTCGTTGGCGAACAGAAGAAGTGCACAGTGCAACCAGATACACGAAGTATCTGTATCTGCGGGTATCTGATTGTTCGCGTGTGCGCTAAATCAAAAGGATAACTCTTTATAGATAACATTAAACGGCATTCGAATGATTACAGATTATGGTGAATGGTGAAGTAGCTTCATAACAAGTTACAGTGTTGTCGAGAAGTTTTTCGATTATAAATATGAGAACTTAGCAACAACAAAAGCAGTCAGCATAGATGGGGCTTGAGATTAATGCAAATCAAATATGGGTTAAGCAAAAGTTTTTTTTTTGTAAATTTTGAAGTCTGCGAAGTTAGTTGAATCCTTAAACGACATACAAGATACTATGTAATGCATCTTCTTTATATATAAAAATGTATGCCCTCCACAGCAACAAAAAAATCGAAAGCTTCATAACTGCACATAAACATTTATGAAAATTAATACGCTACCCTAATAAGCAGCCATATGCAAACTGTGTACCCTCTACAATAAAGCCTCATTAAGTGTTGCGCCAAGAACTTTATGACCCAGACTCATTTTCATTTATGGCAACACTCTCACCTTCAAAAGTGCACCACACCGATCGACCTTAAACAACCAAATTGCACAGGCTCAAGGGAATCATCATCATTGTCTGACGGACTGCATCATTGGTTTTAATTGAAAAGGCTGAGCTGTCGTCCTGTGTAAAACTATTAAATGCAAAAGCGTAATTATTGCCGACACTTTAGACTGCATGCAACAACGAAAATAAAAACTTATACGCAAGACTTATAAACACTTTCATTGATTTCTGTGCCACACGCCACCATGCCGCTCGGTGTTGCACTGGCAACTCAAGCCAAAAGCATGCCATATACAATTTGACCCAATTTCGCTGCTTGATATAGGCAGAGGAGTACATCATTGTTATCGTTATCGTTATCGTTGCACTATAGTATGCCGTTTTTTGGGTTGTTGTTGTTTTTCGAATTGCCAAAAATTGCGGCATGAATTATGTTTACAATCAGATTATCTCATCTCATCATCTTGTGCAAGTATCTGCGGCAGCACTTGGCAGCTCAACATTTATTAAATTTTGTTCCTTTTTTTTTTTTTGTTGCAATTAAGCTTTTGTGTTGCAGCAGTTTAAAGTAAATATTAATGAAAGTTTGGCATTTTTTAAGATGTATGTAAAGGGAGGAATATATGAAAGAGGCTATTGGAGGTCGAATGGAACAGCTTCTACTAACAAGGACACAGGGTAATTGGAAGTTGTGAATGCCTTAAAAATAAATAATATTCGAAAAATCTAGGATAGCATAGACGAATGATGTTTAAAACGTCATCTGCAGACAAGTTGAGGCTAGCAAAAATCTGAAGAAAAAATTTCTGGACTTAAAATAATACAAAACAAGTAAGGAAATTTCAGTCGGGCGTAACCGACTGTAAGAGGCCCAGTACCAGTTCAGGTCGCCTAACAAACACATTAAATGTTTCCCGAGCTTATGACCAAACACATGACCACTTCTCACTGCGCGAATATGAATGAAAAGAAAAGGGGGGTCGTTCAAATTCAATTGCTTATAAAATCGTCATTTATTAACCGATTTTAATGAACTTTTTGGATTTTGGCTTAGAGAAGCGTTAACTATATATTGGTGCACTACATTTTTTTTGTGCCGAAGAAATTTTTAGCCTTGGGGGTGATTTTATGGTGAAGAGGGGGGAGGGGCAAAATTTTAAAATAAACTTGTGAAATTCCGGAGCAGTCCTAGTCGAATGCAAAAAACACGAAGTCTTTATCTATTACCGTTTCCGAGATCCTTTCGTTCACACAGACGGACGGACGGACGGACAGACGGACATGGCTATATCGAGTCCTCTATCACTCTTGACCATAATGGGGGTAACTTTGGGGGGTCTCCGACAATTAGTTCTTCCTGTTACATACATTTGCACAAAACCAATAGGCTCTTGTACATTCGGTACAGGGCCTAAAAATGACGCCCACTAATCAAGAACTAAATTATTAAATACTCGTAGTAGGGAGCCGGAAAAGCACCTTTGCTTTTGACCAACAGACCGGTGTGCCATGGTAGAATGATGTTCTACCTATTATCTTTCCAATATGTCAAAAATTCACGTAATAGGGTTCATACAAACACATAGACGTACACGATTATAATGACTCATTAAGTTGATCAGAAATATATTTCATGTGTTCTTCAATGCTTCTCTTAATGCGTTGCAAAAATTGTGACTAAATTAAAATACTATTCATAGGTTGTGCGAAGTACAAATTTTGCATAGATATTTTCTCCGTACATCTCCACACAAATATATTAGATCAAATCTAAAAATTTTTGCATGTTTTCCGGCAAATCTTCTGCTATTCAAAGGCTTCACGTCTTTGATGCTTTCTACTCAAACTAACACATAATGCCATGCAAAACCACAAACAACAAAGCCTGATCAGACACATCAATCATCTCGGCACCAGCTGTCAATCAGACTTATGCGGATTTGCGTAAATATTAACGCATATTAACGGCGATGATTATCCCTGGCTGAGCACTTCATTAAAAACTATTTCGCTTTGGTAGCAGAATTTTGCATGGATTTGTGTCGAGCCGACGATGACTCAATACTCGCATAAATAGAATTCGTGTAGGGCATAAAATATTTAATGTGCATGACTGAACACTGAAGAGCTGAGATGAAGGAAAACAATTGCTTTTCCATGACCTTTTGGAAAATGGAAAAGTGGAAAAGTGAAAAAGTGCGGGTGGTGCATTGCAAATTAGTGAAACACGTTCGAGGAGGGACAGACAGATACTTCTTTCTGTACTTCGTAGAATTGCGGCGCACGTGCGCAATATATATACACAACCGATAATTACTAGTTGCTAAAGGTAGATACATATAATATATATATATTGAAATAAAAAACTCACCTACAGCGGCAGACCAACTGCGACAGACCAACTCAAGAAGATGCAAATTTATGCTGCGCTCATAATAACGGTTCCACAGAAATCCTTCAATTTCAATTTCAGAAAAACTTCTGCTGTCGCCGTTGCAGCGAACAATCAAAAATCAATTCATAATCATTTGCAAAAACAATCAAATTTGTTATAAAACTGTGAATGGATGGATCGAAGGGTATAACACGCGACGACGCCGATGATGATGACGATGACGACGACGACGACAAACTTGAAGATGAAACTGCTGCTGCAGCGTTGGGAACCCTCTACAGGAAGCTGCGATTTGCAAGTTGTCCACTTCCACTTTGTATGCAAACGACAAACCAAACTGAATAGTCAGACTTCATATAGAAAGGCTGCTGGTTGTATCGCAAACATCGTAATGCATGTTTAAGCACTTTGCATACGCTGTGATTGAGGCAGAGGCAGAGGCAGCCTATTCCTATCAGCGAAACGATCTTCTGCCGTACAACAATGATGTCAAACACACACAAACTGATCGCCAACAGATACGCGGTACAATGGGAGGAGAAGGAGGCTTCTTTCACTGACTGGCTGACTGACTGGCAGACAGACAGACAGACAGACAGACACAATTCAATCATTTCGCGCAGCCGCAAAATCAATCGCAGACCAGTACTGCATGTGGAGGCTTCTGACAATAAAAACAACAACAACAACAACCACAACAAAAACTGAGACGAGGATACAATTTAGCGATCTGCTGCGCTAGATTAAACGATCATCCAGTAAGTCAGACAATTGGACAGGCGATCTGATGAACAAACAGACAGACAGACATGCAGCCGGACAGTACGGGCAGGGAGTGATGTGTAAGTCAACTAGTAAAGCCAAGTTGCGTTGAATGAATGTCGTACGTTCGATCGATTCGATCGATCAGTTGTCAGTCAGTCAGTCTGACAGACGGACGGACAGTGCGTTGCATGTGAATACAGTGAAAAAAAATGTTTTAAACAAAATAAAAGTTATATGGCCGAAATACTATACCAGTATATCTCCATGAATCCAATTTCGAAGCGAAGATTGGCTGAAGTTCTTGAAAAAACTTTCAAAAACTTCTCAAAACATCAATTTTGCGTAATTTCTTTACAGTTTTTTGAGGTTATCATCAAAATCTTTAGCCAATCTGATACTTTTGACTTGGGATTGCATTCAGCATGAACAATTACATGGGGATGTACTGGTGTAGCATCTCGGCCATGAAACTTTTTTGTGTGGCTATGTTATATACATACTATATATACTAAGGATCTCCTTTTTTATTGTTGATTTTTTTAAATGATGGCTCAAATTTTTATCACCGTATTTTAAATATATTTTTTGTAAGCCTCATTAGGTGTTGCCTTCAGTTCTAACCATTCATTTTCTTTGGAAAAAGATGTCAATTGGGAACTCAGATGTACTGGAATGAATTTTAACGCATTTTATGATACCCAAGTGATGGGGCATCTGGAACCATGTCTTATATTTTATAGGGATTAAAATAAGATACAAAACTGAAAGAAGGCGAATTAATTTATATTGGTGCTAGCAGTTGTAGTGGTCCGATATGGATCTATATGAAATATTCCTGGAGAATTTAAGGTACACCAAACTTGGCATTCTTTTCTTCTTCATTCTTCTTCATTTGAGGATAAACAATTATTTTCTGTACGGGTCGACGAAAATACCAACTTAAACTGAAAAAGATCTCTGGAATGCCATGAGATCTACAAATTATTATGAAGTTTATTATCTGAATGAACTCTGTGGCCATGCATGCTTCTGGTGATGTTCTGCATTTGTTGTATTGTTTCATAAAAGCATTACCGAATATTTTGTGTATCCCGTTGCATGCCTAACAGAATGCCACATTTATTCTGAAATCTTCAAACAATGGTCAGGTGTACTTCAAAGTTTTAAACGCTTTTTCAATCTCAAAGTTCACCTTCTTTATTAAAAAAAAATTATGTATCTTTGGTCAATTATTTTACCATTTATTTCGAGAAAAGTAATCCAATTCTGTTCTCTTAATTTTTTTTCAGTGTACTCAACGCACTTTCGATGCACTTGTTTTTCTCCCATTGGACGCTGTTAGCCGGGAAAAATGTCAAGATGTGAAGATCGGTTTGAAGACTGCAGGAAAATTATTTCACTAGTCGCGATCGTCTGTCGATTTGGTTTGAGCTACTACTGCTACTTCGGCTGGCTGGCTGGCTGGTTGTGGAGGTTGCATTGCAATGGTAGTTGCTTGTGTTGCTTCTGTTGCATCTCTGGTGGTCTTATCGAACGACTTGATTTCTGTTTCCTTTCGGCGATCGCGATCGACACAGTAAGACCAGTGTTCAAGAAAGAGAAAAAGACAACAACATACCCGTAGATTGAATCGAGTGAAAGGGAGAGTTAGTGCAACAAGTAGTGTGCGACCCTGGTCTGTGTCATGGCTCTGCATAAAGGCAGAAATACAGAAGACATTAACAAGTAAGAGCTATGGTGGAGGTGCGAGACTATATTATACCCTATTTACACATTAGTAAAAAATAAAATGTGTGGAGAAATAGTAAGTCCATTTGTTCGTTTGAAAAAATATATAAGGAGCCACGAAGTACTATTCATTGAGTACAAGTGATATGCAGAAGGAATAGAGGAATTTAAATATCCAAACTTGGTTCTAGTTAGCTCTTATAATCAAGATCAAAACTTTCAATACTCATCATATACATCTCCTACTGCCTGTTACATACATGCCTCTAAGCGCACTATACCCTACACTATTTTACGTATAGCGTGCCATAATGTATGCCACAAAAGTTGATTTGTATAAATTTAATTATTCTGCCCAAAAACGATGATGACATCTCCCGCCGCCTTTGATTATTGTCATTTTAAAAAGAAGAGAAAAGAATCGCTTAATACGCTGTGAAAGGAAGGATACAGGTGAAATTATGATGGCTCTGATCCTTTTCTCTTTAATTTACAATCTTTTTTGATTTAGTTGTATGCATTCAGCAGCATTATCAACTACAAACGCGAGCAGGAGACCAGCATTGAAGCGATGCTGTTCCTTCCTAACTATAAACGAGTATTCAAAGAATCAATCGATTCATATCGAGCGACGCGTTGATAGTTCAGTCGGAGGGTAAAAAATTTCGACGACCAAATGATGATCGATCTGCGTCTGATTTACATTTATTGTGTCTGCATATAAATGGCATCGCATACAACAAACTCTTCTACTATCTGTGACTCTCTGATCTGTAAAACGATTGTTTCACATATGAATTTCTGTATTACTGTCTGCGAGGAGGATCTTCGGTGTACACAGCGCATAGTGTTGTATTTGTCGTTTTTGTCGTACGGTGAAACGTATTTAACATATAAAGCGATCAATCAAAAATGCAAAATACAAACACAAATCCAGAGCAGAATTGATCGAATCGAACGAAATGATCGAAAGGAAGCGATTCGATTCGTTGCGTTGCGTTGCGTTGCGAAGAGGACCAAATCACACACAAGATACCAATGTATCTTGGTATAGCAAAGCAAATAGTTTACGATCGTTTGTTACGCGTAATGTTATAAACTATATCTGCATGTACGCTTCAGATTGCATACGTCGTATATAGTTAGTCGCTTTGCATTCATAACCCGGTTCAAGCAAACCATCCAACAAAAAAAAAAAAGGAAAAAAAGAAATATTATAATAATGAATGTCTCCGATCTGATGATCTACAGTTTGTTAGAATTTGAATTGTGCGGAGCGCATCGTAAATTCTGGCGGCATTAGGTTGCTTCATCTTGCACAAAGTATTTTAATAAATTTATGATCCAAGTTATGCGCGGGAATGTGTGGGGAAAAGAATGTCTGCGGCAGCAGTATAAGATGTGGTTTAAATGCTGAAATAGTTTTTAGAGGTTCTTGCTAGTCAATTTTCAGAAGATGGTTTTTGGTCTATGATTTAATTGCAAATGTTAATGAGGTATTGCAACATGTACACTGTGGAAATATAATTATATCACGGACTGCTTAATTTGCTTTGTTCTTATATTAAATGCTCAAATTCACGAATTATACTTTTACGATTCCTCTAGAGCAAGGCTAATATCCACCATCTCCAGTTTATATTGGAACAGCGAATCAACCAAAATATAAAGCTGAGGCCATCAACTGATATCGATGAAACAGTGAAGTTATTTGTACGTAACATATTCGCAACAATCTTGTTGGCCATCCGGACTAATCCAACCTACTTTAAAATCCCAGATTATAGATCTGGTGCATAGACATCAAGACAGTATAACTATAAACAAAAGATGGATCATCCACAAAATATTCAGTACATTGAGCACTCTGGAACGGTAAGACTTCGCAATACATCGCGCTGTAAGCGACAAAGATTGGCAACTCGAGCGAGCTGAAGATGTCTCAGCGCGGGAATCGTGGCTTAATTCCTAAATGATGCAAAATAAAACAAGTAAGGAAATTTCAGTCGGGCGTAACCGACTGTAAGAGGCCCTGACCAGTTCAGGTCGCCTAACAAACACATTAAATGTTTCCGAGCTTATGACCAAACACATGACCACTTCTCACTGCGTGAATATGAATGAAAAGAAAAGGGGGGTCGTTCAAATTCAATTGCTTATAAAATCGTCATTTATTATCCGATTTTGATGAACTTTTAAGATTTTTGCTTAGAGGGACGACATCTTTATACTGGTATACTCAATTTTTTTTGTGCCGAAGAAATATTTTTTCTTGGGGGTGATTTTATGGGGAAGGGGGGAGAGGGGCAAAATTTTAAAATAAACTTGTGAAATTCCGGAGCAGTCCTAGTCGAATGCAAAAAACAAGAAGTCTCTATCTATTACCGTTTCCGAGATCCTTTCGTTCATACAGACGGACGGACGGACAGACGGACATGGCTATATCGACTCCTCTATCACTCCTGACCATAATGGGGGTAACTTTGGGGGGTCTCCGACCATTATTTCTATCTGTTACATACATTTGCACAAAACCAATAGGCTCTTGTACCTTCGGTACAGGGCCTAATTAAGGAAAACATGGCCAGCAAAATTTCAAAGAAAATTTCTATGCTGATCAAATTTCTATTCTCTCTAATGTTGCTTGAAAATCTTCCATTCTCCGAATTGATTATGCGCTTTTTTTGCAAACCTTGAGATTCTGTGATATATTGAAAGATGTCATTGCACGTTTTCGACTCTAATGGAAGACTAGCTGACATGCAACAGCAAGTTCAAGAACTGCATAACCTATGGTGCAAGACGGCATTAAGCAAGTCTGAGAAGCAAGAATATTCAATAGGGTGGTAAAGAAGATAATATAGTTCGTAAGAGACTCAACCAAACTATTCGTATGATTTATTTTGGTATAATTAATTAAATTTTTATTAAAAAGTCTCGAGCAAAATGGTTGACGGATGGACAAAAAGAAGCAACTTTTCCATTAAAATAGGTCTATGCCTAATTTCTAGACATATTGGTCAAACACGCTTCGTTGTGAACCATTATTTGAAAGACATCGTAAATTACGGAACGAAACGCACTTCTCGGAGAAAGCCAAAGAGGTCGAGATAGGCGAATAATTCTTGGGAACTTGTAGGAACTTTTGAGCACTTTATAGTTATTCACTTTTTTTAATGGTTTTTTAATGGTTCTGTTGGATTTTGACGCTATTGAAGGGTTTTAAGATACAAACCATTCATATTTTCTGAACGAAATCGCGGTGAAGTATTCGTAATGGTGCGAGGTGGTTTCTAAACGAGTACCAGATCTACTGCGCTTCGTATCGTCCAGAATGAATAGTTTTGAATATGTGGAAATGTTGGATCATATTCTGCTTCCAATTTTAACTGAAAATATGGAGCGAATATACATTTTTATGCATGACGTCGCCCAAATTCAAACAAGTAGTCCAGCAAGAGCCTATTTCGAAGAATATTCAGTAGATATTATGGATTGGTCAGCGTGCTCATACCTCAGACCTACTTCCTATAGAGAATTTGTGGGACTTTTAAATATGCTGAAGTTTATGTTCCACAAATATTTTTCAAGATTTTCGCTATTAGCAAATGAAATCGAGGGGATTTTCACAAATTTTAACTTTAAGAAGATTGAGATTTTTTTTATTAGGTTTTTTAAATTAAGGAATGAGATAAATTAAATCCAGTCCATCATGGATTTTTCGCAAGATTGATTAATAATTTCGATACTTGTCTCTTCATGTTCCAATGAAAAGAAGTTTTTCAATTCTACGTCGTGTCAAAAATTTTAAAAAAGAGCACCGGAAATCTTATATAAACAGTTTATTAATACATTTACTGCTAACTAAATACATAAAATAATTTTCAGAACTATTTTCGTAAAATATCTCCACAATGTACAATCTATGCCGGTTACTCCCCCACTTATTGGAAATTAGTGCAATAGTTCACTCGATCTATTTAAATAGCGCAAATCGAACATCAATAAATGCATTTTTTAGTTAAATAATAATAAAAATAATACCCGGCATTGTATAGGAATATTTCAAGTAAGGTCAAAGCCATTTGTCTGCATAATAAATCTACTTACCGGAATTATAATTATGTTCCTTATTTTGAAGATCTTATAATAAATTTTATAATTTTTTCAGATTTATTACATCTCGAGACAATCTGCAGAATTCGAGGATTTGTTTTGCGAGTCTTTAGCTAGGGGAACTAGACGGGTTGCAGGTTGCGGATGGAACTCACTCCAAATTCGAATCAAGCAGGCATCCGCTTTTTGTTCGGGACACCCTAAATGTAACGCATATAAAAAAACTTCCCTAAAAAGTTATCATCTCATTATCCATTCCATCTTTAACCATTTAACGCTCTTGACACTTACTACTCACATCTTTCACTTTTCATTTCTATGTTCTTCTTGCCAGCGGTCGATGTCGTAGACTGCATAACTTGGCCGGACTCCCAAACACTGGCTCGTGCATGAATAGTCTAGAGGTCCTAGTGAACCACTTAGACGGGCAAAGAATTGAGCAGGGTACTACGACTAAGAATTTAACAAATGTTAATGTAGAACAGCTTATTGACTGCTCATTGCTGTCAGAATTTTAGCTGATTTTGTTCCTGCATGAGAACATGGTCTTTAAGATGAGCATAGACAATAAATCCGTTCAAACATACAGAATATCCTTTCCAAATCAACAGAGACAGACAGTTTTAAACACCTACGCGCTGATCTCATGCAAAATAAATAAACAAGTCAATTCAAATAGTAAAATAGAAAATTCTTTATTGATATTCCAACGACATACTATATATAGACATATGATATAATGGAGAAACGTCATCGTCAACGGCTTAACCCCTCCACGAGTTAAAGTCGAGCCGATAATAAAAACAAATTCACTTGAACAAGCGATAAAAGAGAGATACTACCTAAATATTATGCATAGATATAGACGTATATAGTCTCTATATATATTTGAAGAAGATTTGGCGCGATCTAAACTGAACTTTAATTGTTAGCACGCGTTGCGATAAAGAATGAACCCAAAAATAAAAAAAGGAAACATGAAAGATTGCTGCAGTTGAGTATGCATTGACTTTGAAATACCCTATAGCACCCTATTCATGTCTCGATTCGTATGTGAAATTTTGTTGAAATAAGTTAAACCGAAATTTGTCATTTTAAACTAAACCAAAACACAACAAAATGTTCTTCTCAAAAACAAAATCCAAGAAAGGTGCGAAAGATTGGTATGGAGTCTAACCTTTCTAGTGGTCCGATATGGAAAAATATGGAATATTTTACAAATTCGATATTTATAGCTAAATTAAAATCAATAAAGGGATGGGAAGGGAAGGTTGGCAGCTATATTGCATACAAATAAACTGAATAAGAAATATGAGAATCTGAAAATTCAAACTAGAAAGCTCTAACTCATACAATCTTCAAGTTCTCCTGGTTCATACGGAAGGACAGACGGACATAACTATATCGTCATGACTTTTGTTGCTGATCCCATATTACCCTATGGTGGTGCAGGGTATAAAAAAATTTAAATGAATTTCGCTGTAAATACGTAAGAATATTTTTATGAGCTAAAAAAAATCATTGACTGACACACTCACTCGCTTACAAATTACAAACAAAAATCATGTTTACACTTGGCAAATAAATAAAAAAAAAAGTAAAAATTGAAGCAGTTAAAGCTGAAGATTTGTGTACGGCGGCGACGATGTCGGTTTGCTTTTGGTTTGGTTTTGCGTGGGCGGTGTTTGCACATAACTTGCATATCTGTGTCAGTTGGATTGCAGAGCCGATCGCAACGGATCGTGAAACGAAGGAAGCGCATGCCAGGCAAACAAATAGATACAAAAATATCTAGATACATATTTGTGTCGCGCTGGCTGCTAAGTCAAATGTCAACATTTGTCGAGTGTGTCAGTTGCACGCGTGCGCGTTCAATAAACAGACACAGCACAGCGCTACAAAATCAATTCAAATAATCAATAAGCGATAAAGAGATACATATTCGCATTAAAGCAGATAAGCGTGAAGTATCTACAGTGAAAATGTATCGAAACTCAGATCATTATAAGATCGTTTGCTGTGCAACATCAACTTCAACTTCATTATCAGCTGCTCATATATCACAAATGCCAGCAGCAGCAGCAGCAGCGTTGATGAAGCACATCCTCATCCTTCGCCTGCTCAGCTGGCTGTCTGCTGTAATATATAGCGAAAAATTGCTAAATTGCTAAGAAACTGCAAGCCCGAAAAACAAACAACCAACTGCAACCAAGTGACTGGCTTCAACAAATAGCTGCAAGCATTAGTAGAAGACTTGTCTGTTGATGAACTGCATTGCGGGGGCGTCAATTTTGGTGCGGTGGCGGTTGCAACTTAAAGACTTTTTCTATAGACTTCTGAGAAGCAGAAGGTGTTTAGTTTTAAACGCTTCCAGTCTTTTAACGCTTGTAAATTGTGCTGGCATGGACCACTCCCAGAGAAATATATCGCGCAGACTTAGAAACTATTTATTGATCTGTGAAAGTCGACTTCACCACTGTACACAGCATGAGCGCGAATGCTTTGTGTGTAATGAAGTATTCTTAGAGGAATAAAGAAATTTATATTAAATGGCATAAATGCATCATTTTTCTATGAAACACCTTCATTTCTGCGAGCTTCTCTGCTGGAATGCACCATTTATGCACAATAAAGCACGCTCATCTAATGCAACGCATAAAATCCACAAACTGAAATACACAGAACACAAAATATAATGAACGATGTGCTGCAAATAAATCTAAAAGCGCGCCAGTTTAGCTGAGATACATTTTATTCTATGCGAAAAGTGTACCAGACAAGCGAGACGCAACGCAGAGTCGCATGCAGCATGTCAACGCCTGAAGCGTACACAAAGCTGACGAACGCTGTCAGATCTTTATAAAGCGAGAGAAGATCTCTGGTCGCTAGTCGCTGGCATAGTGGGCTCCATTTCAAAACAGAGTCACCGCCGCCGACGCGAACTCCGCCGACACAGTTCGGTGCGCCATTATAACTTTATCGCTTTTGGACAGATTGTTGGCGCTGACTTCATCAGTGTTGGATGGCAGACAAGACAAAAAAAAGAAGGCATATAGCGTCTGAAATCTTCAGCAGATCAGCGTTGTTCACATGCCCATCAAACAGCAGCTAATGCGGCTTTAGAGCTTCAGCGCGGCTTGCGCCGTCCGTCTCTGCTGTTCATGAGTTGAGTGCTGTGATATGTTGTGATATGTTGGTGTTCAGTCTAGTTTAGTGCAGTCTAGTGCATCCTTTTTTATGTAGCTTTCCGTTTTTTTTTGTATTTTGACAGTAGTGCATCGAACGTCAATAAAAATTATGTTGCACTCGTTTGCTAACAATTTTGCACACATCTGGCAAGGCTGCCAGTGCCAACGATGGCCATAATATTGTAATAACGATAATCACTTTAGGTAATAATAATCACGATCATGGATGCTATGGGTTGGCTAGGCTGCTACCGCAGTAGCCTGCTGTACTCTTTGACAGGGGCCGCATTTGGAGTCTGGCGCTGTCGCTCTACCATATACGAGTGCACTTATAATTGCATGCTTCGCTGCGCGATTGAAGATGATTAGGATGAGGACGACTTCGCTGCTGTTGTGCTCGGCATTAAAAATGATTTGTTTTTTTTTTTTAATGTTTATGTCGGCGCGCTATTTAATGTAAATGGATCTTAACAATTGCATAGTTAATTTGCAAGCGTTTATGGCAACGGTTGGGACGGACATCTGTATATATAGAGGGTCTTACAATGGGCATGGTGCTGTCGCTGGAATTTGTCTATCAATATTTGTAAAAATTATACAAATTTATTATCAAAATTCAAGTTCCATTGTCCAAATACGAAGAAGAAGATTTCAATGCCATGCATCGGGTTTGTGGCGGCTATAAAGAAGACATGAATGGGAGAAGACTGCAAAAAGGTTTCGTCCCCGCCCACGCCTAGATCCCAGGCACCATTAGCTACCCAATTCACCCACGCCTAGCATGACTCAACTAGCTCCATAGTTTATTTGTCTACAACTCAACCGAATGAACCTATTATCAGAGCAGAATATCAATTATCATTCAATCAGCTCCACCTTCTGGTCGAACTGGCAAGCTCGCCGGAGTTCAGGGTGTCGAAAAGGCAATTTCCAACAAACCTGGAAGTTTTAAAAAATAAAACTGGAAATCACGTTGGATTTTAACCTTGATGAATTACGACCTGAAGACTTATACAACGCATATGCATTTTTACCAAATAAAGTGCACTCTCGAGTCCTCAAAGTAGACCAACGAAACTCCGAGAATTCAAAAATGTCAAAAATTCACCTACGCACTGAAGTGTTTATCTTAATCAAAAAGAGACTCAGAAGACAATTGTAGTCACAGACCTACGCTCATTGTGGACAGATTATACCGAATAGTATCCAACAGTGTTAAAAAAGCTGCGAGTCAGTAAAAAAAAAAGCAGGATACGGAACTATTCCTAGAGAAGGTCACTCCAGTATCGAGTACGAACTATACCCATCGATCTCTTACGAAGCGATATAAGGTGCGAACACCATCAAAGCTGCTCATTCGAAAAGCAGATAGAAGCTGAGCAAGATCACGCCAGGAGCATACAGAAACTTTGCCGAAGACTTAAAGGTCAGGTTCTAATCTTTGGACTGGTTGGAAGGTGACGTGTAAAAAAGGTTACTGTACAGGCCTGGCCCGCGGACCATTTCAGCCATTCCCATCTATCTAGAAACACAATGACATTGTGCAGAAGATCCATGCTGATGCCTAAATTCGAACTGATGATCAGAAACGATGTCTAACCTTTTCAGTACGGGTAGTAATCAAGGCAAGATTATTCTTAGAAATATTTTCGAGTATACTGAAAGTAAGCTTATCGGATATCGAATGTCCGTACATCTCCACTTTGAAGGAAAATGTTGAATGGGAAGTATAGAGTTGTAAATCATCGAAAAAAACCATCCGAAAAATAATTTTCTTCTTCAGCAATGCTTAGATATGATTAAGGACCTCATAAGTCCTTCCGTGCTATTCTAAAGGATTGCAACTGATCATCTATCATCTATGAAGCCTTATGTTGAACCTCATTAAGTTAAGGATCGAAATATTGATCGGCTAATAGCCACGTAAAGCATATTTTTTCAAAGGAGTTCATGTTGACAATGCAAAAGTGGTCGCTTCGGAAAGGGGCCCTTCAAGGCCATTAAGTAGATGCCACAACTTATTATAATATTGTACAACACTCTTCCTATCGGAATGTTCATTTTCGAATCCCTCCAGGTGTACTTGGCATTTCAGTCCCCTCCAGCCAGAAATCGTCTACAAAATCCGGATAAAAGACTATAGAATAGAGGACGCGTTACTCTGGCATAATTTTTTCGATTAAATTTATATAATCGATGATCATCCATCGGATTTATTGAGCCAAACGCTCGATAGTTTTCTTGTTTCTACTAGTGGAGCGTATAATTCGCAACTTAGAATTACAGAACTACTTTTCAAAGCCGAGATTCGCAGGGTTAATGATGATAGCTACATTGTCTGAATATTATTAAAGAAATAGTTTTATATATACTTGCGCGAGTTCTTAATGTTAGACCCTTTATGTACTATGAACAAGTTTCAATAACAATTTCAATTTCATTGGCTGAACTTAATTAAAGGCAACGAACGCTCTGCACTGCTCTGCTCTGCATAACCTTGATTACAAATCCAGCCCTAAAAAAAAAAAAAGAATAAAAATATGGAAAAAAGGATGCCACATATGATCAAATGCAGGTCAAGCTATTACGGCTTTAATAAACCATTAAAAACAACAAGCTTGTTAAAAACGCATTGCCGCGCTGCGATTAAGCCAGAAATAAAGAAAGCATTTCACCTCGAAAGCTAAATGAAGTATGTCCGAGTATGTAGAGCGCGCCTCCAATATTCATTCACCATGTGACAGCATGTTGCACCGCAGAGGATGCAACTTGTGTTTAATGTTAATTTCGCTGCGGTTAAATTAACCAGGCAACAAGTAGCACAGGGCTTAAGTAGCCACTAAACGGCAGCTTCTTAAGCTAAATTGTGCTACGCTATTCAGCAGTCCGTCTGTCTGTCTGTACGTAAGTCTGTCCGTTCATTCATTCATTCATACATGCAGCGATTTATGTTGTTGCACAGTGGTGTCGATGGAGTTTTGAATAATATAATATTACATTTTTTTGAAATCTATTATATCAAACCAAGCTCGCACCACTGTGCGCATCCTCCGCTGTCGCCAATATGCACAGCCAGTTTAGTTCACAACACTCCAATTCATGGCATATGAGTTGAGAAAGGCTTTTTAGTTGTATTTAAGCCACTGGAGTGAGTACGAGTATGTCTCTCCCTTTCTCTCCCTATTTATGGGTAAGTACGATTATTACAACCCGAAATCAGCGTAAAGCAAAAAGTGGGCGCAACCCAAAAGCTACTTGGCTACTTGACTACTTTCTTTGGCAACGGCACAGAAATAAGCAACTCTTGGCCACTTGTCTGCTTGGCTGGCAAATGAAATGATTCGCATAACTGCGACGCGCCTACCTTGTTAAGCGCTAAAGACAGACGGACGGACAGTGGACAGTGTACTGCCTTGAGTTGCGCGTGCGTGGCATGGATGAATCCAAACCGAAAGACGCCTATCGATCGATCGCTGAAGCGAAGCAATCCATCGAACGAACATTCATTCAACCAAACAAGTGGCAACCGAAAAGTAACTCGCTTCTTCTTAGCCACTTACACGCTTAACAAGATATAAAAAATTAAAAAAAAAAAACAAAAAAAAAAAACCGAAGCGTTTACATCGCGCAGATTCCTTTGCCACCAAGTTGAGCGTTATTTTTAGCAGCTTCGATTTCAGCTTTGGCTCATTGGCTTTTCTCATTTAATTTTAAGTTGCAGTAGCAGCTTAAGCGGCAAGTGGCAAGCGGCCGGCAGCATAGCCCTATCCGTATCGCGTAGCCGTAATTGCGGCGGATTAAATGAATCAAGTGACCGGCCAAGGCGGTGCGGCGCGGCGTTGGTTGGAGGCATGTGCTACGCTGTGGACACTGCCGCGCTAACGAAATCTGATTAAGAATATTTCAATTAGCAGCGCGGGGAGCGTCGCGTGTATCATTTAAAAGAGTGTAGAGTAAGGCGCAGAGAACCAACTGCAGTGCGGCACACGTGCGCTGCCGTTGCAAGTCCGTATTTAATTTGAAACTTTCATTACCGGAAATTTATCGCCTATAGAAAGTTTCTTTTTTTTTTTTTTTGTCTTATTTTTTCTTTTCTTATTGCTCAAAGGTCCTGAGCGATTTTTTTGATTTCGCAATTTTGATTGATTATGCACATGCGATGGATGGATCGATGGATGGATGGATGGATGCCTGGCATTGTGCAGTTGACTCAAAAGTAGCCTTTAATCAGATTGAATGCTAATTAAGCCACTTGATGATTTACTTTAGTCAAAGCAGAAAAAAAAAGCGCCAAAAGCATTAAAAAAAGGAGAAAGAAAATGAATTAATTTGCTTGCAACTGAAATATGCCACAAAAGTTGCATATTGTATATTGATTCACTGTTTCTCCATCATGTGAGACTGTTCTGCTTTTTATGCAAATGCATCTGATATAATATTGAGCAGTACTACACCGAAAAAGAAATGATATGATCTAAGCAACATTTTAGCCTCATTTCATATCAATTTCCAGCCGATCTGAAATATGTCATAGTGATATGTTGGGAAATATCTTATTGAACTGATTTAATATCAAATTTATATTTTGAATATCAGCAATTTTCGTATCAGATTCGTATAATCCAATAATAAATAAATATAAAATGTATTATTGAGTTCTATATTTCTTCGAAGCTTTATCACTCGAAGATATACCTCGTCAAGAATGACTTAAATGCCAGCAGCATGAATGCACTGCGGAACTACCTATTAATTTTCTATTCCTTTTTTTTTTTTTTTTTGATCAACTTCAAATCGCCGATCTTAATGTCTCGCTGCAAATTTATATACGAGTATATACTAGCCGCAACATCCACTTGCCACATTTGACCTTTGAATTTTTCTACTTTGCCGCACTGAATGAACCAGACAACGCGATCCTTTGAATGAACCGCATGCCATTGTTCTAAATTTTAGGTAAATTGCTCTGCTGTCCTAATTAAATGGCGTCTTGCAGCGTTGCACTTGTTGTTCCCTTGAGCACATTTCGCCGAGGCGTTTAATTTATTGCCCACGCAGTTCAAAACCTTAAAATTAAATGAATTAAATTCAATTCGATTCGATTGAGAAATTGCGGAAGTTTACGTTTTGTTTGCTCAAATTGCGGTGTCGCCTACGATGTCGAATATTTAAAAAATGAACAAAATTTCGATACACTAAAAAATATCAGTTCACGCCTTGGCGGCGTCTGGTTTAACTTTGAGGTTGCCGCACATTTAAGAGTCTTTGTGGGCGCTAAATATTAAAATAATTATATAGTTCCGATAGTTCAGTTAGCATATATGCAAAGCGACAGGCGTCCTTTTTCCAATACAATCTCTTCTTCCATGCATCTTTAGAAGAAATCTTAAGCCAACTGAGCTGTACTAAGATGCTTAAATATCGTCCGATTTAGTTGCTAAGCCAAGCTGTGGCCTAAAGTGTGCCCTTCTTGGCTTATCTGACTCAACGCAACTCGATTTAACTGCCTGCAAGGATTTTCATTGGAAAAAACCCTGCCATATCAACAAATTTTAGGCATGCTGTGTTTGTATGTTGTTCTTGTTTTTAGTATTAGTGCTGCCCACTGAGTTATTTTCTTTTTTTTTTTGTAATTTTTTTGCTTGTTGCAATTCCAAATTACAAACCGAGTAACAAGTTGATTAGGTATCTAGCTGCAGTGTATCTTGTACATCACACTTGCGCATTGGACTCGCTGCTGCATGGCTTCAAGCTGTGCAACATTGTCGCCAGCATGCATAATTGCCTGATGTATGATTTGTTTAATCTCGCAGAGCATCTCGTGTAGCCATTGATAAGCAGCAGAGATTTTATTTTTAGATTAGAAGTAATTTGGATCGCAATTTTAATGTGAAATTGAGTTATTTCTTTTTTTTATCATAAACACGAGTCTGAGATGCTATACCAGATTTGGCAGAAAGTTTCTAATCATAGAATTCTTAAAATATATTTTGTAGTTCAGCACAACGGAACGTGAAGATTGGGATATGTCCGTCTGTCTTTAACGCAGCATCTAGACTTCTTACACCTTATGTTCAGACTTGAGAACAAAGATTTGCTCTTCGACATTTAGTTTTGGCGTCGGACAGAACGGACAATTGAAACGTTGGATCATATGCATTGGTAGACCACACTCAGGACAACAATCATTTGTGATGAAAACTATTCATTTTCTTCAAACATTCGCGCGTGTAGCTTCATTTTGCATATTCATCAATAGGTGACGGTACGGCTACAGAGGAATGCATTGCTGCTGAGAGATTTTACTGACTCTTACACCGCAATTTTGTGTAATTGAGAGAGGTGGTCTTTGATTTGGTCCTGAGTTGCGAATCGAGATATACCCGTACTGTAATGTCTGATGTCATCACGGATAAAAGTTGAAAGATCGCTCGTGAAGGTGTCATGATTGGAATGATTATTCTTATATTCATCTTACATCGATTGCTCCGATAGCAATTCATTATATTATTTGTAAATAACCAATGGAAGTCTTTAGACTGTTCGTCTGGCCTCTTCGTAGGCATTATCACTAAGTCTTGCTGAGTCCATACAGTAGAGATATAAATTGGAAGGAGTCAATAGCTCCATATTTCAATAGCTGTATAAGTCCTTACAATAGTCTAGTTTACCTCATGAAGTGCTGGCAAGAGTCTTTTCAAATTTGAGATTTAACTTTAGGAGATATTTCTTTTTTATGGCATAAGCCGAGAATCTATGCAGCGGCATACTCAAGCCCTCAGTAAAGGCTTCTAGTTCTATCCTAAATTCCAATGCAGATGGTCAATTAGCAGGCTAACCCACCTGACCCGGGAAACAGCAAGCTAAATCGCTTGTTATTTCACTTTTATGTTAGGATATCTCGAAAACCAGACATTTAGGAGCAATTTCGGATTCAACGCATCAAAATCCTTCGGGTATGTTAGGTCTGGATCTAGACTTTTGTTAAATTTTTTCGGCCTGTGAGATTGAAAGCCATATATTATATATCATTGGTCAAGCATCAAAAGTCGAGTCAATAAAGACATCTTCGTCTTTCTGAAAATCGATATCTTGGAGACTATAAAAGATAGAGTCTTTAAATTTAGAATATCTTATTCATTCTTCAGATAACTTGTACACAATGAACACGTTGTCCTCCCCTTCTAAAAGGGGGTTGTCACTTACTACGCAAGCCTACATCCTCATTCTGATTTTTTGTATGGACAAATTTTGTTGAAGTAATTATTTTGCTAGAAACACCCAATTTGGGTTATTTTAAGTTAATTCTCTCATTTACATCCATAGAGTAGCACTAAAAGGGATAGTCCCCATACAAATCTGTCCCACCTTTGTGAGTTTCTGTATGAAAAATTATTTATTGTTGTTTTCATTTTGCTAGAAAAACCAAATTTTGTGCATTTTGCATGATTCGTAAAAAAACATTCCATATAGGCCAAGATAGGAAGGACCACCAGAAGAGGTGTCCTCATACAAATCGTTAGGAACAGGGTATATCGTAGTTGAGCTCGGCTGTTGTACAAGAAGTCGTTAAAAAATGTGCTGCGAAGCTTCAGATCATTTTTCCACTAAAATTAGGAACCATTTCCAACTACTTCGAAGCCCAACCAGCATATACGACTAAATGGTTTTGCGGCTTTAGTTCTTGTGGTAATTGGATCTTATAGAAATGAATATTCAAGCCATAACGCATAAGGGGGTCATCAGAACTATATTGAATTGAAAAAGTTTGGGGTTTTGTAAGACACAAATGGAGGTGGTCCATGGTTACCATTGCTATTTTAACAAGGGGTATACGTTAGCATTCTTACTTAATAATGCAGAAAATTAGAGAGGCTTTTCTACATATCATCGCCCGTGTTGTATTCACTCTTGCAGGACTCTAGCAGGCACACACATCGCTAATTGGCTTCAAGAAATTGTATATTAACCAACGATTCACAATATTTGCAATGCCTTAAAGGAGACGACCAGCGCGACAAATCGAATCGTTTTAGGCATATCCTGTCTATCTGTCCATTTGTGTATGCTTGCGCCGTATTTTCAAAATCTCGAAAACATTTATGAGAAAGTTGTTATGTAAAATTTTTATAAGCAGAAGCAACGCACTAGTTAGAAAGACTGCAATGTGGCCACTAGCAAGTACGGCTCTCAAAAAAAATGAACTAAAATAGAGTGCAAGTGTGAAGAGTTTTTAAATGTTGGTTCTACTGTTTTGTTTGCTTTTTTTTTTCATTGAAAATATATAAAATTTTCTATTATTTGATTGAACTATTTTCTATTACAGCGCATTCTTGAATTTCGCATAGAAATCTTCTCCTCGGTCTGCGATGCATTCATGCGTTTGCACAATAGTGTGAAAATGTATGCCGAAAGAACGCCTCCGAAGCAACACCCAACGTACTACAAGTCTTGCTGCTTATACTATTTCGTATATATTGTCATACAAAGTACGGCATACTAGACAACGCCGTGCGGCTTGTATCTCTGCAGTTGCATAGCGCAATACAGAACAAGTGGGTGTGGCCGTGGTACACCATTCGTACGAACGCAGTACAGTCTAAGGTCGGCAAAAGTACCATTGACAAAGGCAGCAATGCAAGATACACTACAATGCGTGTATCTAGAAGATTCATTGATTCTGTGGCAATCTTTGATATTTGCGGTATGCGCTTTTGAATGGATTGTCAACTATTTTTGCTACATTTGCGCTGTATCGTCGCATCTTAATGCTGTCAACACCACAAATGTAACCACAGGACGCAGGACATTACAACGACATCCAACTGTGCGCGCTTTTTGTTTGCAACGATTGCTCTTTTTTGGTTTTGTTGGTTTTGGCTTTGAATCATTTGCAAAAAAAAAGGAAAAATCTTAGAAAAGTACTAATTTTTTTCTTTGCTCAGCGATACATTGTGTATGTACTGTGCATAAAAACAAAGTCCTTTGTCCTAGCTAGCTGTGACAATGGCGACAATTTCACGTCTTAATGCACATCAATGCGCGCTAAAAGTTGCCGCCTTCTTTGACATCGAACGAAACAAAACGATCGAGCGAAGCGCTCGATTATCCTTTGGACAGCAGAGTCGAAAGAAACGCTGCGAGTTCTTAGAGAGCCGCCAGCATCATCATCAGCGGCATCGACCGTATTGTGCTGCATTTTTTACTTTTTGATAAATCGATTATCGAACACTGAATCGGATCTACAAACAAAAAGGAACAAAATATTTCTAAATAAAATAAAAATGCCGAAATGCAAAAAATAAAAGATACAATGACCCAAAAGATTTTTTGCTTCTTTGTGGTTCGACTTTTCGCTGCACTATATTGATTTTTTTTTTGTTGTTTTGTATCTTTAGTTTAATATATATCGCAGATCATCGATTTTTGTGGTTGACATTTTTTTGTATGTTCCATTTTTACTTCACGGTCGGTGACTTCACTTTGAACGCCTTTACGGTGCGTGGGGCGCGCGCACTTTTTTACCAAAGCGTATCCGTTTCGTTTATTTGCTATTTTAATCGGATTTTTTATGCCTCCGAAACGCTTCTCTGATTTTGGACAATATTTGATTATGCGCTTCAGCTCGGATCAATGGTCAGAAATTAGATTTGCTTCAATTGTGGGCGTAGTATACAGTGTTGTGCAGAGAGCATTTTAGTGCATTTCTTGGAAGAACTTGCGCAAGGCCTAAACAAGAGTCTTCACCAAATAGTTTGTTTGTTTTGATTAAAGTCGCATGGCAAGCGTTGCCTCTGGAGAGAGAAGGCTTAAGAAGATTCTCTTAGCTCGATTTATTCTTAAAGAAAAGTATTTTCAAATCCGTGCATTTTTACTCAAATGTCAGCTACAAATATTTAAATTCCCCTAAATCAAAAATGACGCTTATCAATGAAAGACTTTAATCTCGAATCGTTGAAACTACTTCAATAAAAATCAGCCATAAATTGAGTTTATTTAAATGTTGACGATGACGCGTGCCTATTAGCGTTGATAAACACAGATGCAGGTACGAGCGGACAGACGGTCAATCGAACAAACAGCGCAGATACTTAGTTGCATGTGTCAAGAAAGTGTTAAGCTGAAAATGTGGATGACGCCGGGGCAGCACTTTGACGAAATGGAAAAAAAAGAGGTTTTACATAAAATTTAAACTGACATTTAATTGACAGCAAACATGTGTTTAGTTTATTTTTTTTTTTCTACTTTGTTATCTAACTCAAGCGCTGAAAGGTTTTATACGGACAGACGGACTGTAATTCAAACAAACAGTCAAACCGCGAACGGACGTGTCTCAGCATATCTTTAAAGACTCGATTAGAAGCAAAGTAATTTGTTGTATATCAAATTCGAGTAAAATTAAAGCGCAAACGGAAATAACTAACAATATACGAGCATAAGATACTTTTGTATCTTTTTTTTGGAAATATATGAAATAAAACTTTTTAATTGAAAACACGAAAATTGAGCATAAAAATTGCCATTTCCAGGATATTAGTAAAAAAGAATCGAAAGAAATAAAGAAAGAAGAAATTATAGAAAAAGATATTAAATTGAGTTATTTCCGGCGCAGCAAATTTTGAACGCCTCGTCGTCTGCTTATCTGCTTACCAGGATAAGCGTTTCAAATTTGCTTAATAGGCAGCAAAATTGAAAAAAAGAAATTCTTCTTTTTTTTGGGAAAAGTGCAGAAAATTGTGTTGAAAATTTTGTGGTTTTCGAGGGTGAAAAAAAATAATGATTATGAAGAAATTGTTTGAAGGACATTTAACACTCAAAATCGTGTCGTGTTAAGTATAAAATTACTTTTCACGCTTGCCAGCAGCAGCAGTGATAAGTCCTGGCTGTATGCCTGTATCCTGCCTAAAGTTGAGAGGAAGGCGTGGGCTGCGGCAAAGGCGAGAAAGTAGGCAGTGCAGTAATAGGAGATTTCCAGCACTTCTGCATGCATTTTTTTTTTCACCAAAACGTCGAACATTTCGTAATACGCATGCGCAACTAAGCCGACTGAATGCTGAATTAAACGAACCGCCAGGACATGTCAACGCATTAAAAATTTAATGAATTCCTTCGGATTTGCGTGCAACAATTTGTACAAGTCACGCGCAATTTCGGCAAAACAGCGTGACGCAAGATAAGCGAGAGGATTTCAGAGAGGATTTTCTAGACTAACAGATAGAAAATTGTAAAAGGCAGGATTAAATTTAATTAAATTGTAGAATAATTCGAGGTACCTTTCACCGCAATTTGAGACATCACCGAATTAAAATATTAATTAAAGGAGACAGCATAGATCTCATGAAACATTTAAAGTCGGACCAAGTGGCCGGTGATTATTTATGAAGAATGCGCCAAAAATGTGGAAGAACACGCCTATATGTATATGCATGTCAAGTAAACCTTAGTAAAAAGCATCCAAATCCAAAATATTCTGTTCATTTTAAGTTCAATAAAGAAGTTTTTCGTTCAAATCACATATGGAGACCATCTGATCGAGAATATATTTACCTTTGATACATCCTTTATATACTCTCTGACCAACTGATAATACCACTTCATACAATAGGGAGAGTTTTTTTGGGATAGAATCCACAAACTGCCAGAGAGATGAGCAAACGTCGTAGCTTCCGATGGACAACATGAATGTATAAGAGAGAGACTAGGTACTATGGTTCTTGCTGGTTCGATTCTTTTAAATTTGGACTCTTCATTGCAGCTTTCCAAATATATGTAATAAAATATGCCCAATTTCTCAGGTGCAGTCATGTTAGTCTGAAACTTTACGAACGGTTCTTCGACCAAAAATCTTGAGGCGTGGTGTAAAAAATTTTTACAGATTACTTTATACTTAACTAAGGCAGTACTAAGCTTCACTTCGTGCCCAAGTTGTCGGCAATTTCGTTATAGTACATGTCTTAATGATCTGCGACTCCAATAAGAGCGAGATATAGGCATATTGTAGTAAGCAGAGATCTGAAATCTGCAAATACTCTGATAGCAATCAGCTGTCGAAGTCAATTGTAAGTTATTTTTTCTGCAGTTGCTCTCCAGTAGTAGACAAGCAGTTTCTCAACAAGTGATTGCTAAACAATAAAAAAAACCCGACAAATAGCACAAAAACCAATTAGTGGTGTCAGTAAGAACTATATGCGAATTATACTTGGAAATGAATGAAAATTCAGCGCACAGAGAGGTAGAACGTATGAATGGTAGATAACCAACTTTAAATCGATTTAAATAAAAAACGGTGAACATGAAAAATGATAAGAAATATCTCAAGATCTAACGATACTTACATTTTTTTTGCACAATATGGTGTCTGGTAGTCGCCATATTGAAATTTGATTGTCATATCTTTAGAGGATGATCGTAAGATTCAAACAAATCGATTGACTTGAAAATCATTAAAATCGGTCCACGCGTTTGGTATATAGAATGACATCACGAAACAAATATGCATATATGGTCAGGTAAACACATTTCCCTTCTTTACGTCGCGCAGTTGGGTAAAAAGAAATCAATAAAACCATTGGCTGTTTCATTGGCTTGTATGTCTATCTGTCTGTCTTACTTGTATACAGGGATGTATCTAAGTTTTTGAATAGTTGTCAATTTGGTCGATCACCCTCGCCTACTCATTTCACCAACTCTCCAAAAATGCTAATTTAACAAGCTACCCTCGTTCGTGCACTGAAAAATGCCACTTAAAAACTAAAATAAAGAAATAAGAAAAATTTACACAGACATCGCCTTATAATAATAATAAAGAGATCCCTTGTTTAATTTAAAGAGTGGCAAATGTCAATTCGCAACATAATCTCATTCACTTGCCACAGCTCCATCTCTTTCGCACACTTTTGATCTTTCTATAGCTATAGATATACTTAGTAGATATACTAAATACAATACGGCGTGTTTCCTGTCATACAACCTTATCAAACTTAAAAGCATATCCAACAACTTTATTGACTTCCAATGATTTTATGCGCATTAAACGCATCCAGTCTAGCTATCTCCCTTACGCACATTGTCGCACCAATTCATTATCGAATCGACGGACACAGGAGAAAAGTTAATAATCAACTCGTGTCCGATAAACTTTCATGTTATAGTAAGATGAGGCGTCGATAGTTGCGGCGATTAAATCGATTTCTCATGTAATAAGCCGCCGTTCAATATGCGAAAGTAAGCAATCCAAAGATTCTACAGCTAAATCTGATCGGGATCGGGATCACGATCGTGGCCGATTAAGTGATAGCCAAGTTGATAGGTGAACGTGATGCACTTGTTACCGCTGCCGCTCCTGATAACGATGAAACCGCCGCCGCCGCCGCCGCTGCCGGCAGTTTTTATCTTGGAAAGGAAAAAAGAGCGGAATTAAGATTACAGCGATCATCATCATCAGTCGACATCAAAGATCGGCCACAGATCGATAAACATGTATGAATGAGTATGTAAGCACTTGCGAGGGCGGGCTGTTGAGTGAATGCTCTGGGCTGGCGTTTGAAGTTTGAGAAGTTAAAAATATTTCAATCGTTTGCTGATCTCAAAAAAACATTAGTCCAACACTTGCGGTGATGAATATTTAGATACAATTTAAGAAGTTCCCCTAAGGATTAACTAGTGGGCAACTGCGACTATCATGTCAGACACTGTACCATTCGCTGAATGGCGCAACGTCTGCCTTTCGCACTATCAGGACTTTTGTTGTACATGTGGTGATGACGAAGTAATGGAAAGTATGCTACACCTCATATGTGGCTGTTCTCCACGTCTCAGAAAAACAACAACAATTTCATGAAAAATCATTCTTTGAAGACCTGGAAAGCCTGCATTTTCTTCTACTGGCAGCGCGGAAGTCGAATGAGAAGTTTAAAGTGGCAATAGAGGCCGATTTTAAGTGCATTAAAATATTGTCCAAGACGCTTACTCATCACTCCGCTCTCGCACATTAAGAGAGATAGTTAAACGAGTGCAACGCGATAAACAATTTGAAGTGATCAACAAATCAAGACAAGAAAGTTAGAGTCGAGTAGCAACGACTTTATTAGACTGCCTGGTTACTTGGTTGACTGACTCGGTTTGGTTTGGTTTGGTTGGCTGTTATCGATCGTGGAAGCGATCTTATGTGCGAGAGAACATGATTTTAATTGATTGCCATATAGATACGAGTACACGATATACTATACAGCATAGTTGCGTATAATAAAATCTGCCAAAAGGCATTAAATTTGTTTGCAGCACAATTAAAAATCGTCAACGTTTTGTGTAGCGGATGTCGGCCTGAATGCATCATGGTCAGCAGCTCATGACGCACGGAATGCTGCAGTGTAAAGATGCCACATGACTGCGGGCGTGTGTGCTTTTCACTGAATTCACTTAATTTAATTAATTGCAAAGCAAACTGTTGCAATGAAATAGTGGACATCAAACCAACAAATGAACTCACGATCGCTCGATCGATGGATGGATGGATGGATGCATCGATCGAACAGTCGAACGATGCTTCTTCGTACGCCCTCTTATTAATTTCGGTGTAACTCGAGGCGCGAAACTGAAACAAATTCATTTGATTTCGCTGCATTTTAAATATTGCGTGGTGTTGCGTATTTTTTATGATCGACTTGTCGATCGATCGATCGATCGACCGATCGTTCGTTCGAAGACTTCGTGGTAATTAATTAGGCCAAGTGGAGCAAATGCTGACTGGAAACATGATTTCATTTCATTTAATATCATTTTTAACTGCGTGCCATCGACATCAACAGAACTCATCTCAACTGAACGGCAGTTTCCAGCTCGTTTGTATCTGTAATTGCGACGACTCCTAAGGTTATTTGTTTTGCATTCATCGATACAACATGGCACGTTGGAACATCGATACATCGATACATTAACCTTCATCTGGTGGCTGGCAGCAGTTTTTTGCACGCTACTTATTTACTTGCCATTAAATTTGTTTGCTTAATTAATCGCAAGTTTAATAATTGTTTATTGGTTTTAGCGATGTATCCAAATGTGCTCGCTCGCTCGCTCGCTCGCTGAACGTGGTTCTCACTTTAATTGGTCCAAAATTGCATACAAACGAGCGCTGACAGCACACCATAAAAAAACGTGTACGATTTCATTTGATTTTATGTGAAGAAGTTCGTACGAAGTATTCGGATGAATGAAAACTGAGTAGTGTAACGCCATAAAATACAAATAAGCTAAAAAGGATCGTAGTACCAGGTCGGTTTTTAAAGTTGAGCATTTTTTTTCGGAAACCTGATTATAAAAAATTCTTCTTGCATATTTGAAAACATTTTTCTCATAAATAATAATAGGAAAACTAACCAAAAAACTTTGAATGGATGTTGAGCAAAATTCTTAACTAAGGACAAAGAAGTTTAGCATATCTAAGTGGGCGGGTATATTTTGTTTCTGCTTCTCTTATAGACAATAAAATACACCGAAAGCACATAAAATAATTTATAGTGAGGACCCTCCTCGAATTAGTCTCCATTACTTTCGTCTTCCCAGCACACTTTCAATCCCTCGCATCGTATTCGTGAATTATAAGTGTTTTTAATTTAAAAAAAAAAACTCTATCACTCTTATCACATTCTCCCTTCCGGAGCGCTTACTCCTCCGTTACAGACCCTTTCGAAAACTCAAGATCTTAGAAAAGCCGAGAGAACTCCCGTATATCACTATTTGCTATGGTTTATAAACCTTCGGCCACATCTAACCTTATTTCTTTAAAATTGAGAACCGACAAACTGAAATGGGTTACTGAGGGCGCTAACATCAGTGGTTGGAGAAGGAGTTTAGAACGCATGCCTTGGACGATAATTGCGTACAATAATATGTTAGTGGATTGAACTGCACTATGCAGACATCACCCAAAGTTCCATGAAGTTTTGTCCTCACTTTAACTTCCGAAAAACTTTTATTCATGAGAACTAACTACTGCTTGCTGCTGATGATGAACATTTAAAAAATTCTCGAAATCTTGCATTGTATCCTTTTTTATGCTGCTGACTTTCTGAGACACTAAACACTAAACAATTCCAAAGGTTTTGACATTTTAATAAAAATGCAAACAATTTCAATAACTAGTTTGACTTAACTTATTGTGCAGCCCTCGTAGTATGTGCATTTGAACATTACTGAACAAACAATAAAGCAATTTGTGGTCTATGGAGCAGCTGTGCAATCTGAGCGATGCTCTGCCAACTATTGTCTGGATACAATAACTTCTCCTTTTTTTTTTTTTTTTTGGCATGAGTCTCTTATCGCGCAAATGCATCACGAATTGGCAGACAATGGCAGCACGTTAGTCAGCTAGCAATGAAATCAAAGGACAATCAAAGGACAATTGAAAACGCCCACAAATTTAGATAGTGTTGGAGCGAGACAGACTGACAGACGGACAGAGAGAGTGAAATGAAGATTTTCTAACTATCAAACTAAGATGTCAAGCGAAGCAAAAGACAAACAAATTAGATACTGTCAGAAGAATCTTATAGAATAAGAAACTGCGCGCCAGGATAAATCGTAGACCACCAGGCGAGGGAGTGATGCACGTACGCAGAATTTTTAATAGACAATTTTGTGACACATTGATTTGTCCTTGTTGCAAATCTCTGCCTCAACATTGTTTCGTTTCGAATGCTTTGTTTTGCGTCCTTTTGCTACGATTTGTTGTGTTGTATATTTTGGTTTGGCAATGCGGTCAAAACATTGTCCTGCCGAACAAAAGCTACGCACACACTGTGTCCTGTTCGCTTCGAACAGGAGTTCGTCGAGTCGAGTCGACCTCACAGCGCGCAAATACCTTGAAATGAGCATTCAATATTTGCCGTGCTTAGCTGTTATTAGCATTTTTTCCAGAGTCTTAGCGTGAATTGTGCTCGGCTGGTGAACAATGCTAAATGATTTCTAATTGTTTACGCATTTTTCGTCCTCGCTGCTTGCTGCTGTGTGACATGTCTATTACAGGCCGGCCAGACGCAGCATGCTGCACTATACGAAATTCATTAAAACTTGGCATGGATGGCATTGAACAGATTCCTAGTTGACCATTGGCTGGCTATGAGACCCGCGGGACATGGGCACCCCTTTGGCTTGTTTGCAAAATAACGCGCGAATTTCCAACAAAAGAACCAAAACATTCAACAAAAACTACGAGTATAAAAAGTCATTAAGCAAAATGGCATAAATGTATCTGTAGAATACGCTTGGCACACCTGGTTGCTGTAGCTGTCTGCTGCGGCGTTCTCTAATGCCAAATTTTGTTTGTTTGTTTTTTTTGTTTTCAATATTAATTTCTCCACTGGGACTTAATGCTTGCGGTTTCCAGTTAAATGCTGCACATAAAAAGGACATTTGGCAGTTAAATTTAAGAGCGACAGTCGATTTAGTGCTACCATCATCTTTTGGCACACGTCGTCGTCGTCTGAAGAGTTGCATCCAGTGGTATGGCGACATTGGCTGCAAAATATGCTGGTGGCACTTGAAATAGCTCATCATGTCGCCCGGGCCTCAGCTCATGGCACACGTCTGGCGCACTTGGCCAGCAAGTTAGTCTATGTACTTCAGACACTGTATCTCATTTTGTATCTACAACATGAATTTGTATCTACAAAATGAATTTACATTTGGATAAAATATATAAATCAGTCTTGAAATAAGTTCTTGAACTTTTTTAAACTGGAAGCAATTTAATATATTAAATGTGTGTAAATTTATGTAGATACTTTCTCTGGACTTAGAAGATCAACATTTAATTGCTTCTTAACTCAATTATTTCACAGCTTCAGTAGTTCCATTGACTTCTTTCAACATCTATTTGAAAATTAATTTAAATTATACAAGTTTATACATATAAAGACTTACTTTATAAAGATATATTGTTGGTTCCACTAAGTTAGCAAACCTATATGCGGAACACATCTTAGTTTTCTCTGGGATGCAACCTTCTTCAGTTATTTTCTGCATATTATTTGAAGTTGTCTCTTTTACATGATCACAAAACCTGCTGTCAGTTGATTGATGTGTTTACCCAGTGCAAAGAAGCCTTTTGGATATCTATGTAGTTGGAACATAATTTTTGCCCTGCGCTGGTCGTAATTTTCCAGTAATTCACTACTGATGCTTCACTAATTTTATTTTTCGGGAACATTTTCCGGTGTAATTCGAATAGTGTGACTTCCAAAACAGACTTCTTATCAAATATTTAATAGTGAAACACTGATTGAAAATATTTCTTCTTTACATTTTGTCCCTAAAAATAAAAGATGGTTTCAACTAAACAGGTGTTTCAAGAACCTTCAATTCCGTTGACTAGTCTTCATAAGAAGATTAACTTCTTGGTAAATAAAATATTAAGAATCTTGAGAAAAAATGTACTTTATTCATATGTAAGAATCAACAAATAACCTTTCCAGGTTATCCCAGAAGAACCCGACATTGACATCGGATGGTGTTTGTAATTTTTTCTAGAAATTTGGTGTGACACCAATATCACCTATCATGAGACTATGGTCAGAATTTGAGCATTTCCTACGGCAGATAGACGGTGAGAAATGAGAATGTTTTCAATACAAATTCCACTGTTTCAACTAGTAATTGGTCTCAAGTGTATTACGATGTATTCATGTGTCATTCACGGTCATGTATGATGTAAATCATGCCTTTTTTTCGATAAACCATCGAACTCAGTTTTAACACTCACCTACTTTCTGCTCCAATTATTATCCAAAGCCTCACCGGTTCTGAAAAGAAAAATTGGTCTTTCAATTAATCTAGTAAATAATAAAAATATTTTAAATGTGAATAATGAAAATGTGGGGTGCTATGCCGAAATTGGGCAGCACATGACCTTAGGTACAAATGTGAAGCGTCCGACTATATCATATTGTAACATTTTTCTGGTTAATATTAACTTTTATGAAGACGATTTTCATAGGAAACCCGAAAGTACATGGTGGATTTGTACATGTTCCTTTAAATGGCATTGATTTTCAATGCGATGTTGAGGATCCAAATTGTTTTAACAGACCTAAGAGATTTACATGATCCACAATCACATAAACCGGATGATGATTCTGAGTCAAACGGACCTATTAGTTTTTTCCCTTCATTATCGAAGGATCTTGGGTCAAAATAGTATTCTGCCAGATCAACAGTTTTGGTTTCGAGCAGGCTATGACACAATCACAGAGTTTTACAGAGTATCACAGCATATCTTACAAGTATTTGATGACCTTGATCGATTAGGACGACTGCTAACTTACTTCAGACTACTTCGGTTTTACATAGAAGGACGAGAGTTTCAGGTTAGTTACCGTGACATCTATTCCCTCTCATAAGAGCTGGAGATGTTCAGGACAACATGCTGCAACTGTTGCTTACTCGTTGCATATTGGTGAGTTTTCTATTCCTGACGACTAAAAAAATGTGTGCCTTCTTTTTGCCCAACTTAACATGCCTCCCTCGCATAGCTATTCAAATTTCACTTTAATCCTTTCGTCTTCCAACACGATTTCCGTTTTGCATATTTTTCGCGGAATAACTCTTTCATGCTTATTCTTTTTTTTCTAACAATATTTTGAGAAAAAGGATTCGTTCTTGACATTTTGTGGTTTGAGGATATTTACTTTAATATTTTGACAGTTATACTGTCTGCGCCTTTATGTGGTGCTGCATGCTGCATTGTAACTGAATCCTTTTTAGCATAAGTATTGATTGTGTTTATCTTTAAGGATATTGGTTAAATGATACTCTACACACTGTGTTTGTTTTCCTTGACGTCCGAGTGGGTCGTGCCAACTTAAGTGGCTTAAACTATTGTAGAGTGTAGCAACAGCATCACCGGAAACAAAACATCAGAAATGACCAATGAGTTCTATGAATTACCTCTTTCTTTCTTTCTTCCTTGTTCTCGAAGTGTGTAGTATTTTTTTTTTTTCTATTTTGGCTAAGAATTCCAATTAAATTTCTGCTATTCAAAATTTTATATCCGGTGTTGCTGGATTGTATAGGATTTCTTTTACCTTTCGCTTGCAGTGGGAAAAGCGTTTCAGCAGTTTTTCCGAATGGGATTTTAAAAGAAAATATATACTTAGATTCTTGATCAACTAGACGAAGAGCAGTTAAGTCGATCTTTATATGCCCGTCTGTCCTTCCGTCTATTAAAATGGGTGAATGATATTTAATGAGAAACCCATAAAATTTCTATATCAACCTGCGAAACCCACTTTAAAATGTATTGGATCTCTCTCACATTCTCCAAAAAAAATACAAGCAAGGTGAGGACTCCACATAAATCTATTGTCAAGTGCAACACCCATAAATATGACTTCATTGGAGAATTTTTGTGAGTTTTTACACCCTACACTTCAAAAATCCTCTTCCATATCTTAAAACCTTGCTCTTATAATATATTCTCTCAAATATTTCCATGCCAGAAATAAATTTAAGAATACCAGAGTCGTCTTCAACGTATTTTCTTTTCAAGTTAAATATTTCTAACTCGTATGTCCTCACCATTAAAAATTAGTCAAATTCCAAGCAAAATTATTCCAACTCAATTAAATTCTGCTTCTTCTATATCGGGTTCTCTTCATAAATGTTTATTGTTGTACATCATGCTGCGATTTTTTTATTTTATTTATATTTTTTGCTGCAACTGAATTTTTGCAATTCCGCACAATTTGTGGCTAATTTTCTCAGGAACGCCAACCGCGATTTCTAGATTTGAACGGCTGTGAATTGTGGTAGCTGGAGATGGAGTTGGAGATGAAGTTTCAACTGAAACTGAAGCTCGTTAGCGGCACCGCCGACTGTGCGCCGCTGATTATTTATGCCGCTGATCTTTTGTGTTGCCTCAATTCGTGTTCGTTCAGTCGCATATTTTGCATATATAGGCTAAAAATTTCTTTATTGATCAGGTTGCTGCTGCCGCTACTGGTTGCAGCAGCTCCATCGCTTTATCATTAGAGGACAAACATATTTTTGTCGGCTGCGTATGTGGTGAACCTTTTTACTTTTTTACTTTCTGTGATCGGCATTCGCCACCTAATTATATTAAGAAATTCCAAAACCAGAAAAAAAAGATCTTCAATGTCGTCGGTCACATCTGACAATAATTTCGGACGTTCGAAACAGCGCAGGAATTTAAATTGTAATTTGCCGCTCTCAAGGCCCAAGAAATTAAGCCAAGTTGCTCTAATTAAATGCGTAGAAATGAAGGAGAAAAAGATGGACTAGTATATGAAAAAGGATATTATGAAAAATAGAACAGAAAAAAAAAATTACAATAAATTTCCCAATGAAATTCTCAAAACGTTCTGCGGTGGTCCTGACTGTATTGCTGCATAGTTCGGCACACGTTCGCCGCTGCGGTTTTTCTTTCTCTTACGAAGGCAGCAAAAAAAAAATGCAAGAAAGAAAAAATTGTAGAAAAGCGGTAAGAGTGCTGCAGTTGAATGTGTTCGACTAGAAGATACCCTGTTGCAGGGTTTTCTTTTTGAAGCATGTCTTTATATTGAAGATGGTCTTCATATATATGAAGCAATTGTATCTACTTCTTTTGGTACAGTTCTCACCCGGTATACAGTATGGACAAACGTCCTGATAAACCGCTTACCCAGTTAATATATATTTGCAAGTTGTGAGCTGAATGTTATTTCAAATGACTTATAATTCACAACCAGTTTAAAATTCACAACTAGTTCTATATAGTTTACAGCTCACATGGACATTTTTTCTATACTAAGCTATTGTCGCGAATAACTTTTGAAAAAGTTCTGCACCCTTAAGTCTAGATTGAAATATGGAACCTAATGGAACCGACTTCAGTGCGCATATTTACGAGCAAATAAAAGACCACACTTAATGGCACATGTTACAAACTCTCTGACGAAATGTCAATACCACATCACAGCTTAAGTGTAAAGTGTATAAAAATGCGCCCAAAAAAACTAAAAAAAAAAACAACCAAATTAAAATAAAAAACGCATTCATTCGGTTCCTTAATATTCTTGAATGTAGAACAACTAATCCAGCGTATAACGAGCCCACACACGTCTCAAATCAAATCGACTCAACTCAGCTCAACTCAATTCAGCTCGTCTCACTGCGCCTCATTGCATCTTGACTGCTCCGCAGCATTCCAATGAAGTTGAAGTTGAAGCTGGCAAAGGATTAGCATTTGCCAAAGGATGAGTTGTTGGCTTGGCCTTTGTTCTAGCTGCTGCATTATGATGCTTATTATCATTGTATTCCTAAACATATATCGAATTTATTTTTCATTTCATTTCTTCTCGGTCAAATAGACCACCAGGGGACCACCACCATCAGCTTTGTGTATTGTGCGGAATTTGGTGTGAGTGTGCCATTCGAATGCAATTGCGCGTATTAATCGATTTGAAAGGATCTCTCGAAATTTCGAAGAACAAATTTCACGCTTTAATTTGAAGTTGAATGCTTTTCTCTACACGCGTATTAGTTCTGCCCAATTGAAACTGTTCCAATTGATATTTCAATCAAAATTCGATTGGATTTTTTTTTTTTTTGTTGTTTAAAATAGCCGAAATGGGTCATTTTTGTATTAAATTATTTTTACATTTGGATCAGTGTAGCGTATATAAAAGAATTTCATTTATTTCTCAGACAGGCTTCAAGATGGACAAACATGACTGAATTGGCTCATGTTGATCAGAAATATTTATAAGAAGGGAATTTATAAAAAGTGGAGTATTGTAAGCAAAAGCCGAATTGATGGATCATATTATTTGCATATCTAACCGAATCTGACACCCAGAAGTTTGCGCATCAGTGACAATTTCAGGTGCAGTGCCGGTCAAAATGGGCTCAGATTCACTTATTTCATCAGAAACGAAATCTTCAATAAGTAGGGCATCGTACTTTTGGTAAAATGAAACCAAAAGTACGATGGACTTAAAGTATTTCAATCGATCCAGAACACGTACTAAAAATGATTAGGCATGGTGGAGACCTTTTTCCACTTCGGGTGTTGATACAATATATTGGATCAATGGCAAAATGAAATGGATTTGATGTTTCATCAAAAAGTGGCGTAGATGGTTAACCAGGTTTCTTTACCGGATTTGCTGATGCATCATTTTTTAGTGGTCGTTTCTTGGTGCTTCTGATGCTAGACTCCAGTGTCTCATTATTTGTAGCTTAGAATTGAAAGTTTATTTTTTCACCATAAATTTTTTAAAGCAGTCTCTAACCGCCTGAGACTGCTTACTGAGACTGCATCTTCAAATCGCTTGGTATTGAGCAAAGCACATTTTCACCATTCGTAGGCCAATAAGTCTGACTTCATACTACGCAAAACTTCTAGGCATCTTCTTTACATATTTAAAAGAAAATCCTATATAAAAAACTTCTCTCTGAACTGCAATACTTCTGCAGTGTTAACTGAAAAAGGTTGAAGATTGAAAAAATCCCAACACACAAAACCCAAAGTCAAAGACCAAGCGTAACGAATGACTATCAAAACTTACCCAGTGAGAGAGAGTGAGAGACAGAACGAAAAGTCGCACAGCAGGTTTGCAACATCGTGGCATGAACTGCTTAACACTTGTTTGAGCGAGCGTGAAAAAACCCACGGTTCACAAATGGTGGTCCCATTTTAAACAGGTACATTCCACACCTACACATTAGCTATGCACATTATAGAACCAACAGGGGCTGTCCGTCCGTCCCGAGTGTAACGAATGCGCGCATGCTAATTGGTCTCGAGGCGACTAAATTCCGAAACGAAAGATCGATAGAAAACGTACTGAGCACCGCCCACAGCGCCGCTTTTTCCGTTGCTTATATTCGTTGGAAAACTGCGCAAATTTCCCAAACTGCGCACTTGTCGCCTTTCGAAACGCGGCCCGCTGCGCAAAAACTACCTGCTTAGCTAGGCTGCGCAAAGTATCTAAATAGAAATCAGGATTGACGCAGAAATAGTTTGCGCTACATTTTAGTTAAAAAGAAAAAGGTTTATTGCTGCTAAAATGCTTTTGCATTTGATTTTAAGTGAAAAATAAAAAAACACCCACACAAAGTTGATTAGGCGCTATGTCCATCCGTCTGTCTGTCTATAAAATCGCTTTGCACACAGCTGCACAAATTTTTATTACGCGCTATTAATGCACAAATTGTTATAGAATCATTTACTGAGTCACTGCGAGTCATTCAGTCACTCAGTCAGGATAATAAAATCGAGCATCCTTGCATAGAAATTTTGTTGAACAATTGCAGCCAGAATCAGACGGAATCAATGAAAGGTTAGCTCGTAGAAGTTTTACTAGTATAAAACTATTTAGAATCATTTGATAGGAACTCGCATGAATGAACAAATTCAAATAAAAACAAGTAAGAAAATCACAGTCGGGCGTAACCGACTGTAAGAGGCCCTGTACCAGTGCAGGTCGCCTAACAAACACATTAAATGTTCCCCTAGCTTATGACCAAACACATGACCACTTCTCACTGCACGAATAAGTGCCTTATAAAACATTTCTTTATGTATGAAAAGAAAAGGGGGGTCGTTCAACTTCAATTGCTTATAAAATCGTTATTTATTATCCGATTTTGATGAACTTTTCGGATTTTGGCTAAGAAGGACGGTATCTCTATACTGGCATACTTACTTTTTTGTATGCCGAAGAAATTTTTACCCTTGGGGGTGATTTTATGGGGAAGGGGGGAGGGGCAAGTTTTTAAAATAAACTTGTGAAATTCCGGAGCAGTCCTAGTCGAATGCAAAAAACACGAAGTCTCTATCTATTACCGTTTCCGAGATCCTTTCGTTCATACGGACGGACGGACGGACGGACGGACAGACGGACAGACGGACATGTCTATATCGACTCCTCTATCGCTCCTGACCATAATGGGGGTAACTTTGGGGGGTCTCCGATTATTATTTCTACCTGTTACATACATTTGCACAAAACCAATAGGCTCTTGTACCTTCGGTACAGGGCCTAAAAAACATATCAAAGTAATGAAATAAATACAGCGCGGAGAGTGCACGACTGTGGGTTGATGAGTCTTTGTGCTTGGCTAGAAAAGAAGACTATTTGGTTGAGAGGGAGAGACTTCAAACAGAGATAGTAAGAACTTGATGGAGATCAGCTTTGGCACTCCAAATTAGATGATTGGAGATTATGCCCACTCGCACATTCACGAAAAATTGACGACTCGAGAACCAGAAACATTTCTCTTCTTTAATTAAAAGACCAGTAATACCATTAGTCTCCATACTGTATGTTAAAGCTGGAGTTAGTTACCAAGTTTAGTGAATGGTGAAGATCTGCGTCAATTATGTGACTAATCCTAAGCTTGTGTTTCGTACTGACTTTCCCAAACCTTCGAGTTGATAGAGAGGAGACTGATCGGTTAGTAAAATTTAAAGATGTTTGCCAGCTTGCTAAGTCTCTGCATTATTGGGATCACAGCGCACTTTCTATAAATAAAAACTCCATCAATTATATTAAATTTTTCTGCCAATTCCAATTACTAATCAAACCACTCACACGTATATCCTTTTCCATGCAATGCGATGCGTATAAATAGTTTACGATGCGCTGTGATGTATGGCAAGCGATTCAACGCATTTCAATGGTGATTCTTGAATTGCACGGCTTGGATTCATGTGTCATGTCTAACGGCAGAATTGTCATGAAATCACAGAAATCACTTTTCAAACAACGAAACATAAAAGGTTATTCAGAGAAATCTAAGTCTATTGAAATGCTTCTTTTTTCAATTTTTATTGTATGGCTCGATGGATATGTGTGTGGATATGGTTAGTCATGGATGTGCGTATTGATTGCCTGGCAGGGAACTTTTAATTTCATTTTTTTCTCGAACCTTATTGCCACGCGAATGCAGTTGTGTGTATCTGTGTATATCGCACTTTTACTCTCTTCCCTTTTGATTGTTTTCCTGAAATCGAGTACGATTTTTAGTTGTTCCCCCGCATTTCTTTGTTCCATGTTTGCATCTAAGGATTTCTTTTGATTTTCTGATTTTGCGGTTAGTTTTCATGTCAACAATCAAGTCAAAGTTTGTGCGCGATTGAATTAGATCCTTTCTTTCTATGTTTTTTTTAATGGAATGAGTTTCAGAAGTGCATTTCATTGTTTGAAATATTTTATAAATTTTTGATGTGTTATGTAAACTCTTTGAATGTTTTTTAGCTGCTGCTATGCAGCAAATTGGTTCCATTTCAGTGGAGCTACTAGCTTATATATAATAATTGTTGAGCGGATCAAGCATAAATTTTATGGGGTCTTCTACTTTTATATTTTACAGAAGCGGTGTCCAAAAGTTCGGTTTAATGCAATTGAGACACCTCAAAGCAACTCTGTCAAGTATTTGGAGATAGATCTTGAAGGCAGGCATATTTGGAAAATACATCTTAAAGCGTAAGACACACAAATCGCATTGAAAACACGCCGGATGGTAGCTCCACTTAAAGGTATCTAATTAAATAAAAAAACACAAAAGGGTAGTTTAGTAGAACCTAAGAAGATCAAAGGCTGGTTGCTGGCCTGAATAAAAAATGGATCATTTTTAATTTAAGGTAACCATAATTTGAACCGTCTTATGGGACTTGCTTGACCCAAAGGTCTGCCGGACAGTTTTAGTGGTTAAGCATGCTAGAGAAGAACCAAATTCGGTCGACCACTTGAGCGATATTATGGTCTCTACGCATTGTGGTGTTTCGGAGGTACCAAGGCAGCCTGTGATTCGCATAACTTTCACCCTCTAGCGATTAAATTAAGCTGCAATACACCAGGTATGGGTGCTTCATCCTTAAATAGTCGCGATTATTTGTTATAAAATCGTGTAAATCAATTCGGATGTTCCAACTCTGAGCATCTACCAACAAGAGATGTTCACGCAGGCCATCAGCAGCGAACATCATACTGGAGTAGAAGTATGATTATTTTCCTCCAGTATTGGAACCTATTAAATAGAAATGGTCCGAGAACATTGCCCTCAGGAACGCCTGCACAAACTGGGAATATTGGAAAGACACTTCCATGAACTGTAAAGAAAAACTGTTGCCCTTGCAGTTAAGAACGTGGTATCAACTAAAATGGAGCAATGTGATTTTCACTTAGTATATCGAGAGTGATGGCAGCAGTCTAATTGGGCGATATTACTCAAAATTGCTTTCTGACTTAAAGGATTTATGGATGATTGCTGTTTTAAAGCTCCTGGAGAGTGGTGTGTCCATAAGATTACTCAGAAATAATACAGCATTCACGGGCAGAGCTATTAGCGCTGAGTTGCAGATTTTTTTAGTCGCTTTTTTGTTTTTATGGCATCTTTCAGTGGGAAGGGTGAATGGCATATACATCTGTAATAGATATTCTAAGGAAAATTCTGTAACCTGAATGTTACCAATTGAATGGCTTAAAGCGATCGACAAGGTGTTTTGCGAAGACTTCTTAACCTGTTAAGTATCAGGTCTACACCACTATTCATTGATGTTCTGTATCGGAGACTGTTGCCACTTGGCACTACGAGTAACTCTCCAAATAAAGATATTGATTTTGAGATGCTGACAGATGACTCCTGACAGATTAAAACAATAATAAACATTTGACTGTTCATTGGAGATACATCTTAAAATTCTCTTGCCTACATTAATACAAAAAGAAGATTTAGTGCTTTTTAATAGTCTGTAACTGCGCACTTGACTAGCGCCAAGCGGGCGCCTCATTAGCAAATTTCGCGGAAGAGCATTTGAAGCAATACAAAAAGTAAATCTTTATAATTAATCACTTAGGAGATACAAACTTCTGTTGTCGTCTGGCTAGCATTACAGCCACGCCCGACTGGTCAGTCTGCAGTTTGGACCACTTGAAGCGGCAAGCAAGTGCGAAATCTAACAGCAGCGAATGCACTTTATATATTTTGATAAATAGCTACATATGTCGTACATATATTATATATAGAACACAGCATCTTATTTACATACAGATATAGGCGAACTAGCAACACTCGACAACGCAGTCGAAACAGGACATGTGTACTCATATTTTGACATATGCTCCAAGTGTCATAAATCTTTCCGTGGATCTCGCTGCACTATTTGGCATAAAAGATATCGAAACTGAGGGAAAACATTCATAATTCATGTGAACAAGTGACTCTGAGCATAGAAAAACAGCTCCCGTGGGCGTGTGTCTGGACGGAGTTTTCTTTTCGTTGAATTGCGACATGCAGCACAACTAACATCAGTATCGGATTTCTACTTACAATGGCAGGAGCAGGCAGTGAGTGCCATAAAAATCTGGCTGAAACAATTCATTAAAATTGAAAATAAATATCGAAAAAATGCTTTCGACAAAAAGAACATAAAAATTTGTGTTACATGCACTTAGAATCAATGCGCCATGACGAGGCGAGTCGGCAGCAAAAGAGGACATACAGACAGACGGAAGGACGAGTAGCAATGAGCGCGCTACAGCAAGGACTTGAGCGGACATCTAAGTACAGATAGGCAGACAGACAGACACACATAAATAAATGCAAAATAAATACGCACTTCCTGAATATTCATATTGTTGATCGTATTCCGTGTGTAGTGAATGACGAAGGACACAATGAGTGTACAATTGAAGGACATGAAGGACGCAAAAACGATGCGGCACAAAAGAAGTTACTTCCTGGCACGCTCGCAGACGAAACCTCTCAGATGGGCACAGATCAGAGATCGACTGTGCTGCTGCTCGCATCGAATTCATCAGATAGTAGCGCAAAGGATATTTGAGCTGCAGCTAAGCACGGCTAAGCGCTTAGCATACAAAAAAAGGAAAAGGAAAAGCAGAAGAAATCGTAATAAGTCTAAGAAATAAAATAAAATAAGTAAAGCCGGAATTGCAAACACAAAAAAATTGTTTGGCAAAATTGCATAAAATACTGCAGAACAGGACAACGGCGATCGGATCGATCGTTCGATCGATCGAAGGTTGGATACGAGCTGCGCAATGCTATTGGATCATTGGCTTAGCTCGTATTTTGACACCTACAAATTTTATTTTGCGAGGACTATGCAACAGGACATACACACTTTTGCTCTCATTATTTGTGCCAGTTTTAAGCTTCACTCTCGCTCGTTGATATCCGATGACAATGAAATGCTGTGCACCATTCAAGCTGGCATCTAAAACAATTTGCTAGTTTGGCGGCGTGCGAGGGTTGTACGAAAGGAAAATGTGCTTTATTCGAACTTGTCTAAAACGAATCAATTATTTCACTTAATACCCTACATTAGTATATTTCTCAAAACAAACTTTCAAAGTCATAAAAATTGTGCTTCATGAGCCACAAGTTAAAATTTTTCACAAGAAAACATGCATCGGAAGGAGGATTAGAAGGAGTGTACAGTTCTCTACGATTTGTGTAACTTTCGATAGTTGCTCTAAGTACTCTCAAAGAAATTTTCTCTTAGACAGACAGACAGACAGACGAACGCAAACTGATGTGAATTCAACGTCGCCGAGCAAAGAGTGCAAGTGTGAAGAGTATTTAAGCTAAGCTACCCACGAAGTTAAAGACTTTTAGCTATGTTCAAATTTTGCATTTTTTTTTTCCGTTTTAATTCAAAAACACATCCAATAGCCCTCGTTGGCCTTTGTTTGCTTAGAACCTCTTCTCATCCTTGCAGTTGTCTCATTTCAATTCCTTTTTTTTCTGTCGAATATCGCAATTTTAGCATCAAATTTGATGCCTTGCTTTGATTGTTTCCGGTCGTCATCGTCATCATCATCGTCCTCCTCGTTGTAGTCCACATCGTCGTCATCAGGGGTGGAATTGTGCTGATCCTAGGGATCGTACGTTCGCCAACTTCCGCTGCTGCACGTGTCCTTTCGATCGCTCACTCAACAGATCGCGCAAACATTTTTGCATAATTTTTATTATGTGTGCCTAGACAACATTTAAAAACATTTCGCTTAAGCCAATTGAGGGCGTGGCTCTGCAAGCAGGACCTTTTCATCAACGCCTATACTTGCAGGCAGGCAAAGACGTCGACGTAAGATGCAAAGATGACGAATCGGCATTCCTGCATTTCTAATGAGTTGACGCATTTCCATAATTTTTTTTGCTTCTTGATTCCTTGTTGGGTGTGTCCATGTCCTGCGCGGCACACGCTCACGTCTGACACAATATAGTCTCAGTTGCCATAGCATTGTCTTGGGTTGGGTTTTTGGGTTTGATTAGACTTGCATATGAATTGCTTTGGGTGCGGCTTGTTTCGGTTCGTATTGCTGCCACTCGCCACTCTTGCCTTGCATTGTGGGTTGGGGTGGCGCAGCACAGCGCACTTCATGACGCTTAACCGGAAGTGCATTATTTGGCATTTTCGTCCTTACAGTTCGCTTTGGTGCAAGTTTAGCACTTTTGCCACGTGCTCTCCGCTGGCTCTAGCTGCTTTCAGGCGTGACTGCGCGCTTCCGCTTTATGCATTCTAAAATTAAAAGCAATTTTTGTTAAATATTTTTCTCATTTCCGCTCATTGTGCGCTGTCGCGTAGCAGGCAGTGAGTGTCCTTTTGCTACAAACTGGTCTGCTACAAACTTCGATGCGGCTTGGCGTTGCCATGACGCGTGTGTAAATTGGCTTGGAAAGTCTTTGGCAGTTTGGCTTCATATCGTTCCGATGTGAATTTGACCCATTGTGCTTAGTCATACCACTTTCGAAGAAGTACAAGCTGGAATAAAGAACATAAACCTCAAAAAACTCCAGGATATGGTAAAATTGATTGCTTTACAACTAGAAACTTGCCATTTAAATACATCAATGCCAGGCTTAGACTAGATTACTTCCCAAGTTAATGGAAATGTGGTGAAGTAATGATGCTTCCAAAACAAAATAAACCCGACTCTACACGTTGTCGTACCGTCCATTTAGTTTGCTTTTGATGTGCTCTAAATATGTAATAAAAATTTATTTTAAAATGAATGTCACCTGTGCTGGACGATCGTTATGTCATGCCCGAACACCAGTTTGGTTTAAGAAGATGTCACGGAACTATTGAGCAGAACCCCATCAAATTAGAAAAATTTCGTTAATGCGTTATTTGAGTGCAAGGAGTATTGCACAGGCATCTTGCGGGCACAGTTCTATACACAATTTTTATGGCCGACCTATCAGCAATTATATCGAGGTAGAAGTTGAGGATTGAGGTAATGTTGTGGACATGATTTTAGCCACTTCATCATGCCACTTGCAAGAAGAACTTCGCATGCAATTGTTGGAAAATTGGAGACTACAGGCCAACACTAAGAAATCCGTTCAAAAAACATTTTCATTTAGACAAGCAAACTTCTATCCTAAAGAAGATAGTAAAATGGAGATGGAATGCAAATAATGGAATACGACTCCAACCATGATAATAAATTGACAATAAAACTCCTAGACAATAGTAGGAATATTAGGCGACTAAATTGCTATCATGGGACCTCCCATAGATTCATAAATGACATTTTAAAATACTGAGAATCCTGAATCCTTCAGTGAATCCTGTTAAGTATTCTAAGTATTTTTCAATTTCTTTATTCTCAGAAGATAGATCGCAAATTTAATTTAAATAAAAATAAACCAACCGAACCAGCTGATCTGAGTTTGACAGGAATTTTATTAACAAATGGAGGACTTTTCAGAGACCAAAACTTCGGTAAAAATATGATGCACTGGAAAAATGGGCGGTGCCTCATCACCAAACTTCGTGATTTGAAATATATATAAAATTAGCAGGGAATAAAATCAGAAGAGGGTACATAGTATAGTGCTTAGATCTAAAATAAAACATGAAAGTAAAATTTTCGGCGTTGAGAATTTTTCGTAAAATTTTTTCTAGTATATTGATGAAACTTATGAGTATACGAATTTGAACTGCTTACTATGTATATAGGAAAGTAAAACGAGTTGAGACAGAGCACATAAAGTATATTCTTGACTAGCACATGGATTCGAGTCGATATAGACATGTCCGTCCGTCCGCTACTCTGACTGTCCGTATGAAAATCGAGATCTTGGAGACTATAAGAAATAGAGTCTACTGATCGAACACTCTAACCACTCAGTTGGCATTTCCCATGCAAAACTACTCCTCATTCTTAGTTTTTGTGTTGAAAAATTTTTTTGATGTTATTTTATTTTATTTGATAGGGTTGTTTCACCCTATCAAATATTCCATATAGGTCGAGATCGGACCACTAAAAGGGGTGGCACCCATACAAATCTTTGCAAACTTTTTGAATTTTGTAAACGCCAAATTTTCTGTATCCTGAAGATTAGCCTTCATACAAATTGTTAGGAACAGGGTATCTTGTTGTTCTCTTTTTTTCTTCTTCAATCTATTGTGTACTCCTGCTGTAAGTTCCTGTGCAGATTTTTCGCAAAATAAAAAGATTTAAAAATTTTTGTTTTTCATGATTTTCTTTCTCATTTTATTAAGAAATACTTAAAATTAGTTTAGTGTCTTCCATGTTTGTTTTTGTTTGTGCTTAGAATTAGGCTTAAACTATAAAAAAAAAAGTTTTATATCATTGTCTTCCATTTTGTTAAACTAACTTAAGAAACTATTAAAAAAAAAAAATATTTTTTGTTTACTTTTTGGCGCCTTTTTGATTTGGCGCCGCTTTGAAGCTGGGGAAGTATTTTTGTTTAAGGATTTGTAGTATGGGAGAGCAGAGTGCTGCGAATTTACTACAAGGCACAGCAGCAGCAAAGCTCTTTCAATTATTTACACAGTTTTTCACTTTGTACACGTGACACACGTAAAATGTGTCCTGGGCGATTTACTGCTCCTGCCACGATGAAATGTAATCGAGCAGCTCCTCATCATCGGGCTGTTCATCACTGTAGCTATCGAAGGGTTCAAATTTGAATTCATGTTGCAGTTGTTGTTGCTGTGACTGCTGCTGTTGCTGCTGATCCTGTTGCTGCTCCTGTTTAATGTGCTGTTGCATGTAGATCAGATCACTGGAATCGCTGTAGGATGGTGTGGGCGATGCGGATTGTTCCGAGTGGTAGGAGTGCATTGTTTGGTAGTGCGATGGCGTTGGTGTTGCTGATGTCGTATGTGGACTGCCTAGCGATGAGTATTCATAGCTGCCATCATTGCTCGAATCGTCCGACTGGATGGGAATGGTATGGCGACGACGATGTGACGTTGACTCCGTGCCATCGTCGAGCAGATCCTGTAGACCGCGTATATACTCGACTGCAATGCGAAGCGTGTCAACTTTGGACAGCTTTTTGCTGGCACCACGTCCACCGTGCGAGAGATTGTTGATGACGGTTTGTGGCAAGTGTTGGCGCAGATTGACGAAGCCGTTGTTCACCTGCTTGACGCGATTGCGCTCGCGTGCATTGCGGCGTGCCACAGAGGGCATATGTTCGCCGCTGCTGCCGTACGGCGTGCTGGGCGTATAGGCGTATTTCTTCTTTTCCAGCATTGGACCCAAGCCCGAAGCGGCGACTTGTATATTCTGTAGCTGGCTATTGCCGAGCACTTTGGGTGCTATTGTTGTTGGCAGTTGGTTGTAGATCAGCTGCTGTTGTTGTTGCTGCTGCAACATTGGCGTTGACGAGGGCAGCAACATAATGTTGCCATTGTTCAACTGAAATTGCTGATAGCTGCTCGGTGTTGGCATACACATGCTGGCCATGCTGTCTGCTGTTTGTGTTGTTGTTTAATCCGAAAAAAAAATTCTTTTAAAGCAAAGTATCTGCGTTGTGTAGAATACTCTGTCGCGTTGTGTAGTGTTGTTTACTGTTTGGAATCAAATTCCGTAGTGATATACTTCGTCCTGCGCAGCGCGCTTTAAATACGCTCTGCGCTGTGTGCTGCTCACTGCGACGGCTGCAGCGGCGGCGGCGACGACTCTGCGCTGCGCACACAATTCAAACGGTTTGCGCATGCGTATTGTACAAGTGTTGCTCGCTCACTCTTACGCTCACTGACTCGCTCACACACTCACCCTCTATTACACTACGTTTGTGAAGGGTGCGCTGTAGCGTATCCTTGCTGCTGTTAAATTTACGCTCGCCTACTCGCTCGCACACTTGCGCACTGTTAAGCGGCGCCTGTTAGCTGCAGAGTGCAGGTAGCAGCGCTCCAGTAGGTCAAAGGACATGCGGGCCTGCTGTAACCTGTTGTTGTACGCCTAGCAGTGACTTAACAGCGCCGAATGTCTGTTAGTGCACAGCACTGTAGATACTTTCATATGTTAGACTGGGCAACAGGATTTTCCCATTCGACTTGTTTCTATCACTCTATCTCGCTTACTCGCTGCGCTGACACACTGGCTTTTGTTTAGCTCGATTTTTGCTGCGGGAGTCTTGCTTTGTCCTTTCGTTTTCTATTCTTTAGCTACAAATACATGCACAGCTATTTTACTGCATGTCACAATTTTCCACACACCCAGACAAAGCCATTGAAATCCTTGCCTAAGGATCATGTTAACTGATTTGCTTTGCTTTGCTTTTGGATTTGCTTTCTTTCATTCTGTCTTTCCTTCCATACCATTCAAAGGCATTAAAGTCTTGCTTTTCTTTAGACGTTTTTCTTTGCTGTCTGAAAGGAAAATGCATTATTTTTTCTTCTATTTTTTTTTTCTGTTTCTTTTTGCATTTTACAAAATCATTTGAAAAGCAGTAAAAATCTTGCAATGCATCCTAGCAGCTATCTCTTTCTGTTAGTTCTATATGTTTGTAAATAGATGTGCGTGTGTGTGTGTGCCATTCTTACAATACCCAACTGATCCTTGTCAACGTTAAACGTAAAGATTTCAAAAGCCAGCACAATTTTTAAATGTATTTCATTTGATTTCATCTACATATGATCTATCCTTATTGTCCTTGTGTGTATTGTTGTTCTACTAGGTTTTCCTTTTTCGTACTGGATCATATTCGAATGTCCCCGCGAAAAGCAAAAGTGAGAATTTTTAGCTTTCGTGATTTATTAAATTTTTTAAAGAAAAATGCTTTTGTAGTCAAATGTTTTTGTTTTCACAACAAAAAGACAAAAAATACAACAAAAAATAATAAAACTTTAAATGAAGGACAGCATTGTCTCAGGAAGAACTATAAGACACAGCATATCCAAACTTGAAGACTATTTTTTATAGACTTCAAGTTTTTGTTGTTCTTAGCCCGACAGACGGACATGTCCTCCTCTTTTAATGGAATACTTCCCATTTATACATACACACAGCCAGACAGATATGGCTAGATCAATTGCTCATATTGCGCTGATCAAGTTTATATATTTTTTTTATTTACTCTGATGCCTACTTTTGGATCTTACAAACTTTAAAAACAAGTCTCCAGCTCCGATGGTGACACATAATCAATGCGTTGATGCGTACCAAAAAGTAAAAAAAAAAAAATGAAACAAATTCGCAGAGAGACGGAGGAAATCGTCGTTCTGTCTGTCCTTGACTTGAAAACCGACGCCGCCGCCAAAAACTCCAATGCAAACCCAAACATCGTCACTTGAATCAACGCCAGCCGAGTTCAGTCCAGACCAGGCCGCTGCATTTGACACGTGCTTCCGATCCGATTTGACAGCGGCAGAAGCAAAAAAAAAATGAAACAGTGGACTGAGCCATGCTCTGTAGTACGCTGCCCATTTACATATCAAATGCAACACACAATGAATGCTGAACAAGCCTCGGGCCGCCAATTCAGTTCAGTTCAATTCAGTCCAGTCCAGGGCAGGGCACGGCAGCCTCAAGTGCAATTCAATTCATTTGCGTAAACCATGCAAAGCCGCCGCCGTCGCTGTCGCCGCTGATTATTTTTATGACAATGACGACGACGACGATGATGGTGATGACTATTGGTGATGACTACAGGACAGTACAGCAGCCAGTGTCAGTGTCGCAATCGACATTTGCCGTCAGAATAATATTTATACAGCAGCAGTAAGCCAAGCCCCATTGCTAGACTTGAGTCTTGGGGCTAGGGATCTTCGAAATGGGACTTACTCTCTGACAGCGGCGGCGGCGTCGTCGTCGTCGTCTTTTAGACTGTGCCAAATATACGGGACAGCTGCAACAGCAGCAACTAATACAAAAGCTACTCACATGTCATTTACTGCATACAGTGTGTCACTAAAGTCTTCGTACAGTAGCTAATCAAATATATCAAATATATAACATAGCGTAAGAAGTATCGGAGAACCGACAAAGCATCGCCTTTAATATTTGCCTAAAGTTCAAACCTCAAATGGACATAAATTATGACAGAACAGATACAACATTCTCGACATCGAAATATTTTGGGGTTTTGGAGTTTATGTCAAATTTTTTACCATCAAACTTGAGGTATTCTTTTGCAACGGAAACCGTTATAAAAACAAATCACAACTGTTAAAAAAAATACAAACAAAAATTGGTTAATGAAAGCAAAAACAAGTATAAATCCAGAATCTCTGCCATACACACGCAAAATACCATGGCTGAACTGTATGCGAATTATGGTATAAAAAATTGTGATCTATACTTTTCCAAGTGCCACCGTTAGTGAATCGATGGGCTCATTTGAAAGGGATTAGACCAAAGCTCATCAAAAGTGCCAACAAAGTTATACTTTCCAAATGGATCTTTTCAGATTTTAGTGATCTTAACGCTGTACGAAGACTCCATGGATACACTGTAGTCCATATAAGTGTTTATGATTTAAACTGGAATAATGCATATACATAATTCTGAAACAATTTACAAGTTGTGCTTGGTCAGTTATCGAAGTCAAAGTCTTCATCTTCTTCAGTTTGCTTTGAAGTTTATAACAAGGCACGAATGTGGCAGAATCTTTAATTGCGCTCATATAAAGCAGCAGCAGCCCATTTAAAGTTGCACAAACAAGCTGTGGCAACATTGTTGCCACACATTGTACTACTTATGAATACCGTTAAGTAGCCAGAGTTGCATTTAATTGGTGCAATACAATCAGGCAGTATTATAAATTCATAAAAAAAAAAAACAAAAAAAAAAAAAGGAATTCAAATCACGCACCTGCAGCAGCAGTTTTATTTAATTTAATTCAAGGCATTAAAAAAGGCAAAGGATCAGCTCAGCTGTGTGTGTCTGCCAGTTTAATAATCGATTTTTAAAAGCTGCCGCGGTTCAAAGATGGATTTTCTTTTAATACTTTTTAATGCTGTGGGCAGTAGCTGTTTTAATGCGTTTCTAATAGCCAAGTTCAGTTGCATATCCTTTTAATTCAGGAAAAAAAAATAGAAGAAAATCTTAGCGTCATCACCTACACGCCTACTCAGACAGACAGGTTGCTTGATTAAGCAAACCCTTTTTGCCTTCAACACTACACATTCATTTCATTCATGTCTAGCAAGGATAATGCCAGTCTTTACAAATTGAATTTTGTAAAACAAAAAAAAAAAAAAATATTTAAAATAAAAAGAAGAAAAAAAAAATACTGCGCCAAACCATTTAATTAGCTGCGCTTCTTCATTTGAACATTTGATTAATTAAACTGCATGAAATGAATTTTTTCCTTGCGCTTCCTTACCCAACAGGTAGCAATTGTGTTTTGCAAGTATATGGTCACTCTAAGTGCTTATTAGACATTGTTGTAATGGATTTTCATTGTAAGCAGCGCACTCTAGCGTCTGTTTTATAAAGCCATAGCTTATTGGAAAACTAGACGACTTTCCACATATAAGTGCGACATCTGTCGTTGCATTCGAATGGAAAAACGTTTTCCAATTAAAGGTTGGAAAAATCGTTAGAACTGTAGAAAATTTTATGCTTTTCATATACACATTCCAATTGGAATAAATAGTAGAAAATATCCTGGCTGAATGGCTTAGAAATTTTATAAGGAGTGCACTTGGTTACTGTGAATATTTTTTATTCGATAATTGAAATTTATGCAATAATTCGCATACAGTTCATGCATGGTACTTTGCGTGTGTATGGCACAGATTGTGGACTTATACTTGCTTTTGCTTTCATTAACCAATTTTCGTTTGTATTTTTTTTCCGAAATTTTGTGATTTGTTTTTATAACGGTTTCCTTTGCAAAAGAATACCTCAAGTTTGATGATAAAAAAATGAAAAAATCATATATAAAATAATATAAGTTCCAAACCCTTCCGAAATATTTCGATGTCAAGAATTTTGCATCTGTTTCTGTCATAAATTTTGACCATTTGTAGTTTGAACTTTGTGTAAATATAAAAAGCGATGGCCATGTTTTTGGAACATCGGGCGAAACAGAGTAAAAAAAGCATCTTTTTGTGAGATTTGGATATAAACAATTTTTTCCTTTTGTCGATTTGTGGGACTGCGGAACCAATTTTGACGATACTTTTCTTAACAAGTAGAGGACTTCTCAACGATTTATAATACAACGACTGAAAAAAATGGGGTATGCCTTGCTTCAAATAAAAGAACGAGAACCAAAAATATACGATGTCACGGAAGCCAATCTGACACTGGATACTTCTTACTATCGTGCTCATGTGATCACCAGTTGCTGATGATGAAATGTTTATGTAATTTCTGAAACTTTTGAACGAAAGAAGTAATTTTCAGCGCAGTTTTTGGATGCACAACATATCTAGCTGAGCTAACGAAATTCGGGAAAATGAAGCTGTTAATTCTCAAGGAAGCTTACTGGAACATGTCTTATATGGTGGCTTGATACGCCTTTTTTTAGAGAGCTGTTTATGCTTAATTTATTTCTCCATTTTCATACAATTTCCAATTTTGGGCGAAGGATATAAAGCATTTTGCTTGTTTTACAATTTTCGTTTACAAAATTTCACGCAGAAACTGTCCACTTTGTGCAATGCATCAATTTATTATAGACTTTATGGAGAACTATCCATTAACACTAATTCAAATTCCAAACAGCGTATGAAAGGCAAAGTGCATTAGTTGGAATCGGTAGCCGGGTCACGTACCTTGAACTGGCTGCAGGCGAACGTGCGCAAGTACTGAGTGCCGGGCAGCGACGTGGCGCACTTCTAGCTCAGCACTTTATATAAAACATCATCGAATAGGTGTAGTTCCACCATGGATACATATATTTAGTTTGCTGCTACAAGGTGACAAGTGTGTAGTATCGTAAGCATGAAATCTACGCAGCAATGTGTAAGGATATCAATGCAAGGACACGTTTTTTTTTTGTGTTTGAGCGAAATATACGAGCTTATGTGTACGATTGCACGAATGAACGCAAGATCGATCGATTTTATCGAGTACTCATTAATTTGCTTTTTAATGGGTGTTCCGGTCATCAGAGCGCGTTGACAGTTTGTGTGGCTACCGAATCGATCGAACGAACGAACGATCGCTCGATCGATCTTGCCTACTATTCATATATTCGTATATAATTATAAAACCGAATCGAAACGAATCGAGAAAATTGTCACGTTGCATATTGAAAGCGAAAAGCTGTACGAAAAAAGCTGCCGCCTTACTAACTTTAGTAAAAGTATCTGAGGCAATTGTCGCACTTTTATAGGATATATATTTAAGATTCAAAATTCGCACGATCACACCTAATAACGGTAATTTACACGCTCGCGCGATAATTGCCGTCAATGCGAGCCAAAGAAGCGCTACATCATCGGCAATTGGCAAATGGTGCTGACAGGCACAGAACAGGATATGGATACTACTGCTGCATGGTCGGGTCGGGTCGGGTCGGCTCTGGTCTGGTCTGCAAGTCCGATTCGGTGTGAATGCGTTTCAGATGCTGCGTATGCGATAAGCGTCAAAAGCGGTTATTAAAAAACGGCAGCCTCAAAGTCGCTTGCCGAACGCGCGAAATTATTGTAGAAGCCGTTGCCGCCGCCGCCGCCACCGCCGACGATGGTGATGATGATGAGAACGGTCGACCACGGTCAGCAGCAGCAAAAAAAAAAAAAATCAGCCGCAACGAATCAGCCGTCCGTCCATACGTCGCCGCCAACAAGTGCGAAAAAATGCTGTCGAGGTGTGAAAAATAACTGCAAAACATTTACAGCGACTCGAGGACTCGAACTGCAACTCTGCCCAATTCAATTCTGATTGCGAACGCCACGCAAAGGTGTTGAAAGATTGTTGTTTCTAAGAAGCCGCTGCTCAGACCTGGCAGTCTGAATTTGTGATTTCGGCACTCAGATACAGTTTGCCAATACCGCCGCCACCGCCGCCGCCGCCGCCATCATCCTTCGCTGCATACGCGTGCCCGCAGTAGTGTGCCGGCTGAGCTCCTTTACTGCTGATGATATTTGTCGATGCTGTTCGAGGTGTTAAAATTACCCCAAAGGTACATAATAATTACCTTAAATTGCAAAAACAGCGAAATAAATTTTGCACCAAGCCAAGCCGAGTGAAACATGAGTCGCAAATGCGGCAGCAGTGCCAACCAAGAAGAAGAAAAATTACCCATTAAACTGCTCTAAGAGAGATGATGGCAAGCGTGAAGAAGTATTTGCTCCTTTATGAGAAATGTGCGTAGTTTTGGTTCGGCAGCATCCAAAAAAAAAAATTATATGCGAAACATTATATAAAACTTCCATAAAAAAAAAAACAGCTATTTTTATACCCTACACACGCACACTGCAAGCTTATTTAATTGAATAGAAATCTTTGACGATATTCTCTACAACTGCTGAAGAAGTGTAGCAGATCTTAAATTTGGGCATATAAAGTCATGTGAAGATAGCAGAAGCTTACACTTTCTCATCAATTATTGCCCCTGTATGGAGATACAACATCCAGATATGGGGAGTCGCTCTTAGAGCCCAACTAAACAGAGAGCAAGTCCTGCAGAACTAGACATTGCAGCAATTGACACGATGCCCATGGTAGGAGCTCAATGCTGCACAGAGACTCCTCAGTACACCTCTGGCTTTTTTAATACCATTCGAAAATGTTTAATAAACCTCTTAGACATACCCACTCATATGTGTAAAGGGTACAACAACTTTAAAACTTTTACTAAGCATTTTGATGATCACTTCGTGCTACATATTCGCGGTGATTGTTTCTAAGGTTAACGATGACTTTGACCTTTTCTCTTGCGGCAGCATTGGCCAGCTTATTGCCATAAACGAAAATGCAAATTCCTGTACCGTGCCACTAGAGAGCTCAACTGAGCTGAAGTAGTCGTCAATTGGCGATAATAAATGTTGGGTTGCTGTAATTAAACAGTCGCCGCCGCCGCCGCCTGTTTTTAGTGGCTGCCGCAAGACAAATGACAACGACGAAATGCAACACCTCTCATTCATACAGCGGCGGCAATCTCCCCCCGTTCAGCCGGTCGGTCGGATCGGTCTATTTAATTAATTACTAACAAGCGTAAAATGCTTAAATGATTTCAATTTGGTGTAGCAAGCCTACAAGGCAAAACAAAAAAAGTGAAAAAAGCTTGTATTTAGCTTTAAGGAAATGAATGAGTGAATGTCGACCGTGTCGAATGCTGCCGGGACGATCAATTTACTTCACTTTCGTATAGCATTGACAAGCTGCAAGGATTACACCAACAAGTTAGACTGGGCTGCCACATATTTCAAGGCAGTCATCAGTTGCCCGAAGTGAACAGTGGCGTTGTTTGAAATTTTTTTTAAGCTCAAAGGAAAGCTTTGAAAATATACAGCAATAGCTTAAATTTGGTTATTATATCTCCATGTGGGAGATAGTTCGCATATTTCGTCATGGAAGTAAACTGCTTAGCTTCATATGCCAGCGCAGCAGCTTCGATGTAGATTTCCGGTAGGGTTTTTAAATTTTTAATTTAATATAATAGGAATTTATCTTCCTATCTTGATCCGTATGGATTATTTTATTGGAATTAAGATACAACAAAGTTTTTGTCTAAACCACAACAAAATGTTTTTCTTACAAAACACCAGAAAGATATGGGGCTACCAGTTCTAGTTGTCTGATATGAACCACCATTAGAATTTAAATAAGACACATCAAATTTTGCATTTAAGCTAAATACCAAAGAAAAAAAAACATTTTTCATTCAAAAACTCAAAAAAAAATGTTTTTCCCCTCTTCTACAGAGGGAATGTGACCACTATTAAAGAAAACACCAAATTTTAAAGCTTTTACTTTTATAGTCTCCAAGTTCTTGATGTTCATACGGCTCAGCTTGACATTTTGTAGGGGACCACCTCTTATAGTGCTTTCATTTGAACCATAATGAAATATTTTATTAGGATTGACGCAAAATACGCCAAGTTGGGAGTTTCTAGCTCAATTAAAAACAACCACATTTTTCATACGCACACCCAAAAAGATGGGACCTATTTGTATGCGGGCTACTCCTGCTAGTGGTCTCATCGTGGCCTAAATAAAGTTTTTATAATTAATAATGTAAGGTAGGCCAAATTAACCTGATGTGCCCGATCTCACTTTAACGAAAATATGATGATGGTCTAAAAAATTATTAAACAAGAAAAAAAATTAATATCGGTGCAACTGATGCTTTAATACCCTTTATTTAATCACTAAAGGAATCAGAGGATATACTTTTTTCAAAAAAATTAATCTAAACGTGGGTGATGAGCGTTACTTCTTAAAGTGTGAGAATCACAGCTCTTAATATGTACTAAAGTTCCCAGTCACTAATATTCGACCAACTTGAACTCTATGGGTCTGATAGCAGCTATTTTTGAACTATGATACGAGCAGCGATAGGCGAGGAACTGTGTTGAGTGTCTCCAATAGTATGATAGAGCCCAGCTTCACTCTTTGAAACTCTTGCTGGCCGCGTTCCAACAATGATTAATTGAGCTTCAACACTGCCTTTTATAGCCAATGAGCTGTATATGGAGAGAAGATTTGATAAATTCACCAAAGTTGTGTTTTTATGCTTCCGTGTCTACCTAATTCGAAGCCAGTTTTATGACTAGAGAAGTTCCGAAAAATGTGGCTGCATTTTCAAAGTTAAAACGTTTGTCCCCACGGTGTCACCAAAAATAATAATAGTCTCCCTAATTCTATCAACTTTATGTCGCACAAGAATGAAAAGAATTAACCAGTATTTCAATTAGTACATAATCTGCATAGTTCCTTTTCTGATAGTTCCTTCTATGATCCATTTAAGAAGAGAGAAGATTTCAACATACCACTTGTGATAAATCTGTGTGTGAAAGGTGTTCTTAAATTAGCATTCAGCGTCTTATGTTTGAAATTTATATCACAGTTTTTTAATACCCGATTTTGGTGAGATATTATTAAAAGTTCAATCAATGTCATGGGAGGCAGCTAACGAGACTTACTTGTTCTTAAATGCCTTCCAGATTGCTTACCAGATTACGCAAGGCTGTTATAAAATTATGACTGGTGATGAAACATAGTATTTTCAATATGTTCCAAAAACTCAATCACAACTCTGCTTCCGCTGAATCAAATACCATTTGATTCAGACTACACTAGACTACATAAAGATGTTGTCACCAGACAATTTGCTATACCAGAAGTTCTGTTTACTTTCGATCGCAACTTGTCTTAAAGCTACTTCGACTAATTTCAGAGTCTCCAGATCTTATTTTTCTATATCTGTTAAATGTATTTTGTCCAAGTTATTACATCAATTAATATTTTCCATGCAATGTTTCTTAATATGCACAAATTGTGTACCTTGCTCCTTATCCCTTTAAGCCTCAAGCCACTGGTGGCTGGCTGGCTGGTTGGCTGGCTGGTTGGCTTTGCAACTTTGTCGGGCTGTGCAGGCTGCTTAAACGAGTGCATCTCTTGCATTTGTTTGTTGAACAGTGTGAATGCAATACAAACATAAATAAATATTTATCAATGAAAAATTGACTGCAAATGCTATAATCATTAAGTAGAATAGTCTACGCAGTGCAAAACCAGTATCGGACCGAAATATCCACCAGCACTAGGATCGCGTTACATAGGACAGTAGCCCAACGACGTACTGCAAGATACTCGTACAAGCGGCGAATAGAGTGCATGTATCTAGCTGCAACGAGGAAATTTGTAATTAAAATTTCAGTCACAAATTGACACTTATCGCGTAATGACAGAATTTTGTAGAACACCCATAAAATCATTGATAAATTACATTTGTTAGAACAAGGATATACAATTGAGGAGTGCAGAGTGCAGAGCACGGCGCACTTATCAAGTGACACAATCGATGACACGTAGCGAACTACTTGATACATACTACATAAGATACATAATATATTGTGGTAGAATTTACGAGAACTATACAGTCTACGCTCGTACATGTGTTGTCTAAGCAGATCTAACTTTTGATTTGAATTTATAGAACGTGTATATGGCAGCATATAGCAAGGAAGTCGTCAGTAATTTGTGTTTTTAATTTCTTGAAAAATTAAATTAAATTAAAAATGAATACAGATTAATACAGACGGACGGACATGTCTAGATCGACTAGTCGGGTTGAGCTGATACGAGTATTACTACACCATTCATCCGATAACCATGAAACTTTAGGAAGTTATTGAGTACATCTATCCTAAAATATGATAAACGCGTTCCAGAATATATAAAACTTTATGCGAATTATAATTGACATAAATCTCAAAATAATGCAGATAATTCAAATAGTTTTAAGATACTTCATAAGTCTTCAGCGCTAGGTTTCAGTGTGTGATAGTGGGTGATTGTGATGGGCAGATGTCTAAGAGGTGTATCACGGTTGGTTGATCGCCAGGGAGGCAGAGTGTGATATGTAGGTGAGAGAGAGATAGGCCAAATTTATAATTCGTGTGTTAATCGTGCAGATCTATTGAGAAACAGCGGGAAGAGCGTGATGAAGGAAGTATACTGGGTTATATTTCTTGGTTTTCTTCAAAATCTAACCCATAGGCGGCTAAAGGTTATGTATTACAAATAATAAACTTTAAAGACTACCTTCTTCGTAGAAGGTAACAGTAGATGTCAGGAAATCTAGCGTCACTTGATATATGTTGCGATATAGTCTCATATAAGAGAAACAGAAAGAGATACATAGCAAAGCATCTCGGCTCAGCTGAGAATCGAAGCATGCTATGATAAATCTTATATTGTAAATCATATATTCTTGATCAGCATCAATAGGCGAATCAATTTAGACATGTCTGAAAACATAAATTGAAGACTATTAAGAAAATACTTTCAAGTTTGAGTATTTCGCTCTGTTATTCCCTTTACAGATAAACAGTATTTAAATAGGGTGTCAACTCCTCTCTAAGGGATAGTACCCCTAACAACTTGCTCCTTAAAAATTGCTCAAGAAACTCTCTTTAAACCCAATCAAAATAACTTCTGGGAACTTTCAAGCCTTGGCCGTGCTGAAATATGTTGTTCAATTATATGATAAGCGTAGATCCACCCATTTTTTTACCTAACCGTTTGCTCTAGCACGATGTGGTTTACATCACATTAGCCGAAACGTTTTATACAATAAAAAAAACTCAGGCAATTTGGCTAGTTTAAGAATTTTAATGTTCATGGCAGACCAACAAACAAATTCTTATCGAATGGAACGAGACATGTCCGTCTGTAAGTCCGTCTGTCTGTCTGCCTGAATACCAATAAACACAAATTTCAATTGAATTATTTATATACATATTTTTTCTGGTTCCATTTGCTAATTAATGATGCGCTATGATGTATGAGGCGCAGAAGCAAAAACATTCATTCGTTTCGATTTGGGAATTACACCCGCGGCGAATTTATGCAAAAAACAAATAAGGAGCCAAGGATCGAAGCCATAATCGATCGATCGATCGATGGTATAAACGAATCGATCGCTTATCGAGATCGAGATAGGCTAAACGTGCGCCTGTCATTATGAAAAATATTTTGATCATCTCGAAGACAAAAACAAATAACTCAAGAATGGAGTGTAATGAATTATGATGCGGTTGCACAGAAATCAAATTGTAAGACGCACCCAAAGTGACCTCGCAGCAGGGGCTAACGAGAACGAAACGACTAACGACTAACGAGATGTTATCTGGCACAATTTGCGCTTTTCCAGTGGCACTTTTCGCAGAAAAAACGCTAGGAAAATTTGTTACAATTTTCCTAGTTTGGGTTTGTTTTTTTTTTTCTGCAGTTCTTCGTAATGCATCTCTGTGGCTTAGGTAGGAAAAATCAGCGAACTGTGCGCTCATTATTCTGAAATAGTTTTGTATAATTTTTCAAATGGCAACAAAAAAAACAAACTCGAAGACAGGAAACAATTTGAGTTGTTGGAAAATATTTTATGAAAGTTAAACGACTTAATGATGCGCTGCATGGTTTATTAATATTGAAAATTCATACAGAAAATTGGTGGAGAATGCGTTGAATATTTAGAAGATCTATTTGGAGATAATTAAAATTTTTTTAAATTGGTGAAACATTGGGCATCATTCTGGCAGTTCATAAGCAGCCTAAAATTTAGCAATGATCGGGCGAAATATTTATCGAACTCTTAAGTCTAAATTGAAAGAATACGATTCTTCATCATCCATTGGGATCATTGATAAGGCATGGGTCTTATATAGACTACTTTAAGTTGCATTTACAGTAAGGAGAGAACGTTCTCTATTTAATTCCACACTGTTAATAATGTTCCTGGAAATTGGAACTAACAAATCCTCCTCTTAAAACCTTTGGATAGTCACACGTCTAATAATAGCTTTTAAGGAGTCAGTTAAGCCATATAAAACAGTAAGAAAACTGCTTCTACTTTACTACTTCAATGCGTAAGTTACAAACTTATCAACAAACAGACTATACCATTTTTTTATACATTACATGTAGCGATTATGAAATAAAGAAACCACAAGACACGACTTCGAGTTCAAAAGGCAAGCAGCCAATGAAGGAGAAAAAAGTAAAAAGCAGAAAAACAAAGCGCTGGGCGCACAATTAATCTAAATCCAATTACAAATCGCACAATTCCATTACGAGCAAAGCCGGAGCAGGGCCAATCATTCAACGAGGCATCGCAACGCATTCAAACGCTGAAACCAATACGTTTTATCGGCATGCAGCCATTTCATTCGATACCAATTGTCTGTCCAGAGGCTCGAGGCCATGCGGATCATATTACGACGTACGTACGTGCAATGGGGACTAACAAGACGAACAAAGTGTCTAAATTGGTGTTGAACCATATTACCACAGAACGCCGCCGGCTGCGACGAATGCAAACTCGAAACCAGATCAGCTCAAGAGTATCGGGCAATCAATAAAGAAAAGAAAATATTTCTATATGCAAAAGGATAAAAAGTTGCTTTATACTTAGTTCTGCAAGTGGGTGGCTTTGAACCATTAACCCTTCTGTTGTAAGAAAACAAAATAAAAGACATTTAATCTGTATTGTGTTTGGAACTCTATGGATTAATATTTTATATAAAGCAGAATTTTGGTAAATTTCTTAAGAAATATTTAGAAAATCAGAAATTATTCATCCCATAGAGGTGAAGGGTTAATGTTTCCCTAGTTAAGTGTACAAAATGTAATGTTTCTTGCGCAGTAGTACCATGTTTTTCGCGAAGTTGACGCAAATTGGCGACTGGGAATGGTGTCTCGCTTGTAATATTCGATTTTGAAGAGAAGAATCTTTTCAAAGTGTTTTAGCAGGCACTATAGAAGGTGTTTCTAATCAGATATCATAATTTCAAAACTAAACTCAAGCAAGACCACACAAAATTTGACTAACAAATTTCTTATTGATTCCCTATTAATTCTCCTTGCCTGATAAACATCAAGAAGCACATTTAGAGAATTAAATGCGTTTAAATTCCGCTTAAAGTGTCAAATTGGGGGGGAGAAACTAAAAGAAGAAATTTAAGTAAGTACTCGTACAATATTTTCTGGTATATGGATCGCCGATCCCGCATATCTAAGCCGTTCTTTGTGCGCCCAACGAAAAAAAGGATTTTCGTATAACAATAGCAGCGAAAAAAAAACTCAAATAAAATATGAAGTCAATGATAAGGCACAAGGATAAAGTCAAAGATATTTATGACTTATTTAATTTCATTTAGAGTTTTTATAGCTAGATCTTGGCTATTAGGAAAGTGAGACATCGCTGCACTGCAACGGAGTTCCTACAATGACAAAGCATTTTAATGCGACTGCAACTGCGCGCATCCTGCGGTCCTTAATAGCGTAGGTATTTATTTCATATTTTCTTTATTTTTTTTTTTTACGATTTTCATCTTTAGACATTTCTCTTGAATTGTGCATCAGTGTCGATTTAGATATATTTTATTTAAGATCTTCTTTAAAAACTCCAAAATTTGTTAAGTCATTGCTACTCCGTATGTTTCTGTACGTGTGTGTGTGTCTGTGTGTGTGTGGGTGTGTATATTTTTTAAACAGGATTAAATTATATTTTTGTATGGCATTTGCCATGCATATCTATCAACGAGAGTGCTAATGCTTGTCACTGAGTGTAGCTGAAGATAATTTAAAAAAATAAAAATGCATAAAAAATGTTTCTCAAAATTTTGCGCACTTCATAACTCATAAAAAAAAATTAATTATAATTTTGAAATCATTCAATCTATGACTTAAGCTTAAGTTTGAAATCTTTATAAAGTATATAAATGCATGATCCGCTGATTAGAATAAAAGATCTTTCAGTCTTTCTACCTATTTTACTCACTTCTGAAGTAACTGCTTCAAAACTGTCTCAATTAACCGGGAAAATGAATTATCCAGAATGCTTACGATCCCAACAATACCGTATAATCGAGGTCGTACTGTATATATATATATATATATATATATATATATATGTATGACTTACCTTAACCTCGTACTTGTATATTGGCCACCATATGGCAATTGGGTATCACTTTTTCATATTGGCAACAGGGTACAAAAAAACATGAAAGCCTAAACGCGCACTTTTATCAAAAAAAAAAAAAACACAATGCCAAAATATTGGCAACACTACGCAAAAGCACTTATTTTCACTGCGCATGAAAAAAAAAACTTGCTGCTTTTTATGCACAGAAATATTTGCCGCACTTATTCATTTATAAATTATACAAATTATTTTAATTATTTTTATATAAAACACAATAAAATGGCCAATTTTTATAATTTCGCAAGAAGTAAACAAAAAACAAACACAAACAAAATAAGAAACGCAAAGACAAAATATTGGCTATGCCGCGCAAAAGCAGCTATTTTTCATTTTTTTCTTTGCCGCTTTTTATGCGTAGAAATATACAAAAACTAATATTTTATAGCCGACGACTGCTGCACTTGTTCATTTATTGATTTCACTTATTATTTTTATATGAAAAACATTTTAAATTTGCCAATTTTAATAACTTTGCCAAAACTGAACAAAAAAAAAAACAAAAATAAAACACAATTTTCTCACAGCGTACGAGTAAAACTTTGCAAACCGATTTCAACGACTAAAAATATATACCGCACATATATTCCATAGCAAATGACTGCCGCACTTACTCATTTACAGATTGCACTAATTATTTTAATATAATAAACACTTTAAATGCGTCAATTTTTATAATTTTACGAAATGCAAATCAATTTGACTTTTTCACAATTTTTGACAGCTGCTTAAAGTGAAGTGCATAAGAGCGACAGAGAAAGCGCTTGAGCATCACAGTGCGTGGGAGTAATTATCAAAGAGGAGTAGAATAGATCATCAAAATGCATTTTGTTGTTATTGTATTTTGACTCTTATGCGAGCATTAGTGATGGACAAAGCTTTTACTTTGAAGAGTACCTGAGTACCTAAAAAGTATTATTTTTGAAATTAATTACATGTCCGTCTGTCGACTAACTTTATGTTTGAAATATCCTATATCCCTTCTATATCCCTACCATAAATAAAAACCTTCGCTTATTTTCGAGTTCTTTTATGAATTTTATAGTTGTTTTTTTTTTTTGTTAATTAATTTTTAAAAAATTTAATGAGCAGATAAATCATCAATTCGCATGAATACTTTGTTGCGTGCAAAGGATGCCTAAATTCCAGTCTAGAATGCCGCATTTTAGATTAAATAAAAAGCAGTTTGCTGAAGTGCAAACAACTCAATTCGGTGTCATGGCATGAGATCTTCACAACCTGTTTCTTTGCTCTACAAAAAATATCGAACTGCAACGGATATTGTATAATATTATCCGGAAATGGACTAAACACATTTTAATTCACGCCTGTCAAGAGCGTCCACAGCTTATAGTTACACATGTATGATCTGGTCTAACCGTAATTATATAGATCGACGTTGACGACTATAATTAAAAATTAAAATGCAATTTGTGTTGTTGTTATCGAGGAAAATGCAGCAGCAAAGCCAAGATTTACCTACTTTAACTGAAGTATTTGTAATATGGGCTTAGCGCTGAGCTGCGTGTGTATGTATTTCAATTGAATTCGTTCCATTTTGGTATTATGATGCATTAAATGCGGCACGCATCCTGCAGGCAGCTGCAAAGGGATCTCCTACTCAATGTTCCATTGGAGCGAGCGGAGCGGAGTGAAGCGGTGCGACAGGTCAACGTTGTTGTCAGAGACTTCCTGAACAACCTTTCTACTACAAGTTTATTGCGTGTGCGATCTAAGAATGGCAAACGCAGATGAGCTGCGCTGAGTTGAGCTGAGTCGGGAGACTTGATGAAGTCATTAAAATTGTAGCGCCTTGCATTCGAATCGATCTCCGCTATACACGCTTGAAATCACTCTGCTATCCGTCCGTCTCACTGTCTGTCCGTCTCTCTTGATCTGAAACTGCTCAGTCTTGTGCCTGTGTGGCGCGTATTAAATTCAAATCAAAATTAGTTGCAATTTATACTCACTTAAAAGTATTTTTCATCATGTTTCACTGTTCCGCAGAATTGATGCGCTTCTTGCAATTGTTCTTTGCTCCTTGTGCAACAGCAAACAATTACCTTTTTGGGTGGTCATTGTTCGGTTCGGCGCAGAGTTTCAATTTCTGCTTATTATATAACAATAAAAATTTCAAATTAAAACAAAGAACGCACTTCAGCGTAGTTGCAGCCGAGCCACCAATGGCCAAAGATGCGCTGCATCGCGCTGCGTTCTTCGAGTTGAAGTTGAAGTTGAAGTGGAAGAAGTCGCGTACTCGTAAAGCTGTCCCAGACAATTAGGAGCATAAATAACAAGCGAATTTATAAGCGTTGCTCAAATATCGAGAGTGAATCGTAATCAACAAATCGGAGTGGATCGGAACGGATCGGTTTGGCTCGAGTTAGACAAGCAGGCAGAGAGACTGATGGGCGGACGGACGTACAAACGGGCAGACTGGCTTGCTTAAAGATGTTCAATTGATGGAAAGTGCATACAAGCAGCAAGAGATAACATATTTTCGTTTTTAAGAAGAGACCAGAATTATTTTCAAGGAACTTCCACAAAGCGTTACATGATGTAAGCCATTGAAGATTTCATGTTTTCTAATTTAGTTATTTAATAAAATATTTTTGGCGTAGTGTGGAGCGCTAAGTTAGATAGAAAGAACCTTTGAATCTTCACGAAGCACACAAAATTTTACAGTAGAGAATGACCTCAAATCAGAAAAAAAACAAGTAAGGAAATTTCAGTCGGGCGTAACCGACTGTAAGAGGCCCTGTACCAGTTCAGGTCGCCTAACAAACACATTAAATGTTTCCCGAGCATATGACCAAACACATGACCACTTCTCACTGCGCGAATATGAATGAAAAGAAAAGGGGGGTCGTTCAAATTCAATTGCTTATAAAATCGTCATTTATTATCCGATTTTGATGAACTTTTCGGATTTTGGCTAAGAAGGACGATATCTCTATAATGGTATACTTCCTTATTTTGTGCCGAAGAAATTTTTACCCTTGGGGGTGATTTTATGGGGAAGGGGGGAGGGGCAAGTTTTTAAAATAAACTTGTGAAATTCCGGAGCAATCCTAGTCGAATGCAAAAAACACGAAGTCTCTATCTATTACCGTTTCCGAGATCCTTTCGTTCATACAGACGGACGGACAGACGGACATGTCTATATCGACTCCTCTATCACTCCTGACCATAATGGGGGTAACTTTGGGGGTCTCCGACCAATATTTCTACCTGTTACATACATTTGCACAAACCCAATAGGCTCTTGTACCTTCGGTACAGGGCCTAAAAAGAAGAAATTTAATATAGCCACTCTGCAGCTAAGCGCGGTGGCAGCTAGTGGCGCATGCGCATTTTCCATTGTAATACAATCTATGGCAATTTTTGGGCTAAAGATGCTCGAAGACTTTTTTCGTAGACCAGGTGGAAATCTTTCACAGTAGCCGCACAGTTGGTCTGCTGCCACCTTTGACACATGCTACTGTGCGCCGCCGTTTCCATTTTTAGCCAGCTGCACTGCCTCACAGATGTGCGCTACTGTTTGCACAACTTGACCTTGCGACCAGAACTAAAGCATTCGTCTTAAGACCCAGTTACACGCGTATGTGACCAATTGCTGCCAAAATGGATTTCATGCGCCGCACTTGCAGAGGTCAAAATATTTACACTCTACGACATTTAAATGTGAAATTAATTTGACTACAGTTTTAAACAAGGATTGTATTGAATGAAGGACAGTTTTCTGTCTTGCAGCGCATCAGTTGCGCAGCAGAAATGAGCCTGACCTGACCCGAAATGACCTTGGCTCTTCTTTTTTTTTTTTTTAGGTAAAACGAAACTCATACATTTGCAATTACTATTCATATTAAAACGGACTTTCCAGGACACTGTTGCAGCGCGTAATACAATAAAAAAAAATAAACAAAGTCTTTCGGCATATGCTAAAGGAAGTACATTCATATGGTGGGTACTTTTAAAGTTCCATGCAACGCTCGGTGGCACTTCCTGCAGTACTTGCTCCTTCTATAAACAACAAAAGTTGCGTGAATTAAATTTATGAATGAAGAAATTCACATTTCTGTAGGGGAGGAAGCACAGATACACTTTACATTGCAGGCGAGGGCGAGTTGCTGGCACCGACGTCGTCTGGCAGCGCTTTTGAATACAGCAAATCATCAGTCATACAGTTGGCAACACTGTTTAACAAAATGAAAAAAGTTAAACCATTTTCAGCACAAGAAACATAGGAAAAATAGTAGGACTGAAGGACTCCGGTGGTCCACTGTGATGGTGTAAAATTTTGACTCCACTTTTGTGGGGTCTTTCTTTATTTATTTTAGAAACAACTGTGAATCGGAAAATAGAATATTATTTGCTCAATTGCGTTTTCTTCTTCTGCATTCCCACAACTTCTAAAGAACTCCACACTTCAGGATTAACTAAAAAAAACTAAAAAAAAAAATAGAATATGAAAAAACAAAAAAAATCTCCTAAAGCAACTTTGCTTCTAATTTTCATTCGTTAAAACACAAAAACAAAACAAAAAGAAACGCAATAACAAAATATTGACAACAGTGCGCAAAAGCAAATCTTCAAATTGCTTTTTCACTTTTTTTCATTGCGCATTAGAAAAAACTTTACTTGCTGCTTTTTATGCACAGGAACACATGCCGCACTTATTCATTTATAAATTATACAAATTATTTTAATTATTTTTATATAAAACACAATAAAATGGCCAATTTTTATAATTTCGCAAGAAGTAAACAAAAAACAAACAAAATAAGAAACGCAAAGACAAAACATTGGCTATGCCGCGCAAAAGCAGCTCTTTTTCATTTTTTCCTTTGCCGCTTTTACGCGTAGAAATAATATTTTATAGCCGATGACTGATGCACTTATTCATCTACTGATTTCACTTAATTTTTTCATATGAAAAATATTTTAAATTTGCCAATTTTTATAATATTGCCAAGATTGAACAAAAAACAAACAAACCAAAACAAAAAAAAACACAATTTTCTCACAGCGTACAAGTAAAACTTTGCAAACCGATTTCAACGACTAAAAATATATACCGCACATATATTCCATAGCAAATGACTGCCGCACTTACTCATTTACAGATTGCACTAATTATTTTAATATAATAAACACTTTAAATGCGTCAATTTTTATAATTTTACGAAACGCAAATAAATTTGACTTTTTCACAATTTTTGACAGCTGCTTAAAGTGAAGTGCATAAGCGCGAGAGAGAAAGCGCTTGAGCATCACAGTGCGTGGGAGTAATTAGCAAAGAGGAGTAGAATAGATCATCAAAATGCATTTTGTTGTTATTGCATTTTGACTCTTATGCGAGCATTAGTGATGGACAAAGCATTTACTTTTAAGTAATTGAGTAAACAAAAAGTATTATTTTAAGAATTAATTAAAATAAATTAATTAAATTCAAAGCGCACTTAAAAATATGTGCTTCAATTAAATTATATTTATTAACTATACAAATTAGATTAATGATTTTTAATAAATATATGAGGTGCAGCGTTTTTTTGTTGTTTGCATCTTTTAGCTATAGGGTGAAAAGTGCTCTATTCATGTCCGTCTGTCCGACTAATTTTCTGTTTGCAATTGATTTTAATTAATATCAAAGACAGGCTTCCAAATTTAAAATTAAGACTCTTCCATAGCCTTACTTCAAGGCTTGGCGTCTTCCTTACAGGTGCATGGTATAAACATGAGTCACCTCCCACTTTCCAGACCGTTTAAGCTTCAAAATAACGAATTGTCCTTTTGGATGAGCCCTTTGAAAGTTCTCCAAAATGACAGCTGGTAAGTCTTTCTGCTGTTTTCGATTGGATGAGAACTTCAGTTGGCCGTTTTTTGAACGCCTTAAACGAAAATACGAAAAGTCCTCGTCATTCTTCAATCCATTTGAACGCTCTAATCTCCAAACCGGCCGAACCGATTTTGACGGAACCTTCACTGCATAAGTTTGGCATATATTTGCTACAGCTATTAAAATTTAAAAAGTTTATTCACAACTGGCGTTCATTTAGCCAACAAAAGCTGTGTAGGCTAGTGTAATTGAAGAACAAAAGTCTTTGTACTCTGCGAAGCTGCCGAAGATGATTAAAAACTGCTTTGATTTTGTAAAGCTGAACCAGAATTGCTGCCGCAAAGTTGTCGTCGCAACAAGTTGAAGTGCAAAAAAAAAAAACAAAAACCAAAGAAAAAAGTATCTGAAAAAAAAGTGCGGATGTATTTATTTGACAGTTTGTCGTTGCATTTATCGCTCGCAAACACATTCAATATGGCTCGATGCAATGGCGTGGGTAAGGACACGTAACAAGTGCGCAATGAGGCTTTTGAACCGGCATGGGAACATTTTGCGTGGCGGGTATTTAAAGAAAAGTGAAAGAAAAACTAGAAAAAAAAAGTTTGGATGAAACTTGGAGCATGTTTCAAACTATTCGAAGCTGTTTGGCTTAAAAGTGTGGAGACGATGCTTAAGAATACTTCAGAACATTAAATTTGAAGTTCATAATATGGATAGAGTGACGCATGGCCATGGCTAGATCCAAGCGAATCAGCTAAGAAATCTTCATTAAAGCATAACAAACCAAAAATATGACAACTCCATTTAAACGCCGCACTTGAACTAATGCAATCCTTTTGGCTCTACGAGTAATCCTTTGCGATTGAGCCATTGATTATGGCAAGCGCTCAAAAATGTTCTACGAAACGCTAACATTTAATCTTTTCATGACAAATTCTAGCCATACAAATGTCCTGCGCTGCGTGTCCTTCTTGGAAATGATACGATTTGTGTAGCATAAAGCGGCCGCCGCTATTTGAATTTTTGTTTAAATTTTCTTTTTAAATTTTCTGTTTTTTTTTTTCTTCTTCTCTTTTTTATTGTGTATGCGCCAAGCACTTTCAATCTAAATATTTATGCAATGCAGCCAGGACAATGCCGCATGCAACGCAACGCATTCAATCGATTCGAATCGATTCAAGTGGTTTGAATAAAGCAAAAGCAAGGCTATTATTGCAGCATTATTGAGCAAATAGCTGGAAGGGGAAAAGAAAAGGATTGAGGACGCCTACGAAACACGAAACAGTGTTGCAACCACAAACAAACATGCAGCGCAGCGCAGCGCATAAGTTGCAACAATGCCGTACAACATACAAATATCCTTTGATTGCCTTTGAGTGGCTGTCATTTGGAACAAACAGCTAAAACCGCGCATTGTACTCGAACTCATGGACACGAAGGACACAATAGACCACGTTTGAGCGTATGCAAGCGGGCCAAAAGTGTTTGGTCATTGTGTGCCTGTAGGTGTAGCCTTGCTGAATTGTACAAATATGCGCTTAATCCTTTCAGCAGGATCTATGTCGATAGAGTTTTTAATTGAGTGTATCTGAAAAGTTGTAAATGAGTTAATGAGCAAAATTCGACAGATGAACACTTGAAAGATGTATGTGTATGTGCAGGGGCTAACAAGAGTTCGCGACCGAACCCAAACCAGCTGCGAATTATAATTTCAATGAATAAAAAATCAAATTTTTATTCATTGAAAATTATAATTCGCAGCTGGTTTAAGATTTTTTTTAAATTATTTAATGAAATAACTGTAAACTATTGTTTGTACTTCAGAAGCAGAACAATACCCGCAACGCATGGCAATGGAACTCTCCTCTCCGCAATTTTGTTAGACCTTTCCGTTTGTGTGCAACTTGCAGCGCGTCGTTGCGCCAAAGGGTAATTACACTTTGTGATTTATTGCAACATAGGATGCGGCATAAAGTTCCTGCCACATGCTACAACTTTAACCCGATGCAACTGGTCAGGTCAGAATATGAACCAACAAACGATCGATCAACTCTGCTCTGCTGTGCTTCTCTACTGACTAATTCTTGCTTTTACTACATTCTGTCTGCCTGTCTGTCCGTCGGTTCGATGTGGGCCCTTGGCGCATGCGCCGCTGCAACGCATTGGAAGATACTATTTATTTGCATATACATTCGATATGTAGCGCAAAATGGGGCGTGCTGCCGCCTCCGCAGCCTGCACCGTTCCGGCACAAGGCGCAAGGCAAGTGTCTGTGACAACAACAACAACAACACACCGCAGATTGATGATGACGCTCGTCGATGTCCACATGCGATGGCATGTTGCAACTAAAATTCAAATCCAAGTCGTGTGCCTGCTTCACTCACAACTTCATTCAGCAGACATCGTGCGACATGCGCTACAAGTATCTACAGATTTGCATTAGTAATTTGTAGCGGCTATAAGCGTTTGCTTGTTGAGTTTGTAACGCATTTGAGCAGAGAGTTGACTAGTCATGTCTATCTGTCCGTCCGTCCGTCTCATATTTTATTTTTTGAATTTCGTAGCGTATTAAAATTTCGTTCATTATTTTTGTTTTCAATATTCGCTACTTACTCCTACTCAATTCATGCGGCGGCATCGCCGTCCTCTTCAACTTGAACTTCAATGTCGACGGCTGCCGCCTATGCGCGGAAGGCTCGCTCCGTCGCTCCGTCGCTCGCTCGCTCGCTGGCTGGCTGCATTGAATAAAATTAATTTTTGTTTTATGATCAAAATCCATATAATCCATCAAAGCGCATCTCAGACGCTTCATGTACGTGTTTGTGAATTTCAAAACTGGATTTTCGTTTTCTTTTGAAGTAGGCGATCCGCATTCAATGCGAACTGGAGATACTCCTAAGAGCGGGCCGGCCGACACTTCTTGCACTGACAACGAATTTGTAATTCGTTTAAGAAGTTGTCTTAGTTTCCGTTGTTTATAAACAAGTTTTTTTCTTCTTTTTTATTTATTTAATATATTTTATTTTTATTTTCAAGCAACATAAAGAAAATAAACTTCTTTGGTTAGAATATTTGGTGCTCAGCTGGACTTCAGACTTCGATTGGAAATGTTTTTTTATTGTTTATAAAATTTGTTGTAAGTACTAGCATCTCTAAAGAGAACAAGTGCAAGGCATAGTGTCGTGCTTGAACGACAGCTAGATACACTCTATGTGTCCGTCCGTACGTATGGCTTGGTTATAAACCACAGAAGAAGAAGTGACTTGCATACGGAAAAAATAGTTCACCACTTAAAATAGAGCAAACAGTGCGAAAAAGCGAGCACGAGAAGAGCAATTGACTATTTCACCACACCATGGTGAAATAAAAACGCCAAAAACGAAGTTCGACCCAATTGATATAGTTGCAGTTCAAATTTTTCTCTGTACGAACCCGAAACATTACACATCGATTCTTCTTCAATGTTAGAATCGAATGGTATCCATATTCAAAAATGATGCAATTTCTTTTGTTAACGAAGGCTTTTATCCAACTCAATATGAATATGTTTTGCAGCTACGTTGCTTGTTTTTCAACTTTTAGTTGGCTTGGTTCCAGACCTTAACATTACCAATCCTGCCGCATGGAACGAATATGGGTTTGATTGATTTGCCGAGAGATGGACGCAGGACATCCAATTGGTGTGAGCATTTTTCGGAATGGTGAACTGGCAAATATTTAAAAAATAACAAGGAAGTACGTGGAGACTACATGTAACACATCTGGAAGATGATTCCCGAAAGAATTCTTTCTTTGAGGCAACTGCACGATGGTGCTGGTGAACATCCCACTCTTTGATTCTCTCCACACCAAAGCCGTTCCCGTTTTCGTCTCGGTGCGTGCGCACATTTATTAACCCAAAGAGGTCAAAAGATGTTTCACTTAAAACAAAAAAGAATTTGTTTAGGCAAGTCAATGTCTTCAATACGTGCTCGATTGTCCTCATTTACGTTTTGCACCAATTAAGTTTATGTTCCCCCAAACTCTTTCGTCTATTCGAAATGTTGAACAGCGCAGTGCAGACGCAGGAATTTTAAGCACTGGACCCCAATAGGTCTCCAAATTTTCCGAAGAATCTTTCCCTAGAAATCATGGCCCATGCTTCTTCGCCACACAGCAGAACCGGGATTATCAGCGTTTTTTTTTTTGGTTAGATCTGACGATTTTGATGCTTGTCATTTCGGATCCTAGTTCTTCGCTCTGCCCTCATTCCCCACTAAGCCCTTAAGTTGAGCCTGCTTTTCAATTTCTGCGAGCACCTTGCTCACTCGCCGTTTCTTGTGTGCCGATGATGTCAATGTCATCCGAGAAGATCGGGACTAACGAACTGTGTATGTAAGAAAATTGGTGCAGCATTTACTCCAGCAATAAATGGAAAAAATTGCACGATAGCGCGTCACTTTCTCTCTAAAATCTCATTTGATATCAAAGGGCTCGGAGAGGTTTCTTACTATTCGAAATCTTTTTGGAACATTCGGGAAATATGTTCATATCGAAAGCGGTTTTATAATCTAAAAATAGATGATATGTTTCTGTCAAACTGGTGCAACATCTCCAAGATTTGTTTTGAACTGAAGCCGGACTGCATTCTTCTATGACGGCAGCTTTCATGTACTACAACACATCGAATCATGGCTCGTATAAAAGCTGCTGCATACTCCTAGCCAACTCTTCGACGGCAATATTTAATAACTTCGCTGGCAGCTCATTGGATCTCATTATTTTTCAACTTTTTAATAACCAATTCGGCCTTGTGATGTTCTTCTTTTCTAAATTTATAATTTTTCAAAGTCGCTCGCCCCCGAACGCGGGGTTTCACGCAGGAAGTGATACAATTTGAAGATTTTTACCAACATGATTCGATGACATTTGTGTTCTTCGTCTACATATTCTTCTAACAGCTTACATCTTCTGTGCTGGAGCTTCCTTGACCAACCATATGAGACAGAATTGGAATTCTTCAACCCCGGCCAAAAATCCTACCCAAATCCGTTTGAACCACTTTTTATCACATAATGTCATAATGTCATCACATAAACTCAATTGAGTAGTTGTCTTTATTCTTCGAACATGAGTTCTATTTCTAAGGAAAAACTAGATGTGCAAGCATACGGGGCCAACTCCTTCCAAACGGGTTTGATTTTCGAGTGCCTCAGCTTCAATATGCTCCAAGCTTCTGTGTTGGTTTTTTCAAGAACTTTGTCAACTTTTGTCGAAGCTCTCGCTCCAAGCACCAAAATCGTAGAAACTCTTTTATGGATCACAAAGTACAGGTTGGATGCTGTGTAAAAAGGAACATTCATACTGGAACAAGTTTATATTGGCATTCGATGCAAATTTCAACCATTCATGGATTGCATTCGGCTCGAGTTCCAGAATAAACACCGAAGATCATAATGAAACATGGAGGATGTACCTTTTTGGTTTAGGTCTGCCTGAAGCATTGGCGACTTAGTTTTATTGTCATGAAAGCCATAGAAGGTTTTGTACATAAACCTCCTAAAAGTTCGGTTAAAAATACTGTTTTTGACCAATTTCAACCAATTTTGATTCAATGAAGTTCGGCCAATTCTCAATCTGTCTTAGACTTTATAAAGCAAACCAAATTTCATTTGTTTCTATTACTTTTGGTGTGGCATACAAAATAACGTAACATGTGAAGCGCAACGGAGACACGTGTTTCGACATCCGCTCTGAAATCTCAACAGTCCGCTTGGTTGTAACAAAAAACGAAAGCTTCTTTTGATGCCACATAAGTGCTCTGGGTGAGACTATTAGTTAAATCTTTAAGCTTCAATTCTTATTTCATTTCTTTTGCCTCAAACCGAATCTGCCGAAGTGGATTTGTTTTCAATTCGTATATATTATATATCGCATACAGATTAGTACACCATGTGCCTCAGATACAAGCCATTGACTGTATTTCAGATTTGCTGATATCTTCATTGCTGCCACAGCGAGCCAAAAGCTCGTAAATCGCTGCCACAAATGTCAGTCGACGTCGTCGTCGTCGTTGTCGTCATCGTGTAGGGATGCGAGTTGCAGCAAAATATGTTCCAATTAGTGTTGTAGAAATGTGTCCTCGTCATCCTCATCCGCATCCTCATCCTCATCCTCATTGTCGTCATTCTCATAATTTTCATTTCTGGATTAGCGTTCATCATACACAAAGTCTGACATGGCGCCGCGTCAACTATTCGAGAGTTATTTCTGCTGTCAGCGGTACAACGGAATGATGCATGAAGTTACAAACGCCGAGTGATAACTTACCAAACACTTGAGTTCCCGAGTAAGAAGGAATGTTTTCACAAAATAAAATCCTCAAATTATATTTTTTTTTCGCCTGAAAATGCTGCATGCAAGTGCAAAAAGGCAACAACTTGGCTACTGTGTGTTGTTGTCCTACAACGAATTAATGGAGATAAAGTAAACATTTTCCAAATGGAAAATTCTTCAAGTGCGGTTGGCAACATTTCGTAGGCGGAAACGCTTCAATTTGGCAGTCGGCAGTGTGCAGCCGAGTTTATTTATGTTTCTCAAATTGCTAAGCAGCGGAAAAATTGCATCTATACCTCTCTTGGGATGGTATTTAAAATTTAAAATCTTCAACAATTTTATTCGAAACAAAAATCGAAGACAAACAGCTGCAGAAAATTTGCACCACATAAACTTTCGGCATGGAATCTCTCAAATCAAGGCAGTTAAATATTGTCTAACAATGAGCTCTCCTATCTTTAATGGGGTTTCTGGCGAAACTCTTAATAGTTGCTTAGAAATGTCGGCGCCCAACGTGGGGCCATATATATATTGCTTATTGAATAAGTTCGAATTTACACGCTACACAAGCAGCAGCAACCAAGAAAGCGCTGCATTGTTAAATGCATCTTGTTGCCCCTCGCGTTTGCGTTCGTAATATATGCAGATATACCCTACACAATAAGTTTATGGGTTTTTTTGAAGCTGGTAAACAAGCCGCAGAATCAATAATTCATAACGCTAATTAATAACGCCCAGTTTTTGTATGCGGCAAAGATGAAAGCCTCCTGAGGAGACAGCCAGCCAGCACGGCTGGCCGGCCGGCCAAAAAGGATAATTCACTTCGCTGCAACGTGGCGGTGGCTTATTGAAATTCAAATACGCGCCGGCGCAGTTTACTCGCTCGTTTTTCGGTTGTTATTCTGATTGCCCCATAGACGCCTTAGGTGTAAAAATAAATGTTTTGAGTAACAACTTTTTTTCTTCTGTCTGACCGCCTACTTCTTCGTCTCCACATCCACCTCCACCTCCTTCGCTGCGATTACCATGTCAGAGAGCGGCAGCTGTAACGCCCGCGCTCGCTCGTTGGCTTGTTTGGCTTTGGAACGTCTTGCGTTGCGTTGCGTTGCGTGCTAATCGCTGCCGCGCATTGCAATCAATCTGCGCATCTTTAACGCACAAATGTATCTCCTTCTCGAACCACTTCTTCGAGGCCTATAATTTGTACAAATATTTTTCGGGTGATTGATGCGCAGCAGAGCTGTTAGAAGAAGGCGCCCAACAACACATTTAAATACTCGAAAAAGAATATGAAAAAGAGTTAAACTAAAATAAAGAATGTATCTAAATTAAATGAAATAAAATACTGAAGCTGCATAAAAAGTATTAAAAAAAAAAAAAAAGAAGCAGCTGTTCCATGCCCCTCAAACGCTCAACACGGCTCCACAACAATTGTCAAACAATGCTCAAACAAACAAACAATCTAAGCTGAAACATTTATCGAAAAACGATTTCAGGCCTGCTGCGCACTATTATCCTTTTTTTTTTGGGCAGCGAATGCAGTGAAAGTTCTTCCGGCAGCGCAGCGAAAGGTGATTTTCGATTTCTTTATTTATTTTCTTGCTGCATATTTTAAATCCTTGCCTAGTGTGCCTGGGAAAAAAAGAATGGCATATAAAAGTAATTGAAAGGAGCAGAGCATATCTTCTGCATAGAAATCCAGTAGGGCAGCAGCGCATTGTTTCATTGAGTTGTAAAGTGTCAACTCTGACACTTTTCTCTCTCTCTCCATTGAAGACGCAGTCTTAGAACGAACTGGAGTTCATTGTTTTGGTGCGCCTTGTGTGCCCTTTGCCCTTTAATGTGTCAAAATATGGATTAAGCTGCTTTGTGCGCTTGTCATGCAAAGTGATTTATGTGTTTCACATGCTCAAAGGATCTCCAGAAAAAAAAAAAACGAAGAAAGTTTTAAGAATGTTCTTTGTTTGTGGGTTTTTTATTTTTTTTATACACTTCACAAAAAAACACGTTTGTACCGGGGTATATTAGATTTGTTTAAATGTCAAATTGTTTGTAACAGAGCGAGGGATGCATGGGAGCGAGAGCGGTTGAAGTATATCAGCAGGAATAGATGAGTTCGTCCTTATGGACGACTATGTGAAAGCAACATGCTCTGACTTAGAGCAGATTTCGTAGAAATAAACTTGCGATTTAGACGCTCTTTATGATGCACTGTTACAAGTTTATCTTCAAGTTGCACCATATCCCACTTGCATCTTAAATTTTTATGGAGCATAAATTACTATCTTCATCCGGGTGGCATATATTATTGGAATTCAAGCTAAACTAAACCACTATAAAATGTTTTTCTTACAAAACCACAGAAAGGCGAACAGATTTGTGTGAAGGCCATCCCTACTAATGGTCCAATATGGTCCTATATGCAATATTACATTAGATTTTAGGAAAGATACACCAATTGTGGCACTTAAAGCTAAAATAAGCAGAAAAATAAATAAAATAAAAAACTCAGAAAGCTATAGCAGGTTTTTATAGGTGTTGTAGCCCTTAGAGAAGGGTAAGCACGTTCGCTAATCACTACTGATTTGAAGTGAGAGTAGGAGATACTAAATATGCAAACTTGAAGGCTCCATGCTTTATAGTCTCCAAGTTTTTGATATACATAGCCAGACAGATGGACTTTTTGTAGGGAGGCAATCCCATTTTAGTGTTCCGATTTGGACCTCAATGGAAAATTTTATTAGAATTGACGTAAAGTAAATAGTATTCAGCATTTCTAGTAGAATTTTTTCATACAAAAACCATGAAAGGTGAGACAGATTGTATGGAAACTAAACCTAGAGTAAGGTAGCTCAAATTGGGAGTTTCTAGCTAAATTATTAACATCAATAAAACATTTTTCATACAAAAATTTAGAGTGAAGTGTAGATTACCAAGGTAAGTGCCGAACCCTCCTTTAGAAGGGTTCTGTAGAAGCAATAGGAAAAGCTAAATATCCAGACTTGAAGGCTACATCTTTTATAGTCTTCAAGTTTATTTAGTTCATACCAACTGCCAGATAGACGGACATGACTTTTTGTAGCGAGGCTAGCCGTTTGAATGGTGCAATTTTTTTAATCAAAACCCTAGAAAGGTAGTTGGAGGCTATTCCTTCTAGTGGTCCGTTTTAAACATAAATGAAATATTTTAGACGAAAATTTGGTTTCTCCAGCGAATTTGTCAGAATGAGGATTAAGTTATCATGGTAAGTGCCAATCACCTCTTAGAAATTGGGGATTAGCACCTGCTATATGGCCCAAGTCGTTTTACAGAGCACCTGGCTAGAGCCTCAAGGCATATAAGTACTTCTTGGGTTCTGTCATGCGTTATTTACATGTTTCTATGCAAACTAAGCCAACTTGGCTAAATTCCAGCGTAGGGTATACACAAATATTTAAAAAACAATGCCTTTCTTAATCGCACGAAAATCTTATGAGAGTGTATGGCTTGTCTGGAGACTAAGACACCATTGGTTCGGCACATTTTACGGCTCATATACCAAGAAGTGGCCGATTCATAGATGATCTTCAGTTGAATTAAATTTTTATGGCACTCGCCAGCGTATTTGCAAATAAAATAACTCAATTCATATAAAATTTTAGTACCTGTCGGCAAACAAGGCGCTAATCCTGCGAAAGGATATTTCCCGCGCGCTTAAGTCGAAGAACCAAATCAATTAGTTGGAAACAAAAATATTTACGATTTTAAGAAAATTGCGTGGACTGCGTCACATTTTAAATGAATTTCAGCCCGGCGACGCCTACCTGTGCGTCCTTCAAGTGCAGTTCAAGTGAAAAAAGGATCAGTATTTAAGGTTTTATGACTAACGCGTGCAAAGTTTTAGCTGAATGCAGAAATGTATCTCAACTCAGCTAATCTTTGTCATTCTTAAACGTTAATCGATGTTAATGGGTAACAGCTGCCAGGTTTTAGGTCGATTGACAAAATTTGACTGTGTTAGACTGCGAATTGAGCGGGTTTATAAGTCTTCAAATAATAAAATTATTTAATACACAAAAAATTTAAAAAAAAACTTCTACTAAAATGCTTCAACTTTGCGCAGTTCATCAATGTGATTCATCAAACTTCACCAATACTTGAGAATGGATTTTATTTACAATTAAATTTTTACCCAGCTCAACCCGATAAGAGATAACTTGTATCAGCACCAAAATTAATTAAAGTGCAAAACTTCTGCAATAAACTTCAAATGCTAAAATTTGAAGTTCTTCCATAGCTAAATGCTGAACTTCTGAACTACCGCAGACCCTGTAAGCCGGAAGTTCAATATTATTTCAGTTCCACTAAAATCTGAAACCTTTAGTTCATCACTAAAGCCATATCTCCCATGGATATAAAGCTTAAGAATAATGAATACAAGAATATCTTTAGAGAAAACTGTTTTTAATAGGAATCATGGATAGTACAGCAAAAGACTTGTTAGAGATCTTCTTGCATTGACAAAGTTTATGCATATTTTTGATATTAATTAAAAAATTTGAAGAGTACTTCACCATTTACCAAAAGCCTTGTTAATGAATCTTTTTAATGATCTGAAGTTGACTTAAACCAAAACAATTCAAAGGTTCCATCAAAAGCAGAACTGAAGCTCATAATGTAGTTTAGGAGAGCGAACCGATAAGTTACCGTACCGTACAAGAGCCTATTGGTTTTGTGCAAATGTATGTAACAGGTAGGAGTAATGATCGGAGGAAGGCCTTTAAAAGGGGTTGGCACATACATTAAACACTATTCTAAAAATGAAATAAAAGACACCAAATGTTCAAACTTGATAGATCTATCATTTAAGGTCTCCAAGTTCTTGTTGTTCATAAGGACATCTAGGCAGAAGGATATGTCTATATCGGCTTGATTTTGATGATGTGAAAAAGTGTCTCAAACTCTGTCCGAATCGGGAAAGAAGTGGTAAAAGCTTTGTAGACCCCTTTTCATAAAATAAAAAGATTTTTTTTATATGTTCGAAAAGTTGATATTTTTTCTTTGTGAAAATTCTTTGAACTTGAATTCTATTTCGCACAAAATTGCTTTCTACATACATAACCTCGATTCGCCTGCATATATGGTAAACTTCCAGAAGCAACTTATTACCAATTCAAAATTTTTCTCCAACAACAGTTTAACTATGAAAAGGCTCCATTGAAACCCATATTTTGAAATGTCCAGCACAAAATGTTTTGTTATTAATTAGAAGAGAAGCAATGGAGATGCTTTATGTTCCACAAAAAAATATGGAAACTTCAACCAATTAAAAAAAAAATAATGCTGAAGTGTTTCCGAATAGTTTTATTTGTATCTGATATTTAAAATTTTTACTAGAACCTATCTGGTTCTATGAAATTTAGTTGTGGTTCACCGCATGTTCAACGAATATGGAAAAAATTCAGTCGAAAACTTTGGCAAATATTTTTAAGACCCTTAATAGACAAATTTATAAAGTTTTAAATTCAGAAATTTTTGCATTCAGTTCCAAGATATTCAAATCACCAAAGAGCTAAAATTTGAACTTCATTTCTAATTGAAAGTCGATGTTCCATTGTCTTCTTTAAAGTGTTCTCCAATAATTAAAAGCTGAAAAAATTATAGCAACAATTCGAATGATTTTTTTTTTAAAGAATTATTTTGTATTTAAAATTTTCACAGACATCCAGAATGTTCTCCAATAAAAAAACTTCTTTCGAATCTCAAATTTTTGTATGAAAAAATTTAAATGACTTAATTTTTTTTTTTTTTTTGTAAAATAAATATTCACTGACTTCCAGAATGTTCTCCAACAATTAAAAGCTATAAAAAAATGAAAAAATTTCAAATTGTTTTTTAAGTCAAGATTCATTTTGTATTTAAAATATTTTTTTTTTTTTTTATTATTAATTATTTTTAATTGGCTTAATACATAATTTTATTTTTTTTTATACTGGTTTCAAAGTACTTAAATTATTTTTTTATTTTTAGAGTTCATTGTCTTCCATTTCTTATAGCCTAGGCACATCATTGTCTTCCTTATAAGTTATACAAAAAAAAAATTATCTTAAATCTAGAAAAAAAAAAAATTGGCTTAAACTAAAATTCGATATACAACTGAGGCACTTGGTTATCGCTAAAACAGTACAGATCAATATCTCCCTTATTAAGTTCCACAAACAAAAAAAATACATCACTGCAACATTTTACTATTTTACAAAAAAAAATAAAATTTAAAAAAATTTGACTAGATACAAAATCTACAAAACTAGACAACACATCCTACTGCTCCTGCCACAGTGAGATGTAGTCAAGTATTTCCTCATCATCGGGTGTGCAGTCTTCTTCGTCGAGATTGAAGTGTTCGTAGGGTTCAAATTTGAGCTGGAGATGTGTGGCGTGCTCCAACTGTTCGCTGGTGTTGCTGCTGCTGCTGGCATTTTGCATGTCCAGCGCGGGCAGCGGCTGCGGCAACGGTGATAGTTGTTGTGGTGCTGCCTCAAAGGTGCCGGAATCAAAGGACATGCTCGAATTGAAGGAGGATGTAGGCGAATGGCAGCTGACAGCTTGTTGCGATTCTAATTGCAGTTGTGTCTGTTGCTGCGGCATGACTCCAGTTGCTGTTGGTGGTGGCGAGTAGGCATTGAGCGAGATTGGTGTTAAAGGATGATTTGGATACTGTTGACGTGTGAGCTGTTGTTGTTGCTGCAAAGCCGTCAGCGCAGACAGCATCGAATTGTTACCAATTGGCGCTGCTGCACTGTAGTAGATGGCTTCGTTGTTGTTGTTGTTGCTGTTGCCATTCGGTGTAGCCGTTGCTGCATAGTTGCCCTCGAGTTGCTGCTGGTTTGCCAATTGATTCTTATTCAAATCCTCGACAATATCCTGCAAACGTTTTATATATTCGACAGCAATACGCAGTGTATCCACTTTGGAGATCTTCTTCTGCGGTCCACGTCCGCCGGTCTTGGTCAGATTGGAGATTATGGTTTGCGGTATATGCGAGCGGAGCCGTGCGAAGCTGTTGTTCACCTGCTTGACACGATTCCGTTCGCGTGCGTTGCGCCGTTGCACCGACTGTGACTGATCGACATTGTAGGGTGAAGTGGAACTGCTGCTCGAGTTGCTGGCGCTGGAGTAGTTGCCGGAGAGATTGTCGCTGAGTGCGTCTTGGTTGCTTCTTGGCGAATATTTGCGTGTTTTAATGCAGCCAAGGCCGGATTTGTTGTTGTTCTTATTCGATTGCGTTGTTGTTGTTGTTGTTGCTGGTGCAATATTTTGATAGCGAAACATTTTAGTCGCAGCAGAGTCGGAATACAGTTGTGAAGTATTTTCAATCATTTTTGTTGTTGTTGTTGCACTATTTGTAAAAATCAGGCTAGACATTTTGTTTACAGTTATTTATGCAAAAAAAAAAAAAACAACAAAAAAATACACACTTTACGGCACAGTGATTTTTTTTCTTTCAATTTTAATAATAAATTTTTTTTATTATTATTAAACGGTTTTTTTTTTTTTCAAAAAAAAATAAAAAAAAATGTTTTTTAATATTTTCGCACTTTTATTAAATTTGTTTTTGCGATTTTTCTTTGCGTTTCGATTTATTTTCTTTTCTTTTGGTTCGTAGGCGGCGTTTTGAACTTGATCGCTTGACACCTTGCACGAGAATGAGTCCCTTTCTCAAACACTCGCACGATTATAAGTTGAAAAGTTTTATATTTGCAGCTGAGCATAAAGTGGCTGAGTGAAATGAGCGCCGCGCGAGAGAATTTACCTGTGCCGGCAGCGCTGCGCAGCAATAAACAGTTGAACAGGTAGCCTGGCAGCGCAGCCAACATCGCAGCATAACCATAACAACAACAGCAACCACCGTACTTTAGCTGTGTCTGACGCAGGCCCTTCGCTGTCGCAGCGCTGCTTAAGAGTTGCGTAGCTGCATTTATTTTTTTTTTTTTTTTTTAAATTTGCACTCATTTCTATGCTATCTCACTTTTGCACATGTGCTTGTCTCAGGTGAGCTCAGCGCAAAATTCTTTCTCTTTTATTTTACTCACAGACAATCGATCGATCACTCATTTGCTTATCAGTAATGCTTGCTCGCTTTGGCGCATATCCTTGTTGTACTTTGCTATTTCGCTTGCACACAAAGCCGTAGTTAAAACTCTTCCCAGTTTATGAATTGGACTTCCTTTGCTTTTAAGTGCTCTTGAGTCTTTTTTTTTCATTTAGTTTTTATAATTCTCTGATTTGCTAAAAATTCTACTCAATTTATGCTTTTGTTGTTGTTGTTGCTTTTTAGAAATGAGCACATTTTGGAGATATTGAAATCGAGCCTTAAGTTCAAATATATCCTGTAGCCAAAATCTATCTGTTTGCATGAAAAAACAATTTTTAGAAACTATAAAAGTTAGAAACTTCGATTTATAGATTCTAACTGAATGAAAGTTAAATTTTTGGCGAATTCCCGGGATTTTTAACATTTTACTAATAATTAGACACATAAATTAGGGGTATGTAACTATTATTTATATGGTACTAGTCAGAGCTTACAGGATGAGAAGGATCAGAACATCAATCGTCGTACATTTTATTTTACTTGGGAATATTTTATATGTCTCATCGAAAAATTGCAAGTTTTGAAATATTTTATTATTATTTGAAATTTCTTAGATTTCTTTAACAGCTGCTCTAAAATCTAGAAGAATCCGCAGAAAAGGTTTATTGGACGACAGTCATTTTCTGGTTTAGCTTGGGAAAATTTTTACAAATTTCTATGCCGAAGGACTTTCCCAGTTTCCAAATTTTATGCACCACAATTGAAAAAAATATGTCAAATGGTTTTCTGCTAAATTTTGGAAGGCACGCATTGGGCTAATAACTGGAAATTTTTTATTTTTAAGCGTTCCTGCGAATTCCTGAATATTAATTTCTGTTATAAGGGATTTACTTGAGTAAATATTTCATACAAAGACTGTGTGTTTGATCCTTAGCATCGGATGCAGTGCTCCAGAGCTGTAGAATATATCTCCATACCGGCTTTATTATTGTCTTCTACTATCACAGCTTCTGCTGCAATCTGAAGTCTTGCTGAGATGATGGACAATTCCTTCTCCCAATGATTTGTATGAGGGCTATCCCTTTTAGTGTTTCGATCTGGACCTAAATAGCATAATTTATAAACTAATCCAAATGTGGTGTTCCCAGCAATAAAGTTTTTTCTTACAAAAATGTAGAATAAGGTGCATGTGTGGATGGTAAATGCTATCCCTTAGGGAGGTGGTTAGCGTGTTCAGTAAATACAAGTAATTTGAAGATTTTTTCTCTTAGAGTCTCCAAGATCTGGATTTTATACAGACAGCCAGACAGACGAATAAGTCTATATCGACTCGACTGTTGATGCTCCTCAAGAATATATAAACTTTATGCGATCTTTCTCTTTGTATTAATTTTGTATTGGAAATATCTTTCCAAGTCCATTTTTAAAAGATGCTTTCATGTATGGCTACCCACTCATCCCATTCAATATGTACGGCTTTATTTGTTGCTGTCCTATCTTCTTAGCTGTATCTCACGGATCTCTACTAAAAAATTGATGCAGAAATGTTCTTAAATTAAAATAAACTCCATGAATTTTTTTTGGATCAAAAATACGCCAGATGTATTGAAGCTCGTGGAGGGAATATCGACCCAAATCCATTTTTTATTTTCATTCTAGGCACCAAGAGGAGACTAACGCGCATTTTTAAAGCTTCTTTGGACTCCTAATCACACAATTTTCAGGACTATCTATAGTAGGTATGTAAGGTGCTACCCCATGCCGACTATCAACTGTTTTTATCGATGATCCACAAGATGGGACAAGCGCTTGCTGAGCGTTAGTTCTATTCTTACGAAAATTTGGTTAAATGATTCATAAAATATATCTCCATCTTAAGGCTTACATAGCACAATGAAGATCCGGTTGGGGGAATATAGACGCGACTTACAGGGCACGATTAGGATTAGCAGCAATAACTGAAAACCTGGCAGAGAAGCGAGTTAATAAAAACGTTTAAATTAGAAAGAACTTTGAGACTTTAATAATGCTTTAGCTATCTCCAATCTTTCAATGGAAGCCAAAGCATCGCCAGGACACATTTGTGCAATCTGCTGGATTTGCTTGTTGACAACTCAAATGTTTGCCTGACAATAAGGAAAATCAACAAAAATTCAATAAACGCATTAAATCCTTTCAATAAAACTGCAACTGCATACACCGCCAGCATGAAAGGATCACAGGACAAAGGCCACTTTTGTTTGACTCGCACAAAATTGGGAAAAAAGAAGTAAAACTCGAATTTGGCCAAAGTGATTTTTCACAAATGCTGCTGATGATGCTTCTTCTGCTGCTGCTGATGATGGCGGTGGTGAATATTTGAATATTTCTCGCACAAAGCCAGCCGCAGATGAAAGGACGACAACTTAAAAGGACAATGCAAGTGTTAATGATGCCAAAATAATGTGAAACCAAAGCCGACATTGTCGAAGTTTTTCACGACGTTGAGCGATTACAGTGCAAAAATGTGGAATGCAGAATCAAAGGATATGCGCAGCTCACACAAGATCGAGAGTGTACGAGAGAGCGAGAGAGTGAATGAGAAAATGGAGAAAGGGTGAAGTATTTCTACAATTGATTGGCGAATTGTCGTCATGCTTGAAAATTGATACGGCTTCTGCGCACAAAAATCGATGATATTTCAGAAAAAGACAACAAAAAATCGAAAAATAATGAAAAATTCACAAAAGAAAGAAATCAACGAACGAGTTGCTGAAGAAGCAGCAGAAAAATAGTTACACCTGGCCACAGGCGAAAAGTATCTGCAAAAGGGGAAAATTCGCATTTGAATGCGGCGGACATTTCAAACGGCGGGCGGAAGTTGCCGAATTTCTTTCGATTTTTTTTTTTCGTTGACAATTGCCAAAATTGAATTGAAAAACAGGAGCAGCGGCGGCGACAGCTGATGTTAGACTCTGTCGCTGAATTTGAAGTTGAATGCAGACTTCAGAATGCATGCAACACGAGTCTGCGTCTGTCTGACTCAATCAAGTCAGAGCGGCACATTCCGCAATTAAACGCAAGACAGTCGCGCACGCGCTTTTTTTTCTTTCAGTTTGGCGTGCCCTGCGCTGCATTCACGCATGCGCAGCAGCGCCACAAGAAGTTGTGATCTTGTTGATCGTTTAATTAGAGGAATATGTGAAATTGTTCGAACACCTTTCATTGTGACATCCTTTGCATAACTAAGTAGATCGCGGTGCACTGTCCTCGACACTGACAGAAGATGTATTTATGCTGCATGAAGCGATCATACGTCGTATCTACTGTATAAGCGGGTGCCACAACCTACTCCACCACCGCCACCACCATCGATCGCTACTGTTAAGGATTGTCGCAACGAAATGCAGCTCTTCTTCTGTCAGTTTCAAATATTATTAGAGCGGTTCGAAAGGTGGTCAGCAGGACATATAATATTACAGTTGATATATGCAAAAAATAGCCTCTATCAGCTCTGCTGATCGTGTGTGGATCTTGATTGTAATGAGTGGATATGAGGCTTAATATACCCCCATTCATAAAAAGGTTACTTGGGAAAGACTGCGGTACAGATGGCTTAAGAATCTTTTCCACGACTCCCTGCCAAATAATCGGGCATCATCGGTCCTTACCAATGTGGTATCACTCAGCCTGACACTAAAAGTAAGCCCTGAGTCGACACCTATTTACGTGGCTCAAAAGAAAAGTTCCATTGACATTTCAATAGACTTGTAGATTGGAGATGGAAATATAATTAATACAGCATAGTAAGGCTTAGATATGTCTTCTATGTTTCACAGTTTTAAACATGGCTTTTTGTATAGAATAAAATTTTTCTAATGATGCTTTTTTACAATACTTCTTCTCAATAACAACCAAACCACAAAAGAAATTTCCATGAAGCTCATTGACTAACTGCTCCATTTTTCATTTATTGTCACAGCTTATTATTAAACACTCCACCCTCGTATTATAAAAATGTTTACGTTTGCATTGCATGGAACTGCTACACGGCGCTAATGAATAGGGGCGTTCGTGAGTTGATTCCCAAATGTACAACGAAGTACATCACTGCTGAAAATCTTCAGAACACTAAGTTAATTAACACGAAATACGAATTGCTGACATGCCACAGCGTTGGCAGTTACTCAATTGCAATGGCGGAGGACAAAAAAGGACAAGAAAAGCAAACTTTGAAGAACATTTCTTAAAAAAAAATAATATTTATTTTATTTATAAGTTTTCAAAATATAAACTTTCGATTTTGAGCGTCATAAAGAAGAACGTTTTACCAGCAAAAGCCTGAAAATGTGGGTGGTGGGTCGAAGTGGATATACTTCTTAAAGCTTTCAAGAGGTTCAAGACGCACAAACATATGCCAAAAGATTGAGAGGATAAGAGCCTCCATATGTGTTGCAGTCTAAACCGAGCCTTTCTAAATTGCATCATCGAACAAGAATATATAAACATGTTGCTCCAAAGCAGGACTGAGTATTAACCCAGCAAAGACTACATTTGCCGACTTTTAACTGGAACAGAATTTATCAATGAAGTCAAAATTTACGCACCACGTGGAAGATTCACGAGGTAAGAATAGCTTGAGGTGCACTCACAAAATACTCCAATGGATGAATCTCATAATAGTCAGTCCTTTGGTGGCATACGGCGTGTAAGGCTAAACCAAAAGTAGCCAGCAAAGAACTGAATTCAGAGGTTAAGATGTATAACAGAAGAGAAGCTGTCCGAGAGCCTCTAAATCAAATGCCAATGCACCTTCACAACAACTTGGTAAAATTCAAAATTATAGACTGGGTACCTGACCACGCGGGTGTACCGGAAAATGAGCAAGTTGATAATTTGGCAAACAAGCCAGCATTCTCTGCCCCCAATGGTCTTGATTCGTTTTACAGACACGGAGCAGATACACTTAGGATTCTAGGCAAAACTGTGGAGGCATACGACCAGCTAAAAAGAGCTGTTAGGCCCTTACTGTAACAACGTATCTGAAATATGCAATGGAGCCAAGAAGAATGCTTTGAGAATGCCAACAGGTTTTCTGAATTGACATTGCAGACTCAAAAGAAGCTTCTGTAAAATAGGGCTCAAAAGTGGCAGCAGCTGTAACTACTGATTAGAAGTTGACAAAACCCCGATATATATCTTAGTGTATCGACCAGCTTTGACCTTAAACAGAAAAAAAATACTTCGACAATTACCAAGTGAAAAAGTTCGCCCATGCCAACAGTTTAGGTTTTCGAGAGAGCAAGGCATAGCACACCCACTAGTCAGAATTAAGAAAAAAAAATGTTGTGTTTTCTGGTTTTTAATAGAGGACCCTGAGGACCCATTAACTAATTAAAAGCCACTAATTCGATACAACAAAAATATTTCAATAAAACCTTGAAAATTATATGAAAACACGAAAGCAGTAAAGAATATTTTTGGACAAACTTTCCAATAATTAGGGCGGCAATAGACCAACCACTGTCCACGCTATGCTGCGAAATATTTTCAATTCGTGTCTTTTACCATCTTAAGTTCATATTGCAATTATTTCAGCATAGTAGATGGAGCTGTTATATGGTTATATAGCTTCATAAATGAAGGAGATGAATGAGGTTACACTGAAGCATGTTCCGAATTCCAAGAAGATGATGGAAACATGATTTTTTTTTTGAAAAGGGAGGAGAATTTTCACCTCATTTGAAGTCTGTTTGTCCATTAACTATGATTTTTTTTTTTGTTTCTAATGACAAACCTCCAGAGTCGATTTGCTATTCTCTTGTTTATGAGTTTGGATAGGCAGGAGTACAAGGATATTGGAGGTAAGTGTTTTGTCAAGGTTTGCTTTGATATTAAGAACTTTAAAATTTCGGAGAAAATATGAACAAACTGATCTGTATTTGATGGATGAATGAAGTTGCTTTAGCATTGGATGGGAAAGTCGGCGTATACCTCTGGTTCTAACTTTAAATTAAACTAAGTGCTAAGTGGAGTTCTAATATGTTGAGAGGTTCTTCTTCTGCTGATCGATGATCGCAGAATTTATATAGACTTCGAGCGTTAAAAAAGCTTTGTGGCTTATTAAGCAACACTTAACACTTGAACACTTTTGAATAGTTTTCTGGCTGAATGCATCTCAAACTTTTTTTTGAGAAACTCCCGCACAGAAGAAGAAAAAAAGAAACCAATAATCTAGATTGTAGAAACAAGATCGTTGGTGTTCAACCACTGAAAACCTCTTTCACTCTTTTTCTTTCTTTCTTTCTTTCTTTCTCTGTCTAACGAAAATAATGCTTAATGTCTCTCATTGATCCTGTTTGCTTATTTGTCTTTCTGTCTGTCCGTCCGTCCGTCTGTCTGTTGCTCGGTCAGTCAGCTACAATTCAATGTTCTCGAATATTGAAAAGCAGATGTTTTTATGTTGACCGCATCTAATGGTTCGTGCTACTGCGTTTCTTCTGTTTGACGATCGGTTGAGATCGTGATGAGAAGTTGTTGTTGTTGTTGCTGTTGCTGTTGCTGTTTTGGATGACGGCGCAGGAATATCAGCCACAGAAAAGCAGCAACAACAACTAATGTCTCGCTTAATGTCTAGCGCGCGCTATTCTGTCTGTCTGTCTATCTCTTTCTTTTGTATCTTGCAGATACTTGTACGCAAGTATCTAAAAATTCATTTAAACGCGCGTGCAACAGAGTGCTCCATCGCTACTTTTGCTGCGGGTAATGATAGACATCAGCTGGCTTTTATTGGAAGAAATCCCTCTGAGCCTAAAAAAACCTCAAAGGAGAAAAAATGGGGGAAAAAAAACCAAAGTTGAAAACCACAAAAACACACACAAATCGAAGACAGACAACAACAAACAAAGACAAAAGCTACATATTTTGACTTGTATTCGCTTGGCTGGGCTGACAGTGAACTTTCTGCGTCAAGTTCATTGCACAGACAGCGGCAAAGGTCGCGCAAACTTTGAGATACTTTGTGCAGATACTTACACAAATGACAAAAAAAAAAAAAAAAAAGATACAAGCAGTGCCTAGCAACGCATTTTCATTTATTTATTTTGTTTTTTTTTTTTTTTCTATTTTCTTTAATTTTCAAAATAATATTTGGCTTTGTTTTTCACTTTCAGCTTGCTGCAGTGCTTCAGCTTAGTATGCTAGCTCTTTCTTGCACTAGTCTAAGGCAACTATCTCTTTCTTAGCGGCTTACAAACCCCTCGCATCATATTATATGTTGCCTCTACATATATGTATCTACGTATCTCGTAAATACACCTGCCACGCGTCCGCGTTCAGCATGCTGTGTGTGTGTGTGTGTGCAGGCGCGCGCTGCATATAGCTCAAAGTGTGCAAGCGAGACAGCATAAGCGTTGCATAGCGCTTGCGCGAATGCTGCATTTAATTAAAATATTAACTACGAAAAAATGCATAATAAACGCGTTCAACGCGTTCGACACACTGCGAGGACTTCATGCAGATACATTTGCAGATACATCTACGCGTAAAAGGCAGACGGACAAAGGGACAGCTACGCCGTTCAACAAAGCGCTGCACGTGTGTGTCTGACTCGCTTTGTACCGCTGTCCAATAGTCCGTCCGTCTGTCTGTCTGTCTTAACTTAAAACTGAACTCGAACTTGTTTCAATAAACATTAAAAATATTTTTCCTTTTTCCCTTTTTTGTTGTTGTTGTTGTTGTTGAATTTGCCTACTTTCCTTGCACAAGTTAACAAGTTGCACTTGAACGCTTTGGCTCTTAATTTGTTTGCTGTTTTTTTTTTTTTTTGTACACTGCAGCCATGGTGTAGAAGAGTATATTAGATTTGTGGCAATGTTTGCAAAAGACAACAAAAGCCGCTTTTTTGTATACATGTCCGTCTGTCTGGAGGTGCTTTTGAGCTACAAGAACTTGGCGTCTATCTGAGTTAGAGCCTTCAAGTTAATATAATTAGATGCGCCTTTTTCTTCTTCAGTTTACTTGTATTCCAAGTGTGAGAAGAAGTCCCTAAGGGGGCATGGCAGCAACCGTATAAATCTAGGCCACCTTCTGTGTTTTTGTTGTTGTTAGTAATTAAGCTAGAAACACCAAATTTGTTCTTTCTTATGTAAAACATTATAAAATATTTTATTTTGATGCACATCGCAACGCTGGAAGAGGTTGCGCCCATACAGAACTGTTCCAACTTTCTGGATTGTTGGATGAAAAATAAAGGTTTTGCAAACTATAAGTCTTCAAGTTTCTATTCCCTCTATCCTCCTCTAAGACCTGCAATTCTAACAAAATATTCCATGTAGCTTCATGCCGCTTCACTAGAGGGCACTGTCTCCATTGAAATTTGTGCTTCCCCCTGGTTTTTGTAAGTAAAACAATTTGTTGTGGTTTAATTTAGCTCGAAATGTTCTCCAAACCTTCACACAACTTTTATCTCAAAATCGAGCAGCGTACTTTCTTTCAAGACTTAAGTTTGTGTGCAGGGTATTAAAGCTTCGTTTTCAACAAATTTTTGTATTGTTTTTTTTTTATTTTTTAAAAGTGTATCAAACCATGTCCGCTGAAATGGAGCGGAACTAGCAACTCTCAATGGTGAATGAGTAGTGGAAGGACATACAGGACATACGTAAGCATAAAACTTAAACTGAGCGGTTGGTGAAGCACGCGTCCAGAGCGGATATACGCTTCAAATCGAAACCAATTATGCATTTAATGAGCTAAACATTTGCCATAAAAAGGGTGGCACAACAATGGTAGGCGGCAGTAAAAAGAAGGTGACGAAGAGGCGTGAAATTGCGGAGGAAATACATCCCACAACAGTCTCCTCAAACTTAGCTGCGATCTTCAGTTCAACCTTGAAGAGTTTGAAATGTGTTCTGTAACGGTATTGGCAACACAGCGCCGTAGCTTCTTCAGTTAGACTCAGCCGACTGTGCCTAGAAACCAATCCGTAGGCATGCGAAGATCATTGATTGTATGAGACGTGTCACTAATTTTTGGTGTGCCTCAGTATTCCAATGTTACTTCAAAATATTCTACAGTCGAAAGAGAGGAATATTGGGGGGAAAAAACGGTGGCCGAAAGAAAAAGGAACAAGAAAAGAAGTAAGAAATGCGAGAGCTTGAAGATATTGAAGTGTTATGTCATAAAAACTCTAAAATTCTAACAAAAGGAAAATGGAAATCTTTTACAGATGCACTGATATAGCTGAGAATCTAAAGAAGTAACTTTTCTGGTGAATTTCTAACCATCATTCGTCATCTTGGTTTTCTTGAATTTATGTTGTTTGTATTTATGAAAATTTGAAGGCTTTATCCAGAAAGGTCACCAAGATCTGGATTTTCATATGACCAGCCTTGTTTAGCTCAAAATTTCTGCTGCAATTTGAAAAGGTTTTACGGCTATTTTTAAGGTCTCCATAATTTTTTAAATTGTAAAAAATTCTTGTAGGTATAAAGAATCCAAATATTCTTATTGAAAAAAAGGATGCTTTTTGGTCGAAAAAATTAAATCAAAATTTTGTTCGGTTGTTTTGGATCAAATTTGTAGTTTTTTTATTTTTAGCTGCACAGTTCGGAAGCCTTATCCATTTTGCGCAAAACTTCTTGGTGCAAATTTGTGCAAACTCAAAGCTGAAAATCTTAGAAATTTTTCTTCTTTCAAACTTTCCTTAAATGTCCTTCGGTTTGCGTTTGTTTGCAAACATTTCCGATTGTTTTTTGGTTTTCCTAATTTATTTCTTCTGTTTTTTTTTTTAGTTCATCAGTAAAATCGCATTTGTTTGCAATTTCCGAAAATTCTTTTCCATTTTTTTTCACAATGTTTTGTTGAAATTCTGGTCAGGACATCATTTCGAACTGCTCAGGTTACAATGGAAAAGGAAAAGAAAAATAAATTTCCATAAAACAAAACGCATTTGTTTACATGTAAATAGTCGCAAGAAAAAACCGCAGCAGCCGCCGCCAACGCCGTCATAGTCCTTTCATACAGACCAAACAGGCACAGGATCTCAAATCAGTGCAAACAAACCTTGTGTAAACCTTCGAAAATCAGCTTCTCGCTTCTGTTGATATTGTTTTCCGAAATGTGTTTGTGCCTTTGAAATTTGATGCTCGGTGATGTTCGCTCGCCAGCGGATATAGCCAAGTCAGGACGCAACAATTTAAATACGATCACGCCTAAGTCGACTGACTCTGGCCACAACCACAACTTACATGTCCAGTCGCATGTAATGCCTTTGTCGGGCAGCTCAGGATTAGGCCGCATTTAAATAATGCTGAGCTGTTGCTGTTGCAAACTAGATTAACGCTTTATCAAGAATGTGATCTAAGCTGCGGACTGAACTGCTTTGCTTTCCACAGCTAATTTCCACAAACAATGGCAATCTTAAGCTAAATGAAAGGACAAAGGATAATGTTCTTGTACCGCCTCAAAGATTAGATCACAACTTAGAGATCGTTCGTTCATGTGTGTAATCTCGCATATATGTATATGCTTTATATATGTGTGTATGGAGATTTCGGCATGCATAATGATGATGGTGACCACCCGCACGTCTGCGTTTTGATCAATATTAATCATATATCATGATAAAAGCGATAGCACAACTTAAGAAGTTCTATAAGACTAAGATAAAACATAAAAGTTGCGTTCATAGATTCACAGCGCATCGTCCGGTACGAACAGTTGAAGAGATGCTTCGTTAAAGTCACAGAAGACTAACTACAACAAAAGCGGAAACACTTCCAAAAACATCATCAAAATAATCTTAATCTGAATACCAGACGAAATGGCCGACAGAACTGCTAAAGAAGGTGCACTTTCCCCTCTTATAACTTCACCAAATTATCACCCAGAAGACACTATTTATTACATCAACCAGCAACATTATACTTCTCACCGAGAAACATCAAATTGGTACAAATTAGTTAACCCTTAGAGACTTACAACTCAACATTAGCTGACTTAAATTTCTTCCGATGAAATATATCAGACTTCGCCTTGTTCGTACCAAACTATCACACGATTACTTGTGCAAAATATTGGAGCAGCATTTTTTGCAATTGGAACCACTGTGCAACGGCAGAAATTTTCTACTTGATACAAACTTCGGCTGCTTAGACTACTCACTGCACACCGATCCGGCGCTAAAGCCCAGTCTTCCGTCTGTTAGTCCGTCCGTACAGACCCATAATTTATTTTACAATAGTCGTCCGTCGATTGCATGTTAATTCATTCATTCTCAGTCTAAATGTAAAATCTTTTCATCTATCATATATCTCCCTAAACCTCACTAAAGTTCTCCACCGCTCTCTGTTTTGATCATCGCGAAGCATAAACTCTGCACTTGATTAGCTCAGCTCGTATGTTAATTCAAATGATTTCGGCGCAACAATCTGGAATGACTTAATTTTCAGGCATGTTCCATGTTTATGGGTTTACAGCGATGCACACGAACGCGTTTATCCTTTGCAAGGCGCTCTGGCGGCAGCGGCAGCAGCAGCAGCAGTTTACTGAATGACTTCAGCAGATAGTGCAACAATGTTGCATCTATGCTAACGAGTTGCTCACCTTATGCCGCTAATTCGAAGTCGTATTTTATAAAGTTATACGCGGTGGCACACAAGGACACTTGAAGAATATTCAGAAGAAAAAAAACACACATCTTACTTTATTATTTGTGTTGCATTTTAAAAGCCTCTGCTCTGGAACACTTTAGTCTGTGTCGGAATCTGCTCTTAACAATCGGAGCGAATATTTTTGGAGCGAACTACAAAACTCCACTCCATCTCGAGGGCAGCCAAGAATAGGAAAATTGATTACTACCGCCGAGTTGTGGTTGATTTGGATGAGCACAGTTAGTAGACCTTGCTTTGGAAGTCTCCGAGGTGCGTGAAGAATTTAGTTGAACTGAAGGAGCCACGTTCTTCAAATCTCTAAAGAGACGAGACAAGAACTTTCACTTTCACTGAGAGATCAATTTTCGGAGAGTTTAGCAAGGTTTTGCCTCGCAATTGCACTACTAAATCCTTGGAATACCTAAAAGCTGAGCAACTAATTGCCAAAAAATGGGAAAGTTCACAAATCATGGATCAAAAATATCATAGAATCTGTGTTCAGTAGCTTCAGTACACATCGCTACGCCTTGAGGTACTTTGACCGATTTGTGTGCAAGTTTCTTTAAACAATCTGTACAGATTTTTATGTTGTTTCCCCACATGGACTTAACTCTGGCAACAAGTTTTGAATCTTTTAAAAAATCCTCGAAGGAAGTTAAATAGCCTGCCATAGCAGAAGTACTTCCTAAAGCTATATGAAATAATTAATCAATGTCCTACATTTGGAGAGAATTTGGATAGACAGCCTGCAACAGCCTGCTTTAGCTCAGTGGGTAGAGCGTCGACTTTGTAAGTTGTAGGTCCTGGGTTCAATTCTCACAAGTGGAGCTTCTTTCGGCAACGGAGTTAGATTGCTTCTGTTTAGTGGATCAGTCGAGGCAAAAAATGACATCAGCGTCTAAAGCAGGTCCACGAAAACCTTTATTACATCGCAGCTAAGTGAAGCAAGGATGTAGAACGCATAGAAGACAGTTTACTACAGACAGCTGACTTTGTGCTGCATTGTAGTTGTCTAACGGGAATGTTTCTCCTTCTTCGGGGCGGCTTTGGGCGTTGCTGTAAATGAATATTCATAGGCATGCTGCAACATTGACACAGACTGACGAAGCAGGAGTGCATAAAAAGGATTGCACATGTCGCCTGGCACCTTTCGTTCTGTCTTGTTGTTTTGATTTCACATTCGATCGCGATCGAATCATGCAGACATACTTGTAGATAAACAGGATCAACGGCAACGCATGCGATTAGAATACTTCGGCATTTATCTGTGTCTAACCCGAATGCACACAAACTGCGAAAGGCTTGTCAGAACGAACACCTTTCGTCGGTGGCAGATGCATTCTTTTGCTTTTGCTTTTGCTGCTTGGCTCTGATTGCATTTGCTTGCCACGCACGCGCATAGACTCACCTTTTCGTCCTTTGCTAGATTTGCTGTAAGTTGAAGCTCATGGGTCACGCTTAAAGTTTCAAAACAAAAAAAAAAAGTAAGAAACAGGGAAAAGATGTAATGAAAAAAGAAAAGCAGAAAACGACGGACAAATACTTTTTCAAACGCCGCTCAACGCCGTAAACTCAAACTTAATCAAATGTCGCTTCGCCTTGAGATTATTTGAGAAATAAAATAAAGAAATTCTCAAACTAAAAAATAACAAACTTCAAGGGTTACCCACGTTTTGAACAGCAGCTGATTGTGTTACCAATAAACTATAAAATCGAATCGGAAGTGTGCCACGTACGCCTTGCGTTGCCGTCGTCTTGCCGCGAGTGTTGTCTTGCTGCGCTGCCTACTTAGTTCAATGTTTGCTCGTATTCCATGCGCTCGCTTATCAGACACATCCTTTTTCTGTTCCTTTTTTCATGAAACAACGATGTCTTCAACTTATCTATGTATCGAGGCATATGTATCTAGCGTTTCTGTTTGCATGTCCTGTCACCTTTAGCGTTCCTTGCCAACCTTTGACTGTGCTGTGCTTTGTTTGCGTTTTGCTGCTTTGAGTCCTTACACTATTTGCACAGCTTAAATGAATGTTGTACCCGGTTCTCGCCTATATTTTAAGCCTTTAACAAATTTAATTAAACTAAATCAAATTTAAGGAGAGTCAAGCGCATATACTGCAGAAGCGACAATCAGGTCCTTAAGAACAGGAGACAATTGGAGACCAAATAAAGTGTTGTTGGCTCTTGTTGTAGACGACATGACATTCTTCATAACACTTTTTGCCATAATAAGTGTCAAAAAATCTTCAAAGAAAATGCTTCGTTGAATATTTCGACCACAGAAGTCCATTGCATCCGCCACCTCCAAAATCTGTTGTTGTTCGTGGAGAAATAAAAATCATTTGTAACTACTTGCAATTTTTTTTTGATTTTGATGAATTGTTGGAAGATTTTTTGTTGTAGGGTGTCATTAGACGGAGACACCAATCCCGCTCAAGTGGTGAAGTAATGCAAAAGCAAGCTCGACCAAACAAATGAGAGATCGATCGCTTACAATCTCTTACAAAATATTCAATTATGCATCATTTTTTCGTTTTACGAATATAAAAACCGATAAGCATAGGCATTATAGGCAATTTGTTGTAATTGAAAATTAAAGTGTCAGCCTGTGGCATTCATTAAACATAAAGAAGAAGAAAAAGGACCGAAAGACGGGCGGACGGATGTACGGACGAACGCATTCATACAAAGCAGAAAAATTCAACAGTTGACAATTTGTTGGAACCGAAGCTTCAATACGCTTTAAACAATATTAATAAAATTTATTCAGTTAGCAGACCAAGCGGGTGCTTCAATTTGGGTCAATTGAGTAAACGATTTGTGGAACGCAACCTTTCTATTGTGTACACATATATTCGAAGTTCTTGAATAGTATTTAAATTGGACAACATTTGAAAATGAGTGAATTTTCTTTTAATAAACAATTTTGAAAACAAATCCATTCAAATGGAATCTCCGATCTCTGCTTAGCTTTGTTGCCTGAAATATTCCAACAAAGCGAATATACCCTGCTTTCAAATCGATACAAACTTTTCATACCATATGCGTAGGGTGTACACACACAAAAAAAAAAAAAGAAGAGAAATAAAAGCCCGAATCTCAGCAGTGCCCGAGCTGGCCTTGTATGCAACCCAGTCGCTCAGACCACAGCCCACAGTTTGCGACCGACCGACCGACCGACCGACCAGGTTTGTTGGCTATGCGTAAGGCCTGCCGCACCAACAGCGCCCTCAAAGCCAACTTGTTGATCCGATAAAGCGCGGCGTCGCTTACAAAACTGATCCTTGCTTACATTTAACTGATATGCAAATTTTTTTGTTTTCGCTCAACTCTGTTAAAGGAATTTGTTGCTTGCAACTAGCGACTCGCCTAAAAGACAGCACGACACAGCAGAAAATAACAAGAAGAAGAAGAATAAGAAGAAGACGAAGAAAACTAAATAAATATTTTAAATTAGCGTTAGTGCTGCAGCGATTAAAGTATGCCAGGGTCTTCAGGGTTGTAGATTATCGCAGTTTGGCGATCATCGTCATCATCCTCATCTCGAGCGTCATCGTACTCCACGTCGTTCGAGTGATCTCATGAAGGCGACTTCGACTGCGAAGCGATCGATCGATCGATCGATCGTTCATCTGATGTGTTGTCGTATCGCATCTTGGCGGCTGGCTGCGTATTTGTTTTTAAAATTTACAACTTTGGCAGACATTTTAATAACATTTCTGCTGAATTTAATGCGCAACGCTTGTCGTCAGCTTGGCGACGAGCTGCGAGAAAATTGAACTGCAATCGATCAAATGTGCCGTCGAGTCACAGAACAAGCGCACACAACTGGGTGTCAGTTTATGGCGTTGCTTGTGTTATTAAAAATTAAAAATATACAAAAAAAAAGTCTTAAATAAATGTGCTTCTTCTTTTCCTTTTTTTTTTTTTTTTTTAATATATAAAATGAAATTGTTTTCTGTTTTCTGGTGCTTTGACAGAAAACATGACAGAAGAACTAATTTACGAAATACGCACAAAAATAAAACAATGAACCGCAACAGCAACAATGTCTGCTTAATCGATTAATCGCTTCAGATTTGCACAAAACAATAAGCCTAAACGACAATCAGCAGGAAGGAGCAGAAGGAGCTCTTAATAAACTTGTAGCAACTTCATTTAATTTTATCACTCGCTCGCCTGATCCTTCGTGATATATTACAGCTAAACGTTTAACAAATTATGTTGCGATTGTTAAATGAAATAAAAAAAAAAGGAGCATCTTAAGCGATGCCTTAATGCTCAGAGGTCAGCCGCTGCATAAAAACGTCGCTGCTGGTGGCAAAAGCAGCGACAAAAAGCCGCACGGAACTCCCAGAATTAGCGTTTGTCCTTGGCCAGTGAGAGCAACTTAATTTTCATACGTGTATGCGGCATAAAGTGAAACAATGGATTAAGCTCGAATTGAAATGAATGGCACCGCGAATGGCCGATGCCGATGCCGAGCAATAATAAAAGTTAAAAATTTTGTTTCCCAATAAACGCACAACGAACCACAAAACTTAAAAAAAAAAACCAATGCAGATCCTACGTTTCCTTTTTTACAGTATTTTTTGCGTTGAGCACTTTCGATACACTTCATGCAAAGTGTTGGAATGGGTAGTTTAGTTTGCACAGCTATGAGTGCATCATCTTCCTTCTGATCCGATCGAGTGTGCACTGCTCAAGCTTGTTCGTACAAAACAAAAAAGCAAGACAAAACACTTTCCTAATTCAATCTTCTGCGCCACAAGGACCTTTTGGGCGAATAACAATAAAGGAGCCCAAGTTGACAACATTTTAGCCAGTATTGATCGCTCTCTCTCTCTCTCTCTCTCTATCTCTCTGGAAGCTTATAAGCCGTATACTGGATGTTTGGATCAAGGATTCTACAAGCAGCTGGTGATATTGCAGTCAGGAGAAAGCAGAAATCTTTACCAAAACTTTGGAGATCAGATTTTTACCGTTTCAACTGATATCAGACTTCTCGAGAGGTTTGGTTCAAGCACATCTGGAGTCTCTTTTTATTAAATGTCATCCTGCAGCAGTAAAGGCAGCATATTAAGAAGGAAGATATTTTAGCTAACAGAATGCTTCCTAATAGAGCATATTTTAATTTTTATTAACTGAGGAGTGTATAAATGCTTCCATTTTACCGAATTTAAATTTTAAGACATTTTATTATTTTCTCCTTCTTTCAAAATATATTGTAGAGCAGTTTTTTTCGTAGTAGTATGGGATCAACATCATCATCATCTGCAATGATGCTCTTTTGGCTGTTGTTGTTGTTGATCCAATTACTGTTTGCGTTGTTGCAATAAATTCGTTTATCGCCCAAAAAAAATCATTTAGCGATCGGGCGATCATTTCGTAAAGATTAAGTGATTGGAGAGTTTTATGGGCGCGCGATTTGGATGGCTCAGAAAAAAACCAAACCAAACAAAATAAAAAACAAGAAAAAGGAGTTTAAAGAAGTTTTCTCGTAGGGGATCTTACAAATTGATTGAGTTATGTAATTGGAAATGAATGTGCACAGTAGTCAGTGAATTAAGAGGGCTGCGGTGGCTTATATACTATATACATATGGATATATATTCTGTATATATATTGCGATTTAATTAAAAATGCTAAATGCATAAAGGATGCAAGGATCAGTTTGACGGACTGACTGACTGGTCGAATACTTGAGCTTCAATGAAGCACAAAGCCAAACTGAATGCAAGCAAGCAAACCGTTTGCGAATTGTTTTTGGTGGAGCATGATGCCACGCATCGAAGCACATCATAAATCACACAAAAGTCACGCATGACAACTGCTATACCTCACCTTGCCCGTCTGCCTGCCTGCCTGCCTGCGCGCTAGTCACACGCAAACATTTGCAGTTGCACTTGTTGTCGCTGGTCGGTTGCAGCAGGAGCAACTCCTGCCTGGCAGTTCATCGCTACCGCAGACGCTGAGTGCATCAATGGCATGGATGCACGCATCAACAGTAGACATCAGCGATGTTGTCGTCTCTGGAAGTTGAACTGCGAACTGCTGACGTGCGCACAATGCGTGCGCATAATTCAGAGAGCACCAACGCCGCCGCCGCCGCCGCCGCCGCCAACCAGCTTCATAGCCTTCGTCACTGCCATTCAACATTCACCATTCACCATCCACCATCCACCATACAGCGTTTAGCATGTTCCATGTCTGTACATTGCATGGCATGACTGTGCGTGCCAGCTTCCTGTGGATCAACTGTGCATGGCGCAGCCAGCACTACTACTCCGAAACTCCTTTGATAAGTCAATCATGCCAAGTGAAAGAGTTTTGTGCATTTCATGCCAAGTGCAACACTTCAAAGCTTCAATATTAACGCGTTGTGTCGAATTTCTGTGCACAAGCTGACGCATTTGTTTGTTTTGAAGTGTTTTTGCACCCAACTGACGTTCGGCGATTGTCCGCCTGAAGTTTATTTGCATATCACTGCACTTGGAGAACAATAAAAGTTTTGAACAGTGCATTGTGTATTTGGGTTCGATGAAGTTATTATTGTGCTCCACTCGTATAAAAGGTCCTCTTCTGGTCCGGTTTGCTACATGTGGCAGCAATGTTTCATTGAAGCAACTCACTACATCTCTCACGTTCTCTCTCGCGTTTTGATTCCAGTAACTGCTTTTGTTTAAAGTTATGCCAAGCAAATTGTTTTAAATTGTTAACATTTCTAGCTATTGGAGTTATCGCGCTGAAGCGGACATCTTTTAGTTGTAGATGAATTACTGTTCAAGCTTAAACATTATTTCTATATCCGGCTCGAAGGACCAAATGTTGAAGCATGTGCTATATACGCAACTGAATAAGCCACATAGCTCGAAACGGATCGCTGCGAAAACTTGTTTAAAATAGTCTGAGGCCACTGAAAGAGGTTACACTAAAAGCTCGAGTATACATTAGTAGGCATAGTACAACCTGTAACAGAGATCAACGTCAGACAAGCTAAACCTTAACCAATTGTAACTCGAATTTGAGCGACAGTCATACAGTCAGATCAATCAGTTTTAATGCAGATTGCAAGGCGACAACTTGCTGTGCTCCAAATATTTTTAGCACTTCATTAAATTGTAATTTGAAGGTGCGATCGTGTCACTTAGAGGCTCATTACCCGCTACAAAGTGTTGCGCGCGTTTGATGCTATCACAAAAGGCGACCGACCGACCGACCGACCGACCGACCGACCGACCAACACACTCACCAACCAAGGCAGCAAGTAGGGTGAGATTGCACAGCGATCTTCATGCGATCACTTGTAAATGAGTGTTCATTACCAATTTAGCTCACATTTTGGTTGTTCGTCTTTTTTGTTCCGCCTGCTTGCAAACAATTTAATTAAAATACAAATTTTTGTATCTGACGCCGACTTCGAGTAAGAAACGAAGAAGATCACAGAAACGATCTCAACGACGGCGGCACTTGTAACTGCAATTGTTGCAAGTTGTCTCTGTGCAAGGTCCTCCACAAGTGCTTCTTTAAGCTCAACAGCTACTGCCGCCTGATGTTGATCAATGATGCCAAGCGTAGTCGTTGCAGTTTGTGTCGCTTGGCAAATCTTCTTTGGCTGATCTTGATTGTATGTGAGTATGTGTGTGCGTGTGTGTGTGTGTGTGTGTGGGTATATACAAGTTCTTCTGCACTTCACTAAGCGCACATCCGCAGGGAGGCCAATCAGACGACGCTTAGTACGTTGATCATACAAGATCAGTGAGATCAGTGAGCGCACACTGCGACAAAGTTGTGCCAAGCAGTAAAGGAATTAACTATAAGCATTCTAGCCGACTATATAATACGCTGCTGCACAATATTTCAAAAGTAGTCAAGCGGAGGAGAAGCTACTTCCGAAGTTTTTCACATCGAACTGGAGCAGCACTAAATATGACAAAAATTAGTAGTCGGAGCTGTGCTAAGTCAAGTTGGATTCAGTTTGGAGCGGGATTATGTCTAAATATCTGAAGTTGAAACTCCAATAACAGCACCTGCAAGTTCTATCACTAAAATCGAATTTAATACGTTACAAGTTAGGCTAAAAATGATTAATACATTACTTTGACATAACACTGTGTAGGGTATCAATAAAGCGGGCGCATTCTGTCTGAACATTTGCCCATTCGTTGTGCTTTGTACGAGTATCCAACTGTTCTGTCCGTCTGTCCGTCTGTCAGTCCATTTGTAATATGCAATGCACTACACTATATATATATATATATATATATATATCTATATATGGTACTATATCTCTCGTTGTCATCGTGTCAGTTAGTGTTGCATATTATTAATTGGATGTTCTTGTTGCCGTTCTTCATGTTATTACAGATCAATAATTGCGATAGAATTTATGTGTTAATTTGTCTCGGCATCATTCTTTACGGGCAGGCGTATGATTTATAGATAAACTTTTTATATACATATATAAATCGGATAATTATATTGCAATCGCTTATCAGTTCACATTGAGTCCAGACAGCTTAGCTCATTAAAATCGTTTATCGATTAAGCAGCGATTAGCTTTGGCGTTGTTGGCAACAAAGATCGATTGTTACATGCTTCCCGATCGGATATCGAAGTAGTACACTGTGCAAATTTTTAGTTTAATAAATTTATGTACCGTTATTATATAAATGCGCCACACGACTTACAGCGTGTTGTACTGTTACATGCAACTTTCTGTTAAAAACAGCCAACTGCGCTTTTAGTTTAGTTTAACATGAACCGCAGCTGCTGACTTGTTTCTTTTTGTTTTGTTTCAGCTATTTCGCGAGTTAAGAGCTAACGAACAGTGGTTAGCTAAATCGTTAAGGGCATTGTCATAGGAATTTTGCGCTGTGTAAGCACGTTTCTAAATACTTGTGTGTGTGTGTGTGTGTGTATAAATGTTTGCGTGTTGAACGCATGTCCAGGCTTTAGCAAGTCTTGTGAACAATTTGTAGCAATCGACATAATCATTTTTGCTCGCTTGCACTTGTATTGCAATTTGTATTGTCAGCATAATTAAATTGACGCTTAGCATTCCGAAGCCGAAGCCGATGCCGCTGCCAGCGCGCTGAACTGATCTGTGTTCAGATCAGATCGGCTTTAATACATACTATATACACACATACATGTATCTGTAGTCAATGGAAGGCAGCGCACTCTGCTGACATTGACACGCGACGCGTTCCACTGGGCTGTGTTGTGTTGCGCTGACTTATCTTTGCCGCACATCATTAGCAGGCGCACTAGCAGCCCAGCCGCAGCTAGTCCTGCTGCCAAAAAGTGGCATTGAGGCTAGAACCGCCAACATACCCACTCCCTCAGTCACTCTAAGCATTGCACAATGGAGACAATGGCAACGCTGCAGCCTAATTACAAACGATTAAACACTTGTTCCAAGCCAAGCCGAAGTGGCTGCTACTTCGAACGCCAAAGCCACCCAAAGGCGGCTGTGGCTGTGGCGGCGGCGGCGGTTGCGTTCAAAAGCATTTCAAGCGCTGAGCTATTTTGCTATTTGCGACAATTGTGCACTGTGCAATGCGCTACAGCAATTTTATGCGGCTATATGAACTATGCATGCTGCGGCGCTCCATACAGCCCGACTAGGCCTGCCTGCCTGCCGGCCTATCTTAATGCATTGCCGGTATTTATGAAGCACAAGGACGCATATAGCTTTAAATAATTATGGTACATAGTAGCGCAAAAAACTTCATGAATTGTTTGCGCTTGCATGCCTGCAGCCGCTGTATCTTTCCTGCTGCATCTGTAAGTCCTAATTGTATTCGCTCTGCATTTAGTCCGAGTATCTTTAATGGCAATCAATGACAATTGTTGTTAAGCGCTTTCAATTAACGTGTAAAAGCAATTTTCTGCCAATAGCTGCCACTGAGTACGCATATGAATATGCGATATTTAGTCAGGAATTTCAAAATAAAGCAAATATTCACAAAGGATGTCATTGAAAATGGCAATAATTATTGCAAATACTTATTAAGGATATGCACAACATTTGCTTTGGTCTCATTTCAAATTAATTAATTTCTTAATTTCATAAAAGATTTCATTTAACTTTAATTGAAGCTCATAAAAATAAAATTCGGAGAATACTTAATTATTTTAAAAAAAATAAAAACCTCAACACTTGAGTCCTTGAAGAAACGCCTCTTGTGAGAATCAAAACCACGACCTCCAACTTCCAAAGTCGACGCTCTACACACTGAGCTAAAGAGTCTATTGCGGGAAGTCTCTCCAAATTAATAGATGTAGGACATTGATTAATTATTTCATATAGCTTTAGGAAGTACTTTTGCTATGGCAGGCTATTGGAATCCACATTAACTTCCTTCGAGAAGTTTTTCAAAAGATTCAAAACTTCTTCGACGCTGAAATGGAAATAGAAACATTTTTTGTCACTCGCGACTTTTTGCTGTTTCGATGGCAAATAAATGGAAAGCAAGTAAAAAGCATCCGTGAAAAGGAACAAGTGAATAAGATGAAGGTTAGTAGTGCAGTGTTGCCAGACTTATATCCAAGTGGGGAAAGAACCGCGAATCGCACATAAAAATCTGTACAGATTGCTTAGCCGCAATCCAGAATGTGTGTGTGTGTATATGTGTAGGAAAAGGAGAAAAATGAGAATCCAAAATTGTTTTTCAATTGTTTATAGGTGATATTTCAACCAATATACCATGCTCTGTAGCGTATAAAGAAACTTGCACATAAATCGGTCAATGTATCTGAAGGCGTAACAATGTCTTCCCATAATATTTTTGATCCATGATTTGTGAACTTTCCCATTTGTTGGCAATTAGTTGCTCAGCTTTTAGGTACTTTAAGGATTTAGTAGTGCCATTGCGAGGCAAAACCTTTCTAAGCTCTCTGAAAAGTAAAATTTCTTGTCGTGTTTAAAATTTTATTTGAAATGTTTTAATTTAAGAAAATAAAGTTTTAACTCGTAGACTCTCGTCTCTTTAGAGATTTGAAGAACGTGGGTGGCCCCTTTAGTTCATCTAAATTCTTCATAAAGAAAGCACAAAGACTGAACCTCGGAGACTTCCAATGCGAGATCTAGTAACTGTTTCTTATCCAAATCAACCACAACTCGGCGGTGGTAATAAATTTTCTGATTCTTAGCTGCCTTCGAGATGATGTGGAGTTTAAGTGTTTGGACTAACACACAATGATCACCGTTGTTGCCAAATGTGTGACAAATTTGTGATCCAAAAAGCTAACGGTTTCTTAACTCTGAAATTTACATAAACTTTTTATGTTGAATTTCTTCTCCACTTCAGTTCAGTTTCTACTCCACTACGCCTCATCAATTACAAACCTAAAACCCTCCGCCAGCAATTTTTTTAACAGCATACTCACTTGATTCTATTTACATGCGCATGACTGTACGCTAAATAGAAATGTGAGAAGACAAAAATTTTACGACTCTACAAAGCTACTGGAACGTTTTGCATTTGAGATAATTTCCTGTGGAACTGAACTCCATTTCTCAGCTATCGTTTAATAGCTCAATTAGTGGAGGACGATCGAATCAAATCGACTACTGCAGAGCTTTTTCACCTCATTTACCGAGCTCAGCTGCAGACAAGTTTTAATAACGTTTATAATTAAAAAAAAAAATAAAAAAAAAAATAGATCGTAAAGTTTCCTACATTGTCTTCAAACACTTCGCAGAAGACTGGAAATTTTGTTACTGAACGCGTTTATGGATTTTTAATGAAGCTGCAGAATAGGACTTCGCCTTTTTGATCTCAAGCGCAACATAAAAACGAGAGAGAAAATGTGTTGCACTTCTGCAATTCAAAATTAATTTTTTTTCAGCTGCAATTTCACAGAATTTCGACTGGGCGACATAAGCGCCAGTCCTTGAAACCTGAAAACCACTGACATGCGCTAATTTGGGAATTTAATTTAGGCTAATATCGAGTCTATAGACTGATTGATGGACTGTATAGAGCCAGAGCAGCACATTAGAAGCAGCGAAGGCGTAACGCACGGCGTCGCAAAAAAAATGAAGCAAATATTTGACCGTGCGTCTTCACACCTTGCTAAGAGATGATGCCATATAAACATACTCGATACACAATATTCCGTCGAATCCTATTAGTGGCAATTTTAAGCTGATTTACGCAGCAGCATGTTCCAATTAAAGTGCGAAAATGTGCCAAGTGAGCCTCTTAAAAACTCATTAATCACTCGCTTAACTATGTTCGATGAGGAGGAAGGACCGACCAAGTCTCGAACATCAGCTTCATCGAAAGGTGCTAAAATCAGACGCTGAACTCGAACTAACGACATTGTCGTCGTTGTTGGCATATAGCGTGCAGGCAGCGGCGGCGGGCAGAGGGCGGAGGGCGTGGCAACAGTATCGATTTCAAATGCGAATTGCAAAAACACAAAAGGTGCGAACTAATTTACACCTCAGACGTGCAACAAGAGTGACGCGCCGTCCATCCATCCATCCATCCGTCCGTCCGCCCGTTCGTCCTGCTTAAAGACTGCGCTTCGATTCGATTTTAAATCTTTTTTGCACTGCACTGTTTCTATGAATTTCACGCCTACTTCGTGACTCTCGACAGACCGACCACTAAGCGTGTTCTTCTTTTTTTTTTTTGTGCTTCTTTCATTGAGTAAAGCAGTTAAGCAAGGGCGCCAGAGGTGCGTTCGATGGATGGTGCATTAAATCCTGCCGCTTGTAAAGGCAATTTATCAAATATTAATTTCAGTTTACGCCATTGCATTGCTAGAAACCGCCATCTAGCGGCAAACATCTTAAACAAAATTCGCTCATTATTTTATTTGTTGTTATTATTCGTCGTCGTCCTGTTCAACTTTAATTTATGTGCCTCGAATTATTCAACGACCACACGTAATAAATTTCTAAAGCGCTGCCAAAAAATGTCAAAAATCGAAACCGAAAAGGCTACAAAAAAATCCATGTGAAAGAATTAGGCTGTAGCCGAAGCATGCATACACTACACAATACATACATGTGGAAAAAAATTAAATATTTCGAGATACAGCAATTGAGCCTACTTTGTCATTGGTGTGAAGGCGCTTGAGCCACTGCTGCTGGAAATATTTGTAGCCAGTGCAGATTATAGGCTCTTCACATGACTCCTTTGCTGGTTAATATAACGGTAATCTGATTTCGAGCATAGTTTTGCATTTTCAGTATGAGATGAACATTGGAATCGGCAGAGGAATACCATAAGTTCAGGAAATTATAGTATAAGTCCAGGAAGCTAAGGATAAGTTGACTCCAAGACTGCAGGAGCCAGTTAAAAATTGTTATCGGTGAGGTAAGCCCCTCTGGACGCCACTTACTGCCAGCATTCGTCCAAGAGATATTTTTTCTCGAATAATTCAGAAAGATTTCCCGGCTTTCCAGGAATTATAGTAGTCACAGCACACTTCATTGTGAGGGCAAGTGCTGGCTATGAACCATGGTGTCAGGCGATTCGCAGTACCACAGTCCACTAATCTGTAGAAGCAATTAATCTGGCATGTCAGAGAGTTCAATATTCAAAAAGCGATAATGCTCGCTGCTCGACAATAACTCGAAACAAATTCTGTTGGAAGCCTATATGCGAAGATTATCCAACGAAACCATCGCAATCAATCTCTTAACCATATCATATAACAAATAGAAGAGCAAGCAGACCTTTTAGTTCGGAAAGATCGGATGGAGCAACATGTTCGAGTGTTACAGCGAACAGGTTGGGATTGGCACTAATGATTGATGCTCTGAGCATAGCGAAGATTCTCGAAGATTTCGAAGTCTGGCATTCATAAAAATAATTGGAAATTTCGCCAATCATTGTTGCCAACAACCGCAAATTATTGTAGGGTATTATTTGAATGAAAGCTAAATTGAAATGCTTTGCTGCTTGTGATATACTAAAAGTGATCGATGGCGGAATAGAGTAGTACTTTGAAGAAGCAGCCAAGCCAAATGTCAAGCCATGTTCGGTGTCTTCACTGTACTGCCTTGCGTTGCTGTCAATCATTCAATGAAATAATCAATGAAATGATCAAAAGTTGCAACGATCCGAACCGAACCGATCCGATCCAATCGATCGATCGATCGATCGTTACACTTTTGATTGCCGAGAAATTAAAACGTTACGCTTTTGACGCAATTCCAAAACTCAAATTGACAGCTCCGCATAGTTTTCAATTGATTAGCGAATTCCGGGATGAGACGCCTGAAGCGCAGGGCAAGCATTTAACAGCTTCCTTGTACATACTACGACGCTGAAGTCTGCAAGCCTTGAAGTTTGCAGAGACGAAATCAATCAATCAATTGGGCAGCTTCAGGTTTTTTTTTGTTTTTTGTTAAGTTTTTTCTATCTGTCATCAAATGCGCACAAAAACTATGTCTGCACGGCATAACGTGCGCAGCGAACGAGCAGGTTTGCAGCGCAATCCAATAATGTTTTATTTAATACGCGAAGAGGCGAAGAAATTGAAATAAAAATAAAAAATAATTTAAGCTTTGTTGTATGCGAAATTTGGTATACACTACGCACAGGAATTTAGGACTTTTTCATATAAAGTGAAGCGAAGCAGTTTTAACTTCAAACAATATTTTGAAGCATAAACATTCTCCGTTTGGACACTGCAAAAGTTCTGATTCTACTGTCAAACATTTCAACAAACTGTCTACACACCTCTGTAGCACACAGTTACAGGGTATTCAAATTATAAAAAAAAAAAAATTGCATTTGTCGAAATACAAATCAATAAAAATTCTAAAATTTATTCTGCAGCAACGGCAGCGACAGCTTCAACAGCTACAAAAGCCCGCAGGATAATTGCACACAGTGCAAGTAAGCCTATAAAGGAACTTGGCGTTCGCCAATGCAGCCACAGCCTTCAACGTGCAACACGCCCGCGCAGCATTTGCCTAAATAAAAGTTTATGATTTCGCATTTTGCTTTTATTAAATTGTTTTAATTTATTACTCGATGCGAGGCGATGATGAAAAAATGATGCCACGCCATGCCAGCCATGCCAGGCCACAATTCCAATTCGAGTTTTAGGCACGTAGACGTAGTGTATATAATTAACACCTCAACACCTTCACTGAGAGCCATTTTCCAAGAAACGCGCGTGCGTCGAGAGTTTGATGATGACAATCTGCAGCATGCCAGGTCCTCTTCGATGGCTGCAGTTCAGCTTCAAACAGACTTCAGATACTTTTTTCATTTTTTTTTTTCAAAGCTACTCCAATCTCAGCTTGAATTGTTTTATTTCGCCTAACGCAATAACAAATATTTATACTTTTTGCGATAAATGTTTGCCTTGGTTAATAAAGCGATTTGTTATATTCGTGGCTCATAATTTATATGAACGCAAATTGGATTACTGCAAAGGGTCATCGCTGCCAGTAATGCATGGTGTATGCATATAGCAAACAACTCGGTCCATCCGTCTGATCTGAACTGAACTTATTGTGAAGGCGTTGAGTTGTGGCTTGTGTGCCAGAAGTGCCGCAGGTGACTGAAGAGCAAATAAAAAATTAAAATAAAAATAAAATGCGCTGCAAATCACATCTCCTTTGGCAGAAATTTAAACATGAAGATTTACAATGCAAGATTTTTTTTTTTTTTTTTTTTTTAATAGAAGTCTTCTTTGTGGAAAAACTTCAGCGGTAATTGCTGCATTGAGGCTCTAGATTAATTCGGTACAAGAAGAACTCGGCCAATCTAGCAGTTTGTATGTGCATGGAACTGTGCAGTGCTCAAAAGCTACTGAAGCATCAGCTATTAGAAGGTGAAACATACTGATTTAAATGCGGCTTACTTTGGACACAACTTTCGAATCTCCCTTGTTAAAGATGACTGGCTCACAGTCTGCCAAAAACTAAGCCGAGAACTACTTCAATGAGGTCTGCGTTCGACAATTTTCGAACAAGATCTCTTCTTAAAGGGAATAAACAAACAACTTTTGATCCGGCAAATAGTCACGACTGTTTGAGTACTCAATGTAGTCAATTAGCAACCCCTTCATTAGGAGCAGAACGCTTCCACGGCTTTAGTAGAAAATTTCTTCAGCAACGGTATCCTGAGCTTAGGCAGATAAATCGAATACAAATCAGCAGATATTATGTCAGAGGCTGCTTCCGGATTGTTCATCACCACCGGAGATACCATATTCATAAATTGTTTCTCTTCCTAGCGACAGAAAAGAGACTCGGTCTTGAAGCAGACGAAGCTAATAACAACTGTATGGCTCTGAAACACGGCAACTCAGAAGATTATGTCAAAATTAACAATCTTCTGATGGAATACATCCTACGCCACTACCCGTACATACAAGTGATGCTACTCGCTTACATCGATGACATCGTTATCATCGGCACGCAGGAACGGCGAGTCAGCAAGGCGTTCTCAGAGATTGAAGAACAGTCTCGGCTTATGGGTTTAGAAACAGAAAGAAAACTTTTGAGAGACGATGTGCAATGCATGATGGATGGCACAGGATGGTTTGTGCCGAGGCAGGAGATATAGAAATGGAGACAGTACACAGTGTCATAATAGCAGGTGCTCTATCGGCGGGAAATCAATGGGTTCAACATCAACTATAAAATCTTGATACAGAAAGTCTCCAAACTAAAATTCTAATCGAAATTCCAATAATTCAGAAATATGAAATTACGACTTTTTCTAGGCTCAACTACTTATAACAACCTACAACTTCATACGAACCGCTTATTTAGGCGAACTTGTTTGCATCTCATCTTCACATTTCACACGCTTAAAGCGCGCTTGAAGCACTTTGAAAAAAAAAAAACCAAAACTCAGATCGAACCGACAACTTTGAGTGATGCCGACAAGCATAGCCAATTCGCATTTAGATGCAGTTAACTGAAAGCTTCTGAGCGTTTATTTTTCATGGTTAAACAAAATCCAAACCAACATCCAACGATCCACGGTTCCATTCATGCGTATGTCAGTCTGTCAGTCAGCCATTGAAGCGCACAGCATGACAACTGGCGATGTGATCCTGTCTCAGCATGTTGGGCTAACTTTTGGCTACCAACCATGCCACGCCATGCCATGCCATTCGATGTCGTATGTTAAACTGTCGCTCAAGGCTAAAACGCAATTAAACAAATTACAATCTGTCCACCTCGCCAAAATTTCACTCACCTTTCCGGAGTGCATCACAGTAGCAATCCAAACCAAGCAGCATGGATTAGCAAATGCGGCGCATTTGCTTGGAATTTTTCATTTTCACGCCGAGCTGTTGTTGTCTCTGGAAGTGAATTATTTAATTGTTACCGAACGACTTAATTATTTTTGGTCTTTCGTGAGAGAAAAAACCCCAAAAAGAAGTGGAAGTCTGTAACTGCTCAAAAGCAGAAATGCAACAAGTGTGCCTAACGGGTTCCACCCGAATTCGCGTGACCAGCGCAGCCCACGTTACTCCGTTGCACCGTTGCAGGCGCATCTGACGCTATTTGGTGTTTTGCAGGCATTCATAGCCCCAGGACTTGTAATGAATGTCGACGTTGTATATCATTTGGATTTTTATTTCGCTTTAAACAGATTTGGTTTGGAGAAGGAGGCACAAATGTTAAAGAGGCAAGTCTTCAGCTTAAGTTATGAGCTCAGCTCAGCAATTTGTGTCGACGCAACAATGAAGACAGCTTAGAGAAAAAAGGTGAGGTGAAACTGCTATCACCAATGCGGATGAAGTGATACAGAATCCACATAGTTTTTTTTTTTTTTTTGCCGATGCTATTTTGAAGATTAAAAAATCTTTATGAAGAGCTACAAATTTTTCCCACCGACTCTTCTTCTGTACGAAAGTCGTTCACTCCTAACTGTTGCTGCTTAAATTACTTTACTTAAATCTTCATTGGAGCAGAGCTTCCCCGTTGGAGAACAGTTTCTCTGTAGGGAAATAGCTTCTCCATTCGGAAATTGCGGCTCCATTGCGAAGATGCTTCTCCGTTGGTCTTGGCATATATCTCCAAACAAAACTATTTCATTTCATTATTTCTGTGTGACATTAGCTCCAAAGCAAATCAAATCAAAAGTGAAGGCGCCAGTCAAAAAAATGGTCTCATCGAATGCAGTGACAAGCGGATAATCCCTATTTCAGTTACTAGATCAATGAATTTTACTCATTTTTCTTCGCTGCGACCATCCATCAGAAGAAAAAAAAAAAAAAAAATATTTTTTCTTCTTCTGATTTCAATTCATGGGCTTCGATTGCAACCTGTTCTCAATGGTGGTCAAGTGGCTTTAATCGTCTTGTGTTGCAAAGTGAGCGTGATCAAAATTGAGCGACACTAAGCCGCTTTGGGATCCGATTAGGCAGTCAATGCCTGTCAACGGAAAAGTGGGCCGAATTCAAGTGCATCGCAACGCTGAGTAGTATTCGTATTCGTATGCGAAGCTGTGTGCCTTATTATCAGCTTTTTAGCTCGGTTTCACTCGGTGATGACTGCGATGCGACCGACGACTTTGATATGGTCAAGTGTTGACAGTTTATCGCGCATAATTTCGTGTAGATACATTTGTATCTTTTGATTGACGCACTGATATAGCTGCTGCTGCTGCTGCTGCTGATGATGATGCTGTTCGACAACAACAACAACAGCAACAACAACGAAAAACGCGTGTTGCACCTTTTTATGCATTTTGTTATTGTCTTTCTTGTTGTTGAGCGTTTCACGTGAAAACGCTGCCAAGTGCAGATGCATTTCTTCTGCGTTTTTTTTTTTTCTTCTTTCTTTTTTTTTCTTTAATGTTGTATCCTGTGCAGCGCAACGCTCAAGGCATCTCCAGTCTTGATACGACTACGCATACAAATGCAGGAAATAAGGAACTAAAATGTGGTTCCTGTTTTCTGATTGTTTTTTTTTTTTTCTGTTGGCAGCAGATGTTTTTGCGGCACACGTAGCTATCAGTTTTTCCCCCTCAAATGTTAAATTTGAAACTTCGCCAAAACAAAAAAAGGACTAAATGCCCCAAAACGAAAATTAATCACACTCAAGGCGAGTGTTGCATATCCTTGCAGCACAAATACTGGCTTAATGAAGTCATGTCGGGAAGTGCTTCATGCAATTCATAAGAAAATCCACTTCAGCTTAAATGTCAATCGTATTGTTTGCTGTTAAAAAGGACCTCTGACCTCTGGAAGAACTCGCCGCTCGCGCCAAAATGCTGCAATGATCTGACAAGCCGATTTGCTCGCACCTTAAAATACAAAACTTAATTACCTTTTGAGCTGCGGCGAGAAAAAAAAATGGAAAAATTAAGCAGAATAAGACACATCTAAGGACCCTGACCGACCGACTTGCCGTAGATACCGCTCGATGTAGCACGCCCACCTACAACTACAATTCGTGCAAAAAGCAAACAAAGCATCGGAGTTATGCCACAAAACCCACAAAGAACCGTCAGCCTTCATCAGTGCAAACAAAAGAGGACACTTCAGAGGACGCAGAATTCTTCAGTTGACAACAATGTCACAGAAAAGTTGGCCGAAATCGAAATTCTGCGCATCTTGACCATTGTCTATTCGAACAATGGCTCGGACAATGCAAGTCGAAAGACGCGCGTGCACAGATGTCCTGTCAAAGGACAATAGCTACAAACAACAAACAGCAGCATTAAGTAGTGAAAAGTCATAATGCAGTTACTTTCTATTCATTATGCTGATCCACTGGGATCTCTTGCAGCTATGGGCGTTACAGGGCGTTCCTTGTTCTATTGAGTGTGTAAAGAGTTAAAAAAGGAAACATAGCCTTAATTCCCGTGCTAAAGCGTTATTAAGCCGACTCACAATGGAGAACAATTGAAAGAGGCTAAGGCTACTGTATAATACTTTTTTTTTCTTTCAAGTCTAAACAGGACCACATATAGCTGAGCTGAGGACCACATGCGCTTCCAATCCAATTCAATTGGCTCAACCAAAATAAGAACCATGAGCTAAATAATCGTATTGAGCGCAATCTTCAACGGTGAAGACTCATAGAGAAGTCGCTGAGGCATTTACTGACGATTTACAAAACCGATTCACGCCCAAGTGTTGTGCAGAACACGGCAGTACATCTGGCAGCTGAACTATTTCAAGTTTAAGCCATCTCAGCCAGCAGCTTAGTTTGTGTGTAATAATTCTTCATTCTTCACTTTCCACCTCGGCAGAAATATGTTCGAATGGGTGAAATTGCATCACATAACCATTTCATATTGCAATTCGTTTAGTTGAGATGCCTACGCCCTCGCCACATGACACACCATAGAGTACCAAAATTTCGAGCACCCTCTCCGTTATTTATAGTTCGCAAGAACTACTCTGTGCGTTGTATGATAATTTGGAACTTTTCGCCAGCAAGCATTCACCAATATGATTCTATAAAACGATTTGAACATATTCGCAGGGTCGCCAGAGTTTATGTGATGAGACACGGAAAGAAAGCCGCGATGTTTCTCCGCCTTGCTATCGCTAGCCATTGTCTTGGCTGAAGAGCCAGGCATGGCTTCTTTCTATCCCGCACGTCAAAAAAAAAAAATGTTCACGCTCAAATTTAGTTAACATTTGAAGACATTTAAAACTTGGTTGCTCTTCTTTAAAAGTTTGAAGAAAGCCACATTCTCAGACCATCTCGCTGCGCGTTTAAGTTTTTAGCAATTTGAAACACTTCAACTAGCTACTTGGGAATGGCTGAACTCCGCTTGCTGACTAAGAAAGAAATGCATCAATTAGTATATAATAAAATTCAATTAAATTTCAGCACTATAACTTCAGCTATTTAGTAACTTGGCACTGAACACCAAGTCATGCAGTGAGCACAAAAAAAATAAGGATTTCGAGAGAGATCGGAACATGACTCAGCGAAGTACGTCGTCAAGCGGTAGGTGTGAACAGAAGTACAGCAGCGTTTAGCACATTTATCGACAACAAGTGTATTGCGCCGCATATCCTTTTTCTCTTATTTAAGCCATTTGAATGTACACAAGTGGAAACAATGTGCAGAAGCGAAGAAGCGGCGGCGTACAAGTGATTGACTTACTGAGAGGACGAACAAGAAACTCGAATGCATTAATTGAGAAATAAATGGAAATGTGCGGCATTCGTTAGCACTTTGCGGTTACTAACAAGGATAACAAAACGCAAACGACTCCGGTCAAGTCGAGTCGAGTCGAGGACGCAAATTACAAATAACTGGCAGCGTTAAGCGAAAACAAGAACAAGACGACGTCGACGACGACGACGACGGCGCAGATCAAAGTCCTCTCAACTCATGTTGCACTTGTTGCGAGCCATACGACGGCAACATTGTAAGTCCTGGAATTCTGAAATGCAATATAACTGAGCTGATTATTGCGCGTCATAAACGCGTCGACCGACCACGACTTGTAGGGCGACGTCTCTACGAAGTATTCCACGAAATTAACGCAAAGTATTTGGAAGCCAGCAGAGCTCTACTGAAACCCTTTCGCGCAGGACACTCGTTGTTTGTGCAACTCGTTGTAGGTGGAACAAGTCAGGTATTCCGATGCCATCCAACCAACAGCTCAGCGAGCGCACAGCAGGCGAAACAATTCGTCGGCGTCGCCTGTTTTGAGTTGCATTTAAGGACCTTTCACGCGAATCAAGGACGTCTGCGCTCAATTACAACGCTTCATAAGTAATATCTTTCGTAAAGATCTCGCAAGTCGATTATTTTATTGGTCTTTCTCCATTTGATTATTTTCACTGAGCTAAAGCAATGCTTATTGTTTGTATACGCGGTAAAGACGACATTTTAAATACCCTTTAGAACATTTAAACCATTTACTAAGTCTCTAGATCCACTTTTAAAAACTGTGAACTGAAAATCGTGTTTTTGTAGTTTTTTGGAAACTTATTCAAAATCCTTGGAGTCTGTTAAGCCGATTTCTTCGCCATGTCACTTATTTCGCAGTTCATCAGCTAAAGTTTCGTTCAAGCCAACGCATTACAAACTGTTTGATAAATTCATAAAACTCTGCGCGAAACGAAACGTGCAGCGTACAATTGTAAAACCAAAGAGAAATGCTTTCGAAATAAAGCAATAAATTCTGAATAAGATTTTTTGATGCCGAAGATATGGGCGTCAACGCTGCTTTATAAACAGTGACAGTCGCCACAGCGTTCAAACTGGGCGTGGCACTACCTAATTTATGATTTAATTATTGTTTTCTTCCTAAACAAATGCGAGATGTTTGCTTGTTGTTAGAACAAGTGATTAGCTATGATCTAATCGCATGGAGTAAGGTCCCCCGCAGATAGTTCTGCGTTGCATATCTTCCAATTTGAAAGACAAAATCAGTAGAAATGCCGCCAAATTACAAGAGTGAAAAGTGTTCATATGGACTTATAAACGCTTTAAACGCTGTCATCAATTATAGAAGTACAACCACGGCCGGCACCCTCGCCTCGGTGCTCCTCTTCTTGGTTTATTATTTAAGTGCTGCGGATGCATAAATCGCTGCAGCAGCAGAAAAAAAGAAGAATCTCCAATTATCTTATGCAATCGTATTGACAGCATCATCAGCAGCAGCAGCATCCACTACTGCTTCTGTGGTGAATGATGCTTCTGATGCAATGCAATGCCGATGCTGCTGATGCTGCTGCCCACGTCAAGAAGCTCTGCTCTGCTCTGATTGTTGCAGTATAACTCATAAATAGTTATATCGTATCTAGTTATATGTTTCTTTTCCTTTCGTTTGTGCTTGCTGCTGCTGTTGTTGTTGTTGTTGTTTTTTGGTAACTTGTTAACTAAATATACAGATATGATACACAGAGCATGCAGAACCCGAAGAACATCCAAACGACCAACAACCTCATCGATGCAAAATACTTCAAAACAAACGAATCTCAGCGCAGTCTTCAGTCTTCAAGTTGTCCTTCTACTGCAAATCGTTCGATATGTTTCGTCCGCTTAATCGAATCCGTTAGTAAACGAGTTGTCTTCATCAAAATCAACAGCGAATATGGCTGGAGGAGCGTTCCATCTTCAACTTGAAGATTTTGTGGCTTGTAGCAGGCAGTTAAATGCGTTCGCTCGTTCGCCCGTTCATTCATTTCCCTCTCAGACTTCAAAGATACACAATGCAATAATAAATTGAATGACATTCATAAATAAACAACAATAATAAAGAGTCCAACAACAACAACAACACCAATAACTTTAAGGAAGTAAGTTACATACAAAGTTTTATATAATATATATAGTCGCATATGCACCATCAAATAATCTCGAACAGTTGAGAAATGTTCAGGAAGAAATTTTAAGAAAAATTGCTAATAAATGGATCAAATGAATAAAGGATCTGTAAACATTTCTGACAAAGGAAATTTAGAGACAGCTCTTGTCGAAATCCGGAACAGAACTCTGTATATCTGAGCTAGTATTCTAAAGTCAACACTTCGTAACTGAAATACAGGAAGTGTTCCTGAAGAAAATGATCCGCCCCTCATACGAACGATAAACAAAGTTGGTCATATCCATTTCGGTACAGAGATAAAATTTGGTATACATGGTAAAGAGAGCCGCTGAAGTAAGATCCATTGGACAGGTGTGAAAAGTTTGGCTTCAGTAATAATTGAAACACTATTTGCAAGGCAAACTTAGGGAAGACATTTTTGCATTAAAAAGATTTAATTTTATTGTATTTTACATTTTCTACGATTTAAATAGAATTTAAAACTTGAAAATGCTAACAAAACGAAAAACAAAACTTTTGCAGCCACCCAAAATATGCGAAAACAGATCCACACACACACACATGCATACATGTGCATGTATTTCTAAGCTGATGTCACCGCAGAGAGTGCGAAATTTTTGTTTTTGGTTCTCAATACACATACATACACGTGAATACAAATTGCATTGGAAATAGCAAAAGTAAAAATGCCACCCCTTCCACTGTTAACACAACAACAACAAAGATTAATTAATTAATTTCAATATGCAATTTGATACAAAAACAAATTTATCAAAAAACAATGCAAAATAAGCGTCTTGCCGGCGTCATACACAGATGCGTACCTGTATGTGCGATCCATATGGAAGCTGAGTTAGATAAGCTGGCACTTGTCATGTGTGTATGACTGTGTGTGTGTGTGGAGTTTTTGCATATGCATAGCAGAATGTAAGCAATCAGTGCGCCCCTGCAAATTGTCGAGTTCGGACGAAGGCGGCGTCGCTCCGCGATCGTGTCATCAGGTGTTTTTTTTCTTTTTGTGCATAATTAGAAAACTTTTAATTTATTGAATTTTTAAACTAAAATATTTGAGGTTAGGTTGAATTTGCGGCCGCAGAGTCTTCAAACGGCATTCCGCCGGGAACGCAGTTTTTGTTACATTAGACTATTTCCTTGTGCGTGTGTTTGTTTTGTTTTTATGTACTCGTTTTTGTTGCTCAATACATATAAATATTTTTGTTATTTGTTTTGCTATGTGTATGTACATATATAGCCTTGATCTGCTGGCAGATCGTGCCAAGCTATGTATCATGAATCAGTTTGTGCTTCGCCAAATTCTGCTCGTTTAAAAAGATGTGGTGCTGCATTTTCATATTGTTGCGAAATAATTTACTGTTACACCAGCGGACACGGCCTGCGCTATTTCGCCCACTCCCTTTCTCTTTCTTTTACATAGAGTGACACCGTTATACAGTCTGTTGCAATTGAATTGCGTGCAGTTTGAGTAGCACAATTGTCATAGGTTTGAGAAGCGCTGACAGTTTCAATGTTTAACAATGTTTTGGCTTTAAATATTTTATTTTTAATAAAACATAAAAATCTGTTGACTCTGCTGGGCGATTTTGTTGAAATAAACGCTAAATGTTGATAAAGCTTCTTATCTTTCAGTAATACTGAATCCAATGAGTGGATTTTACGTTATGCGTGCAAACAAACAAACAGATTGCGTTCAATAATCGAAAATTGTTCTAGCTGATACCTACTTCTTGATCGAAAATACTTCTGGCGCAGCTCTGCTTTAACCTTCGCCAGAATTTAATACACGCCTAGCTGTACTTTTCATTCCTTAAAGAGGAGTTTTCGTGGTATATCCAAAAATTGGGGGAAACATCTTATTCTATTGAATGTCGCGACACAACTTTGGATTACTATAAAATGAAATCCTTTCCGTTTTATTAACCTCAACCAAAGCGAATGCTTTCAGAATAAAACTTAAGTGCAGTACTCACGCAGTAAGTTTAATAAAATCTTCTGCAAGATTATTGTGCATCAGCAGAACAGAGGGAACAACAATTTAATGAAGACATTTTGTTACAAAGGAAGTTAAGTACGTCGGGGGTTAAAACATTGATTTACAACATCTTCCAGTTTAAGCATCTTCCACTGCAACAGCGTTGAATGCTCCCACAATGTGGTACAGCTCCCCCAGTTCAGTTCGGCACTGATGTCTCATTCAAAAGAACCTGAGGCCAGCTTGGGTGGCAGCGAGCGCGGTTGTCATTTGACTATGCGAGATGTCATTATTAACATAAGGCAAAGACTATATAAAAAAATGAAAATAAATAAAGAAACCCTGACTGTCATGCGTCAAAACTGCTCCAAATCCCGATTCTGTTCTGCTTCCTGCTGCGTTGCATGCTCAAATGTATGCATTCAATATTTTCTACCCTGCGCTGCTTTTGATTAACTTAATTGACATTTTTTAGCGTATTATGATTGCTTTTATGTTAATCAAGAAGATTCAACGTTGAAGGTTCTTCTCTCTGGCTGCCTACATGTCCGTCCGTCCGTTTGCCACAGAGTTGCGTGAGTTCTCTTTGTTGCATATAAAATTTAGCTTTAGTATTTATGCACAAAATCGAAGCGCAACGTTTTTGGATTGATTTCTTGTATAAATATTTTAAATTAAAAATGCAGAGAAAAATGCAAAATTCAAAGACAAGGAAAGACATTTGTTTATAAGTCAGTAAATGCGAAGGACTTGTTAGCGCTTTACAGTTTTTCGTTGGCTTTCAAACAATTTAATGTCAATGTGTGACATGCTTTGAAAATATTTTAATGGAACCATTCAAATATTAGAATATCTCTTTAGACTCTCATACTATTCCATTTAAGGACATGTATTATATGTGCACCAGCGTTGCTGGCGTATTTGTGTATCATATTGAAACTTGCTCATTTGTCTACTGGAACATGAAATATTTGCATCTTTGGATATTTAAAAATTTATACATCTCCATTAAAGAATTTAAGTGAAAATAATCTCACTTTTTGGCTCAAAAGAAAAACAAATTTACCTGAAACCATTTCTAAATAAGAATTGGTTTTAATTATCCTCCACACAAAAGAGTCATTCTCTAAAAAATTAAAAAATAAAAATTAAATCATAAAAAAAGGTGCGCGTGTCCTTTCACTGCTTTATTCTACAGTTTTCTGTAATGCGGCAGCACTTTGTTCCAAATTGTCTAATAATATCGAATATGAAATAGATTTGCCTCTCTTTGTTATGAATTGCGGATGAGAGGGCATCCCAGATAGTTCTTTCTTGTTTTCAATTCGATCGAACTCTCATTAATACGCCCCATTTAACACCTTTTCAGCAGCTGCTACGCTTTGATCTGCCGCCAGCACAACAAGTGCTTCAGCTATTTGCTGTGGCAACCGAAATGTCCTTGCACTAATCGGTTTCCAAATGATGTCCTTTGTCTGCTGCTGCTTAAATCGGTTTTACTCTCGATTATTATTATTTAATGTAATTCTTCTTCGTGCATATCCTTGCAGGCTTCACGCTGCTATCAAAATGCTATTAATTATGTACTTAATCGAGATTTTCACACCAAAATGGAAACAATATGCCGCCAAAAAGGACATAGGCAATTGGTTGTTTTACTTTCTTCAAAAGCATAGAATTGATGTTGTTTTCTATTTATAAACCATAATTTCCATGAAATACTTTTCATCTCTTATATTTACAGAACAAAATAACTGTCCGCATTTCCCGAATAAAACCGAAAAACTCACTTCAAACCGCTGCGGTTACGATTTTCGTTGTTGCCAAACAAAATATTTGCATAATCCTTTGCGGAAACGGAAATCAAATCGAATCGTATCGATTTTACACAGCAACAACGGCATATAGGATCATCGATCGCAGATCAGAACACTGTTTCAGCGGAGAAATTCCCACAAAATGTTAAAAAATTAAACAAACAAATCTTTACAACTATTCAAACACAAATCAGAAATATCTGCACGAAATATTTGTAAAGAACTGATTTCCGATTGAAGCCTCGACCTCGAAAACAACAAAAACTCATCAGAATAACTGAATGCAAAGGATCGATTGGTCGTTGGAGATTTAAATGAGCGAAAGAAGAGCGGGTGTAGCAGTGCCGTATGTGGCATAAATTCTAATTTCACACAAACAAAGCCTTGTGCTGAAAACCCTTTTTGCCCTAAACTAACTACTTAGAATCATTTCAAACGAGGGTTGTTTCATAGCTCAATAAAAAAATTATAGATAAAATATTATAAATAAGTTTAAGTTAATGCCAAAGCAGCATTTCTTATAATTAAAAGCCATTTAAGATCCACAACACAACCGAACATCACAATTCAGAGTAAATTTATACCTTATACGCCTATAGTAAATTCTTTTCTTTTTTTTTTGCAAATGTGTCTTGTAGCCGAAGAACGGCATAGGAAACCCCATAAAGTATATCTATAAATATATCTTTGATCAACATCAAAAGTCGAGTCGTCATGTCCGTCTGTCGAATGTCTGCATAGAATTCTAGGTCTCGACCAGATGGACAGTCAGACAGAAAGACATACATCGACTCAGATATTTCGTGCAGATATTTTTGAATTGTGTTTGAATAGTTGTAAAGATTTGTTTGTTTAATTTTTAACATTTTGTGGGAATTTCTCCGCTGAGACTGTTCTGTTCTGATCTGCGGTCGATGATCCTATATGCCGTTGTTGCTGTTTAAAATCGATACGATTCGATCTTATTTCCGTTTCCGCAAAGGATTATGCAAATATTCCTAACCGCAGCGATTTGAATTGTGAGTTTTTACGGTTTTATACGGGAAATTCGGACAGTTATTCTGTTCTGTAAATATAAAAGATCAAAAGTATTTCATGAAAATTTTGGTTTATAAATTGAAAAAAAAAAAAACATTAATTCTATTCTTTCGAAGAAAGTAAAACCACTAATTGCCTATGTCCTTTTTGGCGGCATATTGTTTCCATTTTGGTGTGAAAATCTCGATTAAGTACATAATTAATAGCATTTTGATAGCAGCGTGAAGCCTGCAAGGATATGCACTAAGAAGAATTACATTAAATAATAATAATCGAGAGTAAAACCGATTTAAGCAGCAGCAGACAAAGGACATCATTTGGAAACCGATTAGTGCAAGGACATTTCGGTTGCCACAGCAAATAGCTGAAGCACTTGTTGTGCTGGCGGCAGATCAAAGCGTAGCAGCTGCTGAAAAGGTGTTAAATGGGGCGTATTAATGAGAGTTCGATCGAAAGATCTGGGATGCCCTCTCTTCCGCACTTCATAACAAAGAGTGGTAAATCTATTTCATATTCGATATTATTAGACTATTTGGAACAAAGTGCTGCCGCATTACAGAAAACTGTAGAATAAAGCAGTGAAAGGACACGCGCACCTTTTTTTATGATTTAATTTTTATTTTTTAATTTTTTAGAGAATGACTCTTTTGTGTGGAGGATAATTAAAACCAATTTTTATTTAGAAATGGTTTCAATAAATGAATTATGAAGCCACTACGCGACCCAAGCATTCTAACAAATTTAAATTCTTGAGTACCCATTTATGTCACTAAACTTCTCCTAAATGCCTGCACCGAATTTGATGAAATTTTTGGTTTGATTCTTCATATTAAAACAATCGCACGATAGGCGTAAAATGAAGAATGCTTATGGAGCTATCTGTATATTTAATTCCCGTTGGGCGAATTAATAAGAGGCCATCTCTTGATCTGCATATTTACACTCAAAACGCTCCTTCATACTTTTTTGTTAAAATTTTCACATACATCCCTCGCACATGCAGCGAACCGTTGCCATTCATTCATACATTTATACGCCAGCCAGCCTGTCAGTCGATCTTGGCGATTGGATGCGGAATTTACTTTTTCTTTCTTCACACTTGGCACAGGTGCGCAGCATACAAAAAGGCTGTTTATTGATTTCGTAGAAATGGCAAAGCTAAATCGAAGGATCGATCGAGGATTTGCCTAATGAAATTGAATCGCGTTCGATGTGTCGGCCATGGCGGCGATGGTGGTGGCAAGTGTGAAGTATTTCTTAATGAATTCACACGCAAAGGTGGGCTGGGCACGTTTATCTGTCCGTCTACCTGTCTGCTGAGCTCAACTGCGACTGATGCGATTTCGTAGTAGCGTGTTCTAGACAATTCGGAAATCAATCAAAAGGTTCAGCTAGATTTTATGTATTTAATTTATTTATGTATTTTTTCTTTCTTTCTAAATGCTACAAATTGCGACTACAGTTTCAGCTTTTAGCTGCGAAATGAAATTCAATTAATTACACGTCACATAATCCATCACGAACCAACACAGCAAAATAATTATAGAGCATAAAAATGTTTAATTGCCGAACGACGACGACGACTTTCTCACGTCGTGGCAGCCTGGCGTCGAGGTTCGTATTAAGTTAGTCGAAAGCTTAACTGAAATGAAAAGAAAAGGATTTTCGCTTTTTTATATAATTTATTAATATTTTTTTTTGTTTTAGTTTGCAGCAACCGAAGCCATGTGCATCCTGCGGCGTGTGGCTTTCGTCAAGAGTAAAAGGAGCAGACGGACGGACACAATACCCAGTGGCACTGGGCGCGCAAATAAAGCATATATCAAATGGCACTGACCCGACTGGATTTTATAATTGCTGCACTGCGTGGCTGCCGTTGCCATCAACTTGCACCAGCATGGCCAGCAGAAGCTATTCGCACGTCTACACCCGGCGGCAGAGAGTTGGTGATTAAAAGGATTAGTAAAAGGAGAACACATTTGCCATTTGAATGTTTGGACTGCGTCGCCTAGGCAATGGCGTATACGAAAGAATACTGGAATCGAAACCAGTGTAGCACTCGCATCTGCGTGATCGATTCAATTAGTGACTGTAAGGTATGCATCCGTCTGTCTTTCTGCCTGTCTCTGTGCTAGAAAGATTTGCTCGTAATTCACTTTTGATTTCATATTCATTTCATCAAATTACAGCGGCGCACGCGCAAATTAAATGCTCCTACGAAGACGATGGCGGCGGCGGCGTTGATGTAGACTATCCCGCTAGCGTAAGACCTTGATTTTGATCTGAAAATTACGCCAAAAAGTCAGCGCAGCAGTTCCAGTGCAGCAAATATGCCAAAAAGCCAGCGAAAATGTATATAAAAATTAACGCGCGCGCGCGCTTTCGAGCGTGCATTTTGCTTGAAGTACTGCGCCGCGGCGGCAGTAAGCGAGCAGGACAAACTGGTCTCATCATCAGCATCATTCACAACAACAACAATTGAAGCAGCACAAATATTTCAGTGGCCCATGCGATGAGGCATTCAATTTAATTCAGTTTACTGCTTCATTCAGTGACAACACTAAAGGCGAACGCTTGGGTGCTGATCTCAGAATGGGCAAAAGGTGGCAGCGGTGGCGGCGTTCCAAACAAAACTAAAAACAAGATAAAACCACAATTTCGTTTATACGGAAGTTGTAATACGCTACACACGGGACAGTGTAAGTCAGTTTGTACGGAATTGTTTGAGCCATGCTCCACCACAGATGCTACATCAGGTTCAGATGCTACTCAGCAATTTAATAATTATAATTCACAAACCTGCTACACCGGCATAGGATGTTGCCTAGTAGAAACCCATCAGCTTTCTAGTAAATCTTTTAAATATATTTGATACCAATTTGATGCATTCACATTTATACAATTTATGGCAACTTGAAAGACTGCTGCTGGCTGTTACAAACTTTTTATCTGAATTAATATACCCAGACTGAGTGTAGAGCGTAGAAACGCCAAACTGGCTGCGGTCGGCCACTTCAAATGTGCCAAAAATTGTAATTTTGAAATTTATGATGAAAAAATGAAGACTGTCACTTTTTTGAACATTTTAATTACAGAGCTGCTCGTTGATCGCTGCTGAGGTCGATTCACTACGATGAGGACGACGACGACGACGTAAAAGAAATATTGTGCGCTTTCAGGCAATCAGAGCAGTTCAGATGGAGAAGAGCAATAATTGCAATACTTGTGGTCTACTTTGGAGCTGTTGTAATTAATAAAAAGTGGCTTTGCATTTTGCTTGCTTGCCACAGGATATTTGCATAAGAAATTATGCCACTGAAATGTTATGATGCGGCATGCGTCGACAGGCGGGCGACCAGTCTAAAGAGACGAGGACGGACTGATTTGCGCCAACAAGGACATTTGTAATTGCTGTCATGACATACATGATTTTTTGAACGCCTTAGACCAACCACAGATTTCCGTTTAAAGTTGCATAAGCGTTTTGCAAGAAATCAGTTGAAAGATTACCGCATAAACTGAAGCAATGTAGCTGATTTGCTTTTGAGTACTACAAAGCAATTCCTTCCGTAATGGTTTACGTGCATAAAATCCAAAGACAAATATTGCCGCACGCAGCATGCGCCATTTCAAAGCGTTAAAGCCGTAATATAGCCAACTACACGAAGTTCTATTACAAAGGAACTACAATGGAAACTGCTACACAATGCAGCGGCAGCGGCAGAGTAATACACATTCCTGTGTATTGGTAGATACAATGCGAGGGCGGTAGCAAACAAATTGTCACACGAATGCGCAGACAAAGAGCCGCTTCAGTTGAGTTTCAAACAAAGAAGCATGAAAGAAGTAGGTGAGTCTCCGACCGTGCACAAATGCAATTCTAATTAAACTTAAATCAATTGTCTAATTTTCAAACTAAATTCTCAATTGTACTGTTTGAGTAGAGCAGAGCATCATTTCGGTGTGTTTGGTTCCATTAATTGTATAATAATTATGTAATATAAAATAATAATTATTTTAAACAATTTTAGCAGCTCGTAATGTTGGCATAAAATCGCCAATGAACTTTATATTTATATGTAAATTAGTCTGTCCGTCCGATTGTCTTTTTGTAAGTCTTTTAACTAAGTCTTTACATAGCTGTTCTGCCCGGTTAAGTTCAATGAATGACATCTTCCAGATTTGACTCACTTTTTAGATCCATAATCAAATGGAGTAAGTTTTCACGGATTTGTATTTGCGTTTACCATGTCTGACAACATATTACTCTCTTTTTAGGCCCTGTACCGAAGGTACAAGAGCCTATTGGCTTTGTGCAAATGTATGTAACAGGTAGAAATAATGGTCGGAGACCCCCCAAAGTTACCCCCATTATGGTCAGGAGTGATAGAGGAGTCGATATAGACATGTCCGTCTGTCCGTCCGTCCGTATGAACGAAAGGATCTCGGAAACGGTAATAGATAGAGACTTCGTGTTTTTTGCATTCGACTAGGACTGCTCCGGAATTTCACAAGTTTATTTTAAAAACTTGCTCCTCCCCGAAATCCCCCCCCCCCTTCCCCATAAAATCACCCCCAAGGGTAAAAATTTCTTCGGCACAAAAAAAAAAAGTATGCCAGTATAGAGATATCGTCCTTCTTAGCCAAAATCCGAAAAGTTCATCAAAATCGGATAATAAATGACGATTTTATAAGCAATTGAATTTGAACGACCCCCCTTTTCTTTTCATTCATATTCGCGCAGTGAGAAGTGGTCATGTGTTTGGTCATAAGCTCGGGAAACATTTAATGTGTTTGTTAGGCGAACTGAACTGGTACAGGGCCTCTTACAGTCGGTTACGCCCGACTGAAATTTCCTTACTTGTTTTATTTCAGATTTGATGATTTTCAAATTGAAACAATTTAGAAGATTGCATTTGAGCCGTAGGAAGTGTGTTTAGAAAATATTGGACAAACCGTATTCGAGCCGCATTTTTGACTTCCATCCCTCGACCGTGCAACCCATCAGCTTAAGTCTTTACTTGAGCCACATTTCTCTCGTTATTTGAAGATTTTGGATTGACCTGCTCCAGGCTCGTACCTACCCGACCGGAAAATACCCAGTCTAAGTATTTCTTGTGTTAGAATTGTTTTAATTTATACATTTTATTTTCAATAGTTTATCGTGAGTACATAAACGTTGGGCAATGATATAATTGGCTAACCGAAGTTGCTGATCACCGGTGAACTCTTTGTGCATACAACCAATATCTTCGTTGTAAGTCCTGGAATTAAAATTTTAAATTTTTAAAACATTAATTAATACGGTTTTGCCTAAAATTTGCAGCTAAAAATGCTTTGAGTCAAATGAGGACGGAGTATACTTTGAATATTTTTCACCATTATTCCACATAAAAACTTGAGGCAAAACCCAAAGAATTTCATCAATTACTACGCCAACTAGTGGACCGACCAAATGTCTTATCAAAATTAACTGGAAGTTGGCCAAGCGTGTATCTTGTATCTATACACTTAGAAAGATTTAGGTGGTGCCAACAGAAACAGCGCTATTCCCAATTACTTTGAAACTTTCCTAGTACTTCTGGTTAATGCATTTTAATTTTTATTATTTCCAGAATCAGCGCATTGGAGGGCGTTGTAGCGCACTCGTCGCTCGCAGATACAATAGCTCAAAGTGTTCGCAATGCGCCGCGCTCATAATTTATTGGCACGGCGGTTGCAAGGAACAATGCCAAACAATTGCTTTGGCACTTGTTGCATTTTTTTGTATCTAAGAAGTGCATTCGCAAGAAAATCGATTGACAAACTTTTTGTTGTGCACTCAGCCTCAGCTACTCAGATGCGATCGGGCGTCATAAATAAATAAATGCACTTGTTACACAGGCAGCACTCAACACTTGATGGGCGTTTTGGGATTTTCTTTTGTTTTGTGAGCTAAAATGTTGCACGTTACGCCTACGAATTGGCACAATGGCATTTAATATTTTTTTCTCTACGCAATACGCCGGCGAATGAAGATCACTAGGCAGCGACGTCTTATATCGGCGTGAATATCTCAATTGCTGTAGAAGGTAGAACGATTTTCACTTTCCCTGCAGCAAAAACGTTGCATGTTGCAGCAGCATAGCATGATGATATATATCACATTTTTCCTTGTCACATTTGTAAGTCAATGTCGCTTGTGAAAAATTAATGTTGAACAAATAATTCACTTGATCAATGACCGCGCAATCGAATCGCTTCGAATGGCAACGCGTATCGAATCGAATCGAATTCGTAGCATGAAATGAAGCGATACATATCGTCCAAGAGTTTATTTACGAGACACGCTTGCATCACTCTCATGGGGCGCTACATGTTGTAATCAGCAGACTGGAGAGGAGTGGAGCGGAGTGGCGGTCAGCATCCTTAATAAATCATAAATTTATACGATGCGAATGTTCCAACCCGGCCAAAACATTGAAATACATAGTACGTACCTCTTGCACTGAAATATGTAGATACATTTGTTCGAATGTGTTGCTGTAGACACTCGCGTTCGTTCGTTCGTTCGTTCGAGCGATCGATCGATATTCTGTTCGCCGTCTGTCGGTCGGTCGGTCGCTTAGTCCATATCCATATTTCTGCATATATTTGTATGTTTTGTCGAGCATTTTTTCGGTGCCGTCATGTCAAACGTATTATTAACTTCACACAAAAAGCGTTCGATTTTGCACCGTTTGCTGTCGTTGAGTGTCGCCTTCGAGCAAACGCGCTTGATGGGCATCGCCGCACGGCACGTTCGAGCGTTCGATTGCAAAGACAAAGCCTATCACACTATTACATACAGCCAAGTTATTGACAAGCAACCCCAGACAAAAGCTACAGCAGCAGAAGATAGCCGAACAAGTGCATTTGTATCTCAGTTTTGAAATCGAGTTCAATTCAGTTTTTATTTTATTTTACTTTTTTTTTCAACCGCGAAACTTTTGTAGCTGTCATGTACGCTCGTCTGTTGCCGCTTAACCGCCTGCCTGCCGGCCTGCCTGCGTATATCATTCATTGAATGCATACATAACAAGATACGCAGATACATTACAGACGCTTTTCTTACTTTTTTGCAGGCATCCGTCGTCGTGGTCGTCGTTCGTCTTCCGCGGCAAAAGTATCCACAACATGCATAAGGCTCAAACTCTCAACTCTTGGCACAACTCTTCGAACGGAATTGAAGTGAAGTTTACTGATATCACAGCCAGCAAGCAAAAAAGTCAGTCAGTCGTCTGCACTCTTAACTGAAAGCCGGAAATAATAATTCGATAAATACGCCATGAAGTCCTACCATCCTTTGCTGGTTATTTTGCTTAAAAGCGGCATTTAAGCAGTGCAAAAACCCAATTGAAACGATGTAAGTATATATTTTGTATGCCACATGTATCTACAATGTTACAGATACAATGCCAATCGACTTACGTACGCGTACGCGTACGCACATAAATAGCACTTGCGGCTTGTAAATGTTTTCACATCTACAGCTTGAGACGGAAGTGCAGCACAGCATATCCAATGCATTTATCTACTATTAATGATGTTCCAGCGAATTAATGTGTAGTCGATAAAAACGGATGTGTGCTATATGAGTGCACTTTGGAGAGTCCCAAGCCATGCCAAGCATTTTTCCCATAATAAAATTTTCAATTTTTATACTTCACTGAAAGTTTATTAATTTTTATTACGGAATATTTTACGATATTGCCTAAATTTGTTTATTAAAACTGTAAGCCGTCGACTTTACTTCGAAACCCTTCGTCATGTGACACCTTTTGGACTGTGGACATGCAGAGCGCCTTCAGGTACTAGGTTCATGGTGATGGTGCGAAAACAGTTACGAAAGCATTATCTAAACTTGTCGACGCTATCTGTTTAACTGTTCTCCCATGAAAGGAAAGATTTCTATGCAAGCTATCCCTTCTAGTGGTCCGATATGGACTTTTTGTTTTGAAAACTAAGTCATAGTATTTTAGTCGAGATTCTTTTTATGTGCTCAGTTTCTTTGACGTTCAATAATTCTCTTCTTACCGCCCTCGTTTTTTTGCACTTGCTGCTGCTGCTGCGTTCCTTTGGCAAATCTGTTTTCATTTTCCCACGCGATTTTAAAATGATTACAACTCAAAAATCTGTTGTCAACTACGCAAAACATCGAAGGATCTTTTCAATTTGTTGTACTAAATTTTTGCTGCAGCAGCAACGTTGACTTTTGGGATTAAAAACTTTTCCGTTCATTGTTCATTGCTTTGTACTGTCTCTACTACCCCCGCCTGGCTGCCCGCCTTGCCCGCCTATATCGCTTTCAACATTTATAAGCGATTTACGCGCGATCAATGCGATATGCTCAGCCGGGCTTCCGTTCCTACTGCTACTTATTTTGCATACGAAGTCATCTTCGTCGTCGTCTTCATCCTCATCCTCATCGATGACAACAACGTTCCACAAATACTTTGAAATTAGTTCATCCAATTGGTGTAGGACAATCGCCTTTGTATCTCCAATATTCTGGAACATTGCATTTCATTTCATTGTACTTAGTTATTACAGCCTTTCTGCTTCTTTTCGAACGAAGTCTTCGATTGCTGCGTCCCGATTGGAATTGGCGGCATTCAATGAGATTCAATGCGCTTCGATTGCTGCTCATTGATTAACTGTGCGAACATTTTTTATGTTGTAAGAGTAAATCATCGGATCGAGATGTATATACATACATACTCGTGCATATATGTGCTAGCAAACACCCGCAACTTTGTACGGGGCGATTGGATTTAGATCGATTAAAAGACTTCTTAAATTGCAAAAAACTTTATTTTCGGAAGGCCAGACATATTGAACGCAGAAAAAATGTGTTACAATGACTTGGTTTCAGAATTTTGTTTCTGTGTAAAATTTTTATCAAACAACTTCAAAGGATAATGTTTCCGGCCATTTGTGAACGAAAAAAAGTCTGAAAAAATTCCCATAATTTTTTTTAGACTTCATTTAGCTCTTTTCTTAGTTTAAACAATTAATTGAGTTCATATATCAGTCAGGACACGCATTTTCTTTAATAAATTCTTCTTTTTTTTACTTTTACATTTGTTGCAAATATTTTGCATAATTGTTTATCTGGCTTGCCTCACTTACTCTCGTTCTTCGATCTGCAAATTGCTTGCAAACTGTGACAATTCGATTGGATTTGATTGAATTTAAATATGCTCAGGTGTTTCAGTACAACTTATAACGGTAATCTTCAGCGTTGAGGCAGCAAAGAGCGAAAAATAAAACTGAATAAGAATTTTACCAGCGATTCCGGTAAAAAATTCTGAGAATAGCTCCCTAAATTTGGAGGTTATGTACATTGGATTCTTCAATTTTATAGCTAGGGATGCATCATGCAAACCTACTCCTCATACAGAGTTTTTGTGTTGAAAAAAAAATTTTCTCAACTTTACTTTAATCCTTAAAAAAAGGTTTATTTAAATTCAGATCGGTCTACGGGTGATCTTCATACAAATATGTCACCCTACTGGAATTTTGTTAGAATTTTATTTATTTTTTTTGTTTGTTTTTAATTTATGTAGAAACGACAAATTTGTTGTTTATTAATTTTTGTTAGATGCTCTGGTGGTTTTTGCGAAACTCCGACTACTGTTCGTAAACTATTTTTAAATTTTCCAATATTGCCATCAGTCTTCGTAGAAGAATTCCTTTGAGTACTTTCGAGTAAGCTATCAGTAAACTTATGGGAACATGGATTACTCTTAAATTAAATTTTTTTAAATACAATTTTTTTTAAATTTTTAATAAAATTAAAAATCTATTTTTTATAGGCCAAGACTCGCATATTGTTAACAGTACGTTGCTTCTCTTAAAGTTGGTGGGAATAGGGCGCATACATACACCCAAACAGAGGAACATGGCTTAAACGATTCGTTTTGATGCGCTGATTACGAATATATTTTATGGAGTGTCCGACGAAAAGTAGAACCGTGGTGTAGTCCCACACCTACAAAGTATAGGATCATGTAAATAATGTGAATTCCAATGCATATAATAGCCATAAAAAGGCTTAGCAGAACACTTAATATATGTATTATGTTGAGGCTCAATAAATGTATATGTCCGTCTGGCCGTCTGTATGAACAACGCGATCTTGACGACTATAGAAGATGAAGCCTTCAAATTAAATTATTTAGGCTCTCCCATTATCGCTTCAAGTCAAGTGTATTTATTAAACGTGCCAACCTCAGAGCAAGGGTTAGCATCACACGAAAATTTGGTCCATTATTTTTTTTTTTAAATTTTTTGTTAATTAAGTATTTTTCCATGAAATAGAAGCAATGTGACTTCTTTTTGAAATCCAATAGAGCAGAGCCACATAGTTGACAATTGTAGTCAAATATATGTGGGATTGTATGTGCAGTGTATCTTTTTTTCTAAGATTTCTTCTAAGATTTCCATTAAAAAAACAAAATGTACATTTCTTTTAAATTATTAAATTGCTATATTTGTAGTTTAGTGTCTTCCTTAAATTATAAAAAAAAATCGCTTAAAATCTAATCATTGTCTTCCATATTTAAAAGTAGTTATTAAATTTAAGTTGCTTAAGCTATGAAAAAAAAGGATTATAATAATAATAATAATACTAATAATTAATACAGGCACAAAAGCGTCCAGAGTTTGATTTGTACAACGTTCGCATTATAAATACTAACTGAGAGGTAATACTTCGAGGTGTGTTGGCTTTGTTTGTTGTTGGATTGGGTAAGTTCCTATGACTGACTAGTTTGACTGACCCGGTTGTGATATTGTTTCTAATAATTTTTTCGTTTTTTTTTCTGTATATCTTCATAGATCGTCCTGCCACAGCGAAATGTAATCGAGTATCTCATCCTCATCGGCGGCTGAGCTGTTGGAGCTGTTTGCTGTGTATTCATCGTAGCACTGTTCGAGTTTTATGTTTTGAAAGAAGTTTTGCTGCTGCTGCTGTGCCAGCATTTGTTGTTGCTGCTGCTGCTGCGGCTGTTGCTGCTGGAGGTGCTGTTGGTGGTGCTGTTGAAAGCTGCTGCTGCTGCATGAGGATGAATTACTCGAATTGTTGGAGCTAATAGACCCAGCCGGTGAGTTGAGCATTAGATGTCCTTGTTGCTGTTGCTGCTGCGCATAAAAATCCATTGTGGCATAGAATTGTTGCTGTTGCTGCTGTAGTGTACTCTGCTGCTGTTGCTGTGTGCCACTGCTGCTACTACTGCTGCTGTTGCTGGAGCTACCATTAGACGAATCCTCATCAAGCACGCGCTGCAAGCGACGTATGTACTCAACGGCCATGCGTAGCGTATTGACCTTGCTTAGCTTCTTATCGGCACCGGGACCAACACCACGACGTCCATTGCTCAGATCGGCTATAACTGCAACCGGTATATGTTTGCGCAGAGTAGTGAAGCCGTTGTTCACCTGTTTGACGCGATTGCGTTCGCGTGCATTGCGACGCACGACTGAAACGCCGCCAATGTCGCCTGAGCCACCGGCGCCGCCGTCGCCGCTGTTGTGTGATATGTTCTCCTGCAACTGCGCTGCATAGCTGCCGTTCAACACCATCGATGACATGGGTTTGCTATATGGTAATGATGCGCTGCTGCGTGCACGCTGTTGCAAAAAGTTCGATTGCATTGGCTGTCTTTGATACTGAATGCTCTCAGTGCCGAGTGCCATTTCGTAGCTGATTTTAACGTAATTATTTAACCAAAAAAAAAAAAGTACTAAACAAAAGTTGTATTTCTTTTAGTTTACTACTTTGCCTGCCGACTGTTCGTTTGGCAATGATGCCCTTCCCTGCGCAGCGGCGCCTTTTATAGCCAGAGGTAGACGTTGACGCAGACGCATTTGCAGCAACCACCACCGCCGCCTTCATCAAGTTAACATCTTCAGAGAAACGGTGAGCACACCTGCCTAACTTACCTGTCTGCTGTGCGCGCTCTTTCTTGTGCGAAGCCTCTCTCACTCCCGCTTACACACTCACACACATCTAACGTACGCTGCAGCATCATATAAAAAGGATCTTAAACTTCTGCCATGTATCTCACTCTTACACATAACGACCGCGTACTCTTGAGTGCATTCTAGCCAGGTGTAATTCCATTCGTTCTACAAGGAACTCAGCTACTCAATTTGTATCTTCTTTCGTGCGATTTTGTTTTTAAATGCACTCAAATTTGAGTGTACACAAAAACGCGTCTGGGAACAGTTCGAAACTGAGCGCACTGTGCTCCATTTGCTGCTGGTGTCGCGTGCCGGCTGTAATCCGGTTTCCTTTTTTTTCAAAGTCAGCCAACAGCAAATTAAACTTTATGCGGGAAAACCACTTTTCGTACGCGCAAAGGAGCAAGCCGCACTTCGACAGTCATTGGCGCTCCCCTTTCGCTTTTCATACAGCGCTTACTACTTCTTTCTGACGATTTTTGAGAGAAAACATAATTATTGCTAATGAAAGACCGCGCATATAAATTTATAGGATGGCGGCACTCTATACATATATGTATATATAAATGTAGTCAGTTGTCTGTCTACAATATTAACGCGCGCGTTAATAGTTCTGTTTCAACTGCTGCGCATAAATCACATTAAGATTATAGCCGAGCGACTCCAGGTGTCGAAGCATAGACGCCCACGACACAATCGGCGCTATACGGTTTGACTGACCAACAGGACAGTTTGGTTCAGCTGTGGTAGGGAGCAAGCATGTAGCAGCTTAAAAAGCGCAAGCATTTTTTACCAATTAATTTAGAATTAATTTGATTTAGATTACCAGTGATCAATCACAGAGCATTAACTGTTTCTAAACACGAAGAACCACTTTCTCAATGTTCTGTTACTATTTGACGGTCGGGTTAATCTGCCGGTTTAATTGTAGATACCCCATACAAATATGCTAACCCTTTTTAAAATTTTCGGATAGAAAGATAGATGGATAGATAGATAGCTAGATAGATAGATAGTTTTGAGCTGCATTACGTGGTCGTTCCCGTATGACAGAAATAGAATTAGAGGCATGATCAGTCATGTCGGGTACAACTAGTGTAACTGAAGAAATTAGTACCAAGTTTGCGGCGCTACGCCCTCAAGTTTAAGTATCATATGTCTCGCTAGTGTATCTACATATATCTATCTTTATATATATATATATTATATGTGTGTTGCTGGATGGTTTCGAAGCTAAACTAAGTTTGTTTTGACAATTTTTCGCATATTAAAACATATAATTCCAGAATTTCACAAACAGAGAGACGCGCACGACTTTGTGTATGGGGGCTACCCGTTTTATTGATCCGATTTTGATCTTTATGGAATATTGTATTAGGATTTATGTAAAATACAACAAATTTAATCTTTTTAGCTAAAATAACAAGAATAATTTTAACATTTATTCATATAAACACTGAGAAGACGGGACTAGGATTTGGATTAGGATTGGTTGTCGGTCCATACATTGAATACAAGTTTTTGCAGAAGCCGTATGTGAATCTGAATGTACGAACTTCAAGTTCATATGTACAGCCAGACAAAAGGATATGTCTATATCGATTCGCCTTTTTCTGATGCTGTTTAAGAAATACAAACTTTATGTGGACGGCTCCGCCTCCTCCTACGTGTTACATACATTTGCACAAATTTAATATATATCCTTTACAAAAAAAAGTATTATACGACTTTGACGCGTCTGTCGTTGATTGAGTTAAAAAAACCTAAATATTAGTTTACAGCAATTCACCATTAATAAAACTTTTATTTCTGCTTGAGAGGCTTCAACAATCTTTACTCATACCTGCTTGCATATGTGTGTTTTCCTAACGACTCTCATGGTAGCGTTCCGGATTGTCCTACTGGCATATTTATTGATTTATGGATGAGCCTCTTACTAATTACTACGAGTAGTTTTCGTTCTTTTAGTTCTCTTAGAGCATTTTATTGCTAATGATGCATTGTTACAATTAAGTTGGTCATATAAATCGCCATGTGCCAAGTAGATTTCCTAGTAGAGCTCATATAAGTCCTAAAATTTTTTTTTAATTACGAAAATTTGGCCGCAACTATTTGTTTATTTATTATTTAGAAATATCCTGTAGTTGGGCTGAACGTACGGCCATAAGCTGTTTCATCTGCGAAATGTTTAGGAAATTTTATCAAAGAGTGTGTGTTCCACCATAAAAATTATAGCGCAATCAAGTTTTATGTTCACCGGTCGATACTGTCAACGTATTCTTTGCCATTGAACATTTCCGGCGGCAAGTAACTCGCTGTACCGCAGCATGACTTGCCCAAAGTGTGTACTGCCAAGCCATAGCCATTGAGCAATATGTTCTCCGGCTTTACAGCTCCATGCAGTTCAGAGTACTGTAACGTGACAGTCACACTATTTGGCTTATGCCAATCTCAGAATAGTTGGATGTTTTTTCTGCAAGCTTGAATTTCTATTTCGCGTAACACTAGACGCACTTCTGCACCGGCGCGTAACGCCAAATTGACGCTCGCGCGCCACATAAATGTGATAAAATGTACCGGGAACGTGCGCGGCACTCAATTCAAAGTCAGACAAGCATCATTTATGCTTCAACGACATTAAAAGTCGAATTGATATATACATGCCCGTCTGTCTGTCTGTCTATCCTGCTTTATGAATGCATATTAAGAACTTGTAGACTCTTTCAGAAAGAATCTTCAAATTTGATTTAGATTTCGTATATTAAATATATTTATTGATTAATAATTGTATAAAATGAGATATCGCTTACAGATACAGATCGGTATATAGCATCCCAACAACTAACTATTAAGGTTCCTCAATACAAAAATAAAACTAAACTATTTGTCTTTTTAGCGCTTCTGGTACGTCGACGAGTGTCAGCTAACAATCTTAGCACACAGTTGGATCTAACTTTCTAAGCCGAGAATGGCGACAAGGACGATGACTGACGGCAGCAGTTTTCTATTAGCAGCTCATCGACTTTTATATTTCTGAACAATTCTGACTCCTTTAGCATTGCGTCAAGGACTGCCACATGCCGTTGGCGATAAATAGTTTAGAACAAGTTGAATAGAAAAAAATTAGAAAAATAGAAATCCGCAAACAATTCACGCCTTGCTCGCAACTATGCAAAAAACAAAAAAATAAAAATAAAAGAAAAACATTGAAGAAAGAACGAAGGACATAGACCGAGCGACGTCCACTTGAGTCGATGCAGTCATTGAATTCGAAATCATTTAAGTTCGACTTAAAGGGGCATATTATTAGCATTATTAGAACACCCGTCGATGTTGCGAGCATGCAATAAAGGACACGACACGTTCTTGTCCTTGGCACACGGCACACGCTGTTTTACAACATTGACAACAACAAGCAATGAGCACAGACAGACAGAAAGACATACAACAGCGAGCCGTTTCTATGCAAGAATAATGCTTGCAAAAATGTTTGTTCTTTTGACCTTTCAACCTTTGACCAGCCGCGTATCAGCAGTGGTTGCACGCTATGCGACCGTACCGAATGTTGAATATCGGAAGACACGCCTGCTGCGCGCTATTTAACACTGCTGCTGCTGATCCATATGCGATATATCTAATATCTCGCAACATCTGTGCAGCATAATAGCGCAGCTTAGTTGCCAAAGGCACCGATCGACCGACCAACCGACAGCGCTATATCCGGTGCAATATACATATGCGATACGATATACATAAGAACTAAACGCATTCAAATTGCAACAATAAAAATTAAATCTGGCCATAAATCGCTTCCTATGCAGGTATTTATTGCATATCGTTTCATACTAAATGTGTATAAATATTAATGAACAATGATATTCTAGGGTAGACTAGCTAAACGAACAACCCAATCCATAAAGTATATATGTGTGCATATATGACCGATCAGCTCGACAAGGCTTGCAGTATTCTCCAAGCATTGGATGCATTTGATCAATTAAATTATTTCCACTATTTAATTTGGAGCATCATGCTTCATGGCGATCTGTCTAAGAGTTAGCAAAACAAAGCTTCCTCTATGAGAGTACAATTTTGTGGAGCGCTTTTAAATCCTTATACGCAATTTAGTTGCAACGGCGTATATGCTGCATGGCGCACATTAATATCAGCACACAAACAGCAAATTTGCTGCTGCTAGCGGGTAAGTGCGGTAAAAATGACATGCCTAAGAAACTTGTTAATGGAAAATTATTAATTTCAGATATGCATCTCGCCTTGTGCCCGCTCAGAGCTTACAGTAACTCCGTGAACCAACTCCTTCGGCCACTGATTCAATAACAACTGCTGCGACGGCCGGCTTTCGACCTTGATGCGCGCATGCGCTAAGCGTGTCAAAAATCGATCGAATTGGATCGATTCGGATCGGTTCGAAGCCGCTTCGAATGAATATTGTTGCTGAAAGTGTGTGCGAAAATGCAATAAAAGTCAGACGTATATAGCGCATGAGGAGCGTTGAGTTGGATGCAGCCGAAGCATTTATATCCTTTAGCGAAACATGGCCCGTCACAAATGAAAGCGTTAAAAAAGCTAGAAAAATATATATACGTATTGTCTTAAATGAAAAGAATATCAAATACTTAACCTGGAAAATCTGATGATGCGCGAAACTTACTGATTGAACCACAAATGTAGTCTCTCAGCTCTAAAGCTCTTTCGACTCTTTTTATAAATAATTAGATAATTTGTACCAAATTTCACTGCTGCCTTGATACACATCGATTCCAATACTGAATGAGACTCGTAAGGTTTAATGGCTTTTGACAGTAGCCTAGGATTAAACCGCCAACTTCAAAGTATTACAAACTCGCCAACCAAACTGTATAACCTTTTTCACAGCATATTTGAAGGGTATATTTTGAAAAGCAAAATCGAAAGCGAATCAGCATAAAAAATTGTTTCATGTCGTCTTATTGACAGCCAGCGTCGATATTAATGACGACTTCATTCGCAGCGAACACAGCTAAACACACACACGGGCGGCAGGACTCTGGGTCGCCGCAACGTGACAAGTTTTATACAAATGAAGCCGCTGCAAATGATGCTAGTAAGCAGTTATAAAGCAAAGCGGCAGGCACTGCGCCGCCGATTATGCAGAACGCTTAGAGTAGAGCGCAGCGTATTCTCAGACGTGGCTGGACTCCAGGCTGCGGCTGAGGCTGAACTAAATGAAATTGGTTAAAGAAATGAAAAAATATATATTTAAGCCAACATGTCAACATAATTTATATTAAATTTTTGTGTCAGATAATGATAGCGCCTGACGCGGATGAAGACGACGACGCCGATGACGCCGCAGCTGATGCGGATGATGATGCAGATGATGGCGTTGTAAAGTAGCAAAAGCTGCGGCCTATCTCGGCTTATGGCTAGTGGCAACAGCAAATAATGCGAAATATAAAATTGGTTCAAAAATGAAGCTAAAAAGTGCCAACAAACAACATCATCTTCAGCAATAACGCCGCACATTCAGATGCAGATTCAAAAAAGATTCAAGTCGAAGTTGGACTCGACTCCGAAACCGAATACGATTCCTTTACAAAAGTTTAATCGCTTCTGTTTATGGCATTAAGAGCGCCGCGAGTTCCATTCGCGGCAAGTTTTTAATTTAAAATTAAAATGTATAAAGTTAAATAATTTACAATTTATAATAATGATGAAGACGAAGCGGTCGACCATGTCCGGAGCGCTGTTGTGGCCGGCCGCGGTGCGGTTGCTTTTATTGGGATATGCGCATAAAACGGCAGCAATTATAATTGGAGCGACAGTTGCGCTTACTTCGCGTATAGGACGGGCTACAAGCATTCGAGTATGTAATAAAACTAGTAGTTAAAGCCGGCATTGCCCGGCGTAGAATTTATTGTATAACACACACATAACCGTGCCAATTTATAGTCCCTTGGGCGTAAGTTTTTGCAATTCTTGAGCATAGAAACCGAATTCAGTCTTGGGACGGGAAGATAAGCGCTGCAAAGAAGCTCGAAAAGTGGCCAAAAATGGAATTTAATGCAAAATATACGCCGGAGTACAAGTCCTTTGAGAAGAGCATGCAAAACATACATGATGGGGTCTACTTTCGAACCCAAATTTCCGGTAAGTGTGTACATTTTCGCAGCGTTGACGTTGAATATGCAACCTTTTGACCTTATACTATTTCCAGTTGCTTCGTTGCCGGGTGTGTAAAGGAAGGCACACTAACAACAATCGACCTGAGAGTATCAAGCTCCGGCGCGCTGTATATGTACTCCATAGGACATTGGACCATCATATCCGATGCACCGTATAAGTTGTGCTATGCAGACGACAACTGCGGATTGCTTTGAGTAGCTTTCTTCAGCTGCTTATCGAAATGCGACAAGTGTGAGTCAGCTTCACGTGCAAAGTTGTCTGAAAAATTTTTTGGTTTTGGTATGAATGTAAGGAGGCGACACAGATCCCATAAAGTATATACATATATTCTTGAGCAGCATCAATAATAGGATCGGTATACACATGTCTAAATATCTAAATTTGACTGGCACTATCTATCATAGTCTTCAAGATCTCGTTGTCCAAACAGACGCTCAGACGGACATGGCTTTATAGACTCGACTAAAGTAAAATCGCTGAAAAATAAAAAAGTAACAAAAAAGCGCACAACAAATTGGCTGAAGTTGCTTTTTTAATGCAACTAGTGACAAAATTATCAAAAATCAGTGATGCACGCTTACGTCTTTTTGTTGGTAGTCTGTCCGCCTGTCTGTTTCCAAAATGAAATTCGCACTGCAACTCATCATAACTCATTTATTTGCAGAGACAACGCGTTGACGGATTTTGGACAATTCATAAATTCATTTCTAATGTTTTCGTCAGCACAAAGAAGACATCTCTTCTGCACATATATCGAGATATATATATATATATCTATATATTTTTTTTATTCTCATATGAAGGTGTCGTTGCTTGTCGCCAATCGGTTTGGCTTTGTGTTAACAGTTTGATTTAATGCTTCATGTTAACAAATTGTTATGATCGCCGAAATCGAATTCGATTTCGAATTGATTCCATCGATTCAGCTGCGGCTCTCTTTCACTTCTTGACATTGCAATTAATCAAAAAATGAAACCAATACACGAGTCTGTATATATATTTAAAGACACATAATTCAGTTTTATTGCAAAAGACAGACAGTCGGACGGACGGACGGACAGACAAACCATTAAAATGATGTTTACACGAATTGTCAAAAAGTTTAATAACGCCTACAATAAGTGATGCCTTTTAAGAGAACACTGGAAGCCAACCGGATTTTATAAGAGTTTGGAAAGCAGTAGTACACAGCCAACAAACTTCCTATACCTATAGTCAACGAGAGGTTCTTTCTTAGGGCAGACATAGAGATTTAGAGATCAACCCACTCGCTTAGTATATGGTGTTGCTTCAGTGCAGTTATTTGGTGTCTGTATTTTTGGATGACATCAACAATTGGCGGAAGTACTTCGTACATAAATACTTATAACAGAAGAAGTCAGCATGTGGTTGAGGACTCGCATGTACCAGATACGATAGGTATTTCTATTTTTTCTCATATAGAAAGTTAATTTGAAGAATTTTATTAATATATTTCCTCTTCTTCCTCTTCAGACAATTTTAATTATGCAAAAGTTTTCAAACAAATTGACAATGTCGCAGATAAGGACTTAAACTAAGAAGAAGAGCAGAAGCGCGACATACAAACGAAGTAGCGTGACGAACGTCCATCACCGAAATAATCAACAAATCAACGAAAATTGACTCGAAACGATTGAACGAGTTTCGCGTGAGGTAATCAAGTTGCAAAGTGGTTCAAGTTCTGCTACACCGCACGGGGTCTAAGGCACGGGAGCAGAGGCACTTGCAGCAAAAGAGTAAGCAACAATTTACATGTCGTGTGTCGTCTGTCGCGCGATTGCAACAACAAAAACAAGAGCAATCAGAGACCAATCAAACTTTGCCCAAAACAAAACAAAAATAAATAAAAACGAAAAATTAAAAATATTTTCAGTTGAACCGAAACTTTAAGACGCTTTAAAGTCTTATCGGCAAACCCTTTCTGAATTACTGCCGCCGGAACTGGAACATGGGTCATTTTAGACGCACACCAAAACATGTCACAGAGGTGAAACAATCTGGCCATATTTTTGGAGAGACATGTATCCAAATCCATCAACTTTGAGCCGGAAATATAGCTGTGTAACGAAGCTATTGCTGAAAATTGACCACGCTACCTTTCTATTCTTTGATTTACCAGACCTAAACGCTGCCTAACCACCCCATAGAAGGCTTCGTAGTGCTGGAGGCACAAGCGTTGAAACCATTGCAATGTGCAGTCTAGCAGTGTGTTTCTGTGAATACGCTCTTAAACTCTTCAAATCGATAGAAAACTTATCATGGTTCCTCAGGAATTCTGCAGTAAATTCATTTTAAGATCTTTAGCTGCTATACTATACGATCACTAATCTGTTGACATTTTTTTTCGTAGATTCTTTCATTTCCGCTTTGGCACCTTAAATCTGCGGCGAGACACAACTGGTTCTTAAATGTGAAGGATGTAAACAAAAAGGTTGCATGGTGAATATTACTCGTTAGAATTTCTACGGCAAAGTCTAGCTCAGAATCCGTTTTTAAGAATATTTCCGCAGGCAAGTATGTAGGTTTCTCTCTTGAAAGTGTGGATACATTATGTTGATAATGCAATGGAGTTCTTTTTAGATTTGTCAGCATCAAACTGCACCGGGGATGCTGCCACTAGCAGCCATGACTTCCATGGTCCAAAGTTATAAGAGATTCTTTAATAGAAAATCTTGCTGAAAAATTGAATGCTGTCACTGTTAGGTATTACATAAATCTGTTAATTCACTTCTCCGGCAGTGTGTGTAGGGTGCAAAAAACAGACAACTGAAATAAGTTCAACTGAAAAGCAATCAACGCGCCTGTCAACCTGCAACAGTAACAGCAAGTAACCAGCAACAAAAAGCGCAGCAGATCAGCGCAACATCAAGCTGTGAATGAGCTGAAGTCGCTACTACTGGAATGGATACTCCAACCTGCAACTGTAGCTGCTGCTGTCGCTGCTTATCGGTAGCGACGCAAAGAAAAAAAAAACTGAGCTTCTGGCACTCACGCCCGACGACACGATCAACGTTGTTGTTGTTGATGATGTTTTGGATGATGATGATGTGTATGGTGTGGCGTCCAGTAAAGGCGGCATGTAGAGCGGTGCATGTTGCCATGCTCGATCGTCCTGTCACAATTACAACAGTGCTGCACAAATAATGACAACAACAACTAGAGGCATGCGCACGACTGCTGATGACAGCAACAACAAGATCAACATTGAAACTTGATATCGGAATAGTAGCGCACGATGGACAGACGGACATAGAGCAATGGCAAGTGGCAGGTGGGGCAAGTGGCAGTAAGGCATTTGTGCGCGTGTGCAGCGGCGCAATTATGTGCATTGGAACTGCAACAACTTACACGCACACACTAATACATTTGACTATATGTCTGTATGTATGTGTGTATATAGACTTAAGATCAACAATACCACTTGACATTGAACGCTGTAGGGCATGCGCCGCAAGCAACTTGTAGATATGCACCTACATAGTTGCACTTAGGGGAGTGGCAAGACGGCATAATTTCACCTGTTGTAGATTGCTGCCACCCTTGCAGCTCTTGTTCCATCCTGCTATTGACACAGTAACTTATATTTGCATGCTGCAGCAAGTCAAGTGCCGAATGCAGCAAATACTTCATGCAACATCTTCAGCCAACAACTTTGACTTGAATCGCCATCGACGTCAATTGATCGATCGATCATTATGCATTTGCTGCGCGTTGTTGTCGCGCGTTGTTATATATGTATATGCATGTACGTGTATAGCGTATAAAGCTGGTTTCTGCACTTTTTTTTTATTTTTTATTGAAGCAAAATAAGTGAAATATTTTTTCTACCCTGCGGCAAGGCAAACGCAGTCAAATTAGGCGCGACCACACATTGAATGCAGCGCTTAGCTAGGACTTTCTCGGTGTAGGGCAGTTAATATGCCTACATTGCATGTTTATCTTTATTATTTTAAATTAGAGAGTAAGGCTTAAATAATCTTGACACTTGTTATAAAAATGAGGGGGACGGGGGAAAGTAAACTTGAAGAACAAGGCGCATAGCTAGCTATGCAGTTCTATGCAGATGCAATCGGCGCAGTGAGAGCTAGCACATCTAGCGCTCTAAGTGATCATGGATGACAGGCGGATCCTATACAATAAAGCCACTCCCAGAAGGGAGAAGAAGGACATCGAGCAATTTTAAAGTAGAACTGTGGGCCATAATTAGATGCACACAGCTAAACATCGGCAGAGGCTATCAGAACTGTGATATTGCGACTATCTCAGACAGTCAGGCTGCGATAAAGCCACTCAACTCACACTCCATCAAGTCCAACTGCTTTCGAAAACCTACAATGAAAAGTGTGGGCTAAATTGGGCGTGGCATATGTAAACTTTAAAGAATTTATCTAAATATAAGTCTATAACAAGTAACAGACAGACGGACGAACAGACACGACCAGTTCGTCTCGACTCGTTCTGCTAATAAATAATATGGAAAAATTTCAATTAAAAAGCCATTTTCATAAGCAACGAGAAGAGATGGCACATAAAGTCATATGCAGAAGTTTCGCCGGCCTTCGTTGGGCTGAGGAGGAAGCCAGCTAAGATGTTTGCGCAGTCAAGTTGCAAATTAATCAAAATCTTAATTGATTTCAACACAAAAGGTGGCAGCTAGCTGGTTTGAAGGACTGAAAGGACATGAATTTATTTACGCACTGCAAATGTGCGAATTCGGCTTTTAACGTCATATTTATGTGTAATTGTTTTGTTTGTAAACTTGAGTTACAAGGATTAAAAGAATCAATTAGGGAGAGATAGATAGGATATAAAAAAAAAAAATTTAAGAAACATTCTAAAAATTTTAATGCCTAATTTTCATTGACTTATAAAGCCGCACTGGCTGAACTAACTCCGAGCTAACTTACTGTCCTCCTTTGCTAGTTGGAAGGCACTTTGGAAGTTGCCTCATTTAATAAATGACTTCGATTCACTTCGATCTACTTCGAGTGGCAATTCCGAAAAGAAAGTGTATGCGGCGCCTGCCAAAGGGCGAGGATAATTGCTCCTCGTTGAACTTAATCACTTAATTTACGCGAATCGAAGGAACCGACCAAAAAAATTGAAAATATTTGAAGCGAAAATTAAGTTGACGAACCAAAAAAAAAAAAGATACTTTCTGTACGAAAATATTTTTGATTGTTGGCAAAAATTATTGAAATACCAAAGCATATGGAGAGAGGAGCACATACAGAAGGCAATTTATGTTTCACTTAATCCTGCAAAATATTCTACACAACAAAATTTACGCTGTTGGTGGCGCAGAAAAAAAGAACGATTTATAGAAAAAATAAAAGATACTCTGCAACAAGTATCTATTAGAACGCATGCATATGCATGCCCATTGATAAAGCTGACTGCGGTCAAGACACACGACAGATAATGCCTAACATGCAACACGCAGATATGCGCACTCTTACTCTTAGACTAAGATACAGATACAAGCCGTCGCGTCGTCACAGGTAGATGAAGTGCCATGCAGTTGGCATGCTTGAAATTTCAAATGCGCAACTAATGCACTTAGATACTATGTAGATAGTACTGTAAAAATAACCCCATCCGATCCGATTCGATCAGTCTAATCGTGGCAAATGTCACTCGTTGTGGCTCATGCGTTCGTTCATTCATTCACATGCATTTCGAGGCATTTAGGCCTGAATTCATTGATAAAAAAAAAAAAATAAATATATAAGGAGATACTTGTACTTAGAAGACTAATGCACGCACAAACGGAAAGCAAAAAAGCCAAAGGACTATCGGAACTGAACCGCAGTCGACGATAAGCCTGCAATGATATCCTGCGATGCGACATTGTCAACGTTGAGCGTTTTATCAACTTTATGGTTTAATTAAAAGGTTATTCCTGTCGCGCAAGATACGTCGTGGCGGTCAGATAGTACACGGACAGAAGGACAGACGGACGGATCGGTTTAAATTGAGTTGTTCACTGCGCGATAGCGCAAACTAATGCCATTAAAATATAATCTTAAAGAGTTTGTGTTTGCGCTGTTCTGGGCGGTACATGGATTAAAAAAAAAAAAACCAAGAAGAAGAAGAACAAATAAAAAGCTATAAAAAAATCCAACATATTTGCAGCTTATAATAAAATTGAACGTTTCATGGCAAAGAGATTAGCTTTCATTTACAGAATTACAGCAGAAATCTTACACAGAAAAGTTCCTTTTATAATATGGCACTCAGCAGTTGGCAACATAAAATGTGTAAAAGGCTGCAGCAAGGATGCTTCAGACCAAATAGTTCGAGCAGTGACCAAAAACTACGAGAAATGGTCTCGATAGGTGACCGCAAAATTTTTAACTAATCGCCGAACGAACAGACGGACAACTTCATGGCATCCGCTTGGCCACCTTCGGCTTGTTACAAAAATTGACCGTAAAAAAAAGAAGTTCAACAATAACTTTCCTTTGTATGATGAGGCATCTCTCGAGCATACAACTCATAATAAGTATATGGCTCTACTCTACAATAATATTGAAAATGAAAACAACTCCGTGTGTTTGTGTGTGTGTTTGGAATGCCATGAAATGAACATATTAATAATATAAACTACCAGTTTTTACGAAATTTCAGTTTTCATTTTCACTTTGGGGCATGCTGCAGCCTCAACAGCAGTCTGCCTCAAGACATGTGCTGCACTGGATGACCACAGTCGCAGCATTGCATAGCAGAAGTGTGCCCCAGTTTAATGAAAGTGGTTTACATTTGGATGCCCGGCAGGCACGGGACAATTCCGACAACAACAACAACTTAAATGCAGCCCTCCAGTCATACAGATGACAGCCAGCAGCAATCGTGGCATATAAAAAAGATACAGAAGCAAATAATGTACTGCAACGCCGCATATCGATAACTTATAACAGCTACCAACCAGCTACTATGCGGCGACACAGTAAGTATCTCCAACTCCATCTGTAACTGTATTAACTGACTGGCGTCCTTGACGCATGCGCATCTGAGCTGAGACCGCATCTGGGACAACACGCTGAGGTGTCGATGAATGTTGTTGCTGCTGCTGCTGTTGTTTTTGATTGAATTGATGAAATGGAAATTTGTCAATTCTCACCTGCAGCTGTTCCATATGTATCGTTCACTGTCTGCCCCGCCGCACCGCTTGCGGCACAACGAAGCTATGCCACAATCTTGCGGTTGCATTTTATATATTTCAGATACAATTGTATCTGCATACACGTACGAGTATGTATATATTATATCTTTTTTTTGCTTATCAGAGTTAATTGGAAAGTTTGTTTTGATTTTAACTGAACAGCAAGGATATTAGTTACACATTTTGCATTAATGGGACATCTGTGGGTCCAAGATCAGAGAGCCAAGGGGACTATATGGGACCACTGGATGCATCTCGCCAACTAACCAATATGAATAATAAATGCCAAATAATACTTACCACACTTTGAGTTGAGTTTAGTATTTCACCATCATTCAGTGGATGTGTAAAAGCTACTCACCAACTTTTGAGTGTATATGTATGAGATAGATGAAGAATGACATATTGCCTCACCTATTGAGAACATTTTACAACACTTAAATCACAACAAAGAAAAGAACGCCGCATTTAATACAAATTTTCAATTCATGACAGCAGCGCCGTCATTCATTTGTAATAATTATTATCGGCTGCGCTAATAATTACCGGACAATGGACCCGTATCACGCTTGCCGTAAGTATAATATAAGCTGCATTCCTTTCAGAGTGAATACTCGTTTATTATTTTTATATGCAGCTACTTGGATGTCCGCCAAGCGCAATCAGGTGCCAAAAGTGGATGGAGTCGTTGGCGAGCGCAATGCCGAGAACATGCCTGTCTATATTGGTGTCATTGTAGAAGAAGGTAAATGTGTGCTCGCCCAGGTGTCGCCATCGAAGACTGTTGCACAAGTTGAATACAAAAAAAGAAATACCACACCAAAGAGTTTGGATTGGTGGTTGGTGACTACAGTTGGGTGACAGTTTTCCACAGGCCGCCATATCGCTTGCCAAAATATGCAGTGCGCTTAGATACCACTTACGACAGGAACAAGCTTTACATCGGACGTGCCGGCGTATTGCGTTGCACTCCGGCCGGTTGGATAGTCAAGTACGGCAAAAATATGACAAAGCCGGAAATATTGCAAGTCTAAGTCGAAAGAATTTCGAATTAATAGAACAGATAAACAACAAAGAAGCACAAACAAGTCAGCAACAAAAATCACAAACATGAAAATGTGAAAAAACAAATTATCCACGAAATTGTAAAAGATTCAAAAGTCGGACTTAGTAGATCTATCTTTAGAATTTTGGTACGAGTCGAGCGACTAACTGAATTTTTGGCTTATGATGTGTGATACCAGGGCAGATTAAGAATTATTTTTCATAGACTATAGAGGCTGGTTGTTAGTTCAGTTGTACTCCCCTACAATCATTCATTCATTCAGTAAGTCAATCTTTCATTGATCCATAATCACTTTCAGTTGTCAGCATTTAATGAGTTTCGTGCATCAATTTGGCCTGTCAACGAGGCAGCAGCGGACACGTGCAAATCGTCAGCCATGTCAGGTGTAATCAATGCGTGTGTGTATATGTGTGTGTGCATTGTGGGCGCTGTAGGCGTGGCAATGCTGTATACAATTTCAAATTGTATTTTCTGAATTCTTGATCTGCTGATTATTAGCTGTGCACACGCAATTCATTATAACTGCCTTCCCTTTTCGCCCTAAGGATGGTCAATACTAAATTTGTTCCAATTCAGCCCTCAACATTTTGGCACACGATCATTCCAAGCGAGCCTTGCGGTCTTCCTTCTATTTATTACATTGTTCTTAGATTGCTCTTCGGAATTTCGCTGAAACAATTAAATTTGGGTCAGTTTAATGCCACAATGTACGCCTTGGCACTCGCTTACTTTTTTTTTGCAGGTACAAACTCTGTATTACATATAAATATGAAGTGATGCACGTTTGTACGTATACTGTTAGAACAAAACACCTTTTACGTCTGAACTATGCCACCGATTTTTATGATGTTGTGTTGCTTATATTCAAACAAATATTTAGTACTGACTCTGAGCCGCATAATAAGCCTTTCATAAGTATTGTCCGAGCAATGCTGGGTATTAACGCTAGTTAAAAACAAATATTTGCAGCTCATTTGACGATTACGAATGCGAGTTTTGCGTGTGCTGCACGCATCAAATGCAGCATACAGCATGTATGTGAAGCGTCAGATCCTGGCTGAGAATTTGCTATGTTAAGATCCTTGTTTGCTTAGTTAACTCAACTGATTTTTATTGATTAATTGTAGTCATTAGCATACGGAATGAGTGCTGAGCAGCCGCTGCAACAATGATTGACGACGCAACCTGAGATGAGTTGCCGATTTGTTTATGTTTAATTTTCATAAACTGAAAAGCTGACTGAGCGAGTGACTGACTGATGTACTGGCCTGCTTGTTCGAACGGAGGACCACCAACGAAGCTGCGCGCGTACAATTATGTTAATGGTTGATGTTGGCGAATATTTAAAATTAATTTGAACGCCTTACATGGTCAGCTAGGCAGTCACTCTGTGCGTCCGTCGGTTCGTCACTCAAGACGACTACTGCTCTGCTGCTGCAATTTTTGTTATTAATTTTACCTCTCCAAGAGTTGAAAGTGCTGCAAGAAGCTGCTCAAACATTGTCAACTGCATGCAACCGTGCGAGTACCGTTAAGTGTTTCAGAACACGCAAAGTGAACTTCCAGCTAAATGGATTTCCGAAACGCATTCAAAACGCACGCATTGCCATTGAGTAGTGCTAATTAACAAATTGTTACAGGCGGCGGCGGTGACGGCGGCCTCATTTTCAGTTTGGTGGCGGCGGTGGTGACATGGCATGCCTCAGCAAGCTTGTTGCGTGCAACGCGTGCAATAAACGCTGAGAGAGCTAAGTACATTGCCAAATTGGTTGCAGCAACAACAATTGCGCATATACTACAACTGCATGTTGCACGCCATGACACATTGCGTTGCAGATACAGTAGCTGCATGCATTAAAAATTTACGGAAGCGGCACTCAGCCGCCGATGAAGCCGCACAAACAAATGCGCTTCATGTTTATTTGAGCGCATAAAAGCTGAACTTTTTCTTTGATTTGGAACACACACAAACAGCTACAGGGCCGCCGCTCCCAATGAGATACTTTGCTTCTTAGATATAAAAAAAAGAGAAAAATGCATCGAAACTTAAATATTCTCCAATCTAGCCATTGGCTTTGTGTCGATAAATAGAAAAGAAGTGAACCAACGAGCAATTTAAGAACAATTCCAACGCTCGACCATCCTTAATTGCGTGAGCACAGCTAATAATCAGCAGATCAAGAATTCAGAAAATACAATTTGAAATTGTATACAGCATTGCCACACCTACAGCGCCCAAAATGCACACACACACATACACACACGCATTGATTACACCTGACATGGCTGACGATTTGCACGTGTCCGCTGCTGCCTCGTTGACAAGCCAAATTGATGCTCGAAACTCATTAAATTCTGACAACTGAAAGTGATTACTGATCAATGAAAGATTGACTGAATGAATGAATGAGTGTAGAGTGCAAATAAAATTTAATAATACTTTCCAGAACTGAGCATATATCATAAATATGAGTAGTCCACATAGATAGCAAAGAGGCATAGCCACTCCGATGAGAATGTGGGTGGTGTTGAAGCTGCTACATTTAGTCCGTCTGCAATTTCAGTTGGCAATCAAAAGACTTAAACGACGAACTTGCTGCAGAAGAATCTTTGAAATACATTCAAACATTTTTTGTGCATGAAATATTTTGAAATAAGGATTTTCAAATAAAAATATTTAATAAGTATTTTATTATGAGACGCTAGCTGCCGTTGCTCCTGTCCCCTAACCGCCCTGCTGCTCCGTGGTTATTCAATTAATAGACAAAATATTTTTCGTACTTCTCGGCAATTGGGTCTGCAGGCTTTGAACTCAATGAATATGGCGCAAACATGCCCTTAAATGCGATATTAATGAACTTGGCATGTTTCGATGTTCTCACTCTTCACCTCTTGCTGCACTCGACTTCTGTTTGCTCCTCCTGTAATTGGACTGCAAAGCGCCACCCGCTGCTGTCTTAATAAACTAAATACGAGCTGCTGCCTGGTAATTCCAGCCGCAAACACCGCCTGTGGTTCCGAGATGCTTAATAGTTATTTAGTGCAGCATGCAGCAATAAGTATCTGCTTAGCTGTATGGAGTAGCTGCCAAAAAAAGAAAGAAGAAGCTTCTACTTAATCCGTCAAATGTGTCTGCAAAAAGCATAAAATTGGACACATTTTAGCAGTCAACTAAGCAAACAGACAAACTTTTTTCAAATTTGAAATAAATAAAGGCGCAGATTGAGGCCTATAAAAAATCTAAGTTGGCGTCAATAATTTGCCAGCTTCCTGCCGTGTGTTGTGGCTTCCTTTTCACTCCTTTTTTTGGCGCTTGAGTGAGGCAAGCTTAGCTTCCCAAAAAGGATTTATTGCATTTGAATAAGCAAATTGAACAGGGCAGCCAGAATAAGCTAATGACAGGTTGCTGCCACATACGTTCTGCCACATGCTATATGCCCTGCACTTGGAAATTTGTGCGCAGGTTTGTTGCGCTGTGAAGCAGTTTATGTAAAATAGATATATAGCTATACAGGGTGTAAAGTATAGAGTCAAGTATTAGAGTATAGGGTTTATTTCTTAGTAGTGTACCAAGCTTCCGCTGCTACGCCCTATCTTTGTCGTTCTTTTATATAGGTGAGTCATCGCCGAGAATAAAAAATTGGAGGCAATTGAATAGCGTGCAGTTTGAGTAGCACCGCTTATGTTATAGGTTTGAAAAGCGTTAGCAAACAGTTTGAATAGCATTAGTGTTTAGTAATTTAAGTTAGAAGTTTAATCTATATTGATATCTTTTGACCCTGCAGGTCGATTTTGCTAAAATAAACGTTTTATGTTACTCAAAATAGAACTTTTTATCTTTCAGTAATTCGATTTTGAATCAAATGAGTGGTTTTTACGTGATGCACACACAAAGTTTGATTTTATTATAGATATATTGATCACATACAAATGAAATAACTTTAAAGCTTAGTATGTACCACTAATATCTATAACTGGTAGACCTAGACACACATAATAATTTGACCAAAGTTAAGCAACATAACACAAAGAGTTGATAAAGTCAATAGAAAACGTTATATATCTGAATTATATTGCATTCGCTCGCTGACTTTATACTTTAAATGTAAATGTTTTATCTGTTTATAGTGTCGCTTTTTCGTTTCATCAAGTTTCTGCAATTATTATTAATTGAAAAAAAAGAATACTTTTTAAGAGCGCTGTAAATCACCAATTGTAGATTTATATTCTCATTGAGTAAGCTTGTTTTGCATTCTTCTGACCACTGTTGGCCTGCACTGCCTTCAAACAATGTTTAATATTTTTCTTAATTAAAATATAAGTCATAAAGCGTATACAAAGTTCGCATTTAGCCAACTACTTTCGGCGCGGTACCTTTTTTCTTCATTAATTTTTAGAAACTTACGATTCGCGCACTGAGCTGGGATTAGAACTGAGACGCATTCGTTTGCGTGCCACATTCAAGCGCGGCTCTTTCGATTGCAATTTTGTTTGTTTAGTCGAAAGCGTTTTTGGTTTTTATTGACTGTGAAAATTTGTATAATTTGGAAGGGCAACCTGGTTCAGAATAAACGATTCAACTTCTGGATCTTGTGGATCTTCGTTCGATGTCCCTTCATCCGCTCGTATGTAAATCATTTTCGGCAAGAAACCGCAAATTAGGCACACGTACATGAAGAAGAAGTCTTGCCCTGCTACAACTTGGCTGCGTTTAATGCATTTCAATAAATTTTGCAGCATTTCGTTGGCTCGGCTTCTGGTTGCTTCGCCTCAGTTCAGCCAGTTTTGCGGCTGGCGTTAATAGAGCAAGTGTTGCTTTGCGCACTCTTGGCGTCAAGTATCACACCGCGCCGCAATACACTGACTGCACTGCACCATGGTGCACATCTGTGCAGCGCTCCTTTGCGTCGTTCTGTTGATTATATGTAGCTGGCAGCCGTCGCGACGTCGCAGGATGAGAATGTGGAGAAGTCAATGGCTAACTGACTGACTGACTGCGTTCATTAAAATGCAAAAGATGCTGCTTGCCGAAAAAAAAGGAAAAAAACAAAATATTTAATAAGGAAGCTTCGGCTGCGCCAAAACAAACAAATCGCGGCACTAAATAAATAATGTGGAGCGCCCGTAAATACTTTCGCCTTTGTTTGTTTTTCGAAAGTTGTTATCGCTGCCACGCCCACAAACAGCCTGTGTACGCACTTCCTTTACTATATCCAACTACTATATGCGATATGTACGATGCCACAGATCTGCATATGCATTCGGCGATGTTGCCATAAATCATAAAGTAACTGTTGCCCCAACTTCTGTCCTTGTTGCTGCTCTCCTCCTGTGTAATTAAGTGCGAATTGTGGCAGCATTTGGCAGACACTCAACGACCAAATAATTATTTATTAAATTCAGCGCTGAGAAAAATGCAAATGGAAACAAAAGCCAAAGATGTTCCATTCCAGAAGGTAGACGACAGGCTGAAGTGCTGTTCAGGTTTTCCATATCAACTTAACCTAATCAGTTAAATAAAAGCGTCTTAAAAACGCTTATCCATTGGTAGTCAACTGTTGCGCGAAGTTAATCAAAAAAGGATTTTATCTATTTTTTAGTTTTTGCTTCATATTTTCTTTGGAATATTCCCTCCATTGATAATAATTTATTTATTGATAACATAGAAGTACAAAAGTTCCATTCATCCCTTTCAAGTTCAAACTCCCAAACAGCTGCAGCGCATGATCAAAGAGGCAAACACATCACCACTAAGCGGAAGTGAGTTCATGATTTAATTCCAGCGCCTATATGTATGCATCGTTTTACTCATTGAGCTGCAGCATCTCCTATATGCTCAGCGGATGTTCCAGTTGTCTACGGAAGCGGATGAACGCATGACCTGTGCCAGTTTCTTGCTGCTTTTTGTATGTCCTAGCATCTTATGGGCCAATTATGCCTTCCATGATTCATTTTCTTCAATCTTCTGATCTGTAATAACGGCAGCTTCTATCTCCTCCTTGGCTGTGAGTCGAGTCAATCAAACGACCAAACAAAAATATTCTTGAAGATTTTAAAAAAAATATTTTTTGTAGATTATTGCCAGTTCTGTGTAGCCACCTGCATGGAAAATTAAAAGAGAGTCACCATACGTCGTCAAGCGGTAGGTGTGAAGTACAGCAGCGTTTAGCACATTTATCGACAACAAGTGTATTGCGCCGCATATCCTTTTTCTCTTACTTGGACAAGTGGAAACAGTGTGCAGAGGATAAAGCAGCGATGTGCAAGTGATTGACTAACCGAGAGGACGAACAAGAAACTCGAATGCATTAATTGAGAAATAAATGGAAATGTGCGGCATTCGTTAGCACTTTGCGGTTACTAACAAGGATAACAAAACGCAAACGAGTCCGGTCAAGTCGAGGACGCAAATTACAAATAACTGGCAGCGCTAAGCGAAAACAAGAACAAGACGACGGCGCAGATCAAAGTTCTCTCAGCTCATGTTGCACTTGTTGCGAGCCATACGACGGCAACATTGTAAGTCCTGGAATTCTGAAATGCAATATAACTGAGCTGATTATTGCGCGTCATAAACGCGACGACCGACCTCGACTTGTAGGGCGACGTCTCTACGAAGTATTCCACGAAATTAACGCAAAGTATTTGGAAGCCAGCAGAGCTCTACTGAAACCCTTTCGCGCAGGTTACTCGTTGTTTGTGCAACTCGTTGTAGGTGGAACCTGTCAGGTATTCCGAAGCCATCCAACCAACAGCTCAGCGAGCGCACAGCAGGCGAAACAATTCGTCGGCGTTGCCTGTTTTGAGTTGCATTTAAGGACCTTTCACGCGAATCAAGGACGTCTGCGCTCAATTACAACGCTTCATAATTAATATCTTTCGTAAAGATCTCGCAAGTCGATTATTTTATTGGTCTTTCTCCATTTGATTATTTTCACTGAGCTAAAGCAATGCTTATTGTTTGTATACGCGGTAAAGACGACATTTTAAATACCCTTAAAATTATTTCGAAATTTAACAAATTGCAAGAAACTCTAGAGAGCCAATTTCAGTTCGAGATCTCCAAAACTGGTAATAAATATAAAATTCGAAAAATAAATTTTTATAAGAAGATAAACATTTATGATATATCGAAAGTTAGTATGAGAGAGAGAGAGAGAGAGAAAAACTGTGGAGTGTTGCCAGAGTTATGTTTTTTTTTAACTGAGAAAGTTTGACATATTACGTAGCCTGCCAACCTATTTTTCAAAACATAGTTCATTTATTTAAGTAACTAATTCAACGCCGTGATTTGCAGCGTGTGGCTCCTTCAGTTTATCTAAATTCTTCATAAAGAAATCATAAAGACGAGCGTACTGGTCACGCACATTGGAGACTTCCAAGAACAGATGGAATAACTGCTTTTCATCCAACTCAGTCACAACTCGGCGGTAGTCGTCTACCACTTGTGGATACTTATTGGTCTTCGAGATGAGTTTGCCCCGCGTCATCAAATAACCCATTAGCTTATTCGAGAAAAAACTTGCTTTAGTCTTGACTAGTTCGAGATGGATTCTTGCTGCTTCCTTTACGGCGACACCAATATCGAACCCAGATACTAATTTTGGAATCCACAATGTTATCCACATGTCGAGCAGGGTAGCTGCAAAGTGGAATTGTGAATTTGAGTCAATTTGATGCATTCGTATTAGTCAGGCAACAGATGGCTTCCCAGCATAACAACACAAGCTGACGAAGTGGAGTTAAAGTTTGGTTTTATTTGAAGTACTTACTGTCCTTTACCAATTTGTGCACGATTGGTTTGACGACATCAATCATGTCGCAAACAGGCTTATTAGAAGCAACTGTTCCTTTCTCGCACGCTACCGGCTCATCACTGTTGTCCAAATCAGAGTCAGAAGCATCATCTACTCCACGAGCGTCCTGAAACATTTTCGTACCGAGAAGCTCTGTCAGCTGATTAATGGTTTCCGGAATTCCGACTGTGACGAGCTGTTCGGCTTCAGCGGATATCGAGTCGTTGTAGTTCTTAAGCTGATCCATAGTTTCGGTGCTCATGGTGCTCTAAATACGCAACTTCAAGGGCGTTGGCGGCGCTTGCCCTGCTTCTGCGTGTGACTACGGTGGCGACTTTTCCTTCGCGATATTTTATAGATTTGTAGAAATTAATACGCTACGCATTCGAAATCGACTGTGAAAAGCACGACAAATATGTGTTGACATTCGATTTTGCCAATCACACAAGACCAGTGGCAACTGAAGAATTCACACAATATTAAACTTCGCTCTTACAAATTTCTATACATACCCAGCACCAAGACGAAGGCTGGATATGCTAAATTAAGTGAAAAGCTATTTGTTGTCTTTGCGGGCGGCTCGTTCCTCTTTAAACGAGATGGTCAACAGCAGACCAGAACAGTGAGACTAATTATTGCACATGAACAATATAGGTCCGAGGCCGGCGAACACCATGATGTAATGCTAATGTTTCTCAACAGGGAACTAAGCGAGTCCAAATGGGTTAAGGCGATACCATTGACTAATGTATCCTGGCCTGCAGGCACTATATGTCGAGTGTTTGGCTGGGGTTTTATGGATGGTTATAAGCTGCCAAACCAACTACAAGTAGCAAAAGTGCCATTATTAAGTTCCGAGGCTTGTTTACGGAAATACGCGCATCGTCGTTCTATAAAGGTCCAAACTGACTCCGAGATTTGTGCAGCTAATAAAGAAGGCGGTAAAGATGCTTGTCAGGGCGACTCCGGTGGACCATTAGTTTGCCTAGGACTTCAGGTTGGCGTAACATCGTATGGCATTTTCTGTGCACATAAAGAATATCCTGGCGTTTATCAGAGCGCCGCCTACCATAGAGACTTTATAGAAAGGGCTATTAAAAATATCGGAGTTCACGTTTATATTTGTAATATCTTAAAGTACTTCGCTGCTTCGTTTATATATTTAATTGTTTAAAAAGTACAAAGGAGCAGACGAGTTTGTGATTAAAAGAATTTGCAAAAGGAAAACAAACGCTTGTACTGTACGCCATTTGATTGTTTGGAATGCGCCGCCTAGGCAATGGCGTATACGAAAGAATACTGGAATCGAAACCAGTGTAGCACTCGCATCTGCGTGATCGATTCAATTAGTGACTGTAAGGTATGCATCCGTCTGTCTTTCTGCCTGTCTCTGTGCTAGAAAGATTTGCTTGTAATTCACTTTTGATTTCATATTCATTTCATCAAATTACAGCGGCGCACGCGCAAATTAAATGCTCCTACGAAGACGATGGCGGCGGCGGCGTTGATGTAGACTATCCCGCTAGCGTAAGACCTTGATTTTGATCTGAAAATTACGCCAAAAAGTCAGCGCAGCAGTTCCAGTGCAGCAAATATGCCAAAAAGCCAGCGAAAATGTATATAAAAATTAACGCGCGCGCGCGCTTTCGAGCGTGCATTTTGCTTGAAGTACTGCGCCGCGGCGGCAGTAAGCGAGCAGGACAAACTGGTCTCATCATCAGCATCATTCACAACAACAACAATTGAAGCAGCACAAATATTTCAGTGGCCCATGCGATGAGGCATTCAATTTAATTCAGTTTACTGCTTCATTCAGTGACAACACTAAAGGCGAACGCTTGGGTGCTGATCTCACAATGGGCAAAAGGTGGCAGCGGTGGCGGCGTGAAGCCTGCAAGGATATTCACGAAGAAGAATTACATTAAATAATATTAATCGAGAGTAAAACCGATTTAAGCAGCAGCAGACAAAGGAATCGTCATTTGGAAACCGATTAGTGCAAGGACATTTCGGTTGCCACAGCAAATAGCTGCAGCACTTGTTGTGCTGGCGGCAGATCAAAGCGTAGCAGCTGCTGAAAAGGTGTTAAATGGGGCGTATTTATGAGAGTTCGATCGAATTGAAAACAAGAAAGAACTATCTGGGATGCCCTCTCATCCGCAATTCATAACAAAGAGAGGCAAATCTATTTCATATTCGATATTATTAGACAATTTGGAACAAAGTGCTGCCGCATTACAGAAACTGTAGAATAAAGCAGTGAAAGGACACGCGCACCTTTTTTTATGATTTAATTTTTTTTTTTTGTGTGGAGGATAATTAAAACCAATTCTTATTTAGAAATGGTTTCAGGTAAATTTGTTTTTCTTTTGAGCCAAAAAGTAAGATGAATTTCACTTAAATTCTTTAATGGAGATGTATAAATTTTTAAATATCCAAAGATGCAAATATTTCATGTTCCAGTAGACAAATGGGCAGTGGCAAGTTTCATTATGAGACACAAACAGCAACGCTGTTGCACATATATAAAACATATCCTTAAACGGAATAGTATGAGAATCTAAAGAGATATTTTAATATTTTAATGGTTCCAGATATTAATTAAAATATTTTCAAAGCATGTCACATATTTGCATTAAATTGTTTGAAAGTCATCGAAAAACTGTAAAGCGCTAACAAGTCCTTCGCATTTACTGACTTATAAACAAATGTCTTTCCTTGTCTTTGAATTTTGCATTTTTCTCCGCAATTTTAATTTGAAATATTTATACAAGAAATCAATCCAAAAACGTTGCGCTTCGATTTTGTGCATAAATACCAAAGCTAAATTTTATATGCAACAAAGAGAACTCACGCAACTCTGTGGCAAACGGACGGACGGACATGTAGGCAGCCAGAGAGAAGAACCTTCAACGTTGAATCTTCTTGATTAACATAAAAGCAATCATAATACGCTAAAAAATGTCAATTAAGTTAATCAAAAGCAGCGCAGGGTAGAAAATATTGAATGCATACATTTGAGCATGCAACGCAGCAGGAAGCAGAACAGAATCGGGATTTGGAGCAGTTTTGACGCATGACAGTCAGGGTTTCTTTATTTATTTTAATTTTTTTATATAGTCTTCGCCTTATGTTAATAATGACATCTCGCATAGTCAAATGACAACCGCGCTCGCTGCCACCCAAGCTGGCCTCAGGTTCTTTTGAATGAGACATCAGTGCCGAACTGAACTGGGGGAGCTGTACCACATTGTGGGAGCATTCAACGCTGTTGCAGTGGAAGATGCTTAAACTGGAAGATGTTGTAAATCAATGTTTTAACCCCCGACGTACTTAACTTCTTTTGTAACAAAATGTCTTCATTAAATTGTTGTTCCCTCTGTTCTGCTGATGCACAATAATCTTGCAGAAGCTTTTATTAAACTTACTGCGTGTGTACTGCACTCAAGTTTTATTCTGAAAGCATTCGCTTTGGTTGAGGTTAATAAAACGGAAAGGATTTCATTTTATAGTAATCCAAAGTTGTGTCGCGACATTCAATAGAATAAGATGTTTCCCCCAATTTTTGGATATACCACGAAAACTCCTCTCTAAGGAATGAAAAGTGCAGCCAGGCGTGTATTAAATTCTGGCGAAGGTTAAAGCAGAGCTGCGCCAGAAGTATTTTCGATCAAGAAGTAGGTATCAGCTAGAACAATTTTCGATTATTGAACGCAATCTGTTTGTTTGTTTGCACGCATAACGTAAAAGCCACTCATTGGATTCAGTATTACTGAAAGATAAGAAGCTTTATCAACATTTAGCGTTTATTTCAACAAAATCGCCCAGCAGAGTCAACAGATTTTTATGTTTTATTCAAAATAAAATATTTAAAGCCAAAACATTGTTAAACATTGAAACTGTCAGCGCTTCTCAAACCTATGACAATTGTGCTACTCAAACTGCACGCAATTCAATTGCAACAGACTGTATAACGGTGTCAGTCTATGTAAAAGAAAGAGAAAGGGAGTGGGCGAAATAGCGCAGGCCGCGTCCGCTGGTGTAACAGTAAATTATTTCGCAACAATATGAAAATGCAGCACCACATCTTTTTAAACGAGCAGAATTTGGCGAAGCACAAACTGATTCATGATACATAGCTTGGCACGATCTGCCAGCAGATCAAGGCTATATATGTACATACACATAGCAAAACAAATAACAAAAATATTTATATGCATTGAGCAACAAAAACGAGTACATAAAAACAAAACAGACACACGCACAAGGAAATAGTCTATTGTAACAAAAACTGCGTTCCCGGCGGAATGCCGTTTGAAGACTCTGCGGCCGCAAATTCAACCTAACCTCAAATATTTTAGTTTAAAAATTCAATAAATTAAAAGTTTTCTAATTATGCACAAAAAGAAAAAAAACACCTGATGACACGATCGCGGAGCGACGCCGCCTTCGTCCGAACTCGACAATTTGCAAGGGGGCACTGATTTCTTGCATTCTGCTATGCATATGCAAAAACTCCACACACACACACAGTCATACACACATGACAAGTGCCAGCTTATCTAACTCAGCTTCCATATGGATCGCACATACAGGTACGCATCTGTGTATGACGCCGGCAAGACGCTTATTTTGCATTGTTTTTTGATAAATTTGTTTTTGTATCGAATTGCATATTGAAATTAATTAATTAATCTTTGTTGTTGTTGTGTTAACAGTGGGAGGGGTGGCATTTTTACTTTTGGTATTTCCAATGCAATTTGTATGCACGTGTATGTATGTGTATTGAGAAAAATAATAAAATCTAAAATACAATAAAATCAAATGCTTTTAATTCAAAAATGTCCTCCCTAACTTCGCCTTGCAAACAGTGTCCAATGCATCTTACTTCACTGGCTCTCTTTACCATGTATACCAAATTTTATCTCTGTATTGAAATTGTTTATCGTTCGTATGAGGGGCGGATCATTTTCTTCAGGAACACTTCCAGTATTTCAGTTACGAAGTGTTGACTTTAGAATACTAGCTCAGATATACAGAGTTCTGTTCCGGATTTCGACAAGAGCTGTCTCTAAATTTCCTTTGTCAGAAATGTTTACAGATCCTTTATTCATTTGATCCATTTATTAGGAATTTTTCTTCAAATTTCTTCCTGAAAATTTCTCAACTGTTCGAGATTATTTGATGGTGCATATGCGACTATATATATTATATAAAACTTTGTATGTAACTTACTTCCTTAAAGTTATTGGTGTTGTTGTTGTTGTTCGACTCTTTATTATTGTTGTTTATTTATGAATGTCATTCAATTTATTATTGCATTGTGTATCTTTGAAGTCTGAGAGGGAAATGAATGAACGGGCGAACGAGCGAACGCATTTAACTGCCTGCTACAAGCCACAAAATCTTCAAGTTGAAGATGGAACGCTCCTCCAGCCATATTCGCTGTTGATTTTGATGAAGACAACTCGTTTACTAACGGATTCGATTAAGCGGACGAAACATATCGAACGATTTGCAGTAGAAGGACAACTTGAAGACTGAAGACTGCGCTGAGATTCGTTTGTTTTGAAGTATTTTGCATCGATGAGGTTGTTGGTCGTTTGGATGTTCTTTGGGTTCTTCATGCTCTGTGTATCATATCTGTATATTTAGTTAACAAGTTACCAAAAAACAACAACAACAACAACAACAACAACAACAACAACAACAACAGCAGCAAGCACAAACGAAAGGAAAAGAAACATATAACTAGATACGATATAACTATTTATGAGTTATACTGCAACAATCAGAGCAGAGCAGAGCTTCTTGACGTGGGCAGCAGCATCAGCAGCATCGGCATTGCATTGCATCAGAAGCATCATTCACCACAGAAGCAGTAGTGGATGCTGCTGCTGCTGATGATGCTGTCAATACGATTGCATAAGATAATTGGAGATTCTTCTTTTTTTCTGCTGCTGCAGCGATTTATGCATCCGCAGCACTTAAATAATAAACCAAGAAGAGGAGCACCGAGGCGAGGGTGCCGGCCGTGGTTGTACTTCTATAATTGATGACAGCGTTTAAAGCGTTTATAAGTCCATATGAACACTTTTCACTCTTGTAATTTGGCGGCATTTCTACTGATTTTGTCTTTCAAATTGGAAGATATGCAACGCAGAACTAGCTGCGGGGGACCTTACTCCATGCGATTAGATCATAGCTAATCACTTGTTCTAACAACAAGCAAACATCTCGCATTTGTTTAGGAAGAAAACAATAATTAAATCATAAATTAGGTAGTGCCACGCCCAGTTTGAACGCTGAGGCGACTGTCACTGTTTATAAAGCAGCGTTGACGCCCATATTTTCGGCATCAAAAAATCTTTTTCAGAATTTATTGCTTTATTTCGAAAGCATTTCTCTTTGGTTTTACAATTGTACGCTGCACGTTTCGTTTCGCGCAGAGTTTTATGAATTTATCAAACAGTTTGTAATGCGTTGGCTTGAACGAAACTTTAGCTGATGAACTGCGAAATAAGTGACATGGCGAAGAAATCGGCTTAACAGACTCCAAGGATTTTGAATAAGTTTCCAAAAAACTACAAAAACACGATTTTCAGTTCACAGTTTTTAAAAGTGGATCTAGAGACTTAGTAAATGGTTTAAATGTTCTAAAGGGTATTTAAAATGTCGTCTTTACCGCGTATACAAACAATAAGCATTGCTTTAGCTCAGTGAAAATAATCAAATGGAGAAAGACCAATAAAATAATCGACTTGCGAGATCTTTACGAAAGATATTACTTATGAAGCGTTGTAATTGAGCGCAGACGTCCTTGATTCGCGTGAAAGGTCCTTAAATGCAACTCAAAACAGGCGACGCCGACGAATTGTTTCGCCTGCTGTGCGCTCGCTGAGCTGTTGGTTGGATGGCATCGGAATACCTGACTTGTTCCACCTACAACGAGTTGCACAAACAACGAGTGTCCTGCGCGAAAGGGTTTCAGTAGAGCTCTGCTGGCTTCCAAATACTTTGCGTTAATTTCGTGGAATACTTCGTAGAGACGTCGCCCTACAAGTCGTGGTCGGTCGACGCGTTTATGACGCGCAATAATCAGCTCAGTTATATTGCATTTCAGAATTCCAGGACTTACAATGTTGCCGTCGTATGGCTCGCAACAAGTGCAACATGAGTTGAGAGGACTTTGATCTGCGCCGTCGTCGTCGTCGTCGACGTCGTCTTGTTCTTGTTTTCGCTTAACGCTGCCAGTTATTTGTAATTTGCGTCCTCGACTCGACTCGACTTGACCGGAGTCGTTTGCGTTTTGTTATCCTTGTTAGTAACCGCAAAGTGCTAACGAATGCCGCACATTTCCATTTATTTCTCAATTAATGCATTCGAGTTTCTTGTTCGTCCTCTCAGTAAGTCAATCACTTGTACGCCGCCGCTTCTTCGCTTCTGCACATTGTTTCCACTTGTGTACATTCAAATGGCTTAAATAAGAGAAAAAGGATATGCGGCGCAATACACTTGTTGTCGATAAATGTGCTAAACGCTGCTGTACTTCTGTTCACACCTACCGCTTGACGACGTACTTCGCTGAGTCATGTTCCGATCTCTCTCGAAATCCTTATTTTTTTTGTGCTCACTGCATGACTTGGTGTTCAGTGCCAAGTTACTAAATAGCTGAAGTTATAGTGCTGAAATTTAATTGAATTTTATTATATACTAATTGATGCATTTCTTTCTTAGTCAGCAAGCGGAGTTCAGCCATTCCCAAGTAGCTAGTTGAAGTGTTTCAAATTACTAAAAATTTAAACGCGCAGCGAGATGGTCTGAGAATGTGGCTTTCTTCAAACTTTTATGCTTCTATGCTTTCAAAGAAAATAAAACCACTGATTGCCTATGTCCTTTTTGGCGGCATATTGTTTTCATTTTGGTGTGAATATCTCGATTAAGCACATAATTAATAGCATTTTGATAGCAGCGTGAAGCCTGCAAGGATATGCACGAAGAAGAATTACATTAAATAATAATAATCGAGAGTAAAACCGATTTAAGCAGCAGCAAACAAAGGACGTCATTTGGAAACCGATTAGTGCAAGGACATTTCGGTTGCCACAGCAAATAGCTGCAGCACTTGTTGTGCTGGCGGCAGATCAAAGCGTAGCAGCTGCTGAAAAGGTGTTAAATGGGGCGTATTAATGAGAGTTCGATCGAAATTAAGTGAAAGCAAGACAGAATGAATCTTCTTTCTAGCATGCCTTTCTTCTCTCCCGCACCTGATAGGCAAATCTATTTCGTTTTGAGACAGAGTGCTGCTGTAACAATGAAAGGACACGAGCACATTTAATAGTTTTATAAAACAAAGAGAAAAGATAATATGTAATAGACAGAGAAAGCCATAAAGTCTGTATATATGCATATATATTGTTGATCAGCATGAAAAGTTGTGTTGATGTAGCCATGTCCGTCTGCCCGTTCAAATACTGGTCTGCCTTGAAATATTACAACACGCCCACCATGACTATCGTACGACTTTTATAGGCCTGGGTTGTTCTCTGTGGCAACACATATCAACAAAATTAAAAAGCAGTAGTTCTTGGTAACCATATTGCGGTCATTCTAGCTGATGACGTCTCCAACCATCATCATCAGAGTCTAGCAAATGGAATGCGCTTCACAATTCCAGGCTCTACAAGTGTACAACGGGCGCTGAAATATAAATACTTGGGCATCTCGAACCAATGCTGTCATCAGAGAGTCTACTTAGCGATTTTAAAAAGGATTAAATGCATAATGCGAGACTTGCTGCCGCTTTCACACATTCTAAACGCCCTTCCGCTCCGTGGTTATTCAATTAATAGACAAAATATTTTTCGTACTTTTCGGCAATTGGGTCTGCAGGCTTTGAACTCAATGAATATGGCGCAAACATGCCCTTAAATGCGATATTAATGAACTTGGCATGTTTCGATGTTCTCACTCTTCACCTCTTGCTGCACTCGACTTCTGTTTGCTCCTCCTGTAATTGGACTGCAAAGCGCCACCCGCTGCTGTCTTAATAAACTAAATACGAGCTGCTGCCTGGTAATTCCAGCCGCAAACACCGCCTGTGGTTCCGAGATGCTTAATAGTTATTTAGTGCAGCATGCAGCAATAAGTATCTGCTTAGCTGTATGGAGTAGCTGCCAAAAAAAGAAAGAAGAAGCTTCTACTTAATCCGTCAAATGTGTCTGCAAAAAGCATAAAATTGGACACATTTTAGCAGTCAACTAAGCAAACAGACAAATTTTTTTCAAATTTGAAATAAATAAAGGCGCAGATTGAGGCCTATAAAAAATCTAAGTTGGCGTCAATAATTTGTCAGCTTCCTGCCGCGTGTTGTGGCTTCCTTTTCACTTATTTTTTTTTTTTTTGGTGCTTGAGTGAGGCATTTTGGCAGCTAAGCTAAGCTTCCCAAAATGGATTTATTGCATTTGAATAAGCAAATTGAACAGGGCAGCCAAAATAAGCTAATGACAGGTTGCTGCCACATACGTTCTGCCACATGCTTTATGCCGATTCGTACTTTGGCCAAAAATCCAGAAGTCGCAGATATGTTTAGCAATCAGTTAGCGGCGATATCCTCCATATTGAAAGTACCAACCAATCTATTGACTCCAGTAGAGGTGCGAAGAAAAAAAAACATTTTATTACTTTCAGGACGCACCCTTTGTTTGGACTACATATAACGATTTGAACTCTGTGTGGAGCTTCGTTCGATGTCCCTTCATCCGCTCGTATGTAAATCATTTTCGGCAAGAAACCGCAAATTAGGCACACGTACATGAAGAAGAAGTCTTGCCCTGCTACAACTTGGCTGCGTTTAATGCATTTCAATAAATTTTGCAGCATTTCGTTGGCTCGGCTTCTGGTTGCTTCGCCTCAGTTCAGCCAGTTTTGCGGCTGGCGTTAATAGAGCAAGTGTTGCTTTGCGCACTCTTGGCGTCAAGTATCACACCGCGCCGCAATACACTGACTGCACTGCACCATGGTGCACATCTGTGCAGCGCTCCTTTGCGTCGTTCTGTTGATTATATGTAGCTGGCAGCCGTCGCGACGTCGCAGGATGAGAATGTGGAGAAGTCAATGGCTAACTGACTGACTGACTGCGTTCATTAAAATGCAAAAGATGCTGCTTGCCGAAAAAAAAGGAAAAAAACAAAATATTTAATAAGGAAGCTTCGGCTGCGCCAAAACAAACAAATCGCGGCACTAAATAAATAATGTGGAGCGCCCGTAAATACTTTCGCCTTTGTTTGTTTTTCGAAAGTTGTTATCGCTGCCACGCCCACAAACAGCCTGTGTACGCACTTCCTTTACTATATCCAACTACTATATGCGATATGTACGATGCCACAGATCTGCATATGCATTCGGCGATGTTGCCATAAATCATAAAGTAACTGTTGCCCCAACTTCTGTCCTTGTTGCTGCTCTCCTCCTGTGTAATTAAGTGCGAATTGTGGCAGCATTTGGCAGACACTCAACGACCAAATAATTATTTATTAAATTCAGCGCTGAGAAAAATGCAAATGGAAACAAAAGCCAAAGATATTCCATTGAGAAGGTAGGCGAGGTAGGCTGAAGTGCTGTTCAGATTTTTCAATATCAACTTTTTATCTAAGGTCGAGTTTCTCAATAGCTTCTTAATCTTTTTTTTGGGCAGTTATTCTGTCGGTTAACACGATTCATAGCAGTATATAACTATTAGAAGGCTAGAACGGCCCTTTCGAAGTAGTAGTCACCATGCACTTCTGCAACAGGTTTTTGTATGAACAAAATTTTGTTGTTGTTAATTCAGTTAGAGACACCCAATTTGATGTGTTTTACATTAATCTTAATAAAATACTTTTTAAGGCTTTAAATCAAACCACAAAAAGGATTAGCGCACCAACTATATTCTGCCAACCTCTCTCTAAGGGGAAGTAGCCATAAAACCTGTCTCTTTTTGAGTGAAACCATTCTTGAATTTCTGAATATTTTAGCTATAATCATGAAATATTCCATATAGGACCACTAGAAGCCTCCATATGTATCAGTCAGGTAAGACCATAGATTTAAAATGTTTTTTTTCTTCTATTTTTTAATGTTTCACCAAAGTAGGGTACAGTTTGAGCAAGTATAGGGTACTATTAAAAGAGCGCGAAATTTATTCTTTCTATAAGCGAAACACATGACCACGGTCATGTCATGTAGACATGACCATTGAGCAGCTGTGATCATAATTTTAAGCGACGCCGCTTGATATTCCACACATTTTTCTCAATAATTCCAGTTTCCGGTCATCTCAGCGGATGTCCTTAGTTGCCAACGGATGACTTATCGATCGATTCAATTTAACAGCAAATATTATAGACGAAATTCGGTTTGTTTTAAAAATGTTTCTATTTATTTCGAGAATCATTTTCAGAAATTGAAAGAATAGGCTTGAAGTAGCCTGCAAAAAGCCTTAAAATTATTCCCATAACCCTTCAAACTAAAGCTTTCATTAGTATACGACGAAGAGCATCTTCCGTAACTTAAGGCAAATCGAGCACAGAACTGAGTAATCACTGAGTTTTATACAATTAATAAAATATTACAAGTTCGTTCACTATGATAGGCATTCGTGCAACAGCGATTTATTAAATTTATTCAATATAGAAGTTAAAACTAGAATCAGCAAAATATATTGGAATATGGGTAAGTTGTGTCGCTGCTACACAACATAAAGAATTGAAAACCCTCTGGAATCTGTGACCTACCCATCTATTCTATAACAATATCTGTTGTGCTTTCATAGAATATCTGGACAATGAGTGGGTACAATTCGGTATGGTTATTGCAGGACTATTCGCCGTGGCACTAATAGCGCGCCGTTATACACAACCCGATGAGCCGCCACGCCTACCACGCCTGCGTCGCGACTTCAATTTGGCCGAGCTACGCGAATACGACGGCTCCCGCGCGGACGGACGTATATTAGTCGCTTTGAACGGCATCATATTCGATGTCACCACCGACCGAAACTCATTTCTACCTGGCGGCTGTTTTGCTTCCTACGCCGGACGCGATTGCTCCCGCAGTCTGGCCACATACAATCTGAATCCAATACGACGCAATACTTACGACAATCTTATGGATATTTCGCAAATCGAACGGGAGTCCATACAGGAATGGGAAATTGAATTCCGTGAGAAATATGACATTGTGGGCAGACTATTGCCAACCATGGAGGAGTTGCGTCGTTCCGATATTGCCGCACAGCGGCGACTTCAGCTGGAGGAGGCGTTGCGCACGCGAGCTTTGCTGCGGTATAGACCCTATTGTATACAGTTTAAATATTTGTCTGAGTTGCCAAGGCCTTCAGAATCAGCTGCAACCGTACAGGAAACCACAGAAGAAGAGAGTTTTAGCGAAACTACTGAAGATGTGCTGGCTGCAGCTTCGACGGCTTTGCTAATGAAAAATTTTGGTGTACATTTGGCCAATATGCAAATGAAGCAAAGCGAAGATCAGATGCAAAATATTAGCAACGGCAGCAATAATTCAGATTCGGCATCTTGTTAAAGCGCAAATGGTGACTTCGGAGTTGTTGAGGAGTTGGTGAGAATTCATTAATATGCGAAACTTTGGAATGTTTTATAAAGATTGTAATTCATTTAATATTAGCTTAGCACGGAATAATTTATTTATAATAATTGCTAAAAGACATATCTGGAGGCTTTGAAACCAGAAGACAGTTCGATCAGGCAGGCGGTTAGTATTAGAGATTTGCAATTAAAATACGAAGAATTAATTTCAATAAATAATAAATCAATTAAGACAGAGACAGAGAGCTGTTTAGAAAAAAAGCTAAAAAATTCGCAGTGTAATAAATAGTAAACCAAATTTTAAATGTATTTCATTCGAAAGAACTTCGGAAAAGAAATTCTTATATTTTGATTAAAATAAATAATATTTTATATATAATATTTTTTTCTCTTTGTCAGAGCTTAACTGCGCAACGGGTCTTCAGTTTTCATATGGAGGAGTGCACGAAGATAAGCTGATGCAAGCCTACACCAGAAATTTGTTGCCGCTTATCACAAATAACATCCATTTGAAGTGACACACATATGCAAACGCTTCTTCCACTCATCAAAACATTGTCTGTAGGCACTTTCCGGGATGGCCTTCAGCTCGATCGAAGAAGGCCTCTTCTTTGTGCCATTCAATGGATTACATACAGCAATGAGATTCATCCTAAATTTGATCTTTCAAATCCATCAATCGTTGCGGTACATCGTCTCAATCAGATAGTGTTTGACCGGGCAATAGAAGTTCTTTATCTCGTGCCATCTGGAATATTAATAATTTGAGAACTTCAGTGGCTTGTTTTTATTTTTTAGATCATCTCTTATTTGCCACAATTTGTGCTTCGCAAAGCTCGAAATGAAATACAAAATCTGGTTCAGTTTCTTCTTTTGTAGCTGAAATCCAGCAGCTTGACTCGCATAAATGGACAGAATCACAAATGCTATAGGAACTACTTTCTTTCCAGATTACTAATTTAATATAAATACTATTCCTATTTATATTAATTTATGCAAAGAAAAGATGCGCTAATTGGTTGCCCCTTTTAAGAGAAATAAGATGTGTTTGGTCAGAACTTCAATCGGATTAAAATATGTGCATATCTAAATTCGGAGGTCAATATTCATTAATAATAATATTAGGCAATACAAAAAAAAAAAAACTTCATTACTAATTCCATATGACAGGTCAATGAACTTCAAACATTTTATTTAACCCAATTTTCTACTCGCTAAGTTGAAATATTTTATTAAAAATTTGTTTAGTTTATAGGAATCTGGATTTTTCTTTCTACTCTGAACTCTTTCACCAATCAATTGAGCAACAATATGAAGGCATTTGGAACGAGCAAGTGATGAGCGATTAGTTCTTCATCCGAGAAACGTATTTTTTTTTTTCATAATATAGGCATCCCAGTCACAAGAAAATAGTTCAACTTGACTTTCAGCGCAGCAAATCAAATGGTACACGAAATAGCTTACAGTGTATATGTGTCACGCATGGTGAAGATTTGAAAAAAAAAAAAAAAAACATGTACCAGTACAGGTCGCTTAACAAACACATTAAATGTTTCCCGAGCCTATGGCCACTTCTCACTGCACGAATAAGTGCCTTATAAAACATTTTTGGATAAAATTTTAAAATAAACTCGTAAAATTGCGTGCTGAGCAAGTGATACTAAAATCTCATCGGTCTACAAATCTCAAACCCAATATTTCAAACGAACAGTACTCCTCTAAATCGGAGAATGTTCCTGTTCATTGTTCTGGTCAAAGCTGGAGACCACGTCCAAGAATTCTAAAGAATGGCAGTCTTGGACAACCATGAAGTAGTACATAATTGAACAAGCTGAAGCTCTGGACCTAACTAAGGATGTTCCAAGTTCCAGTTAGTGTACGTCGTGCTTTAAAAAATTAAAACTTAGAAGATGTCAACGACATGATTATTGCTTGCAGCACAGATACGACGATGTGTAAAATTAGGGGTGACTTGAAGAATTAGTTGAAGGAGGAATTCATAAGGAACTTCCATCTAGCTGCTTCCCCGCGACGTTGTATGCATCCATTCCCATAAAACAAAGATCAAAGAAGGGCCAATATGTACTTTATCAGTCATGTGCTGCTATAAAACGTTTGGTCTTTCTAAATCAGTCCATTTGTTTAGGAGGAATTTAGTGACTACCAGACGGGATATAGTTTTCCAAGGTGTCAAATCCATTGCCTCCCCAAGGGGCCAAGTCCAGTGACCTCCCATTAAGCCCCAGGGGGTCAAGTCTTCCGTCTGGTGAGTTCCCTGTCTGGAGGGGTCCATAAGGTCAATAAGGGATCAAGTACAAAACCCCCCAAGGGGTAAATTCCATTGACCTTCCAATGGGACAAGTCCATTGACCCTTTAAGGGACCTAGTCCATTTACTTCCTAAGGTGGCAAGTCCATGAATCCCATAGGGTCAAGTCCTCCGTTTGGGGACTTCTCTGTCTGGGAAATGCTCCGTCTGGGGAATCCACTGTGTGGAGATTCTTCCGTCTGCATTCTTCCGTCTGGGAGTTTCCTCCTCTAGGTATTCCTCCAACTGGTATTTTTCGCCCAAGGATTCCCCCGTCTATGGATTCCTTCGTTTGAGGATTCCCCCCTCTAGGTATTCCTCCATCTGGGTAATTCCCCGTCAAGGGATTTTCCCGTCTGGGGAATCTTCAGTCTAGAGATTTCTCCGTCTGGGGATTTACCCGCCTGGATATTCATTTATTTGTGAAATCCTTGCTTGTGAAAAAGAAAGTAAGTAGACGGATATTCTTTCAGTTTGGTTTCCGTAAGTTCGACGGAATGCTGGCGAAGTTGACTATGGTGCTGAACTTCATCCTTGACGTATATTAGGGTGGTATGATAGCCTCCTGTATACACTCCAGGGTCTAATGGCGCGTCAGTTGTTCTTGTGAGTGCAGAGATATTTGACTGACAGAACCTTCTCCGTTTTTTTTTTTTTAGATAAAGTCAGCAACAAAGTAAGGCACTTCTGGGAATGCTATATTCACTGTTTACTGTGTCTCCACTCCTACCAATGTACTCCAACTATGAACAAACCCTGTAACCTACAACTCACCCATAATTATCTATAATGTAGAAGATCCCCGATATCTGAATGCATTGCCATGTTTCAATGAGCAAACACCTCGAATAGTAGAAATAAAAACAAAGAAGCAGATACAATATATAAAAATTTATCGATTTATTGAGAAAAAAAAAATTACATTTTATATACATAATACCTACTAATTTTTACAAATACTCATACATACATGCATACACATATACATATGCAAATTATACTCCATAAGTGCTTGGTTATGTATGTTAGTTTGTGTGTGTGTGTGTGTGTGTGGATTTGTGAAAATAAATTCAAAATTTAATCAAAATTTCAATTGAGAAGCAGCCATAAAAAATGAGCCAAGACTAAAAAGCTCAAAAACTGCAAAATAAAAAAAAACAAATAAAATTGAGACACGAAGGACACCAAAAGTATTACCAATCGATGTGTGTGTGTGTGTATGTGTGAATAAAGGCCATAAACCTGCTGCTACAAACGGCTTCCTCAGCACCTTTCAATCTAATGATGATGGTGCCACCAGCCAGACGTGCGCTGAGATACATAGTTCTTGAGACCCAATTCCGGCTGATGCTGATGCTGCACATGATGTGTCTGCTGCGTCAGATGCTGCGTTGGAAACAGATGCGGACCACTTGTCTCGTAGGTCAAACCGTTATGCTGATTAAAAACAAACGCTTTCGGTACATCAGCAGCGCTCGTCGAAACGCTGACCGTGGACACGCCCTGCTGTGCATTTGCGGGCAGATAGCTGCGTGTGGGCGGCGCCACTTGCACCAGACCACCACCAACGCCAACAGCAACACCACCAGCGGTTGGCTTTTGTGGCAATGCGCCGCGATATGTGGGCTTCGGATAGACTGGCAACGCTGGTTGCTTCGGTATCGAAACCGTGTTCGCCGGTCCGAAGGCATTATTACGTAAATCGCAGACCGTATTCTCCAGCAGCGTTTGCAAAGGCGCCGAATAAATGCGATAGTTGACATCGTTGTAGTCCAGTTCGGAGAGCAGGAACACCGGCATACGATCCGAGAGCACCCAAACATTCTTGTTCTCATCGATCTTGACATCGGCGGGAAAAACGAGACCCACATCATCGCGATCGACTATATCATGGAACTGTGGTGTGTACGGCATCGATGAATGCCAACAGCCCACCGCATTCTGATCGATCAGATTGAACAACTCGACACCGTCATCGCTCATGACGCGCGCGGTTGTATGCGCATTGGCGCCACGCTCATCCAGTACAACAAAATCGTGATAGCTGTCCTCAACGCGTGTCTCATCACGCAATATGCGCGTGGATACGGCAAACTGACGATGGCTGGCCAACGGACTGAAGTACAAGGTGCGGAAGCCATCGGAACGTATGGGCGACAGTGCAATGCCAAAGATGCCCTCCTCACCCCATTGGAAGTTCAAACCGGCAATGTTGTAGTCACCGCGCAGAGGATCCGGGAAAAAGTACGAATGCGATGAGAAACGCCACGATTTATTCTGTTCCCATGAGTAGGCAATCAAACCGTAGCCCAACTCATCCGAGAAATAGGCAAAAGCATCATCGCAAGTCTTGCCAATGTCGACGGCAATGTTCGCAATGAATGTGTTCGGATTGGTGTCCTCGGCGCGCAGCTCATAGCGACGTATGCGTGTATTCGTTGTCAGATCGAATACATTCACGGCATAGGGACAGGGGTTGGTGGTGGTGTTGCCAATGCCCACAGTGCCGGTATCGAGCACCCACAGACGGCCACATTCATCGACCTTGATGCGGTAGGCAGTCGTTATGCTGTTCGCACAATCGCCGGCGGTGTTGCTGCGCCAATCGGGATACGGTATAAGCTCCGGCGAGCCGGTGACGCTGTGATCCATGTTGATGTAGGTTAGAGTTGCGGGAATGCCTGCGAATGAGAGCGAATGCATAATGAAAAGAATGCTGAGGCTCATGTTTAATGCATGCCACGATACGAATCAATCATGAATACAAATTTTGGACTGTACTTCGGTACACAAGACGCTTGCAACATGCCACAAGCTACATGGCTACATGAGTCAACTGTTTATTCTGCAGTTGCGCACTGAATTGTGCTAATTTTGTTGTTAATTGGTTGACGTGAATTGAGCAGAAATCGCATGTGCAATACAAATGCCCCACCGTCTGTCCGTCCATCTAACTGAATGTCTGTCCGTCCGTCTGATGTTGTGTATTGTTTCAGCAGCTACAAAGTATTACGAAAAAAAAAAACAAAAATTTTTGTTGCACGACAGTTTATCTTGTTAGCACAGAAAGTCTCGAGCAGCAATTTCCGTTTTTCCGTCTTTGACAATTTCTGCTCCAATTGAGGCACTAAGCTGTCTGGTCTTCTTGCTGCTCTAATCTGGCTGTCAGCGCTTCGTTGCGCTTTTATTTTTATAACAAGTTGCACATTTAATGCTGCACGTTTGTACGTAGACGCTTTAAGTATCGTTAAACAGTTTAATTTTAGAAACAATTTAGCACAATTTGTGTCTAAAGAAGTGAAACGTAAAATGTGAAACAAAGGCAATAAACGATTGTCTGTGCAAGTCCGGGTATTAAAGCTGTTGTGCATGGAAAAATGCGTGCTAAAAAGCAAAAGCGTTGCAACAACAACAACAACAACAACAACAACAAGAAAACACAAACGCAATACGCGATGCAAATTCTTGAAGAAACGAAGCCAACGGCTCGAACGCCATGTATTAAAATACTTAATCACGCACCGCGTGCTGTCGCAATCCGTTGATGTGCGTTGAATCAATATCCCCATACAAAGTATTTAAATGCGTCAATCATATGCGATATTAGGCATGGCCTGCTGCTGGATTTCCTCGGTTAATTCATTGTAAATTGCAAAAAATCTATCTCTAAATCGAATTCGAACCGGTTGCTGCTGTTTAATTGGCGATTGGCTCGACATGGTATGATCAATTTTTGGACAGCTTTCGACGCATGCAAGCACGCACCATGTTACGACGTTTCCCCTGTCAAAAGCAGCCATCAAGCAATTTGACGCCGATGCGACATTTCGATACGATGCGACGCGATTCGATTCGATGCGATTAATTTATTCAGTTGCAGTGGAGTGTAGGGGCAAGATTTGTAGAAGGGGGCAGATATGCATACATATAAACAGAAAATCTTTTTTTGTTCATTCAAAAGTCAGAAAGTTGGGACAGGTTTTTATGAGGTCCATTCCTTAATCACTACTGATCTGAAGAAGGCTTAGAAATATATAAATATTCAAACTGGAAGGTGCTGTCTTTTATAGTCTCTAAGTGTTGAATGTTCATATGCACAGCCAGACAGACGGACATTAATATTTTGGCAATATTTGCTGGCGCCCGAGCAGGAATTGCAACTTTAATAAATTAATAAAATTTTTTTTAAGTTTATATACTGCCTCCGCCACTGTACGCTTCGACAGTCCGTCGCTTCGTCGCTGCTTGATGATCTGTTCGCACCTGTTTACGAGTTTATTTGCTGCAGCAGCTGAGTCGATCCATTTATGCAGCTGACAATGTTTCGTTACAATGTTGGCTCAACACAAGTTGCACTCCTTGTTGCACCGTGTGCCACCTACTTTGAATGTTGCTCTTAGTTCGGACATAGTTCGGACATATTTAATGGCATACAACAAAACACATCAACAACGACACTTGCCAGCCGTATTTGTTTATAATTTATATAGTATAATTCAATTAATAAGTTGCTACAAGCTGACTTGTGTATACCCTACAGTTGAGGTATGGCTTGAAATTTGTAAATTTTTATGCATTAAATCAGTTGTATAGGCTATGATGAGCTGTTCTAAAAATAATGAAGCGTTTGCTTAAAGCGAGCATTAAGAGATATACCAAAAGTTTGAGTTCCATATTTTTTTTATCAAAATCGGTTCAGCCGTATTATACATATATACATGAATATTAGATCTCATTTGCCTGCTTTGTATGTTGCAAACCTTCAAGTTAATAAACAAATTTTGTCCAACTATAGGATATCTCGCTGTCATGTACACTCGACTGTTGTAGCTTTCTTTTTTTTTAAATTTAAATGTTTTGCGTGGCTGGCAGCATTTTTAATTAGTAGTCTTTAGCGCTGACTAATTAAAAATCGACGACGCGGCACAGTGGCTCATGTCAAATCCGAACCAAAATCGAAACGACTCCAAGTACCGTTTTGCCTTGTGTGTTGATATCTCGCAAACTGACAAAGTTGTAATCAATGGAGCCAAGCGAAGCGGCGAAAAAACACAAAAACACACACAAAAAACCGCAACTTGACTTAAGCTAAGTGATTTGTGATGACTTTATTGAGTCGCTAAGTGGCTGTTTGAGTAATGTTTTGAATGTGCAAACGCGAGCAGCCAATCTATTAAATTGTCGATCAACTGTGCAGCTTAATGCTCAAATTTATAAACGAATCTGATGGCATGGCATGCCCAGATAAATAGATTGATAGATCAGGCTACAAATTGATCACTCAATCTGTCAAACTATCTAAAAATATGAAAATAAAATAAAGGCAAGGCAAAGCATGCGGTGACATTGGTCGGACATAATTTGACAGCTAAAATACCAACAAATTATGCACATTTTTTAAGACTGTTCATAAAAATAAAAAAATATCAAATCAAATAAACAATAAATTATTGAAGAATGGAGTCCGAAAAAAAAGGCGTTGGCTTAAGTAAGAGCGCTGGGAATTGTGTCATTATTGTGCCATAGACTGCGTCCAAAAACTCCGCCTTGCTACATGCACAATCATCTGCGTCGATTACGCAATTTAAAGAATTCGATTAAATCAGTTGGAAAAATGTTTACCGAAAAATGCGCAATGCATTTCATTTGAAATTCATTTGAAATTAATTTTTGCTTTGTTTTTTTTTTTGCGATAGTGCGTTCGTGGGTAGCTTTAAAAGTTGAAAGTGTGCAAGATATACAACATTGCATTGGAGTTGGGAAATTGTAGATCTAATGAATGATATATAATATATTGCTGTGATAATCTGTGATAAATGCTCAGCACTTTAATCTCCAAATCCATAAAAGCTTGTGAAGTTCTTATTTGAATGATTGAATTGAGTTGAAACATTCATAGTGATTCATTGCATTCATTTACTCTTTGATTTTGTGTATAGTGTAGTATAGTGGCTTTGCTTGAGGCACTATGCGTTAGACTGGAACTAAAGGAAAATATTTTTCTATATGAGCTTTGCTAATATGCTAATGGTTTGCATTCATTAATATTGATTGCATTCATTCTGTTCATTTGATTCATTTGACAAAATAATATTGCTTTATTAGATTAATTTATGCTGTTTCTGTGCATTCAATGACGTGTTGGATTGCATTCATTTGAATTAATGCATTAATTGAAGTCATTGTTATTGATTCATTGAATGCATTCATGCACTGCTTTACCGATGCAATGAATTCATTGATGTTACTATATGTGGCACTAATTTGAAACATTGGCAGTATTTGATGACTTGAAACGGCATACTCTAATGCATCGATTATGGATTCATTTGTTGTGATTCATGAGTCATTGTTGGTTTAGATTTTATTGAATGCATTCATACTAGAATTTTTTAACTTAGTAAAGGTCTTGCTGCTATAAAGACGACATTTATTCTTTCATATTAAATCAATGGACTCTTTAGAGTCAAGGAATATATTTGATTGACTTGATTAAATGATTCATTGCATTCAGCATAGTCATTTATAAACTAAGTCTCTCACTTAGTAGTGAGACTGAAACATCGAACTTCAGTCTGTAGCTGAAAATAGTGACATGTATCAGAAAAGTCCTAACATACAAATTTAGTAGTTTTCAAGATTTAAAGTCTCCAATGAAGACCAAGTTTCATACATAAGACAGATGGACAAACGAACATGGCTTTATTAATGTAATATATCTTGTATGTGAGTCTGGGCTCAAGTGCTGCATGGAGTTTCAGTTGAAAGCCATTTCACCAATTAAAAATAAATAGCCTTGTTAAGCCTTCATAGAAGTGTTTATCTGTCTCTTATTACTGAGACAATTTGTTTTTATTTATTTTATCTTATTTCTCTTTCAATTAGCTTAGCTTATGTTGTTCATTTGCCTACAAGCTTTCAACTAAAACCGCCCACCTGAGACGGCACACAGTCAACTGTTACCATTAACCATGAAACCATGAAGACTTAACAATCTCTGTCGGCTGCAGTTCGTTGCGGCCAGTTTTTGTGGTTCATTCATGAATCGCATTGAAACGCCAAGCCAGACTGCGTTTCAATGCGATACTCGGAATCGATTCGGTACGGCTGCCCGCCACGCTTTTCGACTATGAGATTTTGTATCTTGTACTTCAATTGAGTTCCTCTATTTTTCGTGTTTTATCTAAATATAAAATTTCTTGCGTATTTTGCATGTCATTGCGGTTTGGTTGTTTGGTTGTTTGTGGTTGTCTTTGTTGTTGTTGTTGTTGTTATTTGCAATTAGCCACTTTAGATTTGATTGATTTCGTTTATTTTGTTTGGTTTAAATATAAAATGTGTAGCAATTTATACATTTTGTGGTTTCTATTTTTATTATTAATTAACTGATTTACTGTGCAACTAATTCGTTGCATTCATTTGCATGCTTCATGAGTCTTTGTCGTCGTCGTATTTGTAATTCAAATTCTTGAAAATAAAAACTGAACAAATGCATCAACAAAACAAGCCCAGTTCATTAATAAGCATTCATAAATAAATTAATAAACAAATAGCTTTGAAATGATCCGATCCGCTCAGATCTGTTTCACGCAGACTTCAATCGAAATTGAGGCCCAAAACTGTTCTGTTGTAATTTTTTTAGCTGCTGTGCTGCCCTTCAAGCGTTTGTCTGGCCCTATTAGGCTGCATTGTTTGGAACTGCTATGCATTTGGAAAATAAACATAAATCAAATATAAACAGCCATGCTTTAAAAAAAAAATGATGCGTTTTTTCTGGCGTTCTTGAATTAATTAGTAGTGACAGCTTTTATAGAGTAGTAACGCATTGGTTTAGTAACGAGGGCTGTTTGTATAAAAATAATATAATAGAAATCGAATTTTATTAAATTAAATTAAATGTTAATTAATATTTAGCTATAAGCAGCAGAGTGTGTGGAGGTTTAGTTTACGTTTATACTGCTTGGTATTTTTTGAAAACATTTAAAAAAAAAAAATGGTTTATCAGTTTATAAAAAAAATGTGTAATTGCTTGCCAAACTTTTTGCTGGCCATTTATTGGCATAAAAAGTGCTTCAGTTGCTTCATTGGGCGCACACCAACTCGTAATGGCTTGCACAATAATACAATTTGATATTATATAAGCTATAAAACGCATTAAAAGATTTTATGTTTCAATTGGAAAGAGGAAAAATTATTATATTCCATCAAGACAAAGATGCAATTTTTGCTTTGAAATGCTTTGTCATCTTTAGAAAGCAAAAAAAATATTTGAAGATTTAGCTGCAAGCGATTTTATTTTGTTTTCAAATTGCTAACTGAAACTCCAGACAGAAAATTAGGTAAGAGGCTGAAAAATTCGACCAAAATTTCAGAGATGACGAACTGAAATTTGAATAACTTTATCTCTGACAAGTAGCAACTATTCTTAGACGGTTGTATTATTTTAAGACATATTCATGGAAGAACTTGTTGGAATCTACAAAATTTTTAAATAAGTTTTAGATTATAATTAGCCTTTTTTACACTACACACAAATTGTGAAATATTATAAATTTATCGTTGAGCTTGCAAACGCTTGATCAGCTCAATAAGGTGCGTCTTAGTGTTCATATATGTCCGTCTGTCCGACAAATTAGTGCATAAATTTTTTTAAATACTTTATAGTGTTTCCGTAGACTCTTTTAATACACATTTTTAATGTACTTTCATTAATTTCTTTGCGTTCAAAAACCAATTAATTAAGAAAAAATATGTCTTCACGAGCAGCTGACAGATGAGGTTTCAGCAGATGGATCAAGTTGGCAGCTCTACAAACTGTAGCAACTGTTGCACTTAAGTCTCTAATTTTATCAAATAATATAGTTTAAGAAACTAGCAATTAAAAATATAGGCTCCATCTGATTTTATTAATCGGTAAACCTATTTAAAATGTGTTTGCAATGCAAGTACAAATTGGTCAAAATTATGGATTGACATGGGTCTATGCGAAAATAGCATTGAATCATAGCATTGAAAAATTAAAAAAAAAAAAGTAGCTAAAGGGTGTTCCAAATTTCAGCCAAGAAGTAATTTTAATTAAGAACTCCTATTTTTTGAATAAAAATTGTTAAAGTTTCAATTGATTCATAAAGTAGACAGTTTAGGATTATTTATGTCATAGCACATCTGTTCTATTGAAAATGGTGAAATGATTTTGTTCCTTCAAGATGAGAGTACCGTAGCTTCAGAAGCCACAAGTAACTACTGGAATTTAAAAAGAAAATATTGAAGCACAGCGTAGCATTCGAAGGAACCATTAGGTGTGCAAGAAGATGGTTCGACTGACTTGTCACAGGTATACAAAAATTTTTGACCTGGAATCTGTGCAAAATATTGTGCATGGAATTAAGAAAATATTCTTAAATTCTATTCAATAATTTATTTCAGGGAAAATTCGTTTATAAAAATATTATTTTAAATAATTTAGACTGGCTGTTATAGGCAAAAGTTTCTCAGTAAAAATTTATCGAAAAGAATTAAATGATTGTTAGTTATGTAACATTTCTGTGTTTTAAATTAAATAAATAGAAGTAATTATTTGAAAATAAATAGAGGAGCGTGATACAGAATGTGCTAAAATGAAGACATCATCAGCGGTTTTCGTTGATAATGCACTAAAAATCACCAAAAAATTTGACAAATGGAAGATCATCCAATATAACAGAAGAATAATTTAAAATGAGAAAAATACAATAAAAACATTGGAAAATGGAGAAATAATAGAATTCTTAATGAAGCCATATGAACGCAATCCATTATACCACAAACATTCCTCAAACCATAAAAACTGGTCTGAAAACTTGTGATTGTGAATTTTTAATAAGAAAATATAAAAACTCCTGCAAGATTTAAAACGAAAAAACAAAATTGTAAATTGATATAGGAAAAGCTTAAATACTATGGCAGCTACTCTCTGGAATTTTTACTATTTGAACTATTTCATATGAATGCGTTCAGAAGAAGTCGGTTATAACTTACAGGCAGCCAGGCAGACAGACGGACAGTCAAACAGACAAGAAATATGGCTTATGAAAATGTTTTAAAAATGGAACAAATCAGTTGAGAGAACTGTTGGTTTGTCAAGTTAGTCGCTTCTCAATTGATGGCCAACTTCGATCAAAAAAATCGAATTAAATTTTATTAAAAAATATTTAAAAAATTTGGGAAATAATTTAAAATTTTTTTAACTACAAAAATATGCAATTCTTTCAAATATGCAACATTTCTTGTTTATTACAAAGAATATTTGATTTGCTTGAACAATATTGAACCCAATCAAGGCTAGTTTCTTGTACCACACATCCTTGCAACTGATTTATGCACTGCACTAGAATCAAAGCTCAAGGTGCCAACTAACTGCCTAAAATGCAACTCATTAATTAGCCTTGAGCACGCAGCGTCCAGCAGAATAGCGGAAATCGTATAAAGAAACTCATGTCATATCATTTACAAAAGCAAAGCAACATGGACTGCCATGGAAGACCTTCAAAAACTTAAAATTTTAAAAATCGCGCAAAACTTTCACCGATTTGGCTTGGCGCGGCGTGCTGACCCTGAATGTACAATAAGAAATACAATTGTTCAAAGAAGAATAAACAAAAATTAATAATTCATAATTTTTGGAGCACCCACAAATGTTTCGCTTAATTTCAAATTGTACAACTGTAAATCGAACTGCTGACGGCGATGCAGTGAAGCGAGAAAAAATAAATAAATAAAAAAAAAATTTAAAAAAAAATAGAATAAAACTGAATTAATTTAAATTTTACAATTTAAATGCACGCAATTTATGTTTTAGTGGCAACTGTCAGAGTTACGCGAAGTTTCTGTTTGGCTTGAACCCACGACGACCTAACGATTTGGCGCTGCACAGCGTCACTGTTGCGCATACGCCATGTTGAACATTTTCATTAGCACTTTTTAAAATTCAAAGCGTGAACAAAAAAAAAAAACAAAAACAAAAACAGCTACGCGCCATAAAAGGCGAATGTTGCACGGCTTATAAGGCTGCAGCGTAATTTGTTGCACTAGCAGTTACGCACACAAAAAAAAAAATAATATCTTAAACAGTTAATAGAGTTGTCTAGCAACACTGCAGGATTAACCTACCGTCACGCCAACGTGGCACGGTGACAAACAAACGATTGCCGGAGTGCTCAATGCCCACGGGTAGCGCATTCTGCGGTATATAATCACCGCTGGCCAGCGCCTGATCCTTCAGACGCTGATTGGGAAACGCGAAATCTAATTGCGTCCAGCTGTAGCGTTCCTGCAGCTTATAAGCAGCCTGTGTGCAGCCAAACACTGCCAGGAATAGCAGATACAATGACGAACGCATTGCAAAACTTTTTATTAAAAATATTCAAAAAAAAAAAAAAAAATTTGTGTATCAAACTTTAACACGCCACACAATAAATCCGTGGATTTAGAGTTCTTTTTGGTTTTAGTCTTTATTTTTGTTGTTTGTGTGTACGCAGGATAACACTTCCTTGTCGCACTATTGCACACGATATTATTTTATCGGTTTTATATATTTTGTATCTTTCGTTGCCGCTTCGACGCTCGCACGTTTACAACAACGACGACTGTTGATTATAATTTGTCGTACTGCGATTTATATAAACTTATTTTTTCTTAGCCGCCGTCGGCGCAGCCGCAGAAGCCGAAGCGGCCAAATTCAATTCAGCCAGCAAGCAGCAAGCAGCAAAAAGTAGCAAAGCCTAAGCCGCAACAATGTATTCGAGTATTCGAGTATATAACAAAAGCATTAAACACTTCGGTTTTTCATCTTCGGCTCAGCGCAGCGTGTGCCATCGGCAAAAAAAAAAAAAATAAATGAGAAAAAAAATTAAAAACTTTTCACAAAACCAAGCCATAACAAAATTATTTGAAATGTCCACTCAAAACCAAAACAATTTGATTCTTTGTTTTCGAAAATTTATTAAATTGTTTTTGTGTAACCTTTTCAAGATTGTGGCCTAACTCCGCCCCTTAAGTAACTGGCATAATTTGTAGTTTTTAAATTTAGTTTAGCAGTTATTGTGCTAAAAATTCATTTGGTAACATTGATGTATAGAAGCACCTATTAAGCTTCATAATCTGTGCATATTTAGAATATTTTTATACTAGAACCAATCCCAAGTATGCAAATGTAAAATAAAAATATTTCGTCACAAAATAGTTTAAGGATTTCCTGAGTTTCTTAGGGTAGTTGTTGACTTCACTTAGAGTCAGCAGCAAACACTGGAACACGTACTTCAAGTCAACTAGAAATTAGAAATTTCAGCTCATTCGTGGCTGTTTTTGAGGAAGCTAAGGTTCGTTGGGCTTCGCAAGTCTCTTGGGTAGATAACATTCTCCCATTTTTCCAGCACTGAAATACAACTATTTAACAGAAGTTATATACCTCATGATAGCCTTTACTTGGAATATATTGCAAGATCATGGAAAAAATTGTATTTGGTTTTGATCTCCAAGCAGTACAATTGGTCAATGGAACTAGCTAATTTATACAGACCTGTTACTCCAATTTTTTCTTGATTAGCATCAAAAGTCGATTCGATATTAATATTTCCATCTGTCCGTCTGTTAGTTTGTCTTTATGAATATCGAAAATTTGGAGACTATTAAAGTTAGAGCCTTCAAGTTTAAGTTTATATTCACTCCTAATCCCACTTCAGATTAGTATGTAATAAATGCATCATCCGTTCTGTACCTCATTTTTAAGTTATTTAATTAAAGAACGATTAGTTTTCTTTTTATTTTAGCTAAAAAACTCATATTTAATATATTTTACTTCAAATATAATAAAATATTTTTACGGTCTTACTTGGAAGACCGTAATTTTAGGGTGAAAGTGCGAGGGAAGCTCTCAACTGTCCATCCCGTAAGTTCCACAAGGAAGTGTGTTATATTCCTTGTTCACTGCCAATCTCCCTGTCCTCGATGAGGATATAGTGCATCTTATGCAGACGACGTCGCAATTCTTTACAACGCCACGGCGTGCAGGAGTATGTCCACGAGCTGGAGAATTGGACCAAGCGATGGAATATTAAACTAAATGCAGGGAAGTGCATAAATGTGTGTTTCGCCCAAAAAAAAAAATTCACCACACAAGCCACTACAACTTCAGGCTGCTAAATGGAGTTTGCTCCTTAGGCGTCCAATAAGAAGATTAAGAAGAACTATTATTGGAGTCGACGCTACAGCTAATAGACGGATATGACTGTTAATAAATTTCGAAAATTCTATCACAATAATTTGTACAGTTTGGAGATTATAATAAAAGGGTGCGACATGATATAGCTATAGGATATACCGATACCTGATTCCTATCAAATAAAATAATTATAAATAAATAAAATATTTTATATCGGATCACTAAAAAACGTAGTTTCCATAGAAATATGTTCCACTTTCTGAGTTTTTGTAAGAAAAATATTTTATTGTGGTTTGATTTGACTTGAAACCACAAATTTGTTGCATTTTTCACTAATCCAAAAAAAAAATTTGCGAAATAACACGGAACCAGATTGGAATATATTCCCTACACAAATTTAAGGTTCATAAGAGATACAGAGAATTTTTTTTTTCTTTCTTTCTTTCCAGTTTACATTAATTTTCTATCTGGCTGGTTTCCGATATAGCGCCCTGATTTTATCATTAAGTATCCGAGTTGATATGCCACGCCAACATAAGACTTAGAGAAATGAAATACTCGACATAAGAAACTCCATGTGTCACACTGTTACAAGTTTGTTTACCTCGCCATCGCTTTATGAGACAATGAGACGAGTATCAAACCATGTCCGTCTGTCTCAACGAAGGTGTCTCTGTGTAAATAAGGCTTGGAGAAATGAAGCTTATGGTAAAAATTTGTTTAGGAATTTGTTAGTAAAATTCTTGAGTATGCCTTGGTTTGCCTTATAAATATTTTTGCTATAATTTCTTAGACTTTTATTTAATTAAGTTGTTAGAAAGTCAAAATAAAAAATAATAAAGATCAACTTCAAGTATTAAAGAAATATGAAATAATTATGCAGTCCGACTGCAGCTCTTAATTGTTTATTTCTTGTTTTGATTCCGCCTAAACTCTTTTTTTTTAGTAAAGCTTTGTACTTGCACATGAATAATTAATCCATTTATATTTATTATTTTGCTATTTTTTTTTTTTTTTTTTAATATTTATTTATTTCTGTAATTGTGTACTCTTAAACCAGATTGTCGACCAGGCGTCAGAAACAAAAACAAAAAAAAAATTAAGCCTGCTTCATTTAATTCTGGTTTATTTCAAATTAATGCAGAAATCCATAAAGATTTGTTCGGGCGACTGCTTTATTATTTACTCGCGTAGAGTAGCATAAATATGTATAATTCATTCAGAGTACTGGTCCCATGGAAACTGTTCTCGAGAATTCATAGTCAGTCATATTTTGGTATGCAAATGTGTTGCAAGCCACTGATTGCATCAACATATTAATCGTTCAATGTGTGACAGTGTCAAATGATTCTGCACTCACAAGGCCTCACCTATACACTTTAATGTGGCTACACTATAACATTTTCTAAATAGATTTTGTCGTTTGCAGGAACATAAAATTGGTGCAAATCCATAAAAAAAAACTCCTTACATAACAATTGCAAACATAATTAGACGAGAAAACATTTTAATTTATTTAATTTTTATTTGATTTTATTTTATTTTTAATTTATTCACCTTTCACCACCAACGTTGTTCGAACTCTTTAATGACTTTCAAAAGATGTGTCAAGCTCCCCATAGGTGGTACCCGTTTAACTTCCTCATTTGATGAAAATCTTTTGTTTTGATTGTGCCTCATTAAAAATAAAAATAATGAATCGACACAGAAATTACTTCGGGCTGTGCAGAAATGTGTGGAGGAGGTGGAATGTATGAAACGTGCTCCTAGTTCACACCTGGTGAACCCTGGATGATGAACTCTCGAGAACCGTTTGATGCAAGCTGTTTGTTGGATATTTTAGATGGTACACTTGAAGCATATCTGATTGTTCATTGAGACATTTTGATTATGGCTTTTGTGGTGGTGTTTCAAGAACTGTTCTTGTCTGCAGTATCATGAAGTTCTTATAAAAAGGACTCCCCTAAGAGTTACTTTATGATTTCATGATAACCTTTGTGGTTGATGTTAGTAGTAAGGGTGGTCTGTAGCTCCATGCATCTACGTTCATTCTGATTAATGGTAAGGTGAAACATGGTAGGTGAAAAATGGTAGCAGCTATTTGATGTCCGATTTGCGAGAAGAATATTCTAAAGTTAGTCTCCGATCACTTCTATGAAGTTGAAAAGTTTGTGAACAAATTTCCATGACTTGATAAATCTGTGGAGGACAGCCTGAAGAGCAAAGCGAGTTTAACAGACCAACGAGACAATATGGATTTTTTATAGTTCCTCTTTTTTTTTTTTTTTTTTTTTTTCAAATTTATGAATTGGAATTTACGAAGAACTGCATTTGCCTTCATCATTCATTTTTTTTTTTTTATATTTTATCAAATAAAAAGCCTTCTGCTGAGTAATTTTTAACTAAATTCTTTCCGCATTTTCCAAATTGCAACACCTTGTATGCGACATATGCACTATATAAACAAATCCAAAAGCAACTACATAGAACCATTAAAATTCCTTCAAATATTTATCAAATGAGAACAATTAAAAACGATTTCAATTAATAATTCTGACAACTCTGCAGGCCAACAGAAAGCGCTTGATTAGCTAATGAAAAGTGATTTTCTGCTTCATTATTATTTCTCGGACAATGGAAACCCGAAGCAACATAATAAAATAATAGAAACACTTGTTAAATGTTTTGAATTTAATTGAGAATAGATTCTTGTCTCGTTTCGGTTACTTAAGTCCGAATTTATTTCTATTTTGAGTGAATTAATTATTCATTATTTAAGACCGTTTAGCGTTTTAGTTCCGTTTAGGGCCGGCAGCGAATTTTTTACCTTTCGCTTAGCATTGATTTTTATTTTATTTGGTTGCTCTGGTTGCTGTTGTTGTCTTTAGTTTTGTTGAATAAATGAACTTGAACGCTTAGAATTTGGTCTACAATGGAGCAACATGGCATGAATCATCATTTGTACTGAAAATTTGTTTTAAATTAAACTTAAAACAAAAAACCAAAAACCCAAAATAAAAAATTTGATTGAATGAGAATGAACTCGCAGAAAATGTATCGCTGATGGCTTTACTGCTTTTACTTGCCGAATTCGAATAAGTTTAGTTAAGGTCAAATGAAATTTGCTTTCAAAAAAACATTAAAACAGAAAAATAACAACAACAACAAAAAAATTAAAGTCGCAAGTAAATAAATAATTAAACAAGGAAAATATATATTAACTGCATTGACAACGAAGCTTTAATACGCTACACTCAATGAAATTATGATGTTTTATACTAGGCTTGTTACACTGCGGCTGTACCGAAGTTACAAGAGTCTATTGGTTTTGTGCAAATGTATGTAACAAGTAGAAATAATGGTCGGAGACCCCCCAAAGTTAACCCCATTATCGTCAGGAGTGATAGAGGAGTCGATATAGCCATGTCCGTCTGTCCGTCCGTTTGAACGAAAGGATCTCGGAAACGGTAATAGATAGAGACTTTGTGTTTTATGCATTCGTCTAGGACTTCTCCGGAATTTTACAAGTTTATTTTAAATATTTGTCGAAGCGAGTATAATTTCAGCGATCTTATCACTACTAGCGGATAATGGATCTTGGCTTTGCCCATTTTTCTAGTGGAACATGAGATATATTTCATAGTAATCTCTCTCATGTAATAACAAAGCTAATCAATCTCCATCAAATAGTTTTAAAGAAATTCTTTCACTATTTAAATTAACAAAAAAAAACTGGTTTGTTCAAATTATGTCGCCTAAAATTTGGAATAATAAGTTTTGATATACGAAATATTTAATAAAATAAAAAAAAGTCTTATTACAACAATAAAAAATGTCCAGCGCCACCTACCGACTTTAGTAGTGAATCTAAGCCATCCAGGGACCACCTCAAATTCATACAAAAAAATTTCATTAAAATCGGTTCCTACGTTTCGGATAAATTCAACGACATACCTCTGCTAATCTATGCCATGAGATGCCTCCTCATCATTTTGCGTGTTAAAAAACATTAAAAGTTAAAATGGCTGGGGACTGAAGTAAAATCTTCGTAGCCTGGCCAAAACATCAGATGAAGTGGATGAAACCTGCATCTGCCACTTCCCCAAGATGCTATCTGGCTTAACGAAGAAGAAATTGGCAGAGAAGAATAAATATTTTATCAGACACGCAGAATATATTAAAAGCCCGAAAAGTGCATAGACTTAGGTCAAAACCTTCCTGGACTCTAATATCAGAACGCAGAGCATAGAAAGGTCACAAGATATCTGATGAAGAATGTATATCTATGGGTATCATATTATGCTTTCTCCAAACTAGACCATAACAGTGTCATAGCTAAATGTCTAGAATAAGACACAGAAGAACATTTTAAGCTTTCACAAACTCCATGGTAAAAATTTACTGCAATTGACCTGACGCTGAGAACCATATATGATCCATCTTAACAAAATATATTATAGAGTTCTCCTTTTACTCTAATCAATTGAAGTAAATCACTGAGGCACTCTTAGCACTGCGACCAGAGGTTGAGCCATGGTCTCTTCGTCTTTACAGCAGTAAAAGTATTGATCGTACCCTCAGATCAATGCAGATACTACACTGAAGACGATAAGACCATGGCTAAAACTGAAGTCTCAGTGCTGAGGATGCCTATGTGATTTACTTCAATTGCAATAAAATGAAGATGTTTTAGTTTGAATAATTTCAAATGAATAGGAACGGACAGACAAACCAACAAATAAGTCACTGTATGCACTCAAAATATCGAGCAGATTGAGTATATACACTCCTACACTTACATCTAAGCTGATATCTCCATTAACTACTCCAAACTTTCGTTACAAACTTTCCGCTAAAATCGTTTTATCCTTTAAAAAACATCATTTGTAAAGGGTGTAAATAAATGAATAAAAAATAGCAAAGGCGATTGAGTCAAATAGTCGTAGTTACATCATACAAGACACATTCAAACACTAACAAACCAATGCCACGCCCTGTCTGCATGACGCCTCTGCATCGTGTAGTTGGGCTTTGTATATCTGCATACTTTCGCTTTGCGCAATTTGCGCCGCGCTGACGGTCAAACGCAGCTGTCAACTGGCTGCGGTGGTGCCGTGTCACGCATAATCAGAACCGCATACAGAATGCCGAGGCATGCGGTTCGGCGCGCCGGCACCAAGGCATCGCATTACATTGCATTACTTTAGTACACTCGATTCTCCATAGCGACTACTTAGCATTACTTAGCATTAATCGACATCGCCATCGCCATCGCCAGCGCCATCGACATCGACATCGACATCGCCATCGCCATCGCATTATGCTGACCCAGTTCGTTGAACATTTCATTTCATTTTAAGTAGTCCATTGATCGCCATCTGCTGCAAATGCTGCAAATGCTGCAACGCTGCAATGTTGCATTTATTAATTATTAACGACCGAGCGAACGTACGAATGAACCATCGCCTATGAAATGTATCTGCATCTGTTGCTGTTGCTGTACTGTATCTGTATCTCTCTGCCTCATGCGATTGTAACGCGCTTTTAGTGCCAATTGCCACTTGCCACTTGCGCTGAATTTGTTTTTAATTTCGATTCGTCGCAGCTATTTATCGATTTTTTTCTTATTGGCTCCTCTAATTTGACTAATTTTGTAAAAATTGCTGATGGAGCAACTTGCTGCGGTAATTAATTCAGTTTGTTTATTCGGTCTTGTTTATTTATGAGAGTTAATTTGGATTTTTAATTATTTTCTTCTATTTTGTGGCAGTGCGAATGCGAATGCGTATACGCAGCCATTCAAGCGGCAGGTGGAGTCGCACTTATTACGCTAAGTGGACAGATTAATCAAAGCAGATAATCGATTTACGCGTGTTGCATGTCTCTGCCTACATGAACTTAGTTGTACCTTTTTTATAAATTATTTAAATAAGATGTATTGCGTGCAACCAGTTGGCTAAATAGTTGCATAATTCCGAAGTCTGTGATTAGTTTGTGTTTCACAATTTAGAACTAGCGCTGGACTTGAATGGCTGCCTCCAATCGATGTCAACAAAATTCGCAACAAAATCCAGTTTTGAATATATTTGCCCAGTTTGAACTAATTTTGTTTTATTTTTAAACATTTTTGTCACTGAAATAGCTTGGTGTGTTGTGCAGATATACTCCATGTCATTGACTTTTTTATTCAACCTACATCAGGTTCTGCCTGTGCTATGAAGAACCTTCTTCTAATTGGGCTCTTGAGGTACCACGGCTATACTCTTCAGGTCGTGGAGCAAATATTTACTCTCTGTATTCCGTCAACGACCTATAGCAAGTGGTACAGCTAAATCGGAATATATGCAAATAGGCTTCCTGACATTGACCTACAACGCTCTACTTGTAGCGGCTTTGGCATATACAAGCGAATCCTGCACTAGAAGCACACAGCCTTCACATGCCATCACCTCTTCAAAATGCACCTTAATGAAGCAATGTTTCCGCACATTAATCTTCAATTTGACCGAAATATTGACGATGTACTGCAACTCTTCTTTGAGAAGATTTACGCAGCTTCTGCTAAGATCGAGCTCTCGCCCTATTAACCGACAGGCTGTTCATGCAGTTCATTCAATGCCGTGAGCTGTGCAACCTTCTCGAGGAAAAATGTAGACTCCATAATACATTTATGTGAATGCAACATCCAGAGGACAGACAGCTAACCGAATTAAATTATCAACGCACGGAGATGTTCGACAATATGCTGGAGAATATGGGAACTGAATTAGACGCCAACTTCCACCTTGTCCAATTCGACTTGCTCCCTTTAAAAACGCATGGGGCAACTGTTGCCGCTCTGAACTATAGCAAGCTGAAGCCTTTTCACCACAACTCGAAGAGCGATTCATGCCCTTTAAGTTAGCATCAGACGAAGAGGCAGATGCTATGAGACCTTTCCGTCAACACCATTCCAGCTCAACCTATACATTTTGAAAGAGGTAGAACCCATAATCAAGCGTCTGATGCCTGATTAAGCCCTGGGATATGTCGACTTCTTTGACCGCATGTTGAAGGTGCTATCGAAGAGTGCTCTCCTCACTATGGTGTCGATATTCAATGTCGTAGTGAGGTGTGCGAACCGGAGTTGGAACCTGAATTATACCTATAGATTATCTTCCGCCTTCCTTCTCAAATTTTTGGCAAAAATTGGTCATTGCTAGGCCTGTCCTCAGTTCGGCTTCCGCTTTGGCCATGTCACGGTAGAGCAACTTGACAGAGTCAACTACCACAGATTACGAGCGTTCAACTGGCAGCAGTATTGCAATGCAATCTTCGTGTATATCGGATTGACATGTAGGGCTCCTGCGAAAGGTTAAGGAGAGAGCCTTCGCCCTACTTTGACCTTATACGGTCCTACTTTGAGGTCGTTCATTCGGGCTCAAACTCAGGGCAAGTCTGCATTTCCTCACTTTCAATCGCAATCGCAAGAGTGCTACAAGGAAGCGTCTTCTATTCATTTTAGAGATCAGTTTATTTATACACTTACCTGGTATTGATGTAGCTATGCTTGGAGGATGTATCTGAAATCTTTTTCATCGCAGGGGGCCGCCGGTTTAGTACAGACGTACCTAGATGCTGTCGTTGAATGCGCTAACAGTTGGAGCGTGAAGCACAACGCCAGGAAAAAAATCAACATATCATTCACTCGACGCTGGCAAAAGCCCTCCACGGCACCGTCATTGAACAGCTAATAAGGTATTTTCATCTGAATAGAAGGCTCACCTCCAATTGCCACATCCAAGCAAAGGTCGTAGTATGAGCTAGTCATGTCATGTCTTGTACACCTTCACGCTAAGGTTGGCAAAGAAAGCGTTCTAAGGCACTCTTAATGACATGTCATGGCTTCTTATACGAAGTTTTGTTTCACTACTCGCAAAAATTATATGAAAATATCGAGAAAAGTGCTTCAGTGTTATGAGCGATCATCAAGTAAAGTGTCTGGAACCAATCTTTCAAGAACTCTTCTACAACTTTTCAGTCATGAAACATCGTTTGGTGCTGCTGTGGTGCACGTAACAAAACGAAACTTCGCCAGATTTTTATGGTCTTTTCCATATTGATTTTCAAATACATTTCCGCGAGTGATTGAAGTTTATAGAAGTAGGACTTATTCTCTTAAAAGTTCCAAACTATATTTTGATACACAAGTCATTTACTTGATTGGGCAGCTTCCAGTGGTGCATAGTGTACAAAGCCAGAACTAAGAGCAGCAAGTTTTATTAAATTTGAACATAAATAGCTGGATAACTCCTTGATAGCCTTCAAGATAAAATAACTCCAACAGTTTCTTAATTCATCACCAAGGCTCTTCATATGATATATGTGGCATCCATTGCTAAGATCTCTCAATATGACATGCTAATATATCATAAAGAAAATAGCATCAATTGGCACTGTCTTCCTGGTGCCATGGATATGATAATCTTTTAAGCTACTGAAATTTTGATGTCGACCAGGCAGAGGAGTTAACGCTTTAGGTTTCACTTATGCAACCAGAGCATATGTAGCGACTTTCTGATAGTCAAGCAGCTGTCTTGCTACCCAGTTCTACGCTACTCCAAATTTACATTCCTAAACTGCCTTCTATAATAGCACGCCACATCAAAACCTATGCAAAACAATTATCATTCCAACTTAGCCAATATGAACACCATTAACACTTGTTGCTGATTTTTCTTTATTTAATCCAAAAAAAAAAAAGAAATTTTAATTGAAATATAATTTCAATAATGATCTGATCTGATCTGCCACATTCCAATTGGCTGAGTGAATATTTTCACATTTTTCTTTTTTCTTTTTGAAGCGCAGAAAATTTTTAATTAGACGAAACTAAGCGCATTTTCCACACTTAAAGCGTTTATGGTCTGGTCTCGATTTATTCACATCATTATAAGCCAGCATCAGACCTTTCAGATTGAGAGCTATTAAATTTAAACAGGTGGCTGGCAGCAGTTGATGATATTAAATGACGCAGCAGATTGTTATGCCTCATTGGCCAATTTAAGAAGCTGAAGTGTTGGCTTAGGTCATGCCTTAAGCCTGTTGATATTGCTTAGACTTTAGTTCGGAGTTTGCTGCCTTGTTTTGCTTTGAAAATTTGTAAGCTGTTAATTCTGCATTTTTAAGATTTTCTAAATCTTCACCACTAAAGGAAACTATTCTCCACAAATCAGTACTATCTCGCTCTAGCTATAGCATAGTTTCGACTGTACAGTTTTAAGTGTTTTTCTCTCTCCATAATATGAAAATTTTTGGCACCACTCCCCTCTGCTGCTTATACCAATTCTAATTAATCGCATTTAAATTAGATTCATTAATTTAAATTGATTTCCATTGAAACTGCAACAAAAACCATACAGAAACTTCCGCAACGAAGCAAATTAAGTTCATTTCTATTTTATTAATCTGAATTCTTTAGTTCTACGCCTTCCAGTATTGTCTCGAAGCACGATAGGAGGTCGGAACGTGGACTACGGTGCTGTTGAGATGACCTTGTCACGGATACGCTCTGCTTCCAGTGCAAAGCGAGGAAAACGCAAAGAAAAGATTTAGAAAAAAAAAAATGAAACAAGACAAAATAACTAAAAAAAAAAAAAAAAAAATTACTAAATCAAGAAAATCGGCAACAAAAAAAATTAAAAATCACGAATAACTGAAAATCAAACACAAATCGGCAAAAACTTGCACAAAAAATAAAAAAAAAAAATATGAAATAATAAAAATAGTAAAAAGTTTTAACAATGAAATAAAATTAAAATGTTGAGTGCAAAAAAATTAAAAAAAAAAAAAAAATCAGGGCTTTATAGCGGAGCTGCTATTAAAAACTGCATATCATGGCGCTAAGTTTGGACTTTGTGTCTCCAAATAATCTCCATTTAAGCGGGAGATGACATCGTTTGCTTGCAGTGGCTAAATGAATGAATGAGCAAGCAAAGAAAGATAATTAATTAGAAACATCAACAATAAAAATTCTGGAACTATTCATGATAATTAATATCAATGATGACCATTGGCTACTAGGCGGTCTTTAGTATGGTTTGTAGATAATGCGAATCGCCGATGCACTCAACAAACTGAGACCATAACAGGTGAAGATGTGGGTGGCAACAGATTTGTGTAAAGCATTTTCTGGCCTCCATCTTCTTCCAGATTATTTGCATGATAGAATGGCATACTTTGTATACATGGATGGCTAAACAGGATATTGAAAGGCATCCATGTTATCTCTGAACAGAATGAAACTTCTTTGCAAGTTGGTCGATTTTCATTGTTTGAAGAGTTTTTACGAATTTCTTGAATATAGTTTTATCATTATTCCATTCCATTCTATCAAAACTGCGGAGCGAATGCCCACCATCATTCGATAGCCCTGAAACAAATTTGAACGAATCAAAAATTAAACACGAACGATCAAAAGTAAAAGCAGTTAAGTGTAATAAAAATTATTTGTACTTAAAAAAAAAAATATTATTATTGGCCAACTTGAAAAAGCGCGCCATTCAAATTAAATTCAGTGCACGGCACTCCGCAGCTCGCTTCAACACCCTCACGAATATCGTCGTTAATTATCTTTTTTTATTGTGGATTTAAATGAGTTTTTTTTCTATTTTTTTTTTGTTATTTTGCCATTGCTTACAGCAAATACAAACGTTTTCCATTTGCTAAGACAAATATTTTAAGCATTTTTATTGCGAAATACATTAAAGAAAAAAAAAAGATAATTTTTGCATTAATATGTTTCAATTAGAAATCAGAATATTGATCGATGTAGGCACACACAGCTGCAAGACCTGCCATTGGCCGTCAGCTGCCGCAGCTGCCTATAAAACTTCATTTAATGATCCAATTCAATCCAATCAGGTGGCGACAGTTTTTAGTTTTGCATATTGAAATCAACGGCATTTGGATAATAAATAGTTCCGCATGCAGACAAAGATACAAACACAAAAAGTAAATTAGCTGCAGATACGCAGATACATTTTGGCTCAAGGTTGAACGCTTTGGAAAGTAGTTTGCAAATTAGCTGAAGTTAATGCGTGCGAATAATCCTGATTTTAAAATGGCGTGGTGGAAAATCTACAATTTAAGACTTCATATTCACTGCTTCTCCTTGTTTGATAATGCATTAAAAATCAACAGAAAAGTTACAAGTGACCGGCGGGCCGAAATGAAAGCAAGTTGAAAAATGGAATGCGATTAGTATTAAACACCAAATAGGAAACTAGATCGTATAGACGCGATTTTGTCAATCGATCTTTTTTTTCCATCCAATTTTGCTAAACCAAAAGCCATGCCTTTTGCCATGTCACAAATTGAAGTTGGAGTGTTCGCCAAGGTGCTTGAGAGGCTTATTGTATTACGACTTGCCAGACGTGTGGATCTTGGAAAAATCTTGCCAATTCATCGATTTGGCTTCAGGGAAGGACATGGCGCTGTTGAGCAGATTCACACGGTGGTGAATCATATCCTTAAGCCATTTGATAACAAAGAATACTGCAATGGGGTCTTTGTTGATGTGCACATGGGACTACTCGCAAAAATCCAAAGACAAGTCCCAGCCCCCTTTTATCTCCTATTCAGATCGTATCTGCAAAACCGCCAATTCCAGATAAAAGTGAGAACTTCAATCTCCCTCCCCCATACGATGTTGTTCCACAAGGAAGTGTGCTTGGCCCACATCTCTATAACATTCCAGAAGCAAATCACTGATCGCCTCATATGCGGACGATATTCGCTTTCTACACTCGGCTACAAGCATGTATGAAGCAGCTTCTGGTGTTCAGGCGTACCTCCACATATTTGAGAGTGCGCAGGGACCAGGTGCTAGCTGTCCAGCTAGACAATGAAAGTCTACAGGTTGACCAGGAGGCAAAGTACTTAGGCGTAATACTGGACAAGCGTCTTACGTTTAGATCGCACATAAACGCCACAATATCAAACTGGATGTACAAGATGTCGCGTCTAAACTGGATGCTGTGTAACAGGTCCAAGCTGCCCCAGATTTGGGGATGAAGCCCTGCGGCTTATCACGGATTGAGGCTGGTTCGTTCGAGGGTCTGCTCTCCACCGAGATCTGAACTTGGAGACAGTTAAGCTCCAAATAAATCGTCATACCAGCAGATATAGCGACATGCTGAGAGCCCATATGAACAGGCTAGCTAGGTCTTTATGAAACATTCGGGTGAGCACCTTTCGATATATTTGTGGACTCGCACAGTCAGTGATGTGTCATCATATGATTGCCTCGCCGTTCTTCACAACTTTTAAAATTGAAGCAAAATAATGAAGTATCAAAAGGATGTTACAATCGAGTTCCTCCAAAGTGCTCTCAAATAAACCAGGTATCAACACATTGTTTAATTGTTTACATGAATCACAAATCATGCCTGTCGAAATAGAGCTCTACGTATTATATGCCTCTACATGACTTTATATTCCTATTTCAAAGCTGAATAATGTGCAATAGCTACGCAGCCAGACTCAGTCGATTGCATTAGTTTTTCATAAATTTTTGGCACATTATACGGATTGCCAATATTTGGGAAGGTTTTCAATTCGTTTTATTTAAACTGTTCACGTTTTTTGGCAAACTTGTTGTGAAATCCGAGCCACTACCTTCTTCAACTTGACTTGGCTGGCAGCACGTTGGTGACTGATGCAACTGGCATTAATAAGGAAGGGAAGATCGCAGTGAATAGAAGACTATGTCGTTATAAAAAGTGTTTACCAGTAGCTCAGTTACTGTGAACAAGATAGAGAGGGATATATAAAGAGAGAGATAGAAAGAGAATTTGCGTTCTCTTATGATGGCGACATATTTGTTTGCTCTCCATGCTTTTTGGTTGCCTAATTTACAATTGGCAGCCGAATCTCGTATTGAGACTTTGATGAACGGAGTCGACAGTTTAGTTTCTTTAGTTTAGACCGACAAGTATCGATTATCATGAATATATGATGGCTACATTCAAGAAGTTTGTCTAATAACCGACATAGGTACTTGACCTTGTATTGTGGAGAGTCACTGCGAGACATATGCCTTATTTTTGCGTGAACGAGCAATGTGCAAACTTTAAGTGGTTGATTTTAATGTTGCAAAGGTTAGCCCATTGCAGAAATCGGTCCAAATACTCTTGCAGCAATGGGATATTTGGGATATAATGGGAGTTTGCCATAATCGCAATATCATCCGCGTACATCGCAACCGACATATTATTGCTAGTCGGCCTTGGCATGTCTGCAGTTAACAAAAACTTCAGAGGTGCACTAACAATATTGCCTTCAGGTTCTTCAGTTCGAATTGATAGAGTCGTCAATTGAACGCCTTTTACCGATACCTGAAAACAGCGCCCAAATAGGCAAGACTTAAGGACGATCCTTATGCCAAAGACGATAAAAACCTTGATTCACATCCAAGAAAACAGCGGAAGTATATGATGTTATTCTTTGTGAATAATATTGCTTGGAAATCAGCAGAATTTCATGGATAGTATGGTGGAAAATAAATTGATGTAAATATGAAGTCTTCATGATTAATGAATACTTTGACGCCAAATCATTGAGGAGTATCGCATACTGAGAACCGGTAAGTGGCTTATATTTAACTTAATAAGGAATAATAAGCTCCATCAGTACTCCTATTGTCCGGGTGATTAGCAGCCTATAAATAAAACCCTAATATTTTATTATAAGATCTTGTGGGTTGGTGTGTTTCACTTATAAGCATGACACTCAGGCTATGCGTTTGTATAAACAACTCAAGTTCAAAAGCATTGTAGACCTGTGGCGTTCCATACGCCAATGTTTAATGGATTTTCGTTGTTTAGTGTTGAAAACATTGCACACTGTAGGGTCTAAATTACATAGTTCATCTTTAATATTCGAAGAACTGGCTGTGTAGTGTAGGGCCTTAAGTACCATGTGGTAGGCACGATTCTGTTTCATTTGATATGAATGAAATGGAATTATAATAGGTTAAAACACGCTCTTTGTTTCAACTAGGTTCATCTCGTTAAGTAATTGTCGTATGGGGGCATACTTTACGGCGTTTGAAAGGTGTGAGCGTATAGTACTACTAGCATTGCGCTTGGACAATTCAGTTGTGAGCTAAAGCGCGTCGAACATGGAGGTCTCGAATGAAATAATTCGTCATATTTAAAATTTTTACTACCTGAAAATTTGTGATGTTTACGGGGCCGATAGTTATTCAATTTGCGTAGCACAACAGTGGTTCACTCGATTCCGTTCTGGTGTGGAGGAAGTGGAAGATGCATCACGCTTCGAAAGACCTGTCGTCGAAGAAGTCGCTAAAATCAAGGAAGTGATCGAGATAGAACGGCAAAGAACCATCGCCTGAGAGCTAAATAACAGAAGAACCTAGGCTACACAAAAAAACTCGATATTTGGGTGCCACAAAAAACCTCATGCACCGAATTTCCATTTGCAATGCGCTGCTGAATCGCATTCAAATCGACTCGTTTCTGAAGCGAATGGTGACTAGCGATGAAAGTGGATTACTTACGACAACGTGCAGCGCAAACGGTCGTGGATGAAGAATGGCGAAGCGGCTTAAACGGTTTCCAAGCCCGGATTGACGACCGTCAAAGAAGGTTTTTCTATGTGTTTGCTGAGATTGGCGGGAAATCATCTACTCTGACCTGCTACCCTATGGCTAAACGCTCAATTCGCTACCCTTTTTACTACTTCACTTCACGTCTCCATGATTACCATACAGTGACCCTAATAAAGTACTAATAATCAGCTGAGATGAGTAACTGTGTCTGATATAATACCGTCTTAAAGGTCTATAAGGCGCTTCCCTGCCATTAAATTTGTTGTTTATGGTTTTCTCTTCATTGATAAATCGCTCTACACTGCTCTGAGCTACCATAAACAACTTCAACTTCAATACATTTCGAAGTCAATTAATTTGCCATTTTCCCAAAATGATTAACAATATCAGCTCTTAAAGACGCGAATACATGTGTACTTGTATCCGAATAATGCCATAAATATATCCTTCACTTTGTACGGCAGACAAATAGCGAACAGCACGAATATAAATTAGCATTTAATGTAGTTGTTGGAACATAAATTATTTGAACTTGTAGCGCACAAATACTCGAGTTTTGTTTGTTACACATTGCAGATACATTAAATGGTACGCAGACCATTAAAGCGATCCATAGGCGGCAGCGTCATTAAGTAGGGCGCTGCGTCGCGCTGCTTTGATCATTGGGCGCATGCGCTGCTGCTGGTTAACAAAACTAAAGAAAAAAGAAACATTTTGCCAGCGTTTTGTTGCCAAGCTCAAGTTTTGCTCTACATAATCAATCAAAACAGCGTCAATGTCTCTCCATGTTGGGTCGGCGGTCGGTCGATACATTCTGTATTTTGTATCTGCATAGCATTTATTGGCACAATTTACGCATGGAAACAATGCGAAAGATTGAATATGTGGAAGTAGATACTACTTACTGAAAGCAGGTAGTCAGCGATGTGGAATGTCATTCAAAAAATTCGTTTTGCATAATTTTAAAAAGTTTTTTTATTTAATTTTTTATAGTTTTATATGAGTTTGTGTCGCGTTTATTGAAATAGAAAGTCAAATATGAATGTTTGGCTTTGAAGTTTTGTAGTAATTGGAAGTACTTTAGATACGCCTAGCGGTGCGGATGCTGTAGCAGAACAGTCTATGGAATATGATTAAGTGTAAAAAGTCGAAAGGGGACAAGCTTGAACAAGATTGAAAGAAAAAAAAAATGACATGTTTAAACTTTTCCAAGAAATATCTTGTAAGAAAAGACTCCTCCCATACGAAGCGAGTTTCCTGCTGTTATAAGCCGGACCATAGCATAGCTAATGCTCTACAATTTGTGCAACTTCGGTGTTGCCGTCACCTCTGCACCAGTAAGGTGAGTTATTTGTCTTCTTATAAGGCGAAGCTCTTTAAGCGCAACTCTTAGATTAGAGATGTGTCACCTTTTCTAGCATGGAAGTGTAATTGTTCGCCTTAGTTGCTAGTTTGTTTGAGTGAGTATCTCCAATTCTTTTGCGCTGAGCCAATAGTGTTCAGTGTGATTCGTTGCTTATTTGTGGCCATGGGTATACGCATCTCTAATATGTGCTTCATAGCAAGCAAATGAACTCTAGTTAGCTTATGTAGCTCACTATTTGCCTCTATATTCTGGGGTCATGTCAAGCATTAAGAGATCTGCGACAGTTGGGAATGGCTTTTGTATTGTTGCAGAAAGAGTAAACCGCTGTGAAAGCTGTTGGTAAATGAACATCTGCCCCCTTGGTTGCAGAAGTGTAGAATAGAAAAGTGTGTAGTAGCCTCCTAAATTTCTAAAACTTCTGCCAAATGGACGCTAAACTGTTCGAGTAGACTTAAAAATGCTCTATATTCAGTTTCGGGAAGAAGATGATTCTTGGAACTTGTCTGTCATCATTTGAGCCTTTCTCTTTATGATGTGCAATGCTGTCCTATAATCATAGGAACTGAGAGAGCTTATTTTTTTTATCAAAGTTTGTAGTCTGATTGCAATAATCCATATTATTTGGAAGGAACTCTAGGAGTGAAATTATTCTCAATTGTCCGACTGTTGGTCTAGTTGATGTATTTCATGTAGTCTAATGGCCAGAATACTAGGGTGATTAGGCCGTCTCCTTAGGTGTCCAGCACTTATGTGAGTAATCCCATTAGTAATAGAATACACATTGCGCTCTTCATGTATGAATTAGTTTGGGTTGAGGTAGTGCACCGTACTCGAAAACCTTTGTAGAATCTTCACATTTGTCCTACTAGCGGTGCCGCATAACTATGTAGTATATACATAAATGGGGTTGAGTATGAACGGAACCGTCTTTTTTTTTAATTTAATGTTGAGTCGCTTACTCTTTGATATAAAAGAGGTTTGATTGCTATGTACTACCTAGTGTGAGCCATAGACCAAAGACATGAATCCGGGGTCACCCTAAGTCGTTCCTACTATTAGAAAATCTTACTTTGAAACAGCCATATCTGTTGTTGGGATGGTGTAACATATGTAGTCCAGAACACTGACTTGAGCCATATAGGAGATATGTGAATGTGATTTCAGATAATTCTTCAAGAGGAGGTGAGAATGCCAGTCTCGATGGAATGCTTTTTACACATTTTAAAGAAGCTCAAAGCAGTTGAGTCGTAACGCTTTAAAGTTTTTCTCATCTACATCGTCGTATTCCGGTAATATTGTTGTTTTAAGCGCTTGAATCTACTCCTGAATCTCCTGGGAATGTACTTCAGAAATGGAATGATCCATTCGGCAAGGTACACCGAGGCGCCGTAAAGTCTACTCTTGCTCGCTTAGACAGCAAGTATAAAAAGAAGTAAAGATCCTACCAAAGTATTCGGAGAAGGCGTCAGCAATTTATAAAATTTTCAGCAGAAACACACATCAAAGATGCTAAAGATGCAAGCAATGCCCCTCTTGACATTGCACAACCTCTACAAAATATTTACCAACAAATGTTTCACACAGATTTCTTCGCCAATTAACCCAGCTGCCTTATTATTGTCTATCAAAATTATTTTACAGGAAATCATGCGTCAAACTTTTAAACATTTGCGTTGCGTGTTAATCCGATGAACGAAATTGAAATTTTCTTACTTAATTGAAAGCTAATTGGCCGCAAATGATGGCAGGTGTAAAAAGCAGACGGCTTTGTGCTAAATTGACTTAAATTGGCTTCGGAAAATTTACGACAGACAATGAAAATTTTGTATGTGAATACTAGGACGAATAGTTGCAGCCGAGAGAGAGAGAGATATAGACGGGGCAGTCACTTTTCAAGCAGGAAGTGCACAGCAAGTATATAGCAGATACATGTGTGTGACTATGTATCTATGACTTTCGAATGCTATATGCGTGGCAAAGCGCTGCAGTTTTGAAGCTTGACAGCAGCTCGTCTGTCATTGACAGAGAATGATGCATTTTTGTTTGTTTCGATGCAACTCCATTTTTTTTTTTTTTTTAATTTTACAGGAAAACGAAACACTGACGAAATCGAATTGCAGACAGTAGTAGATACACACGAACTGCAAAAATTTGTATGTGGAAAAAAAAGATAAAAATAAATTAAATACATAAAACATGTCACGGACATTGACGTTGAACTTGACTGTCTTACACTGTTGTTGTTTCTGGCTCTTCGACTGAATAAGAAAACCTTATACATATGTAGTTCCAGATGCAATTGTAGTTGGGTGCATATACACGCGTACACTTGTTGCGCTTAAAAATGATGAAGCTACGACTAAAAAGGCGAAACTGCAGCAGGTCGTCTATGTATCTAGATACACATTGTATCTCAGTTTGGTTACTTTGTGCGGCGGTTTGTGCACAAGCGGAATGCATTAGCTGGCTCATATGAAATGCTGCTTGCTGCTTGCTGCTTGCCGCTTTGCCTAATTAAAGACATTTTCCGCAAAACATTTTCTCGACGGAGCCAACGCCGCCAACGCACAGTGGCGCTGCTGCTTGAGAAAAGTTTGAAAAAAAAAAAAAAAAACAATAAATAAAGTGAAAGGATAAAATATCGCAGGCTATGGCGTAGAGCATGATTTGGAGTTTATAAGTATGGAGAGTTGCGAAATTTTGTAAATGGCAGGATTAGATACAAAAAGAAGATTGCTTTGGAATTGACACGTTTTCGAGATATAATGTCGCCGTTGAGACAAGATTCTATGGTTGCTAGCACGTCGTTACATATCCAGTGACCTTAGATTGCCGTGAAAGTTGCTCTTCATTAATTGTAATACGTAATCTTTAGCCGCACATGGTTTGGATTTTGAAAAAAGCGAAGAATGGGATAACGCGCCGTTCGATCAGTTACATTCTCTTTTCCTTTACAATATCTCTCTTGGCTCCATTCTCAGGACTTCCCTCTCACACTATCCATATTACTTGCTCCCAATTATATTCACCTTCCCAGCACACTTAACATCCATCGCAACATGAACCGAAACCGAAATCCGAAACCAATATCAAAATTTGTTAATTTACTTTGAATTTTTGCACATCTTCTTTGCATCTTTAGTTGTGCAACTGCAAAACACATTAAGCGCCACTGTGCAACGTCTGCCACTTATCCCGGATTGCATCCGTTCGTATCGGAACTGAACTGAACTGCAGCGCACTGCACCGCTACTGTGTGTCTCTGCTCTGCAAAGTGGTCTCATTGCATAAGCAGCTCATTCGCTTCAGCGTCAATTATGCGATGTGGGTATTTGTATCTTTTGTTTGTTGTTGCCTATTAGTGCGCTTGATATTCTCCAAACTAGTTTCAATTATTGGGAAAAAGTGCACTAAATATTGAATTTTTTTTTTTTTTGTTTTATTTATCTTAAACTATTTTCCTCGCTTAGCAAAATCGAAACGCATTGGCCGTAAATTAAGTTTTAGGCTTACAATTAAGCTTAAAAGGAGATAGAGGCAACGCTTGATTTTTAAGTAGCTATCAACCCCTCACGCCGACACCACCACAGCTCTTCAATGGACAGAGGCTGCAGGCGCTAATTGTTTTCTATCATAAGTTTTAATATGTGTTTATGTCCGTCCGTCTGTCTGTCTGTCTGTCTGTCGGTCCAGCTCGAAGTTATTTTGTTTTTTCCTAATGAGTTCAACGCTTTCTGGCAACAATTGCCACGAATTATTATTATTGGCGGTTGTGGCAGCAACGATAATAACCGCCGCAACAAGAGCAACCAGTAATCATTTTTGTGTCTTGTTGTTGGTTGCATTTGCAGCATTTGCGGTTGCTCGCTGCTAAACTACTTAGTTGCAATGATTAATTATTAGCGCGAACTCAATCTAGTTGCAATATTTTGCACTGTTTACAACACAAAAAATCGATGAAGACAGCAGCCAGCAGCCAGTTGCCAGCAGCAGCAGTTTCCCACATTGACATTTTTTGCATTTTAATTTATGATCTAATTTATTTCTATTAAATGTGTCACATTTGATTAATTCTTTCGTTGCTTTGGCCGTGACGCCTTGCAAATAATGTTTAAATAATTGAAAGAAAATTGTTTTTAAGCGTTTTAATCGCAGTTGAACATTAGTAAATTGGTTGAAGTAGTTCTTCTATTTATGTTCCAACAAAATAAATACTTCCGATCTATACATCAGCGACAAAATCAAATGAGGCAGCTCCTTGCCTTGGTATATTCTGGGAGAACTTCATGTAAGCGAAAACAATTCAGGCCTAAATATGGGATGAAGGATTTGATTACAGCTGTAAGCCATGCTGCCATGCCGAAATGCTTAAACCGTCATTCAGATCTTTGGAAATGTTTCGTGCCTGCTCCAATATGAGCGCAGTCATCATTGTGATATTATTCCAGTGAGATGGCCGGCTGTCTTCATAATTAATTGTGGTTATTTCTCCTACAAAACGGATAGGTTTCACCTTTCGATTTGGACTTTGATGCAAAAGTTTATATTATGAGTTATTATTTATTTCATTGATCTTACGCGAAAGGTTAAAACGAATTGTCTTCTTCAATTTTTTCAAAATGACTTTCTTTTTGCATCATATTTGTGCATATCTATGGAGCTGTCAGTTGCTGTAATCATGTCAATCATAGGCAGAAATGTTCTGGATTTACCTTATCAGTGATTACTTTAAGCTGCATGTCTCCATTCCAAGCAGAACCTTACGTCTTCATTAAATGGCTGAGAATTCATAAAAGACCTACCACATGCTTCCCTGGTACGCGCTTGCTTTAACTTACTGAATGCATAAAGAACCTCCTACATTTTGAAGTCGGTTAAAAAGAATTTTGTATTTCTTCTGCAGAAATATTGGTAGCTTTTAGAACGTTTTTTTTCTCAAAGTGGAGCCTTTTTACTGTCCATAAATTCGAGTCATCCGTAGTATATAATATTTACCATTCTATAGAAAATGTTGTGCTAATTGGTGACTAAAATTATGTAATCCATATTATCAGCAGTTGAACTGGTGGAACTTGAAAATTTGGTGCAATCTCCATTATTGCAGAATGTTTATACTTTTTTAGGTTTATCGTAGAAAGTGAAACATAGAAGTCTGTGGAGAACATTCTTTACTTAACAATGGTTCGAAAGCTTGTGATTTAAAGAAGTATTTTAATGGATTACATTTGTTGCAAGCCTTAAGACCCAGAATCTTTGTAAGTTGAATTATCTTGGGCACACCAAGAGATAAACAGCCTAATCGAGAGAAATTCATATCCATTCAAAAAAATTGTAGCGAAACATATCGCACGAACTTTTTATTCTTCTATTAGTTGAGCTGAAAAGTTCGAGGGCTGGCACATGCGTGGTTTTTAGTTAGCCCTAACCTTCAAAAGAAAGGTGTATAAATTTGACAGCTGTCGTACTATTAGTTTGTGAGCAGCGAGCATTCTCTTGAGGTCTGTGAACAGGAAAAAGTCGCTGGGGCCAGATCTGGAGAATACGGTGGAATCGAATAAATGTAATTTTGCTTTATAAACACATGAACTATCTTTCAGCCGAACTGTTGTCAAGCTGCTTTTTCTAATAACGAGCGATGCTACTCCATTGAGTGCGACCATTGTTTCACGCCAATTATTGATAATACTTAGTAAACAGGGATCTCGTCTTACTTGCTAACTTCAACGCGTGTCCTGTTGTCATCAATTATGTCAATTCTCCATTCGAACAAGACGATTATCTCAGTGCAATAGCTGAAGTTTTATGCGCTGGACGTTGGCCGCCTTTTCGAATAGCTTATACAGCTCTGGTTCTATACTGGACCGAAACTGGTTGTCAACTCTAATAGATCTAAAATTTTTGCGAAGATCTTTCAACCAAAGCATTTACATCCGATTCAATTAGATCCAATTATGCTTCTTTGCCATTTGCCGGACCAGCATTATAGACGTTTTATAGATTTTAGTTCTCGACTTTCGAGAAAAGGCTCTACTTTTACTTTGCGAGCCTGAAGTAGCATCTATTAACAAGCACAAATCTTCGACTGATCCCCAGGCTAACGATGTTGTTACTGGTTATTTTGGAACTTAGGTAGACAAACTTTTGTACGACACTGAAATTGAAATTCTCCATTGTCACAGACCGACCGAGACTTGGTGACGGCGTGCGTGAAGTTGTGGAAGTATATCATCTTGTTCTCATTCACCGTTAAGCCCATGAGGCGTGACTGCATCACTTCTTTCTGGAAAGACCACGACATATTTTGTATAAATGCTCAATGGCGTAGGATGTACTCCATCAACAGATTAAAAAAATAATACGTTAGCGAGTCAACTTGCCAAACACTCTCTCGATATGAAAAAGCTTGGAAAGGCTTCTTCCTACATTGACAACGCTTTGTTTGTGGGATAGCATCATCATACAATGTTGAGCAATCTTTGCTGTGATACCTAGTGCAGTTAGTGCGCAGAAGAACTTCGTTTGGATCGGCTGTCAAATGTGACTTAAAAATAGGTGATGCGTGTCTTGGTTTACTTCACCGCTCCTCTGCACTATTTATCGTAATGTGATTATTTGGTGGAAGGTCAACCTTTTTGGACTGACTTTCTGTCATATCAGTGAATCCGTTTATGGCTGCAGCCGTTTAAAGGCAATTGGAATAGAAAATATTCCACGGTGGCGCAAACTGCGGGAGTCTTGTTTCTTAAAGATTTACAAAGAACTCTGAGATTCCAATCGGGTACTGACTCCTAACCAACGACCAACTCTTCGTCGCTAGTCTTGAATAATTCTGCTGGCAGATCATTGGAGACGGCTGGTTTATTATTTTAAACAACCGAGTTGACCTCCTTATAGTCCGGTGGCACTAAAATAATGGCATTATGAACTGATGATTCTATCAAGACTCCTTTATCGGCCGTCAAGGAAGTGACTTCATATTCTCAGTGCATCTGTAATTAGGTTTCTGTTGCCGTTTTTATAGTAAATAGCGCCAGGTCTAAAACCTTCAGTCAGACGCTTGACTTAACGTATAAACCTGCAACATCTTCAAGCACCTGCCTTTTATTCTCCGTATTCTTGCAACGTTTTTCTTCTCTCCATTTCTCTCGATGTTGCACTCTAACAGCTCGCAATGCTGCCGACTGCAGAGTTCATTGTTAAGCGATATTCTTCAACCTTTTCTTTACCCTATTAAGCAAACGAAGCTGTCTCTTGGAACGGTCGGGAGATTCAGGTTGAGTAAGGTTTGGCGTTCTACTATAATTGCAGTTCTCCATATATGTACTTCTTTGACAAGACATCTATTGGTGAGCCTCATACCTAGCAATTTCCAAGAACTATAAACCGTAGGAATTGTAGGCGGTACTCTTTAACTTCTAAACTATTCTGTACGCAATTCGAAATTCAAAGAAAACTCAAAGCAAATCAGTTTTGTTTTGTTTTTTTTTTTTTTTTTTTTTTTTGTTGTACATATTTAATTCTAATTTTATTCGAATTAAAATTACTTCATTTGTATTTTGGTTTATTTATGCATTTTTTTTTTGTATATATATGTATATATATATATATAAGTTTCCGATTTATTTTTTTCCTTTTTAGTTGTGTGTTTGTGTGTGTGTGTGTGTGTGTCTGACACTTGTTTGTATGAAAATTTGAAGAAAAAAAAATCTTTTTCATTTTTCATATTTTTTTTTTTGGTTGATTTTCTTATAATTTGCTGTTTTTTTTTTTTTAATTTTGAGCGCCATATTCTTCTGCTTCTTCTTCATCTTACAGCTAGATACATAAAACACTCAAGCAAAGCGCTTATGCATCTACAATATTTGTCTGTCCGAAAGTCTGTATATTCTTTTTTTGTTTGTTTTAATTTTCTTTTTCGTTTTCTGTTTTTGTGTAATTTATTTAATTAAATTTTATGTTTTTTAACGCGACAACGATTTAAAAATTGTTTGCAATTTTTATTTGTTGAGCTTTTATGTATTTTTTTTTTTTTTAATGATTTTTTGCTTCAGAATTTGAATATATTTTATGTTTTTTTGTTTTATATTATATTATATATATTTTTTATGTATATATATAAATTTTTTATAATTTATGTATGATTTTTTGTTTTGTTTTAATGTATTTAGGTTGTAGGTTGTATTTGGTTTTCTTGTTGTTGTTGTTGTTTGTTGTCTTTGTGCTGCTGTACTTTTTTTCTTTAATTTAATTTTTTTTTTTTTTCGTTTGAACTATTTGAAATATTTGTTCATTAGTTTTTTTTTTTTTTATTATTATTTAATAGAATTGTTGACGCTATGTGAAGTAGATTAACGTCTTTTATTATGCTTTATTTTTAATGTATATATTTGGATTTTATTTTAGTTGTAACATTTAATTTAATAAATTAATAAGTTTTTAATTTCTGCTTCTTCATTTCTTCGCATATAAATCTCACTTACAAATATACAACTCAGTTGGAATTATTTTTTATATTATTTTTGATTCAAATTTAAGTTTAACTAAAAAACACTCTCTTCTCAGCTTAAATTTTAATGCAAAAAAATTATATATATATATATATTTTGTTTTTTTGTTTTCTCTTTTTAATATACATATATATTCTATATATAGAATTTTATGTATATATATTTTTTGTTTTTAATATATGTATATATATAAATTTAAACTACCAACTACAAAAAATGGGGACAAATTTACTTGTTTTGCGCTGCTCTACTTCACTTTTCTATTAATTTTTCGTTTCTATTAATTTTCCACACATCTAACAAAATTTTTTGTTGCCGATTTGTTGTAACAGCTGCAAAAGTTCAATATAACGGTACTATTTACTGCTGCTAACTTTGCATGCTGATAGCCAATCTGTTTGCGCATTGCATACTTTCAGGCATGCGCATTTTTTCGTTTCCGTTTCCGCTCAGCGCTTCCAAATTTCTTGCAAATCAACAGCATGGAACGAATTTCTATCTCTATTCGCATAACTGTTTTTTTTTTGGTTTTAATGCACAAAAAAATTTATGTTCAAATACAATGATATATGGTTATTGGATTAACCAATATTTGCTTCAAAATCCAAGCATAAACCAACTCAAAATGCTGCTTCGTAGCATCCACACCCAAAAAAAACAAACTGTTTCTCAGTTGCAGCCCAATCTGAACTGAAGCTAAACTGTTGAAGTTCGTTGATTAATTAGAAATGATTTTTTCTATACGAACATTCGCTAAAGCCAAACATTCTAAAATTCAAACCCGTAGTTCGTTTAGCCTAAACCTGCGCTTTAATCTGTAAAATTTTTACCAATCAAGCCGGCAAAAAATGGCTATGCTGGCATTAAAAATCATCACAATTTAAATTTTTTTGGACAAATACAAATTTTTGCTGTGCTCAACAATTTAAAAATGGTTTATTACACCTTTTTGGGGAGCAACTCTAAGCAAAACAAATATTTCAATGTTTTATTTTTCTTTCGATTTCTAATTTCTGTTTTTTCTTTTGTTCTTGCTTTGTTTTTTTGTTGTTTGTTGTTTGTTGTTGTTGTTGTATAGATGTTGTATATTTATGTATATACTTGTATATATGTATGTAGATGTATATATGTATATATATATATAATATAGAGACATGTCTTTTCATTATATTTTGGAGCAGTTCATGCGAGACGGCAGTGTATGTAAAAAATGTAGAAAAAGTTCTATAGTCGAAAAAACGCTGCACATTGGTTTTTAATTTTTTTTTTTTTTTGTTTTCTTTTGTTGTTTTTAATAATTTATTAATATTATTATTTTTAATATTAATGCTGCACACAACATTAAAACACATTAAACAGCAGACGACAGACAATTGTACACACACGAATCTATGAACAAGTTCTGTTCTGTTTTGTTTTAATAATTTTTAAATTTATTTTTATTTTAAGACAATTTCTGCATAAACAAAAGCCTTATTCTTCGCCACTAATTTCAGTTTTCAAGCCAGCAAGCCTTACTTCGTTTGCAGCTGCTCCTTTAAAAGCATTTTCCAATTACTTTTTCCTGTCTACAATAAATATTATTAAATATTTTTTTATTTTTTAAGCAAACAGAACTTGTCATAGCGGCCCGCAACTCACTTTCGCTTTGCAATTTCTAACCATTTGCACATTCTTTTAAGCCATATTTTCTTTCGTAGTGTAGTGTGCAGCGTATTGTGCAAAAAGTATATACGACGTACATACATGTGCGTAGGGCATATTAGTTATGCGTTCGTTAATATATTTTTTCATTTTTTTTTTGTTGTTGTCAAAGTCTTAAAATGTTTTATGATTTATTTTGTTTGGTGTTGGTTTGTGTCTGTATTTTGCGCGCCTTTTAGTTTGCTAGGCTCTTCATTTCTTTTTTCAATTTTTTTTTTTTAATTTTTTTAATATTCAAAATGGTTTTTTTTGGTCTTTTTTTTTTGGCAACATTTGAAATACTTTGATGTTGTTTAGCTAATACATAATATATATATATATAAATAAATAAATATTTTTTTATATATATATTTCGTATTAATGCCATATTTTTTTTTTATTTTTAATAATTTTCCATATGCTACGTTTCTTGTTCTTGTTGTGTAGCAAGAAAACATTTAAAAAAAAAAATTGCGTGTCATTTTTTAATCTTTTTTTTTTTAATTGTAAGATTTTTATTTATTTTGTTTATAAGTTTTATTTTTTTTTTTTTTTTTTTTGCTTTCCTTTCCTTTCTTTTTGTTTTTATTTGGTTTTGTTGTTGTCATGTAAAACTTGTAATACCTTGAATTTGGTGGGTTAGTATACATACATTTATATTTTAAGATATAGCTATATAATATATATTTATATAAGTATATATATTATAGCTTATGTTCCATTTTTTTTATATATTTTTTATTTTATTGAATTTTTTAATTTTTGTTCATTCATTTTTTAAATGCGTTTCATTGTTCAAAAGTTTTTTGGTTTTTTGTTTTTGTTTTTATTTTTATTTATTATTTTTTTTTTTAACATCACTACTAATAATCAAAATGGACATTTATAAATTTGTTAATATTAAAAATTGGTTGTCATTAATTACTGTTTTTTTTTTTTTATATATATATGTATATACTTTTTTTTTATTTTATATTGTATGATTTTTTTTTTTATGACAAAATTGTATAAGCTTATTTTTTTTTTTGTTCATTATTTTTTACTATTTTTTTTTTCGTTTTTTTTATCATACTACATATTTATTTTTTAAGAAAGTTTGAAAAATGTAAATAAATTGAAATAATTTATTTTTAAATAATTTCTAAAAAAAAATTATATCAAATAAAAAAAATGTCAATTCATCACAGTTTTGTTGTTGTTGTGGTTTTTGCTTGATTTAATGTTGTTGTTGTGACGTTATGATTTTTTTATTTTTGTAAATTTTAAAATTAAATTTTATTGTTTTATATTATTTATTTTGTTTTTTTTTATATTAATATTATTTATATGTTTTATAACAAATTAAAAAAAAAATTTTTTTTTTTTATTTTGATTTGCATTTTGTTTTTTTTTTTTTTCTTTACTATATAGAATTATTTTGGTTCAACTACAACGCTACATACACACACATGCAGAATGCCATTTAGATATATGATTTAAATTTTTTATTTATATATATTTAATTTTTTTTTTAGTTGTTTTAAGCTTAAAAAACCAATTCAAATTGCTTTGCTGTGTAGTTTTTATTTGAAGTAAAAAAAAAAAAATATATAAAATATGAAATTAAAAAAAAAAAAAAAAATAAATGAGATCCTTTGTGTTTTATGCTGTCTGTATTTGAAATTTTAAAGCAATTGTTAAAAAATATTAAAAAAAAAAAGAAAAATTATTTTTAATATTAATTTTTATTTATTATTTGTTTTTTTTTTTTTTTTGTTTTTTTTTATTTTACTGCGCTTACTCAGCCATCATTCATACAATTGTACATTTAAAAAACAAACAACAATTCATATATGTATATAGATTTAATTTATATTTTTGCAAATTTGCACACTTTTTAGTTTCACATTAGATATTTTAATTCAACTTTTGTTTTTTTTCTGTTTGTAATTTATTTATTTTGTTCTTTTTGTTTTGTTCTTTTAATATTACACAATGCGCTCATTTAAATTATAAACATTAAATAAAATATTTTAATTATTTAAAAAAAAAAAAAAAATTAATATATTTTAAAGCGAAAGCACATAAATCAATTATTGAACACAAAGTAGTTGCTTAACTTTGCAGCAAAAAATAATAACAAATTTTTTTAAATTAATTTTTTTATTAATTTTTTAGCTGCTTAGTTGCTTGCAAGAATAAAACAAATTTTTTTAACGACTTTTTAAGTACTAAATAATTTAAAAATTGTTCTGCTTAACAAATTAATAAAAGAAAGAAATAATTTTTTAATTTAATAAAAATATTATTTTTTATAAATATTTTCAAACTCATTTTAATGCAGTTAAAAATGCGCTTCTATGAATTATGACTTAGTTATGATGTTTCGTTTAAAATGTTTAATAGTAATAATAAAAAAAAAAAAAAAAATTATATATATATATATATATCTAAAAAATATTAACAAAAACAGTTATAACTAAAACGACACACATGCTTATTGCCTCGCTCATATGTTGCCTTCTCTTTTTATTTAAATATGCGCACAGCATATAAAAAATCCGAAAATATGCTTAAGCACTCTGGCACGAGTGTAGACGAAACAGTGAATGAATGCATTCAAATTGCTTATGAATGTATTCACTTGCTTATGAATGTTAGAATGTTTCATATTCGTAGAATTCACTGCATGCTTCGTTTTGACGGCACTCGTGCGGTACTCTAATGTGTACACATGTACGCATATGAGTCAGTTTTGAATAATTTTGAACTGAAAGTTGTTTGAATTAGCGCTTAAGCATATATTTATATATAATATATTCCATTTTTTATATGTTGTACGCATATGCGTGGAATACCGTAAGAGTTGCTCAGACTACATGGCTATGTAACTATGCAACTATATAGCTAGAACTATATACTATATATATATATAAATTGTCAAGCTGTGTGTGTTCTGTTTACTCTTTCTTTATTTATTTGTTTTTTTGTTGTTTTTGGTTTTGTGTATCTATGAGTTTTGTTGGCGCCCGAGTATGCGACAACTTAGCTCAATGGTCCTTTCTTGCTTTTGGATTTGATACAATATTTTTTTTTTTTTATTTTAAACTTTCATAAATATTTAATTTAATTTATTTTTTGGTTAATTAGTTTTGCTCGTTTCTTTTTGTTTTGTTTTCTCTTCTTCTTTAGTTAGAACTTCGTTACATTTCTTTGTTATTCTTATTTTTCGACTACAATTAATGCAAAAACTGAAGAAGTTAAATGAGAAACGTTTTTGCTTTGCTTTTGTTTTTATTTTCTTTTGTTTTGTTTTTGTTTTTCTTTTTAATTATATATTTATGTAAATTTTTGTTTTGTTTTTGTTTTAATTTTTTGGTGCATTTAAAATTACTTTTTTTTCTTTGCATATATATGTATTTTTTTTTGATAACTTAAATGTTTTCGATTTGGTTGGATCGTGCATATATATATATAGCTGTATATATATATATTTTTTTTTTATGTCAGTTGCAGCACAAATGCAACTCTGTCTCTATGCAACTGCTAACTGTTCATCATATACGAATTTGTTTGTTAATGCTTTTGTTTGTCTAACTGTTAATGACTCAACGCTGTGTGTGTGTGTATGTATGTGTGTGTTTGTTTATGCATGTAACTGTGTAATTCTATCAATAACTGCTGCTCGGGACCCACATTTTCGTTTTCATTTTTATTTTCATTTTTATTTTAATTTTCTTTTTTTATTTATTTTTCCTCATTTTCTTTCTTCTCTCATCAGAGACTGACTACAGCTCCGTGCGCTTTTTTTGTTGCTGCAAAATAAACATTTTTCTTGTTCTTTCTTTTTCTTAAGCATTGCAGAATGCATTTTAAGCGTTGGAAATTTATTCCAGACGCGCCTTATAGGTGGTCTTCCAGATCTCAGCAAGTGTTACAGCGCTGTGGAAACGATGGAAAATGCAGAGAGGCAGTGTCACGCGCTGTATGATGGACCAAGGAACAAAGCCATAGAAGTTCAACTGAACCTGTTTATAACCGAAAGAGAACAAAGCGTAGCATTAGTTAAAAGTATTCCAGAAATGGTTTAGCAATAAATTTTATTAGTTTATAGTTAAGACATAGATTGGCACAAACCGTAGACATGCGTTCTGTGTGAAAAAATAATTTTTTGTGTAGAAACAAAGAAACATGCAAAAAATGTCTATTTTATTTTCTAGAAATGTATGTAAAAAGTTATTAGTTGTTGTGTTTGCATTTAGTATCCTTTAAATATTAATAAATTAATATGCATTCCTTTTTTTTTTTTTTCTTCTTCAAACAACATCGAACAAACAAGCAAACGGAACGAAACGGAACGGAACGGAACGACTTGAATCTTACATACAAATCTTGCTTTCGCTTACGTACATATCTACTTACAGGATTGGCGAATACTTTTTGAGCTTCGAATGTGTAAATGGCGAACATGGCCACATTGCAGATGAGCAGAAACGTGACAATCTGTCGTCCTGGCTTGCTGCGATCGTGCTCGGGCAAGTGTACACGGCGACGCGAAACATCAGCAATGAAGAGCAGCTGCAAGATGACCTGGAATATGGCAACACCGCCAGTGGTCGTCACCAATAGATCGGGTTCACGTTCGAGCGCCTTCAGGCTGCCAGCAATGACGCTGAATGCCGAATAGGTGAACAGACCAAAAGCAGAGATGCGCAAAAGGATGTCATTGAGATTGGATTGCTCCTCGCAGCGGAATTTGAGATTCTTTACTCTGTAAAAGAAGTTTAAAGTAGCGAATTAGTATGGACTTCAAAGCAAAGTGAAGAAAAAAAAATAGGAAAGAAATATTTAAAGTTGAAAAAGAAAGAAGCCAAAAGAAATGTGTCTTTCTGTGGTTTTTAAAAAAAACAATTTTCTTAGACAAACAGTTGTTGTCTGTTTGTTTCTTGGTTCAGACTTAATTCAGAAGCGGCTGAACCGATTTTGGTCGGAACCACTGCCAGAAATAAGAACCACAAGAAGAACGGGCGTGCGAACGTTCATTTGTAGGAGACGATGCTGCAGTAAATTAGGAACGACTTTCAGATATCCGTGTGGAATATTTTATTGGGATTAGATTAAGCTAAACCACAACAAAATGTTTCAATTACAAAATTTGAGGAAGGGGGAAATATTTCCACTAGGGTTATTCCTTTTAGCGATATGGATACTATCCCTTAGGAACAGTCATTTAATTTCCAAAGCTGAAGGCACTATTTTTTATTGTCTTCAAGTTCTTGTTGTTTATAGCCAGACAGACAGACGGACATGTCTATATCGATTTGACTTTTTGTAGAAGGGGTCTCTTTTAGTGGTCCGTATTGAACCTTAATGGAATATTTTACTATGAGTGACGCAAATTTTTTATAGTGGTATGATTCCTAAGAAAATATTCCATTTAGGCCAAGATCGGACTACTCGTAGTCGAGCCCTAACTCTGGTAGGGGATCCCAGAGTGCATTTGATGGTTTTTGTATGAAAAACTTTTTTTCAGCTAAATATTCTTCTCCCGAGCCAGGTTTTCATGTTGCGCAGTCAATTGACGTCAGATTGACGTGGGTATGGTTGGTAAAACCTCAATTTGGGAGCAATAGTTCCATATATTAATCAATGTGCCCATATATTTCGAGCGGTTGCTATGTAGTTTATGTAGGTAAAACATCCTAATTTTTATGAGAACTTTAGGTGCTAGGGTTCTACCAAAATGAATATACATAATTATTTTCACAACACTTTGAACTCTGAACTCACCTTATAAAACCAATGATAATTGCTAGAATAGCAAATGCCATTAGTACACAATGACTGGCGTCGGCAAGATATATGGCCAACAGCGAGAACTGCTGATGACGCACCAAGACGAAGAAGAGTATCAAACAGATGAGCGCACCGACCAGCAACAACAGCCCGAAGAATAAGCCCTTCGACGAGCCCACGCAATCGACACGACCCGAACGCGCCTGCTGTGCCATAGCGACGGCGCGACGTGACAGCATTACCTCCAAGCGATGCTCCAGGTCTTCATCGTTGAGACGTCCCGGATAGCGACCGATATGCTTCCACATGACATACAGTACCACGGCACCGATCAAAGAATACTCAATGATGAACGGATATAAGTACGGCGCAGAGTCATAGACAATGGTGCCCATTATGTCAATGCGTCCACAAGCGGTTGAATTAAGGGTGCCAATATTTGAGGAGAGCGCTGCCGGATAGATATTATCCAGACTCTCAAGATTCTCGAATGTGACCAGACCAGTGGACTCATCGTGTGAGATGAACGAATTGGTCTGGAAACTGGTCTCCATGCCGGGATTAAAGAGATTGTTCAAAATGTTGACAGTGCCCTCGGTGGTGGTGGTTGTAGTGGTGCTTGCGGTGGTTGCTGCGCTGGGCGTCGATGTGACCAAATTGTTGAAGAACGAGGTTAAACCGGCACCGAAACCGTCGTCATTTTGAGCGCCACTGTTGCGGTTGTGGCCGAAGCTGCCATAGCCGTCGTTGGCCACAGCGGACGCAGTTGAGTCAGTGTTCGCATCAAATTCTCTATTCACAGCTGGCTGGCCAACACCCATGGCCGAGGCAGCGGTGGACAGTGTGCGTTGAAAGCTGTTGAAGGGCATTTCGGTGGTTGTCGTCGTTGTGGTTGTTGTTGATGGTGCTATGCCGCCTAAGAGCCCAACACTACCGCCAGCAGCTGGTGTGGTGCCTAATGTACTGGTGCTGGTGCTGCTGCTCGAGCTGGTCGTGGCCGCTGTGGTGCTTGTGATAAACTTCTTCAACTTGCGTGCCATAGTAGTGCTATGCCATTGATAACTGGGCGTGGTGAACGGTGCACGGGTTGTGCTTGTGGTGGTCGTTGTAGTTGTAGTGCCGGCGTCACTGCCGCCACCACCCATGCCCAGACTCTTCGAGATGCCATCGACTGTGTTGCGCACCAAATTCGAGAGCACATTGTTACTCTTATAGGCGTTCTTAGGCAACAAATCCTCACCATCCAAAACCTCGAACTCCTCATTGGGGCCGGCGTGTGTGCGGAGCACGGTGCCTGCATGGCGGAGAGCGTGCTGACGTATGGATTGTGCTATGGAGGAAGCGGCCGGATCAGCCTCGCGCTTCTGGTGATAGATGGTAATCTCGAGCAGTGATTCCTTGACGAGTGTACGTATCCAGACGCAAATGTTTGTAGCGACGACGTGCATCAGACCGAAGCGTGCAATCACCTTGAAACGATGTATGTTCAACTGTGCGAAAGAGAGCAAAGATAGCGAGAGAGAGAAAGAGACGGAACATAGAGTTATGCATGAGTGGCATTTGGTGGAGGTGGGCGTACGCCCGCTTACAACTAAAAGATATTGTGGTGCAGCTATGCTTGGTATGCGCTGCTGTGACTTATGCAATAAATACTTAAAATTAAAATTAGTAGGGTATATTATATACATGATCATACATAGATATATTATATACATATATTCGATATATATTCGAGTACATTAAATAGTTAAGAGTTGATGAAATGAGTAAGAGTAAGAGTAGTAGTTAGTAGAAGTATTAAATGAGTTTGTATATCGTACCTGAAATGGTGGCCTAGTCTGCATGGCGAACGAGGGGAGGAGGAGGCGGATGTATGTACACAAAATTTTTTTTAATTAAAAACTACTTTGCAAAATTTCGAAATTTGTTTGTTTTTTGAGTTGAAGTGAATCAAAATGAATGAATGAATGAATGAACAAATGAGTAAGTGAGTGAGTGAGTGATTGAATGAATGAATGATTGATTATTGATATTGTTTATGTATTTGTTGTTGTTGTATATTGTGCTTAAATGATTGATTGTTTGTTAAATTTGAAAATTTTTTGTTGTGACTGCAATTTTTGATTGATTGAACGTTTGTTTGATTGAGCGATCTATTGCTCGATTGATTTGTAAGCATGAAAGCGTGAATGATTGCGTGATGACATTGAATGAACATTTTGTTGGATGACATTTGCCAATCGCGTTTGCCAATTGTTTAAGCTGCTCAAACCGTAACTGACTGAGAAACTTTGACTGACCTTTAGAGAGGCACAGGACTCTTGAACACTTAGCATAAACTACTTAAAAGAACTAAACTCAAAGTTAAACGCAGTTCGAGAGAGCGAGAGAGAGTTAAGAGTTAAAGATAGACAGAGAGTTTGTTTAGTTTTTAAAATGGGGTCTTGACATTTTTTTGTTTTGTTTTTTTTTATTTATACGTATTACAGTTAATAAGTAGTTGTAGTATATATTTATGCTGTTATTTTATATATTTTTTTTTTTAATAATAATAAGTTAGACAATTAGTATACGAATCGAAAGATAGCATAGTTTGTGAAGGGACAAAGATTTATAGCTAGGAATTTTTCATTCTTTTGGTTTTTTAGGACATAAACGGTGGAACTTACCCGTGCATTCATGAATATGAAATACATCTGCATAAAAGTGAAGATCATCTGCAATAATGGATTAACACCAATCAAGATGTGATGACATTTCGAATCGAAGGGTATCTCAAAGAACGAGCCGAATTCAAGACCAATATAGATCATGGCGCCCAAACCGAAAGCTATAGCACAGCAGTAGCAGCCGAAGTAGGAGAAAAGAGGGAGAGAGAAACACAGTTTTTAAATTGATACACATTTTATTTTCTTTCTTGCGAATTCTTACCAATGGCACCGACGCGCAAGAAGAAACTGCCATGGGTGGGATCGCTGTGGGTAGTCTTGCGCTTGCGTACATTTTTCGGAGTTACAGCCACCTCGGCATCGACTTGAGTATCCTGTAATGGAAAGGTTTAACAATTAGTTATTAAAAAGAAATAAAGGTAAAGAAAAAGAAAAAGCGAAAAAATAGTGACTCGACTGCCTAAAAATATGCAACGTTTTTTATTTTATGTATTTTTGAGGTTTACTTTACTTGAATCCTATTTAAACCCACCTCTTTAAAGCCTAAACAAATATTATAAAGCCTCCGGCACAGTCACAATTAAGAAAAAACTAACGGCAACTCATAATTTTTGGATATAGAGCGTTCCAAAATAAATATCAAGCAGTGAACTTGCAAAAAAAGGAGCTACTGGTTCTGCAAGGGCAGAAGAACATCTTACAACTCACAGCAGTAAGCAGTAAGAAAATAATGGAACACCAATTCATTTTATTATCTTGTTTGTTCGAGAGTTCGCGTGGTACATACCTTCCCATCAATACAGTTAATACCGCTATCAGCATTATTTTCCAAAAATATATGTTCTTTCAAAGAAAGAGATACTTCTAAGCGTCTTGAGAATCCAAAAAAGCAATCGTGTGCTCTAAAATGAAGTACTAAGTGTACTTTAGGCCCCACGTTGGGCACCAAAAAAAAAAAACTAAACAAATCGGCCAATTTGTCATTAAAACACCAAAAAAAGTTCCTTCTCTTTCAAGGTTTTCGGACGTCTTCGTAAGAATCAAAGTGTTCTTCATGGAATATGGACGAAAACAGTCAGAAGCTTCCAAATCTGGTGCATAAGCGGCATGGCGTAGTACCTATCAGTTGAGTGCCTCTAAGTAGTTTCACAGTCTTCTTGATGTGTGCTATTTTGCGTTCGTAGCGTGGAGCAAAATCCAATTTGCTCATGCGGGTGATGTTCATGATTGGAGTGAATCAACCCACGGTTTTTTAAGTTGAAGATTTTCTAAATACTTCACTTTTCATCGCCATTTCTTTTGGACCATTTCCATATAACTTTTGATGGTCCTCATGATTTTTTGTGTAGTACCCTTTACAGAAGGGTTGGCACTTTTATTAAACATTTCCTAACTGAAGAAGGATAAGAAGGTATTATATATCCAAACTTGAAAGCCCTATTTTTTGAAATAACAACACATTTTTTTTGTTTAAGAAAAACCCTAAAACGTGTACAAATTTCTATAGGCGCTACCGCTTCTAGTGGTCCGATCCTGAATCGACTAGAATAGGGAATGGGTTTGTGTGTTAAATACTTTCTCCCCTTAAGCAGGGAGGGGTTAGCAAATATATTAAATACAAGTGATCTTAAGATGGCATAATAGAATATAAATATTCTTTTTCTTATAGACTGCCAGTACTTGTTGGACAGACAGACGGACATGTCTAAAGCGACGCCACTTTTGATGCTGAGAATATTTAATCTTTTAAGGGGTCTGTCTCGCCTGCTTCTGCTTGTGACCTACATGACATACATATGGGCATAGCGTTCAACAACAACAAAAACAACATCAGCAGCCATAAACCGATATGAAAAAATGTCATTCGCTGGACATAACACATTATACTACACGAATAAGCTTTCCATTGAGCTTTCCTATGCATAAAACGCAATTCTCTGCTAACAATCGAACACTTTTCCTCTACACAAATTGATGTGTACGCATTTTTGAATAACATACCTGATATGCGCTTTGTTTGCCTGCTGCCTTGCCAGAATCCTTGGAGCCTTTCGCATCCTTCGAATCGGCTGGATCCTGTGATTCCTTTTTAGATTTTTTCGATTTCTTCTCTTTGGGTTGTGGTTTCGGTTTATTGTTGCCGTTGCTGCCGCCATTGCAACAAGAGCTCTCTAAGGATATGCCAAAAGGATACACAGAAGAAAAAATAGTAAACAAATATATAAAGTAATTACTTAAGCTGAACCGAATGTACTTACCCTGCAGCAAGAAGCAGAAGACATAGAGTAGGAAGAGTATGCTGGTGCCATACAGATACGTGAAGAATGTCTCATAGTAGAGCACTGGCAGTCGGTGCGTTGTCACATCACTGATGACGTACGCAATGCAGACGACAATCAGTAATATGGCATACACTAAACTGGTCACAATGAACAGTGATGTCCTGCGGCAGCAAAAGAGAGTATAAGAAATGAAACCGGGTGGGGAGAGAAAAAAAAGGAGAAAAATTTATGTTAGTAAAAGGCACGAAGTAAGCAGTTGAGACCTGAAGCAAAACAAAAAAATTCGAAAAAATCGAAAAAATAAAACAGAAAACAGAGAATTGCTACGATTGCAATAATCCCGAAAAAACGAAAAAAAACAAATGTTAAAACTTTTTGTGCTTGTGCAAGAGTGGCATCAGAAGTGCAGTAGTTGGCAGCCCAAACCACTACTACCCAACGCGTGTAGTGTATTAAATAGTGCAGCATGCCGTTGCCATTACTGCCGACTACTGCGTGCCTTGATGGGAGCGAAGAGTAGAGACTGGTGGTTTGGTGTCAATTTCCGTAATATAGTTCAGTGTGTAATTAAGATTAGTAAGTACTAAACGCAGCAACCAAATCAACTACATATGTGTAAGTGTGTGTGTGTGTGTGTGTGGTGCATGTATCTATACCAATTCATGCACTGCGTGCAGTATCTCTTAGTGTACATATATACTAGACGAGACGAGTGAGTGAGTGAGTGAGTATATTTATGTGTTCCTCTGTGCAAAACTTATGTCAAAGTGCTTTCTATGTCAACTTGAGTTCAGTTGTGCTAGACTGCTATGCATGTATCTACGCAGAACAACATCATCGCCATCATCCGTAGAAGTATCTCATCATCATCATCATCATATGTCATACACTGCATACAAATAAACAACAAAAAAAGAAAAAAAAAAACAATATGCAAATCATTTTGCGCTGCTTGCATAATTCGCACAAAACTCTTTTCTAGTCTATGCAACATAACAGATACGGATACAGATGCACAGATACAAATTCAGATACATGTATTTACTTAGATATTTTGTACATAGTCCAAGTCCGCTTATGTCTTTATAAATATGTAGGTGTGTGTGTGTGTGTGCGTGTGTGTATAGCTATGTGTATGCAGCTTATTTGTATGCATTTACAGATACACAGATATGAGTGCTCGTATCTATGAAAATGTATATTTTTTATGTTGGAAAATGCTGTGCACTCATTTGTCGCTCAATGCTCTGCAAATGCTGCTGCATGCTGCATTATGTTTCATTTCACTTCATTTCAGCTTATCTATTTATGCAACGCATCGGGTGTCTGTGTGTGCGTAATATTTGCACAAGTTGGCAGCACTTTTATCAAATGCGCATTTAAAATAAAATATCCAGGGATATGCAGCAGTTGCAGGCACATAGCTTGGATGGCGGAGCTATTTGGCTATTTATAGATAGTAGCTGGAGCTGACGAATTCAAAATGTCCTGCCAACTTTTTCTCCATTTCTCCACTCATTGTCAGGTAGTGCACGCAGCACTGCTGCATTGGCTCATTGACTTTGAAAAGTTTCGAGAGACAAATGAAGTTTAACAGATGAGGTGGGCAGGCATAGCACTTTTGCATTTTATTTATAAACTTGAGCTGCTGTGACGTATTTAAAAATCCCAGGCTGAAGGCGCTTGAATTGATATGCAAAACAAGGACGCACTTTCTTATATCAATGCAAGGGGAAGAATGGAGTTATACAGCCTGTCAAGATGCGTTGGAAGTGATACACACACAACAGCAGATTCACTGCTTGAAGTATTTTCTCGTGTAAACTGTAAAACTTTGAATATCTCTCAAAACGTATGAGAAAGAGTGATACAAATATATATATACATACACATATGTTGCAACGGAAGTGTTACAAATTCGTGACGTTTTTTTTAGAATACCACAAAATCCAATACAAGAAATACACAAACGATTTTGACGACTAGAGCCAATGACCACCAAATGATCGTTTGGTTCCGTGCATTTGCATATCCGTTGCAACGTAAGTGTTACAGTTTCGTGACGTTTATTTTATAAAAACAACAAAAATTTAAGTTTAATATATGTACTAAGTTATACTCCGTTATATGAACAAATGAATTTAAATATCAGCGATTTGAAAAAATATTTCTAGACCGGATCACTAATGTTTGATTTAAAATCAATTCGTTAGAAAGCGTCAGAGCAATTGAAACTTTACTCAATTAAATTCAAACAACACAGTTCAGTGATATAGTTTCATTTAATACTGCCCACTTCTAGCCAAGTGAAGTCGGAGCAATAGCATAGTCTTGAAGCATTCATTCATTTCAACATTGATTTTAGAATCATTCACGAATTGAGTATATGAATCACAGAGACTACATTGCTTTGCACCTTATGACACCATATGAGTCTTTGCATGCAAAGCATTCATATGCTTTGCACTGAATTATATGAATACATAATTAATTCATGAACAAAAATATTGATTGCTGCTCTTTTGTTATTATTAAAAATATTCCTCGTTGATTTAGTGGTAAAACCCTATTTTTTTTGTAACTCTACCAAACAAAAAATAACTTCGTTTCGGGTATTATAATGAATTATATGAATCATTCAAAAGTCACAGCAGTTATTCATACAATAATTCGGTGCCACTTTATCACTTCGACTGTACACAGTTCAAAAAGGAACTAAAAAACTTAAGTTGGCATACAGGGGAGATTTGTAACCCTATAATATAGTATATGCTTTCAGTATATTTGTTTTCAATTTAAGGATCTAAACTTTCAGTATTGGAGAAAAGGAATGGAATATGCTGACCTAAATACACAATCCTGCCGATTAGTTAGGCAGATGGCGTTTAGTGTATTTATCAAATTTTGTATTTTAATCGGTCTGTTGTACAAATATTTGTGATATCGAAGCGAGCTCATGACCAGCATTTAATTTTTTTGATTGAAGCCAATTACGTCTTACTCTGTTTTTGAATTGTATAGATTTTTAACCTCTGAGTCTATAGATGTTTACACATCAAAAACAACAAAATGACGCTGTATTATTGTATAAATGAATGTTGTGTCTTGTGAATGATTCATATCATATTTGTATGCATTTATGGTAATACACAGTTCATAAAAGTAAGTCAAAGCAATAAATCTAAACGAAATTATTTTATGAATGAATGGTGTGACATAGAATCATATGAATCATTCAAATGTCATGCTATTCATTCATACAATAAGTACCACTTTATTTTTTTGAATAAATTTTTGTCACAGCATTCAATCATAAAATTAATTCAGTGACGCTTTATTTCGTTGACTTTTTTGAATCACAGCATTCATACAATAGTTCAGAATATATTATATATTCTCTAAGTTACTCTTAATAATTGTGTATAGCATAAACGCAGACTGAGTACTATGAATCATTCATATATAACAATATTCATTTAAAAAATAATTTTGTTTAATTTTATTTTTTGAAATTACTTCTGTCATTTGTGTGCAGTTAATAAAAATAAAATTACACTGAATTTTTGTATGAATGAATGCCATGAATCATTAAAAAGATTTATTGTGTGCTCAAAATAAATAACTTATTTTCAAATCGAAACTAGACAGAACAGCAGAATAATATACAACACTGCCATTTTCATATAGCATGATTCACATCATTCATTGTGATTCATTTGAAACACTTAATACATTCGTTTACGATTTTGACTAGACTAATGCAGTGTTCTACATTGTACTTTCTTTACATTTAAAATAAATCAATTGAAATACATTCACTGGAATAAATCATGTCATTCATATGAATACTATGAATAGCTTTGGGTAATAATTGCTAATATTTGTTTTCTTACTTATTATTAGTCAACAGTTTTTAGTCATAAATTGCATATACATATACAAAAAATAGAAGGACTTTAAGTTAGTAAATGGGTAGTTAGTCAATTTATTGTGACACCTTAAATTGGTTTAGGTAGAAATTATGTTTTGTGATGAAAATTAATATAAATATTTCAACTACTTAAAATTGACTAAGCATTTGCTTTAATTAAGAAAATTTGCAAAAAAAGCTTGTAGAAAAGTGCATAACATGCAGCAGAATCATTTGAATACTCATTCATGCGCTGCTGAATGCGCGAGTACAACGAATATAATTCATTTGCTGATCACTGTACACTTAAAGTTTGGATCGGCTGTTGGTGTCAAGTGTATATAAATTAATTATAAGTAGATCAATTTTTTAACAATAAGACAGTTAAAATATTTTAAATATGCATTTTACGCTTTAAGCAATTATGACAACCCTTAAAAATAAGCATATATAAGCAACCCTAACTCTTATTTAAATAAAACATTTTTTGAATTGCTTGACTGTGCTGCTCAAAAAAAAAACAAACAAATATTTTTTATACAAACACATTAAATAAACATTAGAAAATATCCTTGTTTTTTTTTTTATATATATATTACCATATTTCGATTGGTCCCGTTATTGGATTTGTTCGATATGTGCCCTGCACCGTTATATTGGCTGGCATAAAATTGCGCCTATTTGGATTTGGTTTAAATGAATAGCAAACCCTAAAATAGATATTATTATACACCCAGTCCAGGTACATAAATAAGTAAATATTATATATACATAATATGTTGTGTATATATTTATAAAACGAGAGAGAGAGAGCGAGAGAGATAGAGAGGGGAGAGAAAAATGGTGGCTGGTGGAAAGAGCAAAGGTACGAGCAAAATGTACAGCTGCATATTAGTTAGTCAAATGAAATAAAACGTAGGTAGAGACGCAGGCGTAGGCATACTAGGTATAAGGGGCATGGTTTGAAGCAAAGCAGTGGGTGCCAGATATATATAGTATATATAGCGCTATAGAGGGACAATATTTGCAGCGTTGAACAAGCATATACTACATAGTATTTTTGTGTATAAATTTTTGTCTGTAGGTGTTAAAATTTTCTATATACAGCTAAACAACAACAACAAATAGTAGCAGCTTAAATGACAATGATTTGTTATGTGTATATAGAATCGTATATAGCTTATATATAGCTTAGACTGCGCTTTACAATAAGCTACACTGTTAAAAATTAATTTTTTTTTTTAATACATATTTAGACCCTACCAACAGCTGTGCCTAAATCACGCGATCAGCTGTTTTAATGCAAAAAAATAAATAAATAATATTATTTGTTAAGTTTTTTTTTTTTTTAGTAGTAACCTCTGCAACGGCTGCGGCATGACGTTCTTCAACTCCATTTCCTTGTTGGCTGCATTATTCTTTTCGGCGCTATCATTGCTGCCGGTCGTGTGCGAGCGTGAAACGGGCAGCGTTGCCATATTGTCGCCACCCTCTACATCGACCGTTGCGACTTTCACTTCACCGCCACCCATCGCAGACTCCTCACCACCGGTTGCGTCGTTGTCGGCCAGAACGCTTGTTTGCTTATTTAGTTTTATTAATTTAAGCGTTCAATTAATTAATTAATTAATTAATTTGTTTGCTGTCTTCCACTTGATTTTTCACACACACACACACGCACAGTTTTATGATTTGTTTTTGTTTGGATTTTTTCACGCTGATTTTCACAACACTTTTCTATTGCTTTTGCTTCTTCTTCTTGTTGTTGTTGTTTTGATTAAGCTTGGCTTACATGCTGTGCACTTCTGATGAGCATCAACGTTCAAGACTAACACAAATGGACGCTAAATGAATTCGATGTCACGTTGCAAAAAAAAAAAACAAAAAAGATTCTTTTTTTGTAGCAGCTATTTAAATGCACTAAAAAATGGCATAAGATTTGGCTTTTTTAAACATACGTAGACACTTTTTATTTAAAGTTTTAAGTACTCGGATTCACAGATTTTTTTTTTTTTTTTTTTTTTTAAACTTGGCTTAGTTTAAATTAAATTTAAATAAAAAAAGTTCCTTTATAGCTCGTAGAAATTATAATGCACTGCATTTCGTATCAACATACACCAACTACTAACGCTCCAGCTTCGAGTTTTATGCTGCGCAGTTATTTTTTATGTTTAAAATTTGAATTAAAAAAAAAAAAAATGGAAATAACATTTGCTGTCTCTTGCCCTAAGCGTACTATCTCGCTTGCTTTATATGCTGCTTTATATATAAAGATGTGTTGACTTCTCCACACTTTGGCTGCACTTCTGTGGAACCTATTCGTACAAAACATTTACCCCTGCGCAAAAGCATATTTTTTCAGCAGAAAATGCTCAACACGTTAAGCTTTCGAGGTTTTTTTTTTTTTTTTTTTTTTGGCGCACTTTATATCATAAAATACTATCCTCTATATACTATATATATAGAGATATATACGCGCTCATACGAGTATATACTACAGCAGTTCACTATCAATCAGCAAATTTTGGACGAAATGGCTATTTCCGCTGGTCTGCCATATTTCCGTGCTGGCATTATATACTCGTATCAATTTACTTGGACTGCAACAGCCTCAGTTCATTGAAACTCTATACATAAGCCCGCCCTCCCTTCCCCTCCCACTTACAGTCAGTCAAACATGAAAGGCTTTGCACTATTTACAACTTCCGTTTAGACGGAGCTACTTATTTATCGAGTTTTGCTAATTTATGTTGCCTAATTTATTGCTTAATAGGTCTATTAATGTTGGGTGTGGTCTGGGCTCTAATGTACGGAAGAGAATATAGAAAATATTTGAGCTACTTTAACTAATTATGAACTGCTTTTCTTAACAGAAAAGATATTAGGCAGCTTAAGTAGTTAGTTGAAGTTAGCTTCAAAGCTTTGGTTTTTGTTGTAAGAAAATATTTACAAAGCAAAGAGCTAATTAAATATAACAGTACTTTTTAAATGGTCAAAAAAATTTTCGCTAGCTAAGAGTTAACGACTCGTAGTTAGCTAAATCATAGAACAGTAGTTAACGAACCGCTAAAGCATTGTGATCACGAGTTAATAGCCGAATAACATGACATGAACCCTGTGGCTTACTGTATAAACAGTTATGCAGTTATGGATATAAAATAGAAACTTTGGAAAAAATTTATGACCTTCTAGAAGCAAGTATCCAAGCTGTACACACGATTTCGAAAGCGTTTTTAGCATGTTTTATTTTTGTTTTCAGTTAGCTTGCACTGAAATGGGCATCCGAGATTCAGTTACTTCAGTTAAGCCCTTCGAAATACCAGCTTAACAATTTGTGCCGCCAAATGTTCTGTTCCGGTTTAACTTCTCCGGTTGAACTTCTCAGCTTTTATTAGGAAATATCATAAGCTTTTAATATACTAAGCCTGTTATAGTCTCCTGTATAGTCCATTGCATTCTAAGCTCCATAAGAATCTATGTTCCAGTGAGCTGTTCTGACTACTTTTTCTTTTTAAACATAAACCATTGCCAGCTAGCGAGTTTATGCCGTACATTATTTAGCTGTATAAACAGTTTATACATGTTTTAGTTTGTTAAGCTAATAAGCTCAGATTTTTAAACAAGTTAAGCTTTTTTTCCTTGGATTTTAATTCAAAATTGTTTATAAGTTTGCAGAGCTCAGTCAAAAATTCACAAAACGAAACGAAACGAAACGAAAAAAAACAACAACAACCATTCTATTCCATTCTGTTACTCTTTCTCTGCCATACGCTGTATACATAAAATATATCCCGGTACGACCTAGTGACCTCTCCAGCTAAAGTAAATAGATGCAACAACAACAACAACAAGAACATCAACATAAACGACGACGACTACTACAAAACATTTTAATTTTGTTATCGTAAAACTTAAAAACAACAAAAAAAAAAAAAAAAAGCAAAAACAAGCAAGAAAGCTTAAATCAAGTCAACGAGTCAAATTCTTTCGTTGATTTTTCATGCAATTTTGTTGTTGTTGTTGTTGTTGTTGGGCATGTGTAACTATGCGGGTGTAAAAAATAATAACAACAACAACAACAAATATGCTTAAAAAGCAACCCCTCTCTTTCACATTGACACCTGGGGTTGGAGAGCGTAATAGAGAAAGCGAGTAAACATTTTAGCGTATAATTAGGCGCTCAAATTACACACACTCTCTCTCTCTCTCTCTATAAAAATTATGCATGCTGCACACATATTTGCTCGCTCACTCTCTTGCTCTCTCAACACACTGACTTATGCTTCGGGAGGGCAGAAAAAAAAAACTTTCACCTACCCTACATTGCTTTACGCTTTCTCTCTCTCTCTCTCACTCGTTTTCTTCGACTCTCTTTAATTTATTTGCACAAATTTACTCACTCGTTTACCGTTATTAAAAATGAATAAAAGTAATGCTACTTGCCGCTAGTTGGCGCTGTTGTTATTGCTTGGATGCTGTGCAGCAAGGCAAGTTATTATACAGGGTGCGCCAAAAATAAAATTCATTTTATGGCATTTTATATAAAAGACTATGTGCAACAGCAAAAGGTAGGCGTGGCAGAATTAAGTATGATATGTATATGTAAAAGAAGAAGCTTGAACACTGTCAAAAGTCACGACATATTCCATAAATCTAAGAATATAGCATATAGAGCCATTAAAATTGACTTTATTAAAAATGAAGTTTATGCTAAGCTCCACGCCCTATTTTCGATTATTTTTTAAATAAAAATTCAAACTGGATTTACTGAATTTGATATGAAAGTAGCATTGGCTTAGAGCAGTTCGCAATGAAGTGTGGTCCTCCAAAAAAATCTATGTTTTAAACAAAGATCTTCTGTGATTATTTTTAGCAGCCCTGCATCTCTACAAGTCAGTTTATTGGGCTATTTCGTAGCAGATAATGAATGCTGACTGATAGATGCAATAAATGAGGAGTAACTAAAAATATTTTCACGGTAAGATTCAACTCGAAACACAAATTGCATATATTTTTATCTAGTTTCCTCACAAGATGAAACGGTTCCATGTGGCTTAGGTGAAGCAAATGAAGCTCAAGTGGAAACATTTACAGTGCAAATGGTGAACAATCTTCTTTTTAAATGTTTCACTTTTAATAACAAATTAACAGAATCATGGAAAAATATGCAGTCAAAAAGACAAAAAGGTACTTCGCACTGGACCTCGAATTTTGAAGAGTTCTGGAAATATTTTGTTATGCTTTACAATATTTTCATTCATTTAATATATACAGGAATCTATGTTTCTTTTATGATGCTCTGAAAACATGAAAAAAGAGGATTATGCTTTTGTGGAAGTCGGAAAGCCATCTCGAAATTCATTCAAATATGCTTAATAAAATAGTTTCATTAGATTTTCACTTCATTATAAAAAAAAAAAAAAACAGAAAAGGCGGAATTTCTACAAACTGCACACTTTTGAGAATTCTGGAACAATACCATGGACGAATGACTTATCAGATCCAAACACGAACTATTTCGGAAGAGCACCATTAAACTTTTTTTTATTATTTTTACACTTCAAGCGTTCCAAAATTTACTCAAATAAAATTACGCAGCAATTTTATGCTCGGCGAGAGAGCAGAGCAGACTTGTATATATTTGGAATCATTTCATGGATCTTACAGGATCTGTTTTCTAGAACATATATTTCTTAAGTTTGCTGTATTGCTGTATAAGACTTCATGCGCACCCTGTTTTAATAGCCTTCGTAGCAACTTTTTATGTACGTCTGTCCATCAGTCCGTCCGTCCGTCCGTCCTACAGTCTGTCCATCGTTGTGTGTTTGTCTGTTTATACAAAAATATACACACATTGTTGTCGCTTTTGCTGTTGTTGTTGTTGTTGTTCGTATTGCCTGAATTTACTCCCACACTCCCACCACTACTCCCTTTGTATGTGATGTGACTCCCCCATATTATTATTTCGCGTGTACTTTTCTTGCGCCCAAAGCAAAATCTCAACTGTGCGCAGGCAGCAACGTTCTTATATCCTTATTAGAGTTTTTGCATTAATATAGCCGTGTTGTGTAGGTGTGTGTGTGTGTGTTGAATTTTTATGTAGCAGTAAAAAAAAAAAGGAGAAAAAAAAGGATAATTGGGCGGCTCAATTGGCTTTGCTTGCCCGGCGCTTGTTACAAACAATTTCAAATTTAAATTTGAATTCGAAAAAATTCTTTCTTTTAGTTCACTTTTGTATTTTGAAAAACTTTTGCTGGAAGGACTACTTTCTAAACACAAATAAAACAAATTTTGCACTTTAAACGCTTTGTTTTTTTTCTCTTTTTTTTTTTTTTTTTTTCATTTTCATTTTCAATTCACTACGCACAAAAAGCCAAGAAGCAGAAAAAACACTTGCAAATCCGAGCACTTAAAAACTGTTTGCTTTTGAATTATAATAAAAAAAAAAACAAAAAAAAAAAAGAAGGTTTTTCTTTTGAAGCTGAAGCTGCTCTACGCTGGTGTGTGGTATTTTCTTCTTTTCTTTTTTTTTTTTTTTTCTTGTTGGTATTTGCTGGCTTTGCTTGCTACCTTCCGAACGCTTTCAATACAATCGTCCAAAAGCCTTTACTATCCAACTACAACTGAAACGAGCGCGTCTTGGAAATTTGCGCCGCAGTCGCTGTTGGATGCTGTTCGTATAGGACGAAGGACCAAACAGCCGAACAAGCGATTTGTTTCGTTTGTTTCGCGGTTTTGCACGGTTTTTGAGCTGAGCTGTGCGTGCAGTTGATGCCGATTCAGCTCGAGAGAAAGAAAGAGAGAGAGAGAGAGCGCCCCTGAGTTGTAAGGAAAGAGCACACATTTGTGGATGCTGTAATCTCTCGCGAAAAGGCTCTTGCACAGCTGCAACACTTTTGGCACTTTTAGTAGGGGAAGTGCATAGACAAAAGTTACAACAACAACAACAACAACACGAACAACATTTTACCGCATGAAACTAGGACACATTGAGTGGATTTTCTGCTTTTATTTTTCCCACAATCCGCTCTCGCACTCCTTGCTGCAGATTGTTGCTTGCATTGTTTGAGTTAGTTGGAATTTATTTTGTGAATTTTTTTTTTTGTTGCTTTATGTACTACGTTCTTTAATTATGCCCTACACTGAAGGGTATACAAAGTTTGTGCACTTTTATGTGTAACAGGCGGCAGCAGGGGTAGCGGAACAATACATTTATATTCGTGTTCAGCATCAAAAGTTATGTTACTTTGTTTGAGTATATCATGTCCGTCTGTCTGTCTGTCTGTCTGTCCTTCATTCCTATGTGTGAACCCCAAAAAAATGAAAGAGTTCACCGAATTTGTATGAAAAATTTAGAAACAAAATGTTGGAACTTCACTTAATGTTGTGAATATTTCTTTATCTTACAAGCAGTGTGATAATACAGCACAACCTGCATTATCTACAACATTAAACATGGCTTCTGTTCTTATTAAATCAAATATAATCGTTTTTGTTGTGTTTTTTGAAGTCTGAAGAAGACTATGGAATGTAGAGGTTGCAAAGGAGTTTGTCAACATGAGAAAGTTGAAAGAGTATTTCGAATGCGTGGTCTCACGATTGCAAGAAGTAGCTAGAATCCAGCAATTTAATAAAAAAATTTAAGTTCCTTCAAATCAGAAAATTTTGAATATAAGTCTTGATTGAAAAATTCTATTTGATCCAAGACTTCATTCAATGTTTGAAAGTGAATCGTTCCCGGCAAACCATTTTTAAATAGAAAGATATTCCGGAAGTTTATAGTTCCAGTTCTCAAGATACTCCCAATTGGAATGGGGTTTTAAAAGCGATTCAAGAAACACACTTAGACGTCTCGATTGAAAAGATTTTAGAAGCATTTAACGATCAAGCACTTAAGATACTTCCAATTGGAATGTTTTATTTAAAGAATCTCCATTGATGAAGCTCTACCACACCTAAAGCGCTGTCAGAGTATGAACTAACCTCTCCGTACCGTTCCTGTCGTGTTGGCAGGGTGATGCGCTGTCGTGCTATTTTTTTTCAATTTTCTGATGGAATACATTCTAAGCCAATATCCGTACATACAGGACATGTCGGACTTCCAATCTTCCAAAAGGGAGTAATGCTGCTGGCATATGTGGATGATATTGATATCAAGTCAGCTAGTATATTCTCGAAGATTGAAAAACCGAGTCGACCCTTGAGTTTAGCGGTGAATGAGGAAAAAGCGAAGTAGTTGGTATCCTCTTCCACGCCGTCATCGTGTCTAGGACGGTCTTTGACAATGGAGAACGTCAATTTCAATGTTGTAGAAAGCTTCTTCCAACTTGAGAGATCAGGAAAAGCATCACACTAGCTAATAGATGGCCCAACAAGCAATTTAAAAATAAAGGGCACTCTCGCAAGACTAAAATAACGCTCTGCAAGATGCTGATACTCCTGATCCTGCTGTATTATTGAACCGCTTATTCGATTAAGATAAAACAGAACATTCAACGCCGATACTGAGTCAAAAACCTATGACAATTTTGACCAAACCAAACTCCACTGATACTTTCAGTTTATAATTGGAACATAGTCAAAAATGTGTAGGGTAAAAATTCATATCGAAATTACTTCAGCACAATTTTCACCATTTGGAAAACCTCATCAAGGGGTATATTTGCAGAGTATTATAAATTATTTCTTTAGCATTATATTCCCATAAAGTGTAGCAACACTTCGGTGCAACCAATATATTTTTGATTTCTACTGTTTTTTTAATGTTTCTGTTTTTCCCATTTTTTCGCCTGTTTATGTGCTTCAATAAGATGCTTTTTCAGCTTATTATGAGCCGCTTTTGCTGCTGCTTCAGCTGCTGTTCTTGTTGTTGTTGTTGTCGTCGTTGAAATTCAATTGGTTTATTGTAAATAATGTCTCATTCTATGCGGTTTTGCGGGTGGTTTCATGAGTGTTGAATGGGTGGCATTTGGTGTCTCGCACAGCACATTTCGGTGGGTGCACATTTTCATCATCATGGCTTGCATATTTCTTCTTATTTCTTTTTTTTTTTTCTTTTTCATTTTCTCTGTTGACACAAGTTAGTTGAATGGCTTTTGTTGCGTTTGCATTTGGGCTTTGGCTTAGTTAAGTGGACAATGTTTGATATTGGGCCATAGTAGCACCCGAGCAGAGCAGCGCAGCACCAGCGGGAATTGAATGAGGACAAACGCTTGAGTGCTAGGTTTGCCATTGTGGTCGGTCAAGAGTTGAATGGGGCAACATTAGTTGTAAGTTGTTATTTAAATACGAGTGAGAGAGAGCGAGAGAGCGAGAGAGAGAATGAGGGCAGCAATAGTGCAAAAATTATTTGCCCAACAGCAAAAACTTCCTTGGAATTCGAAATCGTCGTTGAATCCTTAGAGAAGCGGCCTATATTTCTAAAGAAGTGATTGAATGATTTATTGATTGCCTCAGCTATGCGCCATATGGAACGTGTTCAGAAGTTAATGAAAATAACTGTACATCGTTTTGTGTTTTAAGGAATCCACTGAGCTATGCACATTTGGTGAAAGAAACTTTCGCTGAATAATTTATAAATTCATTTAAATTTGATTTCTTTATTTTTAGTATCAAACCGTTTAGTTTCGATTACATTGTTCCGCCCTAATAAACACCAAACTGAGCATGTCCACTTGTCGCTTTTAGTTGCAAATGCAACGGAAGTAAGAGGAAAATTGGAAAGTGGAAAATTGTAGAGTGGCAATTTTTAAACAAGCTCTCAGGTCGATGAGTTTTGTTGGCTTACTTGAAGCATATTTTGTTATTTAATGTTGCTCATTTTAAATTTTTTCATCAATTCATCAGCTGTTAATCGATTAGGTGTGAGTGCCCTATAAACTAAAATTCTTAGGCCGCCTATAAAAACCTTTTTAACCTCACGTGACTGTGGCTCTAGCAACGAATTACTGCCAGAGATATTCTGTATCATCCCAGTGAACAGTGGCAACGCTAATGATGTACAACAGGCTGCTCTAAAAAGAGGACTTATTCTAACTCCTCGGTACACTTGAATTTAGGCCAATCAGTCATGCCAGATCTTCTATAATTATTATGCATAGCTATTAAAGTTAGCTGATAACTATTTTTCGATGCTTTAGATTAGGTTTTGTGCTGAAAAATCTCAAACGGTGACATCTTATAAAAGATTCTTAATTTGCGAGGTAACACCTAAACCAGTAATCCGATCTAAGAGTATAATTGAGCTAACAGTCTAATGAGGCAATAAAATGCCAGAACACTAAATTAATTCTTAAAAATCTGTTGTGAACAGACCTTTTGGTTATGTCTTTTTCTGGGGGCACCGTCTAAGTTACACAGAAGAATTCCACTTTCAGTGGAGAAAATTTTGTTATTTACTACAAGTTGGGAAAGCATGTAATCTGTGGTAAATCTCAGCTCTAAGATTTGGTGCAAGACCCACAAAGAAGTAATGCCAAAATATATATACGTTTTTTCAATAAACGCGGGTAGGGTGAACAATTTGTGTATAATATATCAACAAGTTTTTTGTTTAATTTGAAAGGTCTATCGACGATATTATGAGAGATGCCTTTTATGTATATTCCTAATCTAGTTCAAAAGGTTCAAATAGCCACCTCCATTTAAAAATGAGGTGTTCTCCGACTTGTATAAAACTTTTTGTTGTATGGTGACACTGTTTATTATTTACATTGATTTGTAAAAAAATATCTCGAAAGAGAAATGGTATTGGATCATGAATATTTTTGTGCAATTATTTATTACGCTTTTCGATGTGAATTATGAAGGTTTCCTTCGACATCTAAGGATTAAACACCAAGCTTTTACTTACGGTCGTCGTTTGCTGCAGAGCGGAATCTGTGAAGATCGTCAAAAAGCGGTTGCTGTGTCAGAAATAATTTATGCTGTGTGTGAACTGATAAAGTAAGATTGACATATGACATATCGTAAGACTGAGGCATCCTGGGGCATTACTAGAGGCAGCGTACATTCAATGTTATATGAAAATTTGGATGTCAAGAAGCTTTGTTTCCGTTGGATACTATTGCGCAAAGCAAGGCACCTGTAAACAGTTGCCAAGTAATGTTGAAGAAATACAGCCAAGGTGAGAGCCGATGAATCCCGGCAGCATAAAATGGGCGCATCGATCACATCATAAAGGGGTGAATACTTAGCTGACATATTTGTTGAACTTGATTTTTTTTCGGACTAGCAGTGATAAATGATCAAAATCGGTTGAATATTTTGGGCGTAAAATTTGATAAAAGAGGTTATGGATATCATGGTCAGACTTTAAGCAGGCTCGGCAGCAAATTCATCTTATATTAAAGGCTATTGTTGAGCCTCGCACTTACTATTACGCTTTTATGGCATTGTTATGGAACTGTTTAGCATTATCAATTGTCCATGTTCAAATTTCCAAAGGGCAAGCTGTAGCATATGTGTATGAATCTATACTCTAAGTTATATCCTTTCAGTTAATACTATTCAATAATGTTGCATCCTTGTCATTTTCCTCCATATTGCATTACAAATTTAAAGACGCATTTAATGTCGCATTCAAGCAACGAAACATATTTCTCCCATCTTACAATTGGGTCACAGACAAAGAGTGAATGGAGCAAACACAACAATCAATCAATTGGGAAAATAGAAAATTAAAAACAGGAAAGGATGCGCACAAATAGGAACAGCAAAAAAAAAAAAATTTATCATGAAATAGAGTATAACGCAAATCCCGAGGCACTGCTCACAGGAACACTGAAGCACTTAATGCGACAAAGGATATGCGCGGCGAATTGAAGTTTACGATATGACGTGGCTACGATATAGCTGCTTTATATATATATCTACGAGCAACGCCGGCAGACTGCACGACGCCTTTATGACCAAATGCTGCCAGGACTAAACAAAAGCTGCGACGTAGACGTCGTTGCTTGCGGCTGCGTCACTGCGTTTTAACCTTTCGCAGCATATCGTATATCGCATTCGGCTCGTTGGCGTATCGACGAGTGTTGAAGCGATGCGCAAAATACCGATCCAAGCCGAGCCGAGCCTTTCTTCCTGTATCCTGTTTTATGCACATGCTTCATTCGTTCCTGCTTCCTTGTATTTTTTTTGTATTTTGTTTTCGTATGCACATTCGCAGCGTTTCTGTTTTGATTTCGCATTCGTTGTGCGCAACAGACGCGGCGGAGTGAGAGCAAGCAAGCGGGCGAGTGAGTAAAAAGACCGGCAAGGATATAAACTTGTATGCGCTATAAGCAGCAGCAATTAGTTGATTTATTGTATGAAACAAGTAGAAAAAATTATGAAAAAAGGAAAATGTTTCAAAGGACATTTCACGGAACTGTAATAAGGAAATTTAAGTTTGTGTATGGCATCACAGAGATGTTATTTGAAAATGAACAGTTATAAACGATAAACAAACGATTTGAGTTCAAAAGTTTTTTAAGGATATTCCATGGAAGAAAAAAAATGTAAGAGTTTAATATTTTTATTATTAATTTTTACAAAAGTTGGAGAAAAATTATAAATAATTAATACACAAAAAATTAATTTTCCTCATACCCCACTTGTTCACTCCACCATTCTCACTGAGTACCCAGTACACTAAATAAATACCATAAATTCTCAGACACGAACTGTAGATACATGACAGAAGGGTGTGTTCTGTTTTTTTCTTCAAATAAGCAATTAATAAACACGAACAACAACAACAAAAAATAGTGGTTGTCAGATTAATTTGCGTAAAGCATAAACAAACCAATGTGTCTCGCTCAAAGGGTCAAATCCCAACGACAGACAGACGGACAGACAGACGGACAGACATATAGACAGGGGCATTCAGCATAACCAAATGTCAAAACAAAACAAAAGCAAATACAAATTAGTGGCTTTGAATTAGTGACAAATTAATTGACAACATGAGAACGAAAACATATCGCAACGCATATACGAGTTCATACATCAAAGCCTCAGCCCCTTCCCCCAAAATATGTTTTTTTTTTTTTTTGGCGCTTTAACCTCGTTGCTAATTAGCAACCAGCTTTAATATCAATATATGCCAGTCAATATGCCGCGTTGCGGTGTTGTAGTGTGCATGCGGCGTGTGTAAAAGGGGGTGTCCGGGCTGGCGCGCGTACATTCAAACACGTTGCGACGTAGTAAAAATTGTAAGAAGACAAAAAAGGAACAAAGAAAGGATATCAGGCAAAGTGCCAACGAATTGAGCTGTAATCAGTATAAAAAAAAAAATACAAAAAAAAAAAATCAACATTAAAAAACTTTTCAATAGAAGGACGCAAAACACTGCGCAGCGCTGAAACGCTTTGAGCGAGCAGGGTGTGTTAGTTTCCAGCAACACACATCCTTCTGCATATACTTTTCTAACATGCTACTTCCGCTGCTTTATTTTGTCATACATATACCTTACAGATATATAGTCTGCATAGGTCTTATCAAGTTGTTCAACAGTTTGTAAAATAATTCAACAGAATTCAAAATTTTAAAATTTGGTATGGAGACTTATTATTATAAAACAGTTATTCGAGGCTGTTTATAAATTACATATAAAAATTTTAAATTTTTAAAATTAATTTTAAAAAGTTGGTTCCACACATTTGTGCATAACTCGGCAAATAATTAAAATATTTAGCTGAGCGAGGTATCATATCAAAGCTTATAGCATAACTTAAGGTTTTTTACTACAAATTTTATCAATCGCTTGGCTAGTTTTAGCGTCATTTCAAAAAAATGTATCTAACATAAATTAGAAAAAAAATAAAGAAAAATTTACCGAAAACCCTTAAAAGTCAATCGTACAATTATTAATAAAATATATGTTTAGAATGTAGTCATAATATTTTTTTTTTTTTAATAAATTTACCAAAGTTGGTCTGACACATTTGAGCATAACTCGGTAACTAATTGCACAATGCAGCTAAATAAAACATCGAATTAAAGCTTATAAAACAATTCATAATTTATTAACAAAAACTTTAGCAATTGCTTGGCTAGTTTTAGCGTTATACCAAAAAATGTAGCCAATAAAAAAATTTTTAAGAAATGTTGGGCACCCTTAATTATGTATAAAAATTTCTGAGAAAAACTATTTTCAACACAACCTTTCTGTGCACATAAAGCGCACATATGATGCCATTTAAGCTATTATTATGTCATTATTTTTTTTATTCCAGGATAAGACATTGACAGGACATTCAATTACGTTGTTGTTGCAAATTTTTTCTATTTTGTTTTGATTTGCTTTCTTTGCAACATCAAAGCTGACATTCAAAGTCAGACAAGCGGATGGACAAACGGACGCGTACGAAAAGGAAATCAACCCCCACAGCCCTGTACAAGATTTGCACCCTCACAATGTCACGAAAAAAAAAAAAAAACACAAATTCTCTAGCGAATCCATATTGTCTGTGGTCGCACAGCAAGGGCATTTATTATTGTTTTTCGTTGTTGTTTTTGTTGTTGTTGTGGCTGTCGTCATTGAACACCCATTTGCTGTTAATAGACTAGACGACAAGGCAAGGGTAGTAGTCAAACGTTTTGTCTGTCTGTCTGTCTGTCTGTCTATCTGTTGGCCCCGGCCCCGTACTTATTATTGGGGGTTGGCCTTTTTTTGTCATTGCGTGGTCTATTTTCATAAATAATATTAATAGCTCAAGTTTATTATGTCGTCGTCGTCGTCGTTGTTGTTGTTGTTGTTGTCTTTGCTATATGCCTATATGCCGCTCTCTCTCTTTCGCTCATACTATAAACCCCACAATTGGTGACCCGTGTCTGTTGCATGCTGCTTTGATGTGGTTTCCTTCAACATAATACTTGTCAATTATGTTTGTAGTAAATTAGCGCGTTACTCTACAAATTATACACCAAGTAGCTAGCTATCTAGCTCGCTAGCTGGCCCCATGTCACCCTCGTCGCAATTGAAACCTTGACTAATTATGTATGGAACGCAATACAGATTGTCCGACGCTCGCTTTCTAATTAAAAATGCCAAACAGCAAATTCGATATTATGCGAATATTTTTTCCGCTTAATTTCCCAACTGCATATGACACATTCCCATATATATTCCCGGCTATGCTGTAGGAGCTTTTTTGCCTTCGAAATAGTCAGTCGAGTTGGCAGCCCAAAGCATTTCTAAGCCGCTTTGTATTTGGTTAACATATAAAATGCATTAAGTGTCAATGAACTCTCCGGAGTTCCAAACTTTTGCACTTTATTCAAAGTTGATTGTCAAACATGAGAACTTTCGAGCACAGATTAGGGACCGTAAGCGTCAAAGTGCCGGCAGCGTACCCGAACTCATTGCATTCCAAAGCATGTCGCACTACAGCTGGCTTCTTGGCAATTACATTTTTCAATGTGTCACCTGGCACCCTTCACGCCTAATGTTTGCCAAGGCAATTTAAGTTCGAAAGGGCACAAGATTGCAGTTGAATTGAATGGAGAAGTCAAGCACATCATTCTATTAAAAGTCAGCAAATGAACTCTGATTTACTTTTGAACAATTTAGAGTCGACCTTTTGTCATTAAAGCCCACTCTAAATTGTTTGCAAGTATAGCAAGGTTGATTTTCTGCATTGAAATATTTAAAGATGAAGCGGACTTCGGGCACGCCATACTCGATGTGTGTGTCTGTATATTGATCCTTATTACCACAATATTTTGATCTATATGATGTCGTGTTACACCATTGGATGGAACATAATTTGTGCCTCCGTTTTGTATAGGTGAGATAATAGTGAACCGTATTAAATCTGGCGTATACTTAAATTCAATTCAGATCGACAATCCGAATCGATCCAAATATGTTCGTTCGGTTAATATTGGATGTTATGTCTATCTGTAATACTGACTCTTCCGTTTCTAGCACCAAAAAGCAGACACCGGCAACATGTTTATATAAATACTAGACCAGCTCGATCAGCTGATCTAGTCACGTCCGTCTGTCTTTGTGAATTTTCATCACTTTTTTGAATTTTTGTATTTGGGGCCATGAATTAAAAATGAGCGTTTTACACAAGAGATCACCACTAGTATATGAACCAATATTGTGATTGAGCATCTATTGTGAATGAGCATCTTTGGGAGCTTGTGTCCTTTGCTTGAAACTGTTGTTAACGGTACCAGTTAAAGTGTTTTTGTGGGCAGTTCTTCTTCATTACATTAATAAGAATATAAGTTCCAAGTGGAAGTTCGGAACAATCGCGTTGGAGGTGAAATGGGAACTCCTACCCCCACCAATGTATTCTTCAGAAATCGCTCCTTCCGACTACTTGTTTCGGCCAATGATACATGGCCATTCCCAGCAGAAGTTTACTTCGTATGTAGTATGTAAAAAATCGAAAAGAACAAAAATAGCTCATTATTAAGACGTGCATCACCTATTCCAAAAAAATATCTCTACAAAGATCTAAACGAGAAAAAAATATTATATGGAATAAAATTTGGGTTGAGATCGGACAACGTTTTTTTTAGTTTTGGGTTTTGGATGAGAATAAATTGGAAAGTCGAGTGTGCCCTAAAGGGAGATACACTTAGTCCTCATTAAACCAGAAATTTGAATGGTGCAACCGTGCTGGTACAACAAATAGCTGGAAACGCTACAAGAACACAGCAAGGTGTGACAGATTTGTGTGGAGGCTACCACTTCCACTTATAAGATTGGCTAGAAAGTACAAAACTTTCAATGAAAGTTCTTCTTTAAGGTTTTAATGTGCATTCTTATAAAAATGAAAACTTCGAGTAAACTGCATTTTTTTTTTTGTTTATGCTGCACTCATATAATTTCCAACTCTGCGCTGCATAAAACGCTTCTTGTTTTTACTGATTGTGCAAACACGCGAATAAAATGAGTTAAGTATAATGTAAGTCATTCGTACAATGACACTTGGCAACAATATGCGAACTGCACGACCGACAGACATACAGACAGACAGACAGACGGACCGACCGACTGACAGATAGATAGACAGATATACATATATATGTATCTATAGATAGACAGATACGCGTACAGATACAATTACAATACAATTGCAAAGATACACAAGTAGATACACTGAGCTGCGCTGCGCTGAGCTGAGCTCTGCTGTGCGGCGCTGCTGCTTGTTGGCAACAAAAACAAAAGTTGTAATCTAGGAGCTGCTCTTTATAAAATGCAGCAGCAAGCAATACAATCCCATTCAATCTCAAATGCGACCGACCGACCGACTGCAGTTCGCGCTCCATGCATCACTGACTCCTGCTTCCGTTGTTTTGAGCAGCCTCTTACGCCCGGCTTTAGTACACCAACTAGTGGGGCGCTCCTAAGTCGAGCGAGCGAGCCTATGAAGTTGCTTCAAAGTTGTTAGCACAATTCCGAAAAAAAAGAAGATAATTCGTTGTTGTCGTTCGTTCTGTGACTTCTTCTTCTTCTTCATTTCGACTTTTGTTGTTGTTTGTTGGCATTTTGTAATCCATTCTTTTTTCTTTTTATTATTTCAGTCAATGACTTTTCGGCTGTTTGCCAACACTGAAAAAATTCTTCAACATGTTTTTCTTTGGAGTTAAAACTAGCAAAAAAAAAAAAAAAATGAAAGAAAAGGCAAAATGCCGCAGCGTGCTAGGTGGAGCAGCAGCAGCATACATTGACCCGTTAATCTGCCGATGAAAGAGTTTCCCTGTCGCTCATTGTGACTGTCAAAGTTGTCAACAACATGCTCAAATATGTACTACATATATATATATATATGCGGCAGAGTTGCCAAGTCATTGGCACAAAATAATTCGAGATTATGTAGAACGCCGCAGTTTTTTGTTTGTAAAAGATTTGCAGCTTGTAAAATAAATAAATAAAAAAAAATAAAAAAAACAGTGTTGACAACGCTGTACATGTTTAGACATGCTATACAAAAAAAAAAAACATACATTTACCCTTTCAACTGGTTATTTACTTGCAACAAATTGTAGCAGCGTGCGACATGTGATTAGTAGGCATTGCTTTAGACTAAATTCTGATGGTGTGGGTGTACATATTTTCTCATTGTGCGTTTGTGGGTGAGTTTTGTCTAGCATTACACAGCACTGTTCTACCGAAACAAACAAAAATACGTACAAAGCCAAATAACTCAAATGTTTACAAATTTTCAATAAAACTTACAAAAAAATACAAAACCAATTTAAATATAATTTTTTTTTTTTTTTTATATATAATAAGAGCATATGATATTTTTTTTTTTTGGTTTTTAATGAATGATCTAAAGATCTAACCTTTTTTGTGGTTGCATCGAAACGGCTTGCTGTATGCCACTGGAATGGTTTCTCATAAATTAGCAAAAGTATTTATTTTAAAAAGTCTTCAGCTTATTTTAGGCTAATTTTAGTTTAGTAAGAGAGAGCAAAAAAATGTTTCTGTTTGGAATGGGTTAACGCAGCGCGGCATTTGTTATATTCAAAGCGTTTTACAACACTGCTTTCGAAGCAAACAAATACCGTGCTTGAAAGAAAACTTTAGCTTTATAGATAGTGTCTATTGGGAAATATAAATACATAGCACATAGGAGGGACGAGCGGGCAGAAAATAGTTCTATTTGGCACTGTACAACACTGGCAGAGTTGCACTGGCGCTTTGAGAATGATAGTAAAGTGAGTGAAATGAAGGTTAATAGCTGGCGGTTCAGGCCATGTTGAAAATAATTGTGGGTGTAGCATGCAAACAGTCAGTTAACAGTTGTTAAGAAACTGTGTGCGCGAAAGAGATAGGGAGATTGTTCGTTTGGTACTTGAAAAGAAAAGCGCTAGAGAGGGTGTAGTTGCCTAATATTTTGGCGTCATGATTCAAGCGACGCTTGGTTCTGAAACTGTTTGTTTTTATGGGCGAACTGATCAGCTTGAAGATAAAAAACTGAAGGGAATAGTATGGAGATGGAGATCTAATGTGAACATTTGGCGCATTTTAGCTTTGCAGACAGGCTTGATCTGATGTAGACGGCCGAGCTCATATATTAATTAAACAAAAAAAAAAAAAAAAACTAAAGAAAACCAATGACGACCTTGCGTATGAAACACTTATAGCGAAGAAGATCATGGCACATTGGATCGAGCCACTACTAACCTAGCTATGCAAAAATTTTCAGATACAGCCACAGCTGTGATGAAAAGAACTATAAGAAGAAGAGCGTGTTAAAGGCTATCGGTCATGTGAACGATTCACTCTGTCCTGAGGTCGTCAAGAACAGTTTGGATATCATCGATTTGGATGCAACGTTGAATTGATGCTTAAGCTTATGGACGACGAGTAGAAATTTGATGCCAATGTCATTCTGAACATCTTGTTTGTCATTGCTAAGACTGAAGAAGAGTCTTTCGCTGTACAAACACTTCGGCGGTAAAAAGTATATCACATTCCCTGCGTCCGCATTCAATGTTATCAATTGACGCTTATAACTCCACTGAGAATATAAAAAAGGGTTCAGAGCTCTATCGTCACCTGAAGAAAGTGGATCGGTTTGGAAGCCACCACTGTTGATGATGAGGGCGCACTTAATACTCAAGCGAACAAGGAGACACTTTGACAAGGAGACACTAATCTATAAGGTCACTGTGAAGCCAACACTCCTACAACGGCAAGCTCGAAATTAGCATTGATGTTGTTGCTTTGGAATTCTTCGTGATGGCAAGTACGATTTGGGCTGCAAGAACGAAAACAGCGATAAGCCACAGTAGCTGAAATCTGCCAAGCTCGCTAAGCTGTACCAAGAGTTCATTATGCACTTCGCTCATTAGCCTGATTACGGAAACCTTCGATCAGGTTTACTGACATGCCCGGTTGGATTTGACTGAGAACACCAAAATTAAAATTATCGGCGATGGCTTGACTGTCACCAATCCCAAGCGCATTGCCACCGGTGTTGAGAAGAAGTTTTGGAACTGTTTGTTAAAGATTAACCATTCAGGAACATTTCTTTGTCAAGCAGAACGGCCTGGGCATCATAGTGCCGTACCGTTCCGGTGAGGCTGAGAATGTCTTTATTGATGACTTGGTTGTTGCTCTTCTAACCGGATAGTTCAATGCTGGTGCGCCACGCCGCTCAGAGTGTCTAAGTACAATTAGATACTGGAACTTGGCATCAGCTCTAAATTCGCTTGGAAGAACTTCAGGAAGCATACATTCATTGAATTCTAACATCACCAAGAGACTCCAAGAAATGGTGCATGCCAATACAAACGGAGCACAAAAATAAAAAAAGAAAGAAAGAACGTAGTAGTCGAGTGAGCTTGACTACGAGAGTCCCTACTCTTTAAGATTTGTATGAGTACTAACCACTCTGAATGGTCCGATCTTGGTTTACATGAAATAACTATTTTAAAAATCATTTGGTGTTTCGAGCTAAATAAAACAACAAAAATATAAATATTTCATATGGAGGATCCCTTTGAAGTGGTCCAAACTGGATCTAAATGGAATATTTGAAGGAATATTTAGGAGCAATAGGTATACATGGTAAGTGCCAACCCCTTCTTAGAAAGAGAAGTTTAACGTGTTCATTAAATTATCGTGCAATGGTTTAATCGGATGACAGTCACAGTTAAATCCTATAACATCGGTTAGACCATAGACATTTCAAAAGTCTTTGGTCACCGTTGCACATCTTGGAGAAACATTTCAAGACGACTAAAGTTCCAGCACATCATATCATCGTCGCGAAGACAATGGAAACCCTTGCTCCAGATTTCATAAGAGTTATCAGCACTAATAACCAATAAAAAGATTACAGAAATCGGAGAAATAATAAGCTACGAAGCATTCTTAGAAGAGCGTTTTAAGACGGTCATCGACAAAAATCTCACTGATTTCCATAAACCTACGGAATTAGTAAACTGAACTCGAGATAAATATAATCAAAATTGAGATCGTACGCCAGTAAGTTAATGGCTTTCACACATTCTGAACAAAGAAAAAACATCATCAGAAAGTACAGTTACATGGACTGAAAGGAAAGCATCAGCTCCAAAGATTGTGAATACAGTTTCATCTGTAGGTAGAATTGTGAAGTCCGTTTTTTTTTTTTTTTTTTTGAAGATTATATTTGCGGAGTTATAGATCGAATTGAGCAACTCATTCGTCAGATTCAGCAACTTTGGAGGTTTTTTATTTGCGTCGAAACTATTGAACAAGACTGAATAAAAATCTAAAAAGCCCAAACGAGTCTCCTTTAGAGAATTGAAGATTTTTTTCTTTGTTGGGTGGGATACTGTGGGGTATTTCTTTATCTATATTATTTAATTTTTTAATGCACACTTTTCGCCCAATATATATTGTGACAGAACCAAGAGAAGTTGGAATCACTCGTTCAAATGGCTTTAAATGATTTTTGTTAGCAGTAAAAAGGTTAACTGTTAATTTTATAATTCGCGTTTTAGCGATATAAGATAAGAGCATATTACAACTCTGTATGACATAATCTACGAGCTGAGCGCTCTATAGAAACATAACAGAAGATCTTAAGCATAAATTTAGGAAAGGTAGCTGTTAGTTGATAGTTGATAGTATTGAAGAATATAGATTTTCAGGGTTTAGTAATTAGCCAGAACAGTTTCTGAGAGTAAGCACAACACACACAAAGGAATTTCGGTGGCATAAACTGAAATAGTATTGAAGCAGTTGCGCAGAGTATGGAAAGTTTCGCTGAATTGTTTAAAGTTTTTGTGTATAACTCGCTTAAATCTCCAGAAATGTACTACAAAATAACTGTTTTTCATATATAAAAAAAGGTGGATTTCAGTTATGCTTTGAGCAAAAAAAATTAAGGCTGCTAGTTTTAGAGTTATGGCGATATTTGGAATTTTTTTGTTATATAATAAAAACCGTTAAAAAAAGCAATGCAGTAAAAAATTCATGCCTATAATTTATATATAAAAATATTATATATATATAAAACTTAAATTTGTTGTATTACAAATTGCGCTATAACTCCAAAACTGTGCATGCAAATTTAACAGTTTGCACTAAGCACTGAAAGCTCTCAATTTTATATATATAAAACGCTTGAATTTTGAAAAATTTATGGAAGCTTAAGCGAGATATAGCTAATGGAAAGACATGATAATTTTTTTTTTTTTTTTAAATACTTCAACTCTGCGCTTTGCTTTGAAAAAAATTAAAATTTTAAACTAAATTGCAAAAAAAAAAAAAAAGAAAGAAAGGAACAAACTTCTTTCAAACTTCAAATAATAGACACAGATGCAGTCTTAGATATAAATTTTTTTTTTTTTTTTTTATTTTTTTTTGGAGACACACATATATTGGATATAGCATGAATAGTATTCATATTTAATTGGGTGAGCGTAGACTTAGACGTGTGTATGTACGAGTAGGAATATTGTTTTTGTACACAAATATGTATTTTGTTGTTTCTGTGTGTGTGTGTGTGTTCGTTTGTTAAAGGAACAACAACATTTTGCATATTGGACGCTTTTAAGACGCTGGTTTATGGTTCGGGTGGTGTTTTTTTTTTTTTTTTTTCTTATGGTGTAAAATTCTTCTTTAAATAAAAACGTTCTTACTTGGCATTTTTCGGTCGACGCGCATCAATGGGAAAGTCATCGTCAAAATCCAAATTGAAGTCCTCACCAAGATCGTGTGGCACCAACGGTGTACGCTGATGTGCGGGACTTGTATGATAAGTATCACCGTGTAGCTTTTTTTTTTTGGATAAAAATTTATATTTATTATTATTTAATTTCATTTTTATTGCATGTTGAACAATAAATTGGAATTGTTTTATTTTGTTTTATTTTTTATTGTTGAAGTGTGACGAAACCAGTTTGAAAAATTAAAAACAGCAACATGCAAATCAAAGAGGATTAAACAGGGCTGCGCCAGTTGCTGAAATTTAAATTGTAAAATTTTTTAACGAATTCAAATTCACAAAAACGAAATCTTTTCGAAAGTGAAGTCTGTAACCGTGCAGTTTGTGTATTTGTTTTGTTGTTGTTGGATTTTATTTTTTTTTTATGCAAATCAATTCCAATTCATTGCAAAATTAAGAAAAAATTAAAAAAAAGGGCAAAGTAAAGGGCTAAACGTGAACTCGTGCAAGGATTTTTTTTTGTTTTTTTGGCATTTTTAATAAAAAATTTTATTTATATAAAAGAATTCATATTTAAATAAGAAAAAATTCTTGGCTTCAAGCTAAAATGAAAAGAATTTGACTTTGAAACGGAGAGAGAGAGAGAGTAGTATGTAAGGATTAAAACAGTGTCCTGTATGTGTATATATATATATTTGTTTTGTTTAATATTTTATCCTTTGTACGAGTACAGCGCCAATCGCCCCCTACCTTGACCACAGTGCCAACCTGATGCGATTCAGATGCCGATTGGCGATTGTCCAGCAAGTTGGCACGCTCCATTTGCTCCAGCTGCAGCGATTCGCGCGGTGGTTGATCGTTTAGTAGACGTTCACGCATTTCATGTAAATAGGGACAACGCTGCATGCCTTGCAAAAGCTAAATGCTCTTGCTTGCTTTTTTTATATATAGGTTAGGGTATATGTTATACAATAATACGCTACACAAGTTTGATGCAAATCTGCTAGTTGGAACTTCTATAGCGAGGGATCGAGCGAGCGAGCGTTTGAGTTTAGTTTTTCTAAATAGTTTACTGATGCCGAAAGCTTCTTCGAATACTGTTTAATTTATTTAATTTTTTATTATTTTTAAAATGAAACTTGATAGCAGCTTTTTTTTTTTGTTTTGTTGTATCTAAAGATTTGTTTAGCTAACTACGGATCGATTTGATTTGATTGTTGTTGTACGTTATAAGTTGCTTCAATATGTATGGAGATATTTGTTTTACATAAGTTTTTGCAATAGCTTTTAGTAATACTTTTTAGCAATTCATAGGCGTTTTATTGTTTTCGTTATACAATTATTAGTTATTGAATTATAGTTCTAGATATAAGTATGTATAGTTCTTTTATTGTATAGATATAGTATATAGTATATGTATATAAAGATTTTACGAAAGTTTTGTTGTATATATATGCATATAAAAAAGAACAAGTTTATAGTTTACGCCGTAGTATAAAATCAGTCAAACGATTTGTAGCAGTTTTATTTTATTTTATTTTGTTTTGTTTTGTTTATTTTGTAAGAATTTGATTTCAAAATTTGGTCGAGCTGTAATGAAAAAAAAAGAGAAGAAATAAATTAATTTTAAATCAAAATATATTTTGTGAAATAGTGTTTTAGAAAATCTAATTTAACAGTTAACAAACAGAGTTAAAACAAGTTAATCCCTGAGAATTTACTTAAAAATAATCACAACACGCAAGTAGGTTGCACTGAAGTCTGCTCAACTTCGAGATACAACCCTGTAACCCATTGAACAATAAGTTTGATGAGGTATATATTGCTATCTGGAATAATTTATTGAGATTAGTATAAGATTCCACAAATTTATACTTTAACACTTACAACTTAAAGTATTACTCCTACTAGTTGGAGCAACAATCAGCTTCTAGGGCTCTTAGTTCACTTCACGTTGCCCTGCACCCGATTTCAAAATGGACAGTGCCTTGTGGCTTCCTTCCACTGGAAGGCTATCTTTGCAATGTTGTCGTCTTCTCTGCGCAAGGTGTGACCTATCCAATTCCACTTGCGTCTTTTTATTTCAATGTTGATAGGTTCGGACAGCGTTTGAGATTGTTTCTGCCCAGAAGATACAGCAGATAAGCCTCAGACATTTGTTAACGAAAGATTAAAGCTTTCCGTCAATCCTGTCTGAAACCATCCACGTCTCTGAGCCATATAATAGTTTAGGTTTTATACTGTTGAATATTTTTCACTTCGTTCTCAATAAAAGCCATACTTTGTCGAGTTTTCGAAAAGCAATACGCGCAGCTGAGTCTATCGCTGCATCCCCATCCGCTGTAATATAATTGCCAAGATAGGTGAACTTCACAACATTTTCAATGGTGACAAAATGGTGCTAAAATTGTGGCTCTTGAGACCTATTGCATGAGCATTAGCTTCAAGACTCCGAAGCTTCGCTGCAGCACCGCTTTGAAGCAGATGTCATCAGCATAATCTAAGTCGCTAAGCTTCTGATTACGTCTCTACTGTAGGCCTTCTGGCACCTACGCGTTTGTGCGCTTTAGGACCCCTATGAAAAGGAGTGGTCGGACACCGCTCTTTATAATGAAATTGGTTCTGTTGTTGCCTTTAAACCGCACGGTGAGAGCTGCGTCCTCGTAAAGAACTTAAATGAGATCAATGATTTGGCCAGGGATCCTACAGCTGCTCAGTGATCTCCAAATCGCGTTTCTATTGATGGTGTCAAACGCTCGCTCCAAGTTCACAGAAAGTAGGTATAACGGGGACCTCCACTCGACCAATTGTTCCACAATGTGGCGTAGTGTATTAATATGGTCTACACAAGACCGATTTGGTCGGAACCCATTCCGTTCTCGCTGTAATTGGGTGTTTAAAATTAGCGAGATTCTAGCTAAGATGATGAAGGCCAGTACTTAATCTGGCCCAGCAGCTTCGTTGTTTTTCAGCTTGCTTAAGGCCAGGGTTATTTCGTCCCCAGTAGGCGGATCAGTAGAAATACTTCTGTTGGGGTTGTATACAAAAACTAAAACTAATTGAAGCTACTATGACGTAGCAGGTATTTCTGTTTTATATTCCCTTTGTATTATTTTATTATAGCTGTGTAAGTTAAGGACAAAGAATTAAGACGAGGATTCTGGTGGGAAAGTCCTTGGGATGGAATCGTTTAAATCTTCTTTTTCTTCTTCGAATATGCTGCCTTGCCAGTGCGTTAGGGTAAGCAACTCTCAGCAACAATCTGTAGTACATCGCCTACTTTAGGGACTCTTAAGTCTATTTCTCCTAAGTATTTTGCTCTAGGTCATACGAATCTTGTCCATGTGGCTCTTTGCAGTAATTCCCTATACCTGCAGGGCACATTTCCAAATTGGGCTCAGGACGCAATTATAGATAGCTACCTTGTTAAACAGCGACAGCTTGTTATTGGCAGCTAGGAGCCACGACATTTGTTGCAGGCTTTTGTTGTAGAGGCTAGCGTAGCATTGATATGCCTGAATACGATACGAATTAAAAATTATTTTGGAAGACTTTACTAACAAGTTGAATCGTGTTCAATGTTCATATGGCGCCAAATTGCAGGCCGTATAATGCCTGGATTAACTTTTAGTTGCTAAAGATATTCATATACTTCGCACGCATTCGAATTTTCAGCTAAATAACACAAAATTTTAGTCGAAGCTAATTAAATTAAATTTGGGAATATTGAATTTCGGCTACGCATTGAACGGCATGAAATAATAAAAACAAGAATTTACGATTTCGACTGCTTTTTTGTGAAAACATAATTTTATATTTTGTAAGTGCACAACACGGCGTATGAGCAATGTTTCGGCATGCACAGCCGCCGAACGGCAGCATACGCCGTGTTGTGCGCAAAGCTGGCCAACCCTGAAATCTAAAAATTCCGACGAAATAATCAAATCATTAACGGTTTGATGAAGTGAACGAGCGATGCGATGGATGGATATGTACGAGTTTAGATGATGAATAAATTGAGTGATTGAGTGATTGACGGATGGACGGCCGGACCGACCAAAAGTGTGGCAAGTGGCTTAAAACGAATGCCAAAAAAAACAATATAGAAAAAAAATCAAAGCGCCTACGAACTATATTTAGATAGATCTCCCATATGCAGACTCTGCACATATTTGTTATGATTTATTACACGCAGTTGGCGGCAGTGGCCACTAGTTGCCATTGAAGCGCGCCGAAATACTGAACTGAAGCAGTGAAGGCGCATAGTAGCTGCCTCAATTACGTTGTGGCATGTGGCATGCGTGCGTTTGGCGGCGTTGCGTGAAAATTTTGTAAATTTATTTGTAATGAACTATTTTTGGCGCACGGCCAAGTATTGAACTGGAAAATGCGGCTGGACCGAACGAAAAAATCTTTAATACGCAACGAAATAAAATAAAATTTATCGAGGCTGAGCTGTTTCGAATTGAAAGCAGGGCAACTACCGAAAAATAAATAAAAGTCATAAATTGCATTAAATAAAATATTTCGTATGAAAATAAACAAAAATCGTTTGTAAACAAAATAAATAGTTTTTTTTTTCGTAGCGGATATTAATGCGTTCGTCCATTCAATTGTCTGCGACTGTACCAAGCCATCAACGCAAATTTCAAGTCAAGTTCAACTTCAAAAGCGTCAAATTGCGGTGGTGGTTGAATTTGTTGCATTTTAGGGTTGTCACCTTGCCACAGGTTGTTGCCCGTGACAACAAAAGCAACAACAACAACAGCAACAATAGAAATAGAAACATGAAAAGTTTCGTTTCTTCTTTAATTTTTAATTAACAACTGGTCGCCATTTTTAGATTTAACCGCTTTTTGATTTGAGTTCGAGGGAGTTCGTTTTTTTTTTTTTTGTATCTCATTTGGCAACTGTACGCGACAAAGTTGTTAGCCATCGCCCGTTAATAGTATTAAATGAAACAACCTTGCAATTGAGCACAAATGTTGCAACACATTCGAAGACATACAACAAATGCTATTCAGTGTTGGTTCAGAATACAAATGAATGAGTACATAAATGAATGCCAGCTTGTCCCATTCAAATAATAGAATAGAATAGAATAGAATCGAAAGAATATAATACAGAAATCGCGTTTATCTCAACTACGGGAGTTCTTCATTTCGCATGTGTTCTTGAAAGCAGCATTAGTTGTGCTTTCCCATCACTTTCAATCTGCATTATCCTTTGAAATCTGCACTATCGACTTCTTTATTTGTCAAGCTCATTGTAGATTTTAATTAAGGTCATCTATACAACTAATCGAACTTGGCATCTCAAGTAGCAAGTCGAAAGATGTGTGGAAAGCGATATGAATATGGTTTTAATACAGCCAGACTTGTAGGTCATTTCGGCCATTTTGGGTGCAGAGAAAACTAATAACTAACGATTTAGAGTTGGACTTTGCCACGCTGGTAGATGAGGCTTCACCCAATAAGAAGGTACGCACTGCTGTTTGGGATGCGCGGCTAGATGCGATGCTGTGTGGTCCAAGCTTCGATGCATGGCTCTCCGAATTCTTACTCGAAAACAAAGATGGTGTACACTTGCTGTACCATCCACATGAAAAGCCAGTACATCCCACCATATTAACCATATATAAGGCCGGAAGATTCTTATGAGTTTGGTATGTCTGACTGTCCGACTCTTATGTTCGACGAGTCGTATGCTCAAGATAATTGGAACTGCATACGCTTTGGTGACAATGCAATCTTTCGTGTTGTGGTACCCTGTACTCGATGCAGTTTTCCCAACATTAATATCGGGCCTGGAGAACATTATCTAAGTGACGAGCCTTTAAAACACTGTACACCTACCGACGTTTCATTTATCCTTCTACAGCTTTTGATATACACTTGAGCGGACATCAAGAAGATGACGTGTGATGTATCTTAAACAGGTCAAAACACATAGGGGTTTTATGAAAGGAGCTCCAACTTTGCTACCTCGACATAAGGCAATTTGGATTCAATTTGCTTGGAATTACATGGACACTGCTTGGGACTCCTGGAGGACTTTTTAACACTTCACACTTTCTTTTATTATTTTCTATAATTTTTTTGACGAAAAGAAGTTTAATTGAGATTATCCAGAGGGACTCTATGGTAGGGCTTTAAAAAAAAACCACTCATATTTTTTAATCATTTTCTCATATTTTCTAAGCGAACTATCCGTGAAGGAGCTGTTGGTGTGAGAAGGTTATTCAAGGTCGGGTACTCTGCGACTGCGACACTGCGTAACCTCCAGAATGAATAGTTCTTAATAGTGTTGGATCTCATTTCTTACTGAAAATAGGAAGCAACCACACATTTTTATGCGTGACAACGCCCCAATTCATAGAAGTCGTCAGACGAGAGCATATTTCGAAGCATGTTCAGTTTATATTATGGGCTGGTCAGCCTGCACACTAGATCTAAATTCTATGGAGAATTTGTGGATCGTCAAATGAAACATGAAAAATTGTTAGCTTCGAAGAGTTAAAACAGCTCAAAATTTTATTTGGCGGAGCACCACAAATGGCTCAAATGGCGTCTTGGGGCAGTCAACATTGTTGCATGGAAAGAAAGCTTAAGAGGCTATCCCAAAAAAATTCCAACGTTTGTTGGAACCTAGGAACAGTTAACTAAATCAGATTCAATGTTTATTTGAATTAAAATGGTGTTCCGATTTGTCTCTGGTTTGTGGTAAGGCCTAGTATTATACTTCGTTTCTAGAGGGTAAATGGGTATTTTAAACTTGTTCAGCATCAAAAATCGAATCGATTTAGACCTGTCCATCTGTTCGTCCGCCTGGTTCTCCGTATGAAAATCGAGATCTCGGAGACCATACGCTATAAAGCCTTAAAATTTTACAGATATCTTATATTGAATGAACAAACTAAGGGAGAGGTTGGTACTAATCATGCAAATCTACACCTCATTCCACTGATGTTGTTAGTTTTGCTAGAAACTTCGGCTACATTACTTTAATTCTTATCAAATCATCCAGATCAGGTCTAGATCAGACCACTAAAATGGGTAGTTTCCAAACAAATCTATCAAACTTTTCTGAGTTTTTGTATGAAAAATGTTTCATTGTTCTGGTTTTTTTTTAACTAGAATCACCAATTGTGGTGTATCTGGCACAATTTCTTAGAACGTTTTCCATATAAGCTAAGATCGCATCACTAGAAATCCTTAGGAACAAGATAGCACCCATTCGACTAAAGCGTTCATTCTTGTTTCTATTTTCATTTTGTCAAATGGCAACATTGTCTAAATTGCAGATTCAGTAAGCGGAGAGATATGATGTCTCAAAGGCAAATTGAGAGACATAAACCTGCATATTTGTGTCAAATCTCTTCTATCTGCATCGAATAGTTGCGGAGATATGACGAAGCCGCCGCTTCCAGCCAAAAGAGCCAAGGCAAACAATAGCACGCAATGCAGTTTATTCCATTTCAAGTAATTCTAGATTATTACGGATCATATATACAAAATATGTGTCTATATGTCTGCTTCGGAACAGTTTAAAAATGAAAATTGGAGACAACCAAGTTTGGCATAAAAGTGCAAACCATTTGACTCGTACATCGATTTGGTGAAGAGCTTCGTTGCAGCTAACCGAAGACGTAATTCAATCTCCTGCGAGACTTGAACTATTCAAGCGTTTCGTTTGACTTAGTTCGAATCGATTTCTTTTGAGGTTAAACCGCAAAACTTTTGCAATTTATGACGACTTTATTTATCAGACGAAGCCGTGCGCCAACCACGCCAAGCAGCACAAAAGTACTTTTTTATGTTAAAGAGAGAAAAAAATGTTTAGTTTAGACATTAATTAAAAAATGCAGTGCAGCATGTTGCATGTCTCTAACTAATAAACAAAACAAAAAAAAAAAAACAAGATGTATCTCAATGCAGCAGCAACGGCACAAATCAAAAGTCATAAGATAAACAAATATGTAACACTTTCGATTCTGTCCGTCCGTCCGTCCGTCCATCTATGCGTCTATCTGATGATTTAGATTGTAATGAGATGACAGATCGCATGCAATAGACAAATGTAGATACGAGATACTTTCTAAGTAGCACAGCTTTCGACACAAAAATAGATACACAGGCTGCAGTTCGACAACCGGATATGAAATGCAATTGTTTGAAATCGGAAAAAATACAAAAAGAGAAAAAAAAAAACATATGGACACAATTTGTGCAAGAAGCATTGTGCGACCTTATGCAGCATGGTTGCTCCCATGCATCATTTCATACATTAAGATAGTTAGCTGAGTGGGTGTGTGCGCTGCATATGCATGGGTGGTGCACGGGCGGTACGACTGTTCATCTAACATTGGGTGGTTGCACTGTTTTGCACAGTTTTGTCCGTCTGACTTTATTGCATTCTCATCTGTCAGACCAAACCGAAATCGAAGAAACCAACCCTCAACAAAAAAAGCATTTGAAACGCGTGCAATTCATTAGTTTATTATGATTATTTTTCATTATGCATAATGTTCAAGAGGCAAATTTCCACCACCATCACCATCACCCCCACACCCCCGTTGCCCATATCGATCGTTGAAAATGCTTTGGAAATGTTATGAAAATTAAAGGTAAGCTTCGACCGTGCCTTGACTACTGCTTTCCACACAGCGAATGTTGAAAAGGTGATTAGTACACGCTTCCTGCCTACACGCGTTCTATTTCACATAATGCCATGTTTCCACTGCGCGCCATATTTAATTTTACTCTTGCTTTGCGATGAACTTAAGCTTAAACAGAAATAATTAAAATGAAGAAGTGTAAGTTCTTACGCTTAAGGATTTAGGTTATTCACTTCACTATGCGCTAGATATGCCCTTGCCTATATATGTCTATATAAGTATATACTATTACAAGACTTATCCACATAGCAACAACTTTTTATTTTTTTTTGCTTCCGCTACCATTGCCGAATGGATTCTTTTATGCTGCAGCACAGCGGCTCATTGCATTTCTATGGGTTTATTTAGAGACTTTGGCGTTAACAATTGCCAATAAGATTTAAAAAAAAAATAAAAAATAAAAAAAAAAATAATTGAATAAGAAAAAAAAAAAAACAGAACGTTAACTTCGGTAGAACCGAAGCTTTGCTGACCTTCACATGTGTTCCACTTATGCAGAAAAAAATTAAATAATTATGTGCATTCGATTTTGCATGACAACAGAAGACATCAATTGTGTACCCCAGATTGCACTCTTTGCAACATTTCTTCAGCTATTCTACTCTTTGCTCACTTTCTTATGTTATTATGTTCTTGTTCTTCGGTATTGCTTAGATACTCTTCTGGAGGTTGCTTAAAATTAAGAGTTGTTAACATAATAACCGTCTTCTTTGGACGTTTATATGGGGACAGACGGACCTGGCTAGAACTAGTCGACTTGTCACGCCGTTCAGGTACATATATACTTTGTAAGGTGTCATATGCCTTCATTTAAGGCGTTGCAAAAACTGTGACTAAACTCTTTTGCCACACAAGAATATCAAAATTAAATAAAACTAAAATGAAAGCTGGTTCACATGGCGACAGTCTTCTATAGGAAAGTAAGCTCTTTCATATTTTCATTATTTTCTCTGGAAAAGAATTCGGAGAATTTAGGTATCCAAGTGTGTTAGGCTGTATACCGGGTATTAAAGGGACGGTAAGATACCACTCCCCAGCAAAACTGCTATCTATTCACTGATCTTCGCCTCGCATACGAATACGAATAGCTTACTTTTTTATTTGCTAAATACAATTTGGTCCATACATATGTATGAAGTCTGTGCCATCTACTAAAACTCTTTTGTCCTTTTTTTTCATGGCAGAAATATTTGATAGCCCCAAAGTTGAAAGCAGATCTGTAGACCAAAAAATACTGTGGTACTAAGTACTAAGTTGAGTGGGAGTGCAGCAACATGACATCCAAAAACAACTTCTCCCATAACACTTGGACCGGAGTACTGATATAAGGATTGGATCAGTGCGAAATACATATATTCACAGATGAATCTAAAATGGTTTCACATATAGGAGCAGCATTTAAAGCTGTCGTATAAACTAACCGAGTACTGCAGCATATTCCAGGCGGAGTGCTAATACTTCACCCTGCTGCAGTAGTTCAATAGTGTAAAGGAGAGGTTCAGCTATAATATATAAGAAATGCAGCAGAATTAACTTAACCTCCTCAGAAGAACGAATAAACATAATTCTCTAAACTCAATCTGCGATAAAAACAATGTAGACAGCTTTCATCTCTACCAGAAATGTGTTGGTGATTAGAGCAACAGTTAAGGCTCCAAGCAGCTTGGAGACAATACACATCCTCTGGATTGCCAATTACGGTCCGAAATTACGGTCAATCTAGCAAAAATAGTTGTCGGACAAGCTCAAGAGAAAACAATAGCAATCTTCTTACAGACCCTATATAGCAAAAGTGAAAGATTTCAGCCGGACTAAAGCTCAAAAAAGTGGAGAAACACAATCAGAATAATCCAGTATTATTAAAAGCTAAAATAACCGAACGAAAACCGAAAAAGTTCTTAAATAATCTTCATGCTCGGCCTAACTAAGCACCTACTGGGATATTTGTGATCTCACACAAGGATTCAACCGGTGTCACCAAACCTAATCTTTGCGAAATAAGCAAATAGGAGAAGCCATTTTTTTCTTATGCTGTCCACAAAATTGCTATTTTTTCTCTTCTTCCTGCTTGAAAAATTTCTTAAGTATCCGGAATACCATGGTAAAAGACACCGTTCTGATCGCCCAGCATAGGTGGACATGCGCAATGTCCAAAGAATTCAATTTCTTGCAGTCGATGTAAATTTTAGTGCATAACAAATTCTAAATATTTTGACTTTTCCCCAAATTCTTGAATTTCTTATGAAAAAAGTCTGCTAATTCCTAGACATAAAACTACTCGCCTTCAGTTTTCGCATTAGCACAAGTTTTGCGACTTGCAGTGGAAAATTCTTATATTTAAATATGTAAAAAATATGAACTTAGATGGAACACAGGGTTTCCATAATAATAATCGCGGTATACGAAGTCATAAGCAAGTCCATGTTTTAGCTTCCTTGAGATTTAAACGGAGATCATTTACGAGGAAAAATCTCCAATATATTTAATATCTCATAGTATAAACGCAGATATCTACGGAGAGATTTTAGAATTTAACTTAATTCAATTCTGGGTACATAATTTTGGGGTCGAATGGTTCTTTCAACGGAGTAACGCTGCTATCCCAACTGTAAATCGATTACTGGCTGTTTTAGCAACTTCTCAAATCACATTTTTGGATTGGCCGGACCTAATTCCATTTGAAATCCTCTGCGGCATTCTCTCCCATAGAGTTTATGCCAATGAATGACAATTAAGTAGTCTTAAAAGAAACCATTGTTCCAAAAATCTGGACATGTTATGTCACCAGTTATTACCCTTATAAGCAAATCTGAATCATCGTTGATGTCATTCAACAGACGCATGAGAAAAAAATGGAAATTCGAAACGAAAAGGGAAGAAAAGATGTAACTGGTCGCTCAACACTTCTGATAGAGCTGTTGCAAAATCTATAATATATCTCGTCATGGATGATTCCAAAAACGTATTATAAGCAAAAGTTTGCAAAAAAACAATTAATACCCTACTCACAGATTAAATGTATGTAAATCCTAAATTATTGTTTAGAATCCAAACAACAAAAAAAAAACCAAACAATTCAACAATAGAACAAAAACAAAATGTCATTATATATAATTTAGAGAGAAATCGAGAGAAAAACAAAAACAAAAAACAAAACGATAGATCAGATCGATTGCTAAAATTAAAGCCGAGCCGGTGTATGCTGAATTAAACCTGTTTGTCATTTGTTGTCATTGTTGTTGCTGTTGTTTTTTTTTAGTTCTTACATATAAACGTTTTTTTTTGTTTTCATTTAACAACTTTTGTTTAAAACTCAATTTACTATGCGCTCTCTCTATCTCACTCTGTATAGATCTCAATGGTGACGTGATATTACCTACATGACATCATTTATGCAATAAAAAATAATTCTAATTAGAGTAGGGTACACAAAACAATCGGAAACTCATCGAAATCTAGCGCATCTTTTAATTAGTTTTTATTTAATTGCAAAAAGGAAAAATCTATTTGTTGCAGTTAGACGAATGCAGCCCTGCAGCGTTATGTCTGTACTTAGGTTTTTTTTTTTTTAATAATCGAATGCTGTCATTTTTCAGCCATAATTCGAATTGTTTTTGTTTTTTTATTTTCTGTTGTTGCAATAAATTATTTACACAATTATGGAAAATTTCTTTGTTCCGCTGCAAGTGTTAAACTGTGCCGATTTGTGAAAGTTAAAAACTTAATCGATTGCTTGATTCATTCTGCAGTTATTTCATTCAATTACTAATTATTTGAAGCAATTAACAATAAGAATATAAATCGCAGACAAAGAAGCTGCCCACAATTCGGAATGATCTAGTTTACTACACATTGTCAGGTTGATCGCCTCCATAATTTAGCTGATTTGCATAACTAGACTAAGCCAAGCCAAGCCAAGCCAAGCCAAGACATGCGAGCGGCCAATAATTAGATTTTAATAAGCAAAAAACTGTTTAAAATGTAACAAATCGTGTCTAATTATTTAGAATGCAACAACAACATATGTGTAGCTGGGTATATTAGTTTTCTTGGGACTGTCAAGCATCTGTTGGAGCGAAAACATCTCTGAGCAGAGAGCACTTTGAGTAGCTTAAATCATGTTATATGGCGCACTATGTGACGCACTGTTACAAGTTCGTCTTTAAATATCATCATTCGCAAAATAAAAGGTGGAAGGTGGATCATGCATTGAGGCTTGTTTGATATATTATATAATATGATCTGACAACAAAATAACTCCTAACTACTAACCTCGAAACTCCATGAAAAGATAAATGCCAAATAATCCCAATAAATGGATATAAAACGCTTTCGTTTTGAGCAATGCCTCCGGGTTTTCTTACAAATTTGAATATGAAACAGGCAAAGAAAATATTGGTCTACCAGAAGACATCAATATTTTGACAATTAATTTTTCTTCGTTCCTCTTGAAATATTTAAGCCTTGGGCACAGTGAGAGCATACCGAACAGCCAACTGCAAACTACCAGGTAACAGGTTCAATAAGAGTGCACGAGGTAGTTCCATCGAATACGTTGCTGTTTGATGGACCCGAAGCATCAGTCTTTTTATGGATGTATAAAAAATTCGTCTCAAACAAATTACGCCGGAATTTTATTCAAGAATACAACTCGCTAATGCGACAGAGCAAAGAAAACTTTTATTCATATCAACCGATATTTTGCGTGGATCTCATTGACAGTTTTAAAGCGAATGTCTTACCGCCTGCTAGACCTTACCGTAACTGCTTTAAAAACGTTCTAACAAACCCAAACAGGATTTCACAAAAATTTTGAACTTTGCCAGTTTTCGTTTACAGATAGCCAAGGTCCTAAAAATACTGAGGACAACAGCAAATCCCGACGAAGGAAGAGGCTTTTCCCTGCAAAGTGAAGTAATCACAAAATCCAAAAAAAAAAATGTATGGCTTTTTGACATGGTTAGTATACACCTGTGCACCAAAATGAGGTCGTTTCTGCTTTAAAACAATATTTTAATGACCGACAGACACACCTTGAACTTCTTTGGTGCATATTCTCCCGAAAAAACGCACTGCCTTGATTGCTTCTGGCTCACTGGTGTGGTGTTATGGTGTGACTTGTTTGCATTGCGGCAGAACATCACTCATCAAAGACTCCTGTGAAGTGGTCATGCGGTTGCGCTTATAGTCGAGTGTGAGCAATCGCGGTAGCCATCGTGCGGATAGCTTTTTCATGTTCAAATATTCATGTAAATCATGATGTACCCGCTCAGTTGAGATCCCTCGTCGATTTTTGCCGTCAAGTCCTCATCAAATTTGATGTATTTATGTCAAATTTAATAAAATATTGTATAAGCAGATCGAATAACTATCGAATATAGAAATGAGTGGTACAAACAAAAACTTTTAGACAAGGTACAAGGTATCTCGATGTCAAATACATTAGACTACAGCATTGCCACTAGTTAGGCCCTGTACCGAAGGTACAAGAGCCTATTGGTTTTGTGCAAATGTATCTAACAAGTAGAAATAATGGCCGGAGACCCCCCAAAGTTAGCCCCATTATGGTCGGGAGTGATAGAGATGTCGATATAGCCATGTCCGTCTGTCAGTCCGTATGAACGAATAGATCTCGAAAACGGTAATAGATAGAGACTTCGCGCTTTTTGCCTTCGACTAAGACTTCGCCGGAATTGTACAAGCTAGCTCATACTTCTAAGTTGATCTGGTGACAGATAACGTCGAATGATTGCTACCGTAAAATAATTAGAATATTTCCCAATAAACACGATGTCCTTGAAGGCCAGCTAAGAGTCTATTGCACGAACACTATTTAGGGCGCTATTGCCAAACCAAAAGTCTACTGATTATGTTTAAGAAATTCAATCAAGTTTAACTGCTGTTAAAAATTTTTGTGGGATTCTTAATTTCTACTGAAATCGAACTATTTGAACTACTGAAAGAAAACACTCGAAGAAGAACAATCAAGGTCTTCTGTATGCATCATTGCTAGTTGGTCCATCAGTGATTTGGAGTGAAAGCATCAAAATAATAGGAAAATAAAAAAGTTCACTTCTAGAACGATAGATGTCTATTTCATATGTTGTAATGGGCCAATCTGATGAATCATAAATTAAACAACATCCAAACTAGCGAAAGAGACGATAGACATGCTGGAGCAAACTGGACAACCTAACTAAATTCCTCTGCTGTGAATGCCGGGACACAGACCAACATTCTGGGAGACAAACAGGTTCGCCAGAATCGGATCGAATGATAGAACCTAAAGTCGTTCTGTGCAAAACATGCTACATTGAAAATATTCTGTGTAGATGGTTACACAGCAGAGCACAGACACTGCAATAAGGAAAAGGAACAATCTAAGAATTTCCAGCTAAGAAATTTTATGCATATGCATGCATACAAGATACCTATACCAAAAACCCCATTTTTAAAGTTTTTGTATGTCTCTTTGTTCCGTCTTAACTCTGAAACGGCTGAACCGATTTTGACGGGACTTGCACTGCCTGATAAATGATGTTATAAGAAGTCAGTTAGGATACATTAAATTAAAATCGGAAAAATCGGAAGTTCCATTGAAAAAATGTGAGTATAGTACTATATATGTATAATATAAATTATTAATAATAAATTATAAAATTCCACTTACTTGCTTATGTTGTATATATTTCTTGTATTGTAAATGTTTCTTAGAGAAATGCAGTTTAGGCCAAAAGCACGATTGGAATTTGATTATAAATGATTAGTTTTAGATATTTGTATATGTATAATATTTAGTTCAAAGTTTTTTTTATTTATTATTTAGGTTTTTTGTTTGTTTTTAGTTTGTATTACTTTCTTCCTTTTTTTTTTTTTTTTTGGTTATTTCCGTTTTTGCGTTTAGCGCCTTTTTTTAATTTGCGTATTCACTTTCGTTTCGCTTGTTTTGACTGCGTTTCGATTGCTTTACTTCCGTTTTTTTTTTTTTTTTTTGCGTATTACTCTTTGGCGTAGGTTTGTTTACTGCGCTGCTGCGTGTACTTCTTTATTTTTTTGCTTGTTTATGTTTGTGGCAGCGATCTTTTTTTGTTTTTGTTTTTTTTTTTTAATTTTTTGCTTCTAACTAATTACAAACTTACGCAAAATACTAGAAAATAAAATAAAAAAAATTTATAGCATAACTTTAGGCATTACAAGCAGGTTTTTTCTTCTTTCTTTCTTTTCTTGGCCGCTTAGTGGTCTTCTTATTTTTGCTTTGCTCTTTCACTGTTATTCGCTGGTTGCAGTCTCAGTTTCGCTTTTCGTTTTATTTAATTAGCACAAGAAAAAAAAAACACTTTCGCAATTTTAGCTTAAATCGAGCAAAAAAAAAAGAAAATAATTTTAAAAAAATGCAATTTAAATGGCAAGCAGCAACAACAAGAAAAAAAAAAACGAAGCACTAACAACTTTTTATGCTGAATCCTCTTTTGCACTCACACACTTGCTAAACTGCCGTTATGCTGTGTCGGTCTTCGTTGCGTCTGTTCTGTTCTGTTCTTCTTTTTCAGCTCGGCTTTGGTCAAGTCAACGTTTGCAACTGCACTGTCTGCTGTCTAACTGTCCACTGCTGCTGCTGTCTCTCTGTCTGTCAGTTGGCCGGTCTGGTCTGTCCGTTCAAACGTTCGATTTGCAACAATTTATTTCTATTTACTGTTATTATTTTCTTTTTTTTGCTGTTGTTGATATGTTGTCTTATTTATTTGTTGCAACTATTTATTTATTATTGTCGTCTTCTTCTTCTTGCTCTGCTTTGGCGTCGTACGTTGTTGTTATTGCTTTTTTTATTTGTCGTCGTCGTCTTCTTGACTCTTCCATCACTCGCAACAGTTCGTTTATGACTGAAATGCCGAAAAAAATATTTTGCCGAGCGAACGCGCAAGCAACGCAACGCAACTAACAACAACTAGAATAGAAGGCGGCAGCAGCGCAGCGCAACGTCGACGTCGTCTGCTACTACAACTATACACTGCAGCAGCAGCATACACATAAATGTAGGCAAAGTCAATGCGCAAAAAGCAAGCAGTAGCGACGCACACACACACTCGCAGCAAAGTAATTGTGTTGTATTACGAACAAGTTGAAAGCATAACAGCAAAATATACACACACACACACACATACATATGCAACGACAGTTGAGCCGGCAACAGCAACGCAACTGCGACTGCAGTTGATCATATTAAATAGTAATAAAGTAGCAGCGACGTTGACGTTTGCAGCGCTGCCAGTGCGAACGTGGCTAAGAGGCGAGCAAATGCAACAAAAATAAAAACAACAAGAAACTGCGCTTCTGCGGTTATAACAGCATCACACTCGGCGTCAGCATGTGCGTCGATGTCGACGTCGCTGCTGCTGTTGCTACTGGCGCTTTGCACAATTTACCGCTTCAGCGCAGTTGTTGTTGTTTGGCTGTTTATCGTTTTTGAATACAGCTTGGCACAGTGTACTGCAACCATGCAAAGAATTTTAAATTGCATAAATTAATATTATTTATTTCTAAGAACAGAATTAATATAAAAATATTTCAAAATTATACAAAATTATTTAATTATTTATTTTAAATGTTTTATATGCAAAAATATAAAATTGCAAAGGAATTTTTACTGATTGGAAAGATATTAGGTCGATAAGAAGTTGAATCATCTTTATAAGTACTAAGCACAGCCCACAATAGTATAAGGTGGCCAAGACGGTTGCGATGGTTTAGCAGGCTCACATTATACCTACTTGGAAAATGAAAACAAACTTGTTTATGGTTAGATTAACCGTATGATACTGTCACGCCTCCTTTTTGGATTAACTCTCTCCAGTATATGGTTTTTATTTTACTTTAAAAAAGTTTAAAAAATTCAAACTTATTGATTTATTTAACTATTATAAAATTATTACGTGACATGTTATCATATAATTATTTTTATTGTGGAATTGCAATATACATATACAACAACAACTTATTATATAGAGTATATATATGTATATATAAGCAGTTTCTATATATTTGTAGATGAACGGATTGATCTGTAACAAAAAACTGTTCACTTGAACGCTTTTCTCGGTTCGACACCGCTTCAGACAAATAAACAAAAAAACATTATGTATAGCACATACACATATACAAGGTCTACTTCAAAAGTTTTATTGTATTAGAAATGAAAAAAAAAGCAAATGTGACTGAATTCGAATTTTAACTACTAAAATTTTTTATAGACAAGCCAATCCGAGTTTAGGAAGTTTGTCCAAAAAAAACATTATGTATAGCACATACACATATACAAGGTCTACTTCAAAAGTTTTATTGTATTAGAAATGAAAAAAAAAGCAAATGTGACTGAATTCGAATTTTAACTACTAAAATTTTTTATAGACAAGCCAATCCGAGTTTTGGAAGTTTGTCCAAAAAATTCATATACAAACTCCTTTTTGCTAATAAACTCCATTACAACCATTAAGGTTTTATATAGCTTCTCACATACACAGTCAATTGAATTGTGTTGAAATTTTGAGAATGTAGAACAGAGTTTCCTCGAAATTTTAGTGGAGTTCGAAAGCTGAGAATCATTTATTAATTATTAATATTGAACTTTGACATCATTCAAATCTTCAATCTGCCTGATCTAAGCATTCCACATTATTCTGGCTTATAAATTAATAAATTTAAATTAAATTTACACAAAACAGAAACTTTAGAATCAGATCTGCTTATGTAGAAAAAACAATCCCAACACATAACACAAACATACAAAGCTGGCTTCATATTTCATAATTTTTTATTGTTGTTTCTTTAATTGTTGTTTTTGTTTTTGTTTTTGCTTCTGCTTCTGTTGATGTTGCTGTTGTTTTTCTTGTTTTGTTTTAAAAATTTTGTTGCATGCCACAAACAAATTCGCTGCCGATAGGTTCATGAAGAGGCTAAATGCAAAAGGTGAAGGGTATGGGGTTGCTGTGGTTATGCCGCACCAAACCAAACTGCTAAGGGTGCCGCCACCTAATATCGTAAACAACCCAACGCAACGCAACGCTCTGCTAAATGCTTATATCGTACAATTTTTAACGTATATTTTGCTGTTTTCGGGTATACGCACAGTGGTTGAATATATTGAATTGAAGACATAAACTAATTACTGTGATCTTCGGTTGCAGTTTTAGGTAAATTATGCAGAAAAATTATTTTAATCCTTAGGAAGTATTCAAAATAAATCTTTAGCTCAAATGAAATGCAATAAAAATGACTTTTAACACAAAAAATAGGCGTGGCATGTTAATATCAATTGGATAGCTTAAAAACTGATGCATTGAAGCAATTATCAACAAATAGAGGACAGATGGACATATCGAGTGGACTCGACTGCGATGTGCCCTGTTCCTAATGGCTTGTATGAGGGCTACCTCTTATATTGCTCCGATCTTAGCCTATATGGAACATTTTCTTGGATTTACCAAATTTGACATTTCTTGCTAAATTAAAAAAAAAGATTTGTTCAAACAAAAACTCAACACTTGGAGTAGGTTTGCATGGTAAGTCGCAGTAACACTTAGGAATTTGGGGTAAATACTTTCATTAAATACAATTTATCTGAAGGATGAATAGAAAAATCATCTCGATTTTCATACACACAGCCAGACAGACAGACGGACATTTCTAGATCGACTTGTCTTTTAATAATATATATACTTTGTGGTGTATGCCAAACCTCCTTCTGCCTGTTGCATACATGTGCACAAAATTAGTATCCTCTATTTCCCTATGGAAACTGGATATTAAAAGCCTCAACCAACTTAGGTATTGGCGTCTCTTTAAGCGGATCTTAAGGCGTTATTTAGCAAAAGGGCTAGCTAGCCTGTTCATGTGGGCTCTCTCTCAACCTATCGCTATATCTGCTGATATGACGATTCATTTGGAGCTCTACGGTCTCTTTACATACAAAGGCAGTGAAAAGAGGCTCCATAAATCCATAAATCAGGAGAGAGCCTGTCGGTAGTGGATTTATACAGAGCTAGGAAGGGCTAGGAAGGTTTTGAAGCCAAGAAGTATGTGGCGTAGAGTAGAGTGATGGAGTAGAGTCGAGTTTTAAAGTCATCCGATCTGAAGTACCTCAAGAAAGTGTACTTGTCCGGAGACAAATACTTTGGAGTCTGCCTAGACAGAAGACTCGCGTTTAGCAAGCATCCCTCAAAGTCACGATTGCCAAATTAAGCTGGCTCCTCAATGGCCAAAACAAATTATCCCTAAAAATGAAGGTTAAAATTTCCATAATCATGCCAGCCTGGCTATATAGAGTACAAGTATTTGGCATCGCACCGAAAAGTCATCTAAACAAAATAAGAGTAATCCAGGAATAAATCCTTCACAGGATTTCAAATGCCTCATGGTACATGCGATCTTCAAAAATAGAAAACGATCTAAAAGTTCTCAAAATTGGGGACGTAATTAATCAAAAAATCTACAAAATCGGTTCAGCCGTTTAGGAAGAGTTCAGTGCCATACACATGTGTAGATGAAATCCATTTATAAAGATTTATGGTATGTGGTCTGCCTCCTTCTGCAACGGATAGACTTAGTTAAATCAAACCATCATTTTAAGAATCGGTTCGGTGGTCTCCAGTTTTCTGAATCTTATTGAAAGTACCAAGTTTTTGTACCAATCACGTTGAGCTATTTTAAAGTTTTCATCCTTTTTTTGATTACATAATCAAGTCTTTGCAGTGTGGAATTCGAAGTGATTGTTTGTGTACCACAAACCGTGCAGACACATCTTCCATACATCTAAAATTTTCTTAGTTGATGCATTAAAGACTACACAACCTCCTATTGAGAGCCTTTTCAAAGTCATTAATGTTAATGGAGACTCATTCTTTGGATCGACCCGAAAATAGTTTAAGTGAAATAATAGAACATCGAGCAGCATTGGGAGTGAACTAGTAAATATTGAATGGTAACCACCCACTATACTATTTCTATTTGCTAAAAACATAAAAACAAAAACAAATATCCTGCCCTGGAAGCCTAAAGGAGATAAAAAAAAACACGCCAATCGTTTTGTATTATAATCTATTTTATTCAAAATTTTTCAGCGATTATCAGCAAATCCCTTAATATGCCGCTGACAAGAGGCGGCAAGTCAAGCAGTTCCAGGATGTTCCGTGCGTTGCGCGAGGATATGTGAAGCAGCTTAATACGAATTTCGAGGCATAATAGAATCGCATATGCAAATCAGCCGCAAAAGCTTTAGAATAAAAACAAAATAAATAAAAAACTGAGGGGGGGCCAAAATAAAAATGCAACAAATTCACATTAAAATAGTCCTCGGGAAACAAACAAACAAACAGCAAAAAAAAAAAAACACACACCCAACAAAAACAAACGAGCCCATTTTTGAGAGCGAACCAAGAACGCAAGAAGGCTCGCAGCATTTTTTGAGCATTTTTTTCGCGTAGAAGCGCATGCGTCGAAATTTTGTTCGCGTCAAAGGACATTCACCTTTCGACGACGCTCCGAGTGCGTTTGCTTTTATTTTGGCATACCCTATAGACGGAATGTGTTTGGAGTATTTTAGTTTGAGTAAAAATGTGGACGATTTGTTTATCTCAGGCAAGGAATTGTGGTGCGAGAGAGACATAAACTATTTAAAGTGCAATGTCCGTCTGTCTGGCTGTATGCACTCCTTGACTATAAAAGTTAGAGCCCACCGAACTCGCATATAAAATGCTCCTAGCTTCATTTCAGCTTAAGTGTTTGTTACACCCTGTATGCAATATAACGTTACAGGGTGTCGCACACTGTTTGTTTATAGTAGTCGAGTGTAGGGCATGCATATTTCGGCATATCTCCCTTATCACTTATGCCTGCGTCGTAGTAGTTTCTTCTGCACCCAATAGGGTGCACAAAACCGAAGTCCTACACATCTACATATATATATATATATATATATATTGTATATATGTATGCGTGTGCATAGTTTTTTATGTGCGCTAATTGCATTGGCGCACCCAGATTTCGCCATTGCCCCAACGCACGTAGCATAGTTTCCTTTCTTTTTTTTGTATGTCTAAAAATGTGGATTATTGTGCAGCAAATACTAATTTAATTAAGCCATAAATTCCGCCAAGGAAACTATAATCAAAAGTTGCCCAAAAGTTTGCTCAAGCAGCCCCGCGGGCCATACAAATCAACCCAAGAGACCAGCTCGAAAAAAAGGCTATGAATCGAAAGCGACTCCTGCCGAGGTTAACCTAGTTTCGCACTCGACTAAGAAACTCTGCGCTGCTGGTGTCGGCAACGCCGGCGTGTACACAGTACATATGTAGATAGATGGTTGAGCAGGGCGTGGTTGAAATCCCGGGTAATAGCCAAGTACATAGCTGAGCGCACACGCAGACACGCATGCCAGGTATGCCAGGCGCGCTTGGTAGACTGGTTGGCTGGCCGAATCGGAGACTGAGCAGCGACTGCAGCATCCAAATGCAACTGAATTTGTGGAACAATGCAATACACATCATCTCACTCATGTAGGAGAAGTCACAGCGCTTACATTCCAATTGGAGTAGCTGTTGGCTGGCGAAGCTTTAAAGGAGCACAGCAAGCGTTCGCACTGCAAGGGCTGTCTGTCAATTTGAAAGAGCAAGAGAGCGCGCACCATCAACGGAGAGAAAGTTTCTCAATTCAAGGCAACGCATGCCATTAGACTCGCAGCATCTGAATTTCCCCAGCGGAGTCCTGGCTGGCAGCGCCGCATAGCATCCATGACCATACAAAGGCATTTTCGAGCTCTGCATCTTCTTCTGCATGTTTCAGCTCAACTAAGCGCTGCTTCGGTAGGTTCCATATTTTTTGGGCTGGTCCTAATTTTTCGCAGTTATACACACACAGCGTGTGCCAGCCTTCGAGTGCCTTCGTTGTCCCGAATTTCGCAGACTTCGCAGCGATTCCTGCAAATATTTTGGCTTCGAGCTGCACAGTTTTCCACTACTTTAACCTATATGCGTGCTGTATCTACACACGCTGCTACTTGTCTGCGGGTGAAAGGTTCTATGTACACCCTCCCACCCACCTATTGTACTGTACTGTACTGTGTGTAGGGTGTATGTGTGTCTGTATTTATGTTAATCGGTAATTGTGCAATTGGCCGTAATGATTGGCTGTAATTATTTTTAACAAGCTTTATTGTTGTTGCGTCAAAAGTTTTAATTGCGACAAGCGACACTCGAGATGCTTTGTGGCCTTTCATGGTTTAGTTGGTTAGTTTTAGATAATTAAATTATTTAACAGCAGCACAGTTGGTTGGAGTATCTTATTTTTGAAGCAGTTTATAGCAGTTTATAGAAAAGCCAAACACTACAAAAACTAGTCACAAAATACTCAAATTCGCACTGTTCTACAATGGATGGGAGTATAGGGCATCCATTTAGAAGATAAAACTTTGACTTCAGTGGAAACAATGCTTGAATACTCTTCACACTTGCCCAACGCTTGAAAACGCTGTAATTCAGTTTTAAAATTTTGGAGAGATTGCTTAGATTGGACGACTACGAATGGTGATGTTGGATATGAAATAATAACAGATTAAAAAAAAATTAGTGCGACCGAGTGGGGTTTGAATATTAGGCAGCTGAGATGCTTCTTGAATGGCCTTAAGCCATAGCTCGGACATGGCCGGGCGTATTATTAGTTGTTGTCAACCTTGTATACTGAAGCCCTTTCGTCCATTCATTTTTTTTATGCTGGTTCAGATCCTACTTTCATGAAACGCTTAATTACTGGCGACGAGACATAGGTGCACGAGTATGACACACTCTCACCCAAAGGTATGCCAAAGTCGATCAAAAATGAAGATGATGCTCATTGATTTCTTAAAAATTTGTGCTCTGGTGTACTTAGAATATGTTGCTAGTGGTCAACCGGTCAAGAAAGAGTATAACCTCGGTATTTTAAAAGGCATTTGCGGGAGGCTATCCGTCGAAAACGCTCGGATTTGTGGGCCATCAATTCGTGGATTCTTCATCGTGATAATACGCATTCACCAGAGCATAACGCATCTTCATATGATTCAATCACGTTCCATGCGTAATGCAGGATTATCAGCATCTTGAGAGAGGGTTCTCCTTCGTATTTACTTGCTACTTTGCGAGCCCAAATCAGCATTTGTTATCAAGCGTATTTCTTTGCCTGACCTCCAGGCAGACGATATTGTTGTAGCTGTTTTTTCACATACTTGGTAGACAGAGTTTTCTACAACGTTCTAGATGGAGTTCTCCATCGTCATAGACCTCCAAGACATGGCGACCCGCGCGTGCAGATATCAAGTATTTTATCTGATTTTTATTCAACACTTAGCCCATGGGTCGTGATTGTCTTTTTATTTCTGCGAATACCTTGCTAACTCACCTTTCTATATGTCAATCGCGGCATCACTTCCTTCTGGAACAACGAGCCCGAAATATTATATGTCTATATACGAAATGTCGTAAGATGTGCGTCAGTAAGAATGATTCAAAAATCAAAAAAGATTCGGTTTGTATCAAAGGTGCGGAACGTTTCCTTTGCTACGTTACCTAGTGGAGAAAGGGCTTTAAAAACTTCCTTCGTATATGACTGCAGCCTTCTACACAGTACGTGTGACAGAATTTTATATCCAATTTAAATGAAAGATACTCCACAGTAATTGGCGCAAAAGCAAGCACCTCCTTTCTAAAAGATAGAACAAAGAATGTTGAGATTCCAATCGTTAGACATCCCTCGGATCATATCTTGCATCAAAATTGGTGCATACTCCAGACCAGCTTTTTGCCACTGGACTCAGCTGTTAGCTCATCGTAGCCTGCCTTCAGCTTTGAGTAAACCTAGTAGACCGCGTTATAATCCAACGACTCTACAATGAAGCCATCATTAGCTGGTAATTCTGGCATCGCTTCTCTATCGGCGTTATTGTGTGCTTCATACCCTCCAAGTAGGTTAGAGAGTGATCTCCAAATTCTCAGTGAATCTTCTGCCAGACGCTTGACTTTTTGATAGCATTCTCGAACAACATCTTCAAGCCTGTATGTCTTACACTTTGAAGATCTCGTTGCACAAGTTATGTTCCAAACACGAACTTCTTCTTGAAAACTGAAAATAGCTGAGCTGAAACAGAAGATATGCAGCTTCAAATCAAGAGACTACAAGTCATCAAAGTCTCTGGCTACAATGAGAAGGTAGAAGTTAGCTTTGTAGAAGCACTTCCAGAGAGGGCTGTTCTTATGCCATGACTTGCATTCATCACTTTCCCAGCCAATGAAAATATGCAATTAATGTATTGGTTCCGAATCCTGTAAGAGTGAAGAGTCTTGTAAAGTCCCATAGACCAATAAGTTTGATTTCAACCCTTTGTAAGATATTTGAGTGAATTTTTCCTTCGAAGAAAGTTGACAATGCCAGATGTACATCATGCCCTGCCGGACCATCAATTTGGCTTCAGGCAAAACCATGCTAATACAGTATAAGTCCATCGAGATGGTCAGCATATACTTAACGGTTTTGAGAATAAGGAGTAAAGCAGTGCTGTCCTTATGGAGATTCAGCAAGCATTTGATTGGCATGAAGGATTACTCTACTAGCTTAAGTATCTACTCCCTTTCGGCTCACAACCTCGTGCTTAAGCCTTACTTACTTCGACGTCATTTTATGGTCGAAGTTTGAAATGTTCTTTGATTTATTCGTTGCATTGTAGCGAAAGTACCTCAGGAAGTGTACTCCTGCTAATTCTTTATGAACTGTACAATGCAGCTTTACCGGCTCCAGTTCCACTCAATACAAAGCTGGCTACATAAGCGGTTGACACCAACTACGTGACCAACTACGACTAAATCCAGTTCTTGGATGGTCTCAGCAGATGGATCGCTGGAATGTGATCATTAATAGCAGGACTTTTGCATAGTGTAGCAGTCACCGTTCAACATAATCGATTTAATATTTGTATTCCAAATTAAATAAATATTAAATCAGACCTTGTTTACTTGAGCGGTTTTGCTTTTGAATAAACAATAAACAAATTTTATGCTCGATTTCGCGTTTAAATAAACTTCGATGATGATGAAAATATAAACAATTAAATGCAATTAATTTATTCGATGCAACGTGGCACCGTAGCTTAGCTGGTTAGAGCGCCTGTCTCGTAAACAGGAGATCGTGAGTTCGAGTCTCGCCGGTGTCTTTGCTTTCTTAGCATTCGATTTATATTACTTTTTTTTATTTCATTTACATCACAACTAATTAAAACAATTTTTTCTTAAGTTAAATAAAAAATAAAAACTTTGCCGGTAGGGTCTTGAACTTGTAACCGCTGCACAATAGGCGGCGGTCTCACCAACAAGATCGCCTATGTACTACGAATGAGTATTCGAACATTTTAAGAAATTTCGAGGCTTCAAAAATGCAAGAGTAAAAAACTTGGCAGTATGACCAACAACAAATACAGAGAAAGAAATGAGTTTAATTAAACCGAAATTATTGTCCACTGTTGCTGTCTATGTATAATATGAAGTGGAGAGAGAGAGAGAGAGAGAGAGAGAGGGATAATGTGATAGAGAGAAACGCAAAACGTAAAGCACAAAGCATATTTCTACTAGCATGAGATGCTATTTGCTCTTTAGTCCCACCCTTTGCTTTCTTTTTTCTCCAACATTTTAAAAGAAGACACAATAAATTTATTAAAATTTTTCATATTTCTGCATTCACTTGAGGTACAGCGATGAAATTTGGTCTACATGATAAACGGTTAGGGAGAAATATTATCCATTGGATAACTGTGAATAATTCGATTTTACTGGACGAAGCAAACGGGGTTCAGCCAGTCTAAAATAATTATAAGTTTCCTATGAAGCATGCGAAGAAGGAAGAGTGAGTCGCTATCTTATTCAAAGGGCAGAACGATTCTTTCTACGAAATCGGGTTGATACACTTGTACTCAGGCTTAAATGTTGGAATGTTCGCAAATTCTTTCGGAATATTTATTTTTGATGCGGACCACATATCTATTTCAAGGAGTAGATTATTTAAATCTCTGCGCATATTTTTGTTGCTGACATAGCTGACCGCATCTGTGATTATTAGCCCAGAGTTGGAAGCCGTATGTCTCTATTGGATCTATTATGCTATGTAAAGAAGAACTTTCTATTGGAGACACCGGGGCGTACGAGCTTTGGTGAGCCAATTCATATTGATGACTTTTAATTGCATTAGAGTTATTTTTAACTTCAATAAGTTCTTTTGGAGGGCAGTTAATGCGGAGGGATACTCATTATCGAGAGGGCTAAACATAACCGCAGATTGTTCAGGTAAGTCTTCATTGAATGTTTGTGTTTGAATTATATTTCGTGAAATATTTCCAGTAATTGCAAGACCTTTTAAGTATGGAATTTTCTTAGATCAGTTGGTCAGTGCGTAGGCCGATCAGGGAAGGCAAAATCAATTAGAATTTTTTTGAAAGGTATTTCAATTTAAGAGCATTAAACAAGCTAAACCTATACTGGACACGCGTATCATCATACGGATAATTTGACAAAAATAGAGCAGCCTCTCTCCTCAATAGTCGGATTAGAATGCCAGTAAAAGAGAAAAAGAATCTGCGACATGTTTTAGCAGAACTGTGAAGCCATAAGCACTATAAGATCTGCAATATGCTTTGGACTCAAGCAGAACGCTCTGACCAACAAGGTTTCGAGGTTTTGAGTATTCTGAGTGGACACCGTAGACTCAGAAAACACCTGAAGATGCTGTGACGACACTCTGGAATATATTTCAGTGCCTAACATAACCAAAATTGAAATTTGGTGTCATATTTTGAAATGGTCCGCCATACCATCACACCTCCAACCGGTGAAAATAATGAGTTTCTTTGCAGAGCTCATGGAAATCGGGGTCACCAAATAGAAACGACGCTCAGTTACGTCTGTTCGAAGCATGTTTTGATTCTTAACTAAAGTTTACTGCTTAAATACCACAAGAATGCCATAAAATTCTAAAATTCCAAAAAAAAGTACTTCGTCTCAATAATAGTTAATGTATTTTTATTAATTATTGTATATGCGCCTTTATATTTTCTTTATAATATTATTATTTTTTTTCATTTTTTTTTTTCATTTTTTATTAAACTTTCATTTCATGTTTTTTTTTTTTTTATAATTCAAATCTTCTTTCCTTTCCAAAAATTGTGCAGTAAGTTTCTCATTTTTGAATCATTTTTTTATTCTTTATATTTACTCGTGTATGTTTTTTCATGATCTTTGCCTTTCCCAATCAATGTAGATGATATTATTTATAGTTCTATGCATTAAACACTAAATCAAACATTTCAAAGAGTTTACATATATTTTCCATTTCTGTTTTTTTGGTTTTCTTAGGTTTTGGGACTATTTTTTACTTTTCTCTTTTACATTCAGTTAAATCATATATTTATTATTTATCTTGCCATAGTTTCTGGGGGCAACTAGTTAAAAAAAAAAAAAAAAAAACTGTTGTAAAATTAATTTTTTAATTAAATTGGAAAAAATAATGCTTGAGCATAAGATCGAACTATATCGTACAGCTACATACTTGTTTATAAATGTTTAATGTTTACTTATGGGCATTTGATTTACTAGCAAATATTTTTCTTTTTTTTTTTGGATTGTGTTTAATAAGAAATTATTATTTTTTTTTTTTTTTTGCATTTGGTACTGTCTGCTGCTTAGTTGCAACAGTGAATCCATTTACATATAGAATGCATACTCGTTTAATAAATATTTCAACTATATTTAATTTAATATTAAAAAAAAAAAAAAAACGTTTATATAGTCACTAGTTAAAAATTTGCATCAAGTTCAAATTCAATATTGAGATAACTAAGTATTTATTAAATATCTTATTTATTTTTTTGGTTTTTATTTTTTGGTTTTTTATTTGGCAATAAATATAATAAATAACGTTTTTAAAAATTCTTAAAATACAATAACTCAGTTAATATTTTTTTGTTTCTTTTGTTTTTTCGATTTTCTGCTTTTATTTGACTCAACTTTTTGTGCTTATAAATATTAAATTTACAATTAAAAACAAACAATCAGAATGCAAGCACTTCAACTCAACTTAAACTATTTGAAATATCTTTGGCATTAAATAATATAATACAATTGCTAGAGAATAGTTACACGAAAAGTACGAGACACACACATTAAAACAACAAAAAAGAATATTTTTTTTTTGTTTTATTTTTTAGTTTTTAAACGCTTTATAATATTTGTGTATTAAGTCTTTAACACACTGTAGCAGACGGACAAGTTTTCGCACTTCAAGTGCTAAATTTCGAAGAGTGTAAAGCAGCTGCTTGTGCTCCCTGCTTATGCTTTTAGCCACACATACGCTACCCAGCATGCTCTCGCACACGTTCTGTGTATGTGTGTATACTGAGAGAGCCAAAGAGAGCGCACGTTACTCAACTTCTTAGAATTATTTCATTGCAGGTTCTTTACACAGTTTATTATTTTTCTATTTTATTTTTTTTTTTTTACACACAATTCATATAAAGCGTATAAAATCAACGGCTTAACCGAAGTCAAAGTTTTTCCTTTTTTTTTTTAATATTTTATTTAATTTTTGCTTTAAATTTTATATATATATTTTTTATTTTTCTTTTTATTTTTAATTTTACTTTATATAAATTTTAATTATATTTAATTTTAGCATTTAAAAAATTGGAAAAAATATTACAAATTTTTAATTTGTTCTCACATATTTTATTGTTTATATTTTTTATTTTTTTTTTTTATGCAAAGTTTATCAAAAGTTCTTTGTTTTTTTTTCTTCTTCTTCTTATATTATTTTTCATTGATTTGTCGTTTTGATTTAAATTTTGTTTTTGTTTCGTTTATTAATTTTAGTTTTAATATGCATTTCATTATATATTATTTATATATATAATTTTTTTTTTTATTAATTTCTAATACATATTTTTTTTTTTTTACTTTTTGCAACTTCTTTTGCTATTTTCTGTTTGCTTTTATATATTTTAATATATAATATATATTTTAATTGTATATTTTTCATATATATATATAAAAAAAATCTTTAGAAAAACATAAAAAATAATTACCATGCTTGTACAAAAAAAATTTAATTAATTAAAAAACAATAAACAAATTATCACAATTTATTAGAAACAAATTTCAAATAACTTTTCAGTTATTTTTTAATGGTCACTTGAATCCTTTAGAAATGTGCAACGGAATAGAATTTCTTTTTATGCTTTACAAACAAATTTAACAAATTTATTTATTTTATTTTTTTATTTTTGGCATGACTTGAATACATATTTAATTTGTTTATTTGTATTTTTATTTTTTATTTTAGAATGTTTATTCAAATTTTTTGAGCGCATTCAAATTTAACATAAATTTTTCTTAGTAATTTTTTTTTATTTTAAACGGTTTATCAAGCAAAAAAAAAAAAAGGATAAAAAAAGAGGCAAGAAAATTGTCAGCAGGAAACTTTCCTCCTTTTTAACTTTTGAATAATAAATGTTTTGGTTTTTTAATTAAATAATTTTTTTAATTTAAAAATAAATTTGAACAACTTTTTATATTATTTTCACCAATTTAAAACACTTGTTGAATTTTTAAAGCTCATAGCACAACTGCTATGAGACACATATGGAAAGTAGGAGTACTCCTTTGTACTATTTACCCAAAAAAAAAACAAAAAAAAATATTTAAAAAAAAATACAACACTTTGTTGGTATATATTGCACATACTTATAGCTTGATATATCTGCATGAATATATATTTTTTTTTCACTCCAACAATTCTAGAAAATTTCAAATTCAAAAATTTTCTTACACTTCAGTTCAAATCCTTCAAGGCATACATTGTATCTTAGTAGTTTTGGCATACATCTTCGGCGCAGTTTCGTAATATTTTGAGAGAGCCTGCAAATTCGCCTTGGATATGTTCTTCAGATATGTACGTTAAAACGGAGATATTTCATCTGAAGAACACATTTAACCGCATTCGAAGGCAATAATTCTAATTTGAGATGACGGCTAGTTTTTAATGCTTTAACTCAAAGAATTCTATAGCCATCTCTTCGTGTTTCACATGCACAGCTTTTGAACAATTTTTGCCAGCAATTTGGCAGTCTTGTGGGTGGAGATAGTATAAAAGAAGTCTGAAGATGCCAAGTCACCGAAATATGCGGTTGACATTGGTCGTATTCCTTCATCAACAATGCTCGCCTTTCGTTCGGAATCACTTCCTTAAACTTTTTTAGAATCGTAACTGAAAAAGTGTATGCTTAACATTTGGAGCTCCTGAACAGAAATTCCCAGAGGTGCAATTTATTCGATCACCGCGCTGAGTCCAGTGGATGGGATTAATCAACAAGTCAATCGGTAAATGATCTTTCCCAATATTGTGCTTGGAGCAAAATTCGGGTGAATAATTTTATTTCAGCTCCATAGATGTTTTGAAGGACTTCAGGCTGCAAGTTTATACTTTATTTAAATTGAATCTAGCAGTTGTACTTCTCACTTAGTCCACCATAAACCGCACATAATAATATTTGTTAATCCTTTTTTTCCCCTCCGGAATTGAGGTTATGAAATTTTTAACAGATTATTTCCAGCTAGCTCAGCATACTCTCAACTTGCAATTCAAGTCTTTCAAGTAACTCACTTCAAATTGTGTATCTCTTCTTTTAGTTTTGGCAACCATCTCCCGCTTCGGCATTTCTGTAATTATTTCGTATAAAAAAGATGTGTTAACATCACAGAATATTATTTACAATCAATCGGTGATCTTCACAAACAGTTTGCTAGATTTTTTTCCAGCAGCCTTTATCAACATTGCACACCTTTACTTCGGAATCACTTCTTTTCTATTTTCTCCAAAAAATGGAGTTTTTTAAAGTTTTAACAAATGCTTTCAATTGTGTTCAAAAATTTCCTCATCTTCCAATTCAAATCCATTCAGGATTTCGAAATAACAGCATTTCTGTAATTATTTAGTTGAAGCATTTCCACTCCTCTGACCATCAGGCAGATTCAATCTTCCTTCTTTATGTTCAGCAGACAATTTAAATATATTTATTTGTTACTTCATAATTTCTTCTCCACTTTTGTTGCTTGAAAATATTTGAGTAGATTTTCTTCCTACCGCAAGTGGGTAGCTGATGGCGCTTGTCATGACTTCTTATTGACAAACATATTTCACTCAAAAAAAAAAAAAAAAAAATAAGGTGCTTTCACTGTTTTTTTTTTTTTTTATTACACCACGATCAATAAGTGTTGCCAACTCTAAAAATAATGCCATTTTTTAGGCTTTTTTTAAATTAATTTTAAATTTTAAAAGCACATAATTTGGCGATTATTTGTAATTTTTTTTGTTACCTAAGTACTTAAATAAAATAAAATAAAAATTAAATAAAAAATTATATAAATTAATGTGTTTTTTTTTTTTTGTACTAACGTATTCAAATCATAAGCTTAAGAAACCGTTTAAAATAAATTAATTTAGCAAATATTTATGTAAACTTAAATAATAAATGGTGTGCTTTAGCTAGTGTGCTAACCTCTTAATGTGGCAATGTATTTAATTTTTTTGCAGTAGTAGCTTTGAAGGACCTTTGCTGTTTATTTTTTGTTTAATATGCACTTTAAAGTCCATAGTTGGCTTCTTATGTTCTGTTTTCTCGAACTGAAATGAAAAATAGCAAATAATAAGACAACAAATATCCTACACAAGCTACTAATTTGCTTAAAATTAAGACATTAACACTTTAAGCCACTAACATACCAACTTGTGAGCACAAGAGCTGGGAAAACATCGATTTTAAGACCGATGTTCTTCCAAGCTCTAGTGAGCACCTGCAAACACGTTTTTAACTATTTTCGCACGTTTTTCATTTTTGATTTTCGACTTTTTTGTTTCGCTTGCAATTGAATACCAAACAAATTTCATATTTTAACAAATTTTACAACACTAAATTGATGCGTTTTTTAGCTCCTTTCTCTTGCACTCCCTAACTTTTTTTTCTTTTTCCTTTTTTTCATACAATGCACATAAATGCCTTTTTCTTCCTACCCATACGCAACTCCAATGCTTAAATTGCAAGCGTTTCGCTTTTTTGCTTGCCGTTCGTGTTTCTTTTTTTTTCTTATTATTATTATTTTTTTTTTTTTGGTGGGGTTCACATTTTTTTTTTTTTTGTTATATTACTTTGCTCTAATTATGCACCTTGAACGACTGTCCTTCGTTCTAACTCATTTTCTTTGTTTTTTTTTTTTTTTAAGTTTTTAATGTATTTCCATACAAACAACGCTAAGAATTATCGGAGTACATACTTTTTTGTTTTTGTTTTGTGTCTATATATGTAGATAGATATATATATATAAATTTTTTCACAAAAAAAAAATTGTTTTTTTTTTTACTTTACTTTACTAATTTCAATGTTTTCACAACTATTTATCAACACTGAATCTTTAAGTTTTATCTTTTTTGTTTCTTACTATTTGTATAAATTTTCAAAGTTTCTAGGCCTAAAAGTATGCAATGTCAAAAGTGTTTTTCTTATTTTTTTTATATCTTTTGCGCTTTCGCTATATATTTTTAAATATTTTTTTTCTCATTTTTTTTCTTCTTTTTGTTTTGTTTTTTAAATACTTAGTAGTACCGATAAAAGTCGTAGTTCTTCAACATTTTCATCTCGCACAATAGTGAACACACATTCAGTCTCTATACAAATAATATTTTTTTGATTGGAGAACAAAGTGAAGTAGAAAAAAAAAATTTATATTTGTTAAGAGTAAAAAATGTTGGTTAGTTGTTTTTTTTTTTTTTTTTTTTTTATGTGTAAAAAGGAAAGCAAAAAATATGCATTTTTGTTTTTCTCTTTTTCAGTGTTGAGCAATACATTGTTTTGCATCTCTTTCTGCTTCACATGTTCTACACGCACAACTATAAAAGGGAGTACTCTGGAGAGCACAGTTCTATAAACATCTATACATACATTTATATATAAATAAATAAATATAGTATTATATTGCTTAGGGTACAGTTTCTTTTTTTTTTTTTTTGGATTGGTGTCTTGTTTTTAAGTTGTAAAAATTTCTACTTTAAATTTTTTTTTTTTTTTTTTTTTCAATTAGCTTGTGTTTTTTTTTTTTCTTCTACTCTTTTTTTCTTTCTTCGCTATTGCCACACTTAGGGAGATATGTTTCTAGATTTTGAATGCTAGTAGTACACAAGCGACTACTGGGCTGACTCCATGAGATTAAAGTATGTGCGTTCGTTTGCCTTGAATGCGTTTTACAACACTGGCGCATAAAATAGTAGCTAATCTAGTATTATGTAGGTTTTTTTTCTTTATATTTTTCTTTTTTTTTTTAATTTAAAGTGGGCTCTCGCTTTCGTAGGGGCTGTGGGATTTGGTACGCAAATGGTTCATTCGTTCGTTAGTTCGGTGGTGATGTGCTGTGCTGTTTAACACCCAAAAATGTTTCTTACAGTGTTGTGAAAAGTGTTTCGGTTATTCTTTCTTTTTTTCTATTTTTTATTTTAGCTTGAAGCGCTTATACAAAGCTGAGCTCATGTTCGCTGTACGCGTCTATGAACTCAAAATGCGCGTAAACTCATTCACCATTTATAACATAGACCGGTCGAAATGGTGCCTCAGCATTAAGGCTCTTTGGCGAGATGAGCTTTGGCTTCCGCTTTATTGTTTGTGTACCGTTGCCGCCGCCACCACCACCGCCGCCGCCGCCGCCGCCACCTCCGCCCAACTCTATATCCTCAACAGCAGGTGCAGCGGCAGCGGCAGCGGCTGCCTCCACATCCGCATTGTGCTCAGCGTCAAGCGGATTCTCTTCACCGTTATTTCCATTAGTTCCACTACCACCATTGCCATTGCCACTGCCACTGCCAGTGCCTGTCTCAGTGTCGCCGCTGCCATCCGCCTCCTCGACCGTCTCAAGTTCACCGCCCGCCAGCGTTGTGGAGCAATAGCAGTACGAAAGATTTGTCTTGAGCTCATCGACGAATTGTTGTTGCTGCGCAATACTCTGTATGCGCGAGCGGGCGAATTCTCACATGTACGTCGGCTTGAGTTTGTATGCGCGCTTCCAGATCTCGCACAGGCAGACGGTCGAGTGAAAGCGATAGAAGATCGCTAGCGGCATCGAGACATGCGTTATAATGGTCCACGCCCACAGTCCATAGAAATTCAATTGTATGGGATGCGATTCGGCGCGCGACTTCTCCAGTGTACTGATGGCCCACATGGCCAGGTTTACAACCAGCATAAATGTGACAATCTCACGGCCGGGCTTCTTGCGTATATGCTCCGGACTAACGGCCTGCCGTCGACTGGCGTCCAGTATGAACATGGTCTGGCAGGCTGTCTGCACTATGGATGCAAGTGCATTGATGGGCACCAGCATATCGTCGCGATGCAAGGTGAAGTGGCCGGCAATGACCGTAAATATGTTGTAGAGGAATGAGCCGGTCTGTGCGCCCACCAGCAGTATGTCGTCCAGTGAGAAGCTGCGATAGGCATCGTACTGCAGATGTCGTATCTGGAACATCCCCAACATTGTGGCTAATGTTGCCGTGCCATAGATCAGCAGCTCACAAATGGTTACCTCCGTAACGGCAAGTGCCACAAATTCCGGTCGTGAGATGAGCACAAAGAAGAGTATCAACGAAATGATGGTCAGCACTAGTATGAGTATGCCCACGAAGAGACCTTTGTGCGCGCGTGCGCAGTCCACGGAATAATGATGCGGCGAACGTTTCATCGGTGAACTAATCATGTCCGGTCGTTGTGGTGTCGGTGTCTGTGGCCGTGAAATACTGCGCCACATGACGTACAAAATGGCTGCACAGATCAGCGAATACTCAATGGTGCAGGGAAAGAGAAATGGTGATGCATCCTGCACCAGTGTGCCGATGATATTTGTACGGCGACATTCGAAGATCTGGTAGGGACCCTTGAGGCCGCGTGTGACACGTAAATGCGCTGCTGCAGCAGCGTCAGCGGTTGCAAGCACCGCGCTGGCAGCGTGTCCACGCGAGTGGCCAGGTATGCGATGTGAAATGCGCAACGTGCGATTCTCCGGATTGTAGAAGGTCAGTATCTCGTGCTTGGTCTCCTGTATGAGCACATTCAGCCAGACAGCCAGATTGGTGCCAATCATGTGCATCAGGCCGAAGCGTGCAATGATCTTGTAGCGATAGACTTTGATTTGCTGCGTGTGTGACGGAAAGTTGGGTGTGACTCAGTGCAAAAAACAAAAATATCTCTTCTTCGATTTCTTACCTCATTATTCAAAAATATAAAATACATCTGTATGAAGATGAAAGCCATGCGCGTTGCCGGTGTCAGAGCCAGAAGTACGTTGTGACACTTTGTATCCGGATTCAGTTCGAAGTATTGTCCGAACTCAAGACCCGAATAGATCATGCTGCCAATGCCGAAAGCTGAAATGTGAAAGTGAAAAAATATGAAATCAAATGCGAAAATAAGCTTTTATAAGATTGGAAAAAAAAAATAAAGTGTTGTATCTTACGTTTTTCCGCAGCGCCGTAGTTGCACGACTATGGAACTAAAAATGTTGGAAATATCTTACCATGCAAAATATTCTTCGAGCTACAATTTAGAATTGATAAAGTTTCGTGGCTGTTTTTTTATGATGCATGTGCAGTGTAGAAATGCAGAGAGCGAGAGAGATGGATAAACAATTTTAATCAGTGTCATTTTACATTTTTCTCCTCACATGCAAATAGCCTCGCTATAAAATGTATATATTTGTTGCTTTCCTGTAAGTCCATGCCAATGATTTGGTGGTTTCACATAAAAAAAATCGCTTGACCCGCTTTGAGAGCACATTGAAGTAATAGCCGACCAGTGCTTTGTATAAGAATTCCACAGATGTTCTTTCCAGAGCTGGAAGGCCTCTGAGTGACACTTAGACTGACTTAGTCTTTACATTATGGAAGGCTCGCTTAATATCTTAAAGCGTTTATTGCTTGTAAAGCAGAGATTTTCAGTTTGGAGTTTTAGAGAATTTTAGGAGCCTTAGAGACTTTTCCAAAGTCACCATACAAGCTATGCACTGCTGAAAAGTTGTCGAGAATTGCTGTTCCATGTTTGAACCAACTTTGTTTGCTAATTTTGCTTTTAGATGCCATATAGAATACACCAATTCGAATTGACTAACAAACATTCTAAAATGTTAAATTTTCATCGCATGTAGATGTGCATGCCGACTCAATTGAATATGTTGAAGTGGTTCAAAATCGAATGAAATTAAATAAAAGCTTCTGAAAGAAGTATAGTTTAATTTTTTTTTAAGTATTCTTACCGACTGCACCCATTCGCAAATAAAAGCTGCCGTAATGATGTTGACGTCCGAGTGGTGCTAGCAGCGAGGGACGTCGTACCGCTATGGGCGGCATTTTACGATGTATGGAGTTGCTATCCGTATCCGATTCATCCATGCTGTCCGAAGCGCTGGCCGAGCGTACTTTTGCAGATTTTGTAGGCGAAGCTATTAAAGGAAAAAAAACAAGCAAAAAGTTTTAAAGAAGGTTCAATGATAAAGGTTCAAATTAATTAAGTTGATTCAGCAAGCTGTCCTCACTCCTACTTCATTGCTCAAAATTTTATGAGTGTTGGTTTCTATCAAATATTACTCAATCGATCAAGCACCGATCTGAAGTCATTGGACAACGGAATCTATTGATGTACTAATCATTGAATCGATTCCAACAACGAAGAGCGACTCATTATGCCGCAGCCCACCGTTTTCCCTCTTTTTTCTTGCTGTTTGCTCTATATGTCATACGCATTAAGAATTTTTAGAGAGAGATAGAGAGAGATTTATAGGGAGAGAGAAAAACGAGATAGCAAAATTTTGTCAGCTGCCTTTTTTATGTTAAATTTTTGCTCCCTCTTGCTACCTTCAGCACTCTCTCTTTTTCTTCTTTCTTCTCTCCACCAAAATAGGTTTCACCGAAACGAAAATAAAGCTGTTCCATACCAATAAGTGAAATATAATGAAAATTGCTAATGAGGTTCCGTGGCTCTATCCTATAATTATTTCAGCTAGAATCTTCGTGTGAAGTTTATTGAATTTAAAAAAATGTTGTAGTTATTCGACTACTTTATAACCTCCACACCAGATGTGTTGATATGATTCCAATTTGGTTTTCTATCAAATATTGCTAAATTTAAACTTGTAACAGTACGACATATGCCATTCTTTTTAGTCTTTTTAGTCGGTGAAAATTTCTCTCAAAGTTTTGTACTACTCTAAGAGAGTGGTTGGCACGTTCATTAAATACTAGATATCTGAATATGATATAGAAGAGACTGAATATTCAAATTTGAAGGCTCTATCTCCGATAGTTTCCATGTTCATAATGTTCACACGGATAACCAGACAGACGGACCTGTCTATGTCGAACCGACTTTTGTTGCTGCTCACTGATCGCTAACTTCTGCCTGTTTGTATTTACAGCAGCTGTTTAAGTCAGTCGACCTCAATAGCGCTTGGCGATTTGTGTAATGAGTGAAAATATTGATCAACGTATTTGTGTTGCGAACGAATCTTTGTTGCAAAAAGCTTCTAGTGAAGCTGCTCTGTCAAAAACGCGCCCTAACGAGTGGTACAGAGCGTTGACGGATGTTTGGAAGGTCGTCGCAGACATACCTCGTTCGACGATAACATCGATAAAGTGAGCTTGAGAGAGATCGGTATTGTATTGGGGAGGTCACACGAGAGCGATGCAACGCGTTGCAGCACGACTGGTTCCGGTAGAGCTCAATTTGCCTCAAAAAAGGTATGGAGAGCAGGTCACTGAATCGAGCAAAAACGGATTCTAACTTCATGGAACGCATAATATGACGCATGTATGAAGCCAAATGGAAGCCGAAAGGCCAAAATCGATCAATAGAGAAGGTAATGTTCAATGTTTTCTTCAATATTCGTGGTGAGTTATATTTCTCATGCTAAAACGGTCAACAAAGAAACTATTTCGGTGTTAGTAGGCTTTGCTAGAGGCTATTCATTGTAAACGTCCAGATTTGTGGGCCAACAATTCATGGATTCTTCAAAATAATAGTGCACCATCTCATAGAGCAATCATTGTAAACAAATTTTTGGCCAAACACTCAACAAATATAATCGAGAGAGAGAAGGCAGTCGGACTACGAATGGGATCAATATATCAATTAATCGTCTCCGAGCTTTCGAAGTCTGCGGATATACTTCTCCATGAAACCCGCTTTAGTCAGTCATTCGAGCTGTATAGTTCCTTCACAATGAAATCACTGTTCCTGATTTTTCCTACGCAGGCTCATGAGTGTCATATTTTATTGTATATATTTTTGAACATACCCATTGGCACTGGAATCTTTGGACGTCCCCAGATCAGCGTTGCGTACATAAAGAAGAGGAATATCATGCTGCCAATGTACAGGTAAAGATAATAAACCTGAAACGAAATCGCGAGAATTAATTTAATTAAAAAGCGCAAATAGTTTTGAACGGACAAACCTCATAGAACGACGGCGGTATGTAGGTCGAAATAACCTCAGCCATGGGAAAAGCAATGCCCATAACGACCAACAGTTTGCCATATAAAGCCGAGAAGAGCGTAGCCAAAGCATCACCGCTGCAGATGCGAAATGAATAATAATAAAAAATGCTATTAAAATAAATACAGTTAAATGTTAATACTTACGCCTTAACGCGCGGCATTGGCGGATAGACAAACGACGGACGGTGCGTACGCTTGATGGCTGGCAGCACAGGATAGCTGGTCAATTGCGACGAGTGATACATGAGCGCCAGATGGCCAGTCTGACGTTCGCTGCCATTATCCAAGTTGGACAGATTCGGCTGCGATGAGCTGCCCGGCGATGAAGGCGGCTCGGAGCCATCACCGCCATCGCCACCATCATCACCGCCGATTATTATGGTCGCGCTGTCGCTCTTGTGCGGCAAATTGGACTCGTCGATCTTGACATGATGATGCTGTTGCAAGCGTGCTGCAATGGCACGTCCCGGTGACACAGATGCCGCAACGCTCTCCACAGGTGCGCCAATATGTGTGGCGGTAACGGTAACCGCTGCCACAGCGGCAGGAGCTGGCGCAATCAATGCATGCGCAGCGACACGTTGTGCATAACGTGGCGAGTCACCGCTGCCGGCAGCATCACCGCTCTCGTCACCATTGCCGCCACCCGGAGTGGGTGTATGTGGCTGATATGCCACCGGTACGGTGGGCGTCGGCACGCGTACGCTGTGCGTATGATGATTCTGGTGGTGTGGATGCTGAAACTGATGTGGCAAGTGATAATGATGGTGACTGCTCAAATGTGGACGTACTGTGGCAGCTGTGGTCACTGCTGGCGGCGGCTGTTGCTCATCTTGGTAGCTCAGCGTAGTCGTTGTCACCGGCACAGCAGCGCCGATGCCGCTGCTTGTGGTGCTGCTGCTGGTCACTGGTTCATCGACGGCTATGGTTGGCGCTGGCAAGCTGTCAGCGTCGCTGCTGCAAAGGGAAGAAGACGTTGAAGTGTTTGTGGATGATGAAGGCGGCGACGTTTTAGACATTTAGATAGAATATAAAAAAATATTGCATCGATGACTCGAAGGCTGTTAAGGCTAATAGATGTGGCTGCGTTGAGCGTTTGTCTGCATTTGAGCGAGCTGCTACTTCACTCGCATGACACGGAGACGACGCTGCCACAAATTGATGCTGGTTAGCGTGCGAGTTTGCAGACAGCAGCAAAGCACAGCACAGCGGCGAATGTATTCAAGTGTGGTACGATAGGGCATAATGATTCTTTCTGCATGCTTAATTGAATAATACATTGTGCAAAACGCAGCCAGAGCCTCAGTTCCAACCAGCGATCATCCAACGAAATGATCAAAAGCCAACACAATGCCCCGCGTTGTTGCTACGCGCTGCCATGGCACCTATGGAACGTAACGATGGCCGGCTTTGCGCATTTGGGTGGCAGACATTTCCGTTAAAATAATCAAAAAAAAAAAAAAATGGATAAAAAATGTCAAGCAACATTTCAACAGCGACGGACAGTCATTCACACGCATACTGCAGATACAAAAGTATCTGCAACGTCACTCAATACAAACTAAACAGCGTGTTTAAGCGTTCATAGCGATCTTGAGTTCAAGTACTTCACAGTGACGACACTTGAACCGTGCATCATCGACATCGACATCAAGTATAGCAAATCGGAAGCTTGAACGATCAGCTGATTGCTTTATGAATGTATCTAGATACACTCAGTTGGCGTTGTCCCCCACTGCTGTTGCTGTTGCTGCTGACAACGAACGACCGGTAGTGCTTTACTAAATTGCATTTAATCATAAAAGTTGTGCAAAAAAAAAAACGGAGAAAAAAATCGTAACCATCCACGAGTTTCGCAGTTTACATTTAAAACAGACAAATAGACACACAGACCGTCCGTCAACAGAGAGACGGACGCAGCAACGACCTGCTTTAAAAGATACAAAAAAAAAAAGAAACATTTTTTATGAATCTATTTAGGCGTCAAGCGGGGCAGCTCAATTGAATATAATCACCGTCTACTGGGCAAACATTTGCTGTGATTTGTTTTTGTTTCGAGTTGAATGTGTGCAGAGAGTGTTTCAAAAGTTTTCGAGCGAAGAATGCGAAATATTCAAGAAATAAAAACTCTTTAGTCAGCTGCTTGCAACTACGACATTCGCTTAGCTGTCCAATAAGAGTCCAATAAGCGTAGCAAGCAAACTCTTCGTTGTTTGTGATGCAGCTTCTAAGGTAATGCATGCAGCACTGTTCGTCGATATTAGGCTTATTGTGGGCGTGTCGGCCAAATCATTTACTGAACTGCTGCAAGATTCTATATTTGGTAGCTTAATCTTCTATAGTCTCCGAAATTTTGTTTTTCGCACATACGAATGATGCACAGACGGACGGACATACCGACTCGACTTTTGATGATGAATAATGATGATGCATTTCACTGCATTTGTTTATTTTTTATTTATATTTTATTTAAATTTTGCTGCTCACTTGTGGAATTCTAGACTGGATAAACAAAGAGGCCTTGGGCTGTTTAAAACGATGCATTAAGAGTGACCAACAGATGCAGCTAGAACTCCTGCTAATCAAAACCAAGCCTAGACTTCTGGCGTACAATTCAGACAGCATGATTTGGCATTTGATGAATGATTTTTAAGGCCATGATTCCCATCTACTACTTCCCTTCACTTTGGAAGTCATGACAATACCAAAGTCTGGCAAATCTGAAGAATAATACACGTTCTATCGTTCAATATGCCTGGTGACAAGTGCTTCAAAGTATTCAAAATAATACTACTTGGTAGTATTCTTCAACTTGTCTTTCCTGGTAGAACTTCGAATTAGACCAGAATACCAATTTGACTTTAGATTCAAGCAACGATACCCAAGAACACCGACAAAGCTTGCACTCTTGTCTTCTGAGATGTGAAACAAATGTTTAGTAGAAAGGACTTTTATTTAAGATAAATAAATATCGTTCTGCGTGAATCTTCTTGTTTCTGAAATCCAATACACCAGAGAAAAACGTCTTCTATCAACGAACTCTGCAGTCGGGAGCAACGCCAGCTGTTAGAGAGCGATATCGAGAGAAACGGAGAGAGGAGAAGCGTCTTTTCAGACTGCTTTTCAGGAGCAAGAGAGGCGTGAGTTTAAAAATGGGATGTTTTGCGACAGAAATGAAGCTCCAAAATTCTATCAAAAGATCAAGCGTCTGACCACAGGTTTTAAACCCGGGGTAACTAAAATACCGTTAATAGAGAAATGTACCGGAGCCACCAGTTAATGATGACACTATTGTGGAGCAACCGGAAGTGGCAGCGCTAGAAATGCACCTTTACTCTGGAAGCTAATCCTATCATCCTATCAACTCTGCTGAGTTCAAGAAGAATGACTACTATGTTCTGGAGCTCACACGGAATCACAATGTTTCGGAGAGAACAGATGGCAGCAAGGAATCGCCAGAATACGAAACGAACTTTCAATTTACACCAACGCATCGAAGGCGACCAGTGTCACAGGAGCGAATGTATTCTCACAACTTGCCGCCTCTCCTACCGCTTACCGGATCTAGAGTAGGCAGATAATCATCCAAGAAACTACAAATGAACATGCTAATCTGCGTCCATTTTCACGCTGCAATTTGAGCACGCTACATCAGCACTTTAACTCATCTTGGTTACGGCGACTCTCGCGGATATTTCCAGACCTTTGCAGGAGATGCACTAAAAATTAACTTTTATTGCCAAAGAGTTAGCGAATAAACAGTGAACAGCTGTCATGGCCAGATATCATAAGTCAAAGGTACTCTGGTCGGCTTATTAACCAAAGTCAACATCTGAAGTATTAGACTTTAAGAAGCTCGGGATCACCGGCTGTTGACGGAAGTCTTAATAGTCAGTCGGTGTTGAAGAGTATATGGAAAGTCTCCAACATTTGCTATGTGACTGTCCTGCACTTCTCAGCATTAGCAATCGATTGTTCGGGAAAACGTTCTTTGAAGTCTTGGATAGTCTACCAAATCTCGTCTCATTAACTTGAGGTCATATAAGCTGATAGTCACCAAATAAAATAAAATACTTCCAAAACAAAAGATATTACAATGGGCCGACTTGCATGAAGGTGAACTCGACATTCGTTGAGCGGCCTGATTGACCCAACCTAATTTCGAAGCTTATCATTATTAATAATTAGTAGACGAATCAGCACGCCTAATATGCGAACCACCAACTAATATAAGAGCGAAGCTTGCTAAGCCCCGCATGCTCCCACTTCGCAGCTACACAATTCGCTGTATACGCGTATGTAATGCACTGAAAGACACAGGGGTAATGAAACAAAAAATGTTTAACCATACCTCAAGCCTTTCGATCAAATAGTTCTAAAGTTCTAATTTTTCAATTTCAAGCAAGACTGAATTTCTATGTTCCATAGAAAACACCCTGTATACACTATGCCACACAAAGCAAACAAAGATTAAGATTTCTATAATAAATAAGCTACTAAAAAGCATATTAGTTGACTTAAGACCGCCTGGCTGCAGAATGCATAGATCAATTAAGAAATATCTGAAGTAGCACAGCACAGCATACGACTTTAAAAATTTCGCCAAGAAATTCTTTAAGAATTTCTATTTTTTTTTTTTTTTTTTCTTGAGGCGTCGAGTGGTGTACAAACAGCTGCTGCTGTTGCTTATGTCAGAGATATGGATGCGACTTTAGCTCCTGCTGTTGGCTTTGAGCTTTGAGCACGTCAAAAAATTTTCAAGTGCTTCGCATTCATGCATGTCCGTCCGTCCGTCCGTCCGTCTGTCTGTCTGTCTTTCTATCTAACTGACGACATAGAAAAGTTAACTTTAAGAGCACACTCCAGCGGCAACTAAGACCGCGCACTGCATGACTGACAATATACACTTGAGCCAAATAGAAGCAAGGCACACACTGAGATACTCGTACATTGCCAACCAACCAAGCACTCATAGGCACAGCACAAAAGTATCTGTGGCTGTGGCTGTGGCGGTGGCGGTGGCGGTGGCGGTGGCGGTGGCTGTGCATGTGAATAAAGTAGAAATATGCCAGATTATGCACATGCTAAGCGGAAGAGCCCAAGCATAAGTGCTCATAAAAAATGCATTTATAGAAAAACTGATTTGCAGCAAAAGCTGGAATAAAATATATAAAAGAGAAAAAAATATAGAAAAAACGGAAAAGAGGAAATGGGAGCAAGCGCAGCAGGAGAAAAATGGCAACAAGTGTCACAAGTTGAGCTTACAAATAACCTTGACATCGGTGTTAGCTCAATATGTAGCAGCAGGCAGCTGGCAGCAAGCAGCAAGCAGCATGTATGACAGAAATCCTGGAATTACATTAAACGGCTCAAATGCGATTACTGTTTGCCGTCGTCTACTATTGAGATGCATGAATATAGATAGATGGAAATGTATCTAAAGCATCTATGGCGCTGTGGCATGCGTTCAAGTGACAGCTATTCATTCATAGACGTTCTGTCAGTTGCCTGTTGTCTGTGATGTGATATAATGTCCTTTGCTATATCTATACAATAATTTATCCGTGCAAATGTGCAGTCTGTCTGTCTGTCTGGCTGTCCGTTCGTCTGATTGTCTGTCATGTGCATGTCTAAGCGCCATTTTGTGTGCCATTTCCATCAAAAGCGTGTTGCATAGTGTTTATTTTTATTTTTATTTTTGTTTTTAATGCTGCTTAAGGTTGTTAACCTGCGCGTCTATGGACTGTAGTCTGCTTGAAAGGATATATTCAACAGTTTCAACTCACACACACACACACACACATATATACACAGACTAACCAACACTTACAGTTGACTGCACGCGAGAAAGAGATGCAGTTAGTCAGTATAAGCGGCGTGCGAGCGAGCAGCATTGAATTATGCACTTTTTAAAGAATTTTCTTTCATTTTTTTTCTTCCTTGCAAGTGAAAAAGAAAAGCAAAACAGAAAAAAATGCAATGAAAAAATGTCAACAAGCTGAGCAAAGTTTTGATACCCTTTATTAATAATAATATGTATTGAAAAACTTTTTATAGTTGTTTTAGGCTTTGGTTAGACCGAGCTAAGCTATTAGCCGTCATTTAAAAGAAGGAAGCATGCTTCAAGACTTTGATATACGCTACCAGGGCTATGCAGATACTTTTGACTGCTCACCATAATAAAACTTTGCATTGAGAAAAAAGGAAAACGTCGCTCAGCGATCTATGCTGCATCTGTTCATTGTTTTTTTAACTTTATAAGGCATATACATGGCTAAAGAAAAAGGGAGAAAGAAAACAGGCGGTGAAGATTTTATTCCTGCTTATTTTGCACTACTTGCTGCGATTTTTTTCCTATTTTCGTTTCACCATGAAATTGCCTTGCAACAATATGCAAGTTTATACGCAGAAAGATAGAAGGCGAAGGAAATTTTATTCCTGCTTGATTTGCGCTGCTTTGTCACTCTGCCTTTTTCTCTACACAAATCAATAGCCTCGCTAGAATATGTAAATATTTGTACTTTCCTCGAACTTATTTCTTGTGTTACAAACTTCTTCTTGAAATACATATAACTGCCATTAAAGTTGAATATGAAGAGTATATTTAAAAAAAAAAACTAAATGCAAACATTTTCCATTGCAGTTTATACTTTTTGTTGGGCCAAGTAAAAAAAAAAAAATAGAATAAAACCATGAAGGACTGAATTGAACTTACAAACACAATAACAACAAGAAAAGCAAAATAAAAAAAATAAAAGTTTTCCTATAAACAAGCTAAAATACAAAACAATACAACAACAACAACAATCCTTGCTGCATTAACAAAAACAACAAAGTGGCAGAAAAAGGAGCACATCATACAAACAAAAAAAAATAAAGAAGAATAAGCAGAAAAAAAGCAGGAATTGTTTCATTAGAGCGCAAAGTTTTTCGAGCCTAACTAAAGGCGACTTTTTTTGTTGTTGTTGTTCTTTGCTGAGCAAGTTGACAAAAAGCGCGAAGCGAGATTAGCGATGCGCATCGATGGAAGGAAAGCGCGGAATTAAGGCATTAAGCGATGAAGTAGCATTTGCTTCAGCATTCTATAAAAACTTCTTTTAATTAATTAATTAAAAAAAAAAAAAAACAGGAAGCCCATCTACACACAAAATAAAGCATTAAGGCTAATCATGTGATTCTCCTGTTTTGTCCTTAACAACATTCTCCAATGTAATCGCTGGAAATTGCGTTTTTTGAAATTTGTCAGCAGCAGACACAGCTGTCTTAAACAGCGAACTTCTTGATATGAGAATCATTGCTTTTTATTTTAAATATTTTCATTTATTTATTAATTACTAAGAAGCCGTAAGCCAAGACTTTGAATTAACAGGGGAAATGATTATAGCGCAAAGAAATTAATAAAACATAGACCAAACCGATGATAACTGTGCTGAATTGTAGGCAAACGGTGCTCTGTTCACGGCTGAAATCGAATATTTAAATATTGATGTGTTTCTCGATACTTTGAAAAATTCCATAATTGTGTAACTTTTGATGGAGTGGCGCGATCCTGACACGGACTTAATTGCTCATATATGAAGTTTCCTCCACCTTCCAATAGATATTGTGTAGCATCAAATATTTAAATCACCAAATTAAAAGAAACTCGAAAGACTTTTAAAAATTGAGCAATCTTCAATAGCTCATGAAGAAATAGGTGAAGATTTCCGAGGGTCTACTTGCTACTTTCACTTGGTTTGAAAAGAAATGAAGTAATTTTTTGTTTATTAATTATTTGGTGTAGAATAGTTTCAGGATGCGGCTACATAAAGTCATACAAAGCTAGGACTTATGCTGAAAAAATTGTTACAGCGTCATTAAAGGTACTGCACAAGGTTTCCTTGAACTTTTGACCGGCGATGTTCACACTGACTTCAAATTAATTGATAGAGATTCAATTTATTGTCAGTTGATTAAAATTTTATTGGCTCACTTTTGATCGCACAAATGTCAGAATTAATTCAAACTTTGAAAAACTATACTCGCTAAAAACTTTGGAACTGTCTGCAAAATTTTCAGCAACAATAACGGCTACCGAAGATCCATACTGCATCTGTTCATCGTGCTTTCTATACTTTGAAGCTAACTGCTTAAAGGAAATGCTTTGATAAGAAAAAAAAGAGAGTAAGAAAAAAATTGGAGACATTTTTTTCCTGCTTGCTTAACACTGCTTGCTGCTTTGTCTTTTCCCGGTTTCTATTCACTATTAAATAGCCTCGCTACACTAAGATATTTTGTAGAGACAAAAAAACAACCAATGGAAAGAGATTCTGTCGATCTGATATACATACTACTGGATATTTGGTAGCACGAGACATAAGCTGTTTCCTCAGTAACAGATTCTTCTACGACTTTGATACCAAAATATTGTTTACAGTAGTTCTTCAATGGCTGTGCTCTGTTAGGAAAAATATTTTGAGTGATATCAAACAAGAATTTCAAAGTGTTTTTCAGAACTTCTCATGCAAAGTGGTTAGATTCCTCTAAAATTTTTGCACACCTATTAATTCCACACTCTATCAGTCAATGATTCAGCCTCACTTTGAAGCATGAATTTTCAGACATTAATTATTTCGAAGTATAAATGGAACACAACAACAAATGATAGTCAAAAATTATATGTGTCGAGTTGCCCATAAAGCGGTATTGCTCCTAGTTCCCGCTATAAACATACAATAGTGTAGAAGGGTTTAGTAAGTCTATGTCAATGTATTTAGTGGGTTGTTTCGTAGGCTGACATATACATAGGTGGCGCTATATCCATATGATTTTTAGTTAGCCCTAAACTTCAAAAGTCATGTGTATAAATTTGACTGCTTTCGTACTATTAGTTTGTGAGATATATTTCTTCGTGTGAAGCAATTTTTGTTAGTTTGAAAAAAAAAAGGATAAAAAGACGATTACCTCTTCATCGGCGCGAGCATTCTTTTGAGGTCTCTGAACAGGAATACGTTGCTGGGGAGCCAGATATTGAGTATTCGGTGTAGGCGGAAGAAATTCAAAACCCAATTCATACAATTTTGCTTTATTAAAATACGAAATTCCTTTTTATCCATTTTTTCAAACTTTTCAGCCGAACTGTTATATAAGAATAAAATATTATGTATATATTCCTGATCAGCATCAAAAGTAGAGTCGATGTAAACAATTCTGTCTATCCATCCACATCAGTATGCGTCCTGCGTTTTTATGAACAACGAAACCATGGAGGCTTAAGAGCTGATCCATTTAATTTTAGAGTCAACAATCCTCTCTTTAGATAATTTAAACCTCTATAAAATATCGCCTACATATCTACAAATCTATCATTCGAAGTTGAGAACATTTGACGTTCTTCTTTGCTAATGTTTAGACAATTCAATAATTAGTCTAATTTACTAATTGGCGCCCAACGTGGGACAAAATATTTTATAAATAATTTACTAATTGGGATGCAAAAGCGATACATAAACAGCAAACATGTAAAATTTAATCGTACCGCTTCCCTAATGACTCCAGTAGCAGTAGGACAAGTTTTAGGGCTGCACACGGTACGATCTATCCATACATCATTATTTATTCGAAGCTTTTTGTGCGCCAAATTTAAAAACATTTTCTTTACTTTTCATAATTGCGCCAATAAAAACCAATTGACTTTTTGAGCATAATGCACTTCCTTAAATCCCAACTTACACAAGCGGATTATTACAATCAACTCCATCAGCTGTAGGAAGGATTAAAGAGGGTATCTTGCTCAAAGCAATGACAAAAGTTTAAGCGCATAAAATGCAGAATATTATTATTTGGCTAAGCAGTAAAATTCATTAAACTCAAATAAAAGAAGAAAATATCTCCACGATGTACGCTTAATACTTTCTTTAGAATTCAATAACAGTTAAGCCCCGAAGAACTTCAACGAAGAGGCTTTAAAGTTTAATGAGCCACATAAAAAAATAGAAATCTTCGTCGAACAAACGCAAAACGCCATAAAGTAGGCAACGAGCATAAACTCGTTGCCCGTTTAGCTTGCTTCGGCACATCACTAGCTGATGCCCGGGCATGCTGCCAGGCTACAGCTTTGGTAGTTGGAGCTGAAGATGCGGGCGGAGAATAAAAACCAACAGAAGTACACACAGCAAAAACTTTCAATTGACCTATTTTATTTTGAAATCACAGCAGCAAACAATGTTTGTGGTCGACGTCGTCGTAGTCAGCGTTGTTGATGTTGACGTTGAGGGCGACGACATGGGCGTGGCAAATGAAAATCAACAGCGTTGCAGTGCACCGATTGTGTATATAATGTAAGCAAACCTGCCAGCCAGCCAGCCAGCCAGCCAGCCAGCCAGCCTGCCAACTACATACAAATTAAGTGCTTCGAATGCAATTCTGAAGCTGTATCCAGGATAGCGTAGAGCAATACAGGTGACAGTACGGCGTTACGTTGACATTATACAAGTGTATGCGAATGACAGCCAAGCAGTCAGGCAGGCAGGCAGGCAGGCGCCACACGATAGACAGTGCAACAGACGTTCCACAGCTGCCGGGCAGGCCATTAAACTACGGGTATACAGTTATATCGTATAGCATATAGCATATATAGCCGCTGATATTGTTCATAAAAGCCTGCGCCGACGTAGCGCCAACGTCTGCAATACTCGTCTCGCAGTTGACGCTTGTGTTTATGTCTCAATGGCAAACGCGACCAACCATATCATCCGCACACGAGTACCGTGCCGTGCCGTGCCGTACATTCACACGGTCGCATACAGCGTACGCCATCTTTTTTTTACATGACAGCCGGCATTAATTAGTTGCAAAGTGTTTGATGAAAAGCAAAAGAAATACTAAAAAAAAAAGCAATTCGTTGCTATTGTGGCATAAAGCGGTGCAGTGGAGACGCTGTGGCTGCCGCACATAAAACGGGCATAGTTGACGTTTATATCAAAACAACGACCGACACGTCTGGCAGGCATGGTGGCACAGGAGTGCGCACTATTTCAAGGCGTCGCACATTGATTCGATTTTTTAAATCATTTCCTTTTTTTGCATTTTTTTTCGTTAGCAACTAATTCAGCTGCAAATTGGCTGAGTGATGTGTTTCCCTTCTATTAAGGCAATTAAAATTACATCAAATATTTTCTTCATTTATTCTCATCAAGTACTTAGCTGCAGGTGTATATCCAATTAGATGGACTGGCTTCCATTAAACGCCAGACAAGCTTTCCTAATTAGCTTTAATAGTGTCTAAATACTTTAAGAATTTTGCAATGGCGCAGCTTGATGGTCCATTAAGATTGAGCATCTAAAAAGCTGTGCTCCAAGCGGACCAAAGCAATTGAGATGAAATGTCACGGGACACATGGAAATGGCGTAGCTATTTCTTAGGCATTTGTCTGCGAGAAGTTTCTCTGAATAGAGTGAATGTAGAAAAACTTATCATACGGAATGGGACGATCTACATATATGACGCACTGTTACAATGGTATCTTCAAATTGGATTTGTCCTGACTTGCCTCAGAAATTGGTTTGACATATTTTGTAGTGAAACTTTTTTATCTCTGTTCAGTTAAGTCATGTGAATGAAATCGTGGGCCGAGACGAAAACGGGGACGGCTTTTTGTTGGGGAGAATCAAAGAGTGAGAGCGCTACCGGTCTAGCACGGTCTAGTCAATGTCTAATCACGGCTGATGCAGAATCGAGCCACAGCTGCTCAGTGACTGCAAATATTTCGCTCCACAGTTTAGCAGGGCAGGGAGTGGTAATATTTATAATAGCACTTATTGAGCATATATATAAAAATATAATATGGATGCCTTCCCGAATTTAGATGTCTACAGAAGGGATTTTTTTTTCTGTAAAATGCAACAGAAACTCCAAATATTCATCTATCATGTTTGAGAAACCATTTACCAGTAAGTAAAGTTCGACCCATATCCGTCGAAATATTTGCGGATTGCAGCCATAAAGGATTATTAAAAGAAACTTCATCGTTTTTGTGCGGTTCACCGTTGGAGTTTTCAAAACATTTTTAACTGGACGAGTTTTCGGAGTATTCTGTCTTCTCAACACGAAGCACCCCTTCTATTTTCTGCCATGCATCGAAGCCATGTCAAATATTTTGACTATTTTTCACCACCAACCAAGCACTGTGCCGCATGCCTCATACATGAGATATGAGATTATTTAACGACTTGAACGACTTATGAGGGTGTTGCACTGGAAACGTGATGTTTAATTAATGCGAAGTGTTGCTGGCGCGCTTAGAGGCGCAGCACTACGAGCCGAAACAGCAACAATGTTGGCGCCGCAGGCACCACACGAGCCTTACATGATCTCTGCAAAAGGATAGGCAAATGCCTCGCTCGTACGTACGTACGGCATAGTTATACACACTCATGCACTACGCTCGCACCCCCTCCGGCTAGATAATCTGTTTTAAGGATGCTGCAGAGCTTTTAAAGCGACAGCGTTTATGCAATTCATGCCGGAGCCGGAGTGAAGCGAGTGGAGCGGAGTAGCAGCAGCTGAGTGCAGGAAATGTGTACAAGCGGAATGTTGTTGTAGTGGAGAACTGGAGATGGTAGCTGCTGCTGTTTTAGAACAGGACAAAAAAAAATCAATATTTATTACATTTCGAAACTTACCTCACGGCAGGCTGCGCTGCTTGCGGCGGAGGCGGCGGTGGTGGCTCGCTGCTTGTTGCTGACGCCGCCTGCGCCATGGGTGGACTGCTTACCAGTGGCGGACTATAGACACGCGGAGGACTTGTAACGCGTGGCGGACTGTGCATCGGCGGCGGTGAACTCTTCACTTGCTCTGACGGTGGACTGCGCATCAACGGCGGCGATGCCATAGCTGGCGCGCTCTCAGCCAGCGGTGGACTGCGCATACGTTCGCTGGCCAGCACTGAGGCGGCACTGTGCCGTGAACGTATCGAGAGCGCAGGACTTTTGATAGATTTGATCGATGCCTGCGGCGAGAGTATGCCGCTACCATTTGCTGTGGCTGTGGGCGAGCCAGTGGTAGCTGCTGCCGCAACGGCTGTTGCGGAGGCAACGCTGCCCGCGCGTGAGCCAAGACTGCCACGTACACTGCCACTGCGACTGCCACTGCGTACGCTGCCGCTGCGACTGACACTGCGACTGGGTCCGCGGCTATCAGCGGCAGTGGCTACCATGGCTTTTGACTTTGGTGAACTGGAACTGGTGCTGGATATACTAGCGGCGTATGGCGGCGGCGGTGCAACTGCTAGTTCGCATGTGATGCTGTCAGGTTGTGCTTGTTCGGAGCTGGATAGTGCATCGGCTTCGATTTTGGCGGCCGTAGCAGCAGGCTTCTGCAGCACATCGTCATCATCGACGTCGTCCAGCTCGTCGTCATCCTCTTCGCGTTCATCGTCTGCTTCTTCATCGGCACCAAGCGCATCCATGTCATCATCATCTTCTAGACCGGCTGGTGGTGGTATATTTGCTAGCATTATGACACCATTGTCATCTTCCAGCTCAGCGAAATGTCCTGGTGGTGGCGCAATAATCGAAGACGCCGAATAGCCATTGCTTGGTGGCGTAGTAATTGTTGTGGATTCATCTTCATTATCCAGCGAACGATTGTACTCCTGCTGCAGCAGTTTGCGCTCGTCGAGCGGTGGTGGCGGTGAGGCTGCTGCTGCCGCAGCCAATGCACTGGCCAGCTCACGATTCAGCTCAGCACCGGCAGCCGCACCAATACCGCCACTGGAGATGGTGCAAGCCGAGATTGGCGGTGAGCCGGCTGATGGTCGATGTGGCGGCAAGGGTGGCGGCGAATTCGGTTGTGACTGATCACTCTCGGATGGCGGTGTCAGCGGCGGTATCTGTGAAATGTGTGTTGCCGGTGGTGAGACTATTTTCGAGATACCCAGTTGTGGGCATGGTGGTGGTGTGACCGGTGGCGAGGGTGATGTAGATGGCGATTTAGTCAATGGTGGCGTTAGCGGTGGTGCAGTGGCGCTCGAAGAGCTGGGCAACATACCGTTACCGTGTATATACGAGAGATTCGATGGTAATGGTGGCAGCGGTGGTGGTGGTGTCGACTTGTCATCTTCGTCCTCATCCCCATCACCGTCATCATCATCAACATCGTCAACGTCTTCATCATCTTCACCTACATCTGTTTCATCGGGCGCCGCTGCACTTGTTGTTGCTGTCGGCATGGCTTCCGCACGGTCATCCACATCACTCATTGCATCCAAGCTCGGCGATAGCGGTGGAGGCGGTATCAACTCCAGCACCGATGTTGTGGGCGATACTAAGGGGGAGCTTATGTCCTGACTTGCCTGTTGCTGCTGCAATAAATCATGCGGCGGCGGTGTTGGCGGCAAATCATCCGTTTCCGTAAGCGTGGGCAATGGCATTGCCATGGTTGTCGCCAGCGGTGGAGGCGGTGGTGGTGCTGCGCACATCATTAGCACTTCCTCCGAGATTGTCAGTGTTGTGGTTGCTGCTGACGTCGATGCTGCTGTTGTCACTGCTGGCGGAAGCGGTGGCGGCGGTATGTTGCTGTTGTCCACCTCCTCAATGTCGGAATCTATGCCCTGTGCAAAGTCCATATAGAAATTGTCGCGCGAATCGCTGGAGCCGCGACGCAGTTTTAATGACAGATCCGGTGAGCTATCCATGTTGCAAGTGATGTGCTGTGTTGTGGCTGTTGGAGTTTGCTACTGCCACGCCTCTCCAAAGCGCGCTGAAAGCCTCTCTTCGCTTTGGTAGTGCTCTTGCCCTGTTTGTGCGCCTAAAATGCTGCTTTAAATTTTCGTGTGTCCTTTTTTTCACTTTTTTGTTTAGATTTTTGCTGTATCTGGCGATGAACTTTAACACTTCCGAGACTTCTTGCTCCACTGATACACTACACTTTTTTACTCATCTCACTTATGCGTTCATTTTTTTTTGTTTTTTGCTCCTATTTTGTTTAATTTTTATTTGTCCTTTAACACTTTATTTAATTGGTTTTTCTTCACGCTCCTCAGACTTGGCGCGTGTTTTCTACTTCACGGACACTTTCTCTGCTATGCGCTGATGATTCGGTTTAGTTTTCACAAGGATTCGTTTCATTTCCAGGATTCGCTTCGTCGTTCATAAGAAGCTCGTTATTGTTTTTCTCTTTGATTGAGTTTATGCTTGTTTTTGTTGCTTTTGTTGTTTTGCGCTGCTCGTATCCTACTACTACGCATCACGTATGTACTTCGCTGTGTCGTCGTCGTTGACGTCGTAGTCAGGCACGACAACAGCAACTGGATGCTGGGACATCATCAGTGCTACTAGTGCCAGCATTTTCTGTATCCCTAAAATATATTAAACGACACTGAGAGGATGCTTGAAATACGCACACAAACGTACGCACGAGCCCCGCTCGGTTGTTAGTACGAATGACTAACGAACGAACCAGCTAACGAGCAAATCGAATGAAACGAAGCGAACACACACAAACACACACACACACACACTCGCAGGCACAGACAAACTGGCAAACACAAACAACGTAGTAAGCTGACGACCCCATTCCGGCTATATATACATATGTACCCGTACCCGTATAGAAGTTTTTTTTTTTTGTTCAAACCCAATTTCTTTCAGCTTTAAATACGATGCTGCCGACGCCCCAAAATAGCCGGGCAGTGACGGATAAAAAAGTCAAATAATCAAACACCAAACATAATATTCCGGCATGCACAACGCCAACGACAACTCCAACTCCATTTGGCTACTAATTCCGACGCACTTTCTGGGCGTGAACCAAAGGGGCAAAGGGCCGCGTCGCCTGCAACCAACAAACAAACAAACAAACAGAAAGAAGGAATGTAGCGAAAATTTCGTTGCATACTTTTACGCACTTGAAGCTTGTTTTTTTTTTCTTTCGTCCTCTGCTTCTGTTTTGTCTCTTAAACTTCTCCGTTTTTGCTACGCAATTCGTTTTGTGCAACGAGAAATGCGCAAAGCAGTTTACGTGAATTGTGAATGCGGCCGGGGGTAAAAAAACCACCCCTTACATCGTCGTCGTCGTCCTTATGCAGCACAAATTTAAAACGCACTTCACTGCCAACCTGGTTTTTGTCTTCTGTGCCTCTCACCCCCTGACGCTGGCACAGCACGACACTGCACAGAACAATAGAGGCCTATTCTAATTGGAGAAAATTGTGCGTAATATTTCGTTAAGCCGTAAGCAGCATGTAGCATCCATCCGGAATGTGTACAAAATGTTCTTTATAGAATTAGATGCGACGACGATGAGGACGACGTAGTTGGCTGGTTTAGGTGGGGCAGCGGCTTTTCAATTCAGTCGATTTAACTGACTTACTGACCAAGAGTAAAAGTTTTAACGTTTCAATGGCTCAAGTGGCTACGGCTGCGGCCGACGATTGCCACACTGTTTGCTTTGGATGGGATTGGATTGGTGAGTTGGGTTGGGTTGGGTTGGGTTGGCGCATGGAGTACGTTGTGGCGCAGTGAAAACGCGAGTGTTGAATTGCATTAAGCGCACACATAAACAAACAAACATACACACACACACACACACAGAGAGGCAGATATACACAACCACACACACAGATTCAGCACTCAGCATTATCAATTCGTGTGCATTCTTGCAGCATAAGTTGCGGCTGGCATCAATGCCACCGGAAATTAAATTCAATAAAAAAAAAAAATAAAAAAAACGCACATACACACGCACACTTTAGAGGATGTCATAACCAAGTGATGCAAACCTAACTGCAACTCATAAAACTTTTGATTACATTTTTATGTCGAAAATAAGTCATTATGAAGGTGGCCTCATTTCATTTTGTACTTACAGCAGTCACACTCGACTTTGGAGTAGTTGGAGCTATATGTTACAGGAAAATATAGAAATTAAAGCATTTACAATAATTGTAATTTGGAGAAACTTAATAAATTTGAAAAAATAAAGAATATAAATTGCGTAAAAATATTTTTAATAGCAGATTTTCTAATGCAAAGCTTTTTTATAAAGAAAAACAACGAGAAATCAAGCAGAACTACTACGTAATTAAAAAAAGGAAGAGAAAAGGCACACACACACACATGCACAATTTCTGCTTGACAAGTTCATCATGGAAACGAAAATCTTCGCACACTCAGTATGATATTTTAAAGTGTTACGCTTGAAAGATAACAGTGCGCAATCAGCACCTTCCACACCTAGAAAATCAGCAGTACCTGTTGGAATTTATCCAGTTTCTATTTTACGTTTCTGTTGGAAAATATTTTGGCCATATTTAAAGAAACAGGTGAACTCAAATCTTACAGATTAATGAGTTCTCCTCATTTTAATGAAACCCTACTAAACTAATAAAGATCTTCTTTTCATTTTTGAGTCCGTAGAAACAGAGAAGAACATAAATTCAAGCCAAATTTGACCCATAAATAAAGGGTAATGGTGGAGGAATTATTTTGCAATATTTTATATATTAAAAAACTGGCCACCATAGTCGCTAAATCTTAGCCAAATAATGTACACCATTTGATCCACTTTGGTGGCTCCAAGTTATTTTTTATTTTAACAAAATTTTGATTCCATTAAATATTTACTACGGTGAGATTGGCTTACATAAAGGTGAAAGATCTGCAACCCATAGCAGAAAATTGTACAAAGTGCTTGAAGCGCTCTATGCGTAGACCTCAGTAATAGCCACTCTGAAGCTGTGAAACTAAAAATGAAGTTTCTATTTCTATGTTCCTTTTAAATTAAACCAAAATATGTAACACCACATAACTTTGCAGTTGTCAAGAAGTTCGTATATTCTTCAACATCTTCCAAAAAAAATTAGACGAACAGGAAAATAATCTAAACATTCATAAACTTCGCCTCTATAATAGAAGAAGTTCTATATAGAATAAGTTCCTGTATTAATTAATAAATTTCATTTCTAAATTTGAAAATTTTATTTGACGGTCTTCGACTTGAGTAGCATAGAATTGAAAAAAAGTGTGGATCAAAGAAGCGCATTTGTCTTCTTTAAAAACTCTTAACTCATGCTGGTACAGAACTACCCAAAAATGGATTTAAAAGGAATCAAAGAATACTTTTTGTTGTCTATACTGAAAAAATATTACATTCAGTAAGCCAAAGAAAGTTTTCGTATCTTTCAAACAACTGATTTGAAAATAGAGCTTCAACTCACGAAATCTCCAAAAACCTGATATAAATGATCCACGAGCAAAAGATTTGGATAACAAAATTCGTCGTCGATTGCAATACTTCGCGAAGAAATGACAGTTCTCCAGCACCGACGCCTATATTTTCTTCAATCGAGAAATCTGTTTAGTAAGTAGACTAATTTTTGGAATAATAGGTTTGTGAAAAGCAAATTTTTTTGGAACTGGTGTGATGTAAAGCCTTAAGAAACAAATGATTGAATTGAATTGATTGGCTTCGTATGGTCTTGAAGACAGAGACCAAAGTTACTATTATTAGTGATTATTTCTTCAAAAAATGTAGATCCAGACACTATGTATAACAACTTGGAAGGCACAATTCTTCAGCACTATGTTCGTGTCTCAGAATGGAAAAGATAGAAATTCGACTGTATCAAAAATAACCAAGCCTGAGATCGTGTCAATACATGAAATATGCTTCAGAATAAATAAAAAAAAATAAAATAATGTTCCATAATTTTTAAAAGAAAAAACCACATAAACAAACGAGATGCTTTGCATAGATTTAGATAAAATTTTAATTTAATAAGAGTAATTAGTCTCCTATAAACCATTCTTGTAGAAGTTTCATGACACTTCAACTGTTTGCTTCGGATGGCAATCAAACTACCATTCATCCGAAGCAAACCACATTTTTTGGCGTCTGGAAATAATTACTATAAGTCTTGCATTTAAGAGGAAAGAATATGATAGAAGAAAAGATTCTGTAAATTCTGTTTACTGTGCTCAGATCAAGCACCTTGTTTAACGACATGGAAGAAAACTGAAGATCCATGGATGAAGAACGTAGTGGATCTCGAATAGAAGCAATTAACAGAGAAATGATTGTAAAAATTATTGAAATCGTTTTGAAGGTTCACAGATTGACAGTGCTAGAGATAGCTGCCATGGTAAAAATTTCAACAGATGGTGTGCACCATGTTTTGCACGAAATATTTTCAAATATAGTTTGGATAAATTGTAGAACAATTCCAAGAAATTTCCGCCGTTGACAAAACATGGATACATCACTACACATCACCATAATGCATTGGCTTACGCTTTAATGAAATTAAGGACAAAATAACCAAATTTTTAAATAAACTCGTTAAATTTCGGCAAAGTTCCAGTCGAATGCAAATAGAACGAAGTCTCTATCTATTACCATTTCCGAGATGCTTTCGTTGAGATGTGAGGTATAGACGGACATGCCTATATCGACTGCTCTCTCGGCTCTGAACATAATGAGGGTAATTTTGGGGGGGTCTCCGACCAGTATTTCTACCTGTTACATGCATTTGCTCAAGACCAATAGGCTCTTGTACCTGCGGTATAGGGCCTAATAATGCATATTTTAGGGTACTTCACATTAGTTTTTATTTATTTTATTAAGTGTGTCAAAAATATTCTAAACTTCCAAGCATTTCTTTAAAAAAAAAAAACAATTTAAATAGTAATTTGCTCTTATTTAGCCCATTTAAAGTTGAAGCACCCTATAAATGAAAGTTCCGCTTTCTCATTCTGTGTTTTTCCCCCATTTTTGGTGCAGCATCAAAGAACAACAACAAACAACACTAACCACTTCACACTTTGATAACTGTAACACACAGCAACACTCAACACACACAAACAGTGACGCCTCTTCACACACACACACACACATACACACGCGCTGCACACGCAGAAATCAAATGAGAGGAAATAAATAAATGCGTGTATAGAATTTTTTGCATGTGTAATCACAAGCAAATCAAGCGGATTTAATTTACAAAAACAAATATCTACAAATAACAACAACAACAACAACAACAAGGAGAAGAAGAAAAAAATATTCGCACAATTATTTAATTTAGAGCAAACAAAAAAAAAAAAAAAAACAAACGCAAAAAATAAACCGTTTTGCGTGGGTGAGAGAGCGAGCTATTGGAGCAAATTGCATATCACTTTCTATGCACATATACACATGTATTGTGTGTGAAACCCGTTATTATTAATGTTTTCCTGTGCAACACCAACAACAACAATGAAATGAAGCTGTACAACTACGCAGAAATGGCGATGAGGAGAGAAAAAGAGTGAGAGACACAGACACATATACACACGCGTGCAAAGGAATGAGATGCCAGAAATGCAAAAAAAAACAAAAAAATAAAACAGGACGAATTTCGTTGCAGGCTATTTTCTTTTATTTTTTTTGCGCACTTTTACACACCAATTTTTAGCTTTTTAAATTTTTTTTTTTTTTAATATTGTTTTTAAGTTTTTTTTTCTTTAATAGTTGATCCTTTTCTTCCGGCTTAAATTGTTTGCAATTTTATTCGCGTTTGCAAAAAAAAAATCCGTTTCCGCGTACGTCGTTCCTGCTGCGACGACACTCGATTCAGAAATGCGGAAAATAAGCGAGTGGAGAACCGTTTCAAACGGTTTTCTTAAACGGTTACGCATTGCGAATTAGAAGTAAACTTTCTGACGAGGGTAGTTCAAAGATTTGAAATAAAAGATAGAATTCTTATAGATTATAAAATATTTTTTAGCAATAAAATATTTTTTTCTGTTAATTTGTCGAAAGAAGAAAATCGTTGCAAAACAACTTTCTTCAAATCAGGAGTTCCAGGATGAAGCGTAAATAAAAAAACCAAAAATTGTTTAACTATTTGATTTGTTGTTTTATAAAAAAATAGGCACATCAAATCTTTAACAGACAGTAACGACTTTAGTTGGGTTTACTGGACTGTCTATTGCTGTTAAAACAGAATTGCTTTCAAGAGGCATAGAAAGTCCAGCAAGCCGAAGCAAAGTCGAAACTTTATGTTTCCCATCGGGCTCAAACTCGAGCAAAACTGGGTCATTAAAATGTATTTAGTTGCCTATTTTTTACTAATTCTTACAGCCTGTATATAAATAAGCACTACTTTCAATTATTAACAAACAACCCTCGTAAAACGACATGCCACGAGCGCAGTATACGAAGCAGCAGCTCCGTTAGCTTTACTTCGGCACCTGGAAACGGAAGTAACAAAAGATGATGAAGAAGAAGCAGAGGAAGCAGCAGAACTGCAAAGGAATTTCAGCTTTTGTTGTTGTTGTTTTTTTTTTAGTCGTTTTTTTTTTTTTTTTTTTGATGCATTACTCTCTTTTATATATCTCTCCTTTGTTATGTTTTCTTTTGCGTTTATTTTGTTTTGTTTCCTTAATTTACCGTTGTTCATTTAAGCGTTTCCTTTTAAAATTTTGCCAAAAGTCAAGCAAAGATAAAACGTTTCATTGTCATTTGTTTGTTTGTTTGTTTGTTTGTTTGTTTCGTCTTAGCCTTTTGACTGTCCTTTCTTTCTCTCTTTCTGTTTTGCTCTTATCTTGCAAGTGTGACCATTTTCTCGCGCTGTTTGTTTATTTAGTATAATTGCATAAAAAAGGCCTCGAGGCTTCCCACTATAGTGGAGTTACTCCAATAAGCAGGTAATATGCATTATGCCCATATAAGGACATAATTTGTTTGCAACTCAAGGCCCGGCTGTAGGCCCAGATAAATCTATTTATAGGCAAAAGAGTGCTTGACCTAAATAATTCATTCAATTACTCAACACCAACGCACAGCCGAGCTGACGGCTGGGCCGAGAGAGATATCTGGAGCTGATGTCTGGACTAAAAATAGGCGTAGGAGGCGGCGAATTATGAGATATGGGTGCATCCTACTCGCAGTGCAATTGCAGGTAAATTCGACCTTCACATTCTATTATTATTCAATCACACCAGCTGCCTCAGTAACACTCCCACACACCTTTGAGCTTTGAATTTGCATCATCTGCCACAGGTGATTATTTTTCATCATTTTGAGTGGCCAGAATGCCTGGCAATGTCAGCTTAATTAATGTCGCGAATAGGGAATCTTCCATAAGACTTCAACTTGTGGGTAGTAGTTTGGTATTCTTACCTAAACTCCTCATCGAAAAAGGTTTATCAGTTAACTTAATATAAAGGTTGAAGTATTTGTCTTGGATTCAGTTTTGAGTCTAATGAAGTGATAGTATATTTGCGGATGATGTAGACGATGTCTTAAATTTTATGGATTCACCATGTCGAATATTTGGAACATATATAGCATCAATACTGGTTCCCACTTTAGTTCTTCATATGGCGGTACTCCTATTCAATTTAACTTCCAGAAATTCAAGCAATAGTCGAGTTTCTAAAGAAACCACAGCCACTCAAAATTATTCTCAGTTTGTCATAATCTATTTTCAGTATAGCTGAATCCTCAGTGTTGTAGACAATCTAAATTTAATGAATAAATTCTAGGATGTTCTTCATTTTACTTTATAGTTCAGATTTGCATCATGCACTCGATGACTCTGTCAGTTGAGTCAGAGTATTGATAACCATCTGTGACTAGTGATAAATTCCATTAATCATTCATCATTTGTTCAGAGAAAACCTGGGAAGTTATTCATGTGGAGTGCCTTAAGTCGTCGCCTTTCTATGTATATGTATATACGTAGTATATATGGCCCAACGAAGCGTGTAACTCGTGATAGTGCCACACATTAAAGCTGCTTCGAATGACTCTTATAATACGATTTCGTCGAATGATCCTTCTTGGGGCTTGTGGATGGTAGTTTCAGCTGCAGGTATAACAGGGAAATGATTGTGTTTAGCTTCACTTGTCTTGCTATTGTTCAAGGGAATACTGGACGATTCAAGGACATTGCATGGCAATGCTGTTATATTTTTGAAAATGTGCACTTACTTCCCTTTGCAAGCCAGCCCTAAAAGTATGCACTGCTTTAGACAAAGCAGCACTAAAAATATGCTTAGATATATGTTGCCTTATACAGAGTAGCCCCTAAAAGTATGCAGCTTGCAATGTCGTCGCCATTTTCGTTACATATTTCTTTTTTTCACTAAGCATACTTGCACTACCGGGCCTAAAAAGTTTCACTTCAAAAATTGTCCACCAACACAATGCTTCGGCTGGACTATTAACCAAGTCAATAGAAATCTCTCATAGTTGATACCTAAGCAAAATAATCCAGAAAGCAACACTTCGTCATATCATCCAATAGGTAAATTTTTCTAAAGTCTTTGAAAAATACTTTTGAAAAGAAAATACTTCTGGACGACCTCGCCGTTATACCAAAGCAACAGTTTGAATTTAGGAGAAAACATGATGCAACCGGGCATTGGAACATCATATTTCATGTTTTAAAAAAGTGTGTGCCTGAGTCATGCAGCTGATATGAAACTTCTCATAACTCCATCAAAACTAAATAAACTATAAAAAAAAAAAAAATATCAATCTTCGCATTGTTATCCATGGAAGTTCTTGAAAATAGCAAAATATTAGGGGCTCTTGGATATCCACGACGTGTTTGCTAATACTCTGACAGTTAAAAGATTCGACCCTTTCTTGTTTTCATAATTCATCAATAACTCCTAACCTCACTTTTTGATTCAAAGATAGTCTTTTAAATTCTTGTTGTAATGAAACGACTGAAACCTCTTGTTTTCGACCGTTTTACCATTGGAGTTCATTATTTGATGTCACAATATATAGCCCTTCAATACTGGTGACCCGCGATAGCACTACTCATTCGCTGCAGAGGAAGCGAATAAGTCTATTTCATGAAAGGTTTCTTCCTGAGACTTATGAATGGTCATTGCACATCCTAATACCATTTGAAAATGTTTCCATTTGGCAACCATATTTTTATTCTTGTTCATGGAAATAGTACTCGTTCTTCATCTTTCAATTGGCATAGCCGCTCCAACGATAGTGCAACAAAATCCATTACTGAAATTACACGAGCACATGATGATGATTGATTTCGTGACAATTTTTTATTAGACTAAGCCCGCTAAAGAAGTTTCATTTCAAAAATAATAATAAATGGCGATATTTCTTGATATTCAGCAAGCGTCCAACGGATTTTGGTAGCCCGACATTCTTTATAAAATTCAAAAGCTAAACCCCATATTTTTTATTACTAAGGTCTCATCTGAGAAAAAATACTTCTACGCACATACTGAATCGTCTTTCCTACATTAAATTTATGCTGATATTCACAAGGAAGTATGCTGGGCTCGTGCAGCACCACACTTTATTTGCAGCTGCCTGATATGATCTTGTAGAGGCAACGATGCACGGCGGAATTGCTTTTAGAAGACAGTTGTGTCCAAAAGTACGGCTTTATAAAATTTTACATACCTTAAAGTATCGCCATAAAGTATTTAGGGAACATTTCGATCGTAGACTTACGTGGAAAATACACCATAAGGCGGGGAAGGCACCGTTTTTTATGTTGAAGAGCGCGACAGTGACCCAAGGTGGTTCATGACTCTAGAAAGGATCGGCAAACTTATTACTCAATGTCAGCTAATAGCTCAGTCTGATCAAATCTGATTGACTGATCTCACAGTCACCGTATTTAATATTTGTGCATGAAATTAATTAATTCTATATCAGCCCTTTTATATTTTAACAGATTATATTTCTTTTGTTCCGGATAACTTTGCCTTAACGTCGTCGCTGAGTAACATGAATAGTAAACAAAGTTTCAACTCGAGCTCTTTTTAAATAAACTTTTTTAAATAAACTGAGACAAATTCATGGGAGAGAAAAAAAACAAAACTTATTAGTAATATTTTAGATAAATAAATGCAATTAATTTATTTGTTGCAACGTGGCACCGTAGCTCAGCTGGTTAGAGCGCCTGTCTCGTAAACAGGAGATCGTGAGTTCGAGTCTCGCCGGTGTCTTTGCTTTCTTAGTGAAGCTCTTAATATATATTTTTTTAATTATTTTATTTTATTGTGAAATTAATTAAAAAATAGAAAACAAGTAGGGATTTGAACTTGGGAAGGCTACACGAGCAGCGAAGCTCTTATCGATTGATATAATGTGTGAGCGCAAATTTTGGGGCTGATATATTAAAGTAGGCATTTATAAGATATTTGAAAAATTTTACATATTTTCTCGGTTAAAGTTTTATGGTTTGCAGAAACTTTTTACAATGTCTGTGGGAGAATCTTCTTCCTTGTTTCAGCTGGCGCAACTGGCAAAAGTTACATAATTTCATTGATTTCATTGATCAAAGTCAAATAGCGCTGGCCAAAACATCATCTGGGATATTTGTCAAACGGTTAGAAGAAGGACGAATAGCACATTCTGCACTTGAACTCGAACTGACAAAAGACTACTGAATTGAGAAATTATAATTTGGACTGAGTATACGATCTGGGCCAGCAACGATTCAGCTGACAGCCAATTTCCGCCAAACAGTGTCAGTCATTCCAAGATCAAAAGCAGCTGATAAACTCTGGTGAAGTCATCGAATTTTGTGGAGATACTTGAAACATTTTAATTAAGCAATGAATATGAGTTTTGCGCTAATTTTTTAATAGATTTTTATTTATTAAAAAATTTTTATTTTTTTATTAACAGTTTTTTTTTTTAAATTATTTTTTGTTCTTGTTTTTATTTAATGCTTTTTTTTTATTTCTTCTTATATTATATAATGGATAATTTTTTTTTTTAATTTTCATTTTGAAATAAAATTTTAAATTTATTTTACTACACAGATCCTGACAATTCCAAGTACTTAAAAGCTATGCATTATAGCACTAGAGTAGATGCACCATATGAATTCTGGCAAACAGTTAAACGAAAATTTAGAAAAGAAGTAGAAAAGTACAAACAAAAAGTGCAAAAAATGAGAGCAAATTATTACTAGACACGAAAACTGTGAAGATCCTTAGCTAGTCTATCGCATAAACTGTTTGCGTATCACAAAAATGTGTTTGTAAATGAATTTTAATTCGGAGTTTACAAAAAATAAAATCTTACTCACTTGCTAAATACATGTGAATCAAGTAGATTGGTTCCACATTTTTTTAAGAAACAATAATCTGTACCTATTGGAACAAAGTTAATGCGTCTGTATATATCAGGCATGATCTTGGACTTCTGTCCGTTCGGTAGGCTGACTGAAAATTTGAACAGTTGGCCTTACTCTGTACGTTTATACGGTTGCGTCCTAGCATCTGTTATATTTTCCTTTGGAGGACAGAAAATGCACAGCTTTTACATATGCTGGTACGTGAAAAGATGGTTTCGGGAAACGAACAATGGAATCCATCGGTATTTAACCGTCACTGAGAGCTCTTCCTGCCATTTTAAACTATGACTTTTCTGAATATGTTAACCCTGTACCTGGTTTACCATATTCTGAATTCAACCAATTTACCTTAGGATGGTATCTTTTCTCTTCTTTTTTATAAAATGTTAGGTTAAGAACTTAAAATCCATCTTTCGTCTTTATACTTCTTTCTAACCTTTTTTCGAGGCTATTTTCCTCTTTGAATGTTGAGAAGCAAATCAATAGCCGAAGATAACGTACATATATAGTTCACGACTTATTGTCTCAGGGATGGTCGGTGTATGCTTGAAATTATTGTTCTCATCTGTAGTTGTTATTTCAACCAAAGAAATGAAAGCATCAAAATGTTTCTCACTAAAAAGTTCTGAGAATCAGACTCTCTTAATCCTCTCCAGAATTCTGAAACAGTCTTGGAACATTTGAAACTCAAACTGAAATATTGCTTTAACGGTTTTGTGTTTGCATGTAGCCCCATAGGGTCTAAAAAAGGTATAGCCTCTTAGTAGCTTATGCAGCTCCATGACCATTCATACTGAACTATTTGAATCTCTGCCATTTGATTGATATATGTCGTACAATATCTGCTCGTAGCCATTGCCATTGCGAAAATAATCAGTAGGAAGTCACTTATGGACAGTGGTTTGGCTAAGCTTCACAAAAACATGGACAAAGTGATTTCCAGTGGCACACGGTCTATTGCTCCAATGGAATCGGCGCAATATAAGAGGGCTTACTTTGAACCAATAACTTAATTGGATGTATTTCCTAAGTCGATTCTGCCGGACGAATTGTGTGCTGCAGAATATTTTTCAATTTAATATTTTTCAATAAACGAAACTCCTCTCATTTCCAACTCAACTACTTGATGGATCATCTATTGGTTCAATGTTCTCGTACAACACACAATGAACAATTTCAAGGAAATCAAGGAAGAATAATCAGTTATGAAACTACTTCGGTACAAAGACTAAAATGATGCTTGATGCATGGAAATCAACTTGAATCGGTGGGGGGGACCTACCGGAGAGTACATAAAGACTTTTCTGTGGAAATATCTTTCGCCTGCCATGTAAGCCATAATAGGATAAGGAATGTGCTTTAGATTTCGCAAGCGATCTACTGTATCGCTTATGACACCTGCAAATCTCAACGGAAGCAATGAATCAATGCAGGAGGAGCATTATTTTGATGTGTCGAAGACATCCTTCAGCAGCGGACAAAGCGGCAAAGCGTGCCCTACTCCCCGGAGGATCGGAGAATAGATAAGCAGTCGCCAGTTCGGTACAACTTTTGTAAAACTTTTGAAAAATTTTTTGTTTTCATTTCTTAAAAAACAAAACTCTTATTTTTATGTCAACTTCGTAGCTGGAAATGTAAATTTAATTTTACAATTCAGTGTGCCGAGCAATCGCTCAAATATGTGTATTCCTTTTATAAAATTATCTACATATAAGATTTTTTATCAAAATTTTGCAAATTATACAAAAAAAACACACAAATAAACAAAAGTTCGCTAAATTCTCAAATTCTTCAAAATTGTACAAGACGCCAAACATGATAGTCCTACGAATTATACGCTGTAAGTATGAACAAATATTAAAAAAAAACAAATTTGATACAAAAATCACGCATTTATTTGCGAAAATAAACAATTTTAAGTTTAAACATTTTCATATTCAAAAATAACGTTTAAATTGCGCTAACAAACTGTAGAAGTATACAGCTTGGCAGCACTGACACAGCATACAAATGCTACCATTGCCATTGTTATCGGTCTGCAGTGCACAGTATTTGTATCAATCGGTCCATAAACCCGTTTAAACTGACAGCGCCATCTGTAAAATTTCTACGCTTTTTGTTTTTTGGTTTGCAAACACAAACTGCAAAAACAAAAACAGTAGCAAACACAAAAAATAACATTCATTACGGTTCATTCGTTGCTGGTGAACGGACGTCTACAGACGACAGAAAAGAGAAAAGATTTGATTAAAAGAAAAATATCAGTTAATAACAAAAAAAAAAAAAAAAAACGCGATCAACTCGTAGGAAAAGCAAAAAGAAGAGCGCAAAATATAAACAAACAATACCGATCAGCTTTTTGTTTTGATTTGTTTACTTTGCAAAAGCAAAATTTCAAAGTTTAATTAATCTTTTTTTTCAAGTTCTGTGCATAATTATTTTTTTTTTTGTTTCGCTTGTTTATTTTGTGTGAAAAAAGTTATTAAAAACAACAGCAAAAAAAAAAATAATAAACGTCATTTGTTGCTGTTTGGCTTCTACGATTTGCATACGAAAAAGTTTCTAATTTTGGTTCGTTAATTTATTTATTTTTATTCAATATATTATTTAATATCTAAACTAATTTCATTAAATATTTATTTACACACATTTTTATGATTGATGCATTGAGTAATAATAATAATAAAAAAATTAATTATAATAGCTAAGTGAAATAAAATTTACAAAATTGCACGAATTATAAAAAATGTTTTAATGAAAATAATAGATTTCATTGTCGCGTGCAATACAAGTTTTATTTTGTTGTTGTTGTTGTTGTTGTTGTTTTTGTTTAAACAATACACAACTACAACAACAACAAAAGCAAATACATAAACAACAACAAAAACTATATTCAACAAGTGCAAACGCATTTTAATTTCCCATTGTTTTTGTTTTTTTTTTTTTCTTTAATATTTTTATTTGTTTTTTTCTCTTCTTTTGTTGCTGTTTGCTGGCCTAATTAAACATTTTTATTATTAAACTAAATTTTTTTATTATTATTATAATTTTTTTTTTATTAATCTTGCGTTCATAATTTTGTCATATACGCTTAATTTTTTTGTTGTTGCTGTACCCTATACAATTTATGAAAGAGTGTTTGGTATATTATTTGCTCAAAATGTTTGTAAGGCAACGAGACAGATTTATGGAGTTTTTTTTATTTATTATTTGACCCAGCAATTAGAAAAATAAACCAAAAATCTTTAGATATTAGCTGGATATATCGCTTATTGCTGTTGGTAAAACTGAAAGAACGAAAAATTGCAGAAATGAAACATATGCCTGGAAACACCCAAAATTCATTAATAATTACTCATTAATAATTTTTTTGTTCATAGTAGTCAATTAAGTATTTTATCATATTGGTTCATATCGGATCACTAAAAGGGGTGGCCCCCATACATATCTGTCAAACTTTTCTGATTTCATAAGAAATATTCCATATAGGCCAAGATTGAACCATTAGAAAGGATAGTCTTAATACAGATCCTTTGGAACAGAGTATCTCTTAATCGAGTACACTTGACTGCAACGTTTTTTCTTCTGGATAATGATTTCGAGTATATAAACTCACAGTCAAAGCTTAAGAGCCAAAACTGTACAAACTAGCAGTACTACTATACATAAAAGATTAAATTGTGTACATCAGGAGGACACTTACCGTTCTTGCAATATGAGTATCAGCTCTTTGCTGAAGTCACCACCTTGTTTCAAATTTCGCATCGCAGTTCCTTATCAACTTGACCCTTTAAATGTAATCTAAACATATTATAGAATCACAGACTTAAAATTTGTGTCCTTTTGATGATTGAAAGATACGCAGCTTTATTGTGAGTAACATTTAGCATTTAGTTCATTAAAATCGAACTGCAGAGTCAAAAGATATTCATATTCATTAAGCTTAAAATTTGCTGAACACTAACGCTATTCAAACTGTTTACCAATGCAAGCGGTTCTCAAACTGCGCGGTATTAAATTGCATCAAACTATGTATACAAAAAAACTTCTAGGCAGCTAAACTGTCCAATCGATTGAGCTCAAACTGACAGACGAACTCCAGTTAGGCCAGAAGAAGAATACTATTAAGTTTGGTCAAAATCGTATAGCGTGGTGGGTGGGCTCTCATCTGACTGAATGGTGTATTCGTGATAATAGTCTCCTTATGCACCATGCACCATGAATTCCATGAATTTGAACCTTAGACTTTTGGTTTATTTTTTTTTTTTTTTAGCGAGTACAGCACCACGTATCGTCGAGTTCTGAACTATTGAATACTGAAGCCACCAGCAAGACATCTAATACCATTCTAACCATTTAAGTTCTGAAGGTGAAAATGACAGACGATGACTTTTGGCATAAACTTGAAGGAAAGCATTGCAAAAATTTTAAAAACTGCTTCTTTTTGGAGCATAAAGTGGAAAAGTAAAATGCATCATTTCAAGAATGGATGGCTGCAAATTATGAATATAGATTCTGCCTTTTAGATTTTATGGCAAAGACTTTTACAATGAGGAATCTCAATCCTCATTTTATGCTGCATTTCTAACCATTTTAAAACAAAATATTCTTATTTTTCGATTTGGCTTTCTGTGGCTGGCTTTTAAGAATGGGTGAGCCTCTATTAAATTTTGAGCATCAAAGAATGTTTAAGTTGGCTGCTTGTCTTTGGCTTGTCTTTGCTTATGATTTCTTTGAAGTTTTAATAATTAAACTCAGAATAGGTGAATCTTATCTCCGAAGCCCTTATCTAAAAAAATCAAAAAATATGTATAGCCTTCTTAGCTAAATAGTCCTTAATGAACGTGTCAAGCCTCGTAAATGAGACAGCTTCTAGATTAACATTAAAATTTTTATGTTAATCCCAATAAATTGTGCACATGCAACCAATTCGAAATAGACCCAGCCTCTTATAAATCTTTGATTCAAGCGTTTACAGGGCATCAAGCAGTCGCAACATTTTTCCTTTTATCTTATTTTGAGTTATTAAAAAATTATATCATTTTCAGTCTTGAACTAAGAACTAAGTTTTCAAGATATTTCAGTTCACTTTCAAAAATTGAAGACTTCGTCTTTTTCGAAACTAAATCTCCCAAACAATAATTCATATTCTGCAATATTGAAAATGTTTTAATTAAAGCAATTATTCTTGAAATATTTATTCGCAAATTGAAATTGTTTCGCTCCATGCAAAAGGTGAAAGGTGATTCCAATTAAGATCGACGTTAAGTGGTGTCATTAACAAAAGCTGATATTGAACAAAAATAGTTTTTACTTACGATATAGAATACAGATATGAATAATATTTGGAGGCATCGTTAGCTTACTAACTTGTATCTCTAATTAGTGCATATCCAAGAGATTAGAAAAAATATTTAATTTTGTTTAAATTATTGCAAAATAAATTTTGAATAGTCTGGAGCAAGTACATACATCAAATGCTTAAAATGGAGATAGAATAAGATGCGATTTTGTTGTTGTTCTGCCCAACTCATACTATCTCCACTCATACTCAAATAGTTCTTGTTGTTTGGCATAGCAATTTTTGAGGTCCTATTTCTAGCAGCTGACCTAGAGAATAGTGTTTCACTGATGACATACGAGAGAGGATCTTGATTTTTAGGAATATGAAGCATTGCACAATATTCGGCACCCATTTCAGGCTGTGTTTTTCTATCAAAATTTTAAAGTTTACAGCGTATTTGCTAGTCGTCTACACACGACTGCAAAGTTCTTTCTTGTTAACATTAGAACAGATTTTCCATTAGAGTTATTACTACATCCCTCTTCTCTCTCTCTCTCTCTCTCTCTCTCTCCACACACCTCATTCGATTTACACTTTCTTTCGTAAGCGCCAAGGACAAGGCACGTTTCTTCTCCCCCCTTTGTATGCCCATTGAATCCAATTGTCTGATTGTTCATTTATCGTTTCGTTTCGTTTCGTCAAATTGATTGAGTGATTGACCCTACGCACAGGTACTACGCTCAACGGTTGTCCGTCTGTCCGTTCGTCTGTCTGCAAATGATCAGTACTTAAAGTATGTAACTGTGTGATAGAGAGGGAGAAAGAGTGAGAGCGAGAGAGCGAAAGCATGTAACAGCGACTGACTCCATACGACGATGTGTTGCCATTTTAACCCATTCTCCCAAAGCGTTCCAAGCTGGACACAAACAGACGCCAGTGGTTTAATTGTTCATTAAGTGGCGGCGGCGGTGGCGGTGTCGGTGGCGGCGTTTGCTAGTCAACGAGTGAGTTCACCTGTTCGTGTTGTTGTTGTTGTTGTTGTTGGTGTTTGGTCGAGTAGACGTCTTTTCAAACTTCATTTGCCACTCGTTTACATATGTATGTATGTATGTATGTATATATGTATACATATATGTATATATGTATATACAAGATATATATATATATATATGTACATATGCTAATGATCTTTTTTTTTTTTTGCTGTTTATGCCTCATATTCTTCTCTCTCGCACTCACGCACTGTACAACGCTGATCTTTCACTAAGTTTCATTGCTACTAAAATACAACAACAACAACAACAAAATACAACAACAATAATTCACTCTGAAAGCATTTGCAAAAATTAGAAGAAGACGAAGAAGAAGAAGAAGAAAACCGAGTAGAAAAGAAACTTTAACTGAAGCTTTAATACCCTACACTATGGCAATCAAATCTTTATTGATGGTGTTCAAATGTTAGTTTTAACTTGAACCAATCATCATCTTTTTCTTATTCTATGTTCCATTTACATCAACGAAGTCTGTTAAAAAAAAAAAAAATAGGTGAATATTTTTCTCGAAACTCAAAATATCTATTTGGTCGCCTTCAAAGTAATCCTCTTCAGTCATCGAAACACTTCTGCTACGATTTTCTTGGTGTAAGCCCAAGTTCTTCCAGCGATTCAATCTTCATTTTATAATCGTGTCAAAACACATTTATTTCATGGATCCTTTGAGTTTCAGAAATATACAAATGTCACAGGTGAGCCATGATTTTTAGCCTAAGGAAACACGACCCACAAAACTATGTGACATTATCGTAATGCAAGAGCCATGAATTGTTTGACCATAAATCCGGGCTTTGTCATCGTAATCTTCGAAACCTTTAAAACCTTCATATATGACCGAACTAGGCATGTTTTTTTGGTCTTGGTTCTTTCCATTGGCATGATTGGACGTTGGTTGCAACGTCAGAAGTATTTATATATGTTTCGTCACCAGTTATGACTTCATACAACAGCTTCTGAGCGTTTAGCAATGTCTAACGAAACTTCGCTGTCAGATGTTTCATGCTCCAAACAGCAGAAAAAATTTGCATGGCGTAAACCAAACAATATGTCGACATCCTGTGTATCTACTCTAAGCGTGATCCGACGATTCTCCATAAGCATATTCTTCATTGCTTCATCGGCTGTTGAAAGGCTGACTTACATCTTCTCAGTCTTCTGGAAGAGCTTTTACCACTTATAAACAAAAATGTCACAGTAATATTTCCAGTGCATTGGAGCATCTAATTTTATTTTTCAAACAATTTTTTTGACCAATTTTTTCGATATCAATAAATGGCCAAGCTCACCAAAGCACTTCAACTTGACAGATGTCAAAAATTAACTAAAAATCCAAAGGAACTGATTATGTAAAAATATTTTGGGCTCATTATTATGGATTATGGAATTTGAAAAGTTTCAATTTTTATCTTTAACAAACCTCGTACAAAATATATATGTATAAAAAAACAGCTACTGGCACACCAACTTTAGACGTGATATTAATTATAACAGAGTGCTTTTCCATATAAAACTTCCTGCATTTCAGTTTAGTAGATTCATTGCAATGCCTTCGGATTGTGCTAGGTCCAGATGTATGTATGGTGCCTCTATTATTTCTTGTCGATTATTCTTGAGTCAGATTTAGCCAAAAATGGATCTTCTCGCTCATCTTTAGACTCTGTAAACAATGTGGATCGTACATATATCTTCAAATAATAAAATGCTGAACCTTATTGTTTATTTCTGTCCATAAAGATACGAAAACTTCGTTTGATGCCTGTGAAGTCGCAGAGAAAACTCCCTACCCTATATTCTTTTTAAGTCAAACACATACATACACAAATATATGAAGAATCTGTGTATGCAAATTCTCTCAAATGCATTACTCCACATTACTTCACCTTCACAACGTTCTCCGTTGTTCTCCATTATGCTCTTTTTTCTGAACTGTTAATAGTTAGTAGCTCTCTCAGTGGTGACCTGACGCAATGCGTCTCTTTGTAACTGGATTTCATACAGCACGACAGCAACAACAACAACAGCAACAACAGCAACAACAAAGCACGCACTTAAATCAGGTAAAAACTTTGCTAAATTTTGTTGTTGTTGTTGCTGCTTTTTCGATCAATCTGCATAACCAATTCACATGCGAGGGCTGATATAAAAGTAATTATTTTGTCAACAAGTTTAGACTTAATTGAATTCGTTTTAAACTTAACTTTAATTCAGTATAACAGGAAAGTATTCTAAAAACCTTTAAACAGTTCCATTATTCAGCCGGTACGAAGCTTCAGTGTGGTATTTTATAAAAAAAAAAAGCGCCAAGTCGGTCCAGCCATTTAAGCGTAGTTCAGTGACAGGCACATATACTGCAGAATTATTCACCGAATGATTTTCACCTTGAGGTGAAATACAAGCGGTAGACGTGTGCTCACTTGCCACACTATGCTTCTTTTTCTTTATTTCCTTTTCGCGATTTATCATTTTCAAAAATTCAAATAGTGTATTTAAAAGTCGAACAAGTTAGACTGCAACATTTTAGCTTATTTGTTTTTTTTTTGTTTTGTTTTTTTTTTTTTGTTGTCAAATGCTGCGTGGGAAGACCCGATTTCAACGCTTCTTTTGTAAATTATTGAGTAGCACCTACAGCTTTTTTGTGCCGTGTTAAGCATTTAGAATGTCTTAGATTAAAATCCATTAATCACTCATCTGGCTTTATCTCATCGAGCTAAACACAACGTTTTAGAGTTCCCGACTACTCTTTCCCTATGTTGTGTACAACGCCTTAGCAGCATTTTGTCACTCTCTGACACCCATGAAGTATAGTCTTGCGACATAGACGAACTGTCTGGTGTGCAAAAAAGAGAGGGAAAAAATAAAACTGAAACAACAATAGTTTATATTCGCAAACTTAGGTCAAAAGTAATTTCTTTAGACTTGATTTTAGCTTGGATCTTCCATACGCCTGCCTGTTAGCCATTTGCTCGGCCCATTGAAATGTTTTTCGATTTTCGAAATTTCTATAAAGCGTCAAATTTCCAATCAATATAAATGGTTAATAATTGTTAACTACAAATTGGCAAAGCTTCAGGTTTTCGTTTCACCCAGAATTTTCCACACAGTCTAGCTGCAGCGTTCGGATATTACAGTCCAGTTCTTCGGTGTTCAAAACTATTTTGTGCAACTCTTAACAAGATCCCTGAATTCCTGAAGATGAATTCGCTGCTCGTATCGGTCGCACTGTTCGCTTGTCTGCTGCTGCACGCGCTTGCTACTCGGCGTTTAGCGATGTCAGCTGTTGCCTGTATCACCAGCCCCGGGGCTGACTCGCCAGTAAAGGGCAATGTGAGCTTTTTTCAAATAGATTGCGGCAAACCTGTCTTCATACACGTTTATATAAGCGGTCTGACAAAGGGCGAGTACGGTCTACATGTACATCAGATGGGCAGTCAACTCAATGGTTGCATTAAAATGGGTCGGCACTATGAACCCGTTAATGGCTTTCAACAGCAGAGCGATTTGGGCCGCTTTTTTCCCAATGATGACGGCATTTTGGACATAGAGGTGACGAATGATGTGTTAACTCTGCTCGGTAAGGCTACGATTATCGGCCGTGGACTTGTGCTGCATGACACTGCACATGAACTGGCGCTGATCAATCAACTGAATCACAAGCATCCTGCAGAAGAGCCTGATGTGCGTGTAGCCTGTGGTGCTATCGCTATTTCCTGTGATGTTGATGACAGCTATTGCCTGGAGAAGGGTGTAAATTTTTTACCATATCTATTGGTCATTATGTCTGTGGTTCTATTGTTGAAAGCCGTACTCGGTTATTATCGAATGATGTTACTCATTTAAGGAGCAAAGGACGACATGAATCGAATCATTGTCATATATTGTACTATTTCTTAGGTTTATATGAAACTTTGCAAGGAAAGTAATAAAGTTCGTGGAAGCAAATAATTCGTTTGACATTTTTTCTTCCTTGCTATGATGTGTGAAGTTTGTTAGAGGTTTTTATTTTATTGGGCAAAAATATTCAACCGATATGTATCAAATACTAAACAGTGGGGTTGGATATATTAAATATCAAATATTTAAGCCTCCATCTTTTATAATCCGTTAGTTCTGGCTGTTCAAATGGACAGCCAGACAGATAGAAGGAGAGAAGGACACATCTGCGGCCACTTCTGTCAAATTCTGATACATAAATGTTTCTCCGACTTAACTGCTTTCAAAGCCCATGAAATAGCAAGTTAAAACCCTTTCCTAGCGATTTGTAAGAGGGATACTTCGTCCAAACTTGGTCTAGTATTTCATGAACTACCCTCGTATATACGCACTGTCCTTTTTTTTTTTGTACATTTTTTGTACAATTTGCATGGTTTTTCAATTCCACTTTGTGTCGTATTCTTCTTAAACATGATCCTTTGAGTAAGAATATATGTTTCTATGCCATTTTTTATTGTTTCATATATATCTCGATATATGCCTACATCTAATAGTAGGGTGCTTAGGCAGTCTTAAGAATCATTTAACAATAAATGAAAAAAAATTGCAAACAAATTTTTGCAGCTAAATACGTGAAATGTGCTGCGCATGCGCATGCGCAAATGTGTCACAGCTACTTTCGGGAATGTAGTCTCGTGTGTATCTATGTAATTCACAGCAGCTTCGTTTGAGCGCCGCGCCCGCACTGAAATATCCAAAAGCAGCGTCAGAACATGAGATCATACATCCACACATCCACACATCCATCCATCCATCTATCCAACCTCAGCCAGTCCAGTCAGTCAAGTCAGCACAAAACATTCATCAATTCATGCAGTCATCTGATGCTCCTGCGCATTTTTTTCTGCTTTTAAATTTTTTTTAGCTGCGTGCGCAGCTTTTGTTGAATGCCTGTTTACCTATATACGACGACGGGTATATGTATATGCAGCACAGATAACTACTTTGCTATATATAGAAAAATGTATCTGTAACTGTGTGTGCCTTCATTCCTGTTCTCATTCTTTTATTTTTTTTTTTTTTAATTTTTTTCTATACATGCCGCTCCTTCTTTACTTGGAACAAACTGCTCGCGCACAATCCGCTGCCAATTTGGGCTTCAAGCACCGTTTGTTGTTCTACTAATAGATTCAGCTACGCTGCAGCCAAAGCCGCAGATACTTCTTCGTTTTTTCGTTTGCTGCTGCTTGCATTCAACTTGTTCATATTGAAGTTGCAACAGCAGCTTTATCCATTTTAGAATATATGTTCTTGCCTCAAGCCACTTCCCGTTTACCTGGCTTACTGACTGTTGTGGCATCGTGGCCAACGCGTATTGGTGCCAGCCGCCAGCCGCCAGCCAGCCAGTCAGCCAGCATGAAACAACCTTGCATAGTACGAGAGCAGATACACTCATTAGTTTGTACATTTGTTCTTCGTTCTGGCATTCATTGCATCTACGAGTCGAGTGAGTCTGTATGTTCTTTTCTTGCTTTTGGTCGCTCAACACTTGACTCGTTTTCAATAGCCTATCCAGTCAGCCTGGCAAGTACGTTCTATGATTCTGCAAAAAAAAAAAAAAAAAATTAAAGACTAAATAAATAAAAAGAAACGAATAAAAAAAAACACGTATAAAACAGTTAGGTTGATCGATCTATTTGGGTCAAGGATTACCTCCTTGCAATTTCATTTCAAAGTTGCAATTGGTTTTATTTGTGCATTCGTTCTTCAGTTCGTTTGTATCTGCTGGCCGTGCTAGCAGATACATTTGTGCTCTTTTCACTTGTTCAACTGGAATTTGAGCACAGCGTTCTGGAATATATTGTGTGCATGTGTGCATGTGGCCACGAGTAACTGAGTCTAGTTGCAACTAGGACGGCCTTATTGCACTGCACTATGTAAATAAATACAGCTGACAGATGTCGAAAATAAGTTTAGATAGAATATGGCTTGCAGCAGATACAAGATTAGTTAAGCTTGTGATGTTGAGATATGACTTTGGAAGTCAGCTGATTTGGCACTTTTATAAATTGAGGCGTTAAAAGGTTTATGGAACTAATAAGTCTTATATATGGATATGGTACTATAAGCTCATTTATACTCTGAGATCTGGAAGCATTCTGAATAAGTCTTTTGAAATAAATACTAAGATTCCGAAAGCTTATCAAGTGGCGAGAAAATTAACTTCGTTCGTCAGCGCATTTAAAGAACTTCAAAGCTTCGATAAGGCCGCAGCAGCATATTCTGCATCAAACAGTGCTCCTTTAAGAAATTCATTAATTGGCGCCCAACGTGGGACAGTCAGCACTTCAATAACAGCAATTTTTCATATTGATTACGAAGCCATACAACCAGTAAAGCGTCTCAAGAAAAAGGAAAAACTTTTTTTCCGTTGAAATTTAGTGTCATCTGCTCCATTCATATCTTGTACAAACGCGTAAAATTCGCCATTTTGTCATATAAGATAAACTGAGATTTGCAGAACAATGACAAATGGTTAAATTTTGAGCAACTTCAATGTTGTATACTTTCATCCTTTATCCTTTCAGCTCGATACATTTAGTCCAACAGTTTTCAAATTATTTATTACTTTCAAAAATTTGCTCTTTTCAAGATCCTCAAAATAAAAATTATTTCGGCGAAGTTGTTTCGAATGAAGATGTCATACGAACCAAATTTCCTACTACTCAGTCATTTCTTCAATTTTGTAAACAAGAAATATTCACAGGCGGCTAAATCTGGAGAATATGCTGAATGGATTAGCAGTTCGTAGCCCAGTTTATGGATTTTTTATTTCTGGTGACTACACACGTATGGCACAGCACTTCATTACCGAATCTATCCAAAAGTTCTTGACCATAAATAAAATAAAAAACAAATAAGAACATTAAGAGTCGGGCGTAACCGACTGTCGGAGGCTCTGCACCAGTACAGGTCGTCTAACAGACACATTAAATGTTTCCCCGAGCTCGAAAACGCAAAAATGGAACAAATGGAGAGGAGATGGTGTTCGCACGTTTGCACGAATTTGTGGCTGTCTGCTAGACCGAAAAGTTGAACTATTTTTCGATTTGAAACAAATTTAAATTATTCTCAAACAAACTTGAGCTATTTGCCAGCTGAACCGTGAATTTTGATGAGACGTCTCCTTTGAATTAATTTTTTTTATTAACCTTAAGCACAAAAAATAACCATATCACTCTACCATGCACAAACCATTGCATTTTGTATGTAAAATCGTCTTTAAGAGCGGATGATCAACATAGATTAGCTCTTCTAGATATTACTTAAACTTCGCCATTAACCTCTTCACTTACACATACGAGAAAGCAGTCTATTTAAGAGATTCGAGTTATGTACAGATTTTCATCTCCAACAATTTTCGAGAGAAAAAAGAACCACGTTTAGTGATCTACTTGATGCCTGCAGACTAAAGTTGAGAAAGCTGCTATCTAATTCAATATGGTGAAGGCTGTCTGGACATGCTCTATACATGCGCACCACCTATTTGATTTACTACGAAAATTTTTATTTATTTTCTTTTGAAATTCTCAATTTCCAAAAAATTCTCAATTTCCAAAAAATTCTGTCACTTTCTTTTAATTGAAGTTCGTTAAGAAGTAAAACTTTATAATTCGCAAACAGTTTATGTGAGAGACCCATTCAAGTTCTTTCGAATTTTCAAATATGGCAGAGTTTTATCATTTGTCTCTTCTTCTTTTTATACTTTTCTTCCTTCGTATGGTCTGTTTGGTTTTTAATAAAAAGCGATGGATACTAAGCATCCTTGTACAATAGGTACATATATCAGATGGAAAAAAAAATAAATTTTACTTATTAAAAAGCGAAAAAAAAAAAACTGTCAATCATTAATTTTGAATTTAAACAATTCAATAATTTATAACCAGCGGAAAAGAGGAAATAAAAAGCGCAAAATAATTTGTAAAAAAGCAATCGACTTTGAAAAAACACCAAATCTAGCGGAAAAAGCTGTTTTAATGTTAAATGTTTCCCAAGCTTATGACCACTTCTCACTGCACGAATAAGTGCCTTTTAAAACATTTTTTTTATGTATGAAAAGAAAAAGGGAGGACGGAAGTATCATAGGTCGTTCAAATTCAAATGCTTATAAAATCGTCATTTTTTATTCGATTTTGAAGAAGTTTTTGGATTGTAACTAAGAGAGAGAGAGAGATATTTTTACCCTTGATGGGGATTTAGGACTTCCGGCGAAGTCCTAGTCGAATGCGAAAAGAACGAAGTCTCTATCTATTAACGCTTCCGAGATGCTTTCGTTCATACGAACGGACAGACGGACATGGCTATATCAACTTCTCTATCACTTCTGACCATAATGGGGGAAACTTTGGGGAGTCTCCGAACATTATTTCTACCTTCAATACAGTGCTTAAAAATGCAAGACGTACAGCAGGCGAGTTGGTGCCAGAAAGTCATCAAAAATCCCAACGTTTGACTAATTCAAAGGGAGTATCTACGAAACATGTCTTAATCCAAGGCATCAGGCATAAAGCAGTTGTCTGAATGAATGAGTTTCTCCGTGCGAATCAGCTGAATGTATGTTTCTTTGCAAATTCTGTATGAGACAAGCAGCTATGTATGTGCTGTTCTTAGATTAACTTAGATGTGCCTGCAATGTGTCGTATCTTTCGATGAGATACAAATTTCTAAGCTAACAAATTATGCAAAAATAGTTTTTGTAAAATTTTTATAAAAAAACTGTCCAAATATATTCAAACGGCAATTCATAAAAAATATTTAAACATGCTTGAACAGCATTGAAAGCTGCGTCGATATAGCCATGTCCGTCTGTCTCTGTTCTGATAGAGACTTCTAGTTTGAGTAATTAGTTGCTCTTAATATCTACGCAGTTCAAGTGACTCATTTTATTTATTTATATATTTTGTTTACATTTTTTTATATAATTTTTTATATATATTTAATTATTTTTTATTTTAAATCTATATCGAAAACGTTTTCTTTAATAATTTTCATTCGAAATAAATTGTATCTGAAATATAAATATTTTGCTTAATGCTGCGCTAATTCTTAATATTTTGCGCACGTATGTACTTAAAAAGCGAGATAAGTGCGGCATAGTAGTCTAAAATTATCTTTTTTTATATGTACCTACTTGCTTTACTTTTATTTCAACGCTTAACTTGATAAGCAGTAAAAATTACGCGCACAAAAAACAAAAAAATGTATCTAATAAATTTTGATAAAAACGTTTATAAAGAGTCTCATTATTATATTAGTTAGCAAACTAATGTATCTCATACTGCAGATACGAGATACAGATACAGCAAATGTATCTCGCTTTTTAGTGTTTGCCTTTATTTACGTTGAGGCGCACAGTCTGTAATGAGAAATAAATAAAATAAATTCTTTTCTTTTTACAGTCTTTTTTTTTGCTTTTGCTGATAAGCAAAGTTTTATCGCCAAATCGTACTGCAAACTGATTAGTTGTGTTATTTTTATTTTTTATTGTTTTGAATTATAATTAAATATTGTAGATTGCGATTGCCGGGCTTGCTGCTGACTAATACAATAAATACAGCAGCGACGTGCATTACGCATATTTGTCGATTTTATATGACGGAAATAGATTGTATCTCAAAAAAAAATATACAAAAAAAGGCCAAAATGTATCTCACACATCAAGTTACTGCAATCTTTTGCCCTACTTTCCAGTTGGCAATATTTATAAATACAAAAGCTACCTAAAGATAGCTGCCGCTGCCACTGCTGTTGCTGTGACAATTACATGTGTATGCATAGTTTGCAATGGTTGTATCTTGTGCATCGCAGCTACATAAGTTGCAACTGCAAATATTACAAAAATAAATGTGCGGCATATATTAACATAAAGACGACGACGACAACGACGACAAGACGCCAGCAGATACATATGCCAACTAACTAACTGTGTAACTGACTGAGTGATGCCGCTTAGCTGCATATGTATCTATCGCTTCTTCTTCGTATCGTATATAAAATTTTGCACATCATATGCTTGAGGACGTTGACTTTTAGCCGCTGCAGCTTTTGCCGCTAGCAGATATATTTTCGTTTTGCTGTTTGAGATTTTTTTCTTCTTGCTTTTTTTTTCAAACAAATTTTGCAGTCACTTCAGCCGCCATTGCAGTCTGACTCGCTTCGAGTTTAACCAGGTAAGCCAGCCAGGTAGGCAGCCAGCCAAACCTAAACAAACCATAGCGAAGCAAGCTAAAAGTCGCCGCCAGCTAACAGCAAAAGTATCTTTTGAATGGCAAGCGAAAGCTTAAATCTGTTGCTGCGCAAGCGCAAAACCAAACACGAAAAAGCAAAACGTCTACGAAAAACCAACTAAAAAAAAAACAAACTGAAGTTGCCGCCGCTGCCAAGTTGCTGCTTTTATAGTGAAAGGAAAATTTGAGTTTTTTGGAAAAATATTTTATATATCGTCAGCTAGGCACATAAATAGCCAATTCGGTTTGTGTCTATATATAAAAAAAAAAAAAATGAATATAAAAAAGAAAAAACAAATCAAGTCGTTCGATTTGGCGCTGCCTTGAAGCGAAGGATGCAGTTAAAGACTTTATTTGTAGCGCTTACACTTTCATTCAATTGAATGCATAACATTTTCACACATATTCGAAATCTTTAAGCTTGTCTGTGTTCGAATTTTGTTTGTTGCAGATACTTTTCAAATAAAAGTTTTATAATTTAAGACAATCTCTTAAAATTCGAAAAGTTAAAAAAGTATGAAATGTAGCTGCTTAGCTTTGTATAGATTTTTGAGTTGAAGTCAAGTTTACAAATTTTCGAATTATATTTTAAATAATGTCGAAAATTTGGAGATACATTCTCAAAAGATAAAACTGTATTTAATTTACAAGTGACACAAACCAGAGAGCATGTTCACTGAATTCAATAGTCTTCTGTTGCAGGCATTTAGCCCCTGCACTGATGAATGACTAAATCACTGCATTCAAAATGAAATCTCGAAATTTCATAAAAATTCTTAGTATGCACTCTTGCCATTAATCGACAAAGGTGCTTCTTCATTTTGAAAAATATGCAAATTAGTTAAAAGGAAACCTAGAAATCTTCTTAGTTTCAATATTGGCTCAGAGCACTACACTACGGCTGAGCACAAATGCGAGTTTCTTGCCCAAACATTCCAAGCATTCTAGCACAAATGGGTGAAGTGATTCCATCAACGAATTAGAAGTGCATTAGTGAGTTAATGCACTCAGTACTGCATTCATCAACCCATCTGTCAACTTTCTTACAAATTGCAATGCGGTCTCAAGAATAATTTAATATCTTAATATCTTGGGGGTGATTTTATGGGGAAGGGGGAGGGTAAAAATGTTAAAATAAACTTGTAAAGTTCCGGCGAAGCCCTAGTCGATTGTAGAAAGCGCGAAGTCTCTATCTATTACCATTTCCGAGATGCTTTCACTCGTTCGGACGGACAGACGGACATGGCTATATCGACTCCTCTATCACTCCTGAACATAATGGGGGTAACTTTGGGGGGTCTTCAACCATTATTTCTAGCTGTTACATACATACCTGTTACACAAAACTAATAGGCTCTTGTACCTTCGGTACAGGGCCTAAAAAGTTACAAAAGTTTGCAATGTCTTCTGGCTCATATATAGTTCAATAAGTCTTTTGTCTGCAGTGCGCAAAATTTTGAAGAAAGTTATCACAGGCCAAGTTCTCTCAAAATTTCTTGAAGCAATTCTTCCAAATGAATAATTCGGCTTCCCTAGGGAATACAACAAGGTGCATCCGCTAGTCCTAATGCGGAAAAATTATTGAACAAAACATCCAAACCTTCAAATTCATCGGCATGGTCCTTATGTTCATCAAAGCTTTCAATTCAATTTGACGCAATGCGCTTATCTACAAGAAGACACTCCTAAATTGCCCTCCCAAACTGATCAAAATTGTTCAAAGCTGTTTAAACGATCAATCGTTTGCAATCCATATCGACCTTACACTTTCTGTTGCTATCAATCTTCCCTGATTTCTTGCCTATCCTCTAAATTTCGTCTTTAAAAGCGTTTATAATTCACAATTAGTTTAAAAAAAAAAACGGTTATTTGGATAAATAAATAGATTAAGACTTATTCATTATACTTCTTGCTTAGAAAGATGATTTTTCAATGGTTATCGGAATAAGTACCAGAAATTAAAAGAAGTAGAAATCTAAATGTTTTTCAAATCCATTTCTTCAACATCAAATATAGGCAATATAGGCATGTCCGTCTGTCTTAAACTCTGTTAAGTTTTGCATGGAATTTTTTGTTTGTTAATTTTTTGTATACCCTGTGCCCAAGGGACAATTCTATTAATATTATAGAACTGTCCCTTTGGGTATATATTTGTATATGTAGCAGACAGAAGATGGCATACCAAACCGCATTAAATAAATATATGCTTGATGAGCCTCGCAAGTCAATTCTAGGTAGCCACAGCCATGTCCGTCCATTCGACTGTATGTGAAACTAAAGACTTCAAGACCTCATGCGCTTAAAATTTTGTCAGTGCTACGCCCACAGTTGGCGCTTGCCATGCAAGCCTAGTCATCATAATAATTTTTTGTATGGTAAAATTTAGCAAGAAACATCAAATTTGGTCAATTCTTATAAAATATTCCATTTAGCTTCAAATCAAACCACTAGAACGGGTAGTCCCCATACAAATCTGTCCCACGTTTCTGTATTTTTGTATGAAAACCAATTTGTTGTTCTTGTTAATTTTGCATAAATCTTTATAAACTATGCCACTAAGCTCAAGATCGGGCCATTAGAAGTGGTGGTCTTCTACAAAAGTTAAATTAATATAGGCTTGTCCGTCTGTCTGGCTATAAACAACAAGAAATTAGGGACTATAATAGCTAAAGCATTGAAGTTTGCCTATTTAATGTCTCTAAGTGGTAGTAACCATAGAATCCTGTCCAGAGTTGTCTATATAACAGTTTAGATTCCATATTTTAATTTTTTCACGTTTGAGTTGGCTGAAATAACTATTTGAAATGTTTAAGCTAATATTTATGCATTTCCGGTAAAGCTTTGCGGGTGAACCACTCCAGCCCATGATTTTTTTGAAAGTCCTAAATTAAATACAAAATTATGCCGTAATCGAAAGTTATGGTTCGACATCTACTAGGAATTAGAGCATTCGACTGAACAAAATTTCAATTTGCTTAAAATTTATAGCGGAAACAAAAACATGAACCACTCCACACTGGACCACTTTACTAAAAAGACTAAATATAATCGAAATGTATGTGTAAAAAACTGATACATTGAAAATATTATGTTCCACTAGTTGATATAGCCGCCATTCCACCCATCCCACCCATCCCATCTTTTGAATTTTGTATGAAAAACTGAAGACAACGAATTAAAATTTTAAATTGGATATGGTGGCTGCTTATGCATGAAAGCCTTGTACCTACACATAAATTAATACGTGAAGACTTGTCTTTTGGTACAAAATTTACCGTCTTAACATCAACTCTGGACTGCAAGAATATATTTTCCATGCGCATATGTTCCATTATTGTTAAAACTTGTGAAAATAATATTAAGGAGACTTTTTTATACTATTTGGTGCAACTTAGACCATCTTTCGAATCATTTTTAGGAGTCCACTTCATGGTATCTGGCAGGGAAACTAGCTTCTAGTTGAGCTAAACATTTAAAACACAAAATAAAGGCTTAAATAATCCAGAATAAAATATACTACTTTAGATGTCTGTGAAGCGTATTAAGGCAACAGCTCGACCGCGGTCAACATGGCCACTTGTTTGATCAAGTCCCAGTAGCACTGGGTCACTCACCCCAAGCCAGCTTATCACTGCTGTAGTACATGTACTCCAGATTAGGCGCTACACCTTGCCTTACTTTCTTCTTCCACCCGAAGCTTGCATTTTCTGTTATCGCTTAACATTTTCCACCACTTTCCTCCCCCCTATAAGTGCAAGAAAATTTTATACATTTTTGTTGCAATTAAAAGACTTTTGAGCTCATTTGAATAAATGCATCAATCGTCGTTTATAAAAACGAATGCCCGGAAAATGAACCCCAAAAAGCTGTTTGAGAAAAAGTTTATAATTAAAAAAAAAAAAAAAAAAAAAAACATCCAAACAGAAAGCCATGAGCAACTTGCGCATCTCAGAGTTTGTTGGTTTGTCAGTCTGTCAGTCTGTCGGTCGGTCGGTCTAGCAGCCTATCTGCTATCAGCGCTGTCGTCTAGAAATTTACGCCCACTGAGACTCAGACCGACTGAGGAGATGAAAATCAGCAGCAACAAAGAAACAGCGTTTGCAATAATAAAATGCAGCCATGCGCCAGCATGAGATAGTTATGCACAGAGTTAATGTCAAAAAGAGATAGTATAGCCCGAGTCAATGAAACTAGAGAGCAGAAAAAAAAAAAAAAGAAAAAAAAATTAAATAAATAAGAGGAAGCAGTCGCTTTTCAATTTCATTTTCATTTCTTACTTAACCGAGTGAACTTTAAAGTTCATTAGCTTCTGTGTAAGTGGAGTGGACGGACTTATAGACAGGCAGACAGAAGACCGGACAGACAGACGGACGGACGGACGGACAGTCAGCTGCATATAGCGCTCCTCGAGTAGTTTCGACGCCATCGTCGTCATCGTCGCCGTCAAAGTAGTCGTCGACGTAGTCGTGGTTGTCGTGTGGTCTCATTGTCTACACTGGTCTGGTCTGGTCTCTTGCGGTCTGGTCTGACAGTTCAGTTCAGTTCATTCAGTCGTTCCGTTCCTTCGGTTCAGTTGTTATTTTGTCGGCCTTTCAGATTGGATTGGATTGAAATTGGTGTGTTTTGTTTTTTTTTTTGTCTTATTTTTTTGTGGACTTTTTGGTCGGTAGTCGTCGTACTAAGTAGTCACATTAAACTGACATTTTGTTTGCCACAGTTTAACTTGATTTTCATTCGAATCTCGACTTTTTGTTTGTTCGGCAGCAACTGACTGACTGACTGTGTTACTGAGTGAGTGAATGAGTGAGTTGTATGAATGACGTAGTTTTAAGCATTTTTTGTTATACGATACACATTCAGTTCTTTCTATCTTTCTTTCTTCTTTTTGGTGAAGTTTTCTTTAACCTTTTTCTTTTCGTTTGCAGGTAGCAATGCATAAAAGATTTGAAAACGTGTTTCTTTCTTTCCTAACTTCTGTTTATCTGTACTTCTTTCCATACACTACACATCGAGTGCTAAAAAATTTGTTAAAATCAGTTTCTTGCAGAATTTACAAAGCGGTGAAGATTTTTTTTTTTATTTTTTTGGTTCATTGTCATAAATTGGTGGAGAAGAAATATTAGAAGTGTTTTAGAGTTGGCAGTTTCTAAATTGAAAGTTTTTTTTGGGATACAACAGCATTAAATCTTTTTAGAAATATTAATAAGCAAATATATCTCCTTCTGTGATGTCTGCTAGGTACTCCATTGTAGCACGATTTGAAGCACAAGCCTTACTTAGCTAAGTATTAACTTCGAGTGTCAGTTAGCAAGCCTTCACACAGAGACCCACTGATGTCCATTGCAATGCTATGTCAATCTATTTCCTTCTCCAAAATTAAGCCAGTTGGAGATGTTAAGGAGGAACCTAAATAGTGTTCATAACTCTGCAGTAGCTCGGTACCTCAGTTAGACAGACTTCTCATTACGAGAGCTAATTACCTTCTTGTCAATGACAGCTGCTTGCTTTGTGCTTCAAAGGTGCCATTCCCTGATCATATTATCGTGAGCTGATACAAGTTCCAAACTGATTCCACCTTCTGTTGGCAGCGTTTTGAGTAAATGTATGTAAAAGACAGAAGAAGGTGAGACAGATCGTATAATCCTGCTGAAGAAGAAGCATCAAAACTCTCTTCGATTTAGGCTTGTCCGTCTGGTTATCCGTATAAACAACGAAAAGTTCCAGACTATAAGAGATCAAGCCTTCAAATTTGAATATTTAAGTACTCCTACTTCTCCTCCAGATCACTTGTATTTATAGTAGGTGCCAACCACCCTCTCAAAGGGAGAAATGACACTGGTTAATATCTTTTATTGTTGTCAGTTTAGCTAGAAACGCCAAATATGGTCTATCTTCAGTTAATACTAATAAAATTTTCCATAAAGGTTCAAATTGAAGCAATAAAATAGGCAGCATCCATACAAAAAGTTCTATCAGCCAGACTGTACTTATGAGCAATCGAGTATTTGGAGAATATAAAAGTTATAATCTTCTAATTTCCTCTCCTCTTCTACCCTTCCCCTTTTCCTTCCCTATTCTTCTTCAGATTATTATTTAATGAATGTGCCAACCATACTCTAAGTGGCTGTACTCATAAAAACTTGACCCTCCTTTCTGATTTTTGAAATGAAAAAAATTTTGTTTTTCGAATTATTTTAGCTAAAAACAACAAATTTGGTGAATCCTAATTCAGTTCCAAAAAAAAAAAACTTCATATACATAGGTCCTTTTCGGAACGCTTGAAAGGCTACCCCACATACAAATTAATTCCTCTTCCTGGGTTTTTTTATGAACTTTATTAGGCCCTGTACCGAAGGTACAAGCGTTAACAGGTAGAAATAATGGTCGGAGACCCTCTAAAGATACCCCCATTATGGTCAGAAGTGATAGAGATGTCGATATAGCCATGTCCGTCTGTCCGTCCGTCCGTATGAGTGAAAGGATCTCGGAAATGGTAATAGATAGAGACTTTGTGTTTTATGCATTCGACTAGAACTTCACCAGAATTTTACGAGTTTATTTTACGTATCTTACTATAATTCCAATGAAATATTTTTGGAAGTTCCATATTGAACCATTTGAAGGGATAGGCCCTATACCTGAGTTTTTGTATGAAAAACATTTTGGTTGTAGTTTAATTTAGCTTGAAGCCATACATTTTTTGTGTCTTTCATTTATTCTAATAAATATTCTACACAGATTCAGACAGAAATATCTTCCCTGCATAAAATTAAGGTTTAAAGGACGTACAGTGTATCTTAATGTGAAGCAATCGCGACTACTTTCTTGTGAATTTCTTGACACGCCTGTGAAAGAATTTTGTTTCAAGTGTCTGTCCGACTCGCTACCTAACTCATCATCTGTCTTGTTATTCCCTATGTTCCATTATTTTGGAACATATACAAGATGTATGGCGAACTTCTCTGCTTTCACGTAGCAGTTCACCTGAATCGCCATCAGCTGAATCGTATTTCTTTAATATTGCTGCCACTTCTACTTGGAACAGTTGGAAGGATGTTATATTTTAGGGAAGATATACTTCAGGACAAAGAGCAACTTGATGAAGTATGTGAAGTCTTGTTATGGATACCTTATAAACTTATTGGAGATTTTTTTAAGGTGACCCTTTAGTAGAATAGTGTAAAGCTAGTCAACCAACCAAGGCCTTCCACTGCTCCATTTGCATACAATTGCTTCTTTGCTGGCTGAAAGTTTTAGCACAATTTTCTCAAGAATTTAAAACTTTTAGTTCACTTCTTTGTCCATAATAGTTCCCAAGAAATGTCCACTTTCATTGAAGATCTTATTCTGAAAAACCATTGGCTTAAGAGTTGTATCTCCCATAATAAAAAAAAACATATTTCTAGTATAATATCATATAATATCATAATATTGCACAGAACCATGTAAAATTTGCCATTTGACAAGTATCTATGACTTAATGTGGCTACTAAAAGGCAAAGATACAAATGTATCTTTTTGTGCTGCTGGTATTTTTTGCTAGATTCTGAAATTATTTTATGAAAGTATGTTAAATAGACTTCTAGAAAGCTTCTTTTGGTATACACTTTCCTCATAAATTTCTTTATTGAAAATATAATTTTCTTTCGTGCTACGCAAAGATGCTTTCAGTTGACTTCTTTTCATATTATAAACTGCATTTGAAGTTCTTCTTTTAAACTCTTTTTTTTTTTGTAAGTTTTTGAGCAGATCTTCTTATTTTCATGCTGCTACGTTTATACAGACCAGCAACCTGCTGTGAAACTACGCTTTTTATTAATAAAAATGAATGCTTTATTCGTTGAAGAGCTTCTCAAATACTTCTCAGCTGACATATAGACGCCATATTGCATTAAAATTTACATTTTTTTCTTGTTTAAATTTTATTTCCTTCTTTTTTCTTTTATTTCGACGCTGCTTTTCTTTTCTTTGCTTGTTAAACGAATATTTATCTGACCTTAAGTTTGTTTAGTTTAATCTTTCTTCTAGAAAAACAGCAGAATTTTGTATGCCATACGCAAATGTTTTGTCGTTTAATTCACGACAAAAGCCAAGAAAGTTTGTATGCATGAAAGAGATAGCAATATATTTAAAGATTTATTATTGAAGACAACCAACGCATACAGACAGCTAGACATAGGCCAAAATATTGTCGCGCATTGTTGTACTGCGACGATATGTCTTGACTGAGCGTATATGAATGAATGACTGACTGACTGACTGACAGCTAAAGTTGACTTTGTCTTCTTTGGAGCTGGGAGCCGCGCCTCATTGGTGGCTTTCTCCAAACGGACAGACGGACGCATGGCTTGAAGTGTAGTGAAGCTTGTAATGACAGTCTATACACGTCTTCCATATGCTAATTTCTTTTCATTTCTTTAGTTTTATTTGTTTTTAATTTATTTCTTTATATGTATATGTTTTTTTTTTTTTTTTTGTTGGCAAATTACTTTTGTAGCAGACTTTAATTTGTATAATTTGCAGCAAACATTAAAAACGATTATCGTTGTTGTTGCTGCTGAAAATCTGCAAACATCATCAACAACAAAATCTGCAACTGAAAATATAAGCAAAAATCACAATTCAAGCCGAACATGCGTTAAGCGAGATACAAAGCAGATAAACTGGCTGTTTAAGATACACAAGCAAGTCAATGGAGAGGACAAAGATACAGATACAGACTGACAGATCTTCATACAACAGTTTCTGCGTCATTGGCGTGGCTTCCTCTTCCTCTTTTTTGCAGCGTTGATTTTTAACTTTTTAATTAAGCTAATTTTTTTAGCAGATAATAGTTGTTCCGTCAGTTGTTGTAAAATATGGCTTGATGGAGCCAACAATTTTTTATATAAACTGTTTTGGATTCGAAACCATTTAAGTTGGAGTACAGAAATTATACTTGGAGGTTGGAATAGTTTGTTCCTTCTGCTCGTCTTTCGATTTATAGCACCTCTGGAGGCATCTTGCTCCACTCAGTAGTATTATATATTAATACTTAAAAACAGTATCTCAAAACATTTCAATTACTCTCATCATAAAATTTTATTAAATCAAATTAACCCATTAAATGCGTTTCATTGAAAGCGAATTATTTTGTACAGATTTACTGGCAACTTTCTTCAAGTGTATCTATCTACAAGTAACTTAGATTCGATGCGCTACGAGTTGTCCATGTTGTTGTTGTTGTTGTTGTTGTTGCTATTAATGTCGTTTTTTATTATTTTAATGTTCACAACTCGGTCAAGCCTAATCATCTACACTTTCGCTGAAATATTTATTTTGAGATACAAAGATACAAATTAAGCTGCAGCTGTTTTGAGTAGAGTTGAGTTGTTGTTGTTGTTGCAAATTAAATTCATGTTAAAAGTGTTAATAACATTTGGCACAGCATTTTGTAAGCCAAACAGAAAAGATGGACAGCCAGATAAATGCTTAATCGGATCATGATGCAGCAGAAAATTCGTAAAAGAGCAGCACACGCAGCGAAATAGTAACTCAAATGAAACTGATTAGCTGAACGATTGTTTGTTTGATTGATTGATTGATTGATTGATGACAAAATGCAGCAGCAACAGCAGCATTATTTCTAGCTTTCACGCCTTTAGCAGCAGCAAATCTTCTGCCTTTAAGATACAAATGTATCTCATTGGCGCATTGGCGTCTGTGGCTTCAACTTGAAAACGAAATTGATATTTATTTGCCAAGGTTACAAAGACAGACAGACAGACGGACATACAGACAGCTTTATATGTTTGCTTGCCTGCTTGCTTGGTTGCTTAGAGACAGACAACTCAACTCAACTCAGCTCAGCTCAGCACAAACTACTCAGTCAGTCAGTGAGCTAGGCGGCCACTGTTGCAGTCAGTCGAGTAAACCATTCGAGCGTATATCATCATGCAATATGCAGCTTCCGCGCCAAACAATGCTGCTAAGTAGCAAGAGGGTGTTTCTTCAGGCTAAGTTGCAACAACTAAAGTATCTTCCTTGAGCAGCTATGCCTGCTTCTTGCTGGCTTGCGAACGAACGAGCGAACGAAATCTAATATGTGTGCAAATCTACCGCAAAAAAAGATATCGAATTTGAACTTGACTGAGTGATGATGACGCCTTTAAGCTGCTTTGCATTGATCAAACAAACAAATAAACAAACTATTTGTCCGTCTGTCTGTACGTCTGTCTGTCTGTCTGTCTGTCTTACATATAAAATTAATATCTGTGTGAGCCGTTGCTGCTATAAGTCTGTCTGTCTGCCGTTTGTGCCAATTGAATGATTTCTGAGGTCGGGGAAATTGTTTTGGTTTTGTTTTTCCTACTTTTTTTCTTGTTGTTGTTTATAAGTTTTCTCAAGATTTAGTTTAATGAGAACGGCTTAGTCTTAAGTAAAATCTAAAAGTCTTAGCTGCTGATGTATCTCAAGAGCCACGCTTAAACGGCTAGAACTCTAGACATTGTGCAACACTGTTTTATCCAGTAAACAAACACTGGTGCTGCAAAATAATATATGCCTGTGCGAGAGCAGCTCTTTCTTGCTTTTAAAACTCATTTCGAGTTGTTTAGTACTGGAGTAGCGCCAGAAGTATGCCAGAAGTAGCACCTACCAGGCTGCTGAAGTATATATTTATAGGAAAAAGCTTCTTTTTTTTCGCTACTGACGTGTATCACATTTTTTTCTTAACTGTTTTTTTGTTGTTGTTAAATGCAAATTGTTTGGAAATATTTATTTCCTCATTCGGTTCTACTAGAAATAATTTTCATTTGAAGGTTCTTTAAAATCTTTAAAAGTTAGCACGTTTCATGCACGTCTCGAAAAAACGCTTCTGGAGAAATGAAAACTTCTAAACTGTTAAACTAAAAACGTGACAATATCAAAAAGAATTAAAAGCAAACAGCATCTCGTTGAAGGTTTTTCTGAATTCTGAAAAATTTTTCATAAGTAATCAACTGCTTCACCCCTCTTGCATGACTTTTTATGAGAATATTTTACAAATAAAAAACCTAGAAACATGTTTCGAGTCAACTGAAACCTTATCAGCCGTAAAATTAGAAACGTTCTTACATCACACTTTATCGTCACATGCTGCCTCCCCCGAGAAACTAACTGAGCAACTTTTGTATGTTGTATGTATGCAGCTTTGGAGGAAGTTTCATATAATCAAGCTTTTCAAAGCCAAGAAGTCATCCAAAGTCCAAGAGACGTCTGATGAGTAGAGGTCTACCAAAATGGTTTAACAGACACTCGTTAATATACTTAAGAAAACTCAGATCTTATACAGCACATACAGAATGTTGAGTTATCGGGGCTGATTTCACCATATCTCCATTTTGGAACTTTACGATGATTCGGTACAAGGCTTTAATATGTAGCGATCTCTTGAACAGCACTACGCGATTATATGCTGTGTTGGACTTAAAAGTCAAGTACGAAGATTTTGAGCCTAATTTCACCAATAAGCTGGCCAACAGAGTGTGGAGCATGAATGGATGCCAGAGAATAAGGAGAATAAGGAGCCATCAAAAAGCGCCGCCATAGAATCGTTGCTGTCGTCTCAAGGGGTTTGAAGAACAATTGAAAATCCGACTGTCTGTAGCCTTCGGAGCGTGGAGGACTCAAAGGAAATAGTTTAAAGAATTTTAATTTTAGGAACGAATTCTTCTAATTTCAAGTCGGTATGTCTCGATATGAACAACCAGAACTTGGAGTGTATAAAAGATAGAGCATTCTAGTTTGCATATTTAATGTCTTCTAAACCTTCGTTAGATCGGTAGTATTATGTGCCAAATCTTTTCTAAGTCGTATTACCTATAAAAACTTGACCCTCTTTTGTGAATTTTGTATGAAAAATGTTTACTTTTCTGTTTTTTTTAAACTAAAAATGCCAAATTTGTTGTATCTTACTTTAATTCTAATGAAATTTGCCATTGAGATCCATTCTCGGACCAGCAGAAGAGGTAGCCACCATACAAAACTGCCCTCCTTATCTGGTTTTTGTAAGAAAAATATTTTGTTATGGTTTAGTTTAGCTTGGAAGAACAAATTTGGTGTGTCGTCTACTAATAAAATATTCCACACACATCGAGATAGGAATATATAACCCATACAAAATTAAGCTTAAATGTGAATACAGGGTGCCTCGAAGTTGAGCACACTCTACTGCAGCTTTTTTCTCTTGTTAATGTTATGTGCGAACGCGTCAAAAATTGTACGCCAAATCTTTTTGCAGATACTTTTTATACACACCAGCTATGACTCTTCAATTCTAGTATAAAAATATTCCAATTATGTGGTTAAAGTCTGGTACTCGCATTAGAAAATGGAGCCCACTAGTAGCCGATCCATTTCTATCTGAGTTAGAGCCAGAGTTTCCCAATTTGTTTGCAATTTTTTAAACTGTTGAACCGCCAACTTATAAAAAAACAAATTCCTCGAAGACTTTAGCTACTTTCAAACTCCTATAAAATCTTTGAATTAATAAACTCATTTAATCTGCATTCGAAGATAAAATTATCTTCGAAAGCACATTTGCGAATTATAAAACTGCAATTTCTCAACAAATCTCATAAACAATTAATGATGTAATCTCTTTTGAATTTCTGCTACTTACAGTACTATACAAAAGCACATACACCAGACTAGCTAAAACTCAAAGCCGCTTGAAAATGGGAGAACGACGTGGTACAAAAGCATTGGAACAATGGTGCCGCCGCATGACCGAGGGCTATCCCGGCGTGAAAATCGACAATATGACAACATCATGGCGCGATGGCTTGGCCTTCTGTGCCATAATACATCATTTTCGGCCAGATTTGATGTAAGTAGATCTTTAAAAAAAATCGTAATATACTTAAAACATATCAGTATGTAAATCGTTTACTAAAAAGTATCTAGAAGATACATTAGCATAAGAAAAAAAAACAGAAAATCTAAAGAAAAAAAATGAAGCGCAGTGCCACGCCTTGCACAGCAGGCAGACACAGAAAGAAACTTGAACTTAAAAGCAAAAGAAAAAGGGCGCAAAAGAACAGCAGAACGCATGATGATAATTTAGATGATCCGTGTCAGACAAAAGTCAGACTTGGGCGACGTTTTAGGGTCAACTTCGGGGCCTTATGTTGCCATTGTATCTGCTTGTTTGGCCTGTCTTCATTAACGTTTAAAGCAGCTTTTAGTTAGGCGCTGCTTCGCGGGAAATGCCAAACACGCGACGAGTCACATCACAACGACGTCTTTTCATTTAATTATGTTATAAACTGTATCTGAAGTAGGTCTGCGAACAGTAAATTATGTAAATCATTTGTTTTAATTTCGCACACACAAAAAAAAAAAAAAATACAACAAAAAAAAACCATGTATTGTATTTTATATAAAAGTAAAAAGGCCAAACGCGGTAGTGAAAGAATAACTATTAAACCAAAAAAAAAAAGATACAAAAAAAGATACAAAGATACTCTGAGCTACATGCTGCAGAAATAGAGGTTAGCTGTTGTTTTTGTTTTTGTTTATAGCTTTTAATAAATGAAGCACGAAAATAAAGAAAAAAAAAATCAAGCAACTACAGAAAGAAAAAAAAAAACTTATAAAATAAAATAAAAGAGCCAACAACTCTTATTAAAGGTCAAAGACACTTTGGACTGTGTTGGCTCTGACAGATACTCTCGGTGACTGCTCCAACAACAACAACAACTACTCAGCAACATTTACATGCTGCATGTGTTCGTATGTTTGTATTTATGTGTGTATGTGTGTGTGTGTGTGTGTGTGTGTGTGTGTGTGTGTGTGTGTTGTATATATTTTAATTTTATGCAGGTTTGGCTTTATTATTTTTTATTGTTGTTGCTTAGGCTACGTTGACAATAACAACAAAAGCAACAATGCTGAAGTGAGACAGCAAGATTGTTAATTAGCTAGTGCGACAGAGAGAGGTGTATTATAATAAGTTGTAGAATGCTTTTAAAAGTTTTAGAATCATTTATTTCTTTTTTTTTTTTTAAGTTTTAAGTTCGGATTTTTTTGGGGTTTTATATTAAACAAAAAAAAGCGCTTCTTTTGCATTATTTTTCGTTGTTGTTGTTGTTGTTGTTGTTGCTCAGATACAGATATTTCGTAAGAAACATGAGTAATCGCATAATTTTATGCTTGAAATGACAAAATATTTTGTATCTGAATTGAAAAAAGATTTCAATAAAAAAGAAGAAAAAAAAAGAGATCTCTTCTCTGATTGTATTAAACTTATTTTGTTTTTTGTTAATACTCTTCACACGTTGTGTATTATGATCTGGTCATGACGTTTGTAACGCCTTAAAGCAAGCTTCGAGCATATATTCCAGATGTATCTAAATTATTATGTTACGGTGACAGAACAAAACAGTTGAAGCACGATCGCTCCAGTAAAAAAAATCCCTACGGCTTGCATAGCTCGATCAAGTCAGCTGTGATGAGTGATTCCCAAAAGGAGTTATTTCTCTGGGGCGACTGTACAGTGTGACGCGAGCGAGGTAAGAGTGAAGTGACATACGAATGTGTTGGTAGCTCTTCCACACTTCAATTTTCCCAACCACAAAGCCGTCCCCGTTTTCGTCTCGATTCGCGTTTCCTTCATTTAGCTGACTTATCCTACCGGGTTTAAAGAAGTTTTACTTCAAAAAGAGATAAACAAAAAGGCATTGGGAACATACCTTTTTCATCAGAATAGAAGATAAACTATTAAATGAAAAAGAGAAAAAAGAAATCAATGAACCAAAAAACTTCATTGTTTCTACTCACTTCTTTAATAAATATCTTGTGGAACCAGTCATAAAATATCCGTGACATCATCCAAATATTTTTTGAAAGTCATATGAATTCTTCTGGTTATAATTCTCAATGGTCATTCGACGATCAAACGAGAGCGATGAGAATTCGATCCGAACTTGAGCCCATTACCTCTGTATCAGGGACTGGAAAATTGAGTACGGTGTAGAAACCCAATACACTATTCTATGGAATAACAGCTGAGTCTGAACGTATGACTAACGTGCCAATGCGAACTTTGACGGCGAAAATAGAATGAAGCCGGCAGAACGTCTTTAATCTTAGCCAGAAGACCGCTATGTCACGTCCATGAAAACACTGTTGCAGTTCATTGTTCATTGTAGTCGTAGGCGCTGAGTATGGTCAGTGTATTTGCTTCGTGGTAACATAACCATTTCGAAAACCAAAAAACTCCGACCATCCAAAAAACTAACAATCCGAGAGACAATCTGACGTTCCCAAATCTTCGAAATGGAAGACAGACATGCTGATCGGTTGATATATTTCGTGGTAATTTTTCGGTTTGCCAGGGTTGTGGATCATGGATATATTAGCACACCTCCACTGTGAGGGCAAGTGTTGCACCCCTATTATACTATTAAAGATGAACACTTTAAAAAGTAGTGCCTGGTCGGGTAGAAACTTAAGGGTGGCGTTGCAACTTCTCACTTTGGGCAGTGTGAATGGCTAGATGAGCAAGTCCATTTTTAGAGGGGAGTCCATAGAGCTATAAATGTGACAAACTTAATCAGGTATCGCTAGAGAAGAATGGCTTAAAGCGTTCGGCTAGGTGACGAGCGAAAGTGTTTACTTGTTCTTCGTCAGATCGACACCATCTTCCGTTGGCGTTCATAATAGAATTGGTTACCTTTTGTTACATCTGCTGGCCATATAGAGTGAGGAGCGTGGCATTTTCTGATCAGACGCATCTTGTCATGCAGATTTGTTCCATTATATCTTGCGACGCTGCCTTCCTCGTAAGAGTAAGAGGCTCCAGCGCTATGGATCTTTATGGTAAAATGACTCCAAAGCAAAGTCAATGTCTTCACCAGATTTAATCTCCATATCCATGTGGATAGAATTTTTAAGGCTTCTCTGGAAGACATCCATAATTGGGAATGCAACAGTGACTGACTGCGTCAGCTTGTATCAGTGGCGGGTGCACAGGTCTACGTTTTAGTTGTTCCTGAATACTAATTTTCACATGGGTTATACCACGGTATATGGCCAAATCCATGCATTCAGGCAAAAGGTTCGAGCGATTGGGATATTTATTGGCCGCCAGCACGTTCACATTTTGTAGGCGGAGTTTCCACTTTTCTTTTTATGAAGAGACATATTTCACGAAAAATTGTCTTCGCTTTCGCTTTTACTATTTCTCCAATCATTGTGGATCTGCTTTTGCTTTGATTGAACAACATTTCAAAAAAGATGTGTTTCCATTTATGGTAAGTCATCACTGTGTAACGATTTATTTTAGTTTGCGCCAAATAAGTAGATCAAATGCTAACAAATTGATGACCAAATATGAGCGAATGGCAAAGAACAGTCTAAAGGGAATGGACCACACGCATAGTTAGGTGAATCCCCCTTTTTGTGTTTACTTTGTTGAAGCAAAAGTAGTGCAAATCTTGAGATGCTCTGAAATAAGAAACGCTTGTTCTGGCTAAGATTCTAATTTTTAGAAGATTCGAATCTCAGAGAAAAAATTCAGTTTGTTCACTTTCAAAGGCAAAAAAAAATCCGATTCATTCTACGCCAGCACACCATATATTCTGTGCATTGATTGTTTAAGATTTCGATGTTTTCTCTACCGAATGTTTAAGCTTAATTGTGAGATAATTTTAACAAATTTCATATTCAAAGGTAGCCACTCATTTTTTCTATGCTTCTGGCAGCATACGGATGCCGCTGATCTTTAGTGGCAATATTTGAATTGGCCCATTTTTTTGGCAACTTCAGATGAAGTAATTCAGTGCTCAGTCGAGCTCAATTTTGTTATCGATTTCTGGAGAATAGGATAATGTGTATAGATCGTTCCATTTCCAAATATATTTTGACCGTTTTTAAGACATGCGATCGAGCATTGTCCAGCAGGAAATTCATTTTATCATGTCTTTCGAATTATTCTTTGGGGAATTATTTACAAACTAATGCAAAGGTTGAGTTTTTTTCCATTAGTATTTAGCTTCAGCAATAATGCAAATGTGGTAAATTCGGGGGACCCTTCTTTTTCTGCCATTGAATTTCTGTCAAATGAAAAATCGTTTCTCCATTCCCATATTGCTGGATCACTTTAAATACTTCCAAATGCTGAGCAATGCTTATTGGATCAATTTACGGGGATCTTCATCGAGTACCATCATTTATGCATCTTCAAACTTTCTCGACTGGTGAGAAGCTTGTTTCCTTCTTTGTCAAAATTATGACTAAAGGTCACACCATGAGATCAGTCTTCAACCAGGCAGTTTTCAGCCATAATTTTCCTTCAATTAAAGCAATAAATGGAACTTCATGCATATGGCATAATTTTAGCTCAAAACGTTGTATTTGAAGAGGAGGAATATTTCCTATATAAAGCCTATAAAAAGAAACCATTGCGTGGACTTGGGGTCTACTCTTTTTTACGTAATATTAAGTAAGCCTATAATTTGACAAAACGGTGAGAACTTATTTACCAGCCAATATGCAAATATTGAGCCAATCAAACCTTTCTAAAATTTAAAAGCTGAAGTAAAATTCAGCTTCGCCGCCGTGTAAGACAAAGCAGTGTAAAGAGTATTTAAGCTCGAGTTTAACTGATTTTACATATTGTATCTTGTTTCTTTTTTGTTTTTTCTTTATTTTTCGACGAGATTTTTATGCTGATTTCTTGGCTGAGACTTAATTTTATTCTGAGTTTTCGGTCTTTTTTTGGCCTTTTTTCGAGTACTCAAAAAATAAATAAAAAATAAAAAAAAAGAACACAAAATTCAAATAAAACAGATAAATGGCTACCGCAGTAAAATTAAAATTTAAAACAAAAAAAAGAAGAAAAAAAAAAGGAAAAACGAAAAAATGAAGTAGTGCAATTCACATAAAATCCAATTAGATTTATGTGGGTTTTCAAGTTTTTTTTATTTTATTTTTTTTTTTTTTTCGTTGCTGTTTTAGCATTTTGTCTTTAATTTTTGCGCTTAGAAGCTTAGCCCACATGTTTCTGTTTTTTTTTTTTTTATTATTATTTTAGAATTAGATAAAATGAAAAAAAAAAAAAAAAAAACTGTTAAGAACGAGCGTATGTCAACGACTAGAAAATGCGCTGTAGACAACATTTATGCAATCGTCATGAGACTTTAATTAAATCTGTTTAGCAGTTATAATTCGCAGCTAGTTTAAACAACTCAAAGAGAGAGCGTAGCAGCGCATACTGCTTCCGCTAGTACCTAATAATATATTTGATATCTGATCTATTTATTCTATTTCAATTTCAGTGAATTTGAGAAACTGAACAAATCGGACATCTACTTCAACAATGAATTGGCCTTCAGCACTGCAGAGAAATATTTGGGCATACCCGCGTTACTCGATGCAGATGATATGGCCGCCTATGAGGTGCCCGACAGATTATCGATACTCACATATCTATCGCAGTTCTATCAAGTTTTTGCTCATACACAAGGTAAGTGAAGACAAATTAACTTCTTGAAATTTTAGATGAGAACATATACAAAAAGTGTGTCTTTGTGTTGAGAGACAAAGAACTTTCACAGCTTCCCATCCCAGTGAATTTCCAATAAAGGACATAGATGCCATAGATGCAAAGGGCGCATTTCGTAAAAGATATGTTTATGAGTAAATATTTGCATTGAAGCGGAAATCGAAACATGTGTCTCCGGTGCGCTTTATATTGAGACATTTGTAGCTATACAAATCTGAATATGGTCTAATATGTGTGTATTTCCAAAGCAGCTGAGAATCTAAATTATTTAAACAGTCTGCTTAAATTATAGACAAAATTTCTGTCAAAGTTTCCTCCAACTTCCCATTGAGAAAGCGCTACTAATTGACTTTTTAGTAGAATTTTAGTTCAGCAAAAACTTAGGCTTACAAAAGTTTTTCCTTTTTTCTATTAATTTTTAGTCGCATTTTCCAATCAGTACTCGTACATGTTTGCAATTACAAGTATCTACAACATTTACAACTATTCGCAACATGAAAAACTTCAAACAATAACAACAAACTCTCGCCATACACCGCTCAGCTCAGTGCAGTACAGTACAGTGCGGACATATATAATATTTTATTTCCGCTTTTTGTTTTTAACATTTTTTAATTTTTTTTTTTTTTCGTACACGCAACATAGTCAAAAGCGACAAAAGTCAACTTGACAAACAATGAAAAAGACATAAAAAAAAATGTATCTGTAGATACATAGCAACAATATGTATATATGGACTCGGCAAACAACTTGCAATGCCTAGCTTTCGATTTCTCGCCTAGCATTGCTGCTTGCAACCAAATGGACAAATGTAACTGTCCGTCCGTCTGGCTGTCCGTCTGTCTGTCAGCTGTACACTGCACCTCTTCCGCTGCGATTAACACCGATTTACAAGTTGCAATTAAATAAATAATACAGCGACAGGCAGGCAGGCAGGCAGTTAAAACGAGACAAAAAAGATACAAATTAACCAAAAAGGAAAACTCAAATCAAATTCGAAGTTTGTCTGTTTCTGAGTTAAGTTATCAGCTCGAAAAATAAAAAAAAAATAATAAAAAAACAATAAAAAAAAAAACAAATGCAATCATTTGCTATAAAAAAAAAAAACTACTCATATGCTTCACTGCGTATTCATGTTGTGGAACAACAACAAAAGCAAAACTTTTTATGGTTTGTAGCCGCCAAAAGACACTGCTTGCACTTAAAACTATAAAATAAAATCATTAGAAATAAAATTGAGCCTGCAACTAAAAATAAAAATAAAAATAAAAACACACACAGTTACATTAAAAGTAGCAGGGTGCATGCCAAAAGTTATGAAAAAAATATTTGGTTTAGTTGTTTGCCGACTTTGAGCTTCCGGAGTTAGAGTGTATACGGAAAAGTGGCTACAAAAAATATTTTAAATAAAAATAAATTTCAACATTTTTATTACGCACCCTGCACGTCTACTATACAGCCATAGCTAATGTATAGGCTTATATGTATCTGCAATTTACAATATATAAACAAGTAAATGTATCTGTTTGTGCATTTAGATGTGTAGATACTTTATTGAAACCGGTAAATTTCCCCAATTCCCATAAAAGTGCATAAAAATGTAATTTTATTTTTTATTTTACTCTCTGATAGAGTTTTCGTTTTTTTTTTTTATATATGTATATATTTTGTTGCTATTATTGTTGTTGTTGTTGCTGCTGTTGTGCAAGTGGTTCCGCTTTTCTGCGCACAAACTGCGCCAAAACAACAAAAAAAAAAAAATTTAAATAAATATTTCATTTTTTTTTTTGAAAAATGCTTCACAAAAAAATTAATTTTGTTGACGAAATTATTTGTTTTTCTTTTTAACAAATTTTCAGTTGCCACTGTGCATGCGCAACACAAATTAGTGCAACTATTTACAATAAAAGATACATTTGTATCTAAAGAAAACAACTCGTTTGCCAGTGGCAAGTGCGCAGCGTATTTGCAATAAATTAAAATTGAATTTGATAGATTTTGCAATTGTTTAAATGAATTCATTTTAGATTTAAAGGTGATGTGTTTTATATGCATCCATCAACCTATCCATCTCGCCGTCTATCCATCTATTCATCTATCCATTTACCCATCTATCCTATCCATCTATCCTATCCATCTAACCATCTATCCTATACATCTATCCATATATCCATCTATTCATCTATCCATCTTTCCATCTAATCCTCTATCCATCTATAATAACAGTCTCCTTTTTACATGCTTTTTATTAGCTTCAACTGTATCTATCTATACTAATGGGCGTGTCCTCTCTACTTTCATAGAAACTAACCACCCCTTTATGTCATATGAATAATCGATGTAGCGCCTTTTTATGGACCGTCGCTTCACAGACTAATGGAACTTTTAGAGATAGCTCCATACAAACCCAACACTTTATTCTTGGGGACCTCCTGAAGCTGCTGATCAAAATCTTCATTTGAAACCCTAATTTTTAAAATGTTAGTTTTTGTCTGAACAAACCTCGCATACTGCAAAAATAGTTAGTTCTTATTTTAAACGAAAAGTCGAAACAGATCAAGAAGTTCAAATAGAAGTGAAATATGAACTGAAAACTAAAAGTAAAAATAAAACCAAGGAAGGAATTTACGGAAATAGAAAAAAATACCCAGTTAAATTCTGACTGAACGAAGTGAAGAAGTAGTAAACTATTTTGTTTAAATTAGATTTCACATTTAATCTAGCATGACAGTCGGGAAAGTATAGAACAGAAAATATTTATAATTCTTTTAATATGGATGGATGTGTGGATGGTACTCTCTTAAGCCTAAACCGAAGAAGAAGTAAGATTCATTGGAAAAGTGAGCACGGTTTTTATGGACACAGCATTCTTTAGGACAATAGTTGCCTGCCGGGTAGAGCTACTATAAAATATTCAATTCTAAACTTTTATAAAAACCATTTTCTCAAGACCAAGGCTTTCTACATAAACTAATTAGAAAATTTTACTGCACAGTCACTACTGCAAAATGCAATAAGAATAAATCTTTTTGCGTCAGTCAGTCAGTTAGTTAGGCCGACTGTCTAATACAATGCAAAGATACATGATTTCTTTTTTTTGTTACTAAAACAACTTACACCTCTTCAACTCATACGACTACCCGCTGCACAGCACCATTCATGTCATCTCTCTAGAAGCACTCGAATGTCAAACGATGTAACAATGAATTATGAACGTTTCACATTTGTGAACATTACGAAAAACAAAAAAAAACACCATTCATGGTTGAGGGAGTGGGAGGTACATTGTGTAGACTCGAACAATAGCAATTCATCTTTAATTTTGCAATGGGAGAACTCAGACTTGTATGCAAGTCTGAGTGCAAGTATCTACTTAGTATATAGAAAAGTATGTCAACTGCTGCTGCTGCTGCTGCTGCTACTAGTCAAACGCGAACCTAACTTAGGATTATGTAATTCGAATTGGAAAATCTTGGCTTTGAAGAAGCTGCAATAACAAATTAATTGACAACAGCTCAATAGCAAGAAGTATTATGCACCTGGATAGAATAAAACTTCTAAGAAACAAAATTAAAAAAAAGAAATAAAAGTGATTTGTATGACACCCTTCATGTTGTCGAGTGTACATAAATATCAGCATCAAAAGGCGAGACGATGTAGACATCTCCATCTAACCGTCCGTCCGTCCGTCCGTCTGTCTTGATGTGCGTTTGAATAATTAGAACTTGAAGACTATAAGTGTTAGAGCCTCCACATTTAAATACTTAGGCGATTTAATTTCCTCTTCAAGTAATTTGTATTAAATATGCGTACTAACCCCTCTCCCTAAGGGGTACCGCTCCATATGAGCTCCTGTACGAACATTTAACATAATTTAGCTCGAAACGTCAAATTTGGTCAGTTTTTCAGTTTAACCCGGATCGGATCACTAGAAGCGGTAGTTCCTTTATATATTTTCTCCCCCTTCTGGAAAAATATTGCTGTTAACTCAGCTAGGAACACCATATTTAGTGTATTTTACGCCAATCCTGACAAATGATTCCAAATCGGACCATAAACAAAGTCGAGTCGAAAACTTGGATACGATAAGATTTAAAGTCATCAGATTAGGATATATACAGCCTTCTATTCCTTTTTGGGAGCACTTGTATGTGTCATGTATGTGTCAACCGCTCTCTAAGGGTTAGAACTCATAAAAACCTGCTTTTCTGAATTTTCATTTAAAAAATTCTTGTTTTTTTTCTTCTGATTCTAATTAATTTCAATTGGTTGTATCTTTCTTCAATTTGTTTACAATAATCCATAAAGGTCCATTTCGGAACACTATGAGCGCTTACCACCACACAAAGCTTTTCCCCTTGCCATCTCGAAGTCTACAGTCGCCTGTAGCGCGTTTTCTTGTTCATTTTCTAATACTTCATGAAACTTCAATGGAATTTATTTCTGTACCAGATATATAAGCATAAATTCAGGGTTTTTTTTTATAGAAAGCGAAAAAATAATTTATGCAAGGTACTGACCCTCGCTAGCTATACATATTTCCTAACTCTCGGGCCAGCCTTTCGAGGCAAACCATTCATCAAGCCACATCTTCGGACATCTTCGTAAGAATCGAAGTGGTGTTCAGTGAGTGCCTGACCCTTCGACGAAAGCAGGTGATAGTCGGAAGGGGAGAGGTCCTGTGTTCAAGCGGCATACGGGAGCATCTGCCAGTTGAGTGCATCCAAATAGTTTTGGTTCAATCTCGAAATGTACGATGATGTGTTTTTTCACGCGGAGCATGGTGCATTTTGTTCAGTTTTTGGTGGTAAAGGTGGGCATTGACAGGGTCAACAGCAAAGATTTCCAGACGCATGTCTTCTGCCCTCAATCAATCTGCATATCTTTCAATTAATGAGACACACATTTTCCGATGAATTGAATCGAGGCGTATATATATGTCTGATCCGCATAAAACATTTTTCCGAAATACGTCTCAGCTGCTCTGCTGAGCTGTGTGGCTGTGGGTTTGAACGAGTGCTAGGAGACTTTAAGAAATGGAGTCGTTCTTCAAGTTCGGATAATTCAATTCTACGCTCTGCTTTTCTTCTTAAAATAGGATTAGCAAGAGGAAGCATGGTATCTCGAAGACTGTCGCGAACGAAAATAAACTCTTTCATGCAGGGTATATAGAAAAGATTTGCCTATTGTTGTTGTTGTTGTTGTTGTTTCTGTTGTTATTGAGTCTGGCACACACAGCTGCAACAAAGCAGCATCTGTTGTCGTCTGTCGTCGGCTGCTGATGCTGCTGCTGTTGACATACTTTTTTGTTGCACGTTGCTGTTTTTGATTTTGCAACAACTTCTTCTGCCACTTTAACTTCTACGCTTCTTCTTCATCATCATTTTCTGCTGCTGCTGCTGCTGCTGCTACATCTTTCAACGCCTTGTCTGCCTTAAGTTGCATCATGCACCAACCAAGTGGCAAAAGCATCTGTGTACCTACTACAATGCTACATACTAACCGTTTAGAAGATGCCGTAGCTGGGATTTGTTCATTCCAACCGCAGCCAGATTGCAACAGGCCTCGACAACGTCTTCAACGTCTCCAACGCGTCAGCGCCAGCATTTGGGGTGTGTCCCGCACACAGAAAAGGGCAACTCGACAACAAAGAGCATCCATGCAACCAACCAACAGCATTTTAGTGAAAACTCGTTGCAATCTTTATTTTTTTTTTTTTTTTGCTCAGTTCATTTCATTTTATTTAATTTTTTTTCCGCATAATTTTTTTGTTTTTTTCTGTGCTTCAATTTGAAAGAAATTGCGCCGCGCTTGTACGAGTATTGCGTAATAAATTTTGTTTTTTCTCCCTGAAGCGTAGGTAAGTATATTTCTTATGTAATGCATCACTGGAGAAGAAAAAAAAAAGCAAGCCAAAAGGGCAGCAGGAAGTTTTTTTTTTTTTGCTACATTAAAGGTTTTTAGGTAATTTGTTTGCAAAACCGTAAATTTTCGAGAATTTTAAGATTTTGTTAGTTCCCGGGAAAATTTACTTCTTTCTTTCTTTCTTTACTACTTAGAACAGCAAAATATGCTGCGGTGGAAAGAGCTGGACTACGAGTTACTCTGGTTCTAACGAATATTTTTCAAATCCTATTTTCCTCAGCTGCTATAAGATTGAAATCAAGCAAGACCTTTCAACTCGCCCAGAGACATAGATAGATAGATTGAAGAACTCCCTTCCACAAGTTCAAATTTCTGTTAACAAAGGTTCGTTTTAATATTAAGTCACCCGCTGAAGTTCATACTCCTATCAGAGACCATGCAGATGAAGAGAAAGCGAAAGTCTCTGCAGAAGATACCAATAAACCGTTTCAGAGAAACTTGCCAATAAACGCTATCACGTTTTCTTCATATCCAGGTCTTATTATATAAAAAAACCTTCTGCTCAAATCCCTTTGAAGTAAACTTTAACATATACCCCTTCTTCGACGTTGTGTGAGCCGTTTATTCGGATGACGATGAAGAGACTCAATGTAGTCTTTTCTAGGTCTTTCAAAAAATTGTCTATGCCATGGCGCTATTGTTAGTCTGCGACGGAACTTCATCTACATAATGCGTATCTTATTAATGGATGTGTTTGGAGTTATTCCGTACACTTATGCCACCTTAAGCCAGACAGGCGCGATGATGGCTTCATAGTTGTGCATCTTCTTCTTCAGCGACAGTTTGAATCCAGTCCAGTTTATTAGTCCTGACACTTTTGACTGCCAAGTACGAAGAGATTTCTCCATACCTGTTCATTCCATCGAGTGCCCGGTCGTCGTCTATTTCGGTGTCTATGAATCAAGTTTGGACCCTCCATGTAAACCATGCGTGCTGGAGCTGTTTCATCCAAACGAAAGTGCAGCTGCTGGAGTTTTATGCCCTGGACTATGTAAACCTCATCGACTCGTTCGTACAGCTCGCGGTTCATACGAGACCTAAATTTGTCGCCGACTCTAATAGGACCGAAAATCCTGTGAAGAATCTCGAATCCTCTCGAAGACTTTCAACGCTGTCTCATCCGACTCAATCACAGTCCATGTCTCTGCGCAATACAGTAGGACCGGGAGTATTAGCTTCTTATAGATCTTAATTTTTGCCTTTCGAGAGAGGGCTGTACTTCTCATTTGCTTGCTCAGCCCAAAAAAGCATCTGTTTGCATGCCTGATTCTTCGCCTGATCTCCAGGCTGACGTTGTTGTTGCTGGTTATCTCGAATCCAAGATAGACGGAGTATTATAAAATAATTTATACTGCCATTAAATTATTTCCCCCGTTCAGAACTCCAATATCAATAATTCCTACATTGAAACAGTAGCAGATCTTCTAACATCGGGCTTTATGCAATTTAAAATGTCACCACAAACATATATAATAAAAATATATAATTACGAGATCCGATATTGAATCTAATCGAAACGAATCGCAATCATTTCATCAAAAACTGCACCACGCAATTGAGGCCAATCGAACGAACGACGACCGATCGTCAGACAGTCAGTCAGTCAGTCCCTCTGTCCGTGAGTCAGTTGTATGCGACTTCGACTTCAACTTCGATTGATTCGTTTGGTTTCATCGAAAATTGCTCAAATTCAATAAAAAGAAAAAAAAGAAAAAATATTCAATATTGTAATTAAATATTTTTATGATTATTACACAAAGTACTGCGGCGTTTGTCTATGCGAGTCTATGCAAGTCCATTGTATCTCATTTTTTTTTTATTATATTTTTTTTTTCTTATATGAAAATGTACTCATTTCATAGGCGCATGCTACGCAATTGCCATTGTACAACAAAAATGAAACTGATGCCCCATAATGTTGCAGCACGCTTCAAGATTCCCATATGCGGAGCGTTGCTTTATAAATTGATCCATTGTTGTTGTTGTTGTTGTTGTTGTTGTCTTTTGTAATGGATAGTGCGATATGCTGCACCGTGGTCAGACGCACACGTTTCTGTATGCCATTTAAGGTTTTTGTCACATCACAACAAAGCTTTCACTTACAAAGCAAATAATTAAGGAACATTTTTATTAATTAATAAACAATTTAAAAAGATCTGAAGACATAGTTGGAAACAAGTAGCCAAATGTTTCATCATTCATTTTATGTTTCATTTCACCACAGTAGCGCGTAACTTACCATACTTTGTACTTAATTCACCAAACAAATCTTAAGACAAACTGAATTATTCACTTATAAAAGATTTGCTGTAAGTTGTACAATATTAAATGCTTCCGACCCATATGGAATTTGACTTATTTTCGGATTACCTTTCTTTTGTCTTTATTGTCATTGCATATAAATCAGGTAGCCCTGCTTTTGTAGGTTTTTTTTTACTCGCATTTCAACACGCAAATTCATTCAATCATGCTCTCAACCAAACATTCCGTCCATAATTTTCACAGAAAAAAACATCCAATGACGCACGGTCTCCGAGAGACATGCGTCAACTCTACAAAAATGGCAAAGCATACAAAATGAAAGATGATATTTTTTTCATTGTGAGTAACACACAAAAACACATCCTTTAAAGTGAATTCTTTTGTCAGTGAAAGCTTCTCAGCGTGTTGTAGCGTGTATAAGGCAAATGGCTATGACGAATTGTTGAAATATTTCTAAATAAAGTTTAGCGAATGGTGTTGAAGTTTTGCACAATAGAAGAGAACCACGTACATGGCACAATATGAACCTATTACGGCGGTTTATTAATTCTTTGTTATCAGATAAGTTATGACTAATGATCTTTGTTCCTGCTGGACTGTGTAGAATGCTTCCGGAACGATGAAAGGCTGGACAAATACAAACAGTTCCATAATGGTGAATCAATTCTTAGAGAAAAATAATGAGAGCGTCTAGGCCATCATACAATAGAAGTGAAACTTCTTGGGTGCTGCTCCTCGTGTATTACAAATTGTAGAATTTTGAATATCTTACTATTCAGATTTCATAGTTTCCTTATTGGTGAGGAACATTATTCGTATGAGGCTATATGACACAGAATAAATTCACTGTCAGGCGTGATAACTTTTTCTGACTAATTGTCACTGAACTGTTTGACAGAAAGAAAGTAGGCATAAGAGTCTGTTTGCATTGGAACTTTCGGAAAGAGTTCGGTGAAGCAGTTCCGTTTTCAAAAGGTTTCTCTGTCTGTCTGCATATTTGTTTCGGCTTATCTTTGAAACAGCTGAACCGATTTTGACGAGAATTTCACTGTCTGCTAGCTGATCTTATAAGGAGTAACTTAGGCTATTTTTTTTTTTAAAGTTGGAGAGGGTGATGCCCCACACATCAAATAAACGTTAAACGAACAAACAGAGTTCGACATATCTTTGCATATATTTGAGATACATGTTAATGGGATCAGAAGATATATTGAAAAAGTTGGAGATGGTCTGGATTTCTAAAATTTGTTACACATATACCACAAAATATTCTAATTATCACTATCCAACGAATCCAAGTAATCAACCAAGTAATCAATAATTTAAACCAAACATTTGAGCTTCATTTTAAGAGTTTTACGCTATGAATATTATGTTAAAAGGAGCAAATTTTTATTTTTCAAATTTCTTACAGTTTTTTTTTTTCCAATTTGGAACTACTGTACAATATTTTCTTTGTATAAATATCTCTTGACCATTCAAAGGCCCTGTACCGAAGGTACAATGGTCGAAGACTCACTAAAGTTAACCACATTATGGTCAGTAGTGATAGAGGAGTCAATACAGCCATGTCCATCTGTCCGTCCGCATGAACGAAAGGATCTCGAAAACGGTAATAGATAGAGACTTTACGCTTTTTGCATTCGACTAGGACTTCGTCGGAACTTTACAAGTTTATTTCAAAATTTTGCCCCATAAAATGAACCTCAAGGGTAAAAATTTCTTCGTCAATTTCTACAGAGATAACGCCTCTCTAAGGCTTATAAGCAATTAAATTTAAACGACCTATGATGCTTCCGTTCTCCCTTTTCTTATTCGTACAGTGAGTAGTGAGAGGAGCAAAATACTTTTTGTTAGGCGAGCTGTACTGGTGCAGAGCCTCTGACAGTCGGTTATGCCTGACTGTAATTTTCTTACTTGCTTTTTTTTTTCTTTCAATTTGGGACCACTGTACAAAGCTTTCTATTGACCGAGCAACTTCTGTTTTTCAAATTAGTATTTTTTTTCCTATTTTCAATTTGCGACCACTGTGCGTTGTTTAGATAGCGCGCCACTGTCCCGCTGGGCATGTCTTTTTGCCCTTCTGTGCTATTGAAAGTTTAATTTTCTTGAAGATTTTGAAGATTCTAAACCATTTAGTGCGCAGCATGAATGTGGCTTAAAAGTTGCTGAAAAAAATTTAACAATTTATTACTCGAACGAACTATCAATTTTTTTTTTTTATAGAAACTTTTTTCAATTGTAAAATAAAATACTTCAAATAATAGCTACTTCATAAGACTCTTTGCAGGGTATTTCATAGTCGTACATAGTTTTTTTTTTCTTTCATTTTATTTTATTTGTTGACTCCGTCGCCGCAATTATTTCTTTTGCTAATAATTACGCACAAAATCAATTTAATTTCATTTAATTTAGCTTCGCTATATCTACTCGCTGTGGCACGCTGGCCAATTTAGTAATTAAAATTAAAAATGAAACCCACAACAACAATAACAACAACAACACTAATAATAATGCAAGCGTGTTTAATTGAAGACTAACAACCGAATGCAAAAATAGCAAACAAACATAAAAGTGAAAACTGTTTAATTGCTTTCAACGAATTCGTTATACGCTGTGCGGAGAGTATTTAAATATTTATAGAACAAAATCGGTTGCTTATTTTGGGTGTAAAAGGCTTTAAATGACACTGACTAAGCCAGCACATAGTGTAATAATAAATAGTGACGCCACTTTATGCATGCGCACTCAAAATAGTTGCACTTTGTAATGTATTACGAACGTGTGTAGTTGCACTTAGTATGAGCGATATAGTAAGACGATTTATTTTTTATTTCATATAAAATATTTTAATTAATTAAAAAATATAAAAGACAGATGAAGGTGTTTCAAAGTTCTTTGATAATATGATAGAAGTTCTTCAATGTCTTGCAAAAGCTCTAATAAAATTAATATAATTTAGTTATTAAGTTTATAGCGTATAGAAAATAAAAAGCTAAATGAATTACAACAAAAATAATTTAAAAAAAAAAAAAAAAAATTCAATTACAAAAAAGTGCCACAATGAGAAATTGAAAAATTAATTGACTGCTGCTGCTGCTGCTGACTGCCGATGCTGTTGTTGTTGTTGTTGCTGTTGTTACTATATATAAGTATTATTTCTGATATTGTAATGCATAATTATTATCGTATAACATCGTATAATACATAAATAGCTACATACATAGACAAGCACGCACATATTTATATGATTTATACTCAATTACGAAAATGGCGTTGAAAGTGCATAATTTCTGCAAATATGAACATTGAAAAGTATTTTTTTTTTACAAACAAACCATATACCATATACAGGGTGATGGCAATTGCAATGGAAAGTAATTTCATTTTTATTAAAGCCAATTCAAGTGATTAGTAACAGCAGAGACTATCGCTTGATGATGACTAAGCGAAAAGCCCCCCCCAAAACCAATCCCACAAAGTAGTTTCAACTCGAAAGGCATGTTTCACAATGCAACAATTTAAAGTCCTTTTAATATATTTAACACATATTAAATATATTTATTAACTTCAAACAAAGTCGCATCCAATAAAATAAAAAACTTTGCATTTTCGAAGCTGTTTTTTTGTTCAGGTTGAATAAATTCATTTTTATATGTTATTCATTTCTTTATAAATGTATTATTTTCTTTTTATTTTGTTGTTTTTATTTAGTTTGTTGTTTTTTTTTTTTTAATAATGATTGACGTTAGCACGCACGCATGACTGATAATCCAGCCTCCACTCTATGCAGGCTCCACTCCATTCCAGTCCATCTATGTAACAAGACGAGTATATAGAAATATATACACGCTTTGGCGGCATTGGCGGCTAATTCAGCTCAGCAAAAATTAAAAATTTAACAAAAAAAAAAATTTGTTTTAGTATTAATTTCAATTTAAAATACACTCACGTGCGAGGTTTGTTAGAAGAGTATGCGAAATTTATAAAAAAAAAAAAAAAGAAGAAGAAGAAGTTTTACTTCTGTTGTTTGACCAAGGCGCGCACATTTTTAACCTTTTATTTTGCAACTTAATAAGTCAGAGTGAAATGCTCCAAGGATGATTCGCATGGAGATGGATCTCATAATTTCGGAGAAATATTATTAAACAACTTTTAAGCAGAAGAGGAAGAACTTACATCGTAAAGTTTGTGTGTTTACCACCATTAAGAGTGATAGGCGCAAACCACAGCTGGGTGCCATCCAAAGATATTCAACATTAAAACTGCTTCTTAGCCTTGTGAATGTTAGTTGAAGCCTGGATTCATTCATGTTTATAAAATGGATGGTGCTTGAACCACTTTTATACGCTTCTGTGTTTACTTTCCAATACCCTTCTGGTGGCAAAATTTGAAAGAAAAAAACTAAAGAAAGATCTTGAGAATAGAACTAAATTGCCAATATTTTAGAGAACACAAACCAAAGAAAAAAACAAAAAAATATTTTGTAGAATAAAAAATTTACCTTCTCATTTGTTCAAGTCAAATAATGAACTTGTTTTTAAGATTTGTATTAACCAAGGAGTCACCCAATTGAACAATTATATGAGGCTGATTTTTTTTGAATGATTACTCAGAAAGAACCCATCTTTAAACATTATGGAACTTAGAGACTAGTACAACAACTGTGGTGTCTAAGACACAAGTTTTATGTCTTTAATATTCTAAAGTCCCTTAGAAAAATGAATAATCACCCAGCCAAATGCGGCCGTCTTCCGCTCATGGCCGCATTTAGGAAGGCGCGCCAGCCTCCATAAACTTGTGCGCGCTGGCGCCAGTTGTTTTGTATGCCAAGTACAGAGAGATTTCTCAATACCTGGTCATTCCAAAGCGTGCCCGGTCGTCTTCTATTTCGTCGTCCACCAAACAAGTCCCCCATGTAAACAATGCGTACTGCAGCTCTTTCATCCATGCGAATGAGGTGCCCAGCCCAGTACAGCCGCTGGAATTTTATGCGCTGAACTATGTCAACCTCATCGAATAGCTTGTACAGCTCGCGGTTCATACAGGACCTAAACTCGTCGTCTAATAGGACCGAAGAATTTTCCTCTCAAAGACTTCCAATGCTATTTCGCAATCACAGTCCATGCGCAATACAATAGGACCAGGAGTATTAGCTTCTTATAGATCTTTATTTTCGACTTTCGAGAGCGGGCTTTACTTCTCATTTGCTTGCTTAGCCCAATAAAGCATCTGTTTGCAAGCGTGATTCTTCGCCTGATCTCCAGACTGACGTTGTTGTTGCTGGTTATCTCTGTTCCAAGATAGAGGAAGTTTTCTACAACACTGAAGTTGAAATTCTCCATCGTCACTGACCGTCTAAGGCGCGATGACGGAGTGCGAGAAGACACCAAGTACTTCGTCTTGTCCTCATTCACCACTAGACCCATGAGCCAAGACTGTTTTTCAATCTCCGACTCGCCGTTCCTGCGTATCAATGATATAGATGTCATCGGCGTAAGCGAACAGCATCAATTTCTTTTGGAAGATCGAGCCCGACATACTCTGTATGTACGGGCATTGGCGTAGGATGTATTCCATCAGAAGATTGAAAAAATCGCACGACAGAGCATCGCCCTGCCTGAAACCTCTCTTGGTATCAAATGGGTCGGAGTGGTTTTTCTCCACCCTGACAACGCTTTGTGGAACAATCTTTGCCGGGATAGCTACTGCAGACAAGGCGTCGAAGAACTTCGATCGTATCGGTGTATCGAAGGCGGCTTTGTAATCGATAAATAGGTGGTGAGTGTCTTTGTTGAACTTACCATTTGGTCACTGGTCGACCTTTTTGGTCTGAAGCCACACTGATATAGTCCTATTGGTGAATCGGTATATGGCTTCAGCCTATTACACAATACGCGCGACAGAATCTTATATCCAATGGAAGGAAGACTTATTCCGCGGTAGTTGGCGCAAACAGCGGGGTCTCCTTTCTTAAAGATAGAACAGGGAACACTGAGATTCCAGTCATTGGGTATGCGTTCATTCCACCATATCTTGCATAAATAATTGATGCATACTCCTAACCAACTCTTCGCCGCCGGTCTTAAATAACTCAGCTGGCAGTCCATCAGAGCCTGCGGCTTTGTTATTTTTTAGCTTTTTAATAACTTAATTGACCTCGTTTTAGTCCGGTGGCTCTTCAATTGGGCCATTATTAACTGGTGGTTTCGGTGTCATTTCTCTATCGACAGAATTGTGCGCTTCATCGCCTCCAAGTAGGCTAGAAAAATGACTCCTCTATAATCTCAGTGATTCCTGTTCATCCGTTACCAGACTTCCATTGTCATCCTTACAGAAAATTACTCCGGGCTTAAAACCTTCAGTCAGACGCTTGACCTTTTGATAGAATTTTCGAACTTCATTTCTGTCACGTAACATCTCAACATCCTCAAATTCCCGCCTTTCTTGCTCCTTTTTCTTGCGTCTGAAAAAGGCGTTCTTTTTCTCTCTCCGTTTCTCTCTTCAACGAGTGTAAAAGAAATCCTTACGGAAAGTAACCATGTGAGCTTGAGAGAGTACAAGTTTGAGTACAAAGAAATAGTATGATGTAATAAAAGGAATTCTTGGGATGAATATAACTTCTTCGGATTTTCCATTTTCGAATACAAAGTTTCAATAAAATTTTTGTGTAGACTTTTCTCTTCAAGCCTGAAGATATTCCGGGTGGATTAAGTGTATGCAAAAACGCTACAGTATAATGCAGAGCTTCGTCTACCTCTATTAATGTATACAGAGACAGAGTTTCATACTTTACATGTTTCAGTTGACAACTTTTCCAAAAGATATTTTTTATAGATGTTGGTGAATCATTTCTTGGAGTGGGAATAGCTGCCTCTTTCAACAACGAATCGCAATCAACTTCGATTTGATGTTTATTTGGAGATATTTTAACAGTGAAGATGTTTAAATCTTCAAGAAAATCATCAAGGCTATACGGAATATATATTCTTCCTTCCACTTCAGACATTTGTCCTTCATCTATATCAATGCGTATGCTTTCAAAACTCTGCTGCTCTCAAATCATGTTCTTTATTTAATGGTGTCTCCACGAGGCATCCAAATGTATGGTAAACTAGAAATAAATATGAAAACATTTCCAATTGAGAACCAAAAACCATCCCAACTAGAAGGGTTTTTTGAAAATGTTTGGTGGCAAACCAACCGAACACATTTCCAAATTTAGCTGTGATGCCTTTAAGAAAGATTTTTAGTAGCATTTTTAGAAAATTTGATTCATCTTTTTCGAAAGAGGCCACCATCAACATCCTCCAGAGTTTTATTTTTTTTCTTTCTAACAAACCTCGCTTATATGATTTACTTTTTTTTATGTTTGTGATACAAGCGAAGCGGAATCTAAAAGCAGTCAATTAAAGTGAAATTAGTTTGGTCAGTTTTTTTCCTTTTTTTTTTTTTTTGTGTTTTAATAATTATAGGCTGCTGTTTTTTTTTTTAGTTTTTTTTTAGTTATACTTAGTTGTTGTTGTTGTTTTTATAATATTTTTAACAAATGACCAATCAAATTTACTTTTTTTGTTTTATATTTTTCAACTCGACTGACTGCCCTCACTAATGACGCACAAAATCTACTTAAATAATTTTTTATGCGATTAATTCGTTTCTAAAATATGACATATATCAAATAAATAATATTTAGAATAATAATAATTAATTACAAAAACAATATTTCATTTTATATTTTTTATTTTGTTTATTTTGCAGAATCTGCCAACAGTTTGAAGCGCTCAACGCCAGCTGGCGAGAAGACGCAAATATCGAAAACCACAGGACCACCGCCAAAGGTAAGCTGAGAAAAAAAAAACACACAAATTTAAAAATTAATTTTTAATTATTATATTTAATAGTTTTTTTTTAATAATAAATGCAATTAGTATTTACTAGCAATTCTAAATATTACAATTATTCAATTAAAAAAAACAAAAACAAAATAACTGCACGTCTGAGTTGAGTTTAATTTAAACAAAAAAATGTTTTACTATTTTTTTTTGCATGTTTTTTTTTTTTTTTTTTTTTGACTTCCTTGACCCACTACATACAACACTCCAGCACCACCACATAAAAATCTTATATTAAAAAAAAGATAAAACCAAAGTTCCACAAAAACTCATAGACATGCGGTAAATGGTATTAATTATTTTTTTTTATTTTTTTATTTTTTTCTTTTTACTTACCTCGTATTTACACTGTCCTTCCACTCTTGTTAAAATTGTTTCTTTTTTTAGTTTATTTTCAAGTCTATTTGTTTTATTTTGTGTTTTTTTTTTTTAATTTAAACATCAGAACTATTGGATAAGTGTGGGAGAAGCGGGTCTTTGAGCTAGTTGAGGAAAACATCGATTTTTAGCGGATATATAATATAAGGTGATCAAAATGGCAACGTTTAAGGAGTATTGTAGAACTTGCTTGAACCATAGGTCGGGCCAGGTTTTAGTGGTTAAGCAATCTGCTGGAAAATCAGCTAATCTGATCACCTACATACATAAGCAATAATAAAGTCTCTGTGCAGAGTGTTCTTACGGATGTACCAAGAGCAGCCTTTGTTCCAGTTGTTCATGTTTGGTTCTTCAATACCACAGATCTGCAAGAAATACTTCCAATTGGTCAGAACCGATAAATTTTCCATCTTTTGCAAATAGATTTCGAAAACTTTTGAAGCTAGAAACTTCAAGTATGAACATTTTTTAGTCGCCTTTGGATTTCATTTAAGGTCATCTTTCCTAAAGCAAACACAGAGAAAGTCGAACTTCCATTTATTCAATTCTTATAAATCGAATTCTCTGAAACTCCAGCCAAATCAATTTTATGCAACTTTTAATCAATTAATTTGGAACATTCCCAAATTTTGAAGCAATTTTTAAATGTCTTAACATCAGCACCTGCCCTTAGTGCTGTGTCATCTTTGATTCATATTTTGATTACAATCATTGTTCGGGAGAGTCCCTTTGTCATAAAAAGCTGATTAAGAAGCATTCATAACTTTGAGTTGAACAATGAAATTTGTGTAAGAGGCTTTCTTGCAGATGATGTCATTCAGCAACGCATAATTCAGGCAGCTATTGTTAAAGAAGAAATTAATAAAAAATTTTAAATTCATCTATCAAACTAGCAGCTTTGAAGGACATTGAGCGCTTTAACACATATTTTCACTAAAACTATCCAAAAAAAAGCACACTAGTTTATTTGATATATATTAAAAAACCAGTCAAACTTTAATTATTCATTATGGTGATTCAATTTTTATAAAATTCCATACTCAATTTTCCATTTTACTAATTTTTCTTTACTTCAAACATTCAAATATATTTTTTTGCGTAACAGAAATTTTAATTTTAAATTCAAATCTACGCGCACTGCACAATTCCACTGGCAGCACTTTTCAAAAGCACAATAACAATCGATAACATGCGCCAGCAAACAGCTGTTTGTCTATCGCATAGCAGCAGTTTCGATATCAAACCGTTTAGCTTTCGATAGCAACCGGTTGAAAATATCAATATTTTTTTTTTTTGTACGCCATCGGTCTCATTTGTATTGTTGTTCTCTGTTGTGTTGGATACAAATTTCCTCGTTTACTTTTAAGTTCTATATTTTTTTTGTTTTAATTTACAATTAAAAATTCGGTAATAAATAAAATTAACAAGTGAAAATGCATTACTTATGCTGAAAATATAAAATTTTAAGTGTACGCAAAAGAAGCAAACGTCAAGCAGAAACAAAACCAAAATTTAAACGTATGCAGATCAAATTGTTTTTGTTGTTGGTGTCTTAGACTGTCTCTGCCAGCGCGCGGCAGCAGCAGCAGCGTCCGAAAGGGTGAGAGAAGTATTTGTGTAAACATTGTCGTTTTTTTTCTTGTGTTTTTAATTAGTTATGCAGACAGATTTTGTAATTGTTAAAGTACTGCCTTTGAATTTTTTATATTTTTGACTCCGGCGGCGACGGCAAGCAAATTTAATTGCTCTACTAGCTGATTCTAGTTGCTGTCATTAGTAATTGATAAAGCGCAACCGGAATAATGTGTAATTAGCTATATATAACTATTTGTATAATAAATAAGTATATATGGCATGATTATCACACCACACAATGGCTGGGCGCGCTGCTCTTGTGGCGGTGGCGCTGACGGCGGTGACGTCGACAGCGTCAAGCGTGAATAGCGTTTGAAAGGCACAGCTTATGACTCATATATAAGTTTTTATTTTATTGCCAGCTTTTTCGTGCTTGAATGCCTCTCAAGGCAACAACGCCAGCAACAGCAGCAGCCCAGCCCAGCCGCTCACCCACCAATAAATTCGCAGCGGGAGAGCGTGCGCCACCTTCATTGGTGCCTTGCCTGCGCCTGCTACCCCGCTGCTACTCCAACAGCTGCTCCAAACAATCGGCAAACACCATTTGTTCAATTGAATATTTTTTCGCATAGTCGTATAGCCAAATGTTTGTATACCCTACGCTGGCAGCGAGTTAAGGAGTTTAATTTGTAAAACTTGTCTTGTTATGTCTTATCAGAAAATGTTATCTTATTGGATTTTTTCTTACATTGCACAGTTACATATGTATTGTTCTTGGTTTATGCCGGCTTTGCTCGGGCGCAAATTTTACCAAATTGAAAATTTTACATTAAGAAGTTTCTAAGGCAATGGATATATAACTCGAGCGGTTGGCCAAACTTTCTCACTCAATTTGGGTAACTTAAAACCCAAAAAAAAAAAAATTGAAGTTTCTAATTTGATTTTCTTAAAGTACTTATAATAATTGATAGATCATAACTCCGTTCGAAAACTATTAATAACACATCTTTTTTTCTTTCTTCGAATTTTCAAAGATCCTGTGGTATATTTCGATTGCTAGATTTTTGGAACGGAACCTCCAAAAAGACCTACATTTGCAAACTTAAAGTCTCTTGCATTCATCTGAGATACGTTTTCTCATACTTCCATATAAACTTATGGGCTTGCAAGCGGACACGTCTACATCGACTCAACTTTTTATGCTGATCACGAATATATTTAGGATCTGCTACACCGTCTTCTGCTTGTTACATATATTAGCCATAACTTTGGATATAGTGTATTAAAATCCATAGACGTTTTTCATGGCTTTTTGTGAGCCCACTTCTGAAAATAGACGGGTTACCGATATTTTGGCGTAAGAAGTACATTACGAAGTCGAACTCTACTGCAAATTGCGTACAAGAAATAGTCTATCATTGCGCGATACCTGCTTCCATCCACATTTTTTTTTTTTTTTTTGAGAAGTCAATTGCCGCAAAATGTGATTCTCTCTTTAACTATATTTGGATAGAATGATGTCAACTTTAATTGTGTGGGTATTCATTTCTACTTCCAGAATTTTTAGTCTACCATCTTACGCTTCTTGACTAAGGAGTCTTGGCTTCAACTAAAAGTCTTTGATGAAAACTTGAGTATTCCAAGAGTTCAGTAGCCTGGTAGCTTGGTACGGCTTTTGTTCCTCTGTTTAGATTTTCTTACAAGCGTTCTTCCAGATTTTAACTATATCTTATATCAAATAGAGGACCGTTCAGGTTGAATAAACTTTCTCCGGAACGATATTGTGCTATCCAATAACATGTATTCTCGACTAAGATGTAAAATCATTTTCAAGAAACAGAGGATCCCATGAAAGCGCTATATTTCATAGAGCACGTGTAACTAATTACAATTCTTGACCTACAGCAATTAACGCTAGGTCAAGAACACTGTTCAGCTGTTGTCAAGCTCTTTTTTTGGATAAACATTTCGACAATAAATTTGACAATTAAGGTTTTTTTTTTTTTTTTTGTATTTCGAAACGCAACTGAAGCGTATAAAAGCTTCAGTTTTAGCCCATTTGAACATTTTCTCATTATTTTTTAGCGTTTTTTCGCAACGCTCTGAAAAGTTTCGTTGGCAATGCATTTAACGCTTCATTGCCTCCCGCCGTAGCCGTAGACGCCGTAGACCCAATGAAGTTTAGCTCTAATTAATCTTAGAGGTTTATTTGATTTTGGTTTTCTGTTTTTTCCATTTGTTGTTGTTGTTGAATGACGGTGGGCGCAAGAATCTTATATTTGCTTAGCTGGCAATTTGAAAGCTGCACAGTTTGTTGCCATAAACACGTAGACTCTTTTTTTTATGGGTGAAAATTAGATATATATATATATATTTATTGGCACTACTATGACTGTAAATTTTCTCCAATTTGTAGTTTATTTTTTTGCCGACAAATTGTCAACGTTTTACGTTTTACTAACGCGCCAACAATAGAAAATGCCACATCTATGGGTCTGGTCTATGCATTGCACTGGCAGCGGCTGCCCACTTTCGCGCTGGTTGCCGTCCGTGTCTTGTCTGTTGAACGCAACTCTAAAGAGAGATGCCCTCCACCACTGCTGAATGCACGCAACCTACGTATTTATGGCATACACGTATATATAGTTGCGTCTTGTGGTGGCACTTCAGCATGATTTCTTCTGCGTCTTCTTGGAAACATGAAGCACTTCATTGTCTGTCTATCTGTCTGCCTGTCTATCTAACTTACTGTTTATCTATCTTTATAACAGCTAACGCTGTAGCATTTCGTCTTGGTTCGTTTCACTTCTGCTGTATATGTTTGTCTAACCATTGTGGTCTTCACCATCATCATCATCTCCAGCGCCGTCACCGTCACCGTCGTCGCCGACATCAATATCATCAACATTGCCGCCACATTTGTGTTTGGAGTTGATTTTTCATTAGTTGGCGTTGGTTGTTTGGTTCGTTGCCCAAATCGAAACCAGTTCTCTTCAGTTCTCAATGCTGGGGCTGCTCTAGGTGCACAATGTAGTCCATTCATTCATTCATTCCGTCAGTCAGTTATTCATTCATTTGATTGTTTGTTTGTTCGTTCGGTCGTTCGTTCGTTCGCTTGGTCAAACGGTTGCACACTTGTTGCTTTGACTCTAACATTGGAAGTTACTAACTGGCGTGTCTACGTTTTTTCTTCTATGGAGTCTATCGAGAATTTGTAGCGTAAATATTTCAATTTGTTTGTTCAAAATCGTGAGAAATTTGGGTGTGAAAAATCGAAATAAACATATTCGTTGATTAATTGAAAAAGAGGTGTTTAATTTAATTAAATTGATATAGCAATTATTTTTGAGGTTTTTCTTTCCACCTTTAACACATAATCCGTCGCATGCGTTGGTTTATTTGAGTAGTGCACGAATGCGCTTAGAATTAAAGAATCGAAGAAGATCGCAAATAGCTCTCCATAAATTATATAGTGCAACGTTTAATGGTCTTCACTGTGCTTGCTATAAAAAAAATGTGGAACTAAATTGTAACCTCTTTTGACTTTTGAAGAAAAGTGCCATAGAAGCACATCGCTTTAGAGAATAAACTCTTTGAATTTCAACCTGCCAGAAATGATGACAGCGGTTTAAAAGTGATGCTAAAAAAAAGAAGTTGAAAGATAAAGAATGTGAGATGGGAAAGCCATGGTTCGTAATTAATACAATCAGACTGCTTAAGTTTTTTATGATCTGGTGCTCAAAAATTCATACTTTTGGGTCGAAATGGAGCAACCATAATGTCGTCAATTTTAATTTAAACAGTTCAGTTTCTTGATAGGGAAACAAACCCCCGTATATTTAATTTAGCTCCGCACATTTTTAAGTATATCCAAATAGTGCTGAATCATGGCACATGATTCAAAAATTATGAATCATGAAGTCTGTAGTTGCGTCAATAGTTCTACTTTTCTTGTTCTTATATCAAAGAATTTATGGCTCTAAAATTTCTGTGCAATGCGTTTAGCTAAGGGTTTGAAATTCTTTTTTGTATTAAAGTTCTTCACTATTTTTATTTTAAATTTCCCGTCTTGTCAGCTTTATACACTGTACCCATAGGGTAAAAAGGTTTCTTAATCTTAAGAAAATGTATACAACAGGCAGAAGGAGTTGAGGCAGCTCAGCATCAAAAGTCGAGTCAATATAAATATGTTCGTTTGTCTGGCTATTCGTATGAATAGGGAGTACTTGGAGACTATGAGAGATATAGTCTTTAAAAGTAAATATTTAAATTCTACTATTCCATCTTTAGATAATTTGTATTCAATGTATGTTCTTAACCCCAGGAGGGGAATCGCTAAAAAATATGCAAACCAATCCATCCTTCTAAGTTTTTGTATGAACAAGTTTTTGTTATTATTCTGAATTTAGATAGAAATGACAAATTGGGTCTTTCTTACGTTAATTCATATAAAATATGCTATATTGGTCCATATCAGACCACTGTATCTGTAACCCCATGCAAATTTGTCCCACCGTTCTGGGTCTTTGTATGAACAAAGTTTTGTTAATACTGTTCACTCAGCTATAATCATCAAATTTGGTGTATTTTCGTCAACCGTAATATAACGTTCCATAAAGGGTGTCCAAATTGGTTCAGTAAGAGGGAAGTGGGCCCGCTTAAACTTGGAACCTATAAAAGTTAAAGGTTTCAAGTTTGTATATTTAGTGTCTTCTTTTCCCTCTTCAGATAAGTAGTTTTCAAGAAACATGCCAATCCCTCTTTAAGGGTAAGGGGTTGTACGTATAAAAATGTGTTTCTCTTCTCAAAATGTTAAATTTGTTGTATCTTGCTTAAAATCTAATAAAATATTCTATGTAGATCTATATCGGACCACATGAAGGAGAAGCCACCATAGAAATTTGTCTCTCTTCCTGGGTTTTTGTAAGAAAAACATTTTATTATGCTTAAGTTTAGCTTAAAACGACCAATTTGTTTTATGTTACACAAATTCCATTAAAATATATCACACGATTCCAGATAGGTAAATAATCCCCATACAAATTTAAGGTTGGAAGCGGTACAGGCAACATTTGCTTGTTTATAAAAAAGTTCTTCATCATACGTTTTAAGCGATTCGTTGCAATATTTTTTATTATTAAAAATTAAAACTATTTCACAGTGAATGTTGTGACTCTTTATCTATGTATGCTCCTTATAGACTGTCCCTGTCCCCACTTTCCAATAGATCTTTTATCCCTATACTTCAAATGGATGCAAAGTTTAAATGAATTCTTTTTAACTCATATATGGTGAGCGGTGAAACTCTTTCCCCTATTTTGACTATAGATATATAGAATTGGCACCACCGATCCATTTTTTTTTTTAATTAAGACAGACATTTGAATTTGGTTAAAAATTTCAGAATTTGCTGCTTTTCAATGGAGTAAATAATGGATAGTCATGGACAAAGAAGATTTACATAGATTTTATTAAATACGATAAAAAATCTTTTATATACAAATATTATATCTTCCGATCAGCAGACAGCTTATAATTCTTTTCAAGTTTAAAGCAACTTAATATGTCTGAGCGATGTCGTTGGCTCTCTACGTGCCCAGCAATTAAAAAATATATTTGGATGGAATCATTGTGGAAGATCAAGCTATGAGCACGTCATGTTTATTATGCAAATAAAATAGTTTATTTTATTTAGTTGTGGTGTTTTAGTGTAGCTCGTAGAAATGTGTTGGTTAATAATTGGAAAATTTAGTAGACATACTATATTATACGTTAAGATCGTACAACATGCTTCACGACCCAACATCTTATATGATGACGCTGAGGGACGTGTATGTTTAGGGAATTTGTGTTTATAAAATTTCTTCAAGCAAATGGAGAACACTGAGGAAGTAGAAAATATTTTAAATTGAGCCACTAGACTTCGGAATTTTAATTTCTGCACCACAATACACACTCATTCATCTGCTCCTCCATATACACAAAAGCGTTTATTATTTTTGCTGTTGCTCTCATTAAAAATAAAACATATACTATATACCCCCGCTTATCACAAATGTTCTTGAAAGGAAAAAAAAAAAAGATTATACGGAATGGTTTAATTATTTATTATACAAACATGTACTATATAAACTTATATAGGCTTAGCGTATTGTATATATATAAACAGATGCACGTTTAAAATACTTTTGATTTTTCTTGAGACTTCAAAATTTATATCCCCCCAACAACAGCAAAACACAAATTTCTTGTAGCATACAAATATGAAAGTACGAAACCAGGTTGAGAACACTTTTTCGAACATAAAATAAAAACACGTCCGAATAATATTTTCAAGCACATTAAATTTGTTGAACTAGTTTTTATAATATTATTAAATATAAAATTTGTTTTAATTATATGTTTAGGTTGCAAAGGTTTTTGTGTTAAAACTAATAACTGGTAATAAATCCAAAAATAAACAAAATATGTCACGAAATGTTTTAATGTTTTAAAAACGTTTTTTTTTTTTTGTATTTACTATGTATTGTATATAAACGAAAACACAGACACACACACAATTTACTCGTACTTAGCAACTAAAACAATTTATTAAAATTAACAACACGCTTTATACTAAAACAAATCGAAATGAATTGTTATATAAACTTATATTATTTATATTAAATATGAATTTTTAACTGCCTTCCTAGCAGATTATACATGTTTGCATGCGAAACAATTGTCTGCGTAGCTATGCAAGCTTTGTAAGTTGTGCGCGAGTCAGTTAAGAATTCATTATACACTTTGCGCTGTTCGTAAAATATTCATTTAACATTTTTTTTACAGTGTAGTTAATTTATTATTTAATAATTTAGTATTTTTGTTGAAGCTTTTTACAAACATAAACCACTGCTCTCTCTTTCTCACAATCGTGCGCGTGCTCTTTTTTCTTTCTTTCTTTCTCTCTTTTTCTCTTGACAGGATGATAAAAGTCTGGATATAATTGGACAGTATAAGCCAGAAATATTTTGTTAAAGAAAAGCCGTAAAAAATAAAAAATTTATATATTATGCACACATAGAAGCAAAACTTACATATAAAACACAGACACTTACACATTATTAAAAAGAAAAGAAGAAGACGAAAAAAAAAAAAGTGAAGAACAAACAAAAATTAATTAGTTATTTAAAGAACAAAAACAAAACAAATTCTAAACCAAAAACAAAAAAAATCTCAATTTAACAAAACGAAAAAAAAAAAAAAAGAAGAAAAATCTCAAAATGCAAATGTATAAGAAAGCTCAACAACGGGATTTTGAATATGAGAATAAACAATTTAAAATAAAAAAAAATTTAAAAATTACTCAATACATATAAACAAAGAACAAAACAAACACATGAACGAACAAAAAATGAACAAAAGTGCGCATTAAAAGAACAAAACAAAAAAAAGAACAATTAATTTGCAGTTAAACTATTTGTATTTGTTTTCATTGAATATTTTTTTTATTATATACATATATAAATGTTTATGTTTTATGTGTTTTTTTTATGAATTAATTAAATAATTAATATACTATATAAAGAAAAATATACGCGTTATAATTATTTTTTGTATAATTATCAAAAAAAAAAAAAAAAAATTATAAATTTAATAACAAAGGAAAAAAAAAATAAAAATTGTGTCACTCGAAACCAAAAATCTCTGCGAAACAATTCTAAAAAAATAAAAAAAAAGCTATCTACACACACACACACACTAGCTCCACTTACACTCCAGTTACACACAGATACACACACACACACACACAAGTGCGTATTTAGCTCAACAGCGCAGTACAATTACTCAAGACTTTGCATATAAAAAAAAGAGCAGAGGAAAAAACCTACAACTAAAAAAGTACAACAACCACCGCAGCAACGGAGATATAAACCCAATTGAGAAACTCCATAAAAATATATTTTTTACGCAAAAGTATAAAAAAAAAAAAATAAAAAAAAATTTACAGAAACGCTTTAAAACAGCAAAAGGTAAGATTTGCGACTAGTTCGGTGTGTAAACTAACAAGCTGACATCTGGCAAGAAGAAGAATAAGAAAAAAAAACCGTCAATAATAATAAAACATATTAAAAATAATAATAACTTCGGTTATATCGAAGCTTTAATACTCTTCATATTTAAACAAAAATAATACCATAAAATAAAACTAGAAAATCTTCGAAATTCTAAACCAACTGAGTCGAAGAAGATTATGAGATAATGTAGTAAGAAAACCCTCTTATTACAAAACTCTAAACTACAGACTAAAGGCTTCAAAAAAATGCAGTTCAGTAGCGCTGACGCCAAGAAATTTCAAGCAAAGAGCCCATATCTAGTTTTTTTGTTAGTACTCCTAAAAACAAATAATGGGGTTTTATAAAAACTATTGGGAGTATGCATTAATTCGTGCTGTAATTTTTTGAAAATTAAGGCTTTTTATTGTACAAAAAAAGGTTCAAAATATTGTCCATAGGAAGCTACGACCTTTGCCCATCTTTCTGGTAGTTTGTGGATTCCATTCCAAAAGAACTTCTCCGACTTGGTGGCCAAGAACGAATCAAGCCAATTTTTAATACCCTATACTATTCTGAAGTGAAGCGTATTGCGTTGAGGGCATTTTGCATTCATCTAAAGAAGTAGTAATCAGAATTGTGTTCGGTAGAGATTGTCTCCCCCGATTTCAAGAGCTCATAATACAGCACACCCTTTTGATCCCACCAAATACAGAGCATTACCTTGGCACAATGTATATTGTTAATGGTTGGCCGGGCTCACATACGATTTCTTGCGCTTGGGGTTATCGTAATGAATCCATTTTTTTATCACCAGTGACAATCTTTTTGTGGCGTTCAAGTAACATTTCCGATAAGCAGAATCGGCGTTCGACATCTCTTGGTTTAAATACGGTCATACGGCATCCAATATCCAAGCTTTTGGATGAATCCGAATTCTTTTAAATGTCTGGAAATGCAAATTCTTTTTGCGTTTGGCATGCATCTTCATCGAGCAATGCCTCCAATTCTTCATCTTTAAACCTTTTTGGCTGTCCGCGTCGTTCTTCGTCTTTTAAGTCGAAATTGCAATTAAACCGTGCAAACCACTTAACGGCTTTACTTTGGTTCCAAGCTAATAGCGGTTCAATTTGTTCAAAACCAACAGCACGCAATTCAATAAGCCATCTCCGGTTGTAGAGCATTGTTCCCGTAAACTTTACGTTTAACTTAGGTGAAATAAAGTTACACTTGCATTATTATAAAACTCAACTTCTTCACTTCTCTGGACTATTTATTTCTCATAACCATTAGAGGCACTCCATCTTCATTTTAAATAGTCATAGGGCGCTAAGTCTGAAGAATATGTTGGGTGGGTTAGAATATGGTGGATACGTAATCCAACTAATGCATTTTTCCCATGTTGAATACAATTGCACTTCGACAAATGCGCTAATTTCTGCTTTAAATCAATATCGAATCTGTCCAAAAGCTCTGATTAATCTTCACCGGTGATTGCGTACATCCCAAAAAAACTGTAATCATGACCTTTTAGCTATGTGACCGCTCAATCCAGTTGCCTACAGCCTCAGCCATCTCATTGTCATTCATTTTTCGATCCGGGTTGAACCCTTTTACGCGACCTGATCGTACTAAGAGCAAAACAGAACTCGGTGAATCACTTCTTAACCATTAAAATTGATGTTCCAGAGTTTCTTTAGTATTTATAAAGCCTTTTCTTGATTTCGGTGGTGTTTTTTTACAAAAAAAAAAATGCTTAATCAGCACACGAAATTAACTTTTCTCCATTTTTATTAACATTCGCGAAGCTCTCTGCTTTTTCAATGGCTGCCAAACACAAACTAAATGGCGCAGCTAGCTCAAAATTTTACAGTAGTCCAGGTTCGTCTAATAAATGCATCTAAGTATGAAGAGTATTAAAAATGCAACAGTTGTGCTAAGATGGAACATAAATTTAATATTTAAATAAGCATAATAACGTAAATAAGTTACAAAACTAATCTAAACTAATCCAACCTAACCTAACTAAAAAAAAAAAGAGCCAATAAGAATGCATACATAAATAAGTAAATTACACTTCATAATTTTTTAAGTTTTCGCATAACATTTCAACTGGCTTTTAGCGCTTCCTTAGAGAAAATACATATATATAACAACAAAAACAAAAGCAACACACACACACACACACATCCAAACTTATACACATACACGCATAGAAATAAATTAAATAGGTATCTCGCATATTGATGTATCTCGTAGAAACAGCAAGCGCTGCTCTAGATCGACAAAACATCAAAGTACTTAAAACATAGATACATACGCACACACACACACACACACACACATGCTTAAACAACACAGCCAGCTTGTATACACTACGAATAACTATGATGTATCTAGGTACCTCTGTCTGTCACTCAGAAGCGACGACATATTAACCTACTATCCAAACTTACCGTTAAATGTTTAAACAAATAAATAAATAAATAATGTTGTTGTTGTTTGTTGACGATTATGCCGAAGAGCAAGCAGCCCAGCAGCAGAGCAAGCGATGCTACAAGAAATTTGTGTTCAGTGATCTGTAAAACGTCTGCCGTGACAGCCGTTGAGTCAATCAAACGCAAGTAAAAAAAAAGAAGAAAAACAGCGAGTTAGCTAGAGTTAAAAGTTAAAAAGCAAAAAAAGATAAACCCATAACTAACTAAACCAAGTCCACAACTAAACAAAACTAATCTCTACTACACAAAACTCCACGCTGACCATTTACTAATAAAGTTTTTTTTAAATGTTTCTAGATGGCTCACGTTGTTGGCGTGCCACGGCGTGATCCCTGCCAGAAGTGTCAGCTGCCGGTCTTTCTTGCGGAACGCTTGGTACTTGGCAAAAATGTCTTTCATCGCACCTGTCTGAAGTGTGCACGTTGCGGCTCGCAATTATCGCCGGGCAGTTTCTATGAGACGGAAGTGAACAACGAATACTGCTGTGAAACATGTCCCGACGAGGAGGAGCAACTCGATACAAAGGTTGGCTTTCGTGAGCGGCCCGAAGAGGAGTTGAGTACGCGTGCAGCAGCAACAGGCGGTGCTACCGGCAGAGCTGTACGCAACTCACTCGCCGATCGTTTGGCATTTTTCGAGCATACAGCAAAGAGTGGTGGTGTAGGTGTTGTCGGCGGTAGTGCAGCAGCATCGCCATTAAGTCACAACCATAAGGTGCTGGAGAAGAGTGTTAGCGATGAGGAGAAACGCCAGCGTATGGGTGCTTTAGAGGCACAACGTGAAGCGTCAACTACTATGTATAAAGCTAATGCAGCGCTCAGCAGTTTTCTGTACGATACAACCGATGGCGGCGAACTTAAATCACCAGAAGACGAAGGTGTTGTTGTGCACGATGATATATCACAGCAAACGGTTTCAACACCCAGTGATGTTGATGAGCCAAGTGTGGATAGTCTTAGTATAGATGCACCGCCGGCATTGCCGAAATCCGAGCCACCAACAACAGTTTTGGCGCCGCCCGTAGCTACGCCACGTTTTACTACAAAAGCAGAAGTGCAGCTCATAAGCACAGCAAGTGATGCGCAAGAAGCTGTACAAGCAGAAGCGCCGCCACAAACAGAACATAAAATGGAGCTGGATTTAGAAAGTTGCAAGGAAGCATCGAAATCTTCGAGTACTGTTGTCTTAGATGTTGATGCAAGTCCAGAGATAACCGAACGTCTACATGTGGTCAGCGCGCAACTACGTGCTTTAGAGGAAGATGAGATTATGCAAGTGCCTGAGCAACAAAATATAGAACAATTGGCGGAACAACAACCGCCGGCTGAAGCAACAGCGCAGGTACTCAGCAATACTGCAGCATCGACATTGTTGTTCATCGATGAAAATGTGGACACCATTGCTAAGGAAAGTGAGCAGCAAACAGTAACTGAACAAACGCCAACTGACTTGGAAACTTCGTTGGAAGTCAAACTTGTAAAACAGGAAGAAGAAGTGCCTACAGAAATGGAAACAAAAGACAATGTTTTAGTCGTTAAGTTAGATGAAGAGAATGAACCTTTAGAACAAGCTAAGCAACACGTAGACGAAGTGGAGGAACAGGAAGAAACTACAGAAATTGCACCTATAGTTAAGGAAGTTGAGCTTAAAGAAGAATCTATAATTAAGGAAGTTGAGCTTAAAGAAGAAACACTAGTTGCAGACGCACTAATAATTAAGGAAGATAGCCCAGTAGTAGCAGCGGCAGAGGAGGAGGATGTGGCCGAAATAACACCAACAGTTGCTGCTGTTGAAGTTAAAGATGAGGAACCAAATCCGACCGAAAAAGCAACAACAGTTGCCGAAGATCCAAAAGCAGCAACGACCGCCGCCGATGCAACAGTTGAACAATATCCGCAATCATTGAATCCTTTCGGTTCCGATGATGAGGAAGAAGATGACGACGCAGCAACGAAACCTAAAACACAAAAGATACTTAACATTCCCATGTCCGTGTCCGCATCAACACCAAAAGACAACGCAAAAGATGCTGCTGGTCTAAATCCCTTTGATAGCTCCGATGATGAAGTCGAGCTGGAGAAACACTCAAGCAGCAGTGCATCGAATATGAGTGGCAGTTTGTCAGCTAGCAAAATACCGCCACCACGTCCACCACCACCGCGCATATCCATGCGTAATCCCTTTGGCGAAAACGATGAAATGATGAGCACAACACCGCAACGTGAAGCATTTCCGCGGCGTTCAAGTTTAACATCATCGCTGGGCAAACGCGGACCGTTGCCAACGCCACGTACCAGTCTGTAAGTATGCGTTTCAAATAGTTGCTATACATATTCAGCAGATCTCTGCCGATTTTTTAAATTGAATTGAAATCACAAACGATTGCACTTTCGCAAAAAACGGTCCGAAAGTTCAAAGCAAAATGTTTGCATAATTTTAGGCAGCAGTGTGTGGAGAAGCACCTGCACGCCTAGCTGCCTACACCGACCGACCGACCGAATATGACTTATAAGGTGACAACTACATTGACTACACCAACACTTTAACTGGCTCACACGACGCCAACTTGGCTTGGTGCGCAATGAGTAATGAGCAATTGTTAATGCGCAGGCGCATGCGCGCTCTCAGCTCGCTTCACAAGCGCATTTGTCCAATTTTTCCAGCCGTTCGTTCATTCATTCATTCGCTTATGTGGTTCTACTGGCTGGCTCAGTTGTTTTTTGTACTGAGTACGCATCGGAACTAGTAGTTGCGCGCAATGTGCGAGTGTCGTGCGACGGAAGAACAATACCGGAATAATAACCGCAAAAAAAAATAATAATAAAGTGCAAGAAATTTAATTAAACATGTCGTTGGCACAGCGAGAAGTAGAAGCGGCATTAAATGTGTAAAGTGCGCTTGTCCATCTGTCCGTCCGTCCATCCGTCTGTCAAGTCATTGTTTTAAACGCTTCGACTTTCTTGAAAGGCGGCAACTTGTTGTTATTGTTGTGCTGTGCTGTGCTACTGCTAATACTTTTATTGTACGGATGGCAGTGACATAGTTGCCTTAAAACGTCCGTCAACAATAAACAACAACAACAGAATCAGTGTATCATGTATACCTCGTTATAGTTCCATATAATTATACCATAAAAAAAAGCACAATTTACAATTTAAAAAAAGTTTAATAATTCTAGCAGCAAATAGAAGTCAGATTTTGGGCATATACCTTGGACATTTTTTAATTGTTGACATTTGAATTTCTATTAGAAAAACTAAGGCTGTTTCGTGTCCTGTCTCGTCACAGGGCCACGCAATAAGCTATTACACAAATAATAAAGCTGCATAAGGCTGTATACAGGGCGGAGTTTTCTCACATGCATTTAGCGTGCATGAATCCTTCATAGGTGATGGTACAACAGCAACAAAAATATGCTGGGAGCTTTTTCTGATATGAAAGATATTATCAAAATTTGCCACATTCGCCATAGTCAACGGACTGCTTACGAGTCGTAGTTGTGTCCGAAACTTGTGTCTCCATAGCTCTCTTCTAACTTGAGTTTAAAGTCCATAACCGAAACGAAAACGCTTCCAGCATTGATCTTTGCTCCTTATTTTTTCTGCTTTAAAGTATTCTCCATTGGATGCAATATTTTAAAGCTTTTTCGAATCTTCTAAACCATTTTTATGGCCTTCAGCTTCCCCTGCTTCTGCTGGCCTTTCCCCGCAGAACTTATTGTTGTTTCCTCATAAATATTTGCAACATTGTAGACAACATTGGCGAATTAACTGCTTAAATAAGTCAAAAGTAAAAAATTATTGAGACAAGCTCTCTGCAGACAATGACAAAGCCAATTGCAGCCACAACCAATGCTTACGGCGGCTGGCTTTCTTCCGTGGCAATACTTCTTCAATAGATGTTTTAATTAATTTATGCAAAACAACTTCGTGCTTTATTGAGTATTATATATTATTAATATTACACTCACCTATGGTGTGTGTGTGTGTGCGCGGGTATGAGTGACGGAGGCACGAATTTGCTTTTTGTTTTTGTCATTTATTACCGTTGCCTGCCTGTACACAACACATTGTCATGGCCGCCAAACGTGACCGACGGACCGAATGAATGCGCCGCAGCTGCCGTTTGCCGGTAGCAACATTTGGCGGCGTTTGGGTCATTTGGTCAACGACCTTAGCCAATTGAATAATAATATATCGTCGTATAGACACATATATAGTCATAATAAATAAAAAAAAATAACAATAATACATAATAGCAAGAAATCGAATAGACAGACACTTGCACTTAAGCAACTAACCAGCTAAAAGTTGAATCGATCGATCGATTGAATCGAATCGAAGATCGATCAAACGAATGAACGAGCAATCGAACGAACAGTTAAACGACGGCCGTCGCCAACGAATCATTTTGCTTTGAACAACGCGTTTAAATTTGTGATTTTCATTTACCATTAAAATAAGAAGAAACAATGCTAAAGTATAAATATATTCCTCCACCCAAACATCAACTACACAAACGCAGATCACAATCACAAACGCCCACACCGGAACCAACACCACGTCTGAGCCAGCGCAATGGCACGCAGCACTCACACGGAGAGTTTAGCAACAACAGTCAACTTTATGACAGTTCAAGTTCGCTAAACACTTCGACACATTCGGCAACTGTCGGCGCCAGTACAACGCCAGCAGCCTTGCAACGTGATGCAGACGTACGCGGCTCGAATAATTCTTTGGCATCATCCGCCGGTGGCACAGTACGTTCGCGTAAATCAAGACGCGCACCTGCACCACCACCGCAGGCGCTTAAAGAACTCTTTCCGTCAATGGGCGACTATAGCAATGCGAATAGCAGTAATGCATCGCTCACAAGCACGCCGATATCCAGTCGTGTCAGTTCACCCAAATCGAGTCGTAAGAAGCGTCCCGCACCAGCGCCGCCAAAGCCGGCACGTTTGGATGCGGCAGGACCATTGCCGCAGATCACTGTGCAGTATCAGGACCAGGAGAATCGTATGAGTAGTCCACAATTGGAACGTGTAAACAACAATGTGACCGGTTCAAAAAACTTGTATAGTTACCCTCTGCAAAGCGAAATTGACACTTCGAAGTTATCCGATGAGGAAAAAGCTTTGTTGGAGGGTAAAATGCAGTGCGTCGCTTCGGATGCGACGCCGCGTGATGTAAGCGGTAGTGCGCTACGCATAATACCGCTGGATGAACGTCTGTTTACAGACGATGAAGATGAGGAGGATGGTGATGAAGAACATGCGCAGGAGAGCGATGCAACACATGTTACTGGCGGCAGCAAAAGTGACGATCTTAAGCAGCAAAAGCGTCAACAACGTGCAGCAGCACACTCACAGCAGCTACAGCCGGAGGAGACAAACGTCGTCTATCGGCGCATACTAGTGCCAACGAATATGGATACGCCAACGCATGAGGCAAATCCATTGCTGGAACAGCTCGATACACAATACAATGCGCACAATCGGCAGCTGGAAAAGCTGAAGGACAATAAGGAGGCGCAGAATCGTAATCGCCAATCGCAGGTTTCCATTTCACCGACGAATTTCGACAGTGATGATATGCTTGATGCCACATCGCCGTATTACAATAAATCGCAGCATGGCAAATGGAAGCGACGCAAGGGTCCAGCACCGGCATTGCCTATACCGCCGCGCAAAGTGCTGCAGATGTTGCCGCTGCAAGAGATACGACACGAATTGGAAATAATCGAGGTGCAGCAGCAAGGTTTGGAGAAACAGGGTGTCATACTGGAGAAAATGATACGCGATCGTTGTGAGGGTCAACCAAATGCGCCAGCAGCAGTAACCGCAGCAGCAACAACGCCTGCCACATTAGAGTTGCCGTCAGAAGATGCCACAGTGCAGCAAGTGGCAAGCACGCCAGCTGCGCCAGTGCAGGTGGTGCAAAACTCGAAAGAGGTAGAAGATCTTATACTGCAATTGTTCGAATTAGTTAACGAAAAGAACGAATTGTTTCGGCGTCAGGCAGAACTCATGTATCTGTAAGTAGTAAATGGCTTCATTTTCTTATTCTTATAATAATTGATTTTATATTTTTGTGCAGACGACGCCAGCATCGACTCGAGCAGGAGCAAGCGGATATCGAATACGAAATACGCGTACTTATGGGTCAGCCGGAACGCAACAAGACCGATTCTGATAAGGCACGCGAAGAGGCGCTTATAGCGCGTCTCGTTGAAGTTGTTGAGCTACGCAATGAGGTTATCGAATGTCTGGAAATGGATCGACTGCGCGAAGCTGAGGAGGATCTGGTAACATATTTATTTTTCAACAAAATCAATCGAAATGCTAAACAAAATGTTTGCTTTTGACATATTGCAGAGTATTAAACAGCGTCTGGAGCTGCACAATGCCAAACGTGAAACAACGGCGCACGAGAAACCCAAGTCAGCGGCAAAGCTTTCAAAGAAGGAAAAAAAACAGCAAAAGGAAGCGAAAAAGCTGAGCAAGAGCAAAAAATTAGATGTGGACAAGGTGTGTAGTAATATATATAGTTGCACAGTTTGTTATGCAGTTAAGCAATGCCTGCAGACCCCCAGGGACTTACATAAGTCTGTTAGATAGTTTAGATAGTTGCGTTTTGTAGTTGTCTACATTCATGTGGGAAAAGGCGTGCCTGGTTTTTATTATTAACGTTGTGTTTCGTGCATAGTATCTGCCTCACGAAAATCAATTTGCAAAAATATTTGTGGGCTTGATTTCGTATTTAATCAATACCAAATATATATGTCATTAAATTGAATTAAGGTATTTATAGTTTCGGTTATGTAGCGATTTGAATTGTGCCATAAGCGACTCTCAATCCTTGTTATAAATGCAGATTTTCTTTTAAAGTATTACGGGGCAAGCCTTCTGTCGTTCGTTTTCAACTTTATTGTTAAATCATCTCTAAAAGTCTTTATCATTTCATAGATGTGCTTGGGTTATGCTACATACATTCCTTTTGCTTTTTGTTGCGTTTCGTTACTTTTGGTGCCGATCGAACTAATCTAACACCAAGTAGATATCTATATCCGACATATACAACTTAAATTGTTGCAGCATTGGCTGACGAATATATATAGACTAGGCATCTGATAATTCAAATTTTCACTCTACAAAGCGCAAACCTTTTACAAACTGTTTTTCCACTCTTTTTCGCATTTATAACTGTATAAACCTATTAACTATGTCTCTTTCACTTTCAGGATGCCGATGAAACCGAGCTAAAGTTATCCAACAAAGAAAAGTCAAAGAAAAAACGTAAACTGCTCTTTCTGTAAGCAAATTTGAGCTGAGATTTTAAGCTGGAGTTAAACTCAAAGACAACAAAAAAAAACCACAGCTACTAGATGTACACCCACACTCTCCGTCTCTCTCATTCGCATATACAACACCTACACACACACACACTCACACACACACACATGTGATAACTCAATCTTCAGTTAAATTATATAAATAAATTTTTTTTTCTTGTAATAAACTTGTACGATTTATTTAAATTTAATTTCGTTAATTTAAAAAAAAAAACAAATTTTAAAATTGCGTGTTTCAAACGAGCAACAAAAAAAACTAAAAACTTAAAAAGAGAAGAACATTTTTTCTTTTATTTTATAATAAATAAATATTTACTTACTTTAAACTTATATACAAAATAAATAATTATATGCATTTGTGCCCCCCTCCTGTAATTCCGTACCAAAACAAGAAGCTGTATTTTGTTTTTCTTTTTTTAATTAACTATTTTGCCTTATATATGGTTGCATATGTTTTTCTCTTAGTTTCTAAAGAACGCTCTTTATATCAAACAAACATATAAATATAAATACTATTATTATTGGTTATCAAACTTAAGTTATAAACAAGACAAAATAAAACAAAAAAATTGTTAAGCAAAATGTGCAAAAAAACAAAAACAAAAAACGTAATAAATTTTTATGGCACAGTCCATTTATGCAAAGAACAAAAGTGTGAAATATTTATAAAGGTTTTCGTTTTGCGACATTTAAATATTGATAAGAATTTTTATTGGAAATCGAATTCGTATATATAATCGTAGCTTTTAAAGACAATATTTTCTTATGTGTCAGCAGGTATTAGCATTTTCTCGATAAGTTTGTAACACGTCATGGTTAAAAGGTTCAGCATTGTAGAACTTTGTACAAAAAAAAATTTTTTGTTTTGGTTTGCATTTTGGTAATAATGCGCCGTAATAGCAGCAGCGATCTTTTATGTCTGTCTTAATATAGAACTAATTAAGGAAGCTCTTTTCTATTCATTTAACCTATGAAGTCTCGTATTATCATAGATATATGCGGAAAAGGCAAATGTTTTATATTTTAGCATAATACCCCGGCAGTGTATTTCGAAGTCATGTACTTACGACTGTCTCATACCAACTAACTCATTGGATTTATTGTGCTGATATTAATTATTGAAGACGTCATATATTTATGCCATATTTACATTTTATACTCATAGAACTCTCAGCTTAAACTATATCAAAGCAGTTATTCTATTAGACCTCAACTACGAACGAATTTCCATGGAATTCCTGATGCAATGTGTAAAGCTATAAAAATAAGCGTATGCGTGAAATGATCCGCTTACATTTTCAGAATTTTTAGAATAGATTTATGCAGAATACATGTTTTTATAATGAACATCTGTGAATGCGACATATGTCTAGATTCTGATTCATGATATCGTAATAAATAATAAAAGCCAAATTAAAATAGAGTTTTTACAACGCATACACAACACTCATTCATCAGTCCGACATGATTGATAAGCCAGTTATAGCATACTATATATAAGATATAATGTTGTGCTGTGTACTAGGCTGAATCACCAATAACAGGGAATACCAGCGTAAATGAACCGAAAAGCGCGTATAGGGCGTTGTGCTCTGACAGCTACAAAGCCAACCAGTGGCGGCGGCGGCGTCACTACTCATCAGTTTAGTTTTTATTTGTGCGCTGGCTAAAAAGCATTAATCACACAATGGCAAGCAATGGTTATTGGTAACTGGTGACCGTGATTGGAGCGCTATCACTTGGCAGTGACTTAAGCGCTTATAAACATTTAAACGAGCGTGAGTGCAAAACGCATACAGTGACAGTTGGAGGTGTCGGTCGGACGGACGGACGACATCATGGACTGTCGCTAGCAAATATCTAATTGCAAAGAACGCACTTATCGCAAATAAAAATAAAAAAAAAATATACAAAAAAGATAAACACTACAGCCACACGGCAAGGTGGCGGCAGCAAGGCGCTTGTCGTAGTCGTCACCAACGTCGCCAATGCCTACAAATGTACACATGTTTCTTTTGGTATTTTTTTTTTTTTTTACCGTAAGCAGAAGCGGTACTACTTGCGCTGTTGTTGGTTAGCTTTCTACATGGTTAGTAGACTACGGCAGCATTGGAATTGTAGTGGCTAGCAGTTGCAGTGAATCTTAAGAGGAAACTTAGTACACGGCGTAGAAAAAACGTATTTTTATTTAAATATGTCCACACACGCCGTGCCCATGGCGGTCTATGCTGGCCAAGCCGGCAACAAACAGCGTCAGCTCTCCACTAACTCCGATAAGTGGCTGCAAAATGCTTTAGCAGCCGGTGGCATAATTTTTGTAGCCGGCGGCATGGATTTGGCGCTTGGCTTGGGTTGGAATCAGAATACACGCATTGAAACCACGAAACATTTTCAATTCTGTTGGTTCATCGCTGCGATTGTGGGTGCCATATTGGCGACGCCATTTGTGCCGTTGCTTTCAAAGCGCATTTATATGGTAAGTATGAACTTATAATTGGCGGGAATACAGTACGCAATTTTGAGAAGGTCCTTTTTTTTCAAATTAAATATTTTATCTAAACCTAATCAGTGCAGCAAATTAGACGCCCATATCTTTATTTAACATTAGCCCTCGTGGTAAAATATTTTTAGATAAACTGATAATAGTGGGGGAACTAAACTTTCTGAGAACTAGACAATCTAACAGACGGACAGACATGACTAAATCGATACGTCTTATCGTGCTGTACACTAAAATATATTCTTTAACAGTTCAACTAACGGTTAATTCTTTGAAAATTATGTAGATACCAAATATTTATGTTATAGTCATAAGAAATCCAAAAAGGAAGATATTGTGGCGGGAAGATTATATACAGGTAGTCATCAATATTATTGCTCTGTAGAAATTTTGTCTAAAAGAAGGCACATGCTTCCACATAGAACGCGGTCCCTACAATGTCTAACTATCCAACAAAAAGTACTATTTTGCTTGAAAGACTGGATTTTAGACAACCAGCAACATTTTTTATTGCTGTGCAGTTCCAAATGCTGTTTGCGTACTGAATCCGCGCCATTACTAGTTAGTAATACCTGCCATTGCAGTCTTTAATTTAATACTTCACTGCTTACAGCGTAGCAGTGCTTTGTTCATCATTGTCTCGGGCATCCTTTACACCGCAGCGCCCACCACTTATGGCGCTGTCATTGCAGCACGGTATATCAGCGGCGTTGCGGTCGGCTGGACTTCGGTGGCCTTTCTGGTGCATGCCAGTGAAATTGCATTTCCCAAGTATCGCGGCAGCTGTCTAGCACTGGAACAATGCGGCATCAGCATTGGCATGGGCATACAGATCGTATACGCCTCACAATGGACACAGGATATACAATTTGCGGCAAATCGTTTGCACGGCATCTTTTTACTGGTGCTCGGCGGTTTGGCTTTTGGCTTCACCTGGTTCATCATTGAGTCGCCCATCTTTTACATACGCAAGAATGAAGAGCAGCTGGCTTTGCAGTGCCAACAACGTTTGCTACGCCGTACTGTGCTCGACGATGCTACGCTCTTTACGCTGGAGGACAATAAGAATTATGTGCTGGAGAATGAGAATCGTACCATTGGCGAATGCCTGGCCGAGGGTGCACTGCCGACGCTAAAACTGTTGATCTACCGCGGTTTTGTTGCTTTCAGCTTTTCGTTGCCACTAAGCAGCGCTATACAGCTGAGTTCTTTGGCTGCACTCGGCTATGTCAACGGTTGGCCGGCCATTGTATTCGGCGTGCTGCGCATGATCACGGCGGTATCGAGCATTTATCTATTGGACTATTTGGGCCGCAAGCTGCTCTCGCTATTCAGCTTATTCGTCATGGCTGCCATGTCAATATCCATTGGTGGCATTTTTAGTGACTTGATCGATGATTATGACATGTCGGTGGCATGCACACTGGCGTTGGTGCATCAAATATTCGCCGGCTTCTTTGTGCCCAGCACATCCGTGTATCTGGGCGAGGCATTTCCGATGCGTATTAAGCCACATCTGATTGCCTGCTGCTTTACGTGGGAGTATCTAATACACATCATTGTCATTTGTACTTTTGTGCTGGGTACGCAGAGTATCTATAAATATTTGGTTACCGTGGGTGTGCTAATGATGTGTGCAAGTGGCCTTTTTATTGTGCTGCTGCCGGAGACGCGACGCACGACGCTACGTGAGGCGCAGGATCGCTTTCGACGTCTGTACGATTGTAAGTTCTACTAGGCAAGGACAACAATTGCATGTGGCGGGCGTATCCTCACCATAAGTCTAAGTTGACAAGAACAACATTAGAGCATAGTATTAGCTTTTAACTTACACACACATACTTACACGTACATAGCTAGTATTTCCATGGCACCAACAATCGAGTACACACAGCGTTAATACATTCCTGCAAATTGTGGCGTCGCTGCCATAGCAACCCAGCGATTCAACAATTCCAACCTAGCACAAACTGAAAAAACAAACAATTGCTTAGTAGGCTTCAGTTCATCTATCACCAAACGACACGTCGCCCGAACAGAAAACAGTTGTCGGCCGAGATATCCAGTGATTTGTTGTTTGTAAAAATAAAATAAAAATTTATATATAAAAATTGTTCATATCACTCCGAACTCTTCTCATATTCGCTTCGGGTTTCCAATGTTCTAAGCTGATACTGCTCGCCATGGAGAATATCGAAATAATTGATGAGAAGCATTCCTTCTTTGACGAAGCCATTGGACACATACAGGACATTGTGCTGAGCAAGAAATTTGAGGTGAGTAGCAGGGCGACTATTTTTTACATTGAAAAACAAATGTTTTTTTTTTGCAGAAAATTCACGAGGATTTCTTCGAGCGGTATTGGCAGGTTTTCGACTACGCTGACGAGAACAAGTTGGAGTACATGGAGATTTTCCTGGAGTATCAGCACCTATTCGAACACTGCATACACGAGCAGCTGTTGCAGCGCATGGAGTTCTTTGATTTGGATCGTTTTGAGTCAGAATTGGAGTAAGTACATATATGTGTGACATAAATACCAGTAGAGCCTGATCTGGCGTCGTATGGCGCTTGTATTGTACTTTGCCCGCTATTTGGCGCTCAAACGTTCAATATAGCATATTACCCTTCCATACCTCTACTTCGATAGACTAATTGTACTTCATCCTCTCCTCTACTCTTTTGCAGCAAATCTGAAAATGCACCAAACGATGCTTTTATCATGGATGAGATACAAGAGCTGCTGAAATCATTTGAGGATTTCGTGCGTTTCAAAGAACTGATGCTGGACTATCGTCGCAAAAAGGAAGGTTGCTTTGCTCATCTGGAACGGGATATACTTATAACCACATCCTATTCGACCTAGTTCAGCTTCTGCTGATGTCCCCCTCCCTCCTGTGACGTATGTGATAGAGAACTTAGATGATAGAGTAGAGTAATCGGCATCGCGACGTAAAAAATTGTTCGTAGGATGACGCTAGATGTTCGAATTAGGTTCACATTGGAAAATAACGAATTTGTGAATATTTACAAAATTTTAAGTATTTAGTTTGGAAATAGTAAAACGTTTGTATTTAGAAAATTGCGAGTTATATATAAAAATAAATTATAGAAGTGATAAAATTTTAAAATAAATTAGATTTTTTTTCTTTTTATTTTTGGTGGTGGCAGTGCGTTGTCACAAATTCTATATGGAGATAGGCCGCATTGAATAATGCAGTTAATAAAAGCAAATCCTCTACGCTTTGCACACATTATTTTATATAGTTTATTGTTGTTGTTTTTTTGTCGTTGTTTTGTTTATTTTGATTCGTATTTTGGAAAGTACGTGTCTATGCTTTTGGTAATCTAGGATATTTTCATGTATTTTTGTCGAATATATTGCAGTTAAGTTCAGTTTTTGTTATTGGAAGACAAACTCATTAATTTTTACTATTTGAAGCCCACAACCGTAGAGGTAACAATGTCCGACGCCTGTCTCGCTATTCTTCGCCACCGTTAGTCCTTTTATATCCGCTACGCAACTGTGAAAGCTGTACACAACTTGCTGTGTACGCAGATTGCAGATGAGCAGATTCTGATCGACGCCGCTGCTGATGGAATATATTTCAAAACGTTTGGCTTTTGTTGCACGCATAATTTGCAGCGTTGCTGCAGTAACTTGGGCCGTATGCAGTTCCTTAAAGCTATGCTTATGCTCTAAACGTACTCGCTCCGGTTGGTCCGTGAGTGCCAGTTGTACATAGCTTAAAGCCTGATCATCGCCACCTGTCAGTAGATGCAGTTGTGTTCCTCGCATTATCAGCGCATCCAAGGCGTTTATGCCGCTGCAGTGCAGCTGCAACTTAAGCCACACAGTTTGTAAATCTTCGCTGAAGATATGCAGCACACCATCAGTACCGCTGGCAAGTACTAAGCCCGCAATGCAACGCACTTGCAGCAGGCAACGCGCTAGAAAGACTTCATGCATCAAAGTCAATGGCAGTTGTGCCTCCGTTTCTGCTGTTTGCTGCTCGCTTCCCAATGGATGCCAGTAAAACAAACGCAAATAACCGTCAGAGCAGCCCAGATAAAGTTGGTAGTAAACGTTTCCTGCTGCTGCGCCGGTTGCTTCCATTCGTAAGACATCCAACGCCATGATGCGTGTCTCTGCATCGCTTTTGTATGCTTCGCCAGCATTTTTGTTGCTGGAATGCGCGTCGCTTGAGTTATGTGTATAGTTAGCCAGTTCCTGCACATAGCCAGCTGCATTCAGTTGCAGTTTAGCAATGCAAAGTTGCGCCCGTCCGCCACCGCTAAAAGCCAGATACTGCTGTGTTGCATCGTCTAGTGGCACCACTTGCAAGCAGCGCACATTGGAGATATGCGTGTGCAATTCATGCAGCTGCTGCAGCACACCTTGCTCCGTTTCTTTTAACATGGAAAATTTAATTAGATTGTCATCGCCTGCGGATGCAATAAATGTAGCGCCAGCGCTTTCATTTCTATGCACTCGCAGCACATTACACGGTCGTACATGCCACAAATTACGCAAGGGCAACGCTAAAGTGCTTTGGCAGTTGCTGTACAGCGGCAGTTTGTGTAGTAGCACTTCTTTCAGTTTGACGAGCACCAGATGCAGCACGTATGTGTCATTGTGCCGCTGCAGTCGATAGTGCCAACTGCGATGGCCTCCGCCGCAATCGAGCCGAAAGAGAAAATCACGATCTTTTGTCCAAGCCACAAAACCTTTGTCATTAAAGCCGAGCACCAGCGAATTGGCAATCTCATCATCATCGTTCAGCCTATGCAACGCTTCAATCCAGGTAACTGGCACCTGTTGCTGCGTGTAGATACTCAGGCTCGCCTTCAGTTTGCATATATGCAATAATTTTATGGTAGCATCATGTCCAGCACTGCGTATAAAAGCCGATTCCGCTGTGGAGTGCACCAGCTGCAAGACTGTTGCACCAAGATAGCCGTGCGGCTGTCGCAGCTTTTCTCTTAGCTCATAGCCCGCGTTGAGTACGTTTTTTTGGTAGAGCAAAGTATTACCATTGCGACAACTGACCAGCAGAAAACTCTCATCAGGCAACAGCAGCGCTGTAGTCGGCCAACGTTCTTTCCATTTGGGCAACTGCACACTAATGCGTTCCGAAAAATCGCGACCCTTTAGCAGCATACAGTGGCCAAGCTCATCGGAAATCAAATAGTTGTCGGCATTGAGAAACAGAAATGTGCGTATAACACCCTCCAGTAGCTCGCCATCGTAACGCTTGCAAAACAACAACGATGCGCTATTGTATTCATAAAGTGTCAGACGCTTGTAGCCACATAGCGCGATCAACTGCGCACTGGTGTCCACATCAAGCACTGTACACTTGTAGCGTGCAAAGTCACTGATAGCATGCCACTTGCTGCATTTGCCATCCTTCTGCTTTAAATTGCAATAAAGCAAACGATTCGCATTGGTCACACCGATGACCGCATCGTTGCTCAGGAATTTTACTTTCGCTACATACTCCAGCTGCTGCGTTGCTTTGTTAATCGCGGGCAGTGTTTGACTTTGCACACGCGACGTTTGTGTCAGCTCGTCCTGTAGGCCATGCGCTAGTACATTGCCTGTAGCGCCCACGGTGTACAGCGTTTTACTGTGCGTATCGAAGGCCAAATTCCAAATGGTGGCACCAAAATGTGCGCGTTGCTTATGCAGTAGTTCACCTTTGGTATTCCAGAAGCAGAAGTACGAATCTTCGCCCACCGTTATGGCGTAGTATGCTTCATCTGAAATATAAAAGGGAAGGGATTGTTATTGTATATATTTGGAGAACAGAGGGATAACTTAGACCAATTGAAAAATTAAATAATATGATGAGGCTTTAACAAAGCCTTTACAGACGTACTTAAGGGAACTCTTTTATGAATTCGCAGTGGTGCAAAATCTGGTACAGATGTGAAAGTGAATTGCAAAGGCTAATAAACACAAAGTGACATTAGCAGCTAAATCGAGTGTCACACTGCTAATAGCCTCTTAATATCGAAATACAAGATACCTCGAAATACCTCGATATATGAAAAACATAAATTATTCACTCGACTCACCATGTTGAATAATTGATCCCTTAAATACGCGCCCAAGGTGTCCATAGCCACTAACAATCGGATGTAATTTGTGCGCACTCCAATTCAATGCACCCGCAGGCGCATCCACGCGCCAAAACTTAATGGAACGATCATCTGAGGTAGTGATTAATAGCTGCTCCGTTGCATTATAATCAATGGAAAATATAACACCATTATGCGCCGTTATGCGTTGCAGCAGTGGATATGTTACAGTCAACTGTTTCCGCTCATCTGACTGATCTTGCTCAGCGCCAATCCTTGGCGTTGGCTGCCAAATGAGTAACTCGCCAAATGCATTGCCACTGAATACCACCAACTGCGCCCAGTGTGCGCCGTACAAATGTGAACAGTAGAGCGTCGATTTATCGCTGCAACTAGCGCGTTCCAGCAGACGTAATGCATCCTTATGGTAAGCAAAGCGCAGCAGTACACTGTGCGCGGTGTGTAGCACAAATTCCTTGCCGTTTGCCAGAAAAGCGGCGGTGCTTATCCAGTCCGTTAACTCGGCGCGGTACAGCAAATTGAAGTCATACTAAATGAAAAAACGCTGCGTTAAGTTTATTGTTTATTAAGGTTGATTACATATTTACACACCTCGTCTGCAGCGCGCTGCCATGCGAGCAACAAGAATTCGCGCTCGCCATAAACCAAAATTCTTTTTGACTTGCAATCGGAGATTATGCCGTGCACTTTACAGTCTAAATGTGGTTTTAACTTGGTTTTCGTTTTGATTGTACCCAGTTTCTGTTCTTTTGTTGTTCCACAATGTAAATGTAACTCATTGCCGACGGCTTGAATTTATTTTAATTAATTTTTTTACATATTATTGTTTTGTGTTGTTATTTTTTAATATTTATGGCTATTATTGTGACACACACACCTGTTAGTAATGCATCATTGTTCAATAAACTGATGGCAATCGAATCGGCGATGGTTTTAACCATTTTCAATAATAAACAATTCGAAAAATTTTTTTTTGTACTAAAATTTAATTATTGAACATATGCGCGTGTTTCGTTTTTAGTGTTGCAAGCCGCTTCAATATGGCTGTGAAATAGTACGTAATATGTAAACAGTGTTGCTGTGCTGCACTTCAATAAACAGCTGTTCCAACGGCAAAAAAAGAATAAATTAGCTTTTCAAAAATTGAATAAATTGTTTAGATACACTGAAAAAAAAAATCGTGTACGGTTTTGTTATTTAAAAGAAAGTTGCTATTCATTAAATTTTTGTAAATTTCGCTTGGAGGACCACAAAAGGACCAGAAAGGTGCAACCTTTTCTTTAACATCAGCAGGTTTTTGCTGTTCAGGAGCCAGCCTAATTTTCTAGTTCTGAGAAATTTCCCGAATCTGCTAATGTCGTCCGCCTATCCAAATAGACCCACAGGTATTTGTGTTGAGGCGAGTTATCCAGAAGCTGATCCAGTAGATAAACTTTTGGGTAGTCATCCCTGCGCAAGATGTAGTTGGAGTACATCTGTAGTACTGTTGACACAGTTCCATCAGGGATGGGGCAAGGATGGCTGTATCGTCAGCAAATGTACTTAACATGAGGTTAACCATAAAAATAAAAAAGTCTAAGAGCACTTCGCTGGTGAACATCGACAACATGAACAGGTTTATCAGCTTCTACAAACATTAAACTTGACCAATGAATGCCTTACACTTGTAGCAGAACACCAGCCGAAAAAAGTCGCGTGTTTTCACTTTTAGAAGCCAGATCCGAAATTTGATAACAAAAAAACCTGACATTCGACGAGAAAAATATGCAAATAAGCCAAACTAATTAACATAAATACTTGCAGAGCATTCGAAATTCAAAGAGCTTCTCCGGCATTCTAATCATATACAAACATGGCTTTGCCGCTTGGCTATTTTATAAATTGCTCCGCCGCGGCGAGATAATGCTCAGCACTGTCATGGAGCAGCAAATATTCGCTTAGCCTAAGCTCGTGCAAAATCCGCACGCTCCGATTTTAATGCTCCGTGACAGAGCCCTGATCCGAAGCACCATGCGTTGTTGATAAGACGAAAGTTGCTGACCTTGAATTTGCTTTAAACACTATCATAGACGCTTTGTAGTGCGAATGACGACGACGACGACGACGACGAAGCGCCAACGGTTCCACACATCGACTCGCCAATCATGCGTAATGAACGAAACTCATCGCTTTTAGATCAGCATAAGCGCAACGGAATGGAATGCCTTGCTTCTTAGTCAGTTTACATTGTTGCAACGGATCGGATCATCCGTCCATATATATATGCACATATTAATATTATTATTATATACGATTATATATACACACACATGAGTCTATAATTTTGTCTACGTTTCAACTCAACCAGTTTCGTATCCGCGAACTAGTTTCTCGCTAATCGCTTGTTGCAGTTCAGCAGAAATAGTCGCCACAAACGAATTCATTCAGACACAAACATAGAAAATTGTATGAAATTGTGACAAATGCCAACATTCTCTATAAACCAGAGCGCAGGAATTCAGTGGAACGCCTATTTGATTATATGTTAGGTATTTAGATTGTAGTAGGTCGGCTGTTTGAGCTGATTCAGCATCGGATGCGGGTTGTGAAGTCGTTTGAGATTGCAAATCCGTTGACAGAACAGATTGCGAGAGTTGCGAAAGAGGAAATCCAAAATGCTGTAATTTCTGCGAAACTATGCAAAGTCCTATAAAAGTTGGACAACTGCTAAAAGCGCATTTAAAGTTGCCTAACATGAAAATTTTTGTGCCAAATTTTTTAAATACTCGAAATATTTGTTCAAATTTTAATTGAAAATTGTTTGTTAGTTCAAAAATATATGAAAACTGCATTGAAAATGAGGTTGCATTTGTTATTAAAGAATGTTTACATTTGAATGGGCGAGTTGCATATTTTGGGGGAATAAAAAACCACTTCTTTAAAGAACAAATTTGGGAAAAGTTTGAAGTTAAGCTGGTCAAATCGTTAAGCCCTAAAAATGGGTCTTGTATATTTACTTATAAGTTCTTAGCAGATGCCAGTCACAGAGTGTCTCTATATCATGTCCGAAGAATATACTTTCCCAAAAGTTTTAGCTCAGCAGGAGACAACATTTTTTTTTAGTTACATATTCGAAATACTAAAAATATTCATAAATCTTCACATTCGAGCGTGTTGGACTTGCAAACGTTAAGAGATTTCAATATTGAATCGGTATACTCACTTGGCTCAAGATGCTGCTCGATTATCGACTGCAATAATTCGGGCTGCTATCGCATCATTCTCACGAAACTGTATAGGCCAGCTTCAAGATAAGGTCCATACATTAGTGAAGAGATTCCATAGTTCTGATCTGATTTTGTTAAGTCGTCCCTCTGCATCGCCGCCTTCGATTATAACAAAAACTAGCCTATGTTATTTTCCAACGTCTCACGTATTTCTATACTAAAATTCATACAAACTGGTTGAGCCAAAGATTCCTTTACATACTTACTTACTTAAATGGCCGTCAACCGTCTACCGGTCATGGCTGCGTCTAGGAAGGCTCGCCAGCCTCCATAGTCTTGTGCGCGCTGGCGCCAATGGTTTTGAATGCCAAATACGGAGAGATCTCTCCATACCTGGTCATTCCATCGAGTGCCCGGTCGTCCTCTATTTCGGCGTCCACCAATCAAATTTGGGTCCCCCATGTTAACCATGCGTGCTGGAGCTCTTTCATCCATTCGAATGGGGTGCCCAGCCCAGTGCAGCCGCTGAAATTTTAAGCGCTGGACTATGTCAACCTGATCGAATAGCTCGTACAGCTTCATAAACGGACTCTAATAGGACCAAAAATCCTGCGAAGAATCTTTCTCTCGAAGACTTTCAACGCTGTTTTTTCTGATTCAATCACGGTCCATATGTCTGCGCCATACAATAGGACCGGGAGTATCAGTGTCTTATAGATCTTTATTTTCGTCTTTCGAGAGCGGGCTTTACTTCTCATTTGATTGCTTAGCCCAAAAACGCATCTGTTTGCAAGCGTGACTCTTCGCCTGATATCCAGGCTGACGTTGTTGTTGCTGGAAGATCGAGCCCGACATACTCTGTATGTACGGGCACTGGCGTATGATGTATTCCATTAGAAGATTGAAAATATCGCACGACAGAGCCTGAAACCTCTCTTGGTATCAAAGGGGTCGGAGTGGTTTCTCCCCACCCTGACAACGCTTTGTGTGTTAGATAGCGTCGCCATGCAAAGACGAATAATCTTTGCCGGTACAGATTCCTGCTTAGCAACTTCAATTCTTGTAACAGGAGAAGAATATTCCTTTAATGATGCAATTAAGAGTCTCATAATAGACAACTTTTGGGTTTCTACTGTAGTGTACGCTACCGATGGGAAAATCGGTGACGTTGGAATACATTTTTTAATCCTTTGCAGTCGGACAGTGCCTGGGATCATCAGAGGTTTTCTAATATCCGAACTTGTCTTGTCGTGGTTTTTCATACACTTAATGAATAAGTTTTACTCGGTCTTCCGCTGTTTCGCTCAGTAGATGTATTGGGGATTTCTTCAAAGTTTTTACAGACTGTAAGCTTAGTTGACTAGGATCCATTCTATTGAAGTTTTTCGACGCCATAACTGCACTAATTATTCCAAACAATATTGTTCATCTTAGCATGATGACGATATTTCACACACACAGCGTTCTCAGTGTATGGAGGAATCTCTGCCCTGGGACACACTATTACTCTTCTTTTTTTTAAACTTTTGCTATATGGTGCGGATGCAAGGAACGTAATTGAGTCAGATGAAGAGACGTTGGAAGTTTCCGAGAGCAAGATTCGTTGGCGAACAAATTCGCTTCCCTATGGTCTATTCGAAGAGGTTGCCATAGTTCTGCGCATAAAATTCCCGCGGCTGCACTGAACTGTTCAGCTTATTCGAATGAACGGTATGGAGAGAACACTGCGTTCTTGGCGATCACAGCAGCTGGTGCGCCTTTCTTAGTGCGACCCTGACCGAACAACAATTGAAGGCCCTTCAACTAAGTAAATGTTCACAATCAACTATGAAAAGTGATTGAACAACGAGCGCTCATGGGTATTTCTGTCAATATTTACGAACGAAATCTTTAATCCATGGCATCAACTATTTGAAAGCTTCAACCGCTTCGGCTTAATTGCCCAGAAACAAGCCTTAGAAACAAGCAGTCAGTCAGATGCCACATGATGTGTCCGCTGATGAAGATTGTCAGCTATACTCGATGCATCAATTGATTGATTTGTAGATTCATTTAACCCATATTAAACTGGTCCAAAAAAACTTTTGTTTTCATTTGAGCCAATCAATCGAGAAATGTTTATTTTTATTAATGAATGCCTCCTCAGTCAGTCTTGTCGGTTTTTATTTTATTTAAAATTTATTTTATTTCATGAATTCACTCATACAAGTGCATATGCCGACTTAATAGCGTATAATCCGGTCGAAACCGGTAGAATGGAATGGAATGGAAAGCAAGTGTAGACAAATAGTTCCTCTACGTCGTATTATGTATCTGCGTAAATATTTTTCGTAGATCTTATTAGTGAGTTGAGTGAGCGAACAAATGTGCTCTGTCGAGAGGCAAGCCAAAAACTTTGTCGACGTCGACGTCGTCGAGCTCTTTCGGGCTTTGGATTGGATAACTGAGGGCGACTGCTGTGGTGGAATCTGTTGTTAAATCTAGAATTATGGTCGATGCTGTGGCTGTTGTTGTTGTCGACGGTTCGGCGCTTTGATTGTCAAGGCCATCTGAAATGAAACCAAAATCTGACAACGTCGTCGAACACAAAAATAAATATTTGATTTTTTATTTGAGATATTTCTGTGTTGTTTCTGCAAAAATTCAAATCGTACGCAAATCAAAAGTGTTTCGTTTTTTTTTTTTTTTTTAGTTTTTCGCCCGAAGATATATGTGAATCTATAAATTTGAACAAGCTCACAGTTACCGCACCGCATCGGAGGGAAAAAACATCAATTTGTTGGGCAAATGTGCTTAAGAGATTTGTAGTGTACTCAGTTTCATTGAATATTTTGCGCCTAACACATCGTTGGAATGTTTGCGAATACTCGATGCGTCTTTGAGCGTTTTTAATTTTATCGCAGAAGGGTGACACGACTCGGTTTTAAAGTGCATCATCACCAAGGAACTATTGCGTCCGAAGGTAGATCAATACATTTAACAAACCATCTCCAATTGCTACGCTTTTGAAGTCATTTAATTTTGAAGTTTTTTTTTTTTTTTTTTTTTTTGATTAAGACAAATCATATTTTAAATCGTATAAATCAGTGTAAGCGTATGTGTGTGTTCTGCTTGTATGTGTGCTTAGCTGAATTCAAGCGATTTGATCTGCGGTTTTTTGTTTCCATCTAGCCATGAGGCTTTTTTTATATCCCAGACAAAATTCACAAGAAAAAAAATTTAAACGTGCGGAGAACTTGGTCTTCAGTCCACGATATATAAATGAAGTGTTTGTCTAATATCAAATTTCAAGCGAATATATGAAGAAAATTATAGAAAAAGTAAATATTAACCTGAACTGCAACCAGAAGACTTACAGAAGTCAATGCTGATCACGAATATATTCACTTTATGGGGTTCATTGTGCCCACTTTAATGCGTTATTAACTTCCAGAGAAACGGATAATAAAATTTCATATAAAAAAGTGTAAAATGAAGAGTTTTCCAGTCAGACATGCGGTGTTTTTTTTTTTTTCTATTGAAATGAAAATAGAAACAAATTTTTTCTAATTATTTTCGAAATTATCTTCGAAATGGCTTAGAATAAACATTTTTAAGGTGGCCAAACTGTTCTAATTATTTAATGAACCCCAAGACGGGAGTTTACCTGGACAGAGAAATCCCTAGACAGTGGAATCTCCAGACGGGGATTCAATCTTCGGCCACGGTCGAAGTTTCGTTCAAAACAACTCGATTACATCAACTTTTGCAAATCGCAGAGGAAAGCGTTACCGGCCACAATCGATTTTTTAGGTGGGGAATCCTCAGGTGGGGCGGAATCCCCAAGTGGGGGAGCTCGAAGAATCTTCCCGCGTGGAGGAAGCATCCAGGTGGATGAATTCCCAGGTCGCCGAATCCCCCAGGTTGAGGAATCCTTACAGTTGGAGGAAATACTCTAAAGGGGGAAATGCACCACTGTCGAAGGTCTTAGTCCTGTCAAATCAGTTCGTGTATATCAACTTATGAGAATCGCCGATGAGAGCGCTTCAAAATATTAAATTTTCCGGCCAAGGTCATCTGCCTCCGGCCAAGGACGCACGCCTAAACCATATTATCTTTTAAAAATCGCCGAGAAAAGCATTTCACAACAGAAAATTTTCCGGTCAAATTCGTCGACCGGGCTCTCTAAGGTTCAGTGTGGGTAACCCCCTTCTGGGAAATAACCATCAGTGTATGTCACTGAACCCCTTCCGGAGCGTGAAAAATTCGACCCTTTTATTTATTTTTTATATTGGAGTGATTTCAAATGTATTTCCGGGTCCCCAAATTTGCCCATCACATCAATGTTTTGAGCGTTTTTAAAATTTTTGTGACGTGATATAGACTTTCACAAGGTCTTGAACTAGAACTTTGTCTCTAGAATGCCACAAAGGAACAAGCATGCATGAAGTTTCTAGCACGTCAGGTTAAAGAGAAAAAAAAAATGTTTAAACTCCTCAAAAACGCGTTTTTTTGTGGTCTTTAATGAGTTCCAAAAAAGAATGCATACAATACATCCAGTTGAAACCATATGACGTTCAAAGCTGGGGCTTCAACCTTCAATATAAAAAAATCTCAACTAACTTCGCCAGGTAGTGTTCCGAATTGATCTTATAGAAATGTGGTCCAATGATATCGACAACTCATAAACCGTAACAAACAGTAATATGCGGGGAAAGTAAAGGGTTTTCCAGTATCTCTTATAAGTAGAAACATGTTCCTATACAGCACCATCAGTCCGCATCAAATTATGTTTCTCAATCAAACATCAAAAAATGAAAAAACCATAATTACGCCACTTCATGCATGCGCGCTCAAAATAGTTGCACTTTGTTCTGTATTTGCAACGAATAGTTGCACTCAGTATTGCACTCGTTGCTTAAAGGTGGCGAGTTGCGCTACTTTGTATTATTGCAGCATGAGATTGACTTCATTCTATTCGAAATATAACCATTTGTCGGCAGTTTTGTTAGTTTATGTCTTAAAATTTTTATTAAATTAAATAAAAAGCAGCCAAACTTTAAAAACCTACTAAATTTACAATAGAAATCGAATGCGCTAATAATTTCTTATAACCAGGATAGATTACAAAAAAAAAAGCATTAATAATTCATATTTGTGACAGCAGCACCCAGAGCAGAAAATCCAAAGGACACATGTCCTCATAGCCTTGTTGCTGCAGCTGCAGCTCCTCTTCTTCATTCACATGGTATAGCTCCGCAGTGGGTACCAATAAATCAGCTTCGGTGACTTCTATGAGTTTGCGTACATCAGCGTAAAAGCGACGAATTGTCAATTGTATGCCCTCCCAGTTAAGCGCTCTGGTATATGAGCCCCAGTCGTCGTGCCTAAAGCAGCCGCGGTAATCAAGTTCCGCCACGAGACGCATGACTAAAAAGCGTCCATAACGACGTCGGATATGTTCCGGCGAATCCAAGTTCCTTGCCATATTTTTTATGCGATACCGCTGAAGTCTTGAAATGCAGTTGAGGGAAATTTTGCAAAGCAGAAACATCAGCAAAGCAATCAGCGGCAGATTTTGCATATCGTCGTCGATCAGCAGCGACAGCAGTGCATAGGGTACCACCAGGCACAGGACATAGCATGCAATGACATCGTAGTGCAGCTCAAAGAATTTAAAAATGGCGCGGAAAAGTTTCATTTTTTTTTTGTTTTTTGGGTTTTTTTTATTTTTTATTTTTATTTGCGCAAATTAATTTTTACAAGAAATTTTGGATTTTTTTTTGTTTGAAGAAATTTCAATGATTAGAAAAGCCGTGTGTAGTTAGGATCCTGAAGTATAAAATTTTTTTTTTTTTTGTTTTTTCATATGAAGAAAATTGGTCCAATGTTATACAAGAAAGATTCAAGTTTAAAATTCGTTTGTCAAAACATTAAAAAAGGACCTATTCAGAGTTGTTTAGACAAATTGTAATCCTGGCAAAACGCTCTGATAAGCACGAAGTGAGACAGAGGAGAGAAAGAGAGCGGCCATATGAAGAAGCAAACTTAAATGAAGTATAGCTTTGGATAAGACTCTACCAATGAATCGAAAGAATCTCCATTTATATATATGATGCAATTGATGCATTAGTTTGGTGAAAAGAGCTACAGCAACAGCTGATCTATTGCAATCCGTGCGCTAGAGTAGAGACACATGGTGACACAAAACACAAGCCAATTAGTGTAGAAGCTTCGCTAGATATTTTAGGTCCTTCACTTTATCTTTTATATATGTATGTACGTGCAACAACCCAGAACCTCACGAAAATATTTTAATTGCTATTTGTCTCACACTTGCTGTCACATGTCGATCCGGATTTTGCTTTCATTTCATTTTAATAAAGCATCGGCATCGGCTACACCAAAGAAAGAACAGCTTGTCTATGATGTTCGTTGAAATTTCAAAATGTATTTCACATATTGTAGGAGAGTACGGTGACCCTATGAAGTATATTTATATTTATTCATGGTTGACTTCACGTGACGTGATGTGATTTCTCTGTTTGTCTGTCTGTCTGTCTGTCTGAGTGACTGTTACTCAGCGAATATACGAGGTCAGAGTGACCAAACTTGTGGCATACCTTTTTTAGATGTTGCAATGTTGAAGAACCATCTCCAATCGTATCCAATACACTTTATATATCTCGTCTATATATCTTAATTGTCATACACTGTCCTCTTAGGTAAAAAAAATGTATATTAAGTTTCTGTAAATATAGGAGGAGGTAAGTCAGACCCTATAAAGTTTATATATGCTTCAACGTGCCGACATGACATGTCCGTCTGTCTGGCTGTGCGTTTGAATATTAAGATCTTGGAGATTCTAAGAGATAGTGACTTAAAATTTATATATTTAGATGCTCTTATTTATTTTTCAGATAACACCCCTTCCTAAGGGGGGTTGGCACTTACCATCCAAACTTACTTCTCATTCTGAGTTTTTGTTTGAAAAAATTTAATGGATTTTTATTATTTTTGCTAGGAACACCAAATTTGGGTTATCTTGCGATAAACTATATAAAATTTTACACTTGAATCATTAAAAGAGGGTGCACCCATACAAATCTGTCCAAGCTTTCTGAGTTTTTGTATGAAATATTTTTTATTGTTGTTGTTTGTTTTGCTAGAAACGCCGTATCTTGCATGACTACTTACAAAGTATTCCATATAGAACAAGCTAGGACCACTAGAAATGGTGTTCCTCAAACAAACCATTAGGAACAGGGTATAACGTAGTCAAGTTCACTCGACTGCCGTCCGAGCTGCACCCATTTAACTACAAAAACTCATATTGTTTCTTTTTCAACATCAACTTTTGATTTTCTGTTACTAACCAATTTAATTGAGTACATATAAATGTTTACAATAAATGTCTGCCTTCAGACCAGACAATTGTTTTCCAATGTTTCTGATTTCATTTTGCGACTCAAGAAACCCGACGAAGCTCCTTTGTTCGAGTCAGTAGTGCTTGCTCAGCATTTTTGTTGCTAAGTTCTGAAGTGTCTGCAGAATATTCTGTGAATGGCGTGTTTATTGTTTATTTAATTCATTTTTTTTTTTCATAAAAGATAAAGAAATAAATTAAAATTCCAAATTATTTCCCATGTAATCAAAGCCTCAAACTTCACCACATCTGTGCGGATCGTAACGGTTTAACTGTTATAAAATCATGCGTGTTTGACCTTGTTGAAGTTTAAACTCTCTCTGTGTAGCTGTGTGTGTGTGACTTCATTTCGTGTTGTGCATAAAGCAGTGTCGTGCGGGTGGTGCTCATGTGCTTCGACTGTGGTGTGGTGTATTTGGTGTAAAACTCGTCAAACTGTTATATTTGACCTTGCACAATTGACATTGCTTGGCATTGACTTGACTGCAAAATGAGACGCGGAATTGGGAATGATTTAAAAACTGTGCAACAGAGTGCAATGCGTGACGTTGACAGTTGCTGCAAGTAAAAAGGGGGGCGTGGCACAGTGCATGTTGCAAATGAGTCATACATTTTTTAATAAAATAAAATAAAAACAAACAAAATATTTAATAATAAATTAATTTAATATTTTGTTTTGGCGATTTTAGAACGCATTTTCTTTGTTGCCATTTATTTATAAAACTTTAATGGTACAAGGCTGCTCAAGGTCTGCTCTGCCGTCTACATACGGAAACAACGTCTAATATTTTTCACTTTTTTCACTTTTAATATACACGGTGCAGAGTATATTAATTTTGGCATAAAGTTTGTAACAGCTGCAATGCGATATAGGAGATACGCCATATTTCAAAAGTTTGTTACCAATTTTGAATTTTAGCAGCTTTTAAAATGTGCACAATGTGGCCATTAGTAGGTACCGCTCTCATATAAAATTATTTTCAATTGTATTGCATGGATTTAAGCCATCTACAGCTTAACTGCATGAGAACAGGAAGGCGTTATACGTCAAATTGACCTCTTTTTACGCCTCTATTTTACGTACGGTGTAAACTCTTCGTATTACCCACAGAAGTTTTTGTGTAGTGTATTTAAACTGCGGCTTAACTGCATTAAGAACTGGACTGGCTGTTGTTTATTTAGTTTAAAAAATATTTCAATTTGATTTTTCCAAATGTTTTCTTGCTGCTGCCGCAAATACGTGGGTGGGCGTGCCAAACGGCTCAGGCCGACTACCTCAACGTGGGCGGACGGACATGACGGCGATGTGTTTAAGTACAAAAAAATTGGCGTCGTTGACGTTTGACGCCTGTGAATTGTCTGTCCGTCTGTCACGTGCGCTTATTTTTGCGTATTTAATTTAAATATTAAATTATTTTTATTGTGTGCTCCACAAGGACGGCGCAAATGCGTTCATTAACGAATTTTCATGAATTTTCTTCGCGGCACTTTTTTTTTTTTTATATTTTCTGAAAATGCGAGCATGTGATGTGATGCCAAGCAGCGGAATATATGCGAAATTTTCTTTCGATTTTGTATGCCGAAAAATGAGAACTGTGCTAAGCGAGATAGCACTAGTGTCTGTGTGCGAGTGAGAGAGTTGGTGCATTACGTCTAATGCCGACGTCATCAACTTTAAAGCCATTGACGTAACAAGTTATGGAAGCGCCAGGGCAGCATGGAAGCAGCAGGTGAAATGAGTACAAAGTGCTTTGCACGTTTAACCTGAAAACTACGCAGCGTCGGCGGCGGCGGCGGCGGCGACCGAGAAAAAAGAAATCAATTATTTGGTAGCTACACACACACACACATGCACACACACTGACACTGATATACAGCGAGCAAGCGCAAAGTTCGCTTCCAAGCAAATTCCATTGGGCGAGCCCCCAAAAACTGGATTACCTACGCCAAAAACAAAAGAGTGCACAGCAAGAACCAAACCAAAGAGCGAGAGAGCCGCCAAACGTGTGAGAACATGCAGTATACAAAAAAAAAAAAAAAACAGTTTAAGTACATAACTGGTATAACAGCTGGCAGGATGCTGGCGCAGGAGCAGGCAGTAACTGAACCGGCCCGGCCGCATCCGGTTAAGACGAATCGGCGCGAACCCACACAATCTCACACACACACACACATAGCTGCCGCATGGAGGCACGTCTACAAATAATTATATTCGGATTATTCATTGGAATGCTTTGGCGCTGTACACGCTTATTCATTCTCGTTGGGCAAAGTCACGCGGCTTATACGGACGGACGGACGGACGGACGCACTGGCGGCCGGACGGACAGTTACGTTGCCCTGTCCATGCAGCCACCCGCGCTGCTGTCACGAGTACTTTTTCATATGTTTGTGTGTTTGTTGTGCATCCGTTTGCATGTATTTAGGCTCAGCACTCGTGCACTGCTTTGCACTTCCCCTTCTTCTCCACCGCGGCGTTTCTTCAGCTCACACATGCTGTAATATGAATGGAAATTTTTGAAATGCTTCAATAAGATTTTGTAGATGTATATATATAGCAACCTATATACACATGTACATTCCGTATAAAAGGGTTTCACGCTGGAATTTCACATTCATCTACAGTGGGCAGCATCATCACTCTTCCTTAAGTGAGGCTCATAAAATATTTAGTTTGCTACACAGTCTTGACTGGATTGGCTTGCGGAAGGGGCAGCCTCTACGCTTTATACAGTGGGAAAATATAGACCAAAACTTGAGTTCAATTTATGCAAGCCTAAAATTAAAATTTATTCCAAGAATATATGATTGTACAAGGTGTCTCTCAAAATTTTTGGAATTTTATACAAAGTAATCTCTCTCCGACTGAATACACTTTTTCGCTCGATCCAATTACATTTCAAATGAGTATTTTAGCTCGTTGGCACGCCTTTTGGATGGCCTCCACATAGCGCATAGCCAGCATAGCGCCGTCCTTTCATGAATAATTTCAGTTTGCCGAACAGAAAAACGTCACATGGTGCCAAATCAGGTTGACGGTCACAAGTGTCGATCGATGAGATGTGGTGCATTATCTTCGCGATATACTGGCCGAAGACGACGGACACGATGGAGCAAACGTCTCATAACACCAAGGTGAAATAAAATGGCCCATTAATTGTTTGGCCCGGCCTGAACTCTTGCTGAATATTCACTTTTGACTTTCCCAAACGTGTTCTTTTTGGATTTTGGCTCACCGGGCGTCTTCCATTCGGCACTTTGACGCTTGGTTTAAGGATCGTATTTGAAAACACCATGTCTCATCACCAGTAATGGATGTTTTGATTCATTTTGGCATCTTTAATGTTGAATCCGAAAGCGCCTTTTCCTCGTTTTTCAATTGTTGCAGAACAAATCGTGCACATACTTTCCTGAAGCGCAAATGATTCCATGAATTGCCATGAAGATTTCGGCGCATTTTTGATGAATTCAAGTACAATTTTGATGTTTTATTCGTTCACTGTAGATTTTGGCTGAAGATTTGTAGGGAATGTCAACGAAATATGTCCCTTGCCAACGCAGGTCCTCACCAGAAGGTGGCGTCTACTTTGAGACACATCTTTATTGAGAACAATATCGACTTGACTTGAATATGCTGAACAAATACAGGGTCCAGAGAGTTTCCATACCGATATTAGTGAGAAGACTAGTTTCCGTATTCACATACAACCAGACAAATGGACATGGCTCAACCGATTCGTCTTGTTGAGGCAATCAATATATAAATATTTCATGGGAAAGCTTTTTCTTAGTTGTGACGATAGTCTATAATTTTTTTCCAATTTCGCTAAACAAACCACAGTGCAAGGTACACGCCCCTCTTTCGTTAGCAACAAACAAAAAAGAAGTTTTACTGCGTTGAGTCGCTTGATTCCTCTTATCATCTCGCTCCTTCAACTCCGTTGCATAAGTTGATAATACAAGGTAGTATCATTTGCACTGCGTGGTCATTTTTGAGCTATCAATTGTCATCTTTACATATAAATAAAATTGGACTGCTTGGTTTTTACATGAAATTTTATCCATCGGAATGTTTGTTTCGGCTTATCTCCGAAACGGCTGAACCGATTTTGACGGGACTTGTACTGGCCGATAGCTTCCGTTCTAAGCAGTAAGTTGGACTTTAATTTTTTAATTGGTTGGAACGGTGTTCCACCTCCCATATAAGCAATAAACAAAATTCGTCATATCTTTGCAAGCATTTGAGGTACCGGGATGCTATTTTGATATCATTCATCCCTTAAGTTCCTTTTGACGCTGAAGTCAGCACTACCTTGTATTATTTATTTGCCTTGCTCAGATGTATTTCAACACATTTCATCATGACATTCCCATTCCCTTCAGATACTTTTTTTGCATCAAGTTACTTTTTGATGCCTCATCAGCATGATGTAAAAACTTCTTATTGGCAATATCTACATTCTATATAGAACTAGTCATTGCTGTATACATTCACATGTATATATGCAGATAACTCAGTTATTTTTCTTTTCTTATCAGGCTGTCTGGCCAGTTACTGATTCATGTTTCCAATCTAAAAAACTAGTCCAATGTACTTCTTTCTATTTTTATTTATTTTTTTTTTTAATTTTAAGTTATTCCGTAAAGTATTTCCGTTGTCGCTTTGTATTCTGATAAACAATTTTTGCTTTTGTTGTTGTTGTTGATATGCCTTTCTTTCTATTTTTTTTTTTTTTGCACAAAGTAGGCGTGTTCAATTGCGTAATAAACAAACCCATTTCGGTGTACGTGCCGCGTCATAAAGTCATAAAGTATAAAATCCAAGAAAACGAACTAAAAAAGCAAATAATTTCAACTAAGTTTAATAAATTTTGTTATGGAGTTTTCCACTAGTAAAATGCCTAAAACACTGTACATTTCATTGGTTCGGTCTAAAATTCCAGACATATAGTGTAATTATTTTATTTTTTTTATATAATTCACGATTCAAAATTTATTAGAAATATATGTAAAAATGTTTGAAGAATATAAAATCTTTGCTTCTACTTCCATGCATAACGCCTGATAACCATATTCAATATTCCATGACGTTGCTAAATTCCCAATCTATAATTAAATTTGATCAATAAATAAATTTTTGCTTTCGAACTTTTGCACTTTAAGTTTGCACTTGGATGTGCAGTGAAACCCAAGCCGCAATTGATAAATCTTGTGCGTAGTAGTTCTACTGTAGTTGTTGTTATTGTTACTAAAACGCTAATAGTTACAACAACAAAACATTTTACACATAAAGGGTATTACAATTAAACCTGTTTCAATAGTTTTTCAAATGATAAATGATTTATTCTTGTTTACTTTATTTTTTGCTTTGATATCATCAATCGTACGGAAATAAATCGTATTTCACATAATCTATTATTTATTTCAATAAGTACCTTCAATTGCATCACCCCTTACAAATATTACAACATGCGCTCAATGATAAAAAAAAAAAAAGAAAAAACTTTGCTAATCAAACGCATTCTCTTTCTAATGCGCATTTTGTGCATATATAATGTGTAGCTTGCTCTCTTTTATTAGCTTTGTTTCTCTCAAATAAACGCATAGTTTTTCTTTCTACTCACTCAACTCATTTGTAATTATCAATGAGTGGGCGGGGGCGCAGCAATAGGCTTACACCTACATACATATGTACGTCACAGCTGACAATTAGACAGACAGACGGACGGACAGCCAGCCAGCTGAATGGACTAACAACACACATACACACACACACACACACACACAGCAAGCAAATACAATTTATTATACATATGCAAAAGTAAAGATTTTTGGTCGGCAAGTTTGTGTCGTTGATTTAGTCTATAACGGTAAACTAAAGATACTGCACGAAGTTAGTTGATAGCGTTCCAGTCAACTACTTACAACAAGAAAACTTACAAAGAGCCGAGCCTCTTTAAAACAAAAAAAAACAAAAAAACCCCAACACACACACAAGCACGTTTAAAAGCAAATGCAAACAAAAGCAATAAAAACTGTTTAAGTGTTAGAAAAAATAGAAACAAATTAATTTGCAACGCAATAAATTAACAATGAAACAAAAAAAAAAGATATTAATAAAAGTTAGTACATAGATTATTTTTGCGAAATAAAGAAAAACGTAATTGCAATTGCTCCAAGAATTCAGCAAAATTCCATTGAACTATAGGCAAACGTCATACGAAACGAAACGAAACAAGTAAGTGCATGGTTTAAATGCTTAATGTGAGGGGTAAAGCGGGCGGGCTGAAGTGTTGATCATATACGAACACGATCTTGCGAAGAGTGCGGTGCTGTGCGGTTTGGTTTGCTGTGATATGGCAAGACTGAGTGTAGAGCACGTGAGTGTGAGTGCGTCGTTTCAATCTGTCCGTCCGTCCGTCCGTCCGTTTGTACTCCTGTCTGGCACAGTCGTTGCACTTGTGTATATGGTTGTGAAGTTTGTTGGCCGAAAGCGTGCAAACAAACACACAAACACGTAGTTTATGCTCAGAAGCGTGTTGAATAAGTGTGTATGTGTGTGTGTGTGTGTGTGTGTATGTATGTGTGTATGTATGTATGCATGTACATAGGCTCGAGACGAGCCCCACGAACGCCAAATTTCAAAAACAGCAACAACTACTACAAGAAATAACTTGGAAAAACTGTTATACACGTGTCGTATGAGTAATTCTATGCGATTTAAAGCGACCGCGTGAGAGAGAGCGACGACGACGACGACGACGACGAGCCTATCTAAATTGCATTTCCAGCTTGGTAGTAGTTTAACAGATAATATATTGTGTTGTTGTTGTGCCGTGTGTGTGTGTATGTTTGTAAATTTTCCCGTTTAGTACTTTATTTCCAACGTATTTGCCGATGACGCAGCTGCGCACAGTGTGATGAAATGATGAATGCTTATTAATGAAAGTTTATTTAGTTGAAATATTAGAAATCCATAGGAACTGATTTAAAAGTTGTAAAATAATTTGGCAATTCCTAATTATACTTAATACTAATATTAAAAATATAAAATCCCAATACTTTTCCAAGCAAATAATATTAGATAACTTTTTTTACATGGTTTTTATCTCGTCAAGAGATTTCATTATTGTAATAATGGTAATTAAATGAGCTTCGGTTATTGCTTTGACAAAACAAACCAAACCTTTTCACATTGATAATGGCCCATTAAATCTTAACAATAACCCAAAGTTGTTCATTGTTGATTGATTCTGCTGTTCAAACACTTTTTTTGACGTCAGTCTAAATGCTTGTCTATGCTGTCTTCAGCATATGGCATCATCACTTTGTCAAGTATATCAACTTATGTAAATATACTGTTTTATTATGGTTTTTATCCAGTGAATAGCTCCTACACCACAGTACGAAAAACAGACCCACAACATAATCGTTTGATCGTTTTGTTTGTACATTTAGGCTGATATTATTTTTTTGCCGGCTGTCTTACATAAAGTTGATAATCTTTTTACATTTGAAATCTAACCAAAAAATAAAACAAAAATAATGCACTGTTTCATTCATTCGAAATACTTTAAACTTAATTTTTCTATTATAAATTATGTACCAAGTTTTACTGTTTACCAAATATTAAATCCTAAAATTTTCATTCAAATATTTCAACACATGCCACACTGTGCAGCGCAAGCAATGAATGAGTTAGTACGTACGCTTATGAGAATGCGAGCAAACTTTGCTCAGGCATATTTGGCTCACACATACACGCACAATCAAACAACAAACAAACATGTGAACATACACACACACACACAGCCATACATACAGAGCCATGTGGCTTGAGCAAATGCGCAGCTGAAAGCAAATTACATACACTCTCTCGCTCTCCATCTCTCGCTCTCTATATATGTATATGGAAATACATATTCACGCTTGCCTTTTTACTTTATATCTCCAAATCATATTCATATACACACACACATGCACATACACATAAGTATGTACATACACACATACTAATTGTCAATTTTGACCTTCAAGGTTCCTTCAAAGTACACGACGTCGACGTCGCAGCGTTCCAACAGCCAGCGAGGCAGTCATTCACACACACACACACACACACACACACACACACAAACGCACGCAAAACGCTGCTCATACAAATACATGGAGAAACGCCGCCGCCACTACAGCAGCTGCTGGTGAATTCTATACAAAAAGCGTGTGAGTGAGCAGGCAGGGAAGCAGCACACCACGAACAACAACAACAACAAAACCCAAAAGCCAACGGCAACGAAGCCCAAAACGGAGCAGTTAAGCGTACGAGCAACGTCAAATTGGAATTGATTCCGTAACAAACGCTTAAAAGCAACGGACGCGCGTAGCGGACAACGGAAAAAGAATTATTTTAGAAAATGTAAAAAGTTTCATACAGAAATAAAAAAAGTTAATATTTGATACATACAAACCGCGAACTCTACATACAAAAAAAAAAAAAAACAACTGTTATTTTGAAACAATCCAACAACAAAAAGCGAATAGTAAACTTTGGCAAAAAAACAAAAAAAAGAGCGCTGAAAAAAATTTTCGTACATTTAAAGAAAAAATTGCTGTTTGATTTTTTTTCGAGTGTAGTGTATTGCCTGAATGCAAATGCCGAACTGAATCAAATTAAATTTGTTGAATTTGAATAGAAAAAAAGCAGAAAACGCTTAAGAAACAATTTACTTATTTTTTTTTTTTGTGTGTTTGCACTTAATTTGCTTTGAGTGAACGCGCCGCGCGCGAATAGAAAAGTGTGTAAACAAATAATAAATCTAGCAAAACAGCAAAAGCGACAAAAGAAGAAGAAAAGCTACAATAATAATAAATTAAAAATAAGCATAAGATCAGCCAGAGACAGAGCGAGCGAGAGAGACAGAGAGAATGCACAAGATGGATAAAGATTTAAACGGTGCAATGCAAAGCGTTTCTATTAATAACAACACTGCCAACGGCTGCTGCGGTGGCCTCTCCAATGGCAAACTAAATGGTACACAACAGAACGGCGGACAGCATCTTTCACAGCAACTGCAAAACAAATATGCAACAACGGCGGCGACAACAGATGAAGTGGACAATGCACAGCGGCACAGTGCAGGCGGTGGCGGTGGAGGCGGTATTACTACAGCTACATCATATGGTGGCGGCTGCGGCAACCTGCAGCCGTGCAAAGCGACAGCAGCGACCACAACTGCAACTGCTGCAGCGGACACAACAGCTTCATCAGCGTCGTCGTCGTCGTCATTGCCAGCGCCGTACGCCAGTGCAAGTGTCGCGGAAAAAAAGAAAATGGTTTACGAGTTATGTCAGCAATTGTTGCTCTCGGACGAGCAGGTGAAGGAGCTCTGCTATCGCATACTCCATGAGGTGCGTCGCGGCCTGGCCAAGGACACGCACATGAAGGCGAACGTCAAGTGCTTCGTTACATACGTACAGGATCTGCCCAACGGCAATGAGCGCGGCAAATTTCTGGCACTTGACCTTGGCGGCACCAATTTTCGTGTGCTGCTCATACATCTGAAGGAGGACCATGACTTTCAGATGGAGTCACGCATCTACGCGATACCGCAGCACATCATGATCGGCTCGGGTACACAGCTCTTCGATCACATTGCCGAATGTCTGTCCAACTTCATGAACGAGCACAACGTGTACAAGGAGCGTTTGCCATTGGGTTTCACCTTCTCGTTTCCGTTGCGTCAGCTGGGTCTGACCAAGGGAATGCTAGAGACATGGACAAAGGGTTTCAACTGCGCTGGCGTCGTCAATGAGGATGTTGTACAGCTGCTGAAGGACGCCATTGCACGTCGCGGCGACGTACAGATCGATGTGTGCGCCATATTAAACGACACCACGGGCACGCTGATGTCGTGCGCGTGGAAGAATCACAGCTGCCGCATCGGTCTGATCGTGGGCACTGGCTCGAATGCGTGCTATGTAGAACGTGTCGAGGAGGCGGAACTATTCGACTGCGCTGACAACGGCAAACCGCAAGTATTGATCAACACCGAGTGGGGCGCATTCGGCGACAATGGTGCACTCGACTTTGTGCGCACCGAGTTCGATGAGGATGTGGACAAGCATTCGATAAACCCGGGCAAGCAAACGTTCGAGAAGATGATATCAGGCATGTACATGGGCGAATTGGTGCGTCTGGTCATTGTCAAGATGACCAAAGCCGGTGTGCTGTTCAAGGGCATGGACTCCGATGTGCTAAACACACGCGGTCTGTTCTTCACCAAATATGTGTCGGAGATCGAAGCCGATGAGCCGGGCACATTTACAAACTGCCGCCTGGTGTTCGAGGAGCTGGGCCTGACCAACGCGACAGACGATGACTGTGCCAACGTGCGCTACATCTGCGAGTGCGTCTCAAAGCGCGCCGCGCATCTGGTATCGGCGGGCATTGCGACGCTTATCAACAAAATGGACGAGTCACATGTAACGGTCGGCGTTGACGGCAGCGTCTATCGTTTCCATCCGAAATTCCATAATCTGATGACCGAGAAGATCGAGCAGCTGGTCAAACCAGGCATAACGTTTGATCTGATGCTCTCCGAGGACGGCTCGGGACGCGGCGCCGCGCTCGTGGCAGCGGTTGCATGTCGGGAGGACAATGTTGCCGCAGCGAAGTAGAACCGCAACGCACGCGCGACGCGAGCACAGTTGCAACCGAAATAGTTTCCTTTAATACCGTCGCACAGACAGACAGACAGACAACACATACATAGAGATACACTGCGTTGACAGGCAGAGCAATGTCACCGCATATGGGTAGCAGTTCCAGAGCAGAACTTTTTCAGTCGAAAAGAAGTTTCTTATATAGTTTTTTTTTTTTTTTTTTCATATATACCTAATAATTGTATGATTACATAAATATATATTAGTGAGTTCTGTAAAAACAAAAACAAAAACAAAAAACGCATGTGAGCGGGTGTAAGAGTGACGGAAGGAGGCGCGTATCATTTGAGGTGTTTCCGCGTTGCTTTTCCAACTCAAATGATGAAAAATTCTCTCTTTAAGTTATGAAACAGCGCCAGCGGACGGCGGCCCAGCGCTTTATTTTAGTATTTTTTTTATTCTATTTTATTTTTTTAATTAGGCAAGTTGTACATTTATTTTTATTTCAAAACAATTTTAAGATTTGTTAAAGTTTTCCTTTATTTTCGAATTATTTTTTGTTATTGCAAAACAAAGTTTTTTTTATATTAATTAAAAATTTTGCAAAATTTAACGAATTTTTCTTTATTTTTAAAATGACAAATTTTAGAACAATTTAAAAAATTGGTACTTAAAATAATTAATTAAAAAAAAAAACGAAATGTTTTAAAAATTTTTGACTGCACAGCCCCAATTTTTTGTATACTTTTTTTATGTAAAATTAAATTAAATTAAAAGAAAAAAAGACAGAGGAAGAAGAGGAGGAGTAGATGTATGCAAAATCGCACATGTAAAAAAATTAATAATAAATAAAAAAATTAAACATATATGTACAAAAAAAAAAGAAGAAGAAATATATATGTACAACTATTAATTGTAATGTCGAGAGGCAGCAGCAGCAGCTGATGATGTTGATGAAGCAGGAGGCAAGAGCGCGTATACATAATATAATTAATTAAATTAAAATATATATAATATAAAGAAAAAAAAAAAAAATTCGCTCTTATCCAACTATCAATTTTTTTTTTTTTAATTTCTTAAGCAAAATTGTTTAAATACTTAAAAAAAGAAATTACATAAATGTATGCGTAAAAAATATTTAGCGGAAATATAAAAATGTGTTTGAAAATGCGTTAAATATAAATATTTTAATTAGATTTGCGTAGCACTTAAATATTATTTTATATATACAAAAATTTCTTATTATTATTATTATTATTATTGTACTATATACTGCTATATATAGTTGTTATTATATAAATACTTTTTATTTTTTAATTAAATAAAATTGGCAAATTTTTTTATACAACAAGCAATTTTTTATTTTATTTAATTTTTTTTTAATTTTTTATTTAGCGAAAAGTGTGTAAAAAAAAACTATTAACGGAAATGTTAAACAAATATTAAAAATAAAATTAATTTTTTTTTTCTCTAAACTTAAAAAAAATATTTAAAAATCAGACAAAAGTTGTACAACAACAAATAAATTGGTAAACACTAAATAAAAAAAAAATGCACAAATTTTTTTTGCAAAAAAAAAATATTTAATAGGAAAAAACAAATTAAAAAAATAAACTGTTGTTGGGCAACCGGCTTGCAAGGCATAACAGCTGTTTATTTATTTTTCTTTAAATTTTTATTATTTTTTTTTTTTTTTACAGCTGTTATTCAGCTGAAAGAATATGAAACATGTCTGGAACAATGACGATGACCTACCCAAAAATTGAAGATATTAAACGTTATGAAACTATATAAAAAAATGATAATAAATCTAAAATCAATTTAAGCAAGAAACAAAAAATAAAAACTAAATTGTTAAAAAATCTGAAAAAATTAAAAAAAAAAGTTTGCACAAGGCATTAATTAAAAAATTGTTAATGTAATAATTAAAAAGCTTCGGCAAATGTGGCAGTGCCATCACGAATAAAAAAAAATTGATTACATATTTCATTTATGCAATAAGACAAAGGAAGATATCATGTCAGAAAATGTCCCAAGAAAAACTTGAAACTAAATAAAAGAGCAAAGAACTTGTAAAACAAAATAATTCATAAAACTTGACGGAGTTCATGATGGAGCTGATGAAGTTTATGAAGATGAATTTAGTGAAATAAATCATTTAAAAAAGAAATGTCAAAATGACAAAAACAACAAATTTTATTGGTGTTTTTTTTTTGGTATTTGAAAGATGGCATATCATGATGATCATGCAGAAGAGGAAGAATGATTAGACACGGTCATGGTTAGTATTTGTTGTCTCTGTTACACTGTTGAGTCCAAACTACAAGTCAAGCTACATATAAAAGCTTGAAAGACAAACATATGCCAGCTGGGAAACATTGCTGTACCAGCCCGAACCAGCTTTGATTCATATAGTTTCGATCACATTTTGTTGAATCTAACAGACGACCAATGAGTTAAAAAAAAAAAAAAACGCTCTGTAGACTCTTTCTCTCCAATAATCTTAAAATTAGTGAACTCTAAAAGATGCAACCACTAAGAGACGCTGATAGAATTCCTTGTTTAATGAGATTCAGGAGCGCAAGATCAAATTTTAAAATGTTCCTCAAAATAGAGCACTCTCTCTTCAATCCATAGTTTTAAAGGAAAGATGTATGCTACCCAGCACAGTTCTTGAAATATTATTTAAAGCAGAATAGACTTAAGTTTCTTAATCGAACGGAAAAAGGGCAAGAAGGAAGTCACTGCTGCTATTGGAAGAGCAAGGCGCTTGATACGGTGGTCATCTCCATGTCGATGTTGATTTTTTTTAACCTCTGCATTATATGTCAACTGTTACTGGCCGCCAACCGATTGAAATAAGTGGAAGTAAGTCTGCTTTAGGCTTAGTAAATCTAAAAAGGAAGAAGTTTATGGGGGTTCAAGGAGAGGTAAACGAAGAGCCATGCACATTCGCAATGCAAAGAATTTTTTTTTTTTTTTTCGTGTTGACCGGAAATTTTTTTTTTTTTTTTTTTTTTTGGAATTTTGAATGACATAAAATTTTGACAAACCAAACACAGCAAAAAACTACAAATTTAACGACTCGGGAAGATCACATTGTATATAGCCAAGAAAAGTCACGGAAAATTTTGCTTCATGCTAAAGATTGAGCCGAAATCGGGGGTTTCCAGGATTTGTCCGAGATTATGGAGTGTGGGTACTTTTCTTTGTATTATTTTTTTTTTCTAGCTAGGGATCTCAATCTACCAGCAATAGAGCGCTTCTTCATTACCAATTATATATTCATCAACGAGCAGTGCAGCGATACCGAATGAACGGGTAGTATCTTAGAGGAGAAGATCTAGACCATCTGCAAGCAAAGAAAAGAAAAGAAAAGAAAACCGCATTGAATATGATTAACGCCGTGCAAACTGTTAGCCAGGACATGCCTACCTTCGAATAGTTAGAACAGCAGCGGCAAAAATGTTTACGGCTAATTACTATGGCTTAGATCTACACGGCAAATAATGTACACGGCTTGGTACATCATAAATAGGTACACGTTGCATAAAAAATTAACAAAATATAAAAATAGAAAAGAAACAATTCGCACTTTATCCTTAATGTCCTAAGTTTTTTTGGCTTAAACTATTTTGTCGGTCTTTACTTTCCAAAAAATATTTTTACTAAAAATTTCGAATTTATTTTATTTTTTTCCGGAGCTGTTTTCTCTACGAGCGATTTTTTCCGACTGAATACTCTGCTCAGCTGGACTGAAACATGTAATGAAAAAAAAGCATCCGCTTGCTTCGATCCGTCGAAAAATTAAAACAAATTTGAGGTCTTTTTTAAAAGGGGTAAACCCAGAAATTGACAGAAAACACGAATTTATGGAGCAAAAATAGGAACTTAATAGAACTTATTTGCGTCTGCTGTCAGTTTAAGGGGAAATTAGTTTAGTTTCGAAGTAAGATGCATGGGTAAGTATGAAATTCTCGCATTTGAAAGTCTTCAGTGCAACCAATGTAGCAGTCAAGCATCCATGGTGACCATGCCACAAATGGCTTCAGCCTACGCGGACTATTTTCAGTTTTTAAACTGGAAAGGAATTCAGTGGTGAAAGATTTACTGCTGGAATAAAAGTGACAGCAAACTCAATGAAAACTGAAACAAATCTGTGACGACTGCTTTACTGAAAAATAATTAATTTAGGGAAATAAAAAAAATTGCATCAGGATAGATGACCAACTTTCAGTCGATCATCTCTGCCAAGTGGCCGAACTTGCAAGCTCGCCGTGGTCCAGGTTGTCGAAGTCTCCTAGAATGAATCCAGTTAATTTCTGCTGGGAACTAGAAATCACGTTGGACTTGAAACTCGAGATTATACGGCCTGAAGATTTAGAAGATGCAGTGCACTCGGCTGCCCTTAATGCATTTCAAGAAAACTTGCCCCAGTTTACCAGACCACAAGTTAGGATTCACACAGCCACTGAAGTGATTCTTCTTATTAAGAGAAGACTCAAAAGAGAGTACGTTCGCACGCGCAACCTTGTTCTTCATAGAGCGTACCATTGAGTATCGAACAGGGTCAAAAAGCTGCTTATCAGGCCAAAACAGCAGGATACTGGACTGTTTCTAGAAAAGGTCTCTCCGAACGCGCGTACGTACTATTCACTGTGGTCTCTTAGGAACTAATATAAATGACAAACACCAGCAAAGTTTCCTATTCGCAAAACAGATGACAGTTAGGCCAAAACCCCCCAAGAGTGTGCGGAAACTTTTGCCGAATACTTAGATGCTAGGTTCCAACATTTCAACTCCACATCAACTCCCATCACTATCGAGGGAGATACAGTGCCACATTAAAGTGCTAAAAAAATAGAAAGACGCCAGCTGAAGTTAGTCTCGACAACAGGACTCTGCAAGTGCCACCATTAAAAGCGGTTTTTGGAACTTCTTTTCAACGCTGCACTGAGACTTGGGCACTTCCAAAAATTTTGGAAAAAGGCTAAAATCGTAACTCTTACCGATCCATCAGTCTGCTGTCATCCATTGCGAAACAATTTAAGAGATGCCTATTGACGATGGTACTAGCAATCAATGATGTTAACCAAAGGATACCAACCTTTCAGTTTGGATTCAGGAAAGCACACGAAACCCTTGGGCAGTTGAATAAGGTAGTAAACTTTATCCTCGATGGGTTCCAGGCAAATAAATATGCAGTGGCTGCTTACCAGGACATCCAACAGGCTACTGTTTGTTGCTATTGTGCAATTTCCTGACCGAGAGGACCTTTTCGATAGTTCTGGATGGTGTGGAGTCCAGTACGAAAAAAATCCGTGCAGTTGTTCCACAGGGAAGTATACTAAGTTCGATCTTATATATTCTCTTCATTTGGGACATGTCCACTGAGCGTACCAACCCGATGGAGGAGCCTCAGGACTTTCTCACAACTACATTTGCTTACGACACGGCTATCCCTGCCAGAGACGAAAGCGTGTCCAAAGCCACTGACATGCTCCAGCTGTTATATACACACTTAGACATGACGAATGCCTGTGGTCTTCCTCTCTGGTCAACAAATATCTAGGAGTGTACCTAAATCAACGTCTAACATCAATCATGCGCCTAGGAAATATAGTAAAGCACCAAAAAGTCATTAAAATTGGAAACGTCTTAAATAAGCAGACCGCAGACTATATAGAAAGCTAGACAGACGCCTTCTGGAACGCAGAAGAAGGGCAGAAGTTAAAATGAAAAGACGTCTACAAAGGATTTTTCCTCGGGACTTCAATTTAAGGAACATATATATATATTCCTCATATTTTATATATTCTTCATCATAAAGACGGACGGGGATAGGCAGACATAGCTGCCTCATTTAATGCTGATGAATGAATATACTTTATGGGATGCTCATCCATGCCCTCTACTGCCCTCTGCCATTGCAGTTTATAGAAAGAAATTACGAAGAAAATACTTACAACTTTTTGTTTACACAAATTTAATGAAATAATTTAAATGCATTTCCTGTCTCAACTTATGGCAACAGAACACACCATCAATTGTCTTCCCGCAACCCTCGCTAGCAAGTGTTGTTGTTTTTGTTTTGTTTTTTTCAGTTAAGCACGACGAAGTGTTTGAAATAACTCAAAATGCATTCGTAACGACAAAGAATCGTCAAACAAATTGCAGTCAAAAAATAAAAAAATAAAAAAAATAAAAAATAAATAATTAAAAATAAAATAAAATAAAAAAAAAGAGAAAGGCTAATTTGCATGTACGAACATTTGTTTTTTTTTTTTTTTCTTTTTTTTCGGAACAGCGTAAATTGAGACGCGTGAAATGCAATTAAACAAATTGCTTGAAAATGTATTTAATTGTTTTTGTTTTTTCTCGCTCTGTGCACCCTGCATAAAGAATAATTGTTGGAGGGTGTATTTGATTGGTTGAAATGTCAAAGTTCTATCAGCTAGAAATGAATTGATGGAGTTAAACTTGCAGCATAAGACTCGCTAGTTGCCAAGTTTATATAAAAATTGCATAACTTGAAACCGTTTTACAGCAGGTTTGATACATTCAAGGACTACTACGAAGGAAGTGTATTGCATGCAGCGTATAAAATAGTCGCGCATATCGACTACAGCTCTTACTTGTTAAGACTTTTTTTATTATTTCACTTTTTTGATCTTTAATTGAGTCATTATTGACAAATGGGGAAACAAACATCTTAAAAGCCTCAAACCGCGCGTTAAGCGAAAGATCGTGAAAATAATAATAAGTGAGACTTTGACGAGCGAAGTGAACAATCGCTGTCAGGTGGTTTCCTTTGTCTATTTTCAATTGAAAATATAATCCATAAATAAATCGTAGTAACTGCGTAAATTAGCAAGTAACGACCTATTCTATCTACAATAGTTCCTGTACTTCTTTTACACGAAGTGATCCAAAGACCTATATTATGCGAAGACTTATAAGATGGCGTTCTAAATGCTTCAGTCGAAACTATACTGAAAAACTTCTTTGATTTCTACCAACCCAGTCGAGACAGTCTTTTTATTGCAAGCATATTGGGAATTAAAAAAAAAAATAAATAAAGAAGTTATCGTAAGCCCTACGTTGGGCGCCAATTGCTTAAGTCGAGCTGCAAATTTGCTGCATTGGTGTCTTGAATATTCGTATTACAACGATTTATTGAGTTCAAGTTGCGCTGTAAGACTGACTAAAATTGCTTACTTCTAGCCCCAAGTTGGGCGCCAATTTATTAAGACAAGCTGTTGTTGCATTAGTATATTTCTTATTACTATGCTGATGATTTTTTGATTTCCAGATACGCTATAAGACTGTCTAAAATCGTTTACTTATGTTAATTATCATAAGTCCCACGTTGGGCGCCAATTGATTATAATAAAATGAAAATAGGCTGCATTATTATTATTATTAAGACAATTTTTTTGAGTTCACGATGCACTGTGAGGCTGACTTAAATAGCTTACTTATAGCAGTTACCATATGCCCCACGTTGGGCGCCAATTTAATAAGTCGAAATAAAAACAAGTAAGGAAATTTCAGTCGGGCGTAACCGACTGTAAGAGGCCCTGTACCAGTTCAGGTCGCTTAACAAACACATTAAATGTTTCCCGAGCTTATGACCAAACACATGACCACTTCTCACTGCGCGAATATGAATGAAAAGAAATGGGGGTCGTTCAAATTCAATTGCTTATAAAATCGTCATTTATTATCCGATTTTGATGAACTTTTTGGATTTTGGCTAAGAAGGACGTTAACTTTATACTGGTGTACCCAGTTTTTTTTGTGCCCAAGAAATTTTTAGCCTTGGTGGTGACTTTATGGTGAAGGGGGGGAGGGGCAAAATTTCTAAATAAACTTGTAAAATTCCGGAGCAGTCCTAGTCGAATGCAAAAAACACGAAGTCTCTATCTATTACCGTTTCCGAGATCCTTTCGTTCATACAGACGGACAGACGGACATGTCTATATCGACTCCTCTATCACTCCTGACCATAATGGGGGTAACTTTGGGGGGTCTCCTACCATTATTTCTACCTGTTACATACATTTGCACAAACCCAATAGGCTCTTGTACCTTCGGTACAGGGCCTAATAATGCAAGCAAATGAGTAAAATCGCTTACTTCTAATTTATTATACTCTACGCTTGATGCTAGAAGTCTATAATATTTCCTGATCCCAAGATATATAATTGAATAAACATAAAATATGAAACACTCCTTTTTATAAATATTTAATATCTCCTACTAAAAAATAATATCCACACAAAAACTTAAATGTGACGTGTGACGTGACAATAAAGCAAAAGTTGGGCGTCTTTAGAAGACTAAATTCCCCATTGTTCTTAAAAATTTTTGCTTAATAATGAATAATCCATGAAGTTTGGAAACAAACCACATATTTATTTGTATGCCAGCAACCCCTATCATCAACCTATTTGTATAGCAGCAACTTATCTTCAACATAAATCAATAAATTTCATAAAAAATACATTCCTCCATTGCTGGAGAGCTCCACTAATTGCTGTAATAAAGCATATTCCTGTGCGTGATTGATTTTATTTCATTTCATTTTATTTTAACATCGACTCGCTGTGACAATTCTGCTTTGTTTGGGCAATTATTTGTGTATCAACTTTCAATCTGCTGTCATTCAGCGCGTGATATATTAATTATTATTGGTCGTCGGTCCGTTGGTCGTTCTCAAGGCACAACAATTTCCGAGAAAGCTGTTTTGTTTCTCTTTTTTTTATTTTTATTTTTCAAATATTTTGTTTTGTTGCATTTGTAAAAATCCCCTTTCGCAAATATCCGATTCTGTTTTTGATCGCAACGCAAAATGTTTACAAAGCTCGGCAAAAAATTTATAAAACAGCAACAAAAAAAAAAAAAATAGAAAAAAATGCACGGAAAATACTATTTACAACGACAAATGCAATACGCTACAACAACAACAACAACAAAAAAGACAGCAACAATGCAAACATTTTAAATGAGCAGATCACGTTTCAAAGCAGGCGCGCAATTTTCAATACAAAAAATATGCAAATTAGCGCGAGGGTAGCTCGTAATAAGAAGGAATTAGTGCGAAATAAGGCAGCTCCGTGTTAAACACGCCATGGAAGCACGCATCGACGCAGCAAGAACACGCAAAGTGTAAGCGTATGTGTGTGCGCAATTTAGTAAGCAATGTGAACCCGTTTCATTGAATAGAAAGCATGCAGCAGATTGATTGCAATTTCTCTTCAGCAAACTGAAACCGTTTTCATGTGATGGAAGGAAATAAAAAAAAGAAGTTCCACTATCAATCTAGAATCTCAACTTAATCATGTCCATAAGGCATACGTGATGCAGTAACTGACATCCAAGTGACCACATGCCATCAAGCTAATACAGTTTATTAAGTATGACTAAGACCCAATAGTCACAGTCACAGTTAGAAATGACAGGCATTTCTAAGAGGTACTGCAGTCAGTAATTTCGGCTTATTCAAGACACCATATGTCCAGGAACCCAACACATCAAGAACTTCAGCCAATCGATCATTGTAGGAGAAAGTTGAGCGATGAACAAGAAACACTTAAAGAATAACAGAAAATATAGGTAATACAGGTTAAACCCAGCTTTAGAGTATGTTTCGAGAGGTGACCCAATGGCTGATTGATTATAGGTCAGAAACTTAAAGCAATCGAAATCGTGGTGTTGAGTTGTCGTATTGGCAAGTGAACCATTAGATTGTTGATGATGATTAGTCTACACGACTTGGGACTCTGCTCTGTGGCACAACTCTTATCAGGTAGGAGTTTAAGCATATCAAATGTTATCAGGTGTTATGCCACGCCTACATATTCCGCTTTTTTTATAAAGTGAGAGGTTACTGCGGCTGCTTGGTAGCCATCCAAAGCACCTTATCCTTGCTTTGCAGACGTGTATTTTTTTCCAGGATTATGCCATGATGTGGCGTCTTACTTGCTTGAGTTAGGGCAGAATCGTTTAGTGTTATAACTGGGGGATGTTCACTCTTTTGTGTGGAATATACATTCACCGAACTTAGTCGGTTTCAGTTAAAGGTTCCACAGTCTGTCCCATTCATTTAGCTTGTTCTGGTCTGCTTGGGCTTCATCTGATGCCAAGACCAACATAGTTTGCATCTGGAACTAGCATGTCGGCAGCAAAAAGATCAAAAAGCAACGACCCTGTGCGCACGTTACCATGTGGTGCACCAGCTCGATCCGAGTGAGTAGAGTAGACAGCTCTAACTTAACTTCAACCTTTACTTTACTTCGACCCTCTAAGTACGATCGGATTAAGTCAAAATATGGATCATTTTTAACTTTCGCAAGCAGTCCGAGTACACATCCGATCGAAAGCTTGAACGAAACGACGTCCAAAAACATAGCGTTTCAGTACGTTTTCCACTCAAAGCGCTCCAATGCGTGGTTAATAACTCTGGTTAAAGCTGTTCAATTGTGTGGTGACCAGCGTGAAATATAAACTGATAGTCCGGGATGAATGAATGATTCCAGAATTCAATGAAGCTTACAATTCAGGGGAGAATTTATCTTTACCATACTATGGATAGGAGACTGATGAATCCGTAAGTTACAGGAACATGCTCATGATTGCCAGACTTCTTAATCATAGTTACGATGGCTTGTTTCAAAATAATCGAAAAGTATTGCCCCATGATAAAGATAAAGACTTTAATGGAAGATTGCATGCATTGTCGTGGTTTCCCACTATTTTGGTTTCCCCAATTTTTGATGTTTTATTGCTGCTGCGGTTCGCTCCATAGTGAAAGGTGAATTAAAGGTGCAGATCGTCAAGATGTCTAAGTTGTCTGCATCATCCTGCACTATTGATATATGCTTCAGCTTCTTCAGGCTATGAACGACATGAAATTAGGATTCTGCAATGACGCTTCTCGTAAAGCCCAATGTTTTGTATTCCTGTTGGCCATCAAGAGGCAGAAAGGCTCTTCTTTGTGTGTCGACGCGCTTATTAGAACAACTCGTGGTTAAGCTAATCTGTGGCTCGAAGCCAACTGATTTCGTCGAATGGATGAAGGAACACAAGTAGATCTTACAGAGAAACGCTTCACTCTTAACAAATTGATGAGCTCGAGTGTGATTCTGTACATTGTGTGTCCTTGTGCCTGCGGGTTTTGGGCTCTTGAGCATGTGCTGGACAAACTCTGATAAAGCATCATCTATCACACCTTCAGAGTCTCATACGGGCTCGAGTTCTATGCTCAATCTTTGTCTCCTTAGGCGCCATAATATTTCTAAGTTTTTGTCACGATCAATTAACCTCACAGCGCAGCGGCAAGCCTATAAAAACAGTGAGTGTTTGGTATGGATCCATAAAAGCATCTTCTGCAATAAGCTACAAGTTCTCACAAACAGAGAATATGGCTCAAGTTGCAATCGCAGTTGGCTTTCAATTTCAACGCTGGCTTTTGAATAATCAGTACATTCCGGTACCAAAGCAAGCTATAGAAAGAAATTCTCTTATGGAACATGAAAGTCAAGCTTTTTTTTTATCAGATTCTGCGTTCAAATTTCCGGCTGAGATGCATCAATGAAAGCATTTAAATTCAAGCCAAGTCACAGGAGCAGAAAACATTGGTCAATCTATAAATAGTAACTAAAATTGCTGTTGATTTCAATATTGACTTCTTGAGATTGCTATCTCCATTAGTTCCCATTTGTTCTGTGGAGAACTGATGCTGCTTGCTATTAACAATTATCAAATAGCATTTCATCTCCATGGGTCTTAGCATCTTTTGTATAATATAGACCCAGAGAAGTGCTGAGAGCAAACCAACTGCAGTGGTGTCTCTATTAACGTATATACGCCTAAAAGAGCTTCCTAAATCAGCGTTTATTGGGATACTTTTAAGAATAACCAAACCGCATCGATTTAAAGCACAGCCAAATACTTAATGAGCAGCCCTCGTGCGTTTAGAGCGCAGCAAACAGCTTATACACATATGTATGTATGTAATATATATGTATATATTTACTTGATTCTTTTCTCAAAGCGATCTGTCTGACTCGCAGAATAAACGATTTGCATATATGCATATTTATTTATAAGTCAGAATTATGTAAACAATAAAAAAAAATAATATAAAATAAAAAATATAATTTAAACAAAACATTTCTCGGGAAATTCAGGAAACAAACATGATCGAACAAATTTCCAGCAGTGAATTATAAACAATTTAAGATTTTATTTTCTAAATAATTGCAAAAAGATATAAAGAATAATTTAATAAATGATAAATGATATATGTATATATGTGCTAGATTCCACAGACATAATCCCCCGCTGACAGGTTAATGAATTGAAAGAATGTTGTATAAGTCAATCAGCCATTGAACCATGTTGAATGATAAAAGTGAAAAAATAAAAGTGGCTTTCATTCAATTTTATTTCAATTAAGAAATGCATTCAATCAATCGTCTTATTTTTGCTCTTTTTTTTCGGCGTTGTATCGCGTCTGCTGCTGTTGCTTCTTCTTGCTCATTTGTTGCTTTTGCGTCTTTTAAGCATTCTTGAACCATTTTAAATTAATTGTTTGCAAAATACTATTTTAAAAATAAAATTTATCTAAATTTAACTTTTGTTTAGCATACAAAACAGATTTTTTGCTTCAACAAAACATACAACAACAACAGCAACAATTAGAAGAAAAGGCAGCAGCAGCAGACTTAATTGAATGTGGGAGAGAAGCAATTTGTTGTTGTTGTTTACTGACTTTTCTGTCTTTGATTTCTTGAGCGCGTTGCCTTTAATTGTGTTGCTGTTATTTTTTTATTGTTGTTGTTGCAATTGGCATTGACTTTGAAGGGCGCTTGACAGTGTGTATTATTATGCATTGAAAGAGTGAAAGAGCGCGCAAGCAATAAAATGCAATGCAGCGCGCGATGCAATAAAAAATGCAAACACAAACAAAGTCATTCCCCAACGCCTTCTCTCTCTCTCTCTCTCTCTTACGCTATCATTTTTGCATCCATTCGCATTCCCTATTCCATCCCATTCAAAATGGAGGCGCGCTCATTTAAATGCATAAATAGTTCAAGGGGTCAAGTGGGCCGGCCGGAGCGTTCAATTTTCAAGTGCAAAACGTTTGATAAGAAGTCCATTAACATTTATTAGCATTTGTTGTTGTGCGATAAGCGTGACACTGCATTGAATATGTCGCTAAAAAGCATTACAACTCATTTTGTGCATGCATAGAGTGTTTCATTTCGACGTGTGATACTTCATGAACGTCGGAAATATCTAATTGTGGCACATTCTGCGAAAGATTAACTCAATGCAAACGTTCAACTTTGTATCTTAATATTCGAGTCGTTGGTAAATGGAGGCACGAAGCTCAGACATTCGCAAGATGCAGCTAAGAGGCAAAATTTTCGCATGTGGAACTCCGAAATTCACAGAAGATCATGGATATAGCAACTCATCTATGTTTCCATGGCTTGTAATATTTTTTGTTCTGTTAATTCTTAATGCTAATTAGTACCAAATTGGTGTATCCAACATATTCAACGTACATTTTTTTATGGAACTTACATCTTTGAATGACTGTGAGACGATGCTTCTCGTTTTGCTGTGTTCGAAAAAAGTGTCCATGAGAAGTTTTTAACTGCAAAATTATGTATTGCGGGAGTGGTTACTTTAAGATAGCCAACAGGCAGACAGATGGAAATGGCTAATCGACGTAGTTCCCACACTTTAATACTATTTCTTTATCTACGAACCTAATATCTTTGCGACCCTGAAACTCAAACTCATAAAATATTGTTTGCCTAACTAAATGCTAATCGATTCATTTCGGATATCAGTTCCGGTTACGGTCACGATTCGATTAGTTTCTTAATATATACTTATTAACTGTACCCGGTACGCGTTGCTATGCATATATATTCCTTATAGACACCCGAACCGACACCATTTTTCCCATGAATCTTATTTCATTTCTAGGCCCTATAGAAATAATGGTCGGAGACCCCTAAAGTTACGCCCATAATGGTCAGAAGTGATAGAGGAGTCGATAAAGCCATGTACATACATACGTATGTCAGTCTGGCCCTCCGTATGAACAAAAGGATCTCATTCTTAATGCATTCGACTAGGACTTCGCTGGAATTTAAAGAGTTTATTTTAAAATTTTTACCCTTCCCCCTGCCCCATAAAATCTCAATTTAAGGTAAAAATTTCTTCGTCATAAAAATTTAGTATGCCAGTATAGAGATAAAGTCTCTCTAAGCCAATATCATAATCGGATAATAAATGACGATTTTATAAGCAATTGAATTTTAACGACCAATGATACTTCCGTCCTCCCTTTTCTTTGAGAACTGCGAGCAGCAAATCACTTTCAAATAAGTACAAAAATCTTATGATGAATCTTTTCAGAGGCTAAAATTATTTATCGTCATAGAGCATCTAAGAGACGAAGGCACGAGCCTACTTCGATATACTTCGCCTTGTCCTCATTCATCACTAAGTCCATAAGCTGTGATAGTTTTTCAACGTCTGCCCTCAACCTTGCCCTCCCATTCAATTATGTTTATGATGTCAGTAAGTGACTAGCATGACTTCCTTCTGGAAGATCGAACTTAACTATATTCTGTATGTAAGGTCGTAGGACGTACTCCATTAATAAATTAAAGAACATTTCACGAGTCGACTTATAGTCCGGTGGCTCTACAATGGAGCCATCATTAACAGTTAGTTCCGGTCTCATTTCTCTATCGGCGGAATTGTGTGCTTCATCGCCTCCAAGTAGTTTAGAGAAGTGACTCATCCATATTTTTCTTGATTCCTGTGTGTTTATAATTTTTTAGATTTCCGTTTTTGTATTTGCAGAAACCAGATCTGATCTCATAAACTTCAGTCAGACGCTTGAACTTTTAATGGAATTTCTGAGCTTAATTTCTGTCGCATAAATTTTTAAAATCTTCAAATTCAGATATTCCATGATCCTTTTATATAAGCGTATAACCAATAAATACAAATCGTTTTTTTATGGAAAACATTTTTTAGGTTCCTTTTCAAACATTATCGATCCAAAAACTTCTGAGAACCTCCAATTTTAATGCCAAAAAGTAACATCGTACGATTTTTGACTTATTTTAAGTTTTTGAAAGAACAAAGAAAGGATGCACCAATAATTGGATTGAAAATGGAACCGTTTTTTTATGAAATCATTTTTAAAACCTTTTTTTATTGTTGCTATTCGGGCGACCAATTAGCTCTACAAATTTTTGTACACATATAATTCTGTACTAAATAGTTTTTTTTTTTTAAGCAAAAGCAGAACCGGACCAAAAATCAAATGAACGCGCGTGATTGCCTCGGTTTATTTCGGCTGTCACTATTTATATACATTGTACAAATGGGGTAAAAGGGCAGATATATAATTAGTTTTGGCAGACTTAACGGATTGGTGTTATAAACAAATCAAAGGTCGAGCCGACATTGTCATGTCCGTCTGTCTGAACGTATGAACGTCGACATTTCGAAGATTGAGAGAACCAAAAAACTTGCAGATTAAGTTACTCTTATGAATGCGCCGGATCGTATATCCACAAATTTCCAGTAAGAACCATCTTCCTTCCTAGAACTTCAAGATGTCCTATGTACATAGCCTAACCTTGAACTCGAGCGTAGGTCACTCAAAAATGATTTAAATATTCGTCGACGAATCTCATCTGCGCTAAATTCTTTTCTTATTCTTAAATAATTTTTAAGCAAATACGTCGCAAATTTCAATTACAATGTTTGACATAAAGCATTACACATTATCTTGCGCTCTCTCTCTCTCTCTCTCTCTCTCTAACTACTCTATCGCACTCGCTCTTACACATCATTTCTGTGTGGCTGATGGCAAATGCATTTGTGAGGTGTGAAAATGAGATTCAATAGAAAAATTTCAATCATGTGAATGCAAATAAAATTTTGCGCCGCATATGTTAAACGATCAACAGACGATGGCAATGTCTTGGTGGGGCAGCAGTGAACGGGGAATGGGGTAGCAGCAGTGACTGTGGACGGTTGTGCATGCAAGTATAGAAAGTGACGATGGCTTCAAAAAATAACAAGCGTCACGAAAAAGTGAAATGTTTTGAATATGTCGAACAAGAGCTACATAGATACATTGTTAAAAATTTCTGGTAAAAATTTTCCAAAGTTAGCTTAGTACAGTTCCTACTCAAAAAGTAATTTAAAAAGATTTCTAAAAAAACATTTTCGCAATTTGCCAAAAATTGAGCCCAAAATTTTGTGCTCATATTAAGTGTAATACAACGTAATAGGATTGGCTAAATTTTGATAGCTCAAATATAGGCATGAAAGCTCTGTCTGCAGAGATATAGCAGAATATATAACATATATATAAATCAATTTTACATAATTGCAAGCAATTTCCGAACAAGTCTCATCACCAATTTGATAACAGAAATTGTTTGAGTTGCAAATAGGTTTTTGCCACTTGTTTTTTATATCGTCAAGAGGTTTTTTTTTTTATTTTTTATTTGATTTCTTACAACGGCAACAATTACGGCCGCAATTACAAAAACAACAAAAAAAAAAACAGCAAAACAAATTAAAAATAAGGCGATATTCCACACTAACTCGTTTCCGATATTAGACGAAGACAAAACGACAAAACAACAACAACAGTTGCTACGCACAGTGGGCCAACAATTAAAAAATAAATAATTTATTTCTATTGATTTTACGCTTAATTAATAAAGCAAGAACGGAAGAAAATAAATACAAAAATTTTGCTGATTTTAATTGATTTTAATTTTAAGCTTACTGAAGAGCCTCTCCACTCCATATGATGCATTCCAATAGATCTACGGCAACCATGTAACATTTAAAAAAAAAAAAAAAAATGTTTTAAACAAGCCTATTATGAAGGGATTATCTCAAATTGTAACGAATTGTATTGAGCCATTTCGCAACATTTTTAATACAAACAAATTGCAGTTTTGTGCCCACTGTGCCTAATTACGCATTGATTGAGTTTTCCTTTTTTTTTTTTTTCTGTTTTTTGCGCAACCACATTTCGATTTCTAAATACAAATTGCGTTCGTTGCAAAACTAAAAGCGGAAAAAATCCGTCAAAGAAAAATTGAAAAGATGCAAAAGCTTTGGGAGAGAAAAAAAGGTCAAAAAGGGGCACGAATCGTACGATCACGTAAGCGGCACCGTGCTGGCGTATGGTGAGCGTAAAAAACGGTTTGTTGGAAGTCTTCATCATGGACATGGGTTTAAAAATTTAGACCATGAAGTTGCGATAGTCGCTCAGTTTATCAAAACTCTATCGGGGAAACTGTGATACAAATTGGAGCACTCCTTGGATGGAACATTAGCTATCAGGCAGTGTAAGCCCCGTCAAAATCGGCTTATCCATTGCGGAGATTAGCCGGAACAAAAATTCAGAATTCTCGATTTATATATACATATGTACATACATATATCTGTGTAAGTTCCTTATTGGAAGCCGATTGAGCTGAAATTCACAGACAAACTTCAGTTAAGGCAGGAAATATCCAATCCCCCATATTATCTTTGCATCTATTTGAGGTACAGGGATGATATTTGGTATACACATTAACGGCATTTGAAGAAGTAATCCTCCAATGGATCTAACTTCTCACGAACCCATGAACATGTGTATCAAATTTCCGTACTTTCCTACTTTGATGTGTTACAAGCTTTCTGACAAACTATTAATACCCTACACAAAAAATTACAACAAAATGCAATTTTGTTTTGGTGTGTTTTTTATCTTTTTTTTTTTTTTTCGTTTTCTTAATTACTACTAAAAAAGAAAACAATTTAGCAACAACAACACCGAACGGTGTGCAAAGTTCCGCAAATGCAAAAAAAAAAACAGAAAATATGTACTTTGTACAGTTTCGCATCGTTTGTCTCACTCACTCTGCTTGTTTAGACAATCACAAAAGTAAATTGAAATCTGTTAGAAGGAGGGAGAAAAAATGCATCACCTGCAGCAAAAACAAAGCCAAATGGAAACAGAAGACAGTGCGAACAAAAAAACTAAGAAAGAAAAAAAAACTTAATTGAAAAATTACCGCTTGGCGTAATAATAATTACAGTTATTATTTACAGTTATTATTTAATAATTGCTTTTGTTTGGTATTTTTTTTTTTTTTTCTGCAACAAGAAGAGACTATAACAGCTGGAGACGGTTAGTTTGCATGCCCCTGCTCAGGAGCGCCAAAGCTATGCCGATTGTATTAGGAGGTGAGGTGAAGCCCATGAAGTATATTAGTAGTCGATATAGGAATATTTGTCCGTCTTGAAATATGAAAGAACAGTTTGGATTTGAACCAATAGTGATGTCTCAACTTTGACGGCAATATTTGCTTATTTATATTCGATCTACCGTCAGCCCATCAGGTACAGAGGGGGATTAACATGTAACACTCCACTGTACATAAGTGCCGTAATTGTGTAACCTGACTATATCCTCTATGCAGGGAAACAGTTTTTCGAAACTTTCCTCTATGCAGGGAAACAGTTCTTCGAAACCCTGTCCTTAAGCAAACTAAGAAGAGACTTTCAGGGCCAGCTCGATTACCAGCTGAACTGCTTAAATGAACATATATTTGCGACCATCCCAAATTACTGGAAGCGTGGTATAATCGTCACTTTTGCCATAAATGGGTTCTTGTGTAGATCAGATCAATACACTACGCATCATTGTGGAACATTCGGTTGAGTGGAGATACCCTTTATACCTACTTGTTGTAAACTTCGAACACGCATTTGACAGCATCAACCAAATCGCGATATGCATGTCACTGATCAGCAGTGGTGTCCCTGACAAAATCATTGATTCAGCTCTCACCATGCGGCTTAAAGGCAGCAACAGCACCAAATCCTTCATCCTTTTATATGGCGCAGAAACGTGAACGATTTCAGAGAGTATTGGCGGCATTCTTTCGTCTTTCTCAAAGAGGTGGAATTGCATAGAACACACCTTGCGCAGAGAATACGTCAACATAGCAAAGATGGTCCAGGGCTTTTGTATTCACCCTATAATCCAGCTAGGAGCGATTACCTAAGTTCAACGAGTTAAAAAAAAAGTTTTGTTCTGTACCATCATTTGTCTGCAGAAAGATGTGTACCATTTCGACCTTAAAATGTTTAGAAATTTGGAAGAATTTCGTCGTTTAGTGCATAATTTTGGCATGGAACACGTCTCATTATATATTTCTTGTAGTTTCACTGAACTCGGCTTATCTTTGTGGCGGAAAAAGGTGAAAATTAAATGGGTTTCACCAAAATTGGCGAGTTGTATTTATGAATTGCCTTTGTATTCAAATTAGTAATAAATTTAGCTGCCCCACGTTGGGCGCCAATTGATAAATTAGAATATTTTGTTACACAACAGCTAAAAATGTGATATGGTCAACGGTACGGTGTCATTGGCGGACCTTATATTTTTTTTTAATAAGGGAATTGAACCCTTTTTTTTTTTGTTGAATTTTTGGAAATCTTTGATGATGAACTCAAATTATCAGCAAGACGTTGCAATTTGCCATACAGCTTGCGTGACAACGGAGAAATATTCCTGACAACTGACCAACTAGAAAGGTCTATAATGTACTAGCATACCATCCGAAGTTTGAGACAATGTCATTGCTAAATGGAGCGATTCCATCAGTCAGTGCAGAAGAGCCTTGGTAGCTAATCCAATGTTATCTAATATTTATTTAAATGGCATAAAATATTTCCGTCATATGCAGGTCTTCGTTTGAAAGAATATTTGAAGTTTGTCAAAATGTGTGGATATAGCGAAGCCAGCATTGGAGACCCTATAAAGTACATATAAAAACCTGGTCATCTGTCTCTCCGTAATGGTAAAAAAAAAAACATTTTTTTATATATTTTTTTAGTATACTTTGATCTACTGGACAGCCTAATCCAAAAAGTGGATTCAAATGAAGCCCATATATGATAGAATTTGTGCCTGTGCAGCTTATAATATTATCGAGCATCCCGACTATAACTTTTGTTTGTTTCATATAGCACAGGATGATATATATATACATATATAGTTTATTATAAGCAATTAAAATATTAAATCACAGATAATGCACAACCTTGAGTTATGACATTTTATAATCGAACATTGTATAGGAATAATTTGCGCCAATTCTAAAGACGTGTTCAGACGGTGTCAGATATCTGACACTGATAAGAAAATTTAAAAAAAAAAAATACACCGATTTTCGGTTTTACATAAAATTATATCATTTTTGAGCAGAGAGGTTTCTATTCACTTTATTGTGATGTGCGATCCAATGCGAAATTATGGAATTTGGTTCGTCTATATGGTCTAACTTTTTGAATATTATTTGGCAATTGCTGAGAAGCTTCTTAGATGGGCATGATAGGATGTTGTAGAGTACTCGGAATTATACGTAAGAGAATACGGACTTGTAATATTTCACCAAAAAAAAAAACAAAAAAAAACACGTTTTAGACATTCCGCCTTTGCGTCTTGGCAGTAATTAAAAAATTTAGAACCAGCAAACAAATTCAACGCCAATTCCACGACGACATAAAAAAAAAAATAAAAATAAAATATTTTATTATGAAAAAATATTTTTATTGACAAATTAGATTGTGACTTGTTTTTAATGAAGGCGCGTTGCCGGTCGGCATCAGTTTCGCTTGTCAATTTGAGTGCAGGCGGTGGATAGGGAGACGTGACACAATAAAATTTGTATCATAAAAAAAATATGGCTTATAGTACTTAATATGCCCATATCTGCAGGGGATTGGATATAAAAAATATTTATACTGCTGGGAATGGGCTATAAAATGAATGGGCATAATTGGAGAGAATCGGCATCTACCTCAGCAATTGAGGTGGGAAGTCTCTGGAAGGGTTTGAGAAATCACACTTCCAAGTCCATTATTTTACGTTTATATAAAATTTATGTAACACATCAATTGCACATATGGTGCGCTCAACAGGCGGTAGACTTCGTGGTCGTTGACCTGCTTATTACAAAATCATCGTCATATGTAGTCATCTACGTCTGTCCGTCTGTCCGTCCGTCCGTCCATCTGTCCGACCATTCATACAAAATATATTCGTCAGCACTAATTGTTTTTCATGTAACCGCAAATAAAAGTGTAGACATTATTTTTATTTCAATTTTGATTGAAAGTATTTCCCCCACCATTCAAAAATAAAAAAAAACATTGTTTTTGTTTTTAGTAAAAATTTGCCGAGCTTGCATGTGCAGTCGAGTCAACTTTTGTACCTTGTACTTTGATTCTTTCCAGTCGTGCGCATTCTTTAACCTAGTAGCTGCGTTTCTTTACGTAGCGCTAATGAGGTACAAAGTGTACTAGAGAGGGATAGAGAGGGATAGAGAGGGAGAGAGAGGTGAGAGAAGTGTCGTAGTATAAATATTTCCGGGTAGTATCAATTGAATTCCATTGCAACAATGTCGATGAATACAGGGAAATGTTAACAATTTGAATTAAAAGATCATCAGTCATTTAAATTGGAGACAAAAAAGCTCACCAAAATGAAGTTCCAAAAAAAAAAAAAAATTTTATGGTAAATCCATTAATTTGGTTATCTTGGATAACTTATGAAATAAAAATCTTCAATAAATACAAATAAATAATAAAGAACAAAGAAAAATATTTTAACCAGAAACGTTGTCAGTCCACATATTCCATCACTCATAATCGTGATGCAATGCTTATGTACAGCTAAAGTGTAAAATATTTGGATAACTTCTTGGAAAAGTTTTCAGAAAAATTAAATAATAGAAGAAAAAAGAAATAAAAATAGTCAAAGGTATACAGAAATGCTTTACAGAGGGCGAAAAATGTTTCAAAAATTTTAACAAAAAAAAAAAGAAGTTATAAAAAAAAAACAAAGCTAACTTGATCTTGAAATTTTTTTAAACTATATAAGAAAAAATAAAATTTTTGGAAAATTTTATTTTATTTTTTTTTTAAGTATGTACTTCCCACTTGACTTGAGAACCTAACATCTTGGAGGCATTGTTAAAATACCATCCATTCAAAAATAATATAGAACAATATTAAATTTGAAAATTTGACCCAAAAATTCAAAAATGTGCAAGAAATCTTTTCGATTGGCTTAAATAATAAAATTTTTCATACAAAAAAACACGCAATGTCTGGGTTTGTCTGAGGTTTGTTACAAAAAGAAGTAAGGTAAAATTTTAGTATAACAATTAGATGTGCTTTGGAGAAAAAAAAAACGGATCAAAGAAGCTGCATGTATTACATTTTGTCTGAAAAATAAAATTAGTTGCTACAAGGCACTCAAAATGTTTATAAGTGGTACAAGCTCTTCACAGAAGGCCGCATCAGCAGTGATGGAGAATCGAAAAATCACTGTTAGAGATGCTACTAGCTCATGTCGGATGCTTTTCGTGTTCTTAGAGTTTTTAAAATTGCTGAATTTTGACAAGCTGTTGAACAACGCCAATGACTATCCAGATTGCTCAAAAGTGTTATAAATGGTGAAGAAACATGACGAATTAATTTCAATGGGGAAGCGGCCAAAAGAGCTAAGACTAAAAAGGTTTTCCTAGATTACAATGGTGGTGCATCGTGAGTTCTTGCCAGAAGGTCTTATGAAGAAATTCCCAGATTTCTGGCAAAACAATTCATGGCTGTTGCATCACAATAAGGCACCTCCTCACACATCTTTACTTCTTCCTGTTTGCTTTAGCCCAATTCTCACACCGGCACCATGTCTCAGCTACCGTATTCACCGGTCTTGACCATCTAAGAATTTTTCGTTTCCCAAAACATAAATGACCCATGAAAGGATGGAGTTTTTGCCAAGGTTGAGAAGATAAAGATGTCATCGCTTGAACAGCTCAAGACCTTATCAAAAAGCACATTTAGAAGTGCATTGATGAACTGGATAAATCCTTGCCATAAGTGTTTAAAGGAGGCAAAATAGATATTGATGAATAAATAAATGTCGCCCTTTATTTCAACAAAACTGGTCTGTGAGAAATTGGGGGGGATTAGGAGTATAAAAATTATCGAAGTTGATCCAATCAGCTATCGAAATATCTTAAAAACCGATAACAATATTTGAGCTGGTAAACAGATTCGAAAAAAAAAAAAATTCAATAAAAAGAGAAATATTTAACCAAACTGATAGACCCTCCATATCATCTGCTGCTGCTCACAATCGTGATGCAATGCTTATGTACAGCAACAGTTCAAAATAAAAAATTAAGTTATTGGAAAAGCAATCAGAAAAATATTAAATTATAAAAGAAAATGAAAAATAATCAACGAAATGTGAACGAAATGCTCTACAGAGGGCAATAATCTGTTCAACTCATTCATCAGGCAAGGCCACAGTGATGCGAATTTTATTTTTAAAATATTTTTTAAAAAGTTTTCGAGAAAACAGCTCAGCTGTTCAAATTAAACATGCATGGTGTACACTTTCCGGCTTACACCATTTGAAAAAGCGTCTTAAATTCTGTACGAAAAATGTGGAAAGTATTTTTTTTTAAACCTAAGCATTCATATTTTTAGACCAGGTCACATATATTGCAACAAATAACTCTTTTGTTCTCTTGCAATGATCGTAGCTTGTTATATGCCCAAAGACACGGTCAAATTGCTTGACGTCAAATTCGCTTACCTGTGTATGATGCATGACGAGCCGAGACTGTTTTTCAATCTCTGAGAACGCCTTGCTGACTCGACGTTCCTGCGTATCAATGTTATCGATGTCATCGGCGTAAACGAGTAGCATCACTTCCTTTTGGAAGATCGAGCCCGACTTACTCTGTATGTACGGGCACTGGCGTATGATGTATTCCATCAGAAGATGTGTAAGCTTATATATTTTGTGGACGACCGGGCATGCGTTTGAACGAACAGATGTGGAGAGTTCTCTGAATATGGCACACTTCACATGTAATCTAAATGTAAGCTCGCGGATAAAATAAAAAACCGCTGCCACACGCAAATTTTTTTCCATTTAGTTAGTTCCATTAGTACCTAACCAGCTATACTACATATACATTATTTAGATGCTTTTTACCTAATACTAAATAAACCGCCTACTCCGAAGTATAATAGCTCCACAATGGATGCGCGTAAAGTTCTTTCCGCATTTCCTGTCGCGTTCATTTCAGTTCTACAAGGGAGGTCTGATAAGCGATAAGCAAACCGGAATTCAAACTGCCAACAGGGGGCGCAACTAAGCAAAGCCAATAAATTCGGAGCTTATCAACAAAAGCAGGCATTTTTGGATAGTGGGTGGTTGACTGTACGATTTACAAGTATTATTAGCTATTATCGATATTGCTTTTATGGGGCAATGTTTCGACTAAGTATTCTGTTCGGCCATCTAAAACGACAACTGTCGCCCGATCCAGCTGTACACTGATTTATACGAATATAAAATCAATTAAATATGTACAACTTGGCGGCGCTATCTGACATAAGTGGCGACATATAGCCCATTCAATGCTTGTCCGTCCGTCCGTCCGTCCGTCCGTCCGTCCGTCCGTCCCGTCTGTCGATCTTTAGTGTCGTCTGTCGTCGTTGTTGACAATAAAACAGACTCTAATCTATGCATAAAGAGCATGTTTGAATTACGCCGCTCGCTCTCCGCCCCTCCGACAAACACACAAAAATCCTATAAAGCTGTGCTGTGCAGTGCTTTTCTTCCTAATGGCATTCGCTGTCAGCTTATCTTATCGGCGTACAAAAATTTTTTCGTTGGCTTTATTTTTTGCACTTTTACTTTCGAAAAAAAAATAGGTTTTTTATTCGAACTACCCCCATAAACTGTCATCAATTTAATATAAACATAAAACACATTCTATACTACGCTCATCCGATAATAGCAAAGAGGGCTGTATGAGAAATTCGAAAGAAATTTCGAACGATTGCTTTTCACGGTTAAATTTATTAATTGGCGCCCAACGTGGGGCTGTATGTGCTTATAATATGCTAAAATGCATAAATTGCACTAATGAAGGCAGTTCTACTTATTTAGATCAAACACATACAACAATTCAGAGGTTTACTGGTTTAAAATTTCTATTTGTCAAATATTGAAAAGCAAATATGATAGAATATATAAACAGCCCTCGTGCATAAAAGCCTCATCCGTGCATCCGACAATATATATGCCACCTCTGCTTATCGACTAACAGTGTCGCTTGTCAGATTGGCGTGTGGTCGATCGATAGAATGTTAGACTGACAGACCGACCACCAGCGGAAAGAGCAGCCGTACCGCTATACAAGCTCAATAATGGGACCACGGACAGTAGGCCATAAATATTTTATGCGACAAAAAGTGTCATAAATTTGTTGATTGTTTACAGTCAATCGTCAGTCAATCAATCGAATTGAATTCGCAAATCGATTCTGGGAAACAATCAAGCAATCGAACGCTGTCTGAACGAACGACCAGACAAGCCTTGACCTCAGAACGTGGGGCACGTTGGCACGTTCTATCAATCTAGTCAATACATCGATCGATCGAGCGATCGATCGATTTGAACAGACACACGATCCGTACAGCCACGGTCTGAAGTCTAAAGTAGGCGCTTATCAGCAGCAAAACAGCTTGAAATGCTGGCTAGCTGGCGCTTAGATAGGCTTCCTCGAACCGTATGATCTTTGCGAATGAACTAACGTTTAACCTTGAAGACAATCAAGTGTCAAGCTGTACTAAACTACGAATTTCTTATTGAAAAAAAATATTACCGGAAGCCGGAAAGTGCGCACTTGAAATTTTGCTTTCAATTTGCCATAAAAAATAATCTGCCTGGCTTTTTTTTTAATAGATATGACGTTCATCCCGAAATGATGTGTTTTTGATTCAATTTAATTATTACAGAGTTTTGATTCGCATTCAGAAGTATTATAACATCTAATTATTATCGAAAAAAAAGTCTATAATTTTTAAATTAGCCATTGTTCTCGCTTTTAAAAATTTTCCTATTAGATTTGCCTCCCACAAACGTCTTTCTCCGCCCGCAATTGGTCTTCATTGTCTGGTTTCGGTAAAAATATCACGAAATAAAAAAATTGGAAAAAAATTATCATTGATAAACAAGCGAAACAATAATAAAATTGTTTTAAAATGAATAACAGCGAATTGCTGAATGGAAAAATATTGACAATGAATGCTATTTTAGGTAGAAACGCAAAAATTGGAACAAATGGAGAGGAGATGGTGTTTGCACGTTTGCACGAATTTGTGGCTGTCTGCTAGACCGAAAAGTTTAGGTATTTTCCGATTTGTAACAAATTTAAATTATTTTTATACAAACTTCAGCTATTTGCCAGCGGATCCGTGACTTTTTAAGGGACGTCTCCTTTTAATTAATTTTTTGTATTAACCTTAAGCACAAAATAAAAATAACCATATCACTCTACCATGCACAAACCATTGCATTTTGTATGTAAAATCGTCTTTAAGAGTGGATGATCAACATAGATTAGCTCTTCCAAATCTTACTTAAACTTCTCCATTAACCTCTTCACTTACACATACGAGAAAGCAGTCTATTTGAGAGATTCGAGTTATGTACAGATTTTCATCTCCAACGATTTTCGAGAGAAAAATGAACCAAGTTAAGTGATCTACTTGATGCCTGCAGACTAAAGCTGAGAAATTCAATACGGTGAAGGCACGTAAGACTTAATTTTTCATGACTGTCTGGACATGCTCTATACATGCGCACCACCTATTTGATTTACTACGAAAATTTTTATTTATTTTCTTGTGAAATTCTCAATTTCCAAAAAACTCTGTCACTTTCTTTTAATTGAAGTTCGTTCAGAAGTAAAACTTTATAATTCGCAAACAGTTTATGTGAGTGACCCATTCAAGTTCTTTAGAATTTCTGAATATGACAGAATTCTAGCATTTCTTTTTCTCTTCTTTTTATACTTTTCTTCTTTCGTATGATCTATTTTATTTTAATCTAAAGCAATGGGTTTTAAGCATCCTTGTACAATAGGTATATCAGCTGGAAAAAAAGCAAAAAAAAAATGTTTCTTCATCAAAAAGCGGTGAAAAACTAAAAATTATTAAAAAAGGTTTCGGCGCAGTTCTAGTCCAATTCAAAAAGAACGAAGTCTGTATATATTAAGGTTTCCAAGATCTTTTCGCTCATATGGACGGACATTGGAGATCTCCGACCATTATTTCTAACAGTTACATGCAGTGGTGCAAAACCAAAAGGCTCTTGTACCTTCGGTATAGTGCCTAAAAAAAAGGAAAAACAGACTTCTCCAATGGATCATTATCATGTGTACCAAATTTCATCGCTGTAACTTAAAATTAATAGCGTTACTTTCCCGATCCCACTTCACCACTGTATCTCAAATGGATGCAAAGATATGATAATTATATTGAAGGCGAGACATCGTCCTCTCCAATTTTGACCAAACTAAATATTTTTAATTCTCCCGATGCTATTAACAGTTATACAAAATTTCATTCATTCGTTCCTGCGATTCAAATCAATTACTTTATATTTAAGGACCACCTGATGGCCCTGGACGTTGTCTTCCTTTTCAAAATCTGCACTTTTAAAGCAACCAAACCAACTCCGACACACACATACACACACACACACACACAATAAATTAATTCACAGTATACGCCAATTCACAATATTCTGTGTAATTCAATAATTCAAAGTTTAAAAATTTTTATATTAATAACTTTTGACTCTCCGGTTCGATTTTGAAGAAATAAACGCTAAATGTTAATCACAATTAAGCATCTTAACTTTTAATAATTAAATTTTGAATCCAATCATTGGCAAAGCAAATATATTATTTTTTATTAATAAGGCTTGATTTTTTAAACTAAGTTTGAGCTTGAAAAAATCGTTTGAACAGAAAAGTTCCCATACAATGTCGGGTAGTACACAGAGTATGCCATATAGATACCTCCATATAAATAGAGAATATCGGTGTCGAAATGCGCAAACGTGATCAATTGCATGTGTAACACTTTATTGCTTTCCATGCCATTCTCGTATATTGTTGTTTATTGTTATTATTGCATTACTCTTCGACTTGTTATTGTTATTGTTGACACCGTACAATAATATGCAATAACACAATAAACAATAAATTGTCAGAACGTACAATCATCGCCATAAACGATAGCAGCAGCAGCAACGATATCAAAAGTATCTGAGTATCTACGGCGAATATATCTACCTGTAGTACTTAGTATTTTTATTGCTTTTTTTGTGCAAAATAAAAACTTTTTGTTTTTGTGGTTTCGAGTTCATTTATATCTTTTCTATTTAAAGTCATCTGTCATTAGTCACTGTCATACTACGCCCTCCCCTACTTAAAGATGTTTTGCTTCAGTTGGAAAAACTACCAGTTGCCTATAAGCCTTTTAGTTATCCGGGGAAACCCATGCGTTCCAATTATTATAAATCAGAATTATACAATCTATTCTTAGCTGGTTTAAGCTTATAAAAATCCCAGCATGAAATTGACTTAGTTGGTTTTTTTTCTGATTTATTTTTTTTTTGTATAATAAGTACTTGCCTCGCTCGATTGTATCTGTTGTGGTTAATTAAATAAATTAAAGTGTTTAGGTTGCAACTGAATTAGTGAGAAATTTCTTAGCAGCTCGTATTCTTGAATCACAATAAAAATAAAACAGTTATTTTTAATTGATAGATAGTTGCCTGACAGATATTTAACTGGAGATACTTGTATCTTAGTTTGGACCATACATAAAGTATCAAAAGTTGAGTCGATATAGACGTCTCCGTCCGTATGAACATCGAAAACTTCGAGACTTTAAGCGATAGATCCATCAAGACATAGTATCGATAGGGCGACATGGAGTTGAGATTGTATTATATTAGCTTTCTATAACTGCGTATGGGAGCAGTACCTTCTACTGGCCATATTTTAGTCAACCTTAATGTGTTTGTGCTTATAAAAAGCCAATATGTTAAAAATTGTTGGACTAGGGCACACTACCTGATAAATGTAAGCAGTAGTTGCAACAATAGACTTCTCACAATGGAGATACCATGCATTTGTATCAAAGTGTACGAATATAAAATTTATTTTAGCCAGAATAATAAAAAAAAATCTCTAAAATTGTCGGTTTTGTCGGTTTGTGCGCGCATCACGTAAAAACCATTCATGGTATTCAAAATTGAATTATTGAAAGATAATCAGCTTCATTGTGAATAACATTTAGCATTTATTTCATCAAAATCGAACTGCAGAGTCAAAAGTTATTAATGTTCAAAAAATTAGCTAAACACTAATGCTATTCAAAGTGTTTGCAAACCTATGGCATATGTGCTACTCAAACTGCACGCAACTCAATTGCTTCAAACTATAACTTTATATGGAAAATGATTTACGGTTTACAAAGGAGTACCTACATCAATGATATGCGATCAATTTATCTGCTTATCGTCAGCCTCTTTATGGTGCATCGAATAAGAATTTTATGCACATGACTATGTCAACCTCATCGAATAGCTCGTACAGCTCGCAATTCATACCGAACCTAAACTCGTCACCGACTCTAATATGACCGAAAATCCTGCGCAGAATCTTCCTCGCAAAGACTTCCAACGCTATTTCATCTGACTCAATCACGGTCCATGCCTCTACGCCATACAGTAGGACTGGGAGCATCAGCGACTTATAGATCTTGATTTTCGTCTTTCGAGAGAGGGCTTTGCTTTATTTACTTGCTTGCTCAGCCCCAAATAGCATCTATTAGCAAGCGTGATTCTTCGACTCCAGGCTGACGTTGTTGTTGCTGGTTTTCTCGGATACAAGATTGAAATTCTCCAGCGATGACAGCGAGCAAGAAGACACCAAGTACTTCGTCTTCTTGTCCTCATTCACCGCTAGACCCATGAGCCGAGACTGTTTTTCAATCTCTGAGAACGCCTTGCTGACTCGCCGTTCTAGGGTGCCTAACCCAAATTTTTGCGATTACTGGTGCAGTTTATTTAGAGGATTGCATTAAGAAGCGACTGTTTCCATACATTAGAGCTGACTAAGACAACAACTGCATGTTCTGGGCCGACAAAGCTCGTTCAAACTACACCAAAGTGGTCCATTTAGTTGCCAAAGAACATAATGCTACCAACGTTCCGGAGGCTCGAATTTTCGAATTTCGGAAAAATAGTAAATTGGTTGCGATTCTTGTTTCAAGTAGTTTCCAATAAGTAGCTGTTAGAATGCAAGCAGTTGACTTGTTATTCGTTTTGCGATGAAGAGGACAGAGCTTGTGGCACGATGTTCTATTAGTTTGCTTAAAGCAGTGCTGGCCAACAACAGAGCGCGCGCCTATATGCCAACACAGACACAAGCTAAAAAGCTTACAAACTGTTTCAGACCGTTTATAAGCAGTGTGGCAGCTATTTGTTGTTGTGTATTGGAAATGTCTGCAATGCAATTCGAGACGTTGGCATGCACTCATCAATGTTTTATATGTATATATGTACATACATGTATATATATATCTATATAATGTGCGAGGGTGTCTAAGCAATTACACAAAGTGGCAGCTTTAAAAGCAACAAAAACGAAGGTCAACAAAAAACTGCAAGTCGATTGGCTTAAAACGTGGGAGTGGCAGCATCAATAACATGCGACGCGTATAGTATATCCGAGTATATAAAAAAACGAATGCACTTTGTGCAAGAATAAGTTCAACGGAACCGAAGCAGTAATACGCTGCATTGAACGTGCTTGTAGGCAACTTGGAATATTGCGTAATGGCTTTGCAGTCATGTTAATTGGCTGAACTTGTGATCACATGGTGCCAAATCAGGCGAACGCTGCGAGTGGTTGATGGCCATAATTCGATTTTTGGTAAAAAAAAAATCGGTCATAAATGGCGATCGATGAGATGGCGTATTATCGTCTTTCGAATGTTAAATCGCCTTTTTCTCGTCTAATGCGGAACAAAACGTGCACACACTTTCCTGAAGCCCAAATGATCGACCAAAATGAGATGGATTGAGTCTTTGAACAAATCCAATTCCGCATATACTTGACCTTTTTAACTAGAATATTCAATCTATACTCTATCATGCCTTTCTGTCCGTCTGTCTGTGTGTACGAATATGCAAACACGAATGGAATTTTCAAAAATCGGCGAAACACGTGCTTAGGTCCGAAAATGTTGCGGCAAGATGACATAATTTGGGAACTTTTCGTTGAAATTATGCCACATTGCTTGCGTCGTGTGGTGGTCTGTTGGAACCACTTGTTCTAAAAATCAATAATTGCGATATCCAAGCAAAAATTACAACATTGACGCAATTTTCATAATCCGCCGAATTGTGAAGTAAGCCATGGACTTAAATAGCTAAGTAGATTACCAAGCAAATTTGAAGGATTTTTTTTGTTTCTTAAATTTCATAATTTCACCCCGCACAGCGTCTGACTGGGTGTGCTGGTGTGCATATGTGGTGTGGTGTATTAAGTAATGTGAACAGCTGAAATTCAGTTCGATATAGTGTGGTGGGTGGTGAGGCTCCCATGTATGTATATGGTGATGTGTTTGTTGCTGGTGGTGGTGAAATTCGGAAGAAAGTATTAACCGAAAAACTTGAGTTGAGCGCGTTAAACGCATTTGAGAAATTTCGAAGCGTGTAATTTCGTTTCATATTTTTACACTCTTTCTTATTATCATTAATAAATATTAAATTAAAAACACGCGCACAATGTCAGCGTAACGCAAGGCATTGCCTCCTGCGTCACCGTCACCGTCACCATCGTGTCTCCGTCACTTTCCGACATTTTATTGCCATGCCTTTTTCTCGCGTCCATTTTTTCTTCTTCTTATTCTTCTTATAATCTTTACTCCTCTGTGTTTGTCATTTGACACATATGCCCTTGAGTTTGTCCTTTGGCGGACGAAATGAACGAAAGATAGAAATATGTAAGTTAAAACTGTGCTATTGGCTACGCTTTTAACTGTTATATCACAGTCTAGTGGCCAAGTTTAAAGTGTTATACTAAAACCAACTGAGGAGGCTCGTCCACGGCTCTCTATTTAACTGATTGCATTAGTATGTGTCCGTGTGTGTTCTCAAGTGGGTGGTGTTGTGTACTTGAGTGCAGACGCTTATGTATTTCTATATACACGCATACATATATATATTGAGTGGGCGTTGGGCGTGCTGTAATGGGTGGGCGCACGTGCTTCACTTCAGCACCCCTCGCACGACTGACTGGTCTGTTCGGCTTATGATGATGTAAACCGTTGGAAGTATTGCTATTTTTAGATATTTGCACACACAGGCTTACAGACAAAGCGAGAGAGAGAGTGTGCGAGAGTGAGAAAAGAGCAATAAAGACGCAACTTTTTGGCTTACATATACAAGTGCAAATATTTGTTAGTAAGAGAGAGGGAGAGCGGCTTATAAAGGTTAATTTAAGGTGAATAGAAAAAGTGTGTATAGCTGCATTTGCGAGAAGTTACTTCTCTGTAGGTGTGTATGTCTCTTGGTTCGGTAAAACAAAACCAAAAAAAAATTTGCTGTTACTATATCTGCGCAGTTTTCTTACGCTCATCCTTCATAGTTCCGGTTCCGGCTGCGCTGTATGATTTTGTGTGGACAGGGTGAACCATAACATAGCGATTGAGCTAAATAAAGTAAAAAATATGCATAATTTTTCTTAGCATTACAGTTATTTCAGCTGAAATTTAGCACATATCTTTGTCATCAATTGAACAGAATGTTTAAAATTTATACAAAATTACATACACACATAACTGAAAAGCTATTATGTACATATTTCTACTACCAATTTCTTAAGCTTATCCTTCATTTCTTATATATAGCTACTGTCGCTTATGTTTGCGTAGCTTGAATTCTTTTCTTTTTGCTGTATTAATTTAATGGCGCAATACTTTGAACTTTGACGGTTATTCTCAAATTTTAATTTAATTTACGCAGTGTTGCCTAAGCGCGATACAAAGTAGTAAAAAATAGTGTGTGACATGATATGCACTTATTGCCAACACTAACAGATTCATCGGTTTTTATATTAACATTTATCGGTTACAATCGACTGATAGCACTAAACATAAGACAGCTGTTCGTCTCCGCTGTGTTCATCCATTGAAAATAAAGAAAGAACAAATGTCTTTTAGCAATTTATTAATGAAAAATGCTGCGCAAGCACAATTACGTACAACAGCGACAACGCTGCTGTATCAGACACAACGGCATGGACACACAATACGCGGCAAGCCGCCGGGCGTAGCGCGAACCATGGAACAGCGTTTGCAAGGTTTGTGGCCGGCAGCCAAGTGCGGCACAATCGGTTGATAGAAGCAAACACTAACAAAGTAATTCTTATCTTAACGAATTATACCTGCAGAGGAAAATATCAAGGATCCCGAATTGAGCGCCCGCAGAAATATTGGATTTCCGCAGCTGAAGCCATCACGAACGGAACAGTTAAAGTCTCGTCTGGAGCACCTGAAGGCACAACGTTCCAATCATCAACTGGAGAAACAAGCGCGCAGCAATACACGTGAGAATATTAAATTATTATAGACTTTCATTAAATTAAATAAAAACAAACGTCCAGTAACAGTCAAACATTATAATACCTGTTTGTAGCTAGGATAGCCACTGAGCGACTACACAGTAGTGGCTTAGATGATGTCTAGATGTACACATGGCTAGAGAGACGTACGGAATGAGCACTGTTTTATCTACATATGCATATAGAGTATATAACATTTTAGGAGCTTACTTTCAAAATACATTATAGGTTGTAGCACTAGCCAATATGTCATATCAACTATTTTTCATTTACTGCTGCTCAACTGTGTGCCGCACTATATGCAAACGTGGGTCCTTAGAGTTCGACTGACTGTCAGGTTTTGGCATAATTTGCACAACTGGATATGTATTTTGTTTATGACTGCAAAGTCGCTGTCATAACTTGTAAAAATAATGCGACGTTCGTTGCCTAGTTGCAGCACAACCTTTAAGATCTCATCGACATAATTGATACGGCCGTATAACGTATTAAAGTCAGTAAATTCATGGCTTGAAAACAGACACTTCTTTATGTATTTGACTGAGATCAGTATGTCCAATTCGTTAGATGTATACGTATAAGCGTATAAGCTTAAACTTGCAATAAGAGTCTGTTGCCCATAGCGCAACCATGGGCCCTATAGAACAGTTCCTTAAATGTTCCTCAAATAGGCAGCGGTGCGCACTCACCACTCCAATTGTTGCTTTAGCTTTTTCTGATTTGTGCTGTATAACGTGGCAAACTCTGTGCGGCACAAAGTTTTGTAAAGGAATATAATGAAAATCAAGAAAAACGTATAAAATATTTAATATTCCACTCAACAAAATATAAACTCATTTAGTGAAAGTATAACCCAAAACAAAAATTGCAGTGCTCATCGATCTGGATAAGGTGCAGGAAGTTTATGAACAGACAACAGGACCGCACGATTTAAAATTAATTGCAGATCACTACAGCATCTATGAGGACCTATTTGGCAGCGCGTATTTCGTGCCACGTGTGCCCTTGGACATAAAGGTAATACAACAGTTTTGTTAAAATATTTAAAATCTTAAACACTCCTTATGCTTGCAGTACGAACACGATGCAAGCACCCACAGTCCCGTCTATAATGGAAATATAATAAAACCTGCAGAGGCTGCAAAACCGCCGCTGGTGCATTTCAATGGACAACTCGATCCGATTACTGGCAAACAGTCGAGCACCAAGAGCCATTGGACATTGATTGCAACCAATCCGGATGCGCATTCCAGCAAAAGCAATGCCGAATATCTACACTGGTTCATGTAAGTCACCAATGCGCGAAAAGATAATTAAGTGTGGAGATTTTTAACCAAACGCTTCAACTATTTGCAGCGCCAATATACCAAACAGTGATTTGACAGCCGGCGAGGTGCTCGCCGAATATCTGCCACCTTTTCCGCCCAAGGGCGTTGGTTATCAACGCTTTGTATTCGTGCTCTATAAGCAAAATGCCAAATTAGATTTGAGCGCGTACAAATTAAACGCCAGCGATTATAATAATCTGGAGAAGCGCACCTTCAGCACATACGATTTCTACCGGAAACATCAAGATGATATAACGCCGGCAGGTCTAGCATTCTACCAAACAAACTGGGATCAATCATTGACCAAATTCTACCACAATATTCTGAGTAAGTTGTACGCACGGACTCAGCAAATTAATATGGCTTAAAATGTCTTTAAAAATTAATTTAAAACTATTATTTAATGAATTGAAGTTTTAATATATGTTTTAAATTTCAGAAATCAAAGAGCCCAGTTACGAGTACGACTTCCCCAAGGCTTATCTCTCCGATCAAAAATTCTTCCCACTGAAACAGCCTTTCAATCTGTATATGGACAAGCATCGCGACGTGAAACAAGTCAACAAAGAGTATTTACAGCGTAAACTGGCCAAAACACATCCCTTCGATGGTCCCGAACCAGAATTACGTTATCCGAATGCGCATGCCATACGCAATGTGCCATCGTGGCTGAAAACGGAAATAAAGAAGCAGCGTATGGGCAAGGGTCGCGTGCAGGACTATTAGTGGCGCTGGATGCATTTATATTACATTGCCGGTAGAGAGAACATCTGCGGCGAATTTAAAACGTATTTGCGTGGGTTAATTTCTATGGCTCCACCGACTCAAGTGTGCTCTATTTTAATGCAGGAGTCCTCTGACTCAAACATAATTTTTGTTTAGTTCACATTTTTAATGTGGAGTTTTATAGATTTTAGAACGGAATATCTCTTATAATCCAGAATAAAACCTTGTGCGGTGGTGTAACAAGTACAAGTGCCACAATAAGTACCATTCACATATAATATTAGAAAGGTTTCTTTTTTGGGCAACTTATATCATTTCTCAGTGAGTGATTATTTTCGAAACATTTTGGCACAGGTAGGCTTTGCGAACGTTTTTCCTTAAGCATCACCAGTAGGCGTTGAACAAACTTGGCAACTATTTTTCACGACGCAAGAAATTGAAGGACTTTTAGCTTGCGCAGGATTGAACCAACGTTATTCTTGAACGTGTTATACTATTAAACAGAACGATGTACCTCACACTTGCTAACCTATTCCGTCAATATGAGCACGTTTGGGATAATGTGAACGGATTGTGCAGCACTGTACTCATTTGCTGCTCAATATTCCACCTCATCATGCATTTTTCTGGGCAAGAGAGACGCATACTGGTTGAGAAGCTGCTCGCATTGTGTGCGATCGTATATCTTGTGATTTATTGGTGCTTTAAAGTGGTTTTCGGAGAACATTGTGCTTGTCTAAATATGGAACGTGTGATGTAAATTTGCACGTGTACGGCCAAATGCACGTAAACTGAAATGCGTCATTGCTAGTCAATATAATAAACCTTTGTTATATTCAAAATTTAATTGTAACAACTTTGTGTATGCATGTAGATCGTTTATTTAGATTCGCTGTAGGGTATTGTTCCTTTCAGCTGGCGTCAACTTGTGTAAAGGTGCTAGATCCTCGTTCCATGACTTGACGTCAATAATGATTGAACGACGCTTCGAAGCGCTATTTCATATGAAAGTGTAGTGCATACAAAGAGTCCTTGATAGCAGGGCGTGCTACGAGCATGCAAAGTGGTAGAGGGTGATAGTCTAATCCGTAGGATGTCTACTTTCTAGCACGATGTTCTGTTTATATATTATAATAAATCCCAAGACGGAAGATTACTTGGATGGAGAAATCCCTTAACAGAGAATCAACCTCCGGCAACGGTCAAAGTTTAGATCAATTAACTCAGTTATATCAACTTTTGCAAATCGCAGAGGAGAGCGGTACCGGCCACAATCGAAATCTTACGTGGGGCATCCTTAGGTGGGGCAATCATCCAAGATGATTGAATCCCCAGGTGGAGTAATCCTCCCAGGAGAAGGAATTCCCCATGGGGTCAATGACCTTCGACCGCCAGGGTCAATGACCTATGACCCCCGGGGTCAATGACCTCCCGGGGTCAATGACCTCCCAGGGTCAATTAACTTCCCCATAAGTGAATCATCCAAAGTAATTCAACCGAAGTGAATCACCCAAAGTGAATCCCGACCTTCACCCCTAAGGTTAACGACCTTGATCCCCAGGGGTCATCGACCTTGACCCCCGGAGTCATCGACCTTGACACCCGGTGTCAATGACCTTGACCCCCAAAATCAATGACCTTTGACCCTCGGGGTCAATGACCTCTGACCACCGGCGTGAATGACCTCTTCCCCCCCGGCGTCAATGACCTCTGACCACCAGCGTCAATGACCTTTACCCTAGGGTGAATCAACCAAAGTGAATCACCCAAAGTGAATCAACCAAATTGAATCATCCAAAGTGAATCCCCAATTTGATTCCCAAGGTCGATGACCTTGATCCCCGGGGTCAATGACCTTCACCCTAAGGTCAATGACCTTCCCCCTGGGGTGAATGAACCAAAGTGAATCACCCAAAGTGAATCACCTAAAGTGAATCCCCACTTTGACCCTCAAGGTCGACGACCTTGATCCCCAGGGGTCATCGACCTTCCCCTAGGGTGAATCAACCAAAGTGAATCACCCGACGTGAATCAGCCAAAGTGAATCACCCAAAGTGAATCCCCACTTTGACCCCTTGGGTGAATCAACTAAAGTGAATCACCCAAAGTGAATCATCTAAAGTGAATCCCCACTTTGATCCCCAGGGGTCATCGACCTTGACCCCCGGGGTCAATGACCTTTGATCCCCTTTCCCCTGGGGTCAATGACCTTTGACCCCTCCCCTCCCTTTGACCACCCGGGGTCAATGGACCTTTGACCCCCCTTTGATCCCCTTTCCCCCTGGGGTCAATGACCTTTGACCCCTCCCCGCCTGAGGTCAATGGACCTTTGACCCACGGGTCAATGACCTTTGACCCCCCGAGGTCAAACACCTTTGACCCCACCCCTCCACCGGGGTCAATGACCTCTTCCCCCCCCCCCCCCCCCGGCGTCAATGACCTCTGACCACCAGCGTCAATGACCTTTCCCCTAGGGTGAATCAACAAAGTGAACCACCCGACGTGAATCAGCCAAAGTGAATCACCCAAAGTGAATCCCCACTTTGACCCCGGGGTCAATGACCTTCCCCTTGGGTGAATCAACTAAAGTGAATCACCCAAAGTGAATCCCCACTTTGCTCCCCAGGGGTCATCGACCTTGACCCCCGGGGTCAATGACCTTTGATCCCCTTTCCCCCTGGGGTCAATGACCTTTGACCCCTCCCCCCCATTGACCACCCGGGGTCAATGGACCTTTGACCCTCCTTTGATCCCCTTTCCCCCTGGGGTCAATGACCTTTGACCCCTCCCCCCCTGAGGTCAATGGACCTTTGACCCTCGGGTCAATGACCTTTGCCCCCCGAGGTCAATGGACCTTTGCCCCCCGAGGTCAATGGACCTTTGACCCCCCGGGGTCAATGACCTTTGACCCCCCCACCACGGGGTCAATGACCTTTGACCCCCCCCACCGGGGTCAATGACCTTTGACCCCCCCCCCCCGGGGTCAATGACCTTTGACCCCCCCCCCCCACCGGGGTCAATGCCCTTTGACCCCACCCACCGGGGTCAATGACCTTTGACCCCACCCACCGGGGTCAATGACCTTGGACCCCCCCCCACCGGGTCAATGACCTTTGACCCACCCCCACCGGGGTCAATGACCTTTGACCCCCCCCCCCACCAGGGTCAATGACCTTTGACCCACCCCCCCACCAGGGTCAATGACCTTTGACCCCCCCCCCCCCACCGGGGTCAATGACCTTTGACCCCGGGGGTCAATGACCTTCGACCCCCGGGGTCAATGACCTTCGACCCACGGGGTCAATGACCTTCGACCCCCGGGGTCAATGACCTTCGACCCCCGGGGTCAATGACCTTTGAACCCCCCCCCCACCGGGGTCAATGACCTTCGACCCCCGGGGTCAATGACCTTTGAACCCCCCCCCCCACCGGGGTCAATGCCCTTTGACCCCACCCACCGGGGTCAATGACCTTTGACCCCACCCACCGGGGTCAATGACCTTTGACCCCCCCCCACCGGGTCAATGACCTTTGACCCACCCCCACCGGGGTCAATGACCTTTGACCCCCCCCCCCCACCAGGGTCAATGACCTTTGACCCCCCCCCCCACCAGGGTCAATGACCTTTGACCCCCCCCCCCCCCACCGGGGTCAATGACCTTTGACCCCGGGGGTCAATGACCTTCGACCCCCGGGGTCAATGACCTTCGACCCACGGGGTCAATGACCTTCGACCCCCGGGGTCAATGACCTTCGACCCCCGGGGTCAATGACCTTTGAACCCCCCCCCCCACCGGGGTCAATGACCTTTGAGCCCCCCCCACCAGGGTCAATGACATTTGACCCCCCCCCACCGGCGTCAATGAACTTTGACCCCCGGGGTCAATGAACTTTGACCCCCGGGGTCAATGAACTTTGACCCCCGGGGTCAATGAACTTTGACCCCCGGGGTCAATGAACTTTGACCCCCGGGGTCAATGAACTTTGACCCCCGGGGTCAATGAACTTTGACCCCCGGGGTCAATGAACTTTGACCCCCGGGGTCAATGACCTTTGACCACCCCCCCCCCAACCGGGGTCAATGACCTTTGACCACCCCCCCCCCAACCGGGGTCAAAGTTCATTGACCCCCCCCCCCACCAGGGTCAATGACATTTGACCCCCCCCCACCGGCGTCAATGAACTTTGACCCCCGGGGTCAATGAACTTTGACCCCCCCACCGGGGTCAATGACCTTTGACCCCCGGGGTCAATGACCTTTGACCACCCTCCCCCCCCCAACAGGGTCAATGACCTTTGACCACCCCCCCCCCGGGGTCAATGACCTTTGACCCCCGGGGTCAATGACCTTTGACCCCCGGGGTCAATGACCTTTGACCCCGCTGAGGGAGGGTCAAAGGTCTTTGACCCCGCTGAGGGAGGGTCAAAGGTCATTGACCCCGCTGAGGGAGGGTCAAAGGTCATTGACCCCGCTGAGGGAGGGTCAAAGGTCATTGACCCCGGTGAGGGGGGGGTCAAAGGTCATTGACCCCGGCTAGGGGGGGGTCAAAGGTCATTGACCCCGGCTAGGGGGGGGTCAAAGGTCATTGACCCCGGTGAGGGGGGGTCAAAGGTCATTGACCCCGGTGAGGGGGGGTCAAAGGTCATTGACCCCGGTGAGGGGGGGGTCAAAGGTCATTGACCCCGGCTAGGGGGGGTCAAAGGTCATTGACCCCGGTGAGGGGGGGGTCAAAGGTCATTGACCCCGGCTGAGGGGGGGGTCAAAGGTCATTGACCCCGGCTGAGGGGGGGGTCAAAGGTCATTGACCCCGGTGAGGGGGGGGGCAAAGGTCATTGACCCCGGCTGAGGGGGGGTCAAAGGTCATTGACCCCGGTGAGGGGGGGGTCAAAGGTCATTGACCCCGGTGAGGGGGGGTCAAAGGTCATTGACCCCGGTGAGGGGGGGTCAAAGGTCATTGACCCCGGGGGTCAAAGGTCATTGACCCCGGGGGTCAAAGGTCATTGACCCCGGGGGTCAAAGGTCATTGACCCCGGTGGGGGGGTCAAAGGTCATTGACCCCGGGGGTCAAAGGTCATTGACCCCGGTGGGGGGGGTCAAAGGTCATTGACCCCGGGGGTCAAAGGTCATTGACCCCGGTGGGGAGGGGGGCAAAGGTCATTGACCCCGGTGGGGAGGGGGGCAAAGGTCATTGACCCCGGTGGGGGGGGTCAAAGGTCATTGACCTCGGGGATCAAAGGTCATTGACCCCGGTGGGGGGGTCAAAGGTCATTGACCCCGGTGGGGGGGGTCAAAGGTCATTGACCCCGGTGGGGGGGGTCAAAGGTCATTGACCCCGGGGGTCAAACGTCATTGACCCCGGTGGTGGGGGGTCAAAGGTCATTGACCCCGGGGGTCAAACGTCATTGACCCCGGTGGTGGGGGGTCAAACGTCATTGACCCCGGGGGTCAAAGGTCATTGACCCCGGTGGGGGGGGTCAAAGGTCATTGACCCCGGGGGTCAAAGGTCATTGACCCCGGTGGGGGGGGTCAAAGGTCATTGACCCCGGTGGGGGGTGGTCAAAGGTCATTGACCCCGGTGGGGGGGGTCAAAGGTCATTGACCCCGGGGGTCAAACGTCATTGACCCCGGTGGTGGGGGGTCAAAGGTCATTGACCCCGGGGGTCAAACGTCATTGACCCCGGTGGTGGGGTGGGGTCAAAGGTCATTGACCTAGGTGGAGGGTGGTGTCAAAGGTCATTGACCCCGTTGGAGGGGGGGTCAAAGGTATTTGACCCCGGTGGTGGGGGGGGGGGTCAAAGGTCATTGACCCCGGTGGAGGGGGGGGTACAAAGGTCATTGCCCCGGTTGGGGTGGGTCAAAAGTCATTGACCGTGGTTGGGTGGGATCAAAGGTCATTGTCCGCGGGGGCGGGTGTGGTTAAAGGTTATTGACCCCGGTGGGGTGGGGTCATAGGTCATTGACCCCGGTCAAAGGTCATTGACCAGCAGGGCAGAGGGAATCCCCCGGCGGGCAAGGAATCCTCCTGCCGTAACCGGCGGCCATTGTGGACTATCAAGAGCCTACGGCCAGTATTGGTGGGTTCCGACTTCTACCGGCAGCTTAAATGCGGTACCGGTGGTCTCCAGCTACTACCGGCAGCCTACATCTAGTGCCGGTGGTCTCCGGCCACTACCGGCAGCCTACATCCAGTACCGGGGGCCTCCGGCCACTACCGGCAGACTTCGGCCACTATCGGCTGGCTCCGGCCACCCAATTGCGGCAGGCGTTTCCGGCCAGCGCGATTAAATTTTACTGGCAAAATGATTTGGTATATCAATTTTTGAGAATCGCCGAGGAAGGCGCTGTAAAATATGTCATTTTTTGTTGCATACTTTTAGGCGTTTATATATTTATATATTAATATATATTTTTATAGGCAAGTAAACTATACAGTGCCGGAAGTCAAGGGTCATTGACCCCGGTGGCAAAGGTCATTGACCCCGGTGGCAAAGGTCATTGACCCTGGGGGCAAAGGTCATTGACCCCGGGGGCAAAGGTCATTAACCCCGGGGGCAAAGGTCATTAACCCCGGAGGTCAAAGTCGATGAACTTGAGGGTCAACTAAGGGCCACTTGCTTACAGAGAGGTAAATGGACGAACAACTTGAAGAAAGCTATGCATTCAATGTAAGTGTGACGCCTATTTGGTCGTTAAAGCCATCGCAAATCTGGGTGGCTGCTTAAAAATAAGTTATTAATGATTATATAACTGTTTTGCAATATAAACAGGTAAGAATTCTCTATTTTTCATTGTACAGTATTTAGTCGTCCCTTTTTTGTGAGCACATGATTGTCATTCGATAGGTTTCATCCGATACGGTTACTGTTAAAATGATATTTGAGAATGAATAAATGCATTCAAAGTGATACTATTTTGAATTTGGATTTTTAGCCATTCTTTATAATTTTTCCTTTGAGAACCTTTTAGGAAATTAAGAGTAAATAATTGTCTTTCTATTTGCATTTGCATTTTTATTCTATTTTCTATTTTTATTCATCATTTTGTAAAAATATACACAATATTGTTATAAGGGAGTTGCTTCACGATAATGCCTTTGAGTGCGTCATCGTCATCGGTTTGTATTTCGTAAATTAATCGGTTACAATCGACTGATAGCACTAAACATAAGACAGCTGTTCGTCTCCGCTGTGTTCATCCATTGAAAATAAAGAAAGAACAAATGTCTTTTAGCAATTTATTAATGAAAAATGCTGCGCAAGCACAATTACGTACAACAGCGACAACGCTGCTGTATCAGACACAACGGCATGGACACACAATACGCGGCAAGCCGCCGGGCGTAGCGCGCACCATGGAGCAGCGTTTGCAAGGTTTGTAGCCGGCAGCCAAGTGCGGCACATTTTGCTGTGATGTAATCGGTTGATAGAAGCAAACACTAATAAAGTAATTCTTATCTTAACGAATTATACCTACAGAGGAAAGTATCAAGGATCCCGAATTGAGCGCCCGCATAAATATTGGATTTCCGCAGCTGAAGCCATCACGAACAGAACAATTAAAGTCTCGTCTGGAGCACCTGAAGGCACAACGTTCCAATCATCAACTGGAGAAACAAGCGCGCAGCAATACACGTGAGAATATTAAATTATTATAGACTTTCATTAAATTAAATAATAAGTAGTAGGTCCATAGTCTTAAGTCCTTAATATATATACAAACAAACGTCCAGTTACAGTCAAACATTATAATACCTGTTTGTAGCTAGGATAGCCACTGAGCGACTACACAGTAGTGGCTTAGATGATGTCTAGATGTACACATGGCTAGAGAGACATACGGAATGAGCACTGTTTTATCTACATATGCATATAGAGTATATAACATTTTAGGAGCTTACTTTCAAAATACATTATAGGTTGTAGCACTAGCCAATGTGTCATATCAACTATTTTTCATTTACTGCTGCTCAACTGTGTGCCGCACTATATGCAAACGTGGGTCCTTAGAGTTCGACTGACTGTCAGGTTTTGGCATAATTTGCACAACTGGATATGTATTTTGTTTATGACTGCAAAGTCGCTGTCATAACTTGTAAAAATAATGCGACGTTCGTTGCCTAGTTGCAGCACAACCTTTAAGATCTCATCGACATAATTGATACGGCCGTATAACGTATTAAAGTCAGTAAATTCATGGCTTGAAAACAGACACTTCTTTATGTATTTGACTGAGATCAGTATGTCCAATTCGTTAGATGTATACGTATAAGCGTATAAGCTTAAACTTGCAATAAGAGTCTGTTGCCCATAGCGCAACCATGGGCCCTATAGAACAGTTCCTTAAATGTTCCTCAAATAGGCAGCGGTGCGCACTCACCACTCCAATTGTTGCTTTAGCTTTTTCTGATTTGTGCTGTATAACGTGGCAAACTCTGTGCGGCACAAAGTTTTGTAAAGGAATATAATGAAAATCAAGAAAAACGTATAAAATATTTAATTCCACTCAACAAAATATAAACTCATTTAGTGAAAGTATAACCCAAAACAAAAATTGCAGTGCTCATCGATCTGGATAAGGTGCAGGAAGTTTATGAACAGACAACAGGACCGCACGATTTAAAATTAATTGCAGATCACTACAGCATCTATGAGGACCTATTTGGCAGCGCGTATTTCGTGCCACGTGTGCCCTTGGACATAAAGGTAATACAACAGTTTTGTTAAAATATTTAAAATCTTAAACACTCCTTATGCTTGCAGTACGAACACGATGCAAGCACCCACAGTCCCGTCTATAATGGAAATATAATAAAACCTGCAGAGGCTGCAAAACCGCCGCTGGTGCATTTCAATGGACAACTCGATCCGATTACTGGCAAACAGTCGAGCACCAAGAGCCATTGGACATTGATTGCAACCAATCCGGATGCGCATTCCAGCAAAAGCAATGCCGAATATCTACACTGGTTCATGTAAGTCACCAATGCGCGAAAAGATAATTAAGTGTGGAGATTTTTAACCAAACGCTTCAACTATTTGCAGCGCCAATATACCAAACAGTGATTTGACAGCCGGCGAGGTGCTCGCCGAATATCTGCCACCTTTTCCGCCCAAGGGCGTTGGTTATCAACGCTTTGTATTCGTGCTCTATAAGCAAAATGCCAAATTAGATTTGAGCGCGTACAAATTAAACGCCAGCGATTATAATAATCTGGAGAAGCGCACCTTCAGCACATACGATTTCTACCGGAAACATCAAGATGATATAACGCCGGCAGGTCTAGCATTCTACCAAACAAACTGGGATCAATCATTGACCAAATTCTACCACAATATTCTGAGTAAGTTGTACGCACGGACTCAGCAAATTAATATGGCTTAAAATGTCTTTAAAAATTAATTTAAAACTATTATTTAATGAATTGAAGTTTTAATATATGTTTTAAATTTCAGAAATCAAAGAGCCCAGTTACGAGTACGACTTCCCCAAGGCTTATCTCTCCGATCAAAAATTCTTCCCACTGAAACAGCCTTTCAATCTGTATATGGACAAGCATCGCGACGTGAAACAAGTCAACAAAGAGTATTTACAGCGTAAACTGGCCAAAACACATCCCTTCGATGGTCCCGAACCAGAATTACGTTATCCGAATGCGCATGCCATACGCAATGTGCCATCGTGGCTGAAAACGGAAATAAAGAAGCAGCGTATGGGCAAGGGTCGCGTGCAGGACTATTAGTGGCGCTAGATGTATGTATATTATTTGTTATTCTACTGAACTGTTAAACGTCCTTAAAGAGGTGCTCGCTCCCAGTGGTGCTTGCTTAAAGAAAACATCTTCTTGAGTCAAAGTTTTTGTCTTTTAATTTTGTTAATTCTCGTTTAAACGATTGCAACAATGGATTATTATTAATTGTATTTGGCACAGTATATTCGTTAGCTTAGTTCGTCGATAATCTCTTATTAAGTAGAGGCGCTGCTTTAAATACTAATGGGCTGCTTACACGATGATATTTTTTGCGCGAGATTATCACATTTATCTGCCATCACTTTCAGTGGAAATTTGATTAGTTTTAAGTAAGATTGGAAGGCAACTTGCAATAAACTTGATAAACTTGCGCTAAATATTTGATCCTTTAAGCAGCCCTTAACCAAAAATGTTTGTCGACGGCTCGACCATTTTCTAAGATTTGTGAAATTATTTGGAATTTCGCCCGACGTTCCAGTCCGGCGCTGTGAAAAACGGTAGAGCGAAACGGCGTGGTTTTTTGGGAAGCTTATATTACTAGTCGAATTTTAAGTAGAACTTAAGTCTCTGCCTTGCCGTAGGCCCCAACCGGCGGACGATACATTGCCGGTAAAGAGAGCACCTGCGGCAAATTAAAAGCGTATTTGCGTTTGTTGATGCTCTTATAGACATTATCCATGCGCGTGCCTTCACTGCAAGACAACAGATAGAAAAAATATCGATTACCATACTTTGATGCTATATTTCGGCAATTTCATTGAAGCAATTTACAAACCTGCGCATTGTATTCAGTACGTACGGCACATTCTTCGCTGGCAGCTGAAACTCTTGCACCAGCACGCGACACTGTTCCAGCGTCACGGACATGCCCGTGCGATCCTTTGCACTCTTACACGAAGTAAAACGCAGTCCGGACATTAGACGACACGCATCCTCAGCCAGATGCAATATTTTGACATTCTTTGAGACATTTGCGCGTAGCTGCTCCTCCATGAAGTTGAGCAGATTCAGCAACGTGTCTGGCGCCGGCAAATGAGGTTCATGTTTGCTCGGTGTATCCGGTGCAACGAGACTCAACTTGCGATAGCGACTGTAATACTGTTTAAGTCGCACAAAATTGTCCCAGTTGGAGCGATGCTGCTCGCGTGTCTGACCCAGCGTCTCAGCTATAGTGGCCTTCTCGTTAATGCCAATGTTGAAAAACACTGGCGTTATTTTAAAACTCAATGTAGAATTGTTCGACAGCAGCGCATAGACTTGTTCCGGTACGGGAAGCAGCACTTCAAGTGTCTGGCGGCAACCTGTCAGACGCGGCGTAGGCACCGCTTGTGAATCACTGCAAGTCTACTGTTAATTTGGCCACAAAATTATTTTTTTAAACAGTACTTACTCAGCTAGATTGCTGCGCCTGAGCGTAAAACTCACGGCGGATAGATCTTCGATGGCAATGCACATATCGCTCCACATGTCCGTCTCATTGCCGTAGAGAGATAGTAATCCTTCGAAATAGGCCAGAGGTCCTAGATCGCGTAGTATGCATATAAAGTTGGTTGTGATCTCGGTGCCCCACAGCTTGGCCATCAGCGCGCTGACCAGTGCAGTTAACTGTAATTAGAGCATTTACACAATTGTTTAATAAAATATTATCGGCATAGCTCACCGCCTGTGAGAAGCACACATCCCGTCGATACATAATCTCCGATTGAGTGTTGTTGCTCTTCAAATCCTGCTGCAGCCGTTGTACGGAATGCATTAGACGCGCTGTCTTCAGCAGCCGATCCATAGCGTGACGCAATTTACGCATGGAAGGACGTATTTCCGATGCCCAGTCTGTGGTGAGTGAGAGATCCAGTCCATCGGTGAACTTGTTACCCTTTTTGACAATTTGCGTCGTTGCTGCCGGCGGCACTGGCGACTGCGTGAGATCTAGATTAAGCGCTGTGCCGTTGCTGTTTGTAGCTATTTCACTTTTTAACGATTCCATCTGATCGTTGTTTTGCGTCACCACATCTGGCGGCTGCGTTATTGATGGTGCTGCAGCAAATCCGGCGCGTTTCATGCTCTTTTTTGGATGTCGCAAGCGTATCGCTGGACTGTCGCAGCGGCCACAGAAGAATTTAATTTTGCTAACGAGGCACATAACGCTGGCTTCGATATTGAGCTGTGTCAAATCAAGGGGCTCCGGTTCCTCTGTAGGCCTATAGTAGTTTGCCGATGGCGATGTGCTCATGACTTTGGTATCCAAAAAACCACCGGCATTATGTTGTGCTGCCCGTAGCAGAGCTGCGGGCCCCTGCTCATCCAAATCAATAAGCTGCTCACAGCTGAACCGAGTATTTTTTTCTGCGCCATTGCCGCTTGGCCAAAATACAGGCAGCGATTGATACGTGCACTCTTCAGTGTGCTGAACACTTGTATTACCTGCTTGCTCCAGCTTGCGCAGATGTTCGTTGTAACACTTTACGGTGTGCTGTAGTGTATCTATGGCATATATGTCCAATGTCGAGGGACTCGGACTTGGACTAGGATGCCAACTATTCGACCGCATCAACGGATGGCCTGCGCCACTGCTGCTACCAGGAATGTGTGACTTGCAAACACGTGGCCAGAGATCCGGCGGCGCAACAATTGGCGTTGCAAAATCTTCCAGCTCCGGTGACTTAAGATCCAAATCACTTAGCTGCTTTGTAATCTTACGAAATGGTGACATCGGCTCCATTCGCGTCTCATCAGGATCCTCGATAATGCGATGCTGCTCAATGAATGCCACTGCCTCCTCAACGAATGTCGGCTCCCAGATATTTAGCAGCGTTTTAGTTTTCGATATCATTTCGTTGCATAATGGCATCATGCCCTTGGGATTCTTGCATTTAGCAAGACAGAGCAACTGAGACATGAGCTCAACAATTTCCTTGCGCAGCTGCTTAGTCGCCTGTACAGCGTCGTTTGCTGCCTGTACTTTGCAGGCATTACTCTGTGCTAGCCTCGATGATTTGCTCTCCTGCAGCAACCTGTAGGAGACGCAGGTGATAGAAAAACATTTATAATGAAAGGGATGAACTACAATTGGAAGACTTACTTAATAAGCCCACCACATTTACGCTTATCTTTGCTATAGTGACGCGTAAATGCGCCCACCGTGGTTATGTCCAGCACACCAGTACGATTCACCGTGTCATTTTGTGCCCACATGCGTTGTAGATGCAAATTAATGGGCAAAAACTCTAGAGATTCATCAGCCTTCGCTGTAGAGCGCTTATAGTAGACACCTGCAAGCATATTTATTAAATGGCTGATCAAACAGAACGATTTTAGCAGCTCGAGCACAAACCGCTTTCCTTCATTAGGTGCTGCACATGCTGCTTTGCCTGAGAGTAGTCCTTGAGCAGCTTAAGATGCGCTTCCAACAGATGCATCTGACGCCAACGCCATTCACCGCTCAGCTCACCCATGCCGGCAATCTCTTGTAGCAATTCCTTTTCACGCTGTATCCAAATGGAGAGCAATTGCTGGGGCACAGTATAACACAGCCGTGACTCGAGCAGCGTTTCATGTACGCTAATATCGGCGCCTAGTGCCGAATGCAGACGATAGGTATGCACCGTAGGATGCGCAAACACGCGTGCCACACTGCACTGAAACGGCACAAAGAGACGCACGCCCAGCTTTGGCGGCAATGACTGAGAACGGCGATGTACTGGAAGTGAAACAAGCAAGGGAGTCAAAAAGTACAAATACAAAAACCATTTACTTACCCTTCTGCTGCGTCACCTCAAACACTTGTGTTGTCGAACGTGGTGGAGCCACATTGGCACACGTACGCTGTGTACGCTCACGTGTGTCTGGCGCCCAAGAAGCGATTGTTATAAAACCACACTCACCACGTAGCGATCGCAATGGTATGCGAAAACGTGTTGCATCCTGTATGACGCCTAATGCAATCTCGGCATAGCCAAGCGGCACCGCAGTCAGCGAGACACGCTCGCGTACGTCGCACACAGTAAAACGCAGCAGTGTATCAGCGCTAAAACCAGCACTCGAGCGGAATACCATGGTACAGAGAAATTGCGGATTCGCTGAATGCTCGATGAGTTCTGTGCGCGCATGTTCACGCCAGAGGCAGTCATCGCCGGGCGCCAATACGGAGCAGACGACGCGCGGATTTGGTAAACGGCCGTGCGCATCGCGCGGCAGATTATCACAGGAGAGCGCCGACTCACAAATGGGTAGCTCGGCGAGATCTAAAAAACGAATTGCGTCATTATACGCATGTTTAAATTTCTACCACGACCCACAGTGATTTTTGGAGGAACAATTGATGAGTGCTATTTACATGTTAACATACATAAAACAATGTTACGGAATGATGAGCGGCAGCTGAAATTGCTCAGGAAGCCAACAGTATTAAAAATTATTTGGAAAAAAACATGCGTTATAAACCGTGACACAACAATTTCTGTTGCTAAAAAAATAACAAAACATTACAACGAAAAATTAAACAAATCAGCAAAAAAAAAAAAAAAAAAAAAAAAAATAAACGACAAAAATGAATTTAAGCCAAAACCAAATTAATTAGACAAAAAAGTAAATTATATGCACAAAAGATTAGATTTCTTATAAATCTCTTTTGAATAAATGTTTGCCATTTATTAGTAAATATTTTTAAACTTAATTTACAAATACAAACAAAAAAGAGATAAACTTAACTAAACATGAGCACGAATGAGATGCAATGCGCCATGTGGATGTACGTGTGAGTGGGAGCGAGTATGAATACATATGACAGCGATGATGGTTGGATGTATTGGATTCTAGATGAACATGACTAATATACATGGTAGTATTTATATTACAAGGCAAGGAGTAACTGCTTTTCCTGTTTTAAATACATATTTCAACAATAGGAAGAATATCTTATATTAGATTTGGTTAGATGAGTATAGCAGCCGGTGCGTGCCAGCTCACTTGCGCACAAAGAGGCAGAGGCACTTTGTTTTACCACAGCGTATGTGAGTCTTATATTAAATAAACAAAAGCAACAATATCCAATAATATAAATTCAGCTAGAACTGTATTAGATCACCTTCTTCGACTTTCAGCTGCTGCTGCTGCATACGACAAGCCAACTGCTGGCCCTGCAGCAGCTGCTGCTGCTGTTGTTGTTGCTGTGTACCAGCAGCACCTGACGCCGGCACCGGTGCCAAATTCAACAGAGAGGCTTCACTTGCAGCACCGGCATTGCCGCTATACGGCGAGCCCAATTCAATGCGATTACCCATGTAAACGGCTGCGGCTGTTGATGCTGTTGGTGCTGCTGGAGTTGGTTGCTGCTTGCTAGCAAGCGCTGCTGCAATCTGCTGCTCAAGATATTTTATTTGACGATTCAAATAAGAATTCGATGCAAGCTGTAAGCTCTTAACCCAATCGAGACGTTCGCTGGCGGTACGTGCCGAAATGCGCTGTGGCGGCAAGTTGCCTTCAAATTCTGTGAACATAATCAAATTTTAAATTATATTTAAAAGTCCAATATATTTATTTACAAACCTAATATAAAGACAAATCCATCGAATTCACGCTCCTCATTGCGTATCAGTGGTCGGCAATTCTCCACTACTATGACGCCGACCGGTTGTGCCTTTGGATCGTGATCCTTAAGATAGAATAGCAGATTACCGCGTAGCTTGCACCAGCGTGGATAGTTTACTGCAAGTGTTAGGACATTGGGATTTTATACTATTATTGACGATAGTTTATATATGTTTTATATGTTTAGTATCTCTATAAGCAGTTGAAAGCGGCAACAGGTGCACCGTTGTGCAGGCAAAAGCGTTTGGAACTTAAGTTATTATATTCAGTTTTTATTTTACGTTTTTAACCTGTTGAAGTGTTGTGAAGAGTATATCCTATAGTTTGCAAGAAGTGAAGTAGTTTTTGAAAGCACCACATAGCACCGACACTAAACATTAATCCGTACAATTCAATTGTTTGAAGATTTGAACTTTTAATTTATTTAAAAATTTCAAAGAAATGTTTTTATTTAATTTTTATAAACTAATTGCTTGCGGATAGACTGGACGGACGCTCTACCCTAGTAATAGCCTTGCTATGAAGTGTGCAGTTCGGTGTTTATCTGTTAACTCTATACATTTTTCAGTACTTTATGTTTAGTCCTACCCACAAATGGTTCGGCACAAAAGTTTCACAATATTTTGTCACCACATTTGCCTGTTTAAGTGTTTATATGGTACATAATAGAGCAAAATATTAAGTTTACTTAAATACAATAGTTGTGAGAACATATTAGTCGAGTCTATTTAGGTGAAATATTCATTAAAATTTAGTAATTTAGTGACAGTGTTCAAAGTAGAAAGAGAGAGCGTGTGTGTGTAGAAGTAGTAACTAGTTTGATTTAATTAGTTGCGCGTGAGTTAGTTAATGTTTGATTTACTATAATGCAAAATGCTTGTTGTTTGGCGTTTACCTATATTTCTTTATAGCACTGTTTTGTTCTGTTCTTTGTACACACGCGGCTGTTCTTAACTTTTTTACATTTAAGTGTTTTGAGTTAATAGACTGTGTATATCTGTGTCTGTTCACAATTCATATGCCGCCTGCTGTTAAATATGAAAGTTATATTAAAAACAAATATGATGTTAAATTAAAAACACATAAATTCGAATCAAGGTTAGTAAATGTTGTAGCTGATATTAAAATAGCCAAGTAAACAAGTGACACACACGACAAAGAAAGAACTCATTGTACTTCTTCTTGTGTACGCGCAGAAGAACAATGCGATTTTAGATAAGAAAGATGCACTTGCACCGCTGTCTGTCTGTCCGTCCGTATGTCTGTCGAGTGTTATCGCACGCGAGTTTGTACATTTTAAATGTTGCTAAATTTTACTTATTTAAACATTTTTGATTTCCGCTTGCCCATACCATCTGCAGCGCGCCGAAAGAAACTCTCCTGACGTTCGGTTATGATCAGCAATCCTTCACGGTCGAATTTTGTATTTGGATTTGAAGCCAAGTTAGCAAGTTCGGACTTGTTAAAGCGCATATTCGTGCGTGAACCGTGAGCGTTGTGAGTTGTTCTGAGAAGATTACACTGCAGCTAAGCTACTTCAGCTATTTGTTCGAGTATATGGCGCTTTGATGTACGTTTAACGTCTGTAAGTTAAATGATAGAGATATGAATATATGTAAATCAGGCACAGCTTAGGCTTTATAGAACTTAGAGTAGAGAATATTATTGTATAATGAAACGAACAAAACGGAAATCCATTTACAGCTTTGAAATGTACGCAAACAGCAGTAATACAAGGCAGACAGACAAGCAGCAGCGCGGAACATGCGGCTCAAATGTGTCATTAAGCAGCAACGCCAAAAACAACTGCGACGATGTTCTCGCTGGGGGCAAGCTTTGACTACAAATGTGCTGTGTGGCAATTAAACATTTGACGAAATATGACACCTTACACATGTGAATTTGTGCGTGAAATATGAAAATCTATCAGAGTAGGTGATACACCTATAGAAGGCGTGTTAGGTGCGGAGTTCAAATGAATTAGGTGCGCCCGCTTGTGTCCGTCTTTGTTAATCAAATCGATTACAGCTGTCTGCAAGTTGGCTTTCTTGCTGCAATATGGATGCAGAATGTTATGCAGCAAGTGTGCTATTTAAATATGCTCATGTAACTTCACTCACCTGTCGTAATCCTGTAGCCGCGCCTGCCGTTCCACCTGCTGCCACGATGCGCCTGTGCAATTAAGCGTAAAGCAAATACGTCGTTGCCTGTCGTGCTGTGCCATTCATTCGAATTTGGAACGCTGACCTGTTTTGCATTCGTTTGTTCGTCGCGTCGTATTTTAGCTCACTGGGCTGTGTTGTGGGGGGCTGGCTGTATAGTGTGCAGTGGGCCAGCAAGGCAGCGTCTTCGTTAATCGTTCTTATCGCTGTAACTTGCTGTTTCCGTGTCTATTTATAAATTCGCATTCGACTGCTATGACTTTCATTTGCCATTTCTTGCGAACACTTTCTGTCAATTTTATTTACACTTCAAATTTAAAATTTGGATTCTAAAATTTTTACCGTCGCGCTGCCAAAAAGAAAACCTAATGCTGCTGCCACACACCCCGCGAAGAGTAACAAACACTCACACACAGGGTGTAAGAAATAAAAGTGATTTGTATAGGGCGCTTCGCTTTGAAAATGCATATTTCAATTTAGCACCGTGTGACACTTGTTGCCGCTAAATTTGATTAAAACATTTTAAAACCGCAAAAAGAATTAGTTCTAGTAAAAAAATTAAGCTTTAATTAAGTGTATTAGGTCGCATCTAACAATTTGTAAAAATTTTCGTTATAACTTGTGTATACGTACGAAAATATTATACAAATTGTTTTCAAATGCCTAAAACACAGGATGATTCTTTTATTTATTGAGTACAATATTACTTGTTTACACGCGATACTAAAACAGCTGATTGAGATACTCTTTGTTGGTTTGAAGCAAGTGGAATACGATCCTAAATATTTCAAAAATACTCGTAACAGCGCTAAGCAAAATTTAAAAATCAAAACAAATCAAATACGAATCAAAGTAATCCTTGAATTTTATGTAATTCAAAGGAATATACATGTAGCATAGCATTGACAGACAATCCAGTCTGATGAGAGTATTCAAAGCGAGAACAACTGAAAAATAATAAATAAAAATAATAAATAATAATAAAAATTCATAAGTCATAAAAAAATCTGAAGTTTTTTTTTTATTAATTTCTTCATTTTCTTTGGATAAAAAAACGCTCGGGTAAGTGAATACAAATCTTTGTAGTTAAAATTAGATTCCTATTTGTTGTGGGGCAGCCTTTTTGGTTGCCGGCGGCAACGGGTTTTCATGGGGAAAACATCTATAGAGGGCGGTGGTAGCTTTTTTCTCTGAGGCGTGGATAATGTGGGATAGGCAGAACGTGTTACGGGGGATCGTTCTTTTTGGTTGTTGGCGGCAACAGTATTTCGTGCGTAGCTCTTCTATAGTCCTCTCAATTTACATGAGGTTGGTGCGGTTTTCTGCCGAGGGAAAAGAGAAATCTAGGACCATTTTGTGGCTGGAAGGGATATTTGAATTTGTTGTTCTTCGTCTCTGTGTCGTGGTCTACGCGTTGCTTCTACCTGGGGGAATATTCTCAGCCTTGAATGTGCATTGGCAACTTTGCCCATTCATCATGTCTCGGGAGTAAGTACACAGGCGGATCATTTTTGACCGGCCGCGATCAATTTTGGATGTAAGTTCAATGGTGGATATAAAAGTACACCTTCCCATCCAGCGTTTTTTTGGTTCTCTAAGTGTACAAATGGTATGCATCCGGTTTCTCTTTTTGTCCCTTTATGTGTGGCAATTTTTTCTCATAGAGTGAGAATTCGAGCTTAGCTTCTGCCTTGTATACTTCTTCATTGCGTGTTTGTGATGGGATTTTCGAGTCTTAACCCATCACAAGACATATGCAAATATTTTATACATTTCTTTTCGCATCTTTTCCAGATAAGGCCACCAGTAACCAGTAATGCTGTTCGGGTTGTGTATGACGGTGTTATTCAACACTTCGCGACGTCATACACAACCCGGGCGAACACTTAATGGACTTAACACGGAGGAATCTTTCCGAACTTACGTTGTAAATATGTAAATAGTGTATATAGGAAGAATAGCTAGTAAATATAGTTTGTAAAGAGTAGGTTAAGAAAAAAGTGAAAATTAGTTGAATAGGATTAGTATTTGAACTGTGTGCGCCGGGACTGTAACACAAACAAATGTAAATATAAACAAATTTTTTATAATATAAACAACAGATTGTAAATATGTATATAGAGTATAGTATAGGATATTAGATATAAGATGTCAAAAACTAGCGAGAGGGGGGGAGAGAACAACAACAAACACAAGATTGAATATTATACTCGAAAGTTCTCGAGTAATATTTATCAAGCACCAACAAGGAGGCAAGGCATGGCTAAAAAAGATAAATCACTGGACTTACAACCACAAATGGAGAGGATGTTGTATTGACGTCGTCGAGTTGTCCTGGTTGTCAAGAATTAAACACATGGCAAGCAGCATGAGGCGAATGTAGCAAGGATTGGCTGGCAGCAGACGAGGCAGCATCAACACATAACTCAAGAGGAATCAAGCACGAACGATCGATTAAATGAGATACAAGTAGGCCGTTCCGAATGGGAAGACCGGCAAACTGAAAAATATTTGGAGAATATTAGAGAGCGACTAACGAAATTATTAGTGAATAAAATGATGCGTTATATATTTTGCAATCAAAATTCGAGCGACAGATAATAAAATTCTTTGTATATTTTGATAAATTTTTAATTTTTGATTTTTTTAGCATCAAATTGCTCAGAAGATAAAAAGCTAGAAATTATTTATAATTGTTTAGCCGGATAAAAATGAATCAAATCTTGATTGATATCCCATAACACACCATCTGAAGAGAGAATAGTAGTCCAAATATTCTAATTTGTAGGTTCTATCTCTTATAATCTCCAAGATCAAACAGATGGATAACGACTCCACTTTTGATGATGGTCTGTCATCCCGTTTTTTTATATGATTTAATAATTATATGATATAAAATATTAGTATGAGCTGTTGTAAATCTGCGCATTCGCATGTGGGTTAAATAAATTAAATTGAGCAAGCAGGAGAGAACAAAATTCAAATACTTTCTTACTCGCGATCACACGTACGTAGCTACACATTGCATGTGCAAGTGTGTATGTGGGAGAATTGCACAGAATATTGTGCGGCATCGGTCGTTACACAAACACATGCTCACACACAACGAAATTGTATGTGCTGAGTAGCTAAATGGGTCCCCGGTGTTGCCCAGTTAAATATTCTTATTCATTCAATGCATACGAATAGAAAATAAAATCGTTTCCAATAGATTAACAACCCAAGACGAATTTTGGTTCAAATAACTTTTAATTTGTTTCACGCTTGTTAGTATAAATTTGTAATAATTTGAACACGATGCACAGAAGATATTTTATGAACCTCTATTTTTTTTAATATAATTTGGTTAAATTTTCAAATATCTTCAAAACATATATTTATATATGAGTATGATATGCCGCTGCACAGACATCAGATCTTTCGCACTGTATCAATCAATCAGCTCAAGCATTCTTGTGCATATAGATTTCAGTTACAAAAAATTTCCTCATTTATGTTTGAGAAAGCAAAGCGGGCGGACGTTCTTTCTTTCTTTCGCGCGTACAACAATCGTTTTGTGTATTTTTTTTTGCAATAAAGTTTAAAGCGAATGCTAAATAATAAAGTTGATTTGTTTAATAAAAAAGTGCAATAATTCCTATGTGAAGTGCAACTGTAAAAAAAAAATTGGCTACTAAATTCATACAAGAAGCAAAGAAGAAGCTAAAAACGCATTAAACAAGTCGCTGTTTGCATTTTGATGCGTAAAAGAGGAATGCGGAAAAGTGGTTGAAAATAAAAACAAACGACGACGGCAAGGAAAATGTGCGTAAATATTGCGTGTTAAATGTTTAGAAGAAAAGCGGAATATACAGAATTTGCAATTGTTAATAATAATTTAACAGTTGCTGCATAAAAATTGCAGTACCGTTATTTTTTTAGCAGTGTGTGTCGGCATTTTTTTATGTTTGTGAATTATGCGCTGGTATGCGTTGTGTGTGTGCGTGTGTGTGGTTGAATGTCACCAAACATCGGTGAAATTCTTTGCCCAAAATTGTTTATATATGTTTGTATGTATTTATAGAAAGCGTGGAGACTGAAAGAGAGAAAGATCAATCGATCGATAAACGTGAAATGCCGGCAAAACCGGTTTAGCAAGTGGCCAAAAGCAGCGCTTAAAACAAATCGTTGAAAAAAAAAAAGATAAATAAATAAAATTAAACTGCTTCGTTGTCATTGTCTTCTACATGGACGATGCCGCCGTTACCGCTGCCGCCTACTCCACTATTTTTTTGTTGTTGTTTTTTTTTTAGTGTGTCTGTTGTTGTGTTTTTATACGCTCTATCCGTAGCGAGTAAAAGGCTTTATTAAGTTTGTGCAAATAAATATAACAGATCATAAAATATATGTATTCTCAATCATCATTAAAATTCGAGTCGATATAGACTTGACCCACGGTCTTTATATATGTACATATAAAGATTTCGACTTTCCTATATCTTTTTCGGCTAAGTTGTATGCAATGTGACAATATTTTTTATATGAAACAATTTTAAACGTTTTTTATTTAATTGATTTGAATGAAATATATCACTAATGTAGCCTAAACAAATGTAAATTCCATGCATTGCAGGGTATCTTGCAGTCGAATACTTTCGCATGCAGCATTTTTTTCTTGTTTGTTTTGTGTTTGTTTTGAGCGTGAGAGCATGCGTGCGTGTTTTCGTTGTGATTTCCTTTTGTGCGCATCTTTCGAGCGAGCAATTGCATTCTGGAGCATGCAGCTATTCACCACGCACGCACGCACGGCTGCAGTTCACCTTAATTCACCTTTTTGTAGGCACCCGCATAATATTGTTGTTTGCCTCCCTCCAATTCACTCTATTGCTTGGCTGGCTCCATTGTTTTTTTTTTCAAGCACACCTTACACGTAGACTTCTTCCTTGTAGAATTTTTAGGGTATTTTTTTTGGTAAGAGAATACTTTCAAACGTGAGCGGCATAAGAGCATCCGCCTGCCACAAATTCATGTTGAGATACGATGATTTAGGGGTTTCTTTTCTCTGTCCGGTTGTCCGGTTCCCTTTATATATGTATCAAACATTTTACACACATGCAGTGAAAAGAAGAATTTCAATAATAAACCCATCTATTGGGTAAAAAAAAACATAGAAAAGGAGATTAGTGTTTCGTTGAAGATTGAATAACCTTCATATGCATCTCAAAAAATTCAGTTAGAACTTTAAAGAGCTGTTTGGTTGCTTTGTATCTTTCAATCAGCATGACACGCTGTTTAAAACTTTTGTTCAGCTTTGGAATATACCCCATTTTGGATCGATGATCTTAAAAGCTGAGGTACTAGTTTTGATGCATACAGATACTGGTCAGACTAAAATAGAGGCAGACGAATATAGTTAGTTCGATTCAGAGATAAGCTATAAGCAAGATCTATAACAAAATTGAAAATAGAAGCTTTGGAAACAAGCAGAACTTTAAATTCTTTTTGAGGTTTCTTATTTTTTGTGTATTTTTTCTAAGTTCTTATAGTTTAGAGATTCCTCAAATGGCTGCACAGCGTCTTTTATTTCGTTTTGTTTAGAGATTTTTGCACGCACGCACGCACGCAGCTGTCCGCGAACGTGCTGCTTCCAATAGGGTTTCCAATTGCAATGCACACGCATGATCTTTGCATTGCCCGCTCGACTTTGTGCGTATTTTGTGTACACTTTAGGTATTTTGTGGTTTGGCTATTTTGATTTAATGCATGACAATGCAACAATTCTTTCCGGAGCATTATGTGTAGCGTATAAAAACTTAGCTTAAGCTCAAAATTAAATCTCAACACATATTGTCGTTCAGTTTTTCTATTTCTCTCAACTTGTGCACTTTTTCCGGTTGAGTTCTCACCTCCAACGATGACGACGACGACGACGCTTGCTTTTGTCTGTGATCTTCATGAAAAAATGTTGGCTTAGCGGTTTGCGGGGGAACCAAGCCTACTCTGTCACAACTCCTAATGCGTTTCAACTTCTACAAATGGTTAGAATCTACAAATTAATTCTGCATAAACGCATCATTGATTATTTGTTATTGAGGAGAACCTTTACTGCGACAGAGAAGACATTGCTGAGATTCTATAGATACTTTTTTTAGATACATACATACACAGATGTGTGTGTGTGTGTGTGTCTAGTTGTGTGCATTTTAGCATGAAGTATACTTGGCTGCTTGAAACGTTTCTATTTATTTGTGCTGAACAGATGATACTATCTCATTTTGACACACCTACATATACATATGTATACACTGCTCGCTAAAAGTCTTTGGACAATAATATTTCTAACCAGTATATACGATTTTTTTAATTTTTAAATAAAATACTCTGAAGTTAGATCCAGACTTCACATGCACAAACTTTTCGGTATTACTGTTTCTGACCAAAACCAATAGTTTTACACGCTTTTAAATTAGTAAAAATCAAAATCTTTTCAAATTATTAGTCCAAACTATCGACTTGAATAAAACTAAAATTCAGAAATTTTCTCCAATCTTCAAAAATTGAAGTTCAAGTTTTTATTTTTTTTTATTTTCATGTTGAAAGACTTTTGGCTGGTAGTGTTTATATACGATTATAATCACATATATAGCGCTTTAGTACCTGACTAGTTGACACATTTTAGAACTGTCATCAGTTGTCGTCATTGGTGTCTGTCTGTTGGTGCATAATTGTCTTTGTTGTTGTTGTTGGGTAACTTTACAAGGTTATCAAATAAAAAAACAAACAAAAAATATCTCAACAACTTTTAACCGCGTCGATCTGTCACTCTCTCGCACGCATTGCTATTCTCACTTTTGTTTAAGTATAAATTAAAAAAAAAAAAACAAAACTAAATAATTATCTCTTCCCGAGCTATTGACATGACATGATAGCATGAAATCTAAACGAAATAAAAAAGCGAATTTTGAACAAATTAACATTTAATTAAATGTGTCAGATAGTCGCAAAATTTTGACAAATAGCGACAGCAAATTGACAATTGATTGAAAAGATTGTGTCTAATAAGAATAAAATATGATTTACATTGTGACGGTTATTTTTAACAGCGCTGTTAAGCAATTTGTTATGTTAAAAGTTTAAAATGTATTCGTCATATCTTAGGAACTATTTATTTAAATTTTAGATGAATTAGGCTCATATATATAGGACAGCACTGGGAGATATAAACATCGATGCCAACTGTGCGGTGTTACAGGCTTTTTACATAATCTTCAAGTTAGCGCCTGTAACTATGAAATTTGATAATTAGTTTTCGTTTTTTAATAGATTTATACTAGCTGTACCCGGCACGCTTCGCTGTGTCCCGTAAAAAATGTTTCCTGGAACAGCCAAACCGTCCTCACCATCCTCAATGTGATCTTATTTCTACTGATTCCATTACCATATATTCCAAATATAATCCCTGTACCTTAAATAGCTTCGAAGATATTTCGTTTTTTGTTTGTCGCTTATATGAAAGGTGGGATAGAGCTCCCTCCGACCTGGATCAAACTCATGAAGTGATCTTCTTTATATCCCATAAACGCATATACCAAATATTAGAGCAAAGATATGTATCGTTTATGCAAGGGGGTTCCTTACCACCTCCGATTTCAAATAAATAATGCCTATGTTACTTAAGGCTAATGTAGCATTCTATTGGCGAAAGAATTTTTGAAATCGGACCAGTAGTTTTTGAGTTTATTCGTTACAAACAAACAAAAATGCAAATATTTCCTCTTTATAATATTTATATAGATTATATGGTTTTAAACTCAAAGAAACTCTCTGAATATTTGTAGTTTTATAATTAAAGATCTTTAGTCTACTGTATTAAAAGTAGTATTGGAGTACTCCTGTGGGTTATGTGTAGAATCATATAATATATGTGTAAGACAGTCAAGCTGGAAACATGAATGCATTCAGTTTTATCTGGGATACATACATTTCAACCCTACTCAGTTCGTATTCAACTTGAATTTGACTTGACACATGTGTGGGAGAGAGAAAACAACTAAATTTGCAATAGTGAGCCTATATATAGATAAGGAGGTCTCATTTATCTTAAACTTGCTTCTTTTTTTTTTGCTTTATATTGGATAGAACTAATCCGTTTTTATATGAAGTATAGGTGTTGTATGCTTAAAATCGTAACCTCCAAATGCTTGCCTCTCTCTCTCAGCGCACTGAATTTTTCACTCATCTTATATGTAGTCCATCTAATCCCAAAACCTCTGATGTTTCTGCTTTGATTCACTTTTTGGTTAACATTGTCTGTTCTCAAAGAGTAAATACCATATAAAGTTTATATAGTTCAAGATCAAAATAGTATAAAACATGTCGTCATATATGTAAGTCTATGCTTTAAATATGGACATCTAGAAATTGTATCTCAAAGTGGTGCAAACTCGGCTTTCTTAATATGTTTAATCAACGTATATGCATTTCATTTCCGTGTTCTACTCGGAATGTTAACAAAAATAAATTCCAGCTGTAATTCAATCCAATTTTTAGTAAAGCTTTTACATAGTACAATGTTGTGTTAAGATAAAAATAGTTTCCATTCGATTACACCAGTTTACAGCAATTTCGCCACCATAACTTACTATGATTTGTTCTTGTATTTTGGATATAATAACGAAACAAAATTAAAAAAAAAAAAACCTCTTTAATTCATTAAAATATTAAATTCTGAAGTACATGTTAATGGGATCAGTTGAAGTAAGATCCATTGAAGAAGTGGTGATGTTTTGGCTGTATATAGGAAACATACAAAATGCCGGGTATAGCTAGTCTCAAATATATGTAAAACAAATTTATAGAAGCTTATGTTGTGTTGATTTAAACTCCAAAATTTCGAAACACCATATCTCGCAAACGATTCCATAAAAATATGTTAAAATGTGATTTTTTGTGTTAAATGGACTTAATTACATGCAGAAAATCAAAGTAAGATATCACGAGCAAAAAAGTATTCCGTTTATGCAAACTAGTGTCACTAGCTATCTGATGAAACGCAGCTGAGTAGGTGGTTTTGTATTATTTTAATGGTTTGATATTATTGGTGTTGTTGTTGTTGTTGTTGCTTAGCACGTTCCAAAGCTGCAAATAGAAAATTGCATACTTGATATATTAAATTACAACAATAAATTGAAATTTAAAAAAAGTTAAACCATGTGTGTGCCAGTTTCAGGTTTCCCTATCAATTACCAAAGTGGCCTGGCAACGACGAGGCCTGTCAAGAGTAGGCGTTAATATGTTATGTTATAAGTGAATAGTTACAATGTTTTTCTGCTCAGTTAAATCGCTTGACCACATCGACTATTTGAGGTCAAATCAAGGTAGATATTGTGATCTTTTGTTTATCTACGAGGCTACCATATCTTGTACTAATAATATTTATTTTATCTCAAAATATTTAAAAATCCTCCAAGAATTCAGTGCAGAAATAAACTGTTTTCGCCTTCCAGTTAAAATTTTGGAGATTTTTAAAATGATGTTTAACAGAGATTTTATTGATGCTTATGTTCCATCATTATATATCGTTTTCTCAAGCCTTACAAACTTTTTAACATTTCCCTAACATTATCAGTGTCACTTGTCATCCCGTTAATGACACACTACACATTTTTTTCGTCTAGTTTACGCGTGCCTTTCCTGTTGTTCTGAATATCTTAAAGTCTCAAGTTTCCTCATAAACAAAGAAAACCCCAGAAAGGAAATAATTCAGATTGTTCTCAAGTGCGCTGTTGTTAAGATCTGAGTGTTTTTTTCTCTTTCTTTGTTTGTTGCAATAAAATATTGTTTATAAGACATTTTTGATGATTAAGCTATTTGAGATGCTTAGAATAAAAAACCAATTTATACAATGAAGTCGCACATCCCCTAAATGTTGCAGATTTGACATATATTTAGCTATATACAATCTGCCATTGATTATGTTTATTGTTTTTTTTGTGTTTATTTATTGATTTTTGTAAACGGAAATTTGTAATTTATGAAGCGCCACCATTCGTTAAAAGCAAGAAGAAATTTTAGGTTCGGTGTAACCGAAGCTTAAATACCATTTACAATAAATTTTGAATCGTTTTGGTGTAATCGATTCGTCAATCGTAATAAAATATTGCACATAAGTCCACATCAGATTAAATCCGGACATTTTCTTCGTATTGCATCCGCAAGCGTTCCATAACTTCATGGTAATATTCCTTATTGACCGAACGACCTTCTGGTAAGAACACTCGTCATTGAAAAAAAAGAATAAAGTTTGCCAAAACTTTCACATTTGACCGAACTTGTCGTGCTTTTCTCGGTTTAAGCGCTTGTAAACGCTTAAATTTGCATGTCTGGGCTTTGTTTTCGACTTCATTATAATATTATTTATCTAGGTCTCTTTACCAGTTATGAGCAAATCTGTGTCGTGGTTGACGTCATTCAACAGCTTCTGAACGATGCTATGTGATGGTTCTTTTGTTAAAAATTTAGTAATTTCGGAACAAATTTCGTTGCTAAACGTTTCGTTTCATGTCCAAAACATCTGAAATCAATTGCATGGCATGAGCCAACCGATATGCCTCAGCAACTTCTCTAATGATGCATCATCATTAAACATCTTCTCAGCCATCTGTGAAGAGCTTGTATCACTTAAAAAATTTTGTTTATTCGAAAATTTGCCAATGGGACAACTTAGCTCGCGAAACTTCAAGTCCCCTTGTTTATATCTTGTTCTCATAGGGAAAAAGGGTGCACTAAGTTTGTGAAAATAAATGTAAAATGCAGAAAGAGGCGTGGCAGATCCCACAAAGTATACATATTCTTGATCAGCATAAAAAAAAAAAGCGAGTCTATACAGATGTCCCTCTGGCTATCTGTTTAAAAACCGGAATCTTGAAGGATATTAGAAATAGAGCATTCAAATGTGAATATTTAGATCCTTCTATACGTTCTTAAGATCAGTTGTATTTAATTTATGTGCTTATCCCCTCACTTAGAGGGGCTGGAGATTAACCATGCAAAGCTAATCCTCATTTATAATTTTTGTATGATATTCTATTTAGCTCAAGATCGGTTCAAGAGAAGAGGTGGCTTTTATACAAATCTATTCCAACTTTCAGGCTTTTGGTATGGAAAAACCGTATATTCTTGTTGTTAATTTACCTAGTAAGGCCGAAATTGGTGTATTTATATGTTAATCCGCCTGTCTGCCTTAGAGGAATAAGAACCTGGAGACAATGAAAAATAGAGCCTTCAAATTAGAGTATTTAATGTCTCCCACTCCGTCTTCAGATGGGTTGTTTTTATTGAACGTGCTCACCCCTTTCAAAGGTGAAGTACCCTTAAAAATCTATCTCTCTTTGCTGAATTTTGGCTATTTTATCTAATAATGCTAAATTTGGTTTATCTTACATTGATTCTAAGGAAATCTTCCAAAATAAAATATTCTACATGAATCCAGATAGGAACATATAGCTTATACCAATTTAAGGTTATAAGTTTCTTTATAAATTTCATTATAAAACAAGATAGAACGCTCCAGTCGAGTGTACTTGACTTCGAGATACCCTGTACTGTACCCCGTTGAAACTCAAATTTGTTTGAAGAATATATTCCTATCTAGAGCCGTGTAGAATTTTTGATTAGAAATAGTGCAAGATGAATAGAATGTTTTTCTTACAAAATCCCAGAATTTGTATGGGTGTACTCCTTCTATTGATACGATATGGCTCTAAATATTTTGTTAGTATTGAAGTATGAAGAGGGGAGTCTTAATTTCCCATTTTGAAGGCTCTCATTTTAATCTCTAAGTTCCTAGAGATTGACAGACATGTCTCTATCGACGTAACTTTTTGTATGGGAGCGATCCCTTTTAGTGAGTCAAACTTATAAAATATTTTACTAGGATTGACGTTAAATTCAACAAATTTGGTGTTTCTAGTTTAATAAAACAAGAAAAAAAATTTCTTTTTTACAAAGATCCAGAAAGATGGATTAGATTTGGGCTATATTTTCTAGTGGTTCGATATAGGCTTACATACATCGAGTATTGTATAATGAACGTAAGAAAGACCAAATTTTGTAGGGTTATGGCCATTCCCTTTTAGGGATGGGAGGTTAGCATGTTCATTGCATAGTACTAATCTGAAGATGGATTAAGAGAATTTAAATTTACAAATTTAGAGGCTGCATCTCTTAAGAATTTACATACTTACTGGAGTTTGCATCGCCACTTTTTGACTGTTACATACTATTAGACAAATTTAATATACCCTATTTACACAATGCGTGCAAGGTATAAATATTATTATTTGTCTTGGGTCGAATTACTTATACTAAGTAAAGGGTATCAAAGCTTCGCCGACCCTATTGATGAAGTCTGGTTTAGTTTTTCAATTGTGATAAATGTTTTTGATTTATTTGCATATTTTGTGGTTCATTGACATATTTTTTGTCGAAAACCGTTGGCGACTTACAAATTGTTTGTATTTAATGTATGGAAAAATAGTGTTTTTAATGGTGTAGCATTTATAGATATATCTCGAGGTAACGCTTTGGTTCAAACCCGACCAATTGGCAATTGATAATACTAAATAGCTGCTTAGATTAAAAATCGTTATTAAATAATTAGGCTCTCTAACTGCTACACATACGCCTTCAAGCCGCGAGCATGCTCGTGTCAACATGCTGTGCGCCACGTTCTACCATTTTTATCTGCGTAATAATTGTTTGTCACACAAAGGCGGTGTGCGTCATTTGTTGCTTTTCAGAAGGAAATGCAGTTTATCTTAAGATAAAACAAGTAAAGCTGTTTTGATTTAAATAAGTTGTATGATTCAGTTCTCCAGAATAATGCTATGAGACATAGCGTGAGTGGTCAGTTTTCTTTTTCTTTAATTTTTTTCTATTGAAAGCAAATTTTTTAAACCTTTCGCAATTAATTTAAAATTAAATGTTTTTGTAAACCTTTCAATGCGAACGGTTGGCCTTGCCGGCTGGCGAACTGTTCCATGATAAGCCGCATTTTTTTATTTATCTTATCACGTAGTACCTTGACTAACTAAACCAGTGTCCACTTAATTATTTACTAAGTCCGTTGAGCGTCGGTCAGTCGTTTAATTAGTTGCTTCGTCGATATAGGTTGTAAGAATTTTTTGAGCAATTATTTTCTTTAAAATATATTTAAATCACATTTGTGAGGTCGAATTTCTAATTCAAAGATAATCGCGTACAATTTCGGCGGCCTTATCTAAATGTGCCCAATTAGAAATTTATGCAATCCATTAATGGTTTATTGGATGCCAAATTGGTTAATTGCTGCATAATTTATTTTGTCACGCTGCTGAGCAACAAACAAGAAAATTTAAATAATTGTGTTCAGCACTTAATTCTATTTTTTGAACCAAAACAAAAAAAAAAACAACCTTTTTTATTGTACAATTTTTTTTATTTTTTTTTGTAAATTACTCTAATTTAATTTTTGCTCAATTAGTTGAAAATAAATGAAAATAAAAAATGCTGCTTAAAAAATATGTCAGCGCCATCAAAGCGGCAAAAAATAAGAAAAAAAAGTTCAAGAAAGCAAAATTATGTATGTGCATTTTTTATCACATAAACATTTTCTGTAGTAGCTGTTTTTTAATACCCTACCTTGGGTAGAGTGCCAAGGGTATGCCATGTTTCTGCAAAGGCATGCAACAGGCTGTTAAAGTTGTAGAGAACTATTAAAAAGTAACTCCACTCCACCTAAACAACAGAACCGCTTTTGATGGCTTTATACATGGGCTCCTTATGTGGATTGACAATAATAGAGTCATTAAAATTTTATTCTTTGATTTAACTGATACATACCCAGGTAGAGTTTCCACGCCCACAACTCAAATATTCTGCACAGATATTCGGACAGTAGAGATCCACCTACAAGTAGCTCATTATTTGTTTGGCAGGGTACTTCAAAGTCATGTATACCCACAGTCGGATATTTTTTTTGCTATACATTTAGTTTATGCACAATTTTTGCAATGTCTTCGAGTCACATTTATGCATTGCATTCATTCATTGTCGCCATTCCGAAATCTGCTAGCCGATCTGCGACCGATCTTGATCTCAGTTTCGATCCAAGTTTCTCGAGTTGAGTCGGCTCAATTGCCAGCAATTGTTGTCAATTTAGAATTGAAAAGAAGTCAAGTCAAATGTTGTAGACTATCTATGTATATCTATATCTGTCTCTGGAGCTTTATCTCGACAAGTCGTCGTTGTTGTATCTGAAAAGCGTTTTATGACGATTTCTGTTCTGTCAGTTTGAATGGAGTGAAGTGGTTGTACAATATACGAGTACGAACGAGTACTACCAGAGCACTGCACACACCAATTTGAAGGTAAACTGGTTCCGTCCGATCAGGTGCTTAGTGAGTTTACACAGCTAAAGTGCTGTGTTATCTCTGGTGTACTGCTTCAAGAGCTATACTAGTTAGATTACTGATGAAAAATCTAAAAAAAAAAAAATAATATTGTGTCATTTGTTCGCACATCGCATATCATGCTTTAAATTGATAATTTATAAAGAAATGTTTACATTTAAGCAACTGCTTAAACTTAGAAATAATCAAATGAAGCGAAGACAGCTAGCGAATATTTGTGTGTTTGTTAATGTTATTCGTGTATCATAACTTGGCGCTGAACTTTAAAACACTTTTAATATTTTTAATTCAAATACTTTTAAAGAAGTTATCTCACTATTGGATCATTGGTTCGTTTCAAAGATGTTTTCTAGCCTGTAGTGCCGGCACGTTCTGAACATATAGAATTCCACTATAGGTTACTGCTTCCGATGTATATCTCATTCAGAAGATCAGAATTTTGGCCTACGTCAGATTGTTAAAGCAACTTGGTACATGTTAAATGATGTAATTTCTCGGGATATACGAATTCTCTTGGTCCGCGATGAATCGTTAAACAAGTCACTATAATGACTGCTCTGGCAAATATCTCGAAAAGACCAAAGACAACGTAGGCTCTATTTCTGAATCTCAGATTTGCTTCTAATGTATGGTCGCTGCGTTGGTTGTGTTGCTTAATGAAGTACACAAAAGACTGAGATAGACTATGTTAAAGTTGGCAGGGTATTTAGTAGTCGTTTACCTGAACAAATCTGAAATATTGTTACGCACTTTTATTTCGGTTAAGTTGCGCATTATCAGCGATGATAAGCATCGAGATTCCCGCTTATCACGCAAAGTGTTTTAACAGTTGTTGGCTCGATTCCGGCTTAGGCCTATTGCATCTTGAAGTGTGCCACGTGTTGAACTGAATACTTTGCTGTGCATTTATTTGTGTGTGTGTGCATTTATGATGCCTCAAGGTAATCTCTTGATAATCGGTATTAAGGCGGCTATATGTGCTGATAGTGGGTCGACTCATACAAATTGGCCGCGTTTATCGCACATGATAAGCGTTGAGATTTGTAAAATGTCGTAAATTAAAATTGTGTACATACCACAGTATATAAATTATGTAAAGAATCGAGTATATATGTATGTAAATTAATTTAAAATATTAAATATCTTCTCCACAGCAAAAACCAAAAACAAAAAACTTGAAAATGTTGCATTGAAATCGTTCAACACCTGCAAACGGCTTATTCAACGCGTTTATAAATTTTCTGGAACCCTATACAGACTGAAATCAAGCTCAGATGGCGTTAAATCAGGGCAAATACAAGCCGAGCGTAAGCGCCATTGATGAGGTGGACGATCGCAACTATAACAAACACAATGACGATGTCGACCGGGGCCTTCATAAAGCCAGCAAACAGCAGATCGAGGGCAGCGAAACAGCGCCACTGACCACAAATCAACAGAAACTGCACATAGACGATACGCTCACGCCGAAGGATCTGGAGGCGGCACTCAAGGACGTTGATAATATAATTTCTTCTAATGCTGATGGTGGCGATATTAGCGGCGCTGGCGTTGCTGCAGGCGGTGTACATGGCTCGGTTAATGGCTTAAGAGGTTAGTATGCGCACACATGCATTCATCCATCCACTAGACCATAATCATACTCATACATTATCAATCAATCATTCTCATTTCATGCATGTTGCACTGCACTGGTTGCCTCCACTCTACACAGCCATACTGCTTCCAGGTCGCCTTTCCTTCGATGCATTGATGCGTCTCTCGCGTAAGCGTCGCATTTTGTACATAACCACTGCCTGCCTATGTGCGCTGCTGCTGGTGATCATCATACTGCTGATTGCCTTCTGGCCGGAGGTGCCATTCTATCTACGCTCGCCGCTTTGTCTGGAACGTGAATGCGTTGCCACCAGTCAACAGTTGCTGCTCTGGGCGAATACATCGAAGTGTCCCTGCCATGAGACGTACGATTGGGCGTGCGGAAACTTTGCACGCGAATATGCCGATAATGATTATTTTGTAATTAAGCGCGGCGAATGGAATTATAAGACTTACAATGAGTACCAGGGTATGCTATGCTGCTGCTGTATGGATATGTCACTATATAAACTAATAAATGTGCATTTTTTTCAGAACTGAATCAACTGAATCGCTTCATATCTATGCTGCCCTCTACTGCTGGCGTTTATTCGGTCGAGTCGATGATCTCGAGTTTTTATCGCTCCTGTCGTGAGATCGACACGCTGGACAGGAGTCAATCGAATGTGTTGCTCAAGAAGGCAATACAATCTGTGGGTGAGTTGGAAAAAATTTCGGAGCTAGCTACTGTTTGGCAGAGTACCAGCTCAAGTAAAGCAGTACAATTTGCGACATTTAAGGCGTGTAATAGTTGGGCAGTAGCCCTAGATCCTTGACCACAGCCGTAAGAAGTTTAGTATTCCTTCTGTTGTGGCCTGTTTTACTACTTGTTGACATCTACGAAGCCATTTGACGTATTTATGTTTGTTTTAGATTCGTATTTGATTTATTAAACAATTTAAAGATTAGTGGGGGGAAAACAGTTAAATTCGCTATTGTAAAAAAAAAAAAAAAAAACATTTATGTATAACATTCACGCTTAATGCTGGCCAGGAGGCAGATAGGTAGCACCATGTTGGCTGCTGCCACTGCTGCTGCCGCTAGTGCTGATGGTGCTAGCAGCGCCATGGTAGGAGCCACCAGTAACTGACGAGGAACCGCCGAAGCTACCGCCACCTATAGAGCCCGAGCCAGCAGCGCCATTGTCGCTACCACCGCCAAGAATGCCAACAACAGATTGCTGTGGAGCAACGCCACCATCGGTATGCTCAGAGGTACCCTCGATTTTGTCGTATTCGGCTAAGGAGACACAACAACAAAAAATGTATTAAAATGGTTTTCTATTTTATGCATTTTTGTACTCACCCTGAATCTGTTGCTGTGCATGCTGTGCCTCGGCTTCGGTCTTGTACTTGATGAAGAAGACCTCTGGCTTGCTGGGTACAGTTGGTGCTGGTGTAGCAATATCGTTGACTTCCAGACTGTTGTCCTTCTTGCTCAACACATAGATGACAGTCTTCTCTTCTTGTGGTGCATATTCAGCCGACAGTTTAAGATTGGCATTGCTTGAAGATGGTGCCTTAATGAAAACCACGCGGTAGTTCTTCTGTGCACGTCCAATAACCAAGTGCTTTGATTGTTCAATGTTTTCATGATCCTCGGGAGCGGAAATGCTAATGAATTGTTTGTGTACAATTGGTTCTTGATGGGCACCACCAGCTGCACCTCCGAATGAGGCTCCTCCGTTGCTGAAACCACCGCTGCTGCCACCTGAGGAGAAACCACCAAAGCCAGCACTGCCACCGCCAGACAAGCCACCAAAACCGCCTGAGCTGCCACCGCCAGACAGGCCACCAAAGCCGCCTGAGCTGCCACCGCCAGACAGTCCACCAAAGCCGCCTGAGCTGCCACCGCCAAAGCCAAAGCTACCACCGCCAATTCCTGATTGTCCACCACCCAGACCGCCGCCGAATGCGCTTACGCTGTGCGTATTGCTAGGTGCGGTTAGGAAACCACCACCAATGCCAGTTTGGCCGACGGTGCCAGACACACCGGTGGCATAGTTGTAGCCTTGTGGCTTAGCGTTGGCCACTGCAGCCAAAGTGCACAGAGTCTGCAATAAATAAATTGAAAATTAGAAATCCTTTTTGGTTGTTTTGCGCCGTTTTTTAAGCATTTACCAAAAATAGACGCATCTTTAGTATTATTCCTTTAATGGCTTGATTAGCTCGTTAACCGCTTAGTAAATCTCCAAAGAAGGCTTGAAGTGCTACTGATGCTTTTCCTCAATTTGTTTTTAGTTTTTATAGTATTCAAAACATTAATTTGGCTGGCAGTTTAGACGTCGCAGCTAATCCCACAAATACGCCAAGAGGTTTTTTGTTTTTTTGTTGGCTTTTTTTGTCCGTTCCTCTGAAAATGCGCATAGAAAAAATCTTGGCTGCTGCTTATGACCAAGTTTGTACGATTTTGTTTCGGTTTCAGTTTGTTGTGTTTAATTAATTGCTCAATTATTGTTGGCTGCTGCTGGAGGGGCGGCTTCGGCTAGTCCGTCCAGCTACGTCAAACCTCTGACATTTAATTTTTTCTTTATTTTTCTATTTTTTTGTTTTGACTATTTTTGTTTTAGTGCTCTTTTGTGGCTGCTGAACCTTCTCGGTTCCTCCTTTAATGTGTGTTAGATGACAGCTCTGCTTCCTATAGCGCATCGACAGCGGTGTCGTGTGTTTCAATGTTCAATGCGAACAAAAAAAAAAATTAATATATAATCTCAGCTTATCTGCCATTAATCAAACGCATTATACCGCATACAAAAAAAAAAAACCGAGTCTCGTCAACTTTTGTGCAAAAAATGCAGTTTCTTTATTTTGATTCGCTTTTTCGGCTTTTTGTGCTTATTAATTTATTGTCAACTCATTCGGTTGTCCGTCCGTCCGACGGTCCAGCGCACATTTGTCAAAATGCAAATTTCCCATTGTCCCAGAATGCTATACAATCCGTCAATTTGCCACACTTCATCACTTTGAACAGCATCGACCAATATGGCTACACTAATCACTAATTTGGCAATTAACGCAACATTTATCTTTTTATCATTGATTCTACAGATTAGCTGCCGATGTTTCTCTTGTCTTCAGTCTTCATTTGTTCAATTCTCGACAAAATAAAATATGGACTACCTAATTGCTTACATGTGTTTGATGTGCGTTCCATTCTTTCTCGACACTTCGTTCTTTATTTGGCTAGTCATGCTAACCATCAAATTTTGAGTATTGCCCATTTATCTCTAGTTAAAAAATGTATCCTATATGTTCATTAATTGCTGATAACGCTTATACGACTTTCTAATACGCTGTAGAATGTGTGTTCAGTAGAATGTAATAGTTCGGACCACCTATCAGGTGAATTGAAATATTTTTGAATTATATAGAAGTATTGCATATACAGCTTTGATTGTTGAAAAAAGTATTGGAAATAATATAGATCAGTCTACAAAAAAGTAAAAATATTTTTACTTTTTGTCACAGAGATTAGATTTTTGCTTATTTACAAACAGATCCCGACCATCATTGCTCGTCTCTCATCTTTTGTACCTTTTATGTGAGTCAAATTTTATAAATATTTCCTTTTTTTATTTGAAATCCTGTTACTGGAATTTGTATATATTTCAAATAATTCTACCTGCTTTAAATAGTCCTGAGTTATGACGAGTATTATATACACAACTTTGGATATTTAGATATAGATATAGATATATAGATATAGATAAGTAATGAACGTGCCAACCACTTTCTAATGGGTAGTAATCATTTAAACCTGCTCCTCCTATTTGTGTATCTACTTCAAATCTTATAAAAATATGCCATAAAGGATCATATCGGACCACTAGAATGGTTAGTTTGTTTCCGCATTCTGCGATTTTTTATTTTTGTTGAGCTTTAGTTTGCTTGAATTGACTAAATTTTTGTATCATTCACTAAGACTAATAAAATATCCCATACGGATTTCGATAGGAATCTATATCCTAGACAAATTTTAGGTTCCTTGGTAACTTGAAGTCAAGCACACTCGATTGAAGAATTTAATTGGAACTAAAAAGAAACACTTATTTCCAAAAAAAATTTCGCCTTGTATGTGTGTGTATTTCTGGGGTCTTCATAGTTTTGAGGTATTGTCAGAAAGGCGAAGATTTTACGGGATTTTTAAGTTTGTAGAACCTATCAAAAATTAATTTTTGATTGCAGGCACTCAATTGTGCTATTTTAATGAGTCTAAGCTAGAATATGATGACACAACTGGGGATTATAGGTTTTAAATTCAAGACCTGTTTTCCAAACACATTCTTTCAGTATGAGGTAGACGCAATGAAGGGGTTTTTTTTTTTTTTTTTTTTTGAAAATAAGTGATTTATACCGTAACATAGTTGTCTTTTTTTATATTTTTTTATTTCTCCCAAGTAATAGGATTCTCAATGCTCTTCATTCGATTTAAATCTTTTCACGCCCAGCTATTTCAAATGCGTTCGTTTCTGCTTCAAATTAATATCGAACCTGTGCAGAAGTTCTTACTAATATTCGAAACTAATCGATGTGAATGACATCGCTTGCATTCCAAAAAAACTGTGACCATGAGCTTATTGGTCATTAGACCCAATTTGGCCTGCTTGGGTGCAAGCTTACCCGGAGTACCTCACTGTTTTCATTGCTCCTTGGCCTTTGGTATGTTGTGATGGATGCATGTTTCGTCTACGATACCGAAACCGCGCAAAAACTTGTTCGGTTTTCGTCTGAACATAGCCAAACACTTCTTTCAATTCGTCACCCGTGTGAACAATGGCGACACCCCTTCAAGTTGACCTTTTTAATATTAAAATATTCAGTTGAGTTGCCTACTGGCTCACCCACCTCAGCTATTTTCATTCTCTGTGCGTCCAGTATCATTTCATGGATTTTATTGACGATATCTTGCGTGACGCGCAATTCATAGTAAGCCTCACCCTATAATACTATAAACTTTAAGTGGTTCACTAAAATACAAACATTTCCTCTTTTCGAGTTTGGAGGCTCTATAAGTTGCTTAAGTTATCTAAATATCTGCTCAGCAGTTCCTATTTAAGGAGATATCAAGTGTACATGAAATTTTACATGAAGCTCTCTGGAGGGCTTGTCCGTTTTACAGTTCCTCTCAATGCCTTATTACCCAATTAGTTAGATGAGATGGATTGCGAAATATTCTGTCATCTTGCATTATCTCAAAAGAGTTTTGAGCCATCGGTGAAGATTTTATTTACCGTTTTCCTTGTAGTGAGGATTGTGAACCCATTGTGATCTGATCGAACGGAACTCAGTAAACCATTTCCTAAATATTGTAATTGATATTGCAGAGTCTCCATTTTATTTATACAGTCTGTCCTTGATTCGGTGATGGTTTTTTCACGCTACAATAATACTTAAACAGAGCACAAAATAATCTTGTCCCCTTTTCGTTGTAATTCGTGATTTTGTATGCTTTTAATGGCTCTCAAGCACAAAGTAAATGGCGCAGCTTGCTCAAAATTTTACAATAGTCTATTCATAGATGAAAGTTACTGCGCAGGACATTCAAAAAGTCACCAACTTATCCAAAGATTTTAAAATTTCTTACATATTTTATATTTATTAGTGTAGGGTACTAATAGAAATTTAACTTTTTTAAATGATTTATTAACAATTTATGCCGAATCGAAATGAACGCTGATTAGCTGAAGACTTCCGCAAATCTTCAGCCATGACGTACATATGAGCTAATCGCTCAAAAAAATTAAGATGACTTAAAAAAATTCGATTCAAAAAAGAAGATTCTCTGCATATCTTGAGCAGAAGCAAGTATTTAATGCTAAGCAAGCTGTACATCGCATAATGCTGTTCCTAAGGGACAACTTCTTTGAGTTTCTTGAACCATTTTAATAACAAAAGTTCATCACGCACTCAAGGTCATCAAAGAAGAAGTCGCTGCCGGTTATCAAACCTCAGCGAAACATTCCAAATGCTAAAAATACTTTAAAAATAGCCAAACCCAGCCAAACTAATGCGGCGGCGGCGACGGCGGAAGAAGCAAATCAAACTCTAAATTGCTTTTTTGCGTAAAGAAAATATTTTAATCGTTTATTTATTAATATTTACGAGTATCTCAAAATGAAAAAGATACTTTGTTGTGTGCCATATCACACGAAGAGCTACTTTGCATCAGATCGCACATAGTTTATAAAGGCGGCGGCGTTGCGTTGAACTGCTACGGCCTAGGGTCTTCATTCAAAAATAAATAAATCGAGAAGAAGAAAAAATATAAAGAAACGAAAGACCTAATTGCCATAATTCGAATCTGATGGCTGGTATTGTTGGCTTTAGGTGGTGTTTTGTGTTGGTTTCCTCGTCGCTGCTTTTGAATTAGTTAAGCGCAAAGTTCCGTTGAAAAACCACGACTTAAATATTTATATTGAAAAGAAAAAAAAAACAGATATATATAATATATACTTATATACTTAAATGTGCCAGCTGTGATTTATGCCACCGTTGCACCTTGAATAGTTGTGTGTGGCTTGATAAACGCTAAAATTGTTGCCAATTTAGCGTTTTTTTGTTTCACTCGCACACGTACAAATCGAAGACTAGCGCTTATTTGTAAAGTGCATATAAGAAAATCTTAATTCAAAACTCTATCAAACCCGTCACGCAGTCATGCAATAATTAATTATTAGTTAACAGAATTCCCATCTAAAATTAATCATGCTGTGTATCTGGGTCTATAAATTTTATTAGCACCGTCTTTCGCACAAATTAAAATGCATATCTTGAAGACGAATTTGTTATCCGTGTCATTTACAAATTGGTATCTCGCTTGCTGATGTGCATAAAATTGTATAAACGCCAATTTAAATATTTAAGCTTAGCAAAAAATGCATTCAACAATAAAAAATAAAAAACTGAAGTAAATATTTAAAATCGTTTGACTAGGAAGCAGCAGCCGCCACAGCCAGTCAGACAGGACAGGGTCAAAGCACTTTGCCACGAAATTTTGCTTTGGGCGATTTTCGCAATACCCTAAGCGGATTTATTTTATGTGAGTGCTTTTGATTTGTTGTAGCGTTTGTTAAGTTGTAAAGCTGTTTTGAAAATCATTTATTGTTGTAGGAAAAAAATATAGTTTCTGTAGCTTAAAATTTTAAACTAACTGCGAATTATATCGACGCATTCCCGCGAAAGTATCGTATGTCAATACATACAACAGATGATACTTTCGCGGGAATGCGTCCATATGTTCTGTTCTGCTGAAGCTTGTATTTTTCTACAATATTATCTAACGTTGCTAAAGAGACTTAAAACGTTTTCAAAAGAAGCTCTATGGAAAGCTATACGAAATTGAGGTGCTTTTTATTCTTAAAAAGAGGACCCTTGTACCTAACACGTTTGAAAGCTTGCTCTACAACAAGAAATACAGCTGAATTCAAATGCTATATGTATTTCTGCAAGAATACGATAGATTTGTTTCAGTCGAACTGTTGATTTGGAAGCATTCTTCCAGCAAATACTCTTTAAAATATTTTCAAAAGTATTCTCTGCATACAATACAGCCGAAAAATTGCATATGTAACAAATTTTGGATTACTAAATAGAATGGGTTCCGACCTAATCGGTCTACAGACTAGGCATCTTTGTGGAATAATCAGAGGTCCTCGTTATAATTAATTTTTCTGGACTTCGATTGGGCGTTTGACACCATCAACAGAAATACGATATTGAGGACACTGAACAGCTGTGGCGGTCTCTGTCAATATTATTGATCTCATAAAGGAATTTTATAAGGACCCAGCTCTCACCGTGCGGTTCAAATGCAAAAACATAACCCAGTGTCACTTTGAAATTGGGTTCAGGTGAACGTGGAAAGAATTAAGAGCCTTAGCAGTTCAGAGAAGTCATAAGAGAGCATTTGTTTCAAGGAGTTACATTCGCCGGGTTTTGAGACTAGTATTTTCTAGTATTATGGAGGACAAGCAGAAAATAGATTTTTAGTGACTTATAATATTTTTAGTTGTCTCATCAATTCCAACAGAACCTTTCGAATTTTTTACACAACTTTTTTGAATTTCAGAAAGTGTTACAGGTGACATAGGCGGGCTTAGTTGGCAGGTTATATCTAGAAGAAGGTTGACTTCTTCCTACACATTGAGAAATGTGTAAATGGTAACTCAAGGTGCGAAGCAAAAGCTTCAGCTTGCACCAATTGCAAACTGGTCCAATCGGCCCTTTTTTCTTCTTCAAGCAATACAGAATAGTTTTCTGAAAGCAGTGTACACGCACTTCGTTGCTGTTGCATCTAAACGCTGTGTCGCGTAATTTTATTTCCACACATTTATTCTCCCCGCCAACAAATCAATTAAAACTATTTCTCCATTTGTTTGTTTGATGCGCTTTTCGGTTTGTTTCAATGTTTATCAATTAGTTTTTTCTTTGTATTTATTTATTTTTAATTTTGCGTGGCTCTTGGTTTTAACTTGACTTTTGCGAATTTTATGTAAATTTAGCCTTTTTGAGGCGCCAAATTAATGAGTTTGCGATAGGAGGCGAGAAAAATACGAAATAACATAAAAAAATTGTTAAATATTAAAAAAAAAAAACATGAATGGCAATTATTTAAAACTTATTTAGACGCTTTTTAGTTTTTGCTAAAGAAATGCGCTCGAACGTTACTACGAGGCCTTACTGTAGTCATAGCCCACGGTTTTAGCTGTTGGCGCATTAATTTCAGCCGCGGCAACGTCGCTGCCCAATTGATCAAAATGCGCTGCAAGAGCAGTAAAAAAAAATAAGTTTATATAAATCAATTTAAATTTAAAGCTGCAACCACTCACCCTGTATCTGTTGCTGTGCGGCGCTGGCCTCTGCATTTGTCTTGTAGCGTATGAAGTAGACGTCCGGCTTGCGCGGCGGTGGCGTTGCTATTGTCTCCGGCAGCGTTTCTATGTCACTTGCTTGCAGTTCCTTTTGCTTGCGCGTCAGTACATAGATTATGGTGCGATCCTCCTGCGGCGCCAATTGTGCTGTATAGCGTGTACGTGTGTCGGCAGCGCTTGGTGCACGTATGAAGACGACGCGATAGTTCCGCCGCGGGCGTCCAATTATTAGTTGCCTGTGGCGCAGCGGCGCTGCATCATCATCGTCGTAGTCATTTGCGGGTGCCGAGACCGTATAAAACTGTTTGGTGATAATGGGCGCAGGTGTGACTATATCCTCAATGTCGTATTTTGTAGTGGGCGTGGCATAGTGATAGCCCCCGCCGCAATGAGCACGAGGTAGCAGTGAACTGAATACTGTTGCTACTAATAGGAGCAGAAAAGTTGTACAAGACATTGCGTTGCTTGAGTTGGAAAAAGAAATGTGGCGGCGGTTTTGAATGTTTGCCGCTTTTATATGGAAATGCGAATTTTCACATTTTCAGTTTAATTTCTTTTTTATTTTTTTTTTTTGCTTTTGTACCCTTTCTACATAATACATGCAGTGTAAAAATGTGGTACTTAAACTTTGTTAGTTATTTTGTAACGTTGTAAAATATGAGTAGAAACATTTGTATTGTAAATAAGCGAATAAACACTACAATCCACGCGAATCACTTTGTGCCGTAGGAGGCTTCATCCCAGTGAATTGTGGCATTGCTAATGTGAAGTTTTTTTTCTCTTTAAGGAGTTATTCTACTTTTTAAATGTTTTTAATGAATCCACTAAGGAACATATCTCCTATACAATTTTAATATGAAAGTTGCAAGAAGTGTATCTCAAAGTCGTGCGCACCCGCCTTCAGCGTTCTTACTTATTTTTAAGGCATTTCTAAAGCATTTACAGCCAACGTTTAAAATGAATTCGCACGAATTTTCGCAAATTTTCTGCTGATTTTTTTTTTTATTATTTTTCACTTAACAACTTCTTCACGCATTCCGTTTGGCGTTCCGTCATATTTTCTGCCTAATTAATTGATGTTTGGCAATTAATTTGTTTGCTGCGTTAATTAAAAGAAGTTTAGCAAGCGAAACAAAAGACTTGGGCAACAAACTTTTTATTTATTTTTTTTTTGTTGTAAATTAATTATGCATAATTTTTAACTAACTAAGAGATTTAACAGATTTTATATTTTGTAACAAGAAAGCAAAAACAATTTTAAGCAATAGAAGAAGAAGAAGATGAATGGGCTTTAGTGCTTTGTCACTGGTGGCAGATATTGACTGATTGCTGAACCATGTGCACCACCCTGCACGGCTCTATAGTCGTAGGCACCATCAGGCGTTAGGCCATCGAGTGAACCAATTACTGAGGTAATTGGAGCAACGCCCTCATTGGAGTATTCATTGGTGCCGCCCAGTTGATCGTATTGTTCTATAAGAAAAGAAGTAAACCATTTAAAATCAGTTGCTAAGCAGCTTCCTGCCAACGTTGCATACCTTGAATTTCATGCTGTGCTGCAAGCGCCTCCTCGGGTGTCTTGTATTTGATGAAGAAGACCTCCGGTTTGCTTGGCGCTGTTGGTGGCGGCGTGGCAATGTCATTGACATTCAACTCATTATCCTTCTTGCTCAGCACATAGATGACAGTCTTCTCCTCTTGTGGTGCAAATTCAGCAGATAGTCTCAGATTTGCATTTTCTGAAGATGGCGCCTTAATGAAGACCACACGATAATTCCTTTGTGGACGTCCAATGACCAAATGTTTTGTTTTGCTCAGATTATCAACATCCTCCGGTGCTGAAATGGTGTAGAATTGTTTGCGCACAATAGGTGCTGGCGTGGTCGATGCTGGTGGTAGATATTTGTCACCGCCACGGTGTCCACCACCACCGCCGCCTCCGCCACCACCACTGAAGAATGCCTGCTGGAAGAGCTGTTGTGGTTCATAGCCGTAGCCAAATTGTGGCGCACAATGCAGCAGTGTGGGCAGCAGTAGCACCAATGGAATACCCTTAAGCGACAACATTTTAATCCTTTGTTTTAATTTCTTTTGAAGCTTCTGTTCGCTGCTTGCTTGCACTGTGTACTGACTTTGACATTGGTGCATGCGGCAGCATATATATGCGAAATTTGATTCGCATTCGAAACGCCAACTGGACAATGTGACTAATCTGTGCGTCTTTGAATAGCCATATCTGTGCTTCATGTTTTGGACATTTGTGCATTTATCTTTTCTGCTTGCTCGCATTTGACTTGGATTTGTTTTTGGGCATTCTTTGCTTTGCGATGGCTTTAAATCAATGCAAATCGTTTGACAGCGTCGTCCATCGATTTGAAATTTGATAGTTTTGCCTTTCGCAGCTTAGCGAATTTGTTTAGTTTTGCTATTTTTTTTATGGTTAGACAATGCTTTTGTTTTATTTTTAAAACGCTTTAAATGAGTAGTGCTGCGAGGGTAAACACAGTAGTAGCCGGCTTGAAGTCGAATGGCACTTGCAAGTTTTTGTTTGAAAGGTTTGAAAGACAGACGAATAGAAGGTAATGGGGCGTCAAAATGGTACTCCAATGCAATATGCTCAAATTTTTGCAGTTTGCTTAAAAGTTAGCTGATGATATATGTAGTTAGTACCTCCAACTTTTCCAGTTTGCATACTTTGAGCACTAGCCTCGTATATGCATTTTAGAAGACAGCACAATGTAGCTAAATGTTGGTCATTCATTATTAATAGTAGCAGGTTTTCATAAATTATTGTGTGTACATACCAGGGCTACCATTTGGCTACTTTTTAAAATATTCTCCATGAAGTTCAATACACTTTTGCAAGCGCTCCAATTTTCAAAACACCTTTTCACTCTATTTGGTGTTCGTCCAAATATGCATTTTGTGCACATTAACCGCTTCTTGGGGCATCCGAATAAAATATTGACCACGCAAAATATGGATTTCGTCATTACATATAATATTTTAGCTTAAAATTAAAACAAAGACCTTCAATTTAGACCACGCAAAATTATTTTCATATGCGGGAGCAAAAAGAAAGAAAGAAAAGAAGTCAAATCAGTGCTAGGCGACGGATAATCGACAAATCGATCCGTGAGAGCTTGCAATGCGTGGTGGAGCATGAGCTATCCGTCCTTGGGGGGTTTCCGACCATTATTTCTACCTGTTACATGCATTTGCACAAAAACAAAAGGTTCTTGCACCTTCGATACAGGACTTAATAATCTTTCTAAACAAACTTAATATAAGAAAATTTGCGAATTGAATTATTTGATACTAGCTGAACCCAGTCCGCTGCGCCCCGTCCAGTAAAGCGAAACTGTTCACTTTTCTTCAATGGATCTTACTTCACCCGATCCCATTAACATGTATACCGAATTTCATCGGTGTACTTCGAACGAAAGCAAATTTATGACCAATTGAGTTTATCGCTTATATGAGAGGTGTTTTGTCGTCCGTTTCGGTATTAACGGTAAATAGCCTATGTTCTTTTCCAATGTTCCATCTATTTCTGTACCAAAATTCATACAAATTGGTTTAGCCGTTTAGGCGTGATGCGTGCACAAACATACACAAATTTGACTAAGATTTATTTATATGTATAGATGAATCATGGTATGGTATGCGAAAAATCTGAGGAAAGTAAATTTAAAAAAAAATGCTAGAACCCGATCCCTACGCCTCCTACCGGGTTCAGTTCTGAATCTTAACAATCCTGAAACTCGCTCAAACACATACAAAAATCACATCAAAATCAGTTCAGCAGTTCAGGAGCAGTTCATACACATATACAGAAGAATTATATGTATATTTATAGGGGTATACACTAAATTACTATGCGGAGTCAATTTAGCACACAAGAATGGCGAGTTAGAAAAGGCGTTCACAGAGTTTGAAGAAACCGTTACGCCTAATGGGTTTATTAATGAATAAGAAGAAGAGGAAGTACTTAGTTGCTACTCGCATGCCATGAGAATTGTCATTGGTGGTCTGGAACTATGGAGAATTTTAATTTCTGAGTTGTAGAAAGCTTGGTCTGCTTGAGAACAGAAAAAAAAACAACAACAACAATGTTAGCCTGGAGATCAGACAAAGAATCACGCTTGCTAATACATACTACTTTGGGCGCAGCAGGTAAATTAGAAGTAGAACACTCTCTCGAATGATAAAATCCTTATTTCCAGAGAGTGAGTCAAAGGAAAGTTTTGTAAGGATCTGTAACTAAAGACCATTCAACACCGAAATCCGTTGATGCAATTGGCAATGGACAGTTTATGCTCTTCGAAGATACAACAATACCAACCCGAAGTTGGCTTTCCAATGGAATCCGAACAACATTAAAAAAACAATGCAGGTCTAGTTGGAATAGGTTCCGACGACTGGCTTAAAATAATTAAAGCCTTTGCATCATATATTCACCAATATTTGGTTCTTCGAACAGACAACCAAACGGACAGATGGATATATCTATATCGATTCGACTTTTTAGCTTGTTGAAGACTATTCCGCTGTCCCATGATGTCTAATTATGAACAGCAGCTTCACATATTCATTGTTGATCATGTCCTGCACATTTTTAAGGGTATTCACATTTATTTTAGTTGCCACCAAACGTACCGTATTTATTTTTTTGTTTTCATTTTTGATTTATTATAAAAAAAAAATAAAATACATCTTCGAATCGCTCCACAACTTGTTGCATACTTTACTGCGTCGCTGACAATTCTTCTGTCGTTTATCAAAAACTTCATCACAGATGCTCGTCTATTCGGGTATATTCCCACACACACCATTTGACTAATCGCTCGAACGACGTTATTCATCGAAATTCATTTGAATTGGTCGTCTCTCCTCTTCTGTTTCGTGCTTTGCGGCGCGTTATCTGAGACGATTTCTGAGATTCAGTTTAACCCTCGAATAAGATTCATTTTGCTGTCAACAACTCATAACAATTAAAATATCAAGATTTGATAAAAAAAAAAAAAAATAATTAATTAAAAAAAATGCATAATTTTTGAACTGGTTTCGAATAAAAAAAAAACAAACAAAAAAAAAGATGCATTTTGTTTGTTTCTATTTTCGAGCTTCATATCTCCACTTTGTAACTATTTGCAGGGCTGCACTTCGCGCACTTTTCCTTGCTTTTAGAGAGTGTTCACACTTTGCGCATATTTTATTTAAATTCAATTCGGAAGAATTATGCATAAATTTGCTTTGATTTGAAAACGTTTCGCCGAAGCGGCGACAATTTCAGTTTTGATTGGATCTCTTTTTTTTATTTATGGATTTTTTATTAATTTTTAAATGGCATTTTTTTTTATATGACTAGTTCGGAAACTCCGTTGTTTTTTGGAAGCGTTGCTTGACCTTCATTTCGAATTTGAACACATTAAAAAAAATAAGAAGAAGATATTTTTTAATTTAAATATAGACTTTTATTATGCTTTAAAAACGAGAGAGGAAAAAAAACCAATTGATTGCTTAAAATTACTTAACAAAACTTTTTCGAAAAAAAAAAAAAAAAAACAACAACAACAATTGTTTACACATAATTAACAAACAGGATCAGGATTTCTTCTACAGCGCCTGCCTAATTTAGTGCTTGAACAGCGCAGGCAGATATTGGCTGCTTGGTGCTGGTGCTGGTGCATGTGCATCTTGGCCACCACCGTTGATCTGACGGTAGTTGTAGCTGCCATCGGGATTCAGACCATCCAGACTGCCAACAATCGAGGTGATTGGTGCGTTGGTCTCTTCGTTGTACTCGTTGGTGCCGCCGAGTTTGTCGTATTGTCCCTGGATTTCCTTCTGTGCCTGTTGTGCCTCCTCATCGGACTTGTACTTGATGAAGAAGACCTCGGGCTTGCTGGGTTGAGTTGGTGCTGGTGTGGCAATGTCGTTGGCATTCAGATCGTTATCCTTCTTGCTCAGCACATAGATGACAGTCTTCTCCTCCTGTGGTGCGAATTCAGCCGAGTACTTGACATTGCCGTTCTCGCCAGCTGGTGCCTTGATGAAGACGACGCGGTAGTTCTTCTGTGGGCGGCCGAGCACCAGATGCTTAACCTTGTTGTCGTTGCTGTGATCCTCAGGTGCTGAGATGACATAGAACTTCTTGTTGATAATGGGTGCTGGTGTGGTGGATGCTGGTGGTAGATATTTGTCACCGCCGCGATGTGTGCCAGCGCTGGGTGCGGGTAGACCGATTACATCGGGAGCACCAATAGGTGCGACACCAATGGGCGCACTACCGCCGCCGATGAGTGTGGGCTGTTCATAGCCGTATTGAGGAGCAGCGGCAGCAAGAGCTGCAAAGGCGAGTACGAGTACAAAAGCGCGCATTTTTAGTTTTAGTTTTTTTTTTTGTTTTGTTTGATATTAATCCTTGATTTCGTTTGCTGCTAATCCTTTGCAAATTGCTGCTGCTTGGTTGTTTGGTGTTTTTTTTGTGTGTTGCGTTTGAATTGTGTTGCTTCACTGGATGCTTATTCCATTGCTCCACTTGGTTTTATACAGAAGTGAAGTGTCACCGGACCGGCAACGTTTTAGCATTTTGCAGCCGCTCTTGTTTTAGTTGTTGTAATTTATGTAAATTTTTTTAATGCTCTTCTTCACTCCACTACTAAGTCAGTCAGTCAGTCAGATACTAGGCTCGACAATCGAATTGTTTTTTTTCTTTTTTTTTTTTTTTTTTTTGTTGGTGACAAACCGCGGCGTTGTTTTTTTTATTTTTTATTTTTTTGAAGCCATTATTGCTTTGATTTGGTTAGTTAGTCGTCGCCGTCGCTCGTTTGGCATAATGTGACATGACAGTGTTCAGGCCGGGCATTAGCCATATAAACCGTAGCGCGCTGTCTCTTTCGCACTGTAGTGTCTATTGTTGTCAACTGTTGATCATTGAACTTGTAACCAAATCTGATTCATGATCCGTAAACTAGTATTCAGTCTTTGAATTTGACCTAAAATTTATTCAAATTAGAACTCGCAATGTGTGCGCTCAGTGGATCACTGGGTTTTTCTTTTCTTTAAGCTTTTTACAAAATATTTATGCATATATGGCATAATTTTCGGAATATGCTATTTAGGCTTTGTATTAAATAATATTCTTAATTTAATTTAATTTCTATTTTGAAAATCGTCTTTGAACTTGAATCAAGTAGCAGCCTTGCGCAAAAATATTTCTGAAATACCGAAAATAAAATTTTTTTTTATATATTTAGTATAATGGAGGCAATCTCCGAACTACGCTTATATAATTTTATAGAGGTATAAAGTATATCTCATGAGCTTAGCTGTTCAGAATCTTAAAAAAAATAAAACGCATATAATTTGAGCTATTGACTCAGTATCTGAAAAATGGTTTCGTTTTATGATAATCTTTTTATTGTATTTTTTTTCCTCTATTTTGTCTTCAATTTTTGAATTTATTTGTCGTGCATAATTTTCGCGTTATACAAATTATTTTTGCAGTCTAAAATCTACGCCATTTATTATTTATTGAATTTTTTAATCAAAAAAAAAAATAACGAAATATTTTTCTTTAAAATGTGAAGCTTACAAGACTTTACATGACTTTCTTACATAAATATTTTATTTTTGTAAAATAGGCGAACGGATTTGAAGTAAAAGCATTCAGGACTAGTTTTCTGCTCACGGGTGTTCCGAAGTCATTTTTCAAAAGTAAAATGTTTCAAAATTATTTGTCGTGACATATTAATTTTTTCCTTTAATTTTTTTTGTCCTAAATAGTAACATTGTGTTCCATAGAATCTCATATTTCGGCTGCTCAATTCGTCAAGTGAAAATTTGACAAACTTTGGAATGCATCCAAAATCGATTGAAAAGTGGCTCCCCAGACTTACTCGATTAGATGGCACTGATTTTTATTTCAACTTTACAATTTACATAAATTCCTTAAAATTTTTATACAACTTGTGCCATCATAGCAAGCGAGGCTTTACTTCATTGCTAGTGTCATTGAAACTCTGGAAAAATCATTCAGTCTAAAAAATTCCTCGCACAGTAAACATCTTTCGGAAATAAAAACAAAATCTAAGATTTTGGTCAAATTATTTTTGGAAAAAGAAAAAACTTAAAAAAAAAAAAAATTAACGAAACATCTTAGATATAAGCCTAAAGTGAGACATCCTTTGAGTTTTAATTTTTTTTTTTTTCTTTAAGAAGTTGAAGGTAAGAATGACGTTTCAAATTATTCTTGGCTACCTCACAGCGTTTTTTGTTTGTTTCAGTTCCCATATCTCTCTATACATATGTCTCTCTCTACACATGTCCCTCTCGGTGGCATTGCTATCCCAGCCACTTTTCGCTGCACTTTCGGAATATGGAAAGGAAGCGCCAAAAAAAAAACTAACACGAGATAATTGTGGAAGATCTTGATTTTCGGCTCTACTTCTTTAGGACATCAATCAAATTTCCTGCATTTTTTTTTTGATCATAATCTGAAAGCTCACTTGAAATTCTGGTTTTCCTCTTTCGGATTATTAAAATTTTATGTCATTGGAAATTTTTCGAATCAAATACAAAATTTCCGGTCAACACTGAATAAAAGTTGGTTTTATTGCGAATAGGAAATACATAGTTGGAAAGTTCGAAAATGTTTTAGAGAAATGAATGAAAGTCGACACATTTTCTTAAAATTTTTTCGCTGATTACTGTAATACTATCGGACAGAAGAATCCCAAGACGGAGGAATCCGAAGACGGAATCCCTAGACGTAGGAATCCCCAGATGGGGGTATACTTGGACGAGGAAATCCCTCTCACGGAGAAATCCCCAGCATGAAGGATTTTTCTGATAGTGGACTTCCAGACGGTGGAGTTCCCAGATAGAGGAACTACCACACGGAAGATTCCCCAGACGTAGAAATTCCCATACAGGGGATTTACCAGACAGTGGAATCCCAAGACAGCAGATTCGCCTGTTGGGGTATTCGCCGTACAGAGGAATCCCCAGACAGCATTTCCCAGACAGGAATCCCCAGACAGTGGACTCCCCAAACCTCGGAATCCCCAGAAGGAGCATTTCCCAGGCAGAGGTATCCCCAGACAGAAAAATCCCCAGACGGAGCATTTCCCAGACAAAGGTATCCTCAGACAGAGGTATCCCCAGACAGAAGAATCCTCAGACGTAGCATTTCCCAGACAGAGGAATCCCCAGACAGTGGACTGCCCAGAACGCGGAATCCCCAGATAGAGAAATCCCCAAACGGAGCATTTTCCAGGCTGAGGAATCCTCGGACGGGGAAACGACCTTCGTCCAAGGCTGTCGACCTCTGGCCAAGGTTATCAATGGACTTCAGTTCTAAGGGACCAGTGGACTTGACCCATTGAGGCGTCAATAGACTTCACCTATAGGGACGTCAATGGACTTGACCGATTAGGACGTCAATGGACTGAACCCATTGGGGCGTCGATGGACTTGTCCCATTGGGACGTCATTTAACTGGATCCATTGGGGGGCGTTAATAGACTTGACCCATTGTGGCCTGAATAGACATTACCCCTTGAGAGGTCAATGCACTTGACCCCTTGAGGGTTAACGTACCTGAACGCTTGATGGGTCAATGGTTAAAAAATAAATTTCTATAATTAAACATTTTTCTAGCAAAGTGAAATTTTATTTTCAAAACTAATTCGACATACTCGATGGTATTTAATACATTTTTGATATCAAGATGGTCCACAATTCTGCGCTAGCTCTCATGCTCCAAGTAGGCCTAAGCTGCAGTACATCTGTGAACCAAATATACCTGAGATCAATACATAATACAGACAGTCTATAAATTGTCTTACCATATACTTTTTTTTATTGTTGCTCAATAGTCAGTGGCTGTGGGTCCTGTTGTTCGAGCACGCTTTGCCGAACTGCCGTTCCTGACAAGTTGTCTTGCCTCCGTCGCATTTGGCCGTGTCTCACTTCTCGCAGCGACGATTTTACAGTTTGTGTACCCTTTGAAGCTTGGCGCGTTTTAACTGGCGCGAAGAACATACCAAAAAACCAAACCATTTTGAAAATTATGTTCCACACAATGCAGGAAAAAAAATTTTTTTTTCTTTAAAATTTTTTACACAATTTTGATTTGTTTTTTCCTAAATGAATTTTTGAAGTAAACTGAATAAATTTGTTATTTTTCGGAAACATTTTAATTTTTATTTTATTCCAATGTAGGAAATTTAATAAGGAAATCCAGTTCACATAGAAATTGTAGTCCAGTGAAGTATTGGTAGTTCATCTGGGTGGATCCTCATAATCTTCAGCGCGTTTGTCGAACTATTATCTAAAAGATAATCACAAATGAAGATCTCAGATCTTAAGGTTTAATCGATTTCAAAAACTATTAAGTTCCAATTAATTAAAAAATCAGAAGAAAAAAATTTTTTTTATTAATTTTGAAATTAATGAATTGGAACTGCATTGATTTCCACGCCTCTGAATGAACCAGTTGAAATAATCAATTTATGTAAAAGCTATAAAAAAAAATATAATTTTTTTTCTTCTTATTTTATGCCAAGCATCACCAACGAACGAGCACACCAATGACTTAATTTAGTTAAATTAATAGAACTATAATGAGTTTCAAAAGCAACAACAACAACAAATGACAATAAAAACGCAATCAAATGAAAAAAAAAAATTTTTTTTTCTTATAAAGACAACAAAAAATCTTAAGATTTAACGATTTCTGAGCTATCAGCGACTTTGTATAATTTTTTTTTCTTTTGATTAATGACAGAACATAAAAATGAAGTATTGTCAATCCAAACTGTATGCAGTTCCAATTTAAAACCCGACATCTCGGGATGATGCATTTAAAGTGAATGGTAAAAAAAAAAAAAAAACTTTGCAGAATAAGAAGCAGCAATAAAAAATTAAAGAAACAGAGACTAATTCAGTTATTGTCCACACTTTATGTGGCTCTGTCAAAATTAACAAATGATAATTATCAATTAGGCATTCCATAATCAATGAATAACGCCGCCGACCGTCAAAACGCTCGAAACTGAAACCAACCGCGATTGGAGATGGAGATACACTCTCGCACAGTTCGGAACTGCCGCAATGGAGCTATGAGTGTTTTTTTTTTCTTCTTTCTTTGTCTTTTTTATGTTTGGGTTAAAATTTATGTAATTTTTTATTGACGCTGACAGCCGAAGCAGTCGTCGGCGCCGCCACCATCAGCGAATGCCATTAACTCGTTTGAGGCATTTAGGATCTTGACTTGCGATCATCGCAAAAACTATCAACAATCGAACGATTGATCTCGCTGCTACCGTTGTTACCATTTTCATACGGAAGGTGTCACCAGATCTTCGTTGAAAAATAATAAAAAAAAAAATTAGTCGCTTATCACTCCATCGGGCGAAGATCAAGATTCGAGATTGTCACGTTCACGAACGTCGCTTCGAATTTGAATAATGCTGTTAAAAAATACTAAAACTATCTCAGATTGAAGTAGCCGTTCGAGCAATGTTTATGTTATAGCAGCCGAGTGAGATTATCTATTGTTAATGGATTTTATATCACTTTATAGCAAAGTGACGAATAGTGACGAAGGTGCATTGTATGCAATTGGTTTCTGACCGAAATATCTGTTATAAAGACTTTTGAGAATAATTTCATAACCAAAATTAAAACAATTCCTCTTAATCTAACCGACAATCTATATCTAACAGTCTACTAGCTTTAGACTAACTAATATCTTCCTTCCTTTCTCATATAAACCTGAGATGACTTCTTGGTAACGTGAACATGGCGCTAGGTTCTTTGCGGAAGTATCTTTGAGTCTTCGAAATATAGCGCTGTTGTGAAGCAACTCAATTGCTAGGCATTTTGAATGGTTATGGGGGCGTTCAATGTAGAATTTGCCATTCTCGGGTACTTCTACCAAATATCTGATACATACAGAATGTACAGAAGAGGTCCTAAGAAACTACACTGTGGAACTCCAGTGTTGATAAAATGAAATTCAGATACGGCCTCATTTTAGTAACAGAAAGAATGTTGCAGGAAGGTATTTCTTTATATTAAATAGAATTCCATTATACCAGATCCTATCAAACGCTTCTTTCACATCTCAGACAACAGCAGCGCAAGTATTATAGGTATTCGTGGGCACTTTCCCGAACACGCTATGCTTCAACCCAATGTTAAACTATTGTTCTGGCATCATTCTACGTACTTCAATAAATTTGCTTCAGGCGCGTCTCACAGGCAGTCGCTACATGCATATATTTACAGAAGTTTCGATACGGTTTCTTCAACCTCATAATTCAATAAGCACAAGGCTATGAGGGGGCAAGCTTGTAGCATCTTCAAGCTTTTATGCGAAGTTTTTTCTGGTTTTTATTCTGTTTAGTGTATGATTTTTCTCTTCATGGCCTCTCGAATTCATTTCACCATTGGGCTAGGCAGCAAAGACAGTGAACATGGCGCCATTGTTTCTATTTCAAAGCTGCCTCCATGGCCCATGGCTCGTTCAATGATAATGATGCAGTTCAAACTGGATGCACTTGAGCGTCTTTTTTTTTTTTTTTTTTTTTTTTTTGAGGCTGTCGTCTTCTGTTGTCAAGTAGGCATTTTTCACGCTATTAAATATGTTTTGAATCTGTCGCTTCGATTTATATATATATCTATTTAAAATATATAATTTTTGATTTTTTTTTCTTTTTTTTTTTTTTCTTATTGAATAAAGAAACCCGAAAATATTTATTTAATACTTTGGTATTTTAATGCGTTGACCTTGCGTCGCGATATATTTTATTTTAAGACGCTAATTTATTTCCTAATGCTCTTCTGCGCCTCTCTCTCACTCACTCACTCTCTATCTCTGTCTCTCTTACACACATTGAGCTGTCATAAAAGTAATTATTATGTTAATAATAGAATGTCGCATGGAAATACGCCGAGCCGCTACTCCCTGAAGACACATTTTTACTTTTTGTGAATGCTTAGTAGAAAACTTAAATTTTATTAAAAAAAAAAAAAAAATATATTACATTGCAGGAAAAAATTATTTGTTTAAAAAAATTCATGTTTACAAAATTAAAGTTGAATTAATTAAATAAAATATTTAGTAGCTGCCAGCCAGTCACGCCTGCGCACTTCACCTATTTCGGAAGGCAGCGCAGTTGACGCTGTAGGCCTGTGCTGCAGCCATGAACACTTTTGTAAAATTTTTAGTGATGTGCAGGCAAGTAGGTTGCCTGTGGTGCATCACCGTGCACAATGGTAGCAGAGCCAATGTTCGAGGCGCCCTCACCATCGTAGCCAATGCCGCCGGTGCTGCTGCCACCGCTACCACCGCCGGAGATGACAGTAACAGTGTTAGCACCGCCGCCAAGGAATGCACCGCCACCAACACCACCGGAGGAGGAGGATGAAGAGCCGCCGCCATTGTATGCGCCGCCACCATTGTATGCGCCGCCGCCATTGTATGCACCGCCAACATTTGAACTATCAGCCGCAACACCAGAGCTGACGCCATCCAGGCTGCCAATGACTGAGGATACAGGCACAGTGCCCTCATTGCTTATATCACTGCTGCCGCCGAGCGCATCGTATTGTGCTAAATTAAAGAAGTAAATTAGCTTTCGAAAAATTCAAAGAAATGTGCATAGACTTACCCTGAATGGTGTGCTGTGCATGTATGGCCTCCTCGGGCGTTTTGTACTTGATGAAGAAGACCTCGGGTTTGTGATTGATCGGTGCCGGTGTCACCACCTCAGCGCTAACATCCAGAGCATTCGATTTCTTGGACAGCACATAGATGGCAGTCTTATCCTCAACCGGTGCAACATTGGCAATAATCTTCGCCTTCGATGTGGTCGATGAGGGTGCATCAATGAAGACAACACGATAGTTCTTCTGCGGACGTCCGACATTCACATAGCGCACAATCTGCTGCTCCTCATGATCGACCGGTGCAGAGTGCACGTAGAAATGCTTGGTAACAATTGGCGCCTGATGGTTCTGCAGATGGCTAACGAATGCCTGCTGTTCGTCGTAGTTGACCTGCGTGGTCTGTTGATTGCTAGAGATGTATTGTGTGTTCAGTGAAGAGCCACCGTTACTGCTGCCGGCATGGTAACCGCCAAGAGAAATACCACCACCGCCGCCACCAGCCCCAAGACCAATAGCGCCACCACCAATGCCAACACCACCACCAATGGTGCCGCCATTGAGCACCACAGTTTGCGTTGACGGCACAAATCCGGCATTGCCCACCTGTCCCAATGCGGGCGTTGAGCTAAAGTAGGAGCTGCCCGAGGCGGTTGGGTTGTACGAAGTGCTCACAGTGCTGACGCCTGGCGCATTCAGCAAGCCGCCACCGCCGCTGCTATGTCCCTGATGATAGCGATAGCCCAGACTGAGGTCGGGACGTGCATTGGCATATTGCGTGGTTAGCACAGCCAGACAGAACACAATCTGCACGAAAAGCAATGAAAAGGAATTATGTGGTACCAGCATTTTGTAATCCTTGAATGTATGCTTACCACAAACTTATTCATTTTTCGAAATCCTATTCCGGCTACTCCAAATCTCGCTCACTGTTGTCTCAGCAACGTCTGATGCTCGTTCCAGCACTGCTGACCAATTTTATACTCGGATTGATTCGGGCAACATTAAAGCGTTTAATTAAAGTTAATTAAATTGCTCGCCGGCGCTGAGTGTGCTTTGGTATAAATCTTACGATTTGCAATAAATCGTTAAAAAACTATAACAGAAATCCGGCTTCCATGGATTTTTGGTATTTTGGAACCAAAGGTGCTAATTGGACGAACGACGCGCATCAGTCGAGCTGAAAGCTGAGCCAGCCGCCGCCGTTGCTCGTGCAGCGGTACAAAGTGTTGCAAGCGACCAAACCAAACGAAGAGCCATTTTGGAGCAAACCACAAGAAATTCACGAACAATGCTCCTAGGTGCAAATTGTTTAGATTAATTTTTCTATTTTTATTTTGTTTTTGGAATTTTTTTTTATTTTTTTCGTTAGTCGGCGGCTGTTGGTAATTAATTAATTTCCCCAAACATTTTAGCGCTTTTAATTTTTATATTTTTTTATACAGCATCTAATATAATATTTGAGATTTACCAGATTTGCGAATTGCTTTCATAATGCTTTATTGGTGGCTTCGGTTTTTTACCAACTCCAATAAAACAGTTGAAACACGAGTACCTAAGCAGCTTTTAATCTACGAAATGAGTGTTTTAATTAGACGAAAATTAGTTTCGTATTACCCCTATTCTCGTTGTCGCTTATATTCGTCGCCACCTTCCTCAATTCAATAAAAAATCGGCATTCTGTATGGCAGGCGAGGAGCCGACGGTCCAATATAATCGTCTTTAATGAGAAATAAAATAAATTGAAATTGAGACAATTCATTCTATTTTCTTTTTTTTTTTTCGTGGTGAGGTTGACAATAATAACTTTAGATGCTTTTTCATAAAATGCTGCTTGCCACGCGGTTATTTCTTGACAACCATGTCGTCCATGACTCGACGACATCAATCTAATACCTCTTCATTTGTGGTTAGAAGTCCTGAGATATTTTTTTTGCATGGACATTTTTTTACTGTTGTTGATTATTTATCAAGGAACGCCAAAGTTGATGTATTATACATGATTCCTAAGAGAATGTGCCACATAAGTCAAGACCGGAGCACTAATACAAATCATTAGAAAGAGGGTATCTCAAAGTCAAGCCCACTCGACTGCAGCGTTCTTTCTTCTTGTGAAATTTGCTAAACTTATAGGAAAAAAAAAAGAAAAAATTACATTTTGTTGTGGTTTATTTATTTTTGTTTAATTATTTTTATTTTTTAGTTTTAATTAATTGTAATCTTAAAATGTATTGTTTTTTATTTGCTACTTTTCTTAATACTAATCCTTATGCTACGGACTCATACAACTAAGTTTCTATTATTTTCTAACAATTGCCAAACGTTCGACAAACCGTTTCGGAATACCCACTTTGAGCAATTTGCCACGATCGGTTTCGTGAAGATTCTGCTTGTAGAAGGTTAACGCTTCCCAGCACATCTCACTCAGCTTCGGTATAGTGACCCACATTTTCAATAAATCATTTCGTTTAGAAAATTGATCATTGGAGAACTGCAGGCCACCATATACATACAAACAACCAGTGTCTGTAAGAGCTGCTGCGTGCTCAAAAAGTGGCCGCATTATATTTCCCGTACGTATACGTATGCACATCCATTGTTTCGTGCACGTATTTATTCTCCAAACGTCGGAAAATGCGCCAACACTTCCCATCCCGCCAGCTATAAACGCTTCCACACTGCCGTCCGGCAATGTGCGCTGCACACAAGAGAACTTTGTGCGTGGCTTTGGATAGCCTTCATTGTCTTCCACTGATCGGTCGGGCTGTGTATCAAACTCCTCCCAACAGTTGTTTGCCAAATTGTACGCCGTTAGACTCCTTAAAACATAGTTGTTTTCATAGTCCGTGCCGCCTAGTAAAAATATACGTTTATTGTCGTATACTAGGCAATGGTGACTGCGCGCTCCTGGATCGTTAGGCATGTCGCCGTCTTCGTATAGGCACTGCCATACCTTCGTCTTAAAATCAAGACGGTTTACCGTGCATAATGGTCCAATATCGTCCCTTCCACCAATCACATATAGATACTGCTCATGTATCACGAAGCCCTGGCCATCCACTGCTGTCGGAAAATCGCCGGTGGTGATCAACCGTGAAATTGTGAACGGTGCACCCGGCTCTGCTATCAATACAAATGCAGTATCAGTCTGCGATTGGTTTGCATAGTAGTCTACGCCACCATGTGATATCAACACGTTGTCTTTGATGAGCAACGTGTTGAATTGCATCGGTAGACAACCTGCCGGACCCACACGTAGTTCCCGATTCCATATTTGGCTAGCGAAGTTGTAACTCCAAAGGCCACCGTCTAGTTCCTCGTTGTCCGTGTTTCCGCCCATGGAGTATAAATGGGATTCCGATGCGGTGACGAAATGCCCATAACGCGCCACCGGATAGCTTCCATCTGCGTTCTTATCCTCAAAATTGCAGGATTGCAACTGGAATGGCTTAAACGTATAGACCTGTGGGTCTTCCTGACCCTGAACGTTTAACTGCGCCTCCACAACTTCTTGCTCCAAAGATGCAACTTGACGATTGTGTTCCATTGTCTGAGGATAAAAATAAATACAAAAAAAAAATATTAAAAAAAATATAAAAATAAAAAACTATAAAAAATATTTTAAATTTAAAATTTTGTTTAAGTGTATTCATACAAAAAAGAATCGGGTAAATAAATACAAAAGCACGGAGTTCAAAGAGCACCGCACGAAGCACTTCGAACTGAGGAAACTTCCAACTAAAAAGTTTAACATTTTTGGAGAAACTTAAAAAAATTAGAGAGAACCCCTCAGCGTGTCATATGCATACTTAATGGAGTCTACTAGGCCTATTTTTGTATAAATGTATGTGTATACAGACTTCTAGTGCAGCCTCTAATTAATCCGCGGTCTAGTTGACTGACAAACACCTCAAAAACTCCACACAACTGTAAAATCGTGGATGGTGTTAATTCCAAATCGTGCATTTATTCAATCAAGCCAAGTTTCAAGCAAACGTGTTTTTTTTTTTTTTTTAAGATATTTCTTGATTCAGATATACTGTTTACGCTGATTGTATTACAAATCTTTCGCATTTCGTTCTTTACTTTTGTACAGATGGCTGGCAGGCCTTCCGTGATTCGAATCGCTTACAAGGCTGGGAGTACAAAAAGGCGCTGGTTCACATGCAAGTCATGTACGGCATTTTCCCTTATTATAAAGTGAGCGTGGCAAATCGGTGAGTTGTCAACGCCAATACTAACTAAATCTTGATAACTATTTCCAATTTGAACGTACGACAGATTCAACAAGCCGCATGACTATATTATAACACTGGAAGAGGGCGAAATTGGGCTGCCGGCAAACTACTTTTACAATATTGGCGTCGATGATGAAGTGGTGCGTGGCTATCAGTTGTTGTTGCGTGATTTTGCCATTAATATGGGTAAGTTTTTTTTTAATTATTGTTTAGCTAATTTCTTAACACTTTGGACTACATTTTTGTTTTTTCGATTTCTTTGTTAGGTGTTGTTTCCAGTGATGCTGAACTCTTTGCGGATGAAATATTCCATTACGAACAGCGCATTGTCAATCACATCGGCACAGTTAAACTCAACAAGGAACGAGAGACTAATAAAATTCTACGTCTGGCAGAGTTAAAGACTTTGGCGCCATCTGTAAGTCAATTTATTGGTCTCGAGTTTGATATACAATTAGCTAGTATCTAGCATTCGTTAGTTATATCTTGTATATAGCAGACAAATTTGAACTGATCCGTTTACAATTTTGTTTTATAGCTGCCGATTGCAGAGACGCTACAAGCACTCTTTTCACACACCAGAATCACCGAAGAGACCGAAGTACTGGTGCGCGATGTGGGCGTTTTTCAAGAGTTATCTACAGTTATATCCACCTCGGATAAAAAGTATGCAATCTAATAAAAAAATCTTCAGGACTTTTTTGTATTAATTAATTTTTGCTCATCACTTTACAGATCGATGAATAACTTTATTGTCTGGTCATTGGCACGTCATTTGCTGCCGCATTTGTCCAAGGAGTATCGAAATTTGGCAGAGAATTTTAATCATGCTGTCTACGGACGCACTGCGTCATATCCGCGTTGGATGATCTGTACAAAGATTGTGCGTGATTGGCTGCCATTTGCAGTGGATGCGCTACAACAGCAGCCGCGCAAGCCTCAATTCGACTTCCAACGCAGGCATGCGTCGAATGTAAAAGCTATCAACGGCGGCGGCGACAGCTTGAATAAGACTCGTGGCAATGAGGAGTTCATGCGTCTCATGTTCTATAGTCTGCGCAATGAGCTACAATCTTCGCTGGAACAGGCACGCTGGATCGATACGCCGCTTAAGCAATTTATCAATGAGAAACTGATTGCAATGCGTTTGCAATTCGGCATACCTGAAGAGGTGCTCGAACAGAAAAGCTACATCAAAGACTACTACAATGAGCTGCTGTTGAATAATATATTCTTTGTTGATCATCTGGAATCGATATGGAGTTTTCGAAAATCGCGCATGGAGCAGAAGCTGAAGACGCTTAGCATTGTCGATACGTAAGTGTTTTAGTTATAAACGAGAGTAGTTCTAGATGTGTTGTTTTTAGGCAGGATTAAGGTAATATTAACATTTCGAGCAATCTGCATCATTAAACTTTTGCTTGATAGCCATTGAAAAAGACGGACGGACAGCTGTCTACTCCTTCACCTCTGTGTTGAAATGTATTCATTTATAAGCGAATTGCGTTTAACCAATGCAAAATTGTCGCAATTGTCGAATGATTGGATTTGAAGTCGTTTTTAGCCAATGTCTAACCTGTGGCAATCAAGACCACCTTGATCCTGAAGCAATTGAAAATGCAATCAACTTAACTGCTGCATTAATTCAATGGAATTGTAACTGTTACATACACAAATTCGACCAGCTACAAATCCTAATTAAAAAATACCTGCCAAAAATTATATCCCTCCAAGAAATCCACACATCATCCCATCACCATTTACCTATCCCAATTAATTACAAAATGTATACCCAAAACTCATCACAGGGAGTCGCTCTCCTCATTCATGAATCCATTCAACACGAACAGATAACATCCAGCCAAGACTTCGACACTTTCGATATTAAAATACACTCCGAAGTATCCTTTAATATTTTCTGTTCCTTTATACCACCAAATAAGGACTTAACCATTCGAAATCTACGTAAAGCTTACAACGTTCCTAACACTCCTACTATTATTACAGGAGATTTCAACAGTTGGCATAACTCGTGGGGCTCTCCTACTAATAACCGCCGTGGCAATACATTATATAAATTAATTATCCAATCCAAATCCCAAACCAATAAAATAAAATCAATTTACCATTCAGCAATTAGTTTGGGTCTCGGTGCTTTTAAGACCATAACTATCTACAACCTTCTCTTCGAATCTAACATTTCCCCACTAGAAATCAGAAAGGAGTATGTCACAATCAGACTGATCAAACCGGTTCTTCTCTCCCATAACTCACCTCTAACCATCCCCCTATTAAAGATTAACAAAGCCAAAAAACAAAACCATAAAGTTTGCTCCGCCCTTCACAAAACCGATTCCGAGCATCAAACTTAATTGTCCACCCTGGGCAAACATAAGCTCACTATTAGACACTTCTCTACACTTACTACCAAAATCTTCCACTCCACCAGAAATTTATCACCAAAATGTTCTCCAATTGAAAGAGTCCCTCAGCACTTACAACTTTATTCATACCGATGGGTCAAAGACGGGCTACTCTTCGTCATGCAGTATTGTCACTGACAATTTTTTCAGCAGAAATAGTTGCGATCTTCAATGCTATGAAAATAGCCAAACATTTGCCTCATCAATCAGCCATCTGCACTGACTCTCTATCTTCCATAAATGCAATAGCCAACCCTCATAACGAAGCTTTAATCTCTCTGTCACCAAAAATTAGAATCATTTGGGTGCCAGGACATTGCTTTATATTGGGTAATGAATGCCACCATTTTAGAAACCACGATCCTCTCCATGTCATTTTTAACCCAACCACAGAAAACCTTAACAAAGTTGTACAGTTCCTTAAATCATCCAACCTATTCGACAGATTGTAAATATAACCACTCAATAATAATGATGTATTTGCTAAACAAAAATGTTCCCTCTCTCTGCACTGCTTCATTACAGTATTGTATCCGAGATGTATACACATGAAACACCGCAACCGATTGCCTACTCAAATTTTCTCAATATGTTGATTGTCTCACGTGGCGTTGTCAGTTCCGGTTACTATGACTACCGTTATCCTGTGTAAGTAGCATTTTTCTATATATATATTTTTTGTCTTTGTAACTAATTCTTTGTTTGCTTTGCAGCGCTGTAAACTTTGCACGCATCGGCACCGATATACTGGAGGCACTCATTGATAATCTGTCCGTATTTGTGGCACAATACAATGCCGAGATTGGCGATGATGGACGCACAGCGGCGGATGTGGAGTACAACAAACCGGACGTTGCATGTCTCATTGCCGATGAGGATGGCGATGCCGATGGCGCTATACCATTTTCTGATGATGAACAGCAACAGCACGTGCTGTCCGAGCATGCACTTAAAAGTTTTCACACCACTTTGAGTGGCGCTCGGGTGGCAGCACGTGCACTTAGCACTTTTGTAACGGCCATCGACACCGGAAGTGCCATTATAGGCGCCTCAATAAACCAAGCAGTCACATACGAGAGTCTGCATCTGACGCAACGACTGCGCGTGCCTGGCTTGCGCTCCTACAATGAAAATGAACTATTTACGCTTGCGTATATGCAGAAACATTGTAGCACAACGATAGCGGACAAGGATTATGCACGCATTAAGCCGCATGTAGAGAAGCAACTTGCCGAACGCTATCTGTGAGTGTTAATTGTTTTGTTTCTTTTGTTGTTATTAATTATTTAATTTGATTTTTAGTTTTAATGCCACCTGGAAGCATATACAGTTCCTGCCGCGTTCGAAAAGCTGTTCCGTGCCGGATGTACGCTGCTCAAACATACTCTAATGCAAATCACATTCATATCCTGCTAGCGAAACACCACACATTCATACATCCACACTTTTACAATTTAAAAACACAATCACAGGTAGGCAGACAGATAGACGGACGGACGGACAGTCAGAATGGAAGAGTAGTTTCAAAAAAAAAAAACAAGATTTAATATATTTATTAATAATATTAATTAATGCTTTTTTGTTGAATCTATATGCATATATATTTTTTAATTATTTAACGACTAAGTCTCGACCATACACATTGCCAGACTTCGTATAGTATTAGTTCGCTATATATTAATATTTAGATTTAAACGCACACTTAAGCATATCAGAATTGTTAATTTTTTTCACTTTTTTTTTTAATCCTACAATATGTATGTGCGTTTCCTTGATGTTAAATGACTAACGAATCATATTCCATTTTTATAGATTTAAGCATTTAGTCTAAGATTTATCCATAAACGATATTAAAATATTCCGTGTACGCATTTAGCATTTAGTTAGCTGCTAGTGCAGATATATAAAGTAAAAATATATTGCAGTCGTCTATACTTATGTACAATGAAAGTGTAATAAAAATAAACGAATGAATTTTAAAGACAAGTCAATAGCTTTTCTAATAAATGCATTTGAATGTATACAAGGTCCTTATACCAAAAAATATAGTTTTAAAATTTCTGTGTCTGTCTGTCTGTCTGTCAAGCGGTCAACATGTTTGGACCCCATTCTTCGCAGAACGAAGGACAACGGTACAACAGATATTGCTAGATTTTAAACTGACCGTTGTCCATCTTTCGCGTATTGGGGACGCAATGAACTTGTTGCTCTCGGAAATAATTAAACACAAATTTCACTAACTTAAGAAAATTCACAATCGGGGGAAAAAATGTATTTTTATGCAATCGATTTTAAACTTGGATTATTTACTATAACAGCAACTGAGGACATGCTTTGCCGATATTTAAAAATTTAACAACAAAGTTCAATTTGTTAAAACACTTCAGGGGGCAACGACGGAAGCCATAGAGTTCACTCAACACATACAATTTAGTTTAGCCGCAGCGTAATAAATTTATATATAGATAATTTGTTAATATTTATTTAGTTTTACTCACGTTATTGATTTTATTTGGACGATCCCACGCAGAATATAGATTGGAGTTATGAGTAGTTTCCTCGTTACTTTCGACTTATAATCGTTTCAGAAAATCTGCTGTCACTGTTAGCACTTTACGACGATCGCACACAGAATGATTGATGAGTGATTTTGGAAGTTTCCTTGTTACTTTCGACTTATGATCGTTTCAGAAAATCTGCTGTCGCTATTAACGCTTTGGCAACTGTTGCTGATGGCAGAATGATAGATTCGTGTTATGAATAATTTCCTCGTTACTTTCGACTTAGGATAGTTTCAGAGAATCTGCTGTCACTGTTAGCTCTTTAAGACGATCTCGCACAGAATGATCTTTGAGTGCCTTTTGCAGTTTCCTCGTTACCTTCGACTTCGTTTCCTCGATACCTTCGACTAATGATCGTTCCAGGAAAACTGCTGTCGCTAATAGCGTTTTAATAGTTGCTTTAAGCTGTTGATGCTGGGGTGGTGCGGCAGGTATAAAATCGTCGTCGTCCGCCTTCGACTTAGTTTCCTCGATACCTTCGACTAATGATCGTTCCAGGAAAACTGCCGTCGCTAATAGCGCTTTGGCTATAGTTGCTTTAAGCTGTTGATGCTGGGGTGGTGCGGCAGGTATAAAATCGCCGTCGCCCTGTAAAAAGGATACGTGAGGTTTATTAGCTAAATTTTTTCTTCTCTTTCTAACCCGGGTCTTGAGTTATTGCTGAAGCATTCGTTTGACAGCTTATTTTTGCTGCTTTGTTGCTTTAGCTTGCGTTTGTTAAGATGGTGGCCGGTGGTGACTATGTAGTTATTCTCAGAATAACCTTTTTCGCGTTTGTCCTATCTATTTACATCATTTACATATTTACAACCTAAGTTCGGAAAGAGTCCTCCGTTTTCGTTTCATTACCTGGCACAAATTATTATCAAACGACACTGTCTCGCTCGCACAGTGTCGTTCTCTCTCGCTATTTTGCTTACAATTTTATGCAAGTGAAATACGGTCCTAAATATTTAAAAAATATTCGTAACAACTCTAAGCAAAATTTAAAAATTTAAACAACTCAAATATGAATCGAAGTAATTCTTGAATTTTATGTAATTTAAAGGAATATACATGTAGCACAGCACTGAGAGGCAATACAGTCTGATGAGAGTATTCAAAGCGAGAACAATTGAAAAAAAAATAATAAAAAAAAAAATTTCATAAGCCGTAAAAAAATCTTTAATTTTTTTATTAATTTTTTATTTTGTTTGTATTAAAAAAAAAACCGCTTGGGTAAGTGAATACAAATGTTCGTAGTTGAAATTAGATTCCTATTTGTTGTGGGGCAGGCTTCTTGGTTGTCAGCGGTATCGGTTTTCGCGGGAAAAACTTCCATTGAGTCGTAAGCGCGGTGATAGCTTTTTTCTCTCAGGCGTGGATGATATGGGAGAGGCAGAACGTGTTAGGGGGGATCGTTCGTTAGGTTTTTGCTTGTCGGCGGCAACAGTATTTCGTGCGTAGCTCTTCCTATAGACCTCTCAGTTTATATGAGCGGTTGGCGAGAAATCTAGGACCATTTTGTGGCTGGAAGGGATATTTGAATTTGTTGTTCTTCGTCTCTGTGTCGTGGTCTACGCGTTGCTTCTACCTGGGGGAATATTCTCAGCCTTGAATGTGCATTCCATAGGTCGATTGGCAACTTTGCCCATTCATCATGTCTCGGGAGTAAGTACACAGGCGGATCATTTTTGACCGGCTGCGATCAATTTTGGATGTAAGTTCAATGGTAGAAATAAAAGTACATATTCCCGTCCAGCGTTTTTTTGGTTCTCTAAGGGTACAAATGGTATGCATCCGGTTTCTCTTTTTGTCCCTTTATGTGTGGCAATTTTTTCTCATAGAGTGAGAATTCGAGCTTAGCTTCTGCCTTGTATACTTCTTCATTGCGTGTTTGTGATGGGATTTTCGAGTCTTAACCCATCACAAGACATATGCAAATATTTTATACATTTCTTTTCGCCTCTTTTCCAGATAAGGCCACCAGTAACCAGTAATGCTGTTCGGGTTGTGTATGACGGTGTTATTCAACACTTCGCGACGTCATACACAACCCGGGCGAACACTTAATGGACTTAACACGGAGGAATCTTTCCGAACTTACGTTGTAAATATGTAAATAGTGTATATAGGAAGAATAGCTAGTAAATATAGTTTGTAAAGAGTAGGTTAAGAAAAAAGTGAAAATTAGTTGAATAGGATTAGTATTTGAACTGTGTGCGCCGGGACTGTAACACAAACAAATGTAAATATAAACAAATTTTTTATAATATAGAATTTAGAATAATATAGACAACAGATTGTAAATATGTATATAGAGTATAGTATAGGATATTAGATATAAGATGTCAAAAACTAGCGAGAGGGGGAGAGAGAACAACAACAAACACAAGATTGAATATTATACTCGAAAGTTCTCGAGTAATATTTATCAAGCACCAACAAGGAGGCAAGGCATGGCTAAAAAAGATAAATCACTGGACTTACAACCACAAATGGAGAGGATGTTGTATTGACGTCGTCGAGTTGTCCTGGTTGTCAAGAATTAAACACATGGCAAGCAGCATGAGGCGAATGTAGCAAGGATTGGCTGGCAGCAGACGAGGCAGCATCAACACATAACTCAAGAGGAATCAAGCACGAACGATCGATTAAATGAGATACAAGTAGGCCGTTCCGAATGGGAAGACCGGCAAACTGAAAAATATTTGGAGAATATTAGAGAGCGACTAACGAAATTATTAGTGAATAAAATATTGCGTTATATATTTTGCAATCAAAATTCGAGCGACAGATAATAAAATTCTTTGTATATTTTGATAAATTTTTAATTTATTTTGTATCAAATTGTTTAAACTGTTGCTCAGAGGATAAAAAGCTAGAAATTATTTATAATTGTTTAGCCGGATAAGAATGAATCACATCTTAATTGATATCCCATAAAACACCATCTGAAGAGAGAATAGTAGTCCAAATATTCTAATTTGTAGGTTCTATCTCTTATAGTCTCCAAGATCTTATTCTGCAAACAGATAAACAACGACCCGACTTTTGATGAAAAGAAAAAGGGAGAACGGAAGTATCATAGGTCGTTCAAATTCAAATTTATTATCCTATTTTGATGAACTTATTCTATCTATACTGGCATACTTAATTTTGTTTGTGCCGAAGAAATTTTTAGGCTTGGGGGTGATTTTATGGGGGAGGGGCAAAATTCCAGAGCAGTCCTAGTCAAATGCCAAAAACACGAAGCCTTTATCTATTACCGTTTCCGAGATCCTTTCGTTCATATAGACGGACATGTCAATATCGACTCCTTGATCACTTCTGACCATAATGGGGGTAACTTTGGGGGAGATCTACCACCATTTTTTATAGCTGTTACATACATTTGCACAAAACCAATAGGCTCTTGTACCTTCGGTGCAGGGGCTAACAAATACATTATTACTCGCGATCACACCATCTTCAAGCTCCAAATAGAGCTGGAAGGGTATCCGAAATTTTCGGAATGTATGCAATACACAAACCAACTAATAAATTAGAAATTCACCATGGCATGCAGCGCCATCTAGTGAAAGCAGGTGTGGAAACCCACTACGGTGCAGAGCTGCGTTATTAAAATTTTTATTTAAATTTAATTCATATCTCAAATAAAAATGTTTCTTTTTTAATTGAAATTCGCAAGTAAAAGCCAACATTTTTGATATTTTCTCCTTACGTTTTTTTTTGTTTGGTTTTAATTATAAAATTCAAAGCGGTTGTCTGCCGTTTGCTTGCGGCTGTTTTACAGTTTTATTATAATTGATAAAATAAAACGCACAAACGAACTAAATAAACAAGTTTTGAAAACTGTAGAAGAATCGAATTTGTCGTTGAATGTAACGCAACGATTTATTGTTTTTGTATTGTCTGTCTGTCTGTCTGGTAATTTTACCGTTTATTTGCATTTTGCATACGACAGTGATAACCAAAATTAGGCTTCTTTTTCAATTATTTTATTTCATTTTTTTTTTTTAAGCTTTGATAAATAAGGCTTCTTACGATAAGCGTTGCCAATATTAAAACAAAATGTGCCGGGCTTAAATAAATATATATCACCTACAACCGCGAAAAACACCAAATTCGAGCCGCATCCGAGCCTATATTTTTGTTTAAAAAAATGCTAAGCGAAAGACGATGGAAAACAATCGTCAAGTTGCACCTTTGGAGCAAGAAGTTGTAGAGGCGCAGTTAAACGTTCAGGGTCAGGAAGACGCACAGGTCTATACGTTTAAGCCATTCTAGTTGCAATTTTGAGGCAAAGAAAGTTATGGTCATTTCGTAACCGCATCGGAATCCCATTTATACTCCATGGGCGGAAACACTGACAGCGAGGAACTAGACGGTGGCCTTTGGAGTTACAACTTCGCAAGCCAAATATGGAAACGCGAACTACGTGTGGGTCAGGCAGGTTGTCTACCGATGCAATTCAATACGTTGCTCATCAAAGACAATGTGCTGATATGCACAATTTCACGGTTGATCACCACCGGAGATTTTCCCACAGCAGTGGATGGCCAGGGCTTCGTGATACATGCGCAGTATCTATATGTGATTGGTGGAAGGGACGATATTGGACCATTATGCACAGTAAACCGTCTTGATTTTAAGACGAAGGTATGGCAGTGCCTATACGAAGACGGCGACATGCCTAACGATCCAGGAGCGCGCAGTCACCATTGCCTAGTATACGACAATAAACGTATATTTTTACTAGGCGGCACGGACTACGAAAACTATGATTTAAGCAGTTAAACGGCTTACAACCTAGCAAACAACTGTTGGGAGGAATTTAATACACAGCCCGATCGATCAGTGGAAGACAATGAAGGCTATCCATGTTCTCTTGTGTGCAGCGCACATTGCCGGACGGCAGTGTGGAAGCGTTTATAACTGGCGGAATGGGACGTTTTGGCGCATTTTCCGACACTTGGAAGATAAAATCATTCATGAAACAATGGATGTGCATGCGCATACGTAAGACAAGTATAACACGGCCAATTTCTGAGCATTCGGCAGCACTTACGGACAATGGTTGCTTGTTTATATATGGTGGCCCGCCAATAACGGTATGGGACGTGTTGGCGCATTTTCCGACATTTGGAAGATTAAATTATACCGGAAACAATGGACGTACATACGCATACGTAACACAAGTATAATACGGCCACTTTTTGAGCATTCGGCAGCACTTACGGATACTGGGTGTTTGTATGTATATGGTGGCCTGCAGCAATCCAATGACCAGATAGCAGATTTATAGAGTATTAAATAAATTTATAAGAGGAAAATAAAACCAAAAATAAACTACTTAAATATATAATATAAATTATTAATAATTAATAAAATTACATATATTTAAAACAAACTAAAAAAGATTTAATAAATAAAAAAAAAACAAATATATATATTTCCAACAAATAAAGCGTATTGGCTCTACATATTTTTTATTGACATCAGTCAGTACCAGACACAATTCGCGCTAGAACTGACAGTGTATTGTAAGATCTATTTGTGCCTTCGAATGGTAAAGCCGTTACGTTTTGAAGCACAACACAAATGCAACAACAGCGTACCGTTCGAAGGCAGAATACACTGTCAGTTCTAGCGCAAATTGTGCCTAGTACTGACTGATGTCAACAAAAAAAAAAGAGGTCGAATAACGAATACGCTTTGTTTGAAGCTAATTTTTTTTCGTTGTTATTATTTATTTATTTTGTTTTTTTTTTTTTATATCTACTTTTAGTTTATTATTTTAAATTTATTTAATTTTATTGATTATTTATTTATGTAATCAATTGTTTTTTTTATCTTGTAAGATGACAGCGAGTACTTACCTAAAAGTTTCTAGCGTGGTGACTACTTCTCGATGACTGCCCAATGTCCCCATATCCGTAACATTTTGATTAGCATCTCTGAACTGCTCTTCAAACCGCCAGACCAATATTATGGAATTTGTAGGAAAGGGTTGTATCATAAGCAACTCGGATTGTGCTCGGAAAGCTAGACTGTTGTAATTCAAATTTCCATATTATCACTTGATGGACAAATGGAGATCGGGAAAATTGGTAGTTGGTATTGGCCCCTCAGTTCGCAATCCTTCGAACTCGGGTGTCAAACAGTATCGAAAGAAGAAATTTGGAGCTGTTGGCAAGAGTTCTTGATAAGGAACGCAACGTGGTTCAATATATGATAGCTGACTTAAAAAGAGCCGGATTTGCCAATTTGCAGCGGCACACGTGGGGATTGTGGCCTAGAATGGTATTATCAAAAAAATTGAAGCTCTATGGCTGATGATGATTTTATTTACAGCCAGAAAACATCATCCCATCATCCGCTCCCAACTTACCGGAGAATGCGCTCGTGGCGGACATAGTTTGCTTCATTCCTGACCCAGCTATTCTATAACCCCTCCGGCCACAATGACCACCCCACCTATTCCACGATCTCCTGGCCACCCTACCTATTCCACGATATACGGTACGGACTATAAAAATAACTTTAACTTAAGGAGTTTAACGGCTTACAACCTAGAAAACAACTGTTGGGACACAGCCCTTATCGACATTTGGAGAATCGAATCGTGCATGAAACAATGGATGTATATACGTATACGTACAACAAGTTTAATGCGGCCGCTTTTTGAGCATTCGGCAGCGCTTACTGACACTGGTTGCTGTATACATATATACGGCGGCTTACGGTTCTCCAATGATCAATTTACAAAACGAAATGAATTATTAAAAATGTGGATCACTATACAAAAAGAGGAATCTGTTGCGTTCGCTATTCACGTATCTGATGACATGAGCGCTCCTCCCACATGGTTTCATCGTGATCGAAGCATTTCGAACTCTGACCGTAGCACTCCAGTGCAAAGTTCTTTCCGGGTTCTGTGAAAGTGTTAAGAAGAAATTAATTATTTTCAACGTAAACTAATACCAGTTCCTAAAGAAGCCTTCTTCGTCGTCTTTTATATTTGAAATCCTATAAAAATTCTAATAAAAAAGGAAATGGTAAAAAATGTTAGAAGGTTGCAGTGTGGATAAAGAATCGATTGAGTTAGCGCACGATAGCCCTTCGATATTTTTATAAAAGAGAAAACCCGCTAGTTCTACCACTACTTAGAAGTTCATCACTTTACATCTGCCCTTTATTTTGATAATCTTTTAGAAATCTTGTCTGGCACTGTTTCACAGCTTCTATAAAAGTCGTTTAAGCCGGCTCCTTGTGTCCTCCTGTTTCTGTGATGACACTGGTTCATATGCAGGTAAAGTGTAGCGGAAGAATAGTTGAAATTCTTTTACCATTTTCGTACAGTCTGGCAGCACACCACAGCTAAAGAGTGCCAAGAGAAATAAGAACGACTACAAAAAATGGGCGGTGTCACGCTCCCATGTGCCCATGCACCGGGTTCGTTAGTAAAAATACAAAAATAATCATACATATGTAACGGATGCACTCGACTTTGTTGTTGTTTATCTAAATCCCCGACGCCTGCGCTGATTGGCTATGCAAAGCGTGTATCTTCCTACATGTTTTTTTTTTGTTCATGTTTTCGATTTATCTCGGGAGAATATTTTTATTTATAAATAGCAAACACGTCGCGTAGAAATCTAAAGAAAAAGTAAACAAATATACTCGCTCAGGGCTGCAAAACACACAGACTGTCTGCTAATAAGACGGACGGAAGGGACGACGGACGATGCATATGGCGAGATTGTTCCGTTAAGACGAGCTCTATGTACTATGAATTGATTATTTTAGCTTCCGCAATGCGTTTGAGAAGTTTCTGTTTAACTGAAGCAACTCTCTCCAAACCATCAGTTCGCAACGAACTAGTACAACCCTGGCAAATACAATATCTAAGAAGAAAAAAGAAAAATTACAAATTAAGTTGCATCCTGTTCAGATATAAAATATTATAAACACCTAACTTAATCCATTTCCAAAAAATGGTGATTTTAATTGTTTCGTCTCGCCTGCGAAAGCACATCACACGACTCGTTCACTGACGCACCCAACCGTGCAGCCAGCTATTACCGCCTCAACTCCACCTCGAACGCTATTTAGAAATTCATCAAACGGATTGAATACAATTCTGATGGAGCAAATGATGTCATCATTATCAAAAACACGTGGTGCAATTTAGCAGGCAAGATGCATCATCGTGCGGAATACACGTCTGTGCGGGTGCATATGTTGTGGAAATTAGTTTTCCATGCATCGATGCATTGCCTGACAGACGGAGAACGCCACTTTGGGCTAAATTTAGGTGGCAAAAGTGGAGAGAGCGGCGACATCAGCTACAAGTGATAATGCAGAGCAGTTTGTCGCCTCTGCGCTATTTTTAACCGTTGCACATTTGCATTCAATTACGGTGGTCCCCCTTCGTCGTAACCAGCTGTTAAAGGCTGTCGCACACCTCAATATGTGCCGCGAAGATTCACATAATTCAGTGAGACTTATTGTCGCTTGTGTTCCGTAGGCAGCGGCAATTCGTTCAGTTAATGAGCCGCACGGAATTATGACAATTTGATTTGATTTTAATTTGATGTCTACTTCTTGTAGCACTCTCTCCATACGCTTTTCTGATTTATGCGCGCCGCACTTAAGCCATTTCTCAAAGTCAATAGCAATCTAAAGGGCGCCACTGAAAGACTGATGGAAGGGTGAACTAATTAAGTGGAGAGAGACTGCATGTCGCAGCTGTTTGTATTTAGCTACCTTGCTGCTCAGAACTTTTCTAAATTGGGTCTTCACCCCAAAAAACATCCTTTCGTCGGATTTTCCATTTTTTGTCGTTTGCCGTTCGCGCGCGTGTGTCATGTCAGCAGTGGAAAATATGTCACATTGCTTCTCAAGAATAGGAATAGCAGCCAAATTGTTGGCATTCCTATGGTCAGTTGTTGGAATTCCAATAACCAATTCTTGGAACTAGCATGACGTACATATAAGGGAGCGCAGTGTGGTCTCATGTTTAGAAAATGATGTGTTAGACTAGAAATGAAAGAAATGTGAAACTCGTGCGAAACATTTTAGCTCAATTTGACGTATGACTCAGTCGTGCTTGGTTAAAAGATCCTCAGAGGTGACGAATCATGGATATATGCGTATGAACCGGAAACAAAACAGCAATCGACCGTGTGGGTGTTTCAAGACGTGCCAAATCCAGCAAAAATTTTTCGCGCACAAAGCACTGTGAAGAACATGGTCGCCTGTTTCTTCAGCCGAATAATGCCTAAAAGTATGCATTATTTAATCTGCGTTTTACTATGAATGTTTGACGATAGCCAATATCCTCTATAGTAGGGGTGGGGCGTTCATTTAATATGTTTGATCTGGTGTGACTTTGTGAGAATCCAAATTTGAAGATTCTATCTATTATTTATTATAGATCTAGATCTTCAAAATAAGCACCGTTTATTTTTACGAGAAAAAATAATTAAAATAAAAAAAATCATTAAAAACGGGATTAAATTACGCGTCAAACGTTACCTAATTTGATTATAATCGGATAAAAAATTAGGTCAATATATTTCGAATCGCTACAATAAAAAAGGCGTTTACTTGAAAATAACCAGAAGTCGATACCAGGTACAGAAACAACTCCAAAATGGTGATATATGTTATATATGTTTTTTTTCATGCTGGCCAGAGCAGGGTATACTTAATTCGGTGGGCGCGTACCAGTCCATGCCCTCCTTTCAGGCAACCAAAATTTTAGTTCGATGTGCTTTTACACACATACAATCACGCAAAGAGACATTGCTTTCGATTGTTATCAACTGCGAGCAGGGTGCTGTCTCAAAATTTCGGTTGCCGAAAGAGAGTAAAGCGCTCCTAACTTATTAAGTTTGTGTGCTGGACGCAGTCAACAAATGTCTTTCAATTAGTGCGGTTAAATGCGGGAGTGGAAGTTTTTTAAGCTCGAAGCGCAGTTGAAATATTAAATGTGAGCGGGGGACACGGTAAAATCAAAACGTGGTGAAGAGTGCTTAATATACATACAAATTATTATATTCAGTAATAAAAAACAACAAAAATATGCAACAAAGCCGCTTCATAAGCTCAACAACAACAAAAACAACAAAGTGCGTTGAATGCGCGGCGCTGCAATAAATTTGCTAACAAATCCAGCCAAAAACAAATGCATCGAAGCGGTGACAGCGTACACTGGTTCCGCCGGAGCGTCAGCGGTGGCAGCTAACACTAGTTCTGCCGGAGCACCAACAAGTCAAGCAGTTGACAGTTATTTGAATACATCGTATACATCTATGAGTGCGAGTGAGAAATATACATCAGGAATGATCATGCACTTGTGCAAAATAACTTCATAGCAATGAGTCATGCAAAGCGCAGATGCAAAGCACAACAACAACAACTGCTACAACACATATTGAAGAAGCGAGAGAGCAAAGGCGAACGCAATAAAGAATGCAGAAAATGCACTACTGTTATTTTTGTTGTTGTATGTATAGGCATTTTTTTGTTGTTTTTTCGTGAATGAATATTGCTCATCAAATTGTGGACATTTTTTTAAGATCTTGCAGCCTCTCTTTTTTGAATGTTTTTTTTTTAAATGTTTTTATTTGTGCTTTTTTTTCTAATTGTCTTTGCAGAGGTCATAGAAATAGTTGGAACCTATAGTCAACTTTTTTTTTTCGTCTGAGAAGACCACGTTATGACTTACTGAAGGCCAGGTCACATAAGCGCGACAAAAACTGAGGTGTTGCGTTTTTCGAAGCCGTTTCGAATTTATCTCATCCAGATATACTCTTCTTACGTACCGTAGTTTTGCTATGAAGTTTGCAACACAAGAATGGAGGCGTTAGCGACCCAACAAGACCAGTTGATGTGCATCTACCTGTGTATAGAATTGGACGCTGGTAGCTTGTACATATCGATATACCCAACTGTACTGAATTTTACATAAACATTTTGTGCTTAGAATTTGGAAGTTTGTTCAGTTCCAACAGCCTTTGTGCGTATTAAATAATCCATCGATTTCTTGCTATGTGTTGATTCTTGTCAAATATATGTTGATGTTGCCATGCTCTATTTACCATCTAATCCTTCTAGTGCTTCACCACTGTTATTACTGGACGACTTATATCGAAAAAACAATTCTATTCTGGCTGGTAATTTGTTGATATGATTGATTCATGCCAATTATTCAAGCTGATAGTTTCTTGCATCTTTCAACATAAAATTTTCTTGCCACCTTCTAGTGTTTCTTGCTACCTTCTTCCAATGCTCTTCACCTTTTATTTTGAACTCGGCGTTGATTTTTTTATTCGTTGACTATTTCTCGACGACTTAACATAAATTATCTAGTATTCCAATATTATTTTAAATTTGTTTAGATTTTATTTGTCTCCATATCCCTGAATTCAGTATCTAAATACCGATCGTATTTATCTAATTTTCACTTTTTTCTTAAGCTACGCATTACAAACTATATGAACTAGCCATCCTACCTATTAAATTACAACTAAGATGACCTCCGCCATGATCCATTAAGCTTCGTGTTTGCACGGGTTGTGTATAACATCGCGCAGTGTTAAATAAAATCACCATATACAACCCGAACTGCGTTGAGTTTCCTGTACACTTAACTGAAAAAAGGTGAATGGAAATATATAAAACGTTTGAATATAAATTTTGTAATGGGTATAATAGATCAGAGTAAAATTTTTACCCGGTTATCCCATTACAAACAAGCAATGCAAAAATATACAAAAAGTTGGCACACATAAAGGACAGAACCACGAAACACCCTACTCACAACTCGTTGAGGGTGAAACGGCGTGCATACCACTTGGGCCGGTGTGGAATATCAGAGGAATGACTAATGCTCGATTGAAAAACTTTCACTTACCTTATTCCTTTTTGTAAGAATGTCACAACTGAGTTACATGGATTATACTTTTGGATTGCATAAAATTCATGGATTACTTGGTTTGAACTGTAATTTGCTTTTAGTACGATGGACACAAAATCGGTTAGTTTTACTTAATTTTCTTGTTTCTCGTATTTTCATACGTTCCGACGGAAATGTTTTTTCGTATAACTTATTATTCCATTTTATTACATTTATAAAGAAAAAAAACAAAATAATATTTTAGCTCCATAGTACTACAAGCAAATCAAATATGAATCCAAGCAATCCATGAATTTTACATAATTCAAAATAATATTCATGTAGCTGAGCTCTGACAGGCAATTCAGTCTGCTGGAAGTATTCGTGCAATAAACATCTGAAAAATTGCCGAAAAAATAAAAATATTTTTTAAACCAAAAATAAGAATTCTACGTTTTTATATTTTTTAAACTGCATTCATATCAAAAAAGGTGAGGTAAGTGAATGCCACTGTTTGGAGTTTGAGATTAGATTCCAAATTGTTGTGGCCAAAAAATTGTCCGACATTCGTTGAGGGACAGGGTCGTTCGTCAGTTTATTGGTTGTTGCATCGGTTTCGTGGGGGGCTCTTCCATGATTGTAGTTTAAGTGGGCTGCGGCAGCGGGTTTCTTGAAATGAGATCTGTTGTTGTATGTAGAACCATCAGGTAATTGAAAACGAATGAGCCATTTCATCTGGTTGTTGGCGGAAACGATTTTGGTTGAGAATTTGGTTGAGGGGAAGGTCGCGCGTGGGTTGTTTTCGACATCGGTTTGCCGTACAAGGGTAACGCTTCTATTTAAACGCAGGCGATGTCTTTTTTTTTTGCCCGAAAAAGAAGTCAAACACAAAACGCACCAATTTGTGAGCAGAAAGGGGTCTCAAATTGTTGTTGACCCTTACCTAGAAGTAGAATCCCTGCTTTGGGCGATCATGATGCATTCGAATTCTCGACTCACAGTCTCATGAAGTAGGTACACATACGGCGGATCATTTTTAACAGAGCACAGTGACCGATCGTATAATCACTCATTGGGCATTCGTTTGGCAGAAAGTGAACCTTTGATGTAGGTTTTGTGGCGGAAGAAAGTTTTTAAATTCATCATTAGTAATTTCTCTGATATTCCTCACCGGCACAAGTGGTATGCACCCTGTTTCACCCTCATCGAGTTGTGTGTGGGGTGTTTCGTGGTTCTGTCTCTTTATGTGTGCCAACTTTTTGTATATTTTTGCATTGTTGGTTTGTGATGGGATTACCTGATCAAAATTCGGCTTTAATCCACTATTTCCATTACAAGACACATATTCTAATATTTTATACATAACTTGCACCTTTTTTCTCAGTTAAGTATACCGGAAACTCATCGCAGTTCGGGTTGTATATGGTGATTTTCTTCAACACTGCGCGATGTCATACACAACCCGTGCCAACACCAAGCTAAATGGATCGTGGCGGACGCCACCTTAGGTTGTAATTATATTGGTAGGATAGCTAGTTAATATAGTTTGTAATGCGCAGGTTAAGTGAAAAGTGAAAATTAGTTTAAGAACAAAGTGAAAATTAGATAAATAGGATTAGTATTTGGATTCTGAGTTCAGGGCAAAGGATGCAAAAAGACACGAATCAATAAAAGGCGGAATCATTGGTCCACATTGGTCGTCGAGTAAACGCATTCGGCAAGCATGACAAGAAGCATTAAGAGGTGAATGTGCCAAGAAGAATTGAGTGGCAAAATCAACATAGAATTCACAAAGTTCAGCAAGCACATACGAAGACTATTTGAGACTGGCAACTATTGGAGAAACTTACAGAAATATGAGAAAGGGAGAGAGAGAGCATCAGCAAACACGAAACATGAAGTCCGCACGCACAAAGGCGGTTCGAGCTGAGCAGACTAACACATTTTTTGAAGCACAAAATTTGTAAAATTCAAGAAATTCGTAAAGAAGCTATTTAAAACAAAAAAAAAAAAAAAGTAATGAACGAGAAGAAAGTTTAACAAATTTTTAGTGAGCTATATATTTTGAAGCAATAATAAAATTGTTATATTTTGATAAATATCCTTTGTGATTATGGCCTTTTTTGTATACTAGCTCTGAACTGCGGCTTCGTCCGTTTATTATAACTATTTTGCGTGATACCCTAATTATTTTTCTAAAATAAAAGCCTGAGTTACTCCTAGTAACATATGCTATCTGGCAGTGAAAGTCCCATGAAAATCGGTTCTGTTGTTTTGATGTTAAGCCGGAGCAAACCGGCGGAGGACCATGCACACATTCATATGAATTTATAAAAGCAGTTTTATCCATTTAAAATATATTTCGGCTTCGATTTATACATTGTCTATTCTGTAAATTGCCTTAAAGGCGTCTCATAAATTGCATCCATCGAGTAAGCTTGATTAAAAATTTGTAATCTATTGTAATACAGTAGAACCCATAAAGTGCGCAAAGAACGCTGGGACATACGTTCATCCGAACACATCTTGTCTGAAATTTGGTGCATACTCCTAACCAACTCTTTCCCGCCAGTCTTGAATAACTCACCGCTTTGCTATTTTTCAGCTTTTTAATAGCCAAGTCGTCCTCTTTATATATACTCGATATGAATATTGGTAATTAATAAATTTTCATGAATTCTATCTTAACTCAATTCAATTAGGAGTACTGCAGCACACCTTTCCGGGGCTCTAGCTGCATATTTGCACGTTTCACATTAAGGGCGCAGATATTCCTGTTGCATATCCGTAAATGGTTTATGGCGGCTTCAATTAAGCTCCTCCATAGAACTCCATAGAAGGTATACTATAGAATGTTTCTAACAATTTTTAATATGTGTTCGGCTCTTATTCCGTTAGTTTAGTTTAGTCTAAGTACTTTCTGCTGAGAGTAACTTACAGGCGGATGGCTATGGCTAGTTCGATTAAACTCTTCGTGTTGATCATGAATAAATATTTTATTCCCATACAAACCCACTATATCCTGCTTCAAATTTTTTTTTTTTTTTTTACAAATAATATTGAAAATTCTTTTTTTAATTTTTTATTTTTATTTATTTATTTATTTTTTTTCGTTAGCATAATTTATTTTCATATACTTTCCATTTAATATTTTGTATCATAGAGGAATGTGTTTCTGTGTGTTCTTGTATGTGTATGTGTTTGTGTGTGTGTTTTGTTGTGTGTGTGTGTTTGTGTGTGTTTGAGTCTATTTATTGATTTTGTAGTTTTTGTTGTGATTTGCTTTTAGTCAATATAAGTTTTATAGTTTTTCCGTATTGTTTTCATTTTTATTTTACTTGCTTTTACATAATTATTTATTTTGTTTTTATTTATTTTTTTTGCTTTTTTTTTTAAATATTTTTATTGTACTTTTCCTAGATTTAGCAAATATTTTGTTGTTGTCGATTTTGTATTTGTGTGTTTTTTATTTTTATTTTTATTCGTTCCTTTTTTTTTTATTTTGCTTTTATTTTGTATTAATATATTTAATAATAATTTTTAACTATTTATAAAACGTTTTTCGCATTTTAATTTTGTTTTTATTTATTTTGTTGTTGTTGTTTTCTTCGCTTATTTTTTTTTTTTATTTTAGAATTTTAACAACATGTTCATGTGTTTGTTTGTGTTTGTTTATGGCTGTTGGTGTTTGTCTGTTGTGTATATGTGTGTGTGTGTGTGTGTGTATTGGTATTCAATGCTGCCAACCGTTTAATTTCGCTTCTATAACATTTCGCTCTTTTTTAGTACTTTTTGCTTTGTTTTTTTTTCTATTTCCGGAGCTGGCTCTTTTTTTTTTTGTAACTCTTTCATAAGTTTTATTTTATTGAATATTTCTTCTTCTTTCATTTGATTTTGTTTGCATAATTTACAAAATTCTTGTATTTTTTATAATTTTTCTATATATATATATATAATATATTTATATATGTACTTTGTTCATTTGTGTTGTTGTTGTTCATTTGCTGCTGTTGTTGTTTCTATTGAACTTGATTTAATTGTCATTCACTGCTGCTGTTGCTGCTTTCTGCATTCTGTGGCTAGATTTATGCTGCATGACTGCCTAATACTTTTATGTATAAATATAAATATTATAAATATTTATAATATGTATATGTATATATATTTGATGCTGCTTTTTGCACCAATTTGCATGGTTCACCTGCCTGCATACATATTTTTTTTAACGTTTTTGTGAAATGCATTTTTTTTTTACTTTTTTATTATTGTTTTTCTCATGTGTATCGCTTTTTAATATTTTAAAATTTATTTTTAAGTATTAATATATATATTTATTTTTGTGTTTCGTTTTTAGTTTTAATTATGTAACTAATTTATATATTTATATTTATCATAAGCATTGTTGTTGTTCTTGTTGTCTGGATTACAAAAAAAAAAAAAAAAAAACATTATCTAATTTTGTTTAATTGTAATTAAATATTTTTTGTTTATATTAATATTTTCTTATTTTTGTTGTTGTATTTTTGCACTGCATTTTAGGGCGGCCTAAATAAATTAAATTTAAAATTAAAAAAATTACATATTATTTGCGCTCATGTAATTAATAATATTTATGTATTAATTATTAATATTATATATATATAAATTTTTTCGCAACTGAAATACGCTTGATAAATTTACAAAATTAAAAAATATTTGTTGCTATTAATTTATTAATTAAAACGCTTTACACTTGTTGAATTCTACACATAAAATAATTTAATTCGTTTTTTTTGGAAATTAAATAACTCAATTTAATTTAAAAATTTGTTTTTTTTGTATGATGTCAAGCACAGAACGGACAATTGTTAAAATTTTTAACGCTTATATTTGTTTTTAAACGTATTAGAAAAGTTTACTAATTATTTTTATCAATAAATGTTTTTTTTTTTAAGTGCACGTAAAGCGTATTAAAACTTCGGTTTAACCGAGGTTACTTTGTTTCCTCGCCATTTGCTTTGAATTTATATAACATTTCTGATTTGATTTTTTATATATTTTTAAATATTTTTTGTTTTAATTTCTTTATTTTTGGTTTTTTTTTTTGTTTTAGATATCCAGTCTTCTTTTTATTAATGAAATCGAAGAACAAAATTCAATTATCGAAAAAGAAAAATGTGTTCTTGTCTCTTAGTGGTATTCATTTTTTGTTGATTGAAGCAAAGCTCAGTTTAGAATTTTTTTCTGTGTGTTTTGTTAATATTTAATTTTTTTTTTTTTGGATTTTTTTGTACGAGAATATTTTATAAATAATTGTTTGTTTTTTTTTTTTTTTTTCATTATTAAATTATTATTATTTTTTTTTTTCATAGAACTAAATTATTTTGGCAAGTTCTTGTTGTTGTATTTTATATAATACACTAAGATTTTAGTTTTTTGTTTAGTTTGTTTTTAAGCATTTGTTTTTTATATTTTATAGAAAAAAAAAATTACTTTTATTTATTTTTAATATCAATTTCTATATATATAAAAAATTATTATTATGTATTTGTTTTTTTTGGTTTTTGTTTTGTTTTTAAACATGAAGCATAACATTTTAGACGATATGTTTTTTGTTTTGTTTTATATAATTTTTAATATTTATTATATTATAATTGGCATAATTTATGTGTATTTATTATATAAATATATTTAATATTTAATATTAGTATATATTATACAACAAATTCCAATTGAGAACAAAACTTAGAACTAGTTAACAAAAAAATTAAAATAATATTTTTGTATAAAGAAACAAAAAGAAAAAAGAACACTCAAATTATTTAAATAACAATTTAACTTAAAAATATAATTTCGCTTAAGTCGTTGTGCTGATTTATTTTAGTTTTATTTTATTTAAATTTATTTATGTATTTCATTTATTTTTTAGTTGTGTTTTACAACAACTACAGCAACGACTAAAATCTAATAAGCCTTTTAAACTTAAGGCTTTAAACTGAAGCTTACTGAACACTCTAAACTAAATCGATATACAGGGTGCGGCAGAAAAAATCTGAGGTTTACCAAAAAAAAAAAAAAAAGAGTAGCAATTAGTGGTTACAATTGAGAAAAAAGTCTATCATTATTTAATTAAAACTAAGCGTATAATTTAGTTTTCAAATTAACGCCTCGAAGCGCAGTCTTTTTCTGTGTCACCCTGTATATTTGTATATATATATATTTATATGTATATCAACTTTAACTTCAACTTTTGCTCGCTGAACTGCTGTACTGAACTGTGACTTTCGTGTACAGAACTTGGAGTTTCTCTTTGGTTATAACATTTTTGTTACGTTTTGTTGTGTGGTGTTGTGTTGTGTCTTGTAGTGTAGTGTAGTGTGAACTGTGTGTGCGTGTGTCTGATTCTGAAACAATAACGCGTACAAGAGGCGGCGGCGGCGGCGCTGCTGCTGCTTCGAATGTTGCATAACACTTCGAAATGTCTTGGATTTGCTTAGTTAGTTATTCTGTTCTAGGTTTTTTTTATTATATATGTTTTTTTTTATTTTATTTTATATTTTCACTGGCTGCGCGTGGACGGTTTTCAAAGCTGTAATATAAATATATTTTTTATGCTGACGCCTGATATATTTTTTTCTGGTTTGGTTTTGATTTCTTTTATTTTTACATATTTACATGTTCGTCTTTTTTTTTTACATATTTATAATGTTTTTTTTTTCCATTTTTAATTGTCTTTTTTTATTAATAATTTTTTTTTTTAGATTTCTTTGGATCAAAAATTATTTTTCTTTTATTTTTTCTTTTATGTTTTTATTTTTTTTATTTAAATACATAAAGCAGCAAATCAATTGAAATTGTTGTTTTTCAGTCATATTTTGTGTATATACAGTGAGTGTTAAAAGTATGTACAAATAAAAAAAAAATAGAAATAAATTAAAATTCAATTTTTTTTTTTAAGCTTTGTGTTATAAAAAAAAAATAATTTTGTTTTAAATATATTTAATAATTAGTGTATAATAATTAATAAATAATTTAAAATTATTTAAAATATAAAAACAAATCTATTTTTAATTAAAAAATTAATAATACAATATAAAAGTAAATTTATTTTAAATGAATTATAATGTGCTAATTAATTAATTAAAAAAACAACTATTGAAAAACTAAAAAAAAAAATATTAATTAAAAATTAAAAAAAATATATATTTAAAAAAGAAAATATAAATTAATGAAATATGAATTTATAAAACATTAAAAACAAATATAATTAAAACCTTAAAAAAATATATTTTTTTAAATAAATAAAAAAAGTATTTTCAACAAAGAAAGAAAACAAATTAAAAAAAAACTAAAACAAATATTGTTTTTTATAGACATATTTTTAGCGCTCACTGTATAATTTATTTATATATAATATTTATATATATATATTTTTTATTACTTTCTGAATTTGTGTCGTGGTCCGTTAAATTTTTTATTTACTTTTTTCTTTTTAGTGCTAAGAGAAAAATAAAAAAAAATGAGTAGCAGTAATTGCGCGAGGGTTGCTTGTTTGTTTTCGGAAATTTTCGCAATTGAAAAAAAAAATTGTTTGTAGATTTTAATTTGGCGGAAACTTGTTAAAAGCCAATTGTGTTTTGTTGTTGTTGTACTGCAAGCGTTTTCGTTTTCGTATTCTTATTTGTTTTTTTTATTTTTTTTTTATTTAAAAGTTGGACAAAAGTTGAAGTGTTGTGTGTGTAGCTGTTACTGTGTCTGTTGTTGTGGGTTGTGTGTATTTGTATATTTGTCAGTGTGTGTGTGTGTGTGTGTGTGTGTGTGCAAAAGTTTTGTGTGTTTCCAAACTATCCACGAATAACTATAGAGAAATGAACGACGTATGTTAAGTCTCTAGAGAACATATTAGTTTAAATTTTAAGAGATTTTTTTTTTAATATTTTTTTTTGTATTTATAATTCTACACGGTAAACAGATAATTGTTTGGTTTTCTTTTTTTTATTTTGTTTTGGTTTGCAGCGATTTGCTTTGCTTCTATTGGGTTTTTTTGTTTTGTTTTGGTTTTTCTATTAAGTAAGTTAAGTTCATTTAGTTTTAGAGCTACTAATTCGGCATTTATAATTTTTATGTTTTATTTGCACATCTTTGCATTTCCAACAGCAGCTTTTTTTCTTTTCGGTTGCTTTCTATGCGTCTCTGTCGGTTGCTGTACTGGAAGCTCTGACTCTCTGGCTCATGCGTTCGTTTGTTTGGTTGTACAGTTGTGCTGGCACAATTAAGTACCAAAGGAACGAAATGAGATGAAATATGTTTTGAATTTTAGAAAACAAAATATCAACTGAATTAAAGCTTTCAAATAGTGAAAAAAATAGTTATTTCACCACTAAAACAACTCAGGAACTCAAATTTTTAACTCAAATTAAAAAATAAAGTTTTCTCAGTTTATTTTGCATGTTTTTAGCTATTCCTGCCACAACTTTAAAACTTATAGGCTTCATTGTATTATATTCAATAAAACTTTCCGAAAAAAATAATAATTATTAAAGCACAACTGTACTTGTATCTCATGCTTATACTATATGTCCATTTCATTCCACAATTTGTCGGTCTATCTGACACTGTCTGTCTTACTGTTCGGTTCGGTTCGGTTCGTCGATTTGTCGGTTTGTTTGTTTGTTTCTTTTTCAACGCTTTCTGGCTACGATTGCTTTTAATTGTAATTATTGTATTTTAGCAGTTTTCTTCTTTATGTTTTTTTGTAGTTGTTGTTTCGTTACTCTTTTATTTACAAGTAAATATCTTCTGTTTTTTTTTGTTCATTTTAATTATTATTTAACTTAACGGCAGTTTTGATTTATTTAATTTTTTCCTTTTTTAAATATTAAATTATTTTTATTAAATTTTTTAATTATTTTTTTTTTATTTTTTGAGCAAGTTTCCATCGGAAATAAACGTTTCATAGCTTGCTTGCTGTCTCCTACTTGCTTGTGTATAGAATTAAATATAGAATACTTTTTTAGCATTTTGTTTTAATATTATTTTTAGTTAATGATTTCTGCATTGCTTTTCATTTATTTATTTATTTATTTTTAACATTCATTCATAATAATACGATAGTTCTTCAGTATATTAGTTGTTCTTAAGTAAAGAAAAGAGTTTTTGATTTATCCAATTGGTGTTCTAGTACTAAGTTTTTTTTTTTTTTGTTCGGTTTTATGTATGTGTCTATGTGTGTGTGTGTATGTGTGTGTGTTGGAGTGTTTGTCAAATGATAGGAATTTCTGTCCTTGCATGTCTATGTGTGTGTGTGTGTGTGTTAGAAGAATTTATTTTTTTTAGCATAGTTTTTATTTTCCGCATTGATCGATCTACAAGTATTCTATATAGTTTGCTATTGTAGCTGTTTTGTTGTTGTTGTTGTTAGTGTTTACTAATGTACAAATGAAATTTTTAAGTTTTATTTTCTTTCCGTTTTTTTTCTTCTTTTTGTTTAATTTTACTAGATTGTTTTTATTTTTAATTTTCTAACAATGCACAAAAAGACTTATTTTTTTCACTAAACATTCGCTAGAAAACGTAAATCGAAAAGAAAATCTCAAAAACTAAATTGTACTAAGTTTTTTTGTTTTTTTTTTTATAGGGTATCAAACGAACAATTGATCGATTGAACGCACGAGCGGTTCATCTTCTTCTTTAGCTACTTTCTCGAGTTTTTTTATACTTAAGTTTAATTAAAGTTTTTTTTTTAGTTACTTAATAATTTTTTTTGGTTTGCGTCTACGGTTTCTTTTTTTAAATTTTTTTATTATTTTTATGTTTTGTTGTTCTGGCTTTTTGTTGTTGTTCTTGTTGTTGTTGTTAGTATTATTATGTGTAATTCATTTGTTATTAGTTACGTAGTTTACTACAGCACTCTAAACTAAGTAGCAAATTCTGTTATTAGACCGCTTTCGATGACGTTTCTGGCATCCAACGCAAAATCTCCCGCCTCCAATTTAAACCATGCTCCGCTTGTTTTACTGTAAGAGAATTGGAGAGAATAATATTTATTATTTAGACGAGTATAATAGGAAAATAAGTAAGAATGCTATTAATTAGAAAGAAAGCAACAACGAAACACACTGCCACAGCTAGCTTCGCATTAGTGTTTATTTAAAATTTTTATCTTTACCGTTGCCTACTCAAAGTTATGGCATAGATAGAACTTAATATGGGTCCATGCATTCATCAAAGGACAACACTATCCTTACAAACTTCACGATCTCGAATTACTCTGCCAACCAACACTGCATAACATAATTCTTTTTCAGTCTATAAAAAATGTTGTAAAAGTTATGACTAGACTAGATGATTCAACTATTGGAAAAGTGTGTTAATATGCAATTAATAGCGGTACTGTGTGTAGGCGTGGCATTTAAAGTTTGCTCTAAAGTTGTTTCCGTTTTTACTACAGATGTGCTAATCAGTGACTTCAGAGAGTGAATTTTGACAGCAACTGCGTTCACTGCTACTCAAAACTTAGACTTTTAAATACCAAGACATAAGAGTGTTAAGTATTTCATCTTTAGACTTGCCTTTGATTTTTTGTGGCAATAGCAGTTAACCCTGAAGTTCAGCAAAAAATTGTCGACTGATTTGCTGAGTGCCTTTCTTCATAGATAGAACTGTCTTTATTGGACCTTTGAAAATCTATACATAGTTCATTATTCGCTTTAGCATACAAATAAGCAATATATTATCAACAAATACTGCCCCACGTTGGGCGCCAATCAATAAAAGAGCTTTAAGGCGTGCAATGTTAACGCTGGGATATTGATGTCAGTATCCCACATAGTACTTTGATTTTTTTTGTATGAGATGAGATTTTATACTCTTTGGTACCTATTTTAGGTTTTTAGATTTGTAATTTAATAATTTTGGGTACTCTGCACAAAAGCTTTAGTAAGCAGCGCAAAGAAAATAAATATCGCAAGTTAGTTAAACTGTTCCAAGCGAATCTCCAAACTTACTTATTCGTTTCTGCCCGTTCGTTCGGTTTGTATCTCATGACAACCTGATTTTATCAGATAATCTTCTCCGATAAGGTTCACTTCTGGCAAAATGGCTTCGCAAATAAGCAAAAATGCCATTATTGAAGCGCTGAAAGTACACATCCCTTTCATGAATTACTTTGCATATACATATATAAAAAATAATTAGTAAATTATGCTGCCCCACGTTAGGCGCCAATTTGTAAATACTCTTAAGTTGTCTACATAAAGGACATGATATAAAACAATTTTGTTTCCGATTTCATTTAATCAATGGAGGATGATTTCTATGTTTTAGTATTATAATTTAGTCACATTGTTTGCAACGTCTTAAAATAGCGCGAGTAGGCGTATCCTTCTAGCCTTACCCGCCATTTTTAAAAAAATATTTAAGAAATGGAGTCTTAAAGAACATCACTCACCTAGTAGTCAGACGTCGGTCTCAATACTGACAGCCATGGCATTATTGTGTCTTAATTGTAGATTGTTTGTGCTGCGCAAACCATTTTGTTGCTGCTGCTGTTGCTGCTGTTGCAGTTGCTGTTGTTGCAATTGCAATTGTTGCTTCTCGAAGGATTGCTGCGTACGCAGAAAGGGCGCTAAGTGACGTCCAGTGTGATCAGTCAGGCCTGGTGTTGCCGCATCAATGCCATCATCCAGATCCATAATGTCCGATGACGATTCGGAGAGCGATGACTTCTTCAAGTGTTGGCCTTCAGTGGTTTGAAGCAAGTAAAAAGATGCATTAAGGGTTAAATTTTGAAAATATTTAATACTGTGGATACTTTGCTTTGGGCAATATTTTCACATACCAAGTGCACCAGGTAAGTATGAACAGCTTGTGACATGATTGAAGTTTTGGCTCTGCATCTCCTCCTGGTCCGTTTCGCGGTGATAGAAATAGTTGAAGTTACTGACGATAACCGGTACCGGCAGCGCGATTGTCAGTACACCAGCGATTACGCACAGAGAGCCCACGATTTTACCCCAGAATCCGACAGGCCTATCGATTAGCAACATCGGTTTGAATAGTTCGAGAAGAGAAGCCAGAGGCAGTTAACGTATCCAGAAACGGATACACATGTACGAAAAACATAAAATGTATAAAAATTATAGAAACCAAAGAGTATTCTCGAAACAAATATGTAATTTCAAATAATTAAAAACCACAAGAGATTCAGTAGACAGACATAGAGAGAGAGAGATATAGAGAGAGAGAGAGAGAGAGAGAGACGTAGACAGCGAGTGTTTGTGTGTGAGAGAGAGAGAACGGAAATCAAAAGAGAGCATTAATTAAATGTTAATATTATTAATTGTATTATTAGTTTCCGCTTTTCTTAATTCAATTGTCATAGACAAATTACACCAATTTACACCAAAAAGAAATAAAAAGTATATCGTAATAAGAACTAAAACGAAACAATGACAAATACACAATTAAATAATAGGTACAAATAGATAGAGAGACAATTAAATACAGATAGAACAGATCAGATTGATTAAAATATATTTAGTAATCAGGAGCGATAGTATTACTGAGAGAGACAGTTATAAGACCATACTAAACCAGTTTAAACTGAGAGAGAAAAGAGAGAGAGAGAGAGCGAATTGAGTTTGACTGAGTGGCATTGAATGAATGAGTTGAGTGAAGTAGATGAAAATGTTTGTCTGTGATTTTTTTGTTTGTTGTATGTGTGACTAGTAAACGCTGCTTCTGCAAAAGAGATGAATGAATGATAAAAGAAAAACGGAAACGATTGTTTGATGCGTGCGCTCAGCGAGCAGTTGGCACGCATAAGCTATATAAAAATTGAGTGTGAGTCATAATGTGACGACGAGCGCATATGACTGAGCGTGACTGTGCATGAAAAAGAAGAACGTGAGAGTATTGAGAGAAGTGTGCGTGTGTGTATGTGCTTGCTGTTGCGTTTGCACCGTTCATTTGATTGTTGGCTCAAAGCGAGCACGAGAGAGCGTCTTGCGAGCGTTTCACGTTGTTACGCATTGTGCACTGTTAGCAACAGCGTGGCTGCTGTTGCTGCTGCTATTGCTGTTGCTGCTACTGTAACTTGCTGTTACGTTTAACAGTGCAAAACACTGTTAGCGCGCTGCTTCTGCTGATGTTACTGTTACTTTAAACAGTGCCGTTAGCACGCTGTTAAAAATTTTGTTTTTTATTAATAGTTTCTTGCGTTGATTAAATTTTTGTTTGATTTAATTTTTTTTTTTTTTTTTTTTTTTTTTGCTAGCGTTATTTAATATAGCGCAGTATACAGTCTATGTTAGATGCAGTGTAAACGCTGTTGTATACGCTGCCAAATAAAAAACAAATAAAGATGAAATTAAATTAAATTAAACAACAATTAACAATTAAAAAGAAGAAAAAAAAAAACACAAACAATAAGTTTAACATACTAGACGTGCCTGTAAAAACTTTAAACAAATCGTAACACAAGGTTTTAACGCACATGCCCATATATATACGAGTATATATAAATAAATAATAATAATAAATTAATTTTTAGTAGCTTCAAAGAGTTTGCTCGAAGTGAAAGTAAGCGTAAGTTCGAGAAAAAGGGAGTAAGTGAAAGCGCTTGAGAAAAATATGACTTAAACGAAAATAAAAATTAATTAAATTATTTTTGTAAAATTAAAACAAATTACATAGTCAATCGCATATTAACGTGTTGTAAGTTCAAGTTAAATGCATTGCTTGTGCGCTATAGCTACAATATATGAAAGATACTTCGAAAACTGAAAATAGCTTAAAGTTTATTATATTAAATAGTTAATAAAGAAACAACAAACAGACAGACAGACAGACAAACGTATTATTTAAGTATGTCGTAACAAATTTTGGAAACACTCACCATTTCTTACATTTCTTTATGTAAAATTTTAATTAATTTATTTTTTCTTTTTTTTTTAGCGGCATAATATTTTTTAACGCATCCTTTTTTAAAAAAAATTTTGCTTAAATTATTAGCTAATAAAAATTTAAATAAGAACTTCACTGAACTGCTACGTAGTACGGGTAAGTTTGAACGAACTTTTTGCCTACTTAGCTAAGTAACTACTTTAAGTGTTCATACATATATATATATATATATATATAGTTTGTATGTATGTGTGTGTGTGTGTATCTGCAATTATTTGTGGATAACATACCGTATATATAAATACTAAATACTTGCAACTAAATTATACAACTCCAAAGTAATGAATATGATACTCTTTAGCTGAGTATTAGGAATTTGTGTATCTGATTTATTTTTATTATATTTGCCTTAAAAAAATATAAAAAAAAAATATATAATTTATTTTAAGGGTTTTCAAGTCAAATCTTCTTTTCTGCGCAAATTTTGAAGCGTGTTACTACAGTCAGCACTGTGGAGTACCCTACTTTTGAGGCTCGATTAAATTAAAGCAGTATATATGTTTTAATTTGAGATTTCTAACAGTTTTTCTGCTCTTCGAATTTGAGATGTAACAGCATATAACTGTTGTGTCTAGAGCTTATGCGGTAATAACTACTTAAAAAGAAAAGTGATAAAATATTACAAAAAAATAATTATTATTGCATAATAATTATATTTATTAATTATATATGATTAATACATGAATTTTTATGATGCCTCCCGTTGGGCGCCAATTTGTAAATTCGTATGGTTGTCGTGGACTATGGTACGATTGTCCGAAAACTTTGGCAGTCAAAACGTGCCACAGTGTCATTGAAAATTGGAGTCCTATGGTCAGAGGTATAAAACTAAACAACATATAAAGGTTTCCAATTGAAATTCATTTCGTTAATCAAAATTCGTTATAAACTTTGCTGCCCCACGATGATCCGGAAACTTCAGCAGGCGAAATGTGCCACAGGTTTCAATAAAGAAGAAGCCATAAGTTGGAGTATATAAATCTAACTCACATATAAAGGTTTCCCATTGAAATCCATATCGTTCATGCCCCATGTTTGGCGCCAATTTGTAAATTCGTAAGCTTATATGCAAAAAGGTTAGTTAGTTATTTAGTTAGCAAGCCCATAGTCAGGAAACAGCGTTCACGTTTGTCATTATATATAAAATGTGTATTTTTTCGAGACCACATTTATGAAATATTTTTTTAAAAATGAAAAAAAATGAAATACAAATTTCTCTTAAAATCTCTAATTTAAGCTAGACTAAAAAATAATCGAAACCTAGGTCAAAAAAAAAAAACGGTATACCTTAGACTTACTTATGTAGCACTTTAAAACTAATTATTTTCAATTACTTACATATATACATAATACTGTTAAAAATATATATATATATAAATAAGCAAATAAATATATATTATTATATATGCATATAGAAATATATTACATAATCACACACACACAGAAAGAAAATGTTTTACTTGAAATTGTTTTCTAAATAAATTGTTTTCTTTTATTTCACCTTTGTTGTTTTTGTTGTTTTACTTAATTTCTTTGTTTGTTTTTTTTTTCTTATTTTTTTTTTATGTTTTTTAGTTTTATATGATATTTTTTATATTATTTTTTCTTTTAATAATTTTTTTTTATATATAGCCATCACTTTGTTGTTGTTGTTATGTTTATTTGTTTTTCTTTTATTATCATAAATTTGTGAGGAATCTATTTGCTTGAAATGCTTAATTAATTAATTAATTTTTGTTTTTTTATTTTGTAAATTAAATATTAATTTGCAGCATTTTTGGTTTTGTTTAAATTTGTTAAATTTTTTTTCGTTTTTTGTTTGTTAAATAATTTTTTTTTATTGAATAACGATTATAAAACATTTCATTATTAATCTTAACAACATTTTGCTTTTAAATTTTGTATGCTTGTTTGGGGTTTTTGTATTAATTATTATTATTTCTTTTTCGTGTTTTTTTTATTATGCATAATACTATTTTCTTTTTAATTATTAAATTTTTTATTTATTATAATATATGCCTGTAGTTTTTTTTTTTTTTTTTTTTTTTTTTGTGTAAATGTTAAACATTTCGCAATTTTTTGGTGTATGATTTTTTATTTTTTTTACATGTATGCTTGTATTTGTATATTATTGTATATGTATGTGTGGGGTAGCTTTTTTTTACTTGTTGGGTGTCTTTGACGCACGCTTTCTAAGCTTTCTCTTCAATTTACAATAAAAAATTAATTAATGGCTGCAATGGTTTATTTTATATAAGCATATATTTTTCTTATATATACTTCAAATGCTGTGCAGGTACTAAAATGGAATACTTAAAAATATATTATATATGTATATTAATTCCGTAGATACGGAATGGAAAGAAACAAGTGTCGACAGCAAAGCATTAATTAAAAATTTCTTGAAACAAAATGGAATACGAAAAAAAGCCGAATATATTTGAATTACTATTATTTCAGAATTATGTTGCTTCACGTTGGGCGCCGATTTGCATAGCAATGAATAGACGTTGGCATAAAATATTTAAATTGGATCGGGTTTAATATTTTTTATTTTTATTTTATTAAAAGCATATAAAAATAATTGGCACCAAAGCGTGTTGTGGATCTGCTATTTCAACTATTCATGATTTATATTTAAAACAGTTTGCTGACTCGATTTTATGACTATTTGCTGTTTAATAAAATTTGAATATAATTTATTGAAAACGTACTCAATTTATTTGTTTCAGTGCTAACAAATTTAATGCATATCGAAAATATGTTTCTTGATTTTTGGTTTTGATTTTTAAATAATTAAAAAAAAAAATTATTTACATGAGAGTTTACAAATAGAAAAAAATAAAATTAATAACTCAATATTAAAAAAAAAAATATTGTACATGAATAATAAGTTATTAAATATATTTAAAAAAAAACTACTTTCGTTAATTAATTTTTTATTTTATTATTATTTTTTATGTTAAACTTCTATTTGCAGTCTTTGATTTTAACAGATTTTCTTTATTAGTTAATAGTTTATCGCTTTTATCATGTTCTCGCGTTATTTATTTGTTTCTTCTTTTTTGTACATTTAGTACAGTTTATTTTGTTCTTTTTGTTCTATTTTGTTCTTTTTGTACAGCAGTGTACACATAGCATTAAGATTTTGTTCTGGTAGGACTTGAAGTTTAACTGGCTAAATGGAAAACTCGTTCAGATTGTTACTGTTTAAAGTATCGAAGTACATCGAAGATAGAGTTCAAGTAAAGAAAGCAGCTTTTTGTTGAGATGTGTGTGGTCTTGCTTAACTTTTAAGAATTTTTTTTTTATTTGTAACTTTAGGATATGTTGCACTCTATTGATTTTTTTTTTTTACTAACATTTGCTTTATTAGTTTGGCGTAATTTTTTTTTTTTAATTTATTTTTTGTTAGGTGAGAAAGTTAGTTTAAAAAGAAAGTATTTATGTTTATATTATATAGATTTTCTTTTTTAAAGCAAGCGTCAAAGTTGTTTTTTCTCTTAGTTTTATTTTTATTTTTAATTTTAATTTTAATTTAAAAAAAAAAAATCAATACTTATATTAAAGTATTGTACAATTTATTGAACTTTTTTTAGTTGTGTGTGTTTCGTATTCAATATCATACACTGTGATATGCTATAAGTTAATTTGTTACTGTTTTTTTTACAACTAATGATTTAAATAAAATAATTAACAAACTTGTCATAAAGCAAAAAACAAGTATTTACAAGTAAACGTTTATAACCTCAAACTATTTTATTGCATTTGTATTTACAGTTCGAAATAAAAGTAAAATGAGTATAAGGCAAATAAGAACTAGATACATATTTGATGCTCTTTACGAAATTGTATGGATTTGAATCAAAGAATACGTTTAAGAATCCTTAACAAAGTATGTAGCTTTTATACAGGGTTGTCTATGAACACTGTTGTGCAACACTGTTGCGCTTTAAGTACTTTACGAGTATGCAAGGGAGCTATCAACCAGCGCGCATATTAGTACTTCTAATTGAAACGCGCTGTTTGAAGGACCCTTTACTCTTATTGTAATACAACTGTAACTTGCCTATGTATGTATGAAAGTCTAAATATCGCTGTTTTACAACACTACTGTTACTACTACATACTAGTATACTGTTATAAGTTGACTGTACTATAGAAAATTGTTTTTGGTTTTTCGGTTTGTTTTGTTATTGTTATAGAAGCTAAACTAGTTACAGTTACTGGAAGTGTGACAGAGTGAAAGTAACGGAAGGCTGCATTAGTAGCGTACAACACTAGTCGGCTAGTATTAGTAAAAACATAAATACTTTTACATACATTAATACGCAGACATGTTGAACTGCGCGCGCTGCGCAACACTGTTTTTCACACTTTAGCTTATTGCATTTGCATGGCAAGAGAGAGTTAGAGAGAGAGAGAGAGAAAGAGAGCGAGAGGGAGAGAAAGAGATACAGAAAGAGAGATAGAGTTATAAAGTGCCAAAAGAGCGTATAAAAAAACACAAAAAGAATAAAAATTATACATAAATTAATTATTTAAAAATTTTGCAACCTAAAATTTATCATTATTTACCGCTCAAGAATCGAAGAAAAACAAGAATTTCGCATTTTCGTTTCATTTGTATTTCAGTTGTATATTTTTTTCCACTGCTTTATCTTTATTTTCATATATTCTTTTCATACGTCTTTAATGTACATACACACAGCTTACTTGCACTTCAAGTATACACATTTAATATGTATAGTTGTTGTTTATTTATAATTATTCTTCTTCTTTTTTCTATATATAATTATGTACAATTTGTTTTTTTTTATTTAGTTTTAATAATTATTGGTTTCTTCTCATGTTTTTAAGTTTTAGTTGTTATATATACTATTTTAAATCTGTATTTTTGTTTTTCTTTTTTTTTTTTTTACAATTTACAATTAATCAAAATATTAATTTTAAGTTCAAATATTTAAACATATAATAACATTTTTTCTGAACACATTTTTTTCGCAAAAAATTTATTTGTTTTTCTTATTTTTTTCGCTTTTAAACATTGATTTTTTTTTTAGTTTTTATTAATTTTTTTATTCATGTATTTGCTCTGCTTTATTGTTTTAATTAATTTCCTTTTTTTTAATTTTGTTTTTCTACAAACATTTTGTTTAATTGTATTTTATATTTTATTTTTATATTTTTATTGTTGCTGTTTATTTTACTAATATATAAAAAAGACAAATTAATAAAATTAACTCAAAAAATGATTTATTTTGTATATAATATATTCGAATGCATTATGGTTCAGCACTGCTTCTTAAACTGTATTTATTTATTTGTTTATTTTATAGCTTTGATTATTTATTAGCCTAGTTCTAAAAAAAAAAAAAAAAAATTATTACAAAAAAAATGTAACTAGGACTATATTTCATACTACATTGTTAAGCCTTTGCTTGCACTGTACATCTTAATATCATAATCATAATTATCATCATTAGCATTGTAACATCATCATGATCATGCTTAACAACATTCTACACGGTTCATACTCAGCCTCATACGTCATGCGTCATCGTCATTGTCAGCAGCATCAACAGTAAACTAAACTGCTCTATAACATCGACTTAACTAATCACTTACACTAGCTACTCGTATGTATCTCTCAGGTACTATACCTACGTACATACATACATACCCTACATACATGCATACAACGGCCATTTGTCACTCTAAGTCCCTTGACACTACAAACTTCTTTTTTGCACTAGATACGAGTTCCATTCGTATTAGATATACGAAAATGTATTACACTGTTCCGGTTTGACTGTCTGCTTATAGAATTTTATTTTTATTCGTTTAAACGATATATTATATTAGTTTTTTAATACCCTGCAAGCAATGTATATTTAGTAACGTTTGGGATTATAGAAGCCAGCAAGAAATCGTTTGAAACTATAAAATATTCAGAATTGAATCGGACCAATCAAAAAAACCCTTCAAAAGGCTCCAATAATTGATTAATTGCAAATAATCGTTAAAGTTCATTAAAAAACGACTGCTTTAAGAATTTTCAGTTGCTTAAGTATTTGTTTTGTTGAACTCAGTTGCGATTAATTGCAAATAGTCGTTAAAATTCGATACATATCGATTAATTATAAATAATTGCAATATTTTGACATTTAAATAATCGAATGCATTTTTGTTTAGCACTCAAGTGGTTAACATAATCAATTAATTGAAGAACATTTTTTAAATTTAGTATTAGTCGAATATTACCCCTCAAATGCGACTTATAATCGATTAATTGCAAATAATCCTGAATAATCGACTTCTTTATAAATTTCAAACAGTTAAAATGCTTTAATTTTACGCCTCAAAAGCAGCACATAATCGATTAATTGCAACTAATCATTTCAATTTATGAATAATCGATAGATTTAAGAATTTTCAGCAGTTTAAATGCTTTAATTTTACCCCTTAAATGCGACACAATATCGTTTAATTGCAAACAAATATTTTAATTTATGAATAAAGGCGAGCTTATTTATTTTTAGCCATTAAAATGCTTTCATTCTACGCCTAAAATGCGAATTATAATCGATTAATTGTAAATAATCATTTGAATTTATGAATAATTGACTTCTTTAGAAATTTTCAGCAGTTAATATGGTTTCATTTTACTCCTCAAATGCAACGTACATTCGATTAATTATAAATCATTTAAATTTATAAATAATCGACTGCTTTATGAATTTTTAACAGTTGAAATGCTTTAATTTTATGCCTCAAATTGGACACATAGGCGATTAATTGCAAGTAATCATCTGAACTTTGGAATAATAAATTGATTTATGAATTTTCAGCAATTGAAATGCTTTGATTTTACGCTACATAATCGATTAATTGAAAGTAAACATTTAAATTTATTTGTAATCGAATTTTAATTTAAATTTTTTTAAAAATCGATTGATTTATGAATTTTCAGCAATTAATTAATTAATGCCCTAATTCTGTCACTCAAATGCAACTATATATAAACGATTAATTGCAAATAATCCTGAATAATCGACAGCTTTATAAAATTTCATCAGTGAAAAATCTTTTATTATATCCATTAAGTGCGACACATAAACGATTTAGTATTTAATCAAATTTATTAATGAAACTGGATACACAAACGATTAATTGCAAATTATTATTTAAATTTATGAATAGACTGTGCGAAAAGAGTTTCCCTAATAAAATCCCATATTTATAAGTATTTAGCAGCTGTTTTAAGAATTTATATTATTATATATAATATATGTATATTGTCACAATGTTATTGTGCAGGGTATTATATAGTCGTATATTGCGACGGACTATAACGCGCTTATTTCTTTTATACTAATTAGCGTATTTCATTTTACAATAATTTTTTATATATTTTATATTTAGCAAATATAATATTTAATAAATTAAAAATATATTTCTGTTTGGTGTTTCGTTATTACTTCAATGCAGCGTTGCATCTCCATTTTCTTATTGATTAATACTTTACAACACTAATTTTTATATTATTTATTTATTTAATGTTTATTATTATTCATTCAACGTCGCTTAGCATTACATTGAGAAACTATTTATTTTATTTTGTTTATTTATTTAAAATTAGTTTGTTGTACAAAAAAATGCATATTTATATTTTATTTAATATTTTGTAGGTTTAAAGCGAACATTTTATTTATTTATATACAAAAGTTTAAAATATTTATTGTAGATTAAAATTGCTTCAAAAAGTATTGCCTACTTCGATACGACGCAGTGTTGTATTTTGAAAACAGCTGATTTAGACATGGAGCAAGCAAGGAGTTAGAGCGCATAGAAGAAGATTTTCGTTTTTAACAATATGTCGTTTTTTTTTTTTAATTTTAGTATTTTTATATTTGTACTTGAGCTATAGAATTTGCACTCAAGGAATTAAGTAAGGCACAATATTAAGAAAAACTATATTTTTTGTATGATAGACAAATTGAAGAACTGTTTTTTTTTTAGACAGATTTTAAATGGCAGGAATTCTGTATATAGTCAAATTAATAGAGTATTTAGTTTGAAAGCTGAATTGGTTTCTATGGAGTACTTTCTAGAAATACTGCAACATGATAAACGATGTGTTTTACCAATTGATTGTATCAAAGCATCTGCACGAAGCTTGGACCAAATTTTGGTGATTGCTTTAGAAAATGTGCGAAAAAAAATAGAATCTACTTCTTTCTTTCCAATTGAAATATAAAGCGTTTAAAACATATGAAAATAATTCGAAAATTTCAGAACAATAACTTGTAAAGTTTAAAGAGTCTCTCTCTGTCCATATCAGCTGCTGGCAAAGAAAAACGAAATACTTTTGTTGTAATTAATTAATTGCGGATTTTGTAATTTTGTTGTTGTTGTATTAAATCAATTGCGTGTAAACATTAAAAATAAAAGAAATAAAATAATTAATTAATTTAAGAATTTGTGGCATGTCTTTGTATGTATGTATTTCTATATGTTTCTGTGTCTGTTTGTGTATATGTATTTTCTGTGTGTGTGTCTTTGTATTTGTGTGTGTGTGTGAGTGTGGACGGTTTTCAAAGCTTTAAAATTTACACTTGAACTTTTTATACAGTTTATTTTATTTATTTCTAATTTTTTTGTTTTTTTTTTTTGTAGCAATTTAATATATTTATGTATATATACATATATATATATATATTTATATAATATATTTTAAATATATATATATATATATATATATATATATATATACATATATATTTATTTACAATAAATATTTTGATATACATTTAGCTTGTTTTTTTTTTAGTTTTTTTTTTTTACAATTATGCAAATAAAAAATTGCATAGTTTCAGTCGACATTTAATAATTTTTTTTTTTATTTTGCTTTTGGTTTTCTTTATGTGTTTGTTGTTATTGTTGTAGTATAATTTTGTATGCTATTGTATAAAAAGTAGACAAAAAAAAAAAGTGGGACTCTTTTATTGTAATAAAGGAATATAATTTTTTTTACCCTGTTAATTAAAAAAAATAAAAATGAGAGCAGCGAGAGCACGCTCTTGAAAATCGCAAAACACTTCCGCGAGCCAAATTCTTTGAAACTTTTTCACTTGGCTATTGCCGTGTGCACATTTTGAAAATATTGCTTGAAATTGAACACGAAGAAGAAATAGGTAGTTCTTCTCTCTTTTTTTTGTTACTTTATTTGCAAAACGCCGCAGCGCTTGAATGACCCTGTATGTTTTAATTTATAAATTTATTAAAATGAAAATTTAATAAAAAAAAAAACAACAACATATAAATTATAAATGTAAACACGCAAAAGTTTTGCCTGCTATTGTTTTTGTATATAAATAATTTATTAATAATAATTTATTATATTTCATATTTTTATATAATTAATAATTACGCGCTTATTAAAAATCATAATAGCAATTTTTTTTTTTATTTTTTTATGTTTGGTTTTTTGTGTGTGTTTTTTTTTTTTTCATATTAATTAGTTTTTATTGCAGGTATTTAAGCAAAGCGAGCACAGGGTGCCTTCGACTGTTGCACATATTACACATCACTAGCACGCAGTGTTGTATTTGCTGTTGCGCTTTTGTGCTTTGCTTATGCGCCTTTCGTGCACACTACATCGTCATTGTATTGTTTTGTAGTAATTAATAAATATTTGTACTTTTAATTACGCTTTATTCGGGGGGAGGGGGGCGGGTTTTAAGCTGTTATTGGTTTGTTTGCAGGTTCATTTGATTTTTTTCTTTCTTTCTTTCTTTCTTATTTACTTAAATATTTTTTTTCTTTCGGTTGTTACGTTTATATGGTGTCTCTTGGTGGTGTTTTGTAAATGGGTGGTTTGAATTGTTTTTTTTTGTAGTGTTGTGGTTAGAAAATAAAAACATTTTTGAGAGAATTGTTTACGAATACGAAAAATGCTTTCGAAATGCTTTCACGTTTAAAGCTTGCGATTTTGAGATCAAAAACTGGCGCGTATTTGACTTTTTTTAGTTTTAGTTTTAATGTGTGTGTTTGTTTTTTTTATTTATTTATATTTTTTTCTTAATATTTTATTTGTTTGTTATTTCATATCTTAACGGCAGTTTTTCATTTATTTTCAATATTACTTTTTTTTGTATCTCGTTTCTTGACAAATATTACAATTTGCATTTTTTTTTTGGGAAAAACGAAAAAGAATTAGCATAAAAAATGCCGAAGACAATTTGGGCGAGAAGTTACGGAACTTATTTTCATTATATTTTATTTTGTTTATATTTTGTTTTTGTTGTAGCAAAGCAGAATCTTTAAATATTTTTATTGAATAATTTTTTTGTTTTTGTTCTTTCAATAATTTGATACGATTTAATTATTTTTTATATATATTTTTAAAACTGAAGCTTAGTAGATTTTGTTTGAGTGTTGGTTTAGAATTTAGTTTATTTATTTATTATTTAAGTTTTTTATGTTTTTTTTATTTTTTATTTTTATTTTTTTTTTGCTGAAGACATTGTTATCAATATTCGATTTTTGTTTTTGTTTTAGTCTTTCTACACTCTAAATCTTTATATAGCTTAAAGTTTTAAAGTTATTTATTTATTTTTACTGTTGCTCATGCATTGCTTCAAGTGTGGCCATTTTGTTTTTGGGTTCATATTGCTACCATATATCTTTTAGTTTCTGTTTTCTGTGCTCTGCTGTCTCTATTCATTATTATTTAATAATTTGCTAGCGGCTGCTGTACTTTGTTCTCCCATTTATAGACTAAACTATCTGAACTGACTCTGACAGTGTTTGATGCTTGAATATTGAAATCGGTTTTGCTGTAGTTTACATATTTTTCTTTGCTTTTCATTCGTTCAGTGTGGCATAGTATTAGTTGTTGTAGTGGTGCAGTACAGTACAGTTGCGTCTAATTCTGTTAGTTTGCAGTGTTGAAACGATACTTCAAGCGCTGTTGCCGCACTCTCTCACTCTCACTCTGTGTTAATCTCTCTCATTACTGTACTGCTAAAAGAATAACTGTTATACGTATTTAACAGTTTCAGTGCTTTGAGCGCTGTTGTTGCTCTATTGTTGTTGTTGTTGCTGCTGCTTATGTGGTGCACATTGCGCTTTTCATTGTCTCTTCGCTGCTGTGCTGCTGCTGTTGCATACTGTCTTCTATGGTTTGTTGTTGTTCTGTTCTTTTGTCGGTCTAACAGTTTATCAAAATGTTTGTCGTTTTGTTGAACTGTTAAAGTGTTTGTGTCTGTTCTGTATGTCGCTTTCATTCACAATTTAACATTTTGTTTTCTTTTGTGTGTTTCTCACATTTTCTGTTTTCTGTTTTTCTTTTCTCACATAAATGAGTAGTTTTATTTAATTAAATTTAATTTAATATTAAAATGTACTAGTTTTTGTATCTTCGATGTTTTTTTGTTGTTTTTTTTTGTTTTTTTTTTTGTTTTTTTTTTTTTGTATTTTCATATTTTTTCCTCATGTATTAAGTAATTTATAGTATAAGTTAAATTATATTTAATATCCATCTTGTTTGTTGTTTAGTTCTGTTTATGTTATTTTGTTTGCTTTTTAGTTATCAATAGATTTAATTTGTTTGTTTGTTTGTTTTACTTGTTCTACTTAAATTAAACTTAAACAGCATTTGTAGTCGTTTCTGGCATCCAACGTAACACTTGACAAGGCCAAATTATACCACGTATCGTCTTTTTTACTGATTTGCAATAGAATATAGCAACGAATGTTCGAGACAAATTCATTTGATTTTATTTTATTTTTTTTTGGTTTTAAGTATTTGATTCATAAATAGAGTTGGAATTGAGTTTGTGTGACATATAGAGCCAAATACAATTGGAAAGAGCGCATGGGAGAGAGAAAGAAAAAAGAAAAACGTATGGAAAAATTTTATTTTTGAATTTCATTATTGATTATATGTGTTTGGCTTTTAAGTTAATAGCTATGAGAACTCTTATTTCTTAATTTTGTTTAGTTTGTTACACGGTGCAAGGCAGAAACTAAAAAACGGCAGACGGGTCCAACGAATTTTATTTAATTTTCATTTATAACTCAAATATGACAGATCAATTTTCTATAAATCAGACCGATTTGAAACGTGAATTAATTAAAAAAATAAAAAAAAAAAAATAAAACATTAAAAATAAAAACTAAAATTAAAATCAAAAACCGTTACGCAAGAACAGTGACGCGTTGTATTTACCGTATACACTGTTAACTGTCCTTGGCTAACTGTTTGACATTAACATACTGTTATACCTTACCGTTAAACACTGTTAACTGTTTACAGCTAACATTCTATTACACATTCTGTTATACATTGTAATTCTGCTGCTAACTGTTTACAGAACATAATATTTTATTTCATATTCAAAAAAGATATTATAAGTCAAATATAAAAATGTTATTAGTTAGAGCGAGAGAGAAAGAGTCTTGCTCTGCTTGGCAGCGGTTTAAAGGCACGATTTGACATTGAAACACGCGATTTAAGCGTCGTTACGCGTTTTATTAAGACGGAGAGAGAGTTGGTATTTTGTTTTCTTTTTTTTTTTTTTCTTTTTATCGAGTATACTTATTTAGTTTTTAGCATAGACGAAGACAGACGGAGAATAGGGTTAGTGTTATTGTTGTTTTGGTTTTTGTTGTTGTTGTTGTTGTTGTGGTAGTAGTGAAACGTTTTGTATTGAGTTGGTAACACTTACCCAGTAGTCAAACGTCGGTTTCGATACTAACAGCCAAGGCATTATTGTGCCTCAGTATGAGGCTGTTGCCTCCGCTGCTTGAGGCGGCGCTGATGCTAATGGCGGACTGTTGTTGTTGTTGTTGTTGCTGCTGCTGCTGCTGAGGTTTGTAGCCGTTTTGCAGCTGCAACTGTTGCTGCAGCTGTTGTTGTTGCTGCTGCTGCTGCTGTTGCTGCAGTTGCTTGTCGTAAGCTTGTTGCTGTTGCGACATTGACGGCTGCGGTTGCTGCTGCTGCTGCGATTGCTGTGATTGTGCTCCTAAAAATGGAGCAACCGAACGCCCAGGATGCGTGTCAGTCAATCCTGGCGTTGACTCAACACCATCATCCAAATCCATCATATCCGATGAGGACTCAGACAACGATGATTTCTTCAAGTGTTGACCTACTTGTAGTCGGGAACGCATAAGGGAGGGGAGTGGTAGGATTTTGTAGGATGGTATGGTTAAGGGTGAGGATTTATATAAAATTATAAGGATAAACGAATATGATGAATTAATTCAAATAGGATTTGTTGTTATTCAAAAAATGTTGACATTTAAAAAAAATATTTTTTGTTTATTTTTAATTTTTTGTTTAATTAAAGACGGACAGCACAGACAGACATTTGGGATAGAAGAGTGCAAGGAAAAAAAGAGAGAAAGAAATGTACATCACACATAAAGTTGCAATTAATTACAAATTTGGTTAAAAAAAACATTATTTGTTAATTAATTTTGTTGGATTTTGTCTCTGTACACAGCTACTGTTATTACTAGCAGTACTGTTATAGTAGAGTTAATTACTGTTATTTTAGTCAGTACTGTTATAGTTCAGTTAATTAATGTTATTGTTGGCTACATTGTTATGATATTGTTAAAAATTATTATACTTAACAGCACTGTTATACACTCCTATTACTTAAGTAAAGAAAGTCCAAGTGGTTTAACGTTGGTGCCTGCCGCGTTGGCTTAGGTCCTCATACAATACAATCGAAATGAGCCTTTCTAAAAAGAACATTTTCAAACATCTAAACGTCTAAGCTAAAGTGACATCAAAGGCCCAAGAGCATCATACAAAACGTTTTTACTTTCTCCAGGGTTGAAAGATCATTTGAAAGGTCATATTAATTTCCAATTGATATCCATCATCCGCCGTCAGTAGAGTGCAGATGGTTTTAAAGGAGCCTTCACCATTAAGAATAATGCCATCTTCAAACTTTGGTTGTTAAAGTAACAGAAAGAAGTTTGGGAGTCAAAAATAATAAAAAAATAATAGGTTTTCTCATCTACACGATTATTACCAAGAACCATCAGGAAAGGAACCGACAACAGGGTGGTCACGGCAAATATCAGTAGGCAGCAAATAGCAGTAATAGATGCACTGCCTAGTGTATAAGAGGGTTTACAGAGTGTAAATATTTATTATGTTAAAATGTTTAAAAGTTATATGTCCTAAAACCTTTGTATCAAAAAGTAACACTACTGTTAGTGGTTTCATATTAGTGAACCCAAGAAAAACGTATACCAAAGTCCACAATAAAATCAAGAAATGTTATTTAAGAAAAAAAATTCTGTATTAGCTAACATGAAATCTTCAACACAATTTCGGTGAATAAAAAAAATAGTAATAAAGGAAACAATTCGGGCAATAGACGACCAGACGATCACGCCCAACAATCATGGACCTACACAGTTCATATGGAATGTCCATCCTTAGTGTCTTGAAATCGCATTATATGCATTGTCCATTATTGAGATCGTTTCAGAAAGAGTTCCAAGTAGAAGCGACATACAATTTAAGAATAACAGTTAACAGGATATGTTTCAGGTAGTTTTAACAGTAGCGGTTATAGTCGTGTAAAAGTCGTTTTTGCAGTCGTTTTAACAGTCGAGATAACAGTCGTGTAAACAGTCGTGTCAACAGTAGTATTAACAGTTGAGTTAACAGCCGTGTCCACAGTAGTATTAACAGTCGTGTAATCTTAGTATTAACAGTCGTGTCAACAGTAGTATTAACAGTCGCGTTTAAAAATTTTAACAGTCGTGCCAACAGTATTAACAGTCTCGTTGAAAAAATTTTAACAGTCGTGTCACCAGTAGTATTAACAGAGGCGTTTAAAAATTTTAACAGTCGTGCCAACAGTAGTATTAACAGTCTCGTTGAAAAAATTTTAACAGTCGTGTCAACAGTAGTATTAACAGTCTCGTTGAAAAAATTTTACCAATCTCGTTGAAAAATTGTTAACAGTCGTGTCAACAGTAGTATTAACAGTCGCGTTTAAAAATGTTAACAGTCGTGTCAACTGTAGTATTAACAGTCGCGTTTAAAAATTTTAACAGTCGTGTCAACAGTAGTATTAACAGTCGCGTTTAAAAATGTTAACAGTCGTGTCAACTGTAGTATTAACAGTCGCGTTTAAAAATTTTAACAGTCGTGTCAACAGTAGTATTAACAGTCTCGTTGAACAAATTTTAACAGTCGTGTCAACTGTAGTATTAACAGTCGCGTTGAAAAATTGTTAACAGTCGTGTCAACAGTAGTATTAACAGCCGTGCCAACAGTAGTATTAACAGTCGCGTTTAAAAATTATAACAGTCGTGTCAACAGTAGTATTAACAGTCGCGTTTAAAAATTTTAACAGTCGTGTCAACAGTAGTATTAACAGCCGTGCCAACAGTAGTATTAACAGTCGCGTTTAAAAATTTTAACAGTCGTGTCAACAGTAGTATTAACAGTCTCGTTGAAAAAATGTTACCAATCTCGTTGAAAAATTGTTAACAGTCGTGTCAACAGTAGTATTAACAGTCGCGTTTAAAAATGTTAACAGTCGTGTCAACAGTAGTATTAACAGTCTCGTTGAAAAAATGTTACCAATCTCGTTAAAAAATTGTTAACAGTCGTGTCAACAGTAGTATTAACAGTCGCGTTTAAAAATGTTAACAGTCGTGTCAACTGTAGTATTAACAGTCGCGTTTAAAAATTTTAACAGTCGTGTCAACAGTAGTATTAACAGTCTCGTTGAACAAATTTTAACAGTCGTGTCAACTGTAGTATTAACAGTCGCGTTGAAAAATTGTTAACAGTCGTGTCAACAGTAGTATTAACAGCCGTGCCAACAGTAGTATTAACAGTCGCGTTTAAAAATTTTAACAGTCGTGTCAACAGTAGTATTAACAGCCGTGCCAACAGTAGTATTAACAGTCGCGTTTAAAAATTTTAACAGTCGTGTCAACAGTAGTATTAACAGTCTCGTTGAAAAAATGTTACCAATCTCGTTGAAAAATTGTTAACAGTCGTGTCAACAGTAGTATTAACAGTCGCGTTTAAAAATGTTAACAGTCGTGTCAACAGTAGTATTAACAGTCTCGTTGAAAAAATGTTACCAATCTCGTTGAAAAATTGTTAACAGTCGTGTCAACAGTAGTATTAACAGTCGCGTTTAAAAATGTTAACAGTCGTGCCAACAGTAGTATTAACAGTCGCGTTTAAAAATTTTAACAGTCGTGTCAACAGTAGTATTAACAGCCGTGCCAACAGTAGTATTAACAGTCGCGTTTAAAAATTTTAACAGTCGTGTCACCAGTAGTATTAACAGAGGCGTTTAAAAATTTTAACAGTCGTGTCAACAGTAGTATTAACAGTCTCGTTGAAAAAATGTTACCAATCTCTTTGAAAAATTGTTAACAGTCGTGTCAACAGTAGTATTAACAGTCGCGTTTATAAATGTTAACAGTCGTGTCAACTGTAGTATTAACAGTCTCGTTGAACAAATTTTAACAGTCGTGTCAACAGTAGTATTAACAGTCTCGTTGAACAAATTTTAACAGTCGTGTCAACAGTAGTATTAACAGTCTCGTTGAACAAATTTTAACAGTCGTGTCAACAGTAGTATTAACAGTCTCGTTGAAAAAATGTTACCAATCTCGTTGAAAAATTGTTAACAGTCGTGTCAACAGTAGTATTAACAGCCGTGCCAACAGTAGTATTAACAGTCGCGTTTAAAAATTTTAACAGTCGTGTCAACAGTAGTATTAACAGTCGCGTTTAAAAATGTTAACAGTCGTGTCAACTGTAGTATTAACAGTCGCGTTTAAAAATTTTAACAGTCGTGTCAACAGTAGTATTAACAGTCTCGTTGAACAAATTTTAACAGTCGTGTCAACAGTAGTATTAACAGTCTCGTTGAAAAAATGTTACCAATCTCGTTTAAAAATTGTTAACAGTCGTGTCAACAGTAGTATTAACAGTCGCGTTTAAAAATTTTAACAGTCGTGTCAACAGCAGTATTAACAGTCGCGTTAAAAATATGATAACAGTCGTTTTAAAAAAAAGTGTTAACAGTTTTGTTAACAGTAGTGTCAGCATTAGTGTGAACTGTTAAATTTGTTATATATGTATGTATTTATACAAAACAACTTTTAACTGTACTTCTTCAGTATTGGACAGAACCGTTACTTAACAGTACTATTATGTTAGTTCATGTTTTCGTGCGCTCTGTTTGCCGGTTATGTGTTCGTGCGTTTGTACGTTATTTACAGTTTTGTTTGGTTCCTTTTTCTTCTTTTTCTTGCGTGCGTGTGTGTTTGTTCATTTCAAATATATTAATTTTTGATTCAACTTACCTAATGTACCTGGCAAATATGGACAACTAGTAACGTGATTAAAGTTTTGGCTCTGCATCTCCTCCTGATCCGTTTCGCGGTGATAAAAGTAATTGAAATTACTGACGATAACCGGTACCGGTAGTGCGATTGTCAGTACACCAGCAATGGCACACAATGATCCCACGATTTTACCCCAAACGCCGACAGGTCTATAGTTTTGATTACGTGTTAATTAATTCAAATAACGGCGTTTCGTCGTTTTGTGTTACGAATGTTTCGATTTTTTATATTTTTTATTTATATTTTTTTAGTTTTTGGTTTTTTCGTGACGTTTAAACGATTTCGTTTTGCGTTTCATAAAGCGATTTGTTTGACAGTTGTTTGTTTGTTTTTTTGATTTGATTTGAATTGATTTGCAAGTTTTTCAATTTGAGTTGATTTGATTTGATTAGATTTGATTGGTTTTTGGTTTGTTTTGAGATGGAGTACGATGGAGTTGTAAACGATCGATCGATCGATTGGTACGAACGAACGATAAATAAAATGAAAATACAAATATATAAGAAATGTAAAGAAAAATTTCGATATTTTGTTTGTTTGATTTGCTTTTTTGTACTTAAACTAATGTTTTTTGCTTAGTTAAAAGTATTTGCGTAATATATTCGTTTATATATAATAATAATAATAATAGATATATAAATAGGTATATAATATTTATAGCATAATTAATAATACAAGAAGTAGAAGAAGTATTGAAAATATTGCATAAGAGAGTGGATAGTGGTGAAGTAGAAGAGTTATATAGCTGCTTGAAGATATCGAAGGAAACAAAGAAAAATGCACAACGAGTAAATAAGCAAAATAAATAAATAACTTTTAACTACATTTCAACGTAAAATTTGAAGTTGAAGTTGAAAGTGTGGAGAGTATTTCTTGATTTTTTTTTTATATTTTAATACGTAGTAAGGTGTAATAGTAGTGGGCGCAGCAAGTGGGCGTGGCGTATTTATAATAATTAATACAATTATAATAATGAATGATGTTTGGATGTTTCAAAATGTATGACAAGGCAGCTGGTAGTTGGTTGTTCGGTTTGGTTTGGTTTAGTTTGAGCGTGTCTCGAGTACAGAATTTAACTTTGTACAGTGTATTTCTGTTGTAATTCTGGCGTATGCTGTGTAGTGTATTGTCTTATTGGACTTTTCTGTTTATCACCTTTAAGATGCAAGAACAACATGCAACGTGCATTTAAATACGAAATGAAAAGCTAATCGAAATCAAATTAAACGGATTTTTTTTTTCAACAGAACAATTAAATAGTTTGCCAATTGTTTAAAAGCAAAACGTTAAAAAATTAATAGAATTTTCAGCAATTTGCTTCAAAGAATTTCGCTTTGAGTGTTTTTCATTTATTTATTTTTCGCACAAAATAAATACTAAGCTGCATCAATAATCATTGAGCAAAGAAATTGAATTGAACTCAAATTTAGCGCGTCGTAGCATGTTCCTCTATATATTTCAATGTGTGTACGTGTATATGTACAAATGCGTGTGTGTGTGTGTGTGTGTGTGCGACTGTGTGTATGTGTGTTGTTGTTGCATGGCTACAAAAGCCACCATTTTGTATTTAAATATTGACGCAATATTTGTTTAGCAGTTTGAAGCATGAAATTAATTTGAATGAGGTTTGCTATATATCGATGGGAAGTATATAGTTTATGAGCAGAATTTGTAGTAGAAAGTTTCTTTTTTTTTTGTACTATTATTTCTTTGGAAATTAAGAGTACAACGTTAAAAAATGTTTGGGAAATATTTTACATTGAGTTAGTTATGTAGAAAGTTTTAACAACAAAAACAAAATTTCGTCGTATTTTTTTCGGATTGCTTTTGTAATAAAATTTTCTTTTTTTTAATTGATTTTTTAAATTTTGTTTTTGCAGCAAAACATTTGACTTTTTGACTTAAAAAATGAAAATAATTATTTTTTGTATTTTATGAAAGTGTAAAATTTTTTTTTCTCTCGTTTGAACAAAAATTAAAAAACCAAAAATAAAATAAAAAATGAAAAAAAGTTTTTTTTGGTCAAAGAAGTTGTAGTTGGAAAAATTGAGCAGTAGGTACTATTTTTTTTTAGTTTTTGTTTTAGGGTTTTCAGTTTTTTTTTTAGTTTTTTAGACTTTTTTTTTTTTTGTTCGACTAAAATTCAGAGTAATCAACAATAGTTCATCAAAGGAACATCATAAACATAATGGAAAGGTTAATAATAAGTAGTAAATGAAATAGTAATTCATATAACGACAATTATAATAATAATAATAGTAAACATAATAATGGTAATTGTAATAATAAGAATAATATATAAAAAATATTGCATACGTCATGTCACCATATCCAACGGTGGTCATGGTAACGACAGCCCACCAAAATGCATCGGGTATGGACTTGAAGAAGGAATTTTCGCTTCCAGCTTCCGCAAAATAAACCGCCGATGAGAAGAGTACGACGCCTAAAAAAATTTCACAAAAATTTGTTTGTTGGTTCCTGCTTGGCAACAGTTTTAAAAAGAGTATTTTTTTTTTTTTTTTAAAGAATTGTATACATAGTATATAGGAAATTTGCTTTTGTTTTTATTGTTTCATTAGTAGTTTTGTTTCACCTTTTTTTTACTAAAAGTTCTTAAAATTGTTGCTGTGTAAATTGTTTCAGTGTTGGCTAACATCGCTGCCAGCAAATCGTCATTGTTAGTTTGATATACGTTTTACCAGTCTACCAGTCACATGTAAATATTTTGGTTCGTACGTTTCGTTTTTTTTGTTTTTGGGTAATTTTTTATTGTCTGGGTGTGTATTTTTTAAGCTGGCTGTTCTCATTTTTTTCTGTATTTTTAACACTGTACAACATAACAGTTTATGCGCATTGTACAACACTAAATGCTGTTTGAAAATATGTCACAAAAATGCTTTCGAAAATGCATCTTCCAAACACACAACAACTTCTGTATAGCCCGTGTTTTCAATTTCAATTTCGATTTCACTGCCGTATTAAATGTTCGTAAGGTGATGTGTTTTCGTTAAAAAAAAGTATTTCAAGCAGATTTGAACTCATTTGGCATTCAATTTCCTAATGTCAAGTGAATCCAAACCGCGAAGAATTACTGTAAGTGAAAAATGGAACATTTTAGCTACTAAACTACTTCTGCACAAAATGGTTGAAGGTGAAATGGAGAATACGTGCGTATATACATTATTATTGTTGGGGAATATTTCTTGGCTTTTCTTATACATAGATTATATATATAAGTTCATGTAAGAAGTGATGTAAATTTATTAGCGATCTATATTATGTTAGATATTAAAAATTACCTGAATGTTTATATTGCTGGACCATACTTTACTATGTTGCATAACTGATAGCGTGACAAATGTATAACCGATGCATGGTAAACTTTATAAGGGTCCGTAAAGATAATAGGGTTAGGCAACGAGAAAACTGATCCGAAGCGAATTTGTGGTTCGAATTCTTTTTTATGGTTTCTCTAAGCTATACAAAACATTTTGTGGCAACGGACTGGCTCAACAAAGGTACAGACCCATACTCTCTAATAGCAATAATAATTTCTAAAATTCATAAACTCAATGGAAGAGTTGAAAATTGAAAAAATTAACATATTTTTGGTACAAATCAATGATTTGTAGGGTCCTTTAAAATGCAGAGTATTTCATTTTATAATAAACATACATAAGAAAAACCAAATAGAAAACTGAAATGGAGTGTGCTCGAGCATAATATCCTATATCCGCTGGGACCTTAAAATAATATGGCTCATATACACCAAATTTTGATCTTCAGCTAAATATTTTTTAAATACAGAATAAGGAATCACTGGATTTAAATTTCTTGGGCGCCAATTGCTTAACTATTCCTTCTTACGTTGGACATTAAATAGTACATAAGATTGCTTATTGCCAATAACTAAACTGTTCTGTTTCATGTGGGTCGCCAAACAGTACATTAAACTGATTAATTTTTTCTAGTTTTTTAACTTTTCTAATAAGCGAATCGGTCTGCTGAGAACCAGACTGAAGTAGACCATGTTCAACTTAAATTAGACTTACGCAAGTTATGCAACATACTCAGTATTATTTATAGTTAAAGAATTATTTGGGAAAATACTTGTAGAATAATATTTAAATATAGACTACAAAAAATTATTATTGAAAGATTTTTTATTTTGTGTTTAGAAGACCAAATTCAAAGAACAGAAAACTAATTAAATAAAATGTAGCAAATTTTTCTTTGTGACATATTTTTTTTTTTCATCAGTACCAACAGTGTTACTCGCGATTGAAGTGTATATAGTTACGATATATCCGAAGTTGAGCTGTAAATTTTTTTTAGATTTAATATTCAGTTCAACATTTTGCATATAATTCCCAAGCAGAAATTTAAAATAAAAGACAAAACGAAATTCGTTTTTTTTTATATAATAAAATAAAAAAAAAAACAAAATAAATCACTCGATGGGCCGTAGGAACACAACTATTAGCTGAAACATATTGGTTAGAAAAACGTTTTTTTTTTTTTTCGATTTTGAAATATGGTGATATTTGGAACGTTCTGAACGGAACATGTTTTGAGAACAACTGAAATGAGCTTTTAAACTTTCAAACCCAATTCAAAAATATAAAAATATAAAAAACAAGTTTAAGGACATAGCAAAATGAAGTACTACATGCAATAATAGAAACAAATGCTGTAGAGTTATAAAAAATTAAATAAAAAATTTGTGATGACAAAATAAAAAAAAATAAAAAAAAAAAGAGAAAAAAATAATTAAAATACACTAAAAAAAATTTCAAATGACACACGACAATGAAACAACAATGAGGACGAGTATGTTGATATGGAGACTGTTAGAGATGAGAATCACATAGCGTTTTCTAATGGTTCAGTATATTTCTAAACTGTACAAATTACACAAACTGACTGTTAAGAGTTAGTTAATAAGTATGTTACAGTGTGAGAAAGAGCGAGAGAGAGCGTATGTGTTGTAGTTTGGAAGTTATAGAGTTACATTTAATAGAAATGTTATTCGTGTTTGTTGTTTTTTTTATTTGTACAGTTTGATGTTTGTTGGCATAGAGTTAAGAGTTTTATAACAAATATACGACATGAATGTATTTATGTGATAGTACTATAGATGACAAAGTTTTACAGGTTTATTAGTGATGACAACGACGATGACGACAACAACGAAGACGATGAATTTGACAACGTAGAGACGACAAACAGTAAAGAAAGTAATTTATTAGTTAAAATATGGTACATGTGTATGGTTTATAAGGAGTTTTCTTTTGATATATATATATATATATTAATATACGAGTAGGTATTGTATTATTTTGTATGTACAAATAAAGAAGCACGATGTGTTTTTTTTTTGTTGTGTACGAGTATATTTGTTGTTGTTATTGTTGTATGCGAAATGTTTATGTAGTACCTCATATCACCATATCCCACCGTTGTCATGGTCACAACAGCCCACCAAAATCCATCAGGTATAGACTTGAAAAAGGAACTCTCGCTGCCAGCTTCCGCAAAGTAAACCGCCGACGAGAATAGTACAACGCCTGAATGATTATTGCATGATGAATGAATGGATTTGGTATATAAAAACGATTAATTTTTCGATCTATTTTTTGTTTTTAATTAAATTTTCTTATTCGTAGTTTAGTTTTAGTTTAATGAATTATTTATAGGAAACTACGCTTTGAGCTGACTTTGCTAAGCTTGGCTTTGTTGGATTTTTACCTTTCTGCTTGGGATTATAGTTTGTTGTTTTGTTTTTATTTTTGTTGTTGGTTTTATTAAATGATATAATATTTTTTTGTTTATGGTTTATTTGGTTTTTCTTTTGAATATGTTAAAACAACTACAAGATATACATAAACTGTAGACGATTTTTTTTTATTTATTATTGGAATTGAAAAGTATTTGAGAGATTCTTTTTTTTTATTAGTTTTGGATTTTGATATATTATATAATATTTTTTTTTATGTTTATTAATCAATTAAAGTGCTTTGGAAATAGACAAATTTTACAGAAATAATAAAATATAAAACGTACAAAGTTGAAGATTTATAAATGTATATAGTATATGTATATAATATATACAGATGTATATTCATTTATACTTTAGACGTAGTTTTCTTTCAGCTAAATAATTAATTATTTACAAAAGATAACAAAAGAAAAAACAGCGTGGTTTTGTGTTTGGAAAAGAACAACAAAAATATTAGTTTTAGGAAACAGAGTGCGTATTATTATAGAGAAAATAAGTATAAAGCTTTTCCGAAAAAAGGTGCGTATAGAGCGTGAAATAAGTTGCGCTATACAAATGGCAAGAAAATAATTTCCAGACAATTTTTAAATAATCTGCTTAATATTCGTGAAAATTTGTTTCAAGGGGGGTTTGATAGTTCATCATGAATAAATTCAAGAATTCAAGAAATATTTAAACGATTAGTTTCTAAGTTTGAACCGTAGTTGAATTAAAAAACTTTTTTGTCATACGTTGGGCGCCAATTTCTAAATTTGAATGCCTAATTATTACATGCATATAACATGCAAATTAGTAAATTTTAAATAAATTATTTTGGCGCCACATTAGGCGCTAATAACTAAACTATTCTGTCCCACGTTGGGCGCCATTTAGTAAATTAAACTGCTTAATTATTTGCACAATGCATGCAAATAAATTAAATATTTATACATTATTTGCATACACAATCGACGCCGTTTACTAAACTAAACTGCCCCACGTTGGGCGCCATTTAGTAAATTAAACTGCTTAATTATTTGCACAATGCATGCAAATAAATTAGATATTAATACAATATTTGCATACACATGCGCCGCAGTTTACTAAACTAAACTGCAGCACGTTGGGCGCCATTTAGTAAATTAGACTGCTTACACACAGTATGGCATAGTTTGTGGCACAGAAATATGCGCAAAACGCACTGAAACTTGCAGCAAATCTACCGAATATTAAGCGAGTTATAGCGTATTGCATATTTATATTAATTTTTTCTTTGTTTTTTTTTTTAGTTTTAAGAATTTGTTTATGAGCAACTTATAGCACACATTTACACTAAAGTATTATACAAATAAAACAAAAAAAAATAAATTTAAAAAATTATTAAGTTTGTTATTGCTATAAACTACACTAAACAGCTACAGATTCTCGTTTGTATAAATTACGCAAAACTCCATACGACGTTCGAGAGCCAACACTTGCCATAGTTCGTTGAGTATATGCAAAAAAATTGTTACCTACACTTTACATATATGTATGTCATTATCAACTTTATCTGTCGCTTCAAAAATAAATATTAAGATTAATACATATGACATTTCATTTATATATTTTATATATATATATATATATATATGTTTGATGTATGTATTTGGTACGATATGTTCGGAAAATCGTGAGAGAAAGAGAGAGAGAGAGACAGTTTGAGAAATTACAGCGCTTTGTCTAAAAAGGCTACTAATTCATGTAACTACATACAAAGTTACGTAGCTACTTTTTTTTTTACAAATACTTCATATTATATATTTTAGTACTATAGACTACTAAATACGCTACAGACAAGGCAAGGCAACGAAATTAAGAATCGTATGTATATATAGATATGTATGGTACGAGTATACAATATTGCTAGGTATAGCAGATTTTTGAATCAATTGACGAAGTGAGGCCAAGTTTTTTTTTTTTGATATTTCATGAATGGAGCGAATAAAAGTTTTGCAAGATTTGAAAGACGTAAGAAAAAATGTAATAAATAAAAATTATACTTTAGCTGCTGATTTATTTTACATATACTATGGTATACTATATATACTATATATATAGATATAGAGCGAGTACGAGAGAGCGATAGAGCGAGAGATATGTATGTATGTGTAGCAACTCGTTTTTTTTTTGTTATACATTTTAACTGTTTTTGTTTTTGTTTTTTTATTAGTAAGACTACACTAAACTATATTATTACAACAAAAAAGTGCAATTATGTACGATTCACTATATAATATAGTTATGTAAATTTATTTAACGATGTTTCATATGAAAAAAAAGTTCATATTGTTCGCATAAGTCGCTAGAGTCAACAATTAAGTAGTATATATATAATATTTTATTAGTATTTACTGTATATATATATATATTTTTTTGTTATATATATATATAAATATATATGTATACACGATATATAAATTACTGCACAACAAACAAACGAAACAATTTGAAATGAAACACAAAAACGAAACATAAATGTCAAGAAATGAAACGGAATTTGTATACAGCTTTAATATAATAATTATTATATATATACGTTCAACATAAAATCAAAACTAATTATTTTAAAATTTAGTAGTTAAAGTTTTAGTACATATATATATGTATATTATATATGTATATATATAGTTAGTATATATAAAGAGGTTAGTACACGTACAGACGCAGACGGTATACGATATAAACGATATGATATTACGATAAGACGAGACGACTTTAACATTTTACAACTTTTTAATTACTTTGTTCAACAAAAATACAAATTATAGTACTATATATAAGGTTGTTTATAGATATATATATATATGTTTGCATAGCATTTGCATATATATATATTTGTTGGACAAATACAGAACGTTTGGAAATTTTCCAATTTTAAGCAGTATCGTTTTTCTAGGCGCAGTTTACTTTCTTTGCTCTTATTTTTTTAATATACTAGTAACGAAAGAGCGAAAGAGACGAATAGTTAGATGTATATAGAAAAAGAGTAAGAGAGAGAGCTGAAAATTTAATAGTGTAGAATTTGTTCCATTTGAGTAGACACAAAGCAGCTAAATTTTTCTTGAAATTAAAAAGCAAAATCAATCACAAGAGTAGTTGGTAGAGCTGGGAAAATTCGATTTTTCAACCGATGCAACGATATTTTCCTATGAAAAACAACGATGCATCGGTCTGAAAATCGCTGTTTTTCCAAGCTCTAGTAGTTGGAGCTGTGCTCTTCAACGTTAGATCGAAGGAAGAAAAACGCATTGAAGTTATTAAGCAAAAGTTAAAAGCGTTTATTTATTTTATTTAAACATTTCTTTTGCCATAAATAAAATTTATAGTTTCAAAGCGAAAAAGAAATAAGTATTAAATTAACAGAAAATTATGCCAATTAAAAAGAAAAACGTTTCGCTTAAAATTGCAAACGACCAGAAGCGTTGCTTAAAAATCAAAAATCATTTTTATACTCTGTCAAAGTATATCAGGAGCAATAGACTAAAATTCGAGTAAATTGACTTTATTTCTATAAATATATTTAGTAGATATATTTGTTGTTCAACTATTCCAAAATACGAATACGTGTTCGATATACATTTGGCTACGGCTACAGTACGCCGTTTGCAACCGACACAATTTCGAGGAGTACGTGGCTTGGCTTTAGTGTGTGCGCAACTAAACGCAGCTGTAGTAGTATTTGATTATATATCTGCGCTGATATTGTATGGCATTGTGCGCTATATCCACATACTATATCAATTATAGCGTTCTAATTGTAGGGGTACAGGTACATTTATCGGTAAGAATATATGTTATACGTAGTAGTAGTAGGTAGTAGTAGTATATAAACTGTATATAATGTTACTTTAAGTTACTTTAAATTGTTATAGTTAATGTAGATATATATATAGTTATATATTGTATATAGTATTAATATACGTTTTACGTTCTAAAATAATTTGCGTCTAAACTTTATAAACGAAATCCTAAACTATTACGAGTTGGTACGAACAAAAAAAAAAAAAACTATGGTAAAAAAAATAACAAACAAACAATTTGTATCAACTAAAAACCGAAAAAATTTTGGTAGTAATATATTTTCAGTTTGTTGTTGTTGTTGTTGTAGTTATCTAATGACCTAAGAGACCTATGTTTGCTGTTGTTACGTATGGTTTTTAAAGTTTTTAATTAATTATTACGAGTAGCTACTAACTGAGAGTATTTATTTAGAAAAGAATTGAAATATTTCTATTACTAGCTTGAAATATAAGCCTATGCTTGATTTAAATTAAATGAAACCCAACTAATTGAACGCTCTAACGGTATATCATTTATAAGTATGCTCTAGAAATTCAAATTTAAGAAAATCAAACAATTCTACACAATTTTTATTTTATTATTTTATTAAATTAAAGTACCATAGAACGAAGGCACATTTTAACCTAGTTCTCAACGCAGACATAAGGAAATGTCAAGAGATACAACTAAATCGAATCATCATTGTTTATGCCAAATGCTGATTTAGACTTTTTTTTTTTAATAAAAAATGGAACATACGAGATATATATGTTAAAAAAAAAAAAAAGGAGACCTCGTGCTTTTCGTCATTTTTTACAAAATTTTGTGTGAATAATAAGTTGTTGACTGAGCAATACTGGGCGTGTCTATTTGAAAAACCAAGTGGTACAAGTTTTTCACAGAAGGCAGTAAAAAAAAAAAATGATTGTAAGAAGTCTCCACTCTATAAAACATTGCATATAAAAATTATGTCGACTTTATGCTTATGAATACTTAAAATAAGAATCTTCTATTGAGCAACTGCAAAATGACAGACCTTAAGCATCATTTTAATAATTGTAGTTAATATTTTTACATGAAAAGATTGATTCTATACGCCTTCGAATGGCGAAGCTCTATAATATTACATAAAAAATTCTTTCTTAGAGACGAATCTAGCCCGCGTAATATGTTGTCAAATTAACAAATCTATACAAAAGTCAATAAATAGTTGGTCAATAATGTTTTTTTTTTATTATATTTTTTTTTTAAATTAAATTAAATTCAATAAATAAAATAAACCATTGCCAAAATATATTTTTTTATATGGCTACGTAGAAAACTAGAAACTTAATTAATAAATTAAGCCTATTTCGTTGTCTAATATATGTATATACCACTTAAGCACTGCAATAACTAAAATTTAAGTTTAGGCATTTATTTATAAACTTATTTGATGCATTATTAAGCATTTCGCATAGCATGGAATGAAGAATTCATTGAAGTAGCGCCATAGACGTAAATATTTGATGCAGTTTTTTTAATGATTTGCAAACGAAATTTAATATTTAAAAAAATATGTTTTTTTTTTATTTGATATGAAGAAGCTTTCAGACTTATTTACGTTTGTAGTATGGCTAATTATTAATTAATAATAATAAATATTCATAGATTTTTAAACATCTACCAGAGGAAGCCTATTTATTTAAATATACTTCTTTGATAATAGCTTAATGTATATCAAAACTTACGAAGTCTGCACGGCTTCGTCTTAATTGAGGAAGTTTTATTCATTAACTGAATTAAGTAACGAACTTACAAATCCTTATAGAAGTAATAGAACCTACTTATAGAACCTACTAAAAGAGCTTAGCTTAACAGTTAGTTTCAGTCTTCGAAACGTTGACGTTTAAAAAAGTGGGCTTGCTAAGCGCGCATTAAACCAAAGTTCTTGGTTAAAAACAATCAATATATATATTTCGATCTTTTGCTATAAATTTAAAAAGCGTAAATATTTCGTTACAATAGAAAAAAAAAAAAAAAAAAAACAACCAAATAAATAAATTCGTACTATTTTAAGCTCTTTTGTTTTTGTTTGTTATTAAGCATTGCTTCGGTGGCATAGTAAATCAAAGCAGTGTGTTTTGGGTAGCCTTTGGTTTTTTAAATAAATTTTTTGTTTTTATATAATTTGCGTGGACTGGACAGGTTAACAGGTGAGATTTCAATTAAAATTTGTGCATTGGTTTTTGTTTTTATTTTTATATTTATTTTTGTTACGTATAAAAATAAAAATTGTATAAAAATAAAAATATTTTTTTTTTTGTTTTTTGTTTGTTCTTTTGCACTTTTTTTGTTTTGTTTATGACTTTCTTGTCGTTAATTTAACATATATATAAATATAGGAATATATATATTTTTCTTATGTATTTGTTGTCGTTGTTTTAATCAAAGACTTATATATGTATATAATTTATAACATTCTTATAGCCAAAAAAAAAAAAAAAAAAAAAATATATATCGCGCTGCTTTTGTTTGTGTTTGTGCCTAAAACTGTAAAACTTGTTGTGTGTATAGCTATAAGTCCAAACTGTTGTGTTGTCTGTTTAGTAGTCTTCCATTTGAATTACGCGCCTAAGTCATTTGTGAAATTGTTTTTGTTTTTGTGTTTTTTTTTTTTGTTTGTTATAAAAATATTGTTTTATTTTTTTTTTTCTTCTTTTGTGTGTACAAATAGTTTTGTGCGTGTTTGTGTGTTTGTATTTTTTTTTTTTTTTTTTTTTTTTTTAAATTTTGATTTTGTTTGCTTTGAAACTTACCTATAAATAAGAAAAATATAAGTAAACCTAATTCCCGCATTGAGGCTTTCAGAGTTCGTCCTAATATTTGTAAACCCTTCGAATGCCTAGATAACTTAAATATTCGAAATACTCGAACTAATCGTATCACTCGTAATATTGCCAAGGACATAGCCTGATTCGATGACTTGTCCTAAAAATTACAATTTATGGATAGACGATTTTCAATATTCAATATAAGTATATATAATACAACAAACAATTGAACAATTATCAATAATCAATCAATCAATAAAACAATTCAATTTAGTAGTAAGAGTTAGTAGTAGGTTTCATAATTTAGTATTTAAGGAAAGCAAAAACAAAATTATATTCAAATAAAAAAAATAGATAGTTTCATGATAGTATTTAGTAGGTTATTAATTAGTATAGGCAAAACAAATATTACGGCGCGTGTTTTTCAATTTAAATATGTATGAAGAAGCTCCTTTTTGCTCAAAATGTGAAAATTATAAACTTGGAGAAGAGCAGAAAGTAAGTTTTTCTTTTTAATTTTGAGAATTATAGGCTTGTTTCTAAAGTTGTTAACTATTTGCCCGCATACAAATTGTGACGTCGAGCAAGATAGCGTTTGAAAAGAATTGTTTGCAGAGTCTTAAGTGTAATAAAATCTGTTAAATATTTAAGCCGTTAAAGGCTTTAGAAATATCCACTCATAGAATAATATTAAAGATACACATGTAATGTGTGCGTGACATCTACGCACTTATACATTATGAAAAGTGGTATTCGTCCACCGGTAGCAATGGTATATTATGTATGATATGTACTTCTTGAAAGATCCTCGTGTGTCGGAAATTGTAGAAATATCAGACTTTATGAATAAAGTACACAGAAATTATATTCAAAATAAATGTCGCATTTACTATTTTAATTAAAAATATCATTGAATTCAATACTGCATGAAATAGCGATCACGAGCGCATGACCAATTTGACGAATATAGCGAATGACCACCAAATGGTACGGTCATGTGCAGTTTTATATAATAAAAAAAGGCATATCCGTTGCAACACCAGTATTAAAATTTCGTGACGAACCCCGCTAAAGAAGATGCTTTTCAAGAATTTTATAAATCAAAAATTTCTGTACTATTTTCTTCTTAACTTATTCGCTATTCTTTTCTATTAAAAAAAAAAAAGCCATGTTCTCTGCTCTTTTCCGAATTTTCTGTTTTTGTTTTAAAGCTGTTTCTTGAATAATGATATTAATTTAAAAATAAAATTGAGCAGTATTAATACTTTTTTTAGTTGCTGTTAAAATATATATTTTATATATATATAAATACTTTATAAAATAAAATAAAAATTTATATGAACATATTAGGCAGGCAGTTTGAGTTTTAAGAACTTAAGTTGCATGATTTGTTGTAAGTTTTTGTTTTTTTTTTAATGATTTTTTTTTTTTTTACAGAAATATGCTTGTATGAGTTTTGTTATATATGTAAATACTTTTAATATAATTACAAATGAGTGTATGCGTTTGTATGTATTGATATTGTTGATTGTTATATATGTATGTATGTGTGTGTGTGCAAGTTTTTTTGTTTTTTTTTTTTTTCGTTTTTTTTTTCTTTTTATCGAATTGGGCAACGTTTTGACATACCTGTGGACTGACTGGAGCTTTTGGAAGATTCAGCGTATCCTCCTCTTCGGCAACGACTGTTGCCAAAGTAATAAAGTACGGAATGATGGCGATTATGTCGATAACATTCATGACATCCCTGCAGAAATTTAATTTATTCGGACATGCGAGGAACCTGTAGGCATCGTCGTGCGTATTTTTTCGCCAATATAAAAGAAGTTTATAGAAGTAGACGTAGAAGAAGAAGAAAAAAGAAGAGGAAAATAGAAAATGTTGGTTTTTCTTTTCTTTCGTTGAGTTTTTTTCTTTTCTTTTGCAATTGCAGTCAAATCGCAATTGACTTAATTATTTAATTTATTTTTCGTTAAGTTTTTCTGCTTTAGTTTTTTTTTCACATAAAAAGTCATAAACTTTTATAGCGCTGGAGCACTTTATATAGTCAGTGAAATTATAAAACTTATTATAAAGCGCCGCCATATAATATCGCTGCACAGTTTATGCTTTCTGTGTGCAATCGTTAGAGAAAGTGTGGCGCATACAATAGTTGCCTATGTTGCAGAAACGCGTATTGTGCTTATTTGGAAATGCACAATTTTTTGTTTGTGGGCAACGTTTGCCTGCATTAATTAATACGCTTATATATAAACCATATGCACATATATATATAGAAATACACACAAATGTCCTGCGCCAGTTTAAGGCTGTGTAAGTAACTGCCGCTTGCCAGTTTGGACCTCAGTGCCTCCTCGGCTGTCAGTTGATGGCGCTCCGCTCTAGTTGCTGTTCCAGTTGCTGCACACCAAACGCAACGCCAATGCTCAACAATGGTGCAGACAGCTGCTGCAAGCCACAAGCGAATCAATTCGTTGCAACTCACGCAGCTGTTGTGCCAGCGCATAGCATGAGCGGCGAGTGTGCCTTCGTTGATTTTTTTCTTTTTATTTCTCTTTTATTTACGGCGTCGCTACAGCATTTTTTCTTTTTATTAATTTTTTTTTTTATTAAACATACTCAAAAAAAAAAAAAAAAAATACATATTATAGACATAGCCCCACGTTGGGCGCCATTTTTGTTTGTTTTCTTTAAGACATATCCACAGAGTCGCGCATAAGACGCGTGCAGGGTGTGGGTCAAGTTTATATAATATATTAAGCAAACCTAACAGTCGAAGTACTTCGTAAAATTTTATGCTCAAAAATTTAAAAAAAAAAAAACTTATTTATATAACGGTATAAAAAAATTATTTCGCTTACGATTTTGACATTTGTTTGCATACCTGACAGTGAGTTCAAATGTAAACCAAATAATACATAACGTTTCTATAAGGAAGAAAGGATCTGTGATGTCAGGCACCTCATCTTCCTCTATTTTTGTGCCGTTTGTTGTTGTATTGAACACCTGCAGTAAGTGGAAAATAACAGTAAATAAACAGTAAAAAGATTTGTATTAGTTCGCCACTACGAAGTTTGCATTTTGCGCGGCATGCGCCAATTATTACTCACCTTGTAATGCTTAAATTCGGGTAATGTTTCTAGACAAAATATAACAATTGATAGCAATATAACAAATACACTAATTATGGCTACAACTCTGGCGGCTTGCGAACTCTCTGGATACTCGAAGAGTAGCCAGACTTTTCTTTGATTCTCATTATCCGGTAAGGGTCGTTCCTCTTCTTTAATAAAGCCTTCATCCTCTCTGTTCATAGGTGGTATTGCGTGCGTGTTTTGGGTGAAAGTAAAGACAAAAGAAGCAGTTGCTGGTTAGAAAATCGTTTGGTTTCAGAGTTGCATTTGTATTTGTGCTATTTGGTATTTTTTGTGGTTGTTGGTTTTAGCTATTTGGTTTAAAAGGTTTTAAGTTTATTTTTTAAAGTATTTAAGCATGATTTTGTTGGTATTGGTTTTGGTGTTTTTTTTTTCTTAAAATTATATTTTTTTTTTTTGCCTTGAAATTGCTTTAAGCTGCTAATGTTACTTTTTTTTGTTTGGTTGCTAAATCATAATCAAAGAAATTATAAATTAATATTAAAAGCGCTAATTTTGATTAACTGCATTTAACTATTTACATAAGCGGCGCATGTGCATTCGAACTAATTGTTAATGTTTTTTTAGCGTTAATATTGAGTACAACAAGAGCATTATCTAAATATGTATGGTCTTAGTCCAGCGTGTAGGTTCATTATTGGCGCCCAAAGTGCGCTTCCGCTTCTGCATGGCTGCTGCGTTTCCGTTGTGGCTTCCATTTTGAATTTCTTTTAGAGGCATTTGGCTGTGTTTTTTGTTTGCTGTTGCTGCTGCTTTTGCTGCGCCACGGGCCGGCCACACTGCCCCCCTTTTGCCGTACGAACAAAATTTTAAGCTGGTGGTCAAGTGATTAATCGCTTTCTACTGCTTATATTTTTTATTTGCTTACTTGATGCAACTTGCTTGCTTGCTTTTTTGCTTTTTGCTTTTTGCTTTTATTTTGGTTAGTTTTACAACACTTGCAACATGACCAATTAACACTGATTTATTTTATCTTTGCGCATGCGTTCGTGTGCTTGTTGTTTTTTTTTCGCTGTGCGTTGTTTGTTGTTGCTGCTCAGTGATGCTCTTATACTCTTCCATAGCTTCCATAGCGCAAATAGTTTGATAATAATTTCGTCACGGAATATGTGTAGTCCATTAAAGGAAATATCATTAAATGTGTATATATATATTCTTGATCAGCTTAACGAGGCAAATTGGTCTACAGATCTGTCTGCTGACTAAGTATGTTAAGAGCCCAATTAGATGAGCGCTCACGCATTCTGATACACTGTATGCAAAGAGAGTCATGTCATGTGGCAAGCGAGAGAAGGAGAGAAATAGATCCACTTAATGCAAATGTTAATAAGGCTGATTTTTTGATTGAATGCATGACATTAATTATTACATTTGCAGTTGAGAGTGTTTAATGCATTGTCAAGCAATTTTTTACCTGTCAAGCTTCTGCAAATGTATTAAACAGAAAGACCTCATAAAGTATATATTTATTCGTGATAATACCAAAAGTCGAGTCCACATGTCCGTTCTTAACAAATATTCCTTTAGCTTCAGGTCGGACCACTAAAAGGTGCAGCCTCCATACAAATTTTTACTCCAAATTGTGTGCCTCTTGCGTGAATTCTAAGAAAATATTGCTCATGGACCAAAATCATACAAATCTTTAGAAACAGGGTATCTTGTAGTAGAGGTTTGATTTGAAAGTCCTACAAAGGGGTTTTTAAGAGATGAATACAATTGAAGCAACTCACATTTAAGGACGGAGAATGCATTTATTACTATTAGGCAGTAGGCACTGCGACCATAGCAAGTATTTTTTTGGCCTGATCTATTAGTTTGATGGAGGGAATTCTGTCAGCTAATGGGAAGTGTCACAGTAAGTGACGACACTGGGGTACTGAGTCAAACCCACGCATAGCTAAACTAGTTTAAGTTCAGAGTGGCTGAACAATGAGAGCCAACAGCGAGGAGAGAAGTCGGACACTTAGAGTATCGGTATAGATTCTTAAAATAAAAGTAACGACTCAGTGATCCCTAGGGTTGCCAGCCCTTTCGATCTTATTCTTGTTGGTACCACATACAATAATCGATCACCCAGTATAGAGTAATTTTGTTAAATCTTCAAAGATTGTTTAGTTTATCTATGCATTCGAGGAGTAGTGGCTGGGCGCCTGTCAAGATATCTTTTACTCGATTGTTCATATAGAAGCTGTTGATTTTCTGCATTTCATGGTTTGAATTCGTCATTTTTATAATAATTTACTTTATCTCCAGCTAATTTCTAAACACATACATACATTATTATTCCGTATTGTATAAAGTATCTCAATTTGTTGCGAATACAGCAGTTGTGAAGAGTATAACATATTTTAGAGCTGGGTGTTAGAGGTACTAACGCAATTGATATAAGAAAAGAGATGCTGATTCATCATTTTCTATATTCATAATGTGAAAGAGATAGAATGACATTTGTAGACATTTGTTCTGCTCAGATTTTTTTTCCTTTTTCATTATTAAACAAACTTTTTCAAAATCAGTGGCGTGAGTACCCCTATTACATATTTTCTTGCTTAATTTGTTTCAGTTTTTAAATTTTCGTACATATATCAAATTAAAACATAGAAATAAGAACAAGAACAACAACAACGACAACTTAAAAAAAAGCAACAACAATTACAACAACAACAACAACATTAATTAGGTAAGGCACTTGCAGTTTTGTTTATTAATAGTTTTTTTTTTCTATTATTTACTTTTTTTTTTTTTTTTATTGTCTGGCAATATTATGTATGTGTGTTTGTGTGTGTGTATGCATGTGTATATATTTCTAACTGTAACTGTAACTTTGTGCATAGCGCGCTACAACTAGCTGCGACTGCATGTATATGTGTATATGTGTATATGTGTGTGTGTTTGAGTATTTGTGTATGTATTTGTTTGTAGTTTAACCAATAAACCAAACCAATTAAATTTTTTTTTTAATTCACATTTAAACAATTTGTTTCATTTTTATTTACTTTTTTTTTAATTCAAAATTTTGTTTTAAGTATTTCAATTGAGTTGTTTTTTTCAAATAATGTGGCAACACTCTTACCTGAATTTATTAATTGCTTGATCACCTAATTCATAAAATTTTATTTCTTCACTAAATACGTCTAAAGGGACATTGACCGGTCTCCGTAGTCGACCACCTAAAAGTTGAAAAAAATTGTTTTTTGGGAAATAAAACAAAATTGATGTGTATATGCAGTGAAAGAAACATAGAGAGAGAAAGAGTAAGAGAGACAGTGAGTCAGTTAATAAATAAAAGTGTCAGAAAGAGCGAAAGAGATAGCGTATTTCGTGTGTGTGTGTATTTTTTTGTACATATAAAAAATTAAAATTGGTTGGGAGAGATAAAAAAAAATAAAAGAGAAAAAAGAGAGACAATATTTTATATTAGTACAATTCATTAAATAATTATTAATTATTTTTTTTTTTTTTTTAATAAAAGTTTTAGCATTTTATAGAGTAAATTTTTTACTAGACAAACTATATAAACTACAGTTACTTAATTTTTTTTTTTTGGTACACATTTGTCAAAAAACTTTGCCAACTTACCACTCTGATAATAGTATAAAATCGCATCGAAGCTCGGTCGACTACGGTCAAAAAAATATTCATTTCTAAGCGGGTCAAAGTACCGTAGTCTCCGAGCTGGATCCCCAAGTAGTGTATCCGGGAATTGATTTAGCGTACGTAGTTGTGTTTCAAACCTTAACCCGCTTACCTATTTTTTTTTTTTTTTTTTTAGATAATAAATTATAGAATAGAGAACAAAAGTATGGCAGCACATTTAGTTTAAGCATTTATTTTTAATCTAAATAATAAAATAAATTTAAAGACAATTTACTTACATTTATTACGACTCTCTCGCAGAAATCATGATCGTGAGGAATGGGTTCAAAGTGCTGCGGTCCGCCACCAAAGCCATGACCAGCCCCCCCTTCTTCGTCTTGGCTGCTCAATTTGGGCAAAGACCTATAAAATGAAATTGAGAAATCGTAAAATTAGTAAACAAATTATTTTTATTGTCATCGTTTATATATAATTATGAGCTGAAGTTGCTTTCCGCTCGGTTTATGGCGCTAGACGTAGTTAAAAATAAGTACGTAGTGGTGGGGCGTACAACAACAAATAGAGAGCCAGCCGAGTCAGCATGCCAAGAAAAGACGGACGGACAGTTATGACCGTGTTTACAAATGTAATTGAAATTAAGTGAAAGTGCAACCGCAGGCATTCAGCCAGCTATATGCACTTTCATTCATTCATTCGCTCGCTCGTTCGTTCGTTCAATGCAGTCCTACGTCCTTAATGTGCTGCAATTTCATTTTTTTTTTTGTACTTTCACTGAAACTCAGCATATGGTTCGTCCAGTTGTTCGCTGTTTGATATTTTTGGCAACGTTTCAATGCTGCTGTTTATGCGCCGCACAGTTTCGTATAAAGAAAATTGTCGAAAAAATTGTTGTGGCATTTTGCCTACTTTGCGGCGTTGAAAGATTCAATTGCTTGTATGATTGCATCTGGATACGAAGAGGATATGAGCCGCGGCAATATTCATGAATGAATGCATAAAATCAGCAACGAAAAAGCAAACGAGCGGAAGCGTGAGTCGGCCTTTGATTTTTATTGGTTTTTTTAAGTAATTCTATGTGCAACGCTTTAAATTAATTATAACATCTAGGTGGGTTTAGGCAGTACTAAATTCTGGGGAAAAAAATTAAAGCTTCGACAATGAGTCAGAGCACGGAATAGTCTTGAAACCACGCGCGTCACTAGATGACACTAGTTGAAATAAGTTTTCACTATGTGCCAAAAGAAGAAATACGCCGTGTCTTTGTGGTATCTTTCTTGCTCAGATATGGCTTAGTGTATTGTCCTGTAGTTCCATTTTGTGTCAATGGTTTCCGGCTGCTTAAACGAATAAGAAAATTTTCACTTCGCAGCAAATAATAAGGATCCAATAGCAAATTGATATATTTGTGATTAAAATTTGTCTACTGTCAAGGTGCAAACTTCCTGCTTCTTCAGCAGTTACAGTAAACGGCTGCTGGCACACAGAAGCCTGTTGGCCAGACTCTTGCTTACACACAGTTTTTAGTTTCGGGCATTTTAAATCATAACCGTAGCCTCCTAACTTTAAACACCTTTAAAGACGCTTCTTAATTGACGATACTCAGAACGGCGTACACATTGAGTTTATAAATAATATTTCTTGTTAATTTGACTCAAAGGGCCGCCTCGGCACTAAATGTCGCCTTCATAATTAAAACAAAAAAAAAAAAAAAAAAATGAAAGCAAGCACCGCACTTAGTCTATAAATAATAATTGTGTTTATGCCTCGTAATTTCCATGCAATGCCGGGTAACTCACTTATATAGTATTATGTAAAGCGGAAATGCTAAAAGCCGCCATGACTTTGTCAATGATTGCAACTAAAAGTATGCAACGGAAAAATAAATAATTGAGTTTTATGCACTTATCGGGCATATTTAGATGCTTTTAAAGAACGCCTTTGTGTGTGTGTGTGTGTGTGTATCATATTTATTGATGCTAAATGACGTCAGTGCAATGTAAACTATATACACTCATATATGTATATATATATGCTTAGATATATATGCATGTACTTGCATACTATATATACAAACAGGTCATATGCGTACTTTTTCATGCCTTTGGCATTGTCTCGCTTATAAATTATTAATATTTGTATATATATATAAATATAAAGTATATATAGTGTCAATATATTGTATTGCACATCTGTATGTATGTGTGTGCATTACAGGTATCCTTAGATACATTTCTATCTTGAAAATAGCTAAATTTGCATGCCGCTCTAGTAGCAAAACGTGCAAATACATAAAAACCGACCGTGCGCTACCGAGATAGTTGGGTAGAGAAAGAATCATAGAGTGAGACAGATAGTCAAAGTATGCGGCATGCAGCCATATACATTTTTACATATATATATTATTTTTTTTTGCCTGCTGCGCTACACAATTTCATAGATTATGCATTGTATACAACAGGATATCAAATAAAATTAGCTTTTAAAAGTCTTGTCGTCGTCATACTCATGCTCTCATGTATGTTGTCTGTGGTTCTATGGTATTTGATTTTATTATAAATAGAAATGCTATGCAATAGTAGTTCTATATTTAAAAATGCGAGCGCGGATTGTGCTTGGTTAAGTTCTGTTGTTGGAAAAATAACGGAAATAGAACTGTGCCTGTGTGTCTATATTTGAAGCTTCATTTGTTGCTACGTCAAAATACAGGTTGTAGATAAAACATTAACTTGAAGTATTGGAAAACTTTGGAAAAAAATACAATAATATTCTGAAATAGAAACTATTAAATAGAATAATTCAAATTTATTTTATAGCCCGCAAATCTATAAAACAGACTATTCCCTCTTCTCTCTTTAAAGGTACTCACAAAAATATGATCCTTCTTTCCCAGTTTTGCATAAACAAAATGTTGTTTTTTTTATTTTAGCTAGAAATGCTAAGTTTGGTGTTCATTTTTAATAAAATAATTTATATAGATCCACATTGGACCACTAAAAGGTTGTCCCGATGTAAATCAGTGCTCCTTACTGAGTTAAAGTTTAAATTGAAACGACCAATTGTTTCCACACGAATCCACATAGCAATATATCCCCTGTTCAATAGGGATACAGTACAGGGTATCTCAAAGTTAAACACAGTCGACAGCAGCTTTGTTTGTTGTTTATTATTAATCAACTGAACACAGAGTATGCTATGCATCATTCAAATTTAGATTTTTCTCAATTCAGTAACAAACATTTTATCCGCCTGTCTGTCTTTCATATCCGCCTTAGTTATTCAGATTGCATTACGAGGGTAGTTTGAGATACCATTGAATTGAGCTCAATTTTTGTGCAAACTACATCAAAAGATTTATAAATTAAAAAATAAAATATTCTTGTTCTTCTTGTATCTCAAAAATAATTATTAAGCGCCAGCTTTCGATGCCAAATTATTAGCAACTGCATTATTGAATTTGCTTTCGAGTCCTTTCTTGTAGCGTTGCTCCTCTGCAGAATGCTTTGCGTATATAGTAAACTCCAGTTCGCCGTGGTTGACATTTATGAAACATTTGAATATTTTAGTCATATATTATTCTATCCCATTCTAAGAATTTTCCAATTTTGTTGTTTTCAACTCTGTTTTCTCTATTCTATATTTCCAAAAAGAGCAAAAAAAAAAATGAACCTGAACTTCTTTCGCAGCGTTTCGAGGAATAAATAAAGCAAACTGTTTGACCGGAACAAATCGGCAATGAAACATGCAATATTTTCGTTAAATATACCATTAAAGTTATCGTTATCGAACTGTCGATATCGAAAACTTCGAGACTAGCTGTGGGAATGATTGAGCCCTAAAGTATGCAACACATTTTTTGTATGCGCTTTAAAGCGCTTAAATTGCATTAGCATCATCAGTGAAGTCCTTGTTGTAGCTGTCACAAATAAGGATATGCAACAAATTTCTTATTTTTTTTTCTTTTTTTTTTTTAATGTGGTTAGCAGAGTAGTTTGCATTGCATACATACTCGCGCAATGACAATGCCTGCGAATGTTGGGCGGGGCTGCAGTGAGTACAACAACGGAGACAGCGGCAGACTATATACATGTGTACATATGCTTATATATATAGCATATATGCATATATATTGCATATAAAAGATAGACGGTACAGCAACCGGCTGACAGCTGCATATAGAGCGAACGGATTGTCGTAGTAGGCTATCAAACAGTCAAGCAGTCAGGGCACAGCATGAATGAGCATTTGCATTTCAATATAAATCTATATATATATATATATATATATGTATGTATATAGTATATATCGGAGTTGAATGTATTCCCGTGTATATAGGTCAGCGGCATTTTCTATGTCGTCGTCATCGTCATCATCATCACCATCAACATCATCGGCGCCATTGCATTCGTTTTATATTCGTTGACGTTGTGACGTCATTACGCCGCATTTAAACAAGTACAACAAACATAGACACAGACGTCAGTCGTAGAGTGCAAGAGCAGCCGAGAGACCTACTTCATCCATTATATGCAAGTACAATATATCTATTCGTATATATGTAAATATATATATAACACATACATATGTACATACGAACTAAATTTGTATGCGTTTACGACCTATATATAATACTATATACATATCCATATATGTATACATAGGATATAGAAAATTGTGCCGCTTCCGCTTATCATGACGTACACATGCAGGGTGGGCATTAAAACTAATGACAGTGATTATATTTTGGAACAGGAAGTCGTCTTGCGTAAGCATTCCGATCAGCTTACCGCTGAGAGTAAGCGTAGGGGGGTTTTCTTATTAATGTTCTTCAAAAGTGCAAGAAGTTCGTCGCTAGTATTCAAAGAATATGCCAAACCCTCTCTATGGGGTAGTACGTAAAAAAACCTTCAACTCTTTCCTCAATTTTGTTACATTTTCCTAGATTATATAATTCAGCAATTTACTGTTAATCTATCTTAGTGATTAGTTACTTAGTTGCAAAATATTTCGCGTCATATATAATTTTTACTATATCATATAGATTGCTTTTCTTATCCCTTTTTCACATATAAATACATCTTGAACTTATATCGAACTAGCGCTAGTATCTGTTGTGGATGTTGTGGACAGCTCTTCTGGACTTTTGATCACATGATGCGCAGACGAAGAATTCGTCAAGGCACTTTTCTCTCCGTGTGAAGAGCAGATTTCATCCTCAGACGGTTGGCGATTTGACTTTGATTAACTGGTTTCTTTGTTATTCATGTTTATTCAGCTTAATATAAAAATGTTATACCCTTGATTTATGTCCGTCTGTCTGGAATTTGTATTTTGTCTTTGACTGAGTTTCGTCAATTTTTAATAATTTATTCATGCGATTCGAAATATCGTATGAAGGAAATTAAAGCTTCGCATATACCTTAGTTAATGATTTTTTTTTTATAAGCATTTTCTGAATTCTTCAAAATTTTTAATGTGCAGAGGGTAAACAACTACGTCTTTTCATAAAGATTGCATAGCTACGGCGAGATATGTTTCGTGTTTCACTGTTTCGTGTTTCACTGCGTACCTAAAATTGATCAGCTATTTGGCTTCTTATGATAAGATTCTTAGAAAAGCGCGTAGGGCATCACCAGTCGAGCACACTCAAGTGCAGCTCTTTTTCTTTTTCTTGTTTTTTTTTTTTTGTTTTGTTTCTTGTGCATCCAATGTCTTTCGCTGTGTCTGTATGTCAATGCATGCCGGTCAAGGCAGCCATTATTCATGGCTTTGTGTGTGTGTGTGTGCGTGTGTGTGTGTCTGTACTTATCTTTGGCTCTCTCTCTCTCTTACTCACACGCTATCTTTATCGCTCTCACACTATTGCTACCTTGACGCCTCAATTATAATTTTGTTGATTTAGTGTTTTTCTTTTTAGAAATTATTTATTATTGTATTTTATTAAATTTTTTATATTTCCTTTGATTTTTTTTGACAGCAAGCGAGATAGGGAAACAAAGAAAATAATTGCACCGCAAAGTATGCAACATAAATTTACAATTGCTTTTACGCATAAATTTAAAAAAAAAAAAACAAATGCAAAGACAATCAATCACAAAGCAAAAAAATTTTTGTTTTTTAGAAAGAATGTGAGAAAAGAGTAAGAGCACGTGTGTAAAAGAGCACGCACTAATGAATTTGGGTTAGTTGCAGCAGTATGCAAGAAATTTAAAATAAAAAAAATAGGCACAGGCTGACAAATAAGCGCAGCAGCATCTGTTTTTTTTTTCATAGTTTTTATTTGGTTTTTATTTTCCTTCTTGCTGTGTCAAAATACCGCCGAAAGAGCAATAAAGTACGTAAAGACGCACAAACACATTCATAATTAACAGCAACAAGAAGAAGAAGGAGCAGAAGAAGAAGAACAACAACAACAACAAATGTGGTAGCGCTATGCAATAAGAAAAACTCGGCTGCGTTGCATTGGATTTTTGTTGTTGTTGTATGATGAATGACGTCACAAACGGCATTCAATGCCCCTGTGTGTATGTGTGTGTTTTTATGTCATTGTATTTGTTAAGCATTTTCTTTACTTTTTTTTTTCTCTTTTCTGCGTTTGTTCGTTGCCATAGTTTAGTAGTGAACTACAAATGAAAGCAAACACAAACTAAAGAACGAACGTACAAACGAGAACGCTCGAGCAAGCGAATAAGTGTTAAAAGAGAAAGAGTATGCGTGCTAGAGAGTGCGAGAGAGAGAGATAGAGTGAGAGGTGAGGCAATGGGTCTGCACTTGCATGACATAGTGCAGCATCAAACAATGAACCAAAGAACCATGCGAACTCTTTCGAGCTCGTTACTCATACACATGCACTGCGCCGTATGAGGTACTTTAAATTTCACACTTGACAAGTAATAAACGCTGCCAGTATAAAAAAAAAAAAAAAACACAGCATACACGACTACAAGATGCACTATACAGCGTCGAAGGAACTTTAAGTGCAACATAAGTAGAACTGTGCTTGCTTGCTTGTGTGTGTGTGAAATATGTCAAAGAATTTGGTATTCAAAAATAAACTGAGGGCAGTTCTCTATAGGGCGGCTGTGTTCTACCGCGAACACTTTAATATAATTAAATTAATTAATTAAAACTATTATAAAGCATCTACCAATAGGTATATCCAAGCTTTAACAGACATATTTGTTTAACCGTATTTCAAATGAAAAATTTTATGTTTGTTAATTATTCAAGTTTCATTATTCATAATTCTGCGCCTAATAAGCAGATTACACGCTGTTTAGGGCATAAGTTTGAGTCGGAATTTAGGCAATAATATAAATTTGAACGACTCTGGCTTATATAACATGAAAACCTGGTAAATTTTGAATGTTTTTGGCAGAAGAATTGAGGTCTATTGACCTTTGATTGCACTGTGAGTTTGCTGACATTACCAGTAGCTGGAAATCAGATATGAATTGCAGCAAATAATTCATCTTCTCACATAAAGTGCTTTAAATTCTTTGCAAGCTAGTAAATTATTCTGCCCCACGTTTGGCGCCGATTAGTAAATTATATGCATTTTGCACCCGTTATCTATCAATTGAGCAAAAATATGCCATGATGTCAAAGTATTTCTACGCCACATTTGATAAATTTACAAATTGTACGCTTTTATGTATATTTTATGAGGTTTTTTCTTTCGTTCCTTTGCTGTGTTATATATATTTTGATATTTCAACAAATTTGCAGCGTAAATTCCATTCCAAAAACCGTTATTAATCGATTAAAAATAACATCGATTTAATTGTTTATTTTATAAATTGTATAAGCTTAAAAATTGTAGGGTGTTCATTATAAAATTTGTGCTGGCAAAAACTTTCAGCATTCGATACTTAATATTTTTTAATATATATTAATAGAGAACTCTACATAAAAATAGTGAAGAGAGCATCAAGTGTTGTCCAGTACTTGATTAAAAATTGGTCGGTCTGCAGTTTGCAAATGGAGCACAAATTAAAGCATATAAAATTGTATCTGTACAGTTTATAGTTGCAGCAAATATTAATGAGGTATGGCACATGCTAAACAGTTTTAAAATATCGAAACAGAAGCAAAATTTAACATTTGCGTCAGTTGGAATTTTAAAATAAACCACAGGCGTACGAAACCAATGAAACAACAACAAAAAAAATGCTTATATGTGCGTGTATATGCGTATCTTTTTTTTTGTTTTATTTTCTTTATAAAATATTGCAAAAATAAAAAGAAATTAAATTTTACACAAATTTGCATAATAAATAAGCGCACAGCAACAGTTGCTGCTGCTGCTGCTGCTGTTGCTGCTGCCGAGTAGGCGCAGTATTGAAGCGGCTTCCATGAATTGGGGTCTGAAGTTTCAGAGTGACGTGTAGGAGAACTCGATGCTGCCATGTGCCTGCCACTGAGGCTGAGGCCATGCTGTGGTTTTAAATTTACTTTTTTTTGTTCATTGCAATGCAATTAAAATTGTGACTATGTGCGCAATTGCGGCCGCAACAGCGGCAGCATTGAACAAAACAAAAATAAACCACGAAAAAAATCGAGTTTTAATATGCTTTCCGCGGAAATTTCGCGTGGGAATGCGCTGCGCAGTATGCAATGCATATAAAACTTGCAAACAAATGCTTAAATATATTTATATACATACAGAATAAAGTACTCGCATATGTGTGTGGGTGTGTGTGTGTGTACTCGGTATGGAGGCACAAATTTCAAATAGGCAATTGGCAGCTAGAATTGTTTTTACTCGTAATACATACATACACACATGTATGTATGTATGTATGTGTTCCACGTTGACATCAAGAACATGAATGTTCGTTATTGTTTCTGTTGTTTGTGAACTTGTTTGCGACACAATTTGGCCATGGACGCGTCGCATGGTGTGCCATGGTGTTCCATTATTGGGGCAACACATATTTGCTTAGTTGTTGCGACAGCTGCCGCTGCTGCTGCTGCTGCTTTGTCGTCTTCAACTGCAACGAATCTGATTTGCATGCAATGTCACCAAGAAAACGAATTAAAAGTATCAACAGCGACAGGACACGAAACAGGAAAAGAAATTCTTAAAGAAAAAAAAAAATACAAAACAAAATTATATAAAAAAAATAAAGAAAGAAAATTAAGTTAAAAACGCAAAACTTTCTGTGGTGACAAAAAAAACAAAAAAAAAACCAAAGGAAAAACATGGAAATTCTGCTGACTTCGTAAAATTTTGCAAACTTTTTAAACATGAAACGCAGCAACTTCTTTAAATTTAAACTTTTGTTTTTTCTCAGAGACGAGTTAATCTTAAATTCGAGTTTAAATTAAACTAAATACAAGACCTAGCTCGAATATAGTTCGATGCTGTGCAACTATAGTTCTAGCAAGTTAGTTTGAGGAAGAATTCTGGCTAGTTTAGCTTATATGTATCTCACTGCTTACAGCTATCTCTGTGCGATACTCCCTCACTTTACATGTACAAATTGCAAAATGAGATAAATTCCATGAATATGCTGTGTGTATCTTCACAACAAAATATTTTATTTTCAAAAAATGCCATTATACACATTTACACGTCGAGCTTTTTGTTCGTCCTGATGCGATCTTCATAATATTAAGTCAAAATACAAATCTATTGTAATTATTTGAAAGCAATTGTCGTTGTGTTTTGTGGCATTGAAGCGTCAGTTTGTGTATTAGATAGTCAGGACAAGTCTTTTTATCTACGATATATATATATATATATATATATATATGCATATATACTCGTATACACATGTTTGTTGGTTCGCATCATACATCCTTGAAATGTTTGCAGCGTCACTATTTGCTGCAAAGTATCTGATGTGTATATTTTTTGGTATGCAAACAGTTTAAAATTGGTTTTTGCCGCATGCCGTGAGAAGGAAGTAAGGCAGGATGGCAGGAAGGAAGCTGCAGTTGCTGCATGCTGTAACAGTAAATAATGGAGTGGAGCGAGTGTTTTGGGGAAAGCGTATTAGGTTTTGTTCGATTTGCCGCATTTGCCGCTGTGGCTGTGTAGGTAATATGTATATATCTTGTGTACGAATGTTTGTGTAAGGACGCTTTGCTGCTGCCAGGCAAAAACACAATTAAACGACAAGGACTGCCGGCAACCGCATAAAAAAACAAAAAAAAAAGTAAAGAAGGAAAAATCGCAATGTTATAAAAGCCAATTTAATACTTTATGTGCTATTTTAGATATGCATATACATACTCGTACAATTTATACAATGCAAATGCTCTGACACCTTCATAGACATTAAAACTTATCTTTTGTTTTCGCTTTTGATACACTTCAGACGGTGCTTAAAAGAATGGTATTAACAGTTCAACGAAATGCTTGTTGACACAAAGTATATGTCGATCGCATACATATCGAATAAAACTCTGACAGTATCCGTAATCCAAACATCATAATGGGTTGCTTCGTAAAGATTTCTAGAAGCAGCCTGCTTATGTTCCATGAAAATATAATTTCATATATCTTTCATAACAGAATATAGTAGGGTATTAGCAATTCGAGCACACTTCAATGCAGCGTTCTTTCTCGATTTTTTTTTTTTTTTTTTTTTTGTTTTAAGTTTTATTTCAGTTGCATTGCATGCCAGAAAAACATTTTACAATAATAGGCAGCCACTTGTATGAGTCGACATGCCGCTTGCAGCGTTACATGGCAACGACGTACATAGGTGCTTTAGTTGGCGGAGGATGGGTGGGTGGATATGGCAAAAAAGTACAGCAAACTGGCTGTGGCGTCATATGTGTTTGATGTTGTCGTTGTTGGTGTTCGCGGCATACTTATAAAAATAAATAATAATATTAATAAGGATAATAATAATAGTAAGAAGAACAAAAAGGGGAAAAAATAATAAAACAAGCCTAAGTTAGTCATACGGCAATTCTCTTCATTTTTTTTTTGTTTTTTTTTGTAATGGGTCTAACAATAGGGATATTCGAACTTAATCCTCTCTTGGCGGCCATATTTCAGATTAGTTTCAGTTTTTTTTCATAAAAGTTTACCATTCCAGCATGCATATCAAAATTCGTAATTTCTGATTGATTTTGAAGTCTGATGGCCATCTAAAGTGTCAATCGTTTGCTGGTTATGCATAAGAACTAATGGAAATTGATCCTAAATTTCCAAGAAAATAAAACTTCTCCGATGAGTTGGATTTCTGGCTTCGTAATTTAACAAAACCGCTTTTATGGCAGTGCTCATTTGCATGCGACTAGTAAATTATTCTGCCCCACGTTGGGCACCAATTGGTAAATTAAAGTTGATTATATGCATAACAGATCATGCTTCAATATTCTGCGCGATACTTTGCTTTGAGGTATTTAAGTTATTTTCAAAATGGAAAAGAAATACTTTAAACAGGATTGATGCAGACTGTACTCCGCAACGCTTATATTGAAAGACCACATAGAGTATGTGAGATGTTTAGTAAATATTAATATGCACGTGTTACGCCGGAGTGAGCTACTTAACATTGTATTTCGACAGACTGAGAATTCAAGAAAGACAGTATGCTACAGCATTAATAGGAGCAACATAGGGTATTAAAACAGCGGGAACATACATTACTGCTATGAGCTCATATATCCGTCTGTCTGCCTTTGTGTTTGTCTGTCCGCTTGTCTGTTTATAAGTTTTGCACTCATTCCTAGTCTTACACATGCTTGTCGTCACATCAAAAACAAACATGGATGCTGTTGTTGATGAGCATCATCACGATGACGTCGTTGTAGAAATTTTCTATTGTTTGTAAGTTTTCAATGCTTTTGTTGTTGTTGTTTTTGTTGTTGTTGTTGCTGTTGCTACTGCTGATGATGACGTTGTCAGCTTAAAAAGCTAACAAAAGTCAAGAACAATGTCAGAACAAGAAGAACAAGATGAATAAGAAAAGCATCAACAACGCCGACTAAGGGCCACATACAACACAAAAGTCAAGTCGAAGTTGAAGTGCTGCAATTGGCGTCTACATTGATGCTGTTTTTTCTTTGACGGCCATTTTGTAGAGCCGACGTAAGCAAATTTTATAATTTTTTTTTTTTTTTTATAATATTTAATTAAATTTAATGAAAAAAAAAAGTAGACTTTGTTAAGGTAAAAGAAACCGAAACTCAGATACACTTTTTTTCAATATTATTTACTACTCAATATAAACGATTCCGGTATTGAGGATACCTAAAATTCGTTTCAATTCAAACTGATGTCTTGAATGCAAGGACCGTCCGATGTGTGATTTCGAAAAGTTTTCTGTACCGCATCGCTGCAAGCAAACTGCAACCAAAAGAGCATACATCTAGGCGCGTCAAAACACAAAGGCTGAATGCTGTTGCAACTATCCTTTAGTCCTAAATTAACTCCGGATGAGTTCTTTGTGTACCCTAGAATCAAGACCACTAATTCATCAACCCGTTTTAAAACAAATGAAGCTTTCGAAGCGGCTGTGACAACAGATTTAAAAGAGGTCCTCATCGAAATGTCCTTCCGTGCTTAGCAACATATTTAGGTGCTCAAAGAATGCATTTCTCACGCTTCTTACCGATATTTTCGGTAAATCTTGTTTGAAAAAAAATTAAAATTTCATGACTTTTGAATAAAAGCCTGTAAAATCAAAATTGTATTTTCTTTGGGCGCTGTTCACGCAATGAAATATCAACTTTTCTTAGTTTTCATTGAATTTGCCGTCTTTTTCAGATGAATTTCAACAAAAACTTATTATTCAAGCTAAAGCATAGCAGGCAATGCTTTACTCCATTTCTAGTTGTCAATCAATTGCTGTGGAAATATTCAGTCGTAAAAATTCCTCGTACAGTAAACATCGTTCGGAGTAGTAAATAAATCTAAATTTTCAGTGAAAGCACTTTTCGAAAAATAATTCCGGCTAAAAATTTAGATTAAGCAAGAAACCTTAAAATAAGTTTAAAGTGTATGATTTGCTTTGAGGGTCCGTGTTTTGTTTTCGTTTCACTGTTTTTTTTTTTTCGTTTTTAATTTTTTTTTTTTTTAATAATTTGATGTTTCTATAAGTGAAGGTAAGCAGGGCGTTTAAAGATCCTTCATAGTTTTCTGCTTAGATGGCGAACGCGTTTCTTTGCTTCTTTTGCCAGATATTTCTCTCTTCGCTCCATATTGTATATCGTCCACTTTGGAAGGAACTCGGAAAATGGATGAACTCCGCCTTCAGCATTCAGTTAACAGGTAAGAATGACCTTTGAAGACCATTCAAAGCTGTTCGCTTAATGGCGTCATTTTTGAATGGGTTTTTTGTTTCCTTTTGCAGGTCTCTCTCTACGTCTAAACTCACACGTCTACCAATCACTATTGCAAGGCACATAAGTGCTCTGTATAATCAGGTAAGAAAAGAAGGACGTTTTAAGATCACCCTTGGATGTCTGTTAAAATGGCGAAAATATTTTTTTCTTTTTGCAGAAATCATTTCGTCTTATCTTTTTGCAATACCAATTTCTTAGGAGGCATTTTTTAGGAGTAAATGCGAAAAAAAATATTTAAAAAAACCCACGATATATTTTTTTTAAGAACTTACACGAGATACTTTTGAAGAAATCCCGCTTTTGGTTCTACTTCTTACGGCATGCATCAAAATTTCCAGTTTTTTTTCTGTTTTTATTCGTCCATTCAAAAATTCTGGTTAGCTTTGCTTTTTCGGATTGTTAAAATTTTATGTCATTGATTGATAAAATTGAAGAAAATAACAAAATTTCCGGTCAACACCGAACAAAAATTGGTTTTATTTGCAAATTCAATAATTTGAAGAATTATTTAATTATTTTAATTTCATTAAAAGTTTATAATTGGTACGAAAAGTTCTTCAGAGGTCAGCCACTATTTAATGCAGATGAATAAGATTTTTTAAATGAGTAAAGGACAAATGTTAAACGAATTTTGGTGCCTATATATACGAAAGGTAGCGTGTTTTGTCCAAGATGTCGCATAAAGGTGCTGGATACTACTTGCATTGAATTGAATACAGGGTGGGGTTGAAGTGACGTACATTAGCTTTTAAATATTTAAATAGTTTAAACAGTAATTATGATCGTCTATATATGTATGCGAGTATATATATTATACTCTTGAACAATATTTGTACTATTTAATGTTTCCCATGCCTTAAAGAAGACATCGAATACCATACAAAGTACATATAAGTACATGATTACCTCAACAATGTGAGTCGTTGTAGCCATTTTCAAAATCTTCTTTGCTTTAATAGTAAGCAAGTCTTTGCGATGTGGTCACTAGTAGGTACCGGATTCATACAGAGACAATCGGAATTAATACATTTGTATGCAAACGGTACTAATTTAAGCAATAAAATAATAATTGTTTGCAAATAAATATTTGCTTTAATTCAATAACTTTAATTAATTTTGTATGGGAGCGGTACTTTCTAGTGGCCATAACGTGTTCATTCTAATGACTAGTGAGTCTGGTTAGACGTAAAAAAGTGATTTGTCTAGTCATACGGATCACGAATATATATGTACTAAGGTGTTACAAACATTGTGATTAAATTATAATGTTATGCAGACGCTCGTATGTAGTGTATAAACACATTTTATATCATTTTCATTGTTGAAAATCAAGGCATATACAAATAAAAATTACGTCGCCATTTTGTGCTGTCAGTGCGCCATTTTCTTTTGGCTTGCCTTTGCTTTTCTTTGCTCTTGGATGATTGGCAATGTATTTAATGTCATTGCGGTCGTTGTAATCATTATTGCTGTTGTTGTTGTTAACGTCAATAGTGTCATTGTGTCAATTCATTCAGACGATTATAGGATATTGTCAAAGGATATTGTTATGGCTTCATCATAGCATTGGATCACATCACATCGCATCGCATCGCATCGAATGTAAGGAAAAGTAACGAACAGCAATGGCTTCAATTAACGCCAAAATGTAGCCTGCTGATGCCGCAACCGATGTCGCAGCCGATGACGATAATGATGATAATAATGATAATGAAACTGATTATGTCTGCTTGTACACTTTTGTCATTTACAAGTTTATGATAATATCATTTTCGTAGCTTTTGTCAAGTCAAAATAAATATATTGTGTATAAGAAAAGTTTTGACTTTGATTGGCAGGACATTTCTCATATAAACTCCGGCAGCTTACACACACACTCGAGTACGAGTCTGTCTCGGCAACTAGCTGAAGTGTAAAATTGCACAATGTGCTTGAATGAATGATAAACTGAATGGAATGAGTAACTGCCAGCGAGTGAGTGAGTGAGTGAGTGAATGTATGAATGAATGAATGGCTTATGTTGTATACACGTTTCTTGTCAACTTTTGCAATTGACCGTTGGCCATTTAGATTCAAGCATTCAGAGTGTGTGTGAGAAATGTATCTATCGTACATACATATATACAGAGATATGCATTCACACATCATAATAAGCAACTTTTGTATAAAGAATTGTTCAAGTTGAACACAATGGCTTACAAACAATGTGTATAGAGGAAGAGTAGAGTGGCTTTCTATAAGTAGGCATGCATATGTATGTACCACATACTCGTACACAGCTAAAAATGCTGCTTTTGTCATGTAACTTTTTGTTTAGCATAATACAAGTACAACAACAACAACAACAAAATATATAAAGTAAAAAAAATATTCAGCCCACTTGAGTTCCAAAAGAATTGCTGACTGAAAATGTGGCGGACGGACGGACAGACAGTCAGGCGGTGGCATCGTATTTATAAAAAATACCTATCAGCGTTTGTCTGCAACTGTCTTTGACATTACTTGACACATGTAACCCACACACACAGTGCTACAAATACAGAAGCACCCACACATATGTCACCTATGAACATAAAAAGGAGTAAGTCACTTACACTGTATGACAGCATAATGCACAGACGGACGTACAGTCAGACAATTGCTTGGCAATGAGCGTACTCAACAACTCATAACCTTCTTGCTTGTACTTATTATAAGACATATGTCTCTATATGTATCTATAAGAAAGTATCAGTTGGCATCACAAATTCGAATTTATTTAGTATTAAAAGTGTTCCATCTTTGATCGAAATTCTGCGTAATATTTAATGAGAGGCTAAGCGCAATTCAAACAGACAAAAATTTGCTATTCGACATATAGCAGCATAAACCCCATAATATCCGCAAAAAAAGTCGAGTTGATATAGACATGTTCATCTGTCCGTCTCTCTGGCTGTTTGCATGGATACTATAAGAGACACAGAGCCTTCAAATTAGCATGTTTAGATGTTTTTATTCATTCTTCAAATAACTTTTATTTAATGAACACGTTAACACCCCTTCCTAAGGAAGTGGCCACTTACCATGCAAACCTACTCCTCTTACTGAAAAAATTTTATTGATATTAATTTAGCTAGAAACAAATACTGCTTTTAGGTCCAGATCGCAGCACTAAAAGGCGTAACCCTCACACAGATCTGACCAATTTTTATAAGTTTTTGCATATCGATTTGATGTGATGTTGTCTAAGAAGAAAATTTAGATTGAATTTAAACGAAAATTAAGCTTCTACGTTGAATCAGAAGAATAGTGATTTAAACTGTTCCACGTTGGGCGCCAATTGGAAATTGATTAGAAAACATATAATAAATCCTCAAACAAAGGTTTCCGTTTGCATTTTTCTTGTTCTATTTTAATGTTCGATTATCCCTTTTTGTGCTGAAAATAGGATTTACTTTTTCGCACGACGGCATCGCGCAAGCATTAAGGGCACGCTCCGCTCGGCAAATTCAACTTGGATTAAAATACAAAAAAAAAAAAAAAGAATTTCTTCAAATAGGTCGCGCAGCAAACTCAGACTCGGCTAATTATGACAAAAAGTGATAAGCAGCAAACTTTACTCAATTCATTACCTAAAACACTTCATTCCACAATTTTAGTTTTCTTCCACACTTTTGGCCAAGTTTTTAGTGCACAAAATAAAGAAAAAAGAAGAAAAAAGTTTGACAAAAAAACTTTTGCTGCCTGCCACGATAAATAATTATCAGTTGGAAGCAGAGGAAAAACTTTCGCTGTAGTAATTTAAGCGCAAAATCGCGTGTAGTGTAGTGTATTCTGTTTTCTGACCAAATGCCGCTTGACAGGCTGCTGTGTAGTCAGGTGTAAAGGCAATGTGTAAAACTCGCATTCTGACAGTTTGACAGTTTATTATTTTTTTTCTTCTGTTTTTCTTTAAATATTTGACAGCAGCAGTAAAGCGGGAATTGAGTGGGAATTACTTAAATTTATTAATTTGTATCTTGAGAAAAAATGTAACTGAAAATGTATCTGATTAATTTGGTTAATTTTTTAGATGCGAATTAAAATTTACCTATCACGCAGAAGAGGGGGCGAGACGTTTGATAGGTTTTCACCGCTTAGCGGTTGCTCCTGTCGCGGTCGTAGAACCGGTGTAAGGCCCCATCTTTCGATGAAATCGATGCGAGAAATGGTTGATGACGAACAAGTTGGTGGAATTTGTAATTTCGCCAATGTCTTGAATCGGCGGCGGCGTTTTGGCTGCTGTTGTTGTTGTCCTCGTGGTCGTCGTCGTTGGTGTCCTGCTCAAAATGTTTTGTTTGCTGCTTCGTCTTCTTCTTTGTAAAATAGCAAAATTGCGTTTTTGCTTTTGAATTTGAGTTACTCTTTAGCTTATTTATATACACGCCGCTTGCTGTGTATATGTTTGCTATTTGTATCTTGTATCTCGTGTTTAGTTTTTTTTTTTTATTTTTTATTTTGTGTTGTTTGCGTTTCTTAATTAAATGCTACAGCATCGGCGGCATCAACGCTGCAATATATGCTCTTGCAACGCTGCTGCTGCGTCGGCTGCTCTTTCACAATTTCATTCATATTTTCTTTGGCTAGTATTATTCTTGAAATAATAAGTATCTTTCAGATACACCAATGCGCAGTGCAGCTTGGCGGCGTTCGGCTCCATGTGCATTTAATGTTGCTTTGCGTTTGGACATTTGTTAGATTTTGGTTAAATTTCTTCTATTTTTTAGAAAGTGTTTAGATATGGGTTTAAAGAGTTTTAGTTAAACATTTTTATTTGTTTTTTGTTTTTATATCCGAATTTTTAAATTGCTTTATTTTGGTTTTGCTTTGTTGTGTTTTATTTTTAATTTGTTATAATATTTTGTTTTTGTTTTTATTTTATTATAATTTTTTTTTTTTTTTGTTGGCAGTTTTGTTGCTTTTATTTGTTGTTGCTGTTGATTTTGTATTTGTTTGTTTATTTTTTATTGTATTTGTTAAACATTTTTTGTTTGTTTGTTTGTTTGTTTTGATATGATTTAGTTAGCTGCTTAAAGTATTTTTTTTTGTTTAATAAAATTTTATATTTTAGATGCAATGCAGATGATTTGTGTTTAGTTTTTTTTTTTTAATTAAGTTAGTTTTTATGTTTTTGTAGCAGTATTTTTTATTTCATTGTAGAGAAAAAAAATTGTTCGCAAAAAAAAATGCGTCCTTAAAGCTTTGGAACATTCAAAAAAAAAAAAAAAAAAAGCAGTTTAACAAATGTTTCTTATTTTTGTTTTTGTTTTTTATCATTCATTAATGCACTAATTTATTAAGGACTTCGATTAAATGTTCTAAAATTAACTGAAAATGTAAAAAAAAATGTAAACCAATGAAACAATTATTTTGATCTTAACTCTTAAGAGTCACATTTTACATAGCTATATGGTGCATTGCTTCTTAAAGCACAATGCAGACCGAAATTTTTTTAAAATGTTGAAATAGTTTTTCTTTCCATAACTTTGTCGAAAGCGCATTCTATTCAATTCAAATTTTCACTAAATATTGAAAAAGGACTCCTCAATTGACTTATTGTGCTGAAGCTATTGTAAGAAAAATGTCTAAAATAAAAGCTGAAATGTTGCTAAAACTTGAAATCCATTTCCCTATAATTCCATCTAAAATAAACCGTCAACAACTTCGCTGTTTCTTCATTCGATTTAGAACAACGTAAAACTTTTTCTACTATTTGTAGCTTATTTATTTATATTTTTTTTGTTTTTGTTTTTGTCGAGCAATATTTTCGATTGATTGCTGCTCAAAATAAAAAGTTTTATTTGGCAAAGTTAAAAATAAAAAACAAGGAAAAACAAGCAGAAAAATCGTACTAAAATTTGTACAACAAAACGTGTGGAAAATCAGAAGAAAAAGAAAAAAAAGTAAAATACAAAAGCAACTTTTAGGCAAGTTGCATAGAAACGAATATAAAAGAAAAAAAAAAAAAATGGCGGCAACGTTGGCAACGCGCGACCGGAAACAGCAAGTGAAAATGTTAATTTCCGTTTTTAGGCGCACGATTTTATATATACCTACTACAAATATAACTGTATACTGTATATATGTATATGTATGCGTACACATTATAGGTTGCTGGTATGTGTATAAAAATAGGTAAGGCGAGCGAAAAATAGCCGCAAAATATGTGAGCAAATGCACGGGCAAAGAAAGAGCGAGAGGGCGCATTACAGTAAAAGAAATTCCCAAAAAAAAAAAAAAAAAAAATGGTAAAAAAAGGAAAAAAAATCAAAAACGGTAAAAAAGTGCCAAATTCCACAAAATTTTCCAATTGAGCGCGTTTTGAGGTAAATACAAAATAAATAGTTTCTTTTTTTTTGTCTTTTTCGAAAGCTTTTTGGCATTTTGAAGTTTTCTTTTTTTTATTTTTCTTATGATTTGGCATGATTTGCTTTTGTGTTTGCATTTAGTTTTTTTTATTTTATTTTATTTCACTTTGCTGTGCTTTGCGTTTGCAACTAACTGTCAACCTTGAACCTTTTGCTGTGTTTTCTGTTGCTGGATTTTCTTTGCCTCTTTTTTTTGTTTTTGGTGTTTTGTATTTCTTTTCTACTTTATAGAAAACGCACGAATAGCGCATGAAAGCAACGAAACAAGAAACACATGACAAACAAAAAAAAAAAAAAAAAAAAAACCTATAAAACGAAAGGACGAACAAACGAATAAAAGAAAGAAAGCAAGAAACAAAGGCATACGGACGTACAGACAAACAGACAGCCAGCTAGCAAAGGAAAGCGAGCAAACGCATAAAATGCGTTGAGACAGCGCTGTATGTGTGTGCATTACATATGCGTGTGTGTGTGTTTGTGTTAAAAATACGCACACATACGCGTATAAATAAAGACATCGCACTGTGCATACACTTATACAAGCAGCAGCGCAGTGCGCGAAAACACGCAGAACGCAAAAAAAAAAAAAAAACAGCATCAAAGGACATTCGAGACCATGTTGAGCGTCGATGAAGCAAACCAAGACAAAAAAAAAAGAAAAAAAAAAGGATAATGACGACGACGTTGTTCACAAGCGAGACAACACACATTCTGCTGCTGCTGATCATAATGATGAAGCTGCTGCTGCTAAAAAGATGATGACTGTGTTGCATGCTGTACAACAAATCCTTTAAATGTGTACAATTGTACATGCATGCATAGATGTTAGTGTATACGCGACGCGTATATATGTTGAGTAAAACTTTGCGCTGGCAGCGTTTATTCATTATGTACGAGGGTTGTTTCAAACGTACAACTTAAAAACGATATTTTGTTTCGAACTAATCTAATGCAAAATAGAGCCCTGCACGAATGTATTCGTTTGCAACTGTTTCATTTATTTCATCAATAAAATAGTATAATACGCTATGAATGCAATGAAAATATGAATTAATTTCGCTTCGCATAAATGTACATGCAAAACTACACGAATACATTCAAATGTATTCATTAAATTTAAATATTTCATTGAATTTCGAATGCACTCATGTGCAGTGGGTGGTATAAAAGCCATTTGATCATTCTGGAAACTAACTGCAAAAATTTCTAACTTTTAAATCACAAAAACATGTAATTTTTTTTAATTTTGAAATAATAAAGTAGCTAGAAACAGAGAGAGAGAGAGAGAGAGGGAGAGAGAGCAATACAGATAGAGGAAGCACAAGAAATATATTGAAATACAACGCTTTTACAGCATTCGATTGCAACTTTGTAAAAATGTTATCTTTGAGAAGTCCTCTGCGGACTTTTCTTCTGCCATTTCCTAAATTTGCTTATTTTTATACATTATATTCGCAGAAATTAAACGAATGAATGCATTCATTTGAATGTGAATATATGCAGTACTCGAATCTGCTGCACCAATTCGAAAAAAATATTAAAGGAGTATGTATGAGCGACGAGAACAGCATTTGAAAAAATAACTTTTTGTGCACCAAGAGAAAGAGAGAGAGACAGAGGAAATAAAACAGTATAGCAACACAATTGTAGCGCATTGCATATACACGATATTGAGTTCAGTGCATCGCTGCAAGGATAACGAGTAACGGGTTTCAACACTATGAATGAAACGTGTGATTGGCGCCCAAATTGGGGTAAAGAATATTACTTTACAGTTCTATTAAAGCTACGTGTACGAAATATTGAAAAAAAAAAAAAAAAAAAACAAATTTAAACGCACAACAGAAGTGACATTTCCTACAGGCATTCTCTCCCCATATTGATTTCATAGTAAATATATTGGTGAGCAACATAATACCTATGAGGCTGTATGACAAAAGTGCACAGCAAAACAGGTTTTAAATAATACTGATCGGCAGTAGGACAGTCCGTAGGATACAGAAAAGCGAACAAGAAACAGAGAGCAAGATATCAACATATCCGTTGCAGCACAAATGTTACAATTTTCGTGACGATTTTTTACTGTTTTTGCAACAATATTATACGAAACAGCCCACTTTACGGCAAACAGTCAGTAGCAGCATCATTAAGTCTATCGCATCTTTGTATTCTTCGCTTGCTGCTCATTCATTTGTAAGTTCTTCGTACTTTGGTTCGTTACTTAGTCTGGCGTTCGTTCTTTTCGTCCTTCTTATTATTATTTTTTTTAATTTTTTTTTTTGTCTTTTATGCAACTCGCGCGCGCGAATTTTTCTCCTTGTGCCAGCAAGAATTCATAAGTATCTCGCTGAGTGTGTGTGCGTTTGTGTGTGTTTGCTTAGCTGTGTGTGTGTTTTTTTTGTTTTTTCTTTGTTTTTTTGTTTGTTTGTTTGCCTGTGCACTGCGTGTTCATTCGTGCGCAACTTCTACAGAATCAGTGTATCATCTTCATCATCATTATCATCATCGCCATCGCCGTCGTCGTCGTCGTCTTCATCAACGTCTATCACCTGTGCTCGTCTTCTGATACTATTCTCTCACTCTCCCTCTCTCCGCCGCTGCCCTTTGACCTCAACAGTCCATCATTGAGTTTGTTAGTTCATTTTTATTTTTATGCTGTTTTATATTTTTGCGCATACTTTGTAAAACTTTTCCTTTTTTTGCTTCTGCTTCTTCTTCTGCTGCTGCTGCTGCTTTTCCTTCCACTTATTTTTGAAGTCGTTTAAATATTTCAACTATTAGCAAAGCAATTTCTATTGCCGAAATTTTCATTACAATTCATGCGCTCCATTATATCTCACATATATCTAATTTTTCTTTGTTTTTTAATGAGAATGGAATTTTTCGACTGCTTCGTCGACTTTAAGCCTTTTTCTTATTTTAGCTTTAAGCTGCTTTTGTCTTTTGCATTCTACCAAATGCGTGCAGTGCCCGTGCCCCCGTCTATATACTCTTCTATATAGCTCAAATATACGCTTACATATTTATATATGTAAATGTGAATGCTGCTGCGTTTAAATTTCATAGAAATTCCTTGGCCATTTTCGGGATACGTCGTCTCGTGCTTTCTTTTTTTTTTTTTTTGTATCTCATTTTGGCTCCTTCTGTGCGTATTGAGTTGTCAAAGAAAATTTGTTCAACTACCAGAAATTTCGGCAAGATCAAGTTGAAACTGACAAGCCACACAGCACAGTGGTGGGCGTGTGTAACGTCTTCAAATATTTATAAGCAAGCATATGTGTGTCGGCTTGTAGCAGAAGATGTTGCCGAAAATATGCCGAAACCTGCTGCAAGACAGACCACCTTCCAACTGCTACCAAATAAATATTGCCACAATGTCGCCATTCGCTTGACGACTTCGTTGGCATTATATGTAGATATATCCAAGTCGTACTCGTACGTATGAGTGGTTGGACATGTGATTGGCATTTTATTTGATGCGTTCATCATTGATTGAACAGCAAAAGCAAAGAATATAAACAAACAGGAATACACTCGAGTATAAAAAGGGTAGCAGAAACAAACAGATTCGTCGTACAAGGACTTTTACGTGGGTGCTATTAAAAGTATGGAAACTATTATAGAAACTTAATATTTAAAGTGGTAGCAGCTATTGGCTTAGCTATTTAGATACACTTTAGGATTATTGAAATTAAATTGATATAAACTAAAAATTGTCCTATTAAGTTTTTCTATGACGACTAAGCAAAAATCGTCTAATTGGCGCCCAACGTGGGGCACACAGTTACACATACTTGTTCAGCTCAATTAGACGAACTAGACTTGTTCGTTAGAAGCTGCCACGATTTGCTCTGATAAAAAAGTTGAAGCTAGTTCGCATAGCTAATATTCCAAATATGTGAATCAGAGGTTCGAAATATAATACCGCTTTTTGAGGTAATTTAAAAAGAAGCAATTTAAACTAAGAACTTGCCGTACAAAGCGTACAATTGCGTCTTATATTCTACTTACAGCCTTCATATATACTTATATATATATATATACATATATATGGGCATATGTCATTTATTTTCAAATCCAGCAACCACTTTTTCTGTAGAGAAGCTACGCATGTCGTCTAACCGCCCGTTTTAAGAGTCATTCTCCATACAGACCCACCTCCCTCCATTTTGTTAATAAAACTTCATTTATTTAACCATTTTAAATACGTAAAAGAATCTCTTCAAATAGTTGCTTATCACATAATCAATTCATATCAATTCTCTTTAAATAAAAACTTTCTGTGTTACTCTCGCATATACAATATATATGTATATGCTATTTCTACATCGTTTGTTTAACGAAACATGCTCAGCTTCTTCTTTTATATTATAATAATAATATTTTTCTTCTATTTTTATGCAGCGATTTAATTTTTTATGCTTTGTTTGATTTTGAATTTCGCACAGAAGTGATTTGAACTCGCAAAAACAATTTTCAAAGGAATATCTCAAGAATTGGGCGGGCGACTACTGCTGACAGCTGGACGGACAGACGGACAGACTGACATGACTTACTGAAGCTGTGATAAAATTAAAATATTGTGCACACATTATGGAAATAATATCAAGTATACGCAGTGTTAGACAAGAATTCGGTATGAGCTATATTCTTTATTTTAATATTAAAAAAATATTACGTATACGCAGAAGTGTTCAGCAGCATTTTTGCATTGAATGAAGGCAAAGGGAATTGTTAGGAAAATAACGTATACGCTGTGTGCTCTTTGTGTCTGCATCTCACATCAGTAGTAAAGAAGCTGATTCGAGTTATACTAAATAGTATAAAATGTTGCAGTAAGCGCACAAATATTCGCAATCTCAATTTTCACTTTTAACCTTGCACAGCACAGCATAAGCCAAGAACGCACAAATACACAAACAAGAAATGTATTTTTAGCTAAATATAAGAACTGAATGCAAAATCTGTCTGTCCGCACAGAGTATATACTATATTATATGTGAAATTGTGGTTGTCAGGTGTCGTTGAACTCTTTTAATTCACATTCATCAAATTGGAGACGACTTTAAATGAAAGCAGCTAAAAGGTGTAACTAAGTCTATGTAAATGTGTTAAGTGGAGCATTGTTCTTATGAAGCGTTATTCAGCAAAATATGGCGATTAAGCAAAAATGGAACAATTGGGTCTTGCAATATACTTCAGGTTTGTTAACTTCTTGTAATTGGCGCCCAACGTGGCACACACAATAATAACTTACAGTTTAGTTAAATTTATTTGTATGAAATATGAAAAAGGATACGAAACAGCCCTCTTTACAGCATACATTTTTGGCATTTTTGGCTGCTGCTTATTTATCTGCAAATTTATCTGCAAGTGCTTTGTACTTTGGTACGACTGGCATTTGTTCGAAGATCAAAGCCAAACAGCTTTTTAAATATTCCACATGACATGTTCAAAATTATTTTGCTACCAAAAAAGAATAAAAAAGAATTACATAGAATTGCTTATTTCAAACAAACCATGAACTCGAACGCAGCACTGCATTGTGCTTGAATTTTTCAGATATCCTGGCAAGACTTTCCATTTATGCCTAATTACCACAAATTTATTTAATTAACAACAAAAATATTAAAAACAAAGAAAGTATGCTACACTCGAGTGTGCTTAATTTTGAGATATTCTGTAACACATTTGAACATAAAATAAAATATTTCATTAGGATAGGAAAAAAAAAACATATGTACTTGGAAAGAGGACAATTTTGTATGCGCACGGACTAACTCTTCTAGTGGTACGACGTGGATATATGTATATGAAATATTTTATAAGAATTTATTTGCATAAATACTTTCATTTTTAAGAAGGGTTAGCACATTCATAGAATAATATTTATTATTTAAACTGGAAATTTCAAATTCGAAAGCACATTTCCGAATATTGCATTGCAAATAATTTTAAATATGTATTCACAAATTGCAATTAAAATTGAAAGTTAACCAAAAATTTAAAAGAATTGATGTATGCTAGTCTGTGTAAATATGTTGTTATATGTCTCCATGTCTCCATTAACGCGACTGCTGTTCAAAAATAATATATTTACTCTATAGATGGAGGCGATATACACCCCCTCTCGCCTCCGTCGTCTTGTTTAATACGTTTAAACAAAATTAATATAGCCTTTTGACTTATGATTGCAAAGACTCCAAAAATAATGATAGATCAGAATATTTTCTAGTATGATGCTTGGCCATTTAATTTAGGAAAAAAGAGGAGAATCTTCTCACTTATAGTCATCAAGATTTCAACGTTCATGTTGATGCTGTAAAGAACTTAGATACAATTTTTTTTCTCTAAAGAACCCAAATAAAATATCATATAATCTTGTTAAAGCATATTCCATGCATACAAAATATTACGTATACGCAGCGTTGACTAGTAAAATATTTTTTTTTGCAGCATTTAACAATATTTAAAACAAATTTTTATTTGTAAAAAAGAACAAAAAGAGAAATAGAAGCTTTGCTTAATTAAAGGCGAAGGTTACAGTGCTCTCTAAATAGTGATTTGGACTTCGAATATAAGTATGCCGTTCGGAACGTCTAACGATTGTTGGCACTATTGATGCAAACTACCAAATGATTCAATGATAAAGTGTACCGCATTTCTGTGCACATCATACAACAGTTTTTATCGAAGACAGCATTAAAATGCATAATTTTTTAAGTATTTGGTTACGCGGTGAACCAACAGCATCCAAAGCAGTGTATGCTATCTATTTAGTGGAATTCAACCGGAGACAGAGAAACAACAAGCACAAATATTGCTTTCAAATGCTCAGAATTAATAAATCGAAAAGGAGTGCCGTCCAACAAAACAATGCAATACTACAAATTTCTTATCATACACAGCAAAAATTAGTTCAACTACCTACCAACTATTCCGCTCCCTAAGAGTCCTCTTATAAATTTCTTTAAAAGCTACTTGAAGTAACAGGCATATTCTATATTTTACAAAATGTTTACGGAACGTTTTATTATTTTATTAAAAGTTTAGCTAAAATAATTTAAGCCTGCAATAATAAATTTTCATTTTTGCCTAAACGAGGCACTGAAGTAGAAATTCATGATAAAGTTATTCAATTCTAATAAAATGTTTTAGCTTAATATTCAAAAATTGCTGCGCTTTGTCCAAGCATAGACGGATAGACGGAAATACGTTCGAATGCACAGACGCACATGGCGCAATCGATTTGTATCTCCATCTATGTACAATATAGATGCAGACTTCAATGGCTGTCATATGACTGTTTTAAATATTATATTTCACTAGTACCAAAGAGGGAAGGGCTTTACCGTTTTACACATCTATAATCTATTTTTTTTTACACATCAAAAACAAGTCTTTGTAGCCGCTTTGATTTGCGCGTGAAAGCAACTTGTCAAAGCGTTGCTCAATGAATAGAAAAAAAAAAATTATAATCAACAAAATACAACAATACACAATTTGAAAGCAGTTTGATTTATTTTAAATAAATTATAAATAAAAATAAAATAAATGCAGATAAAACCTCGCTGCTTAGTAGCATTAATGAATGTTAGTTGAGTTCAACACATCACTTCAATAAAAATTAAATTTAAACAATTAATAAACTCTGTCATAGTTGCATTGGCCTTATAAAGGCTTAATAAATAAAAAAAAATATTGCGTATACGCAGCGTTGGTCGCACCGAATTTTCATTTTAAACTGATTTTAAGCTGAAGTTATTCAGCTTTTTAAACATTTAAATAAAATATTTGGTTTGGCATAAAATAAATAAAATATTACGTATACGCAGCATAAGCCAGCTTGTTTCAAGCAACAAAAAAAATGCATTTAAATATTATTAATTTGTTTTCTTTTACTGTTTAGTTTTATTTTAAGCACTCAAAAACATAATAATTTATTTATTTATATATTTAAAAAAAAAGTAAAGGTTTTTTTATAACTTTTTATTATTTTTTACATACAACGCTTTTATTTTACATCACTTGTTTCTTTTTTTTATTATTATTTTGATATGTAGATATTTCTATTAATTTATTTAAATTTTTATTTGTTGTTTACACAAAATCTTTCTCCTCTTCTTGTTTTTTCTTCTTCATTATTTATATTTTTGTTTATTTCTTTTTTATATATATTGTCGCTTTCACTTTATACACTGATTTATTGTTAAATTTTTAACTTTGACACAAAGTCAGTCGCGTGAGAGTACGAAAAACGAGGAAGAGAAAAAACTACGTGAAACACACAGAATAACAACAACAAGAAGAAGAAATGTTTGAACGCGCAAATAAATACAACAACAAAAAAAAAAACAAATACTTTTATTTCTTTGAATTTTCTAAATTTAATTTATTATATTTTATTTATTTATATTTTTATTATTTTTTGATTTGATTTTTGTGTGTGTTTCAGTACGGTTTTGCAGTGTATAAAGTACGCGATAAAAGTGTGTGTACGAGGCAAACGAGAAGAAGGAATAGAGTGAGTGAGTGTGTGAGTGCAAAGTGTGTGTGTGGCAAAAGTCACACGCAGCATTGAAATGTTTAACACGAAATCGTAGCAGAGAAACCAAAGCCATGGCAAGAGAGATAGAGAGAGAGAGAGAAAGCGTGAGAGACAGACCGTGCAAGAGAGAGAGAGCTAAATATTAAACGCATGGAACAAGACGACGAAGAAGCAGTATATTATAAGCCCAAAAGGAAAGAAATAATCAAACGAGTGTGTATAACAAAACAGCAACAACAAATGCAAAGCAAAGCAAAGCAAAGTAAAAGCAAACTCAAGCGCAAGAGAGTGAGAGCAAGAAAGAGAGCGCATTTGAAAGCACGTTGCTTTTTATTGTTTTTGTTGTAGAAATTTTCGTATAATATAACAAAAGCAAACGGTGAAAAAATGCGGCTAGCGAATGTGTAGCACAAAGTGTAAACGAAAATAGCAGCAACAACAACACCAACAACAGTTAAAAACGAGTGTGGAACGAAAGGATAACACGAACACGAAGCTAAAGACTTCGTAAAAGCTTTGCTGTCACTTGGCGTTCGTGCTTAGATCGACCGTTCGTTCGTTCGTTGGTTCGTTGGTTCGTTCTTTCGTTCATACGACTAGCACAATGGGAAACTTGTTGGCGGATTTGTGCAACAACTACACACACAAGCACACACACACTTGCACACATACAGTTGAATAGAGATAGCTATACACAGATATGCAGATACTTTTCTATCTTGTAACTGGCAGCTATTTCTTCATTCGTTCAACGCTTTTGCTTTTTTTTGTTTAAATATTTTACTGTTTTTGCTTTAAACGCTTATTCGTTGTTGTTGATGCTGCTTTTCGTTGTTGTTGCTGTATTTTTTTTTTGTTGGTCTAAATTAAAATACTAGAAAGAATATATACGTCTAAAGCAACAACACGGTAAACGAAACCGAAATATAAAAGGCATAAAATCGTTTATAAGGATAGATGCAAAAGATTCACAGTATGAGAGGGAGAGAATGGAAGGGAGAGGGAGACAGCGTGAGCAAAATGGAGTAACATATACAAACAACGAGAGAGTTTGAGCGAAAGAGAGGCATCGAAATATAGTGCGAGCAAGAGATGCAGTAAAGGTTTTCTGTTTTTTTTTTTTTGATAGTAAACAAGCGCACAATGCCAAAAAGGACACGCAGCGGCATAGGACACTAAGGAATGTTATAAGTGGCGAATGCTTGAATTGTTAAAGGGAGACAGCAGCGTACAATATGAGAGAGAGTGAGAAAGATTAAAGAAGAGCAATGGAGACACATTTGGTAAACACACAAACAAATCGACAGACGGACAGAAAGCTGCGTGCATTTTCAACGCTTGACTTTGCTGCTATTTTAATATTTTCGTTGTTGCACTTTTAGATTATTTTTAAGATTTTATACTACCAAAATAACAGAAGAGTTTATTTTGATGCTGTGCAAATAAATTTTGCAGCAAATATTATTGAGTTTCTAAATAAACACCAACCATGGCGAAGATTACAAAATTGAATTATCCTGTAAGTGAGAAATTTGTGCTGATTGAGTCTCATTGAGACATGTTAAAATGCTCTTAAGACGTAAATTTCAAAAGTTTTAAATTTGATCAATCTAGTTCGAACTTTAAAGCGTTTGAAAAGAGTCATTGCCAAAGGATATTGGCGCTCGTGCGACGTGCTTAGCAAACATTTCGGTTTTTTTTTTTATTTTAGAAATGAGTGCAAAGCACGAAAAATCAAGAAAATTGCAACATCAATTCCAAAGTGATGTATTTTCCAATACAAAGAAATTTTGATTTGTTAGATTTACAATTTTTTTTTTTGTTTGAAATGATAGAGCTTGGAAAACTCTTGGAAACTAAGAAATGGTTAAGGCAAGTCTACGGAGAGTCTACTCTATTGTATGTACAATGTACAAGTTGCATGAAAAAAAATAAAGAAGAATCAATAGAGCCAGATAAAGGTGGTGCATGTGTGTTCGGTTGTTAAGTAATACTTTGAAGATTTCGCAAAGTGCTCTGAACCGCATCGCTACAAGCAAACTGCAACCAAAAGGGCATACATCTAGGCGCATCAAAACACAAAGGCTTAATGCTGTTGCAACTATCCAATAGTCCTAAGTCAACTCCGGATGAGTTCTTTGTGTACCCTAGAATCAAGACCACTAATTCATCAACCCCTTTTAAAACAAATGAAGCTTTCAAAGCGGCTGTGACAACAGATTTTAAAGAGGTCCTCATCGAAATGTCCTTCCGTGCTTAGCAACATATTTAGGTGCTCAAAGAATGCATTTCTCACGCTTCTCACCGATATTTTCGGTAAATCTTGTTTGAAAAAAAATTAAAATTTCATGACTTTTGAATAAAAGCCTGTAAAATCAAAATTGTATTTTCTTTGGGCGCTGTTCACGCAATGAAATATCAACTTTTCTTAGTTTTCATTGAATTTGCCGTCTTTTTTAGATGAATTTCAACAAAAACTTATTATTCAAGCTAAAGCATAGCAGGCAATGCTTTACTCCATTTCTAGTTGTCAATCAATTGCTGTGGAAATATTCAGTCGTAAAAATTCCTCGTACAGTAAACATCGTTCGGAGTAGTAAATAAATCTAAATTTTCAGTGAAAGCACTTTTCGAAAAATAATTCCGGCTAAACATTTAGATTAAGCAAGAAACCTTAAAATAAGTTTAAAGTGTATGATTTGCTTTGAGGGTCCGTGTTTTGTTTTCGTTTCACTGTTTTTTTTTTTTCGTTTTTCATTTTTTTTTTTTTTGAATAATTTGATGTTTCTATAAGTAAAGGTAAGCAGGGCGTTTAAAGATCCTTCATAGTTTTCTGCTTAGATGGCGAACGCGTTTCTTTGCTTCTTTTGCCAGATATTTCTCTCTTCGCTCCATATTGTATATCGTCCACTTTGGAAGGAACTCGGAAAATGGATGAACTCCGCCTTCAGCATTCAGTTAACAGGTAAGAATGACCTTTGAAGACCATTCAAAGCTGTTCGCTTAATGGCGTCATTTTTGAATAGGTTTTTTGTTTCCTTTTGCAGGTCTCTCTCTACGTCTAAACTCACACGTCTACCAATTACTATTGCAAGGCACATAAGTGCTCTGTATAATCAGGTAAGAAAATCACCCTTAGATGTCTGTTAAAATGGCGAAAATATTTTTTTCTTTTTGCAGAAATCATTTCGTCTTATCTTTTTGCAATACCAATTTCTTAGGAGGCATTTTTTAGGAGTAAATGCGAAAAAAAATATTTAAAAAAACCCACGATATATTTTTTTTAAGAACTTACACGAGATACTTTTGAAGAAATCCCGCTTTTGGTTCTACTTCTTACGGCATGCATCAAAATTTCCAGTTTTTTTTTCTGTTTTTATTCTTCCATTCAAAAATTCTGGTTAGCTTTGCTTTTTCGGATTGTTAAAATTTTATGTCATTGATTGATAAAATTGAAGAAAATAACAAAATTTCCGGTCAACGCCGAACAAAATTTGGTTTTATTTGCAAATTCAATAATTTGAAGAATTATTTAATTATATTTTTCATTAAAAGTTTATAATTGGTACGAAAAGTTCTTCAGAGGTCAGCCACTATTTAATGCAGATGAATAAGATTTTTTAAATGAGTAAAGGACAAATGTTAAACGAATTTTGGTGCCTATATATACGAAAGGTAGCGTGTTTTGTCCAAGATGTCGCATAAAGGTGCTGGATACTACTTGCATTGAATTGAATACAGGGTGGGGTTGAAGTGACGTACATTAGCTTTTAAATATTTAAATAGTTTAAACAGTAATTATGATCGTCTATATATGTATGCGAGTATATATTATACTCTTGAACAATATTTGTACTATTTAATGTTTCCCATGCCTTAAAGAAGACATCGAATACCATACAAAGTACATATAAGTACATGATTACCTCAACAATATGAGTCGTTGTAGCCATTTTCACAATCTTCTTTGCTTTAATAGTAAGCAAGTCTTTGCGATGTGGTCACTAGTAGGTACCGGATTCATACAGAGACAATCGGAATTAATACATTTGTATGCATACGGTACTAATTTAAGCAAATAATTTGTGTTGAGAATTGTTGAGTAATGGTTTGCAAATGGCCTACTTTATATGACCTAAAACTAATAAATAATAACTTGCATTGTATAAATTGTGCATTCTGCCAAGAAAGTAGCGCTACCTGCCTAACTTATAATTAGAAGTTAGTAGTTAGACAGCTACCAATACTCTCTCACATATTCCAAGTAATATTTAGTTCCAACCAAATTGTGCGCAACACGCGCTAACAGCTCTAAGCGCTACTAAGGTCAAAAACAAGCAAAAACTTTCTTTTTATTGAAAACTGCAAAAACTTTCAAAAACTCAAAGAGTGAAGCAACTATCCACGTTGACCGCAGCAAAGGGCAAGTGCGAAGCATATTGTGCCAAAAAAAAAAAAATGTTTTTTAATTCAATATTTTTTTTTACGATTTTTTTCTTCTAAATTTTGTTAGGACTTGTATTTCTAATTTACAGTTAATAATTCTTTTTTTTTTTTGTTTTTTCTTGCCGTAGTATTTTTGTCTGCATTGCTTATACTTGCTATCTCGCCTACTCTCACGCTTGTTTCCTCTCTCTCTCTCTCTCTCTCTCGCACATGTTTCATTCTCTTTGCTATTTAATTGTGTTTGTTATATACGAACGAAATGGTTTTGGTTGTTCCTTCCTATTTTTTTTTTTTTTTCTGTTTAATTTTTGTTACTCCCAGTTCCTACTCTAGTAACTCACCAATTCACACTGTTTCGACACTGCATGTACCCCGCCCCCTCCCACATTGCCACCATTCCATTTCATATTTCATTCACTATGTATGTATGTGTTCTACTAGCATTCCATTCCATTTCAATTTCTATTTTCCTTCCTATTTTTTTTTACGCGCACGGTTGTAATTTTATTTACTGCTTTTATGAATTTCGTTTCCGTTGCTCCTTGTTGTTGTTCTTTTTGGGTTTTTTTTTTTTGGATTGTTTTTGTTGTTGTTGCGCTGTGCTGTGCTACTCCATTTTGTGTTTGTTTGTTTGTTTGTGTGTGTTTCTTTTATTTTCGTTGTTGTTTTTGTTGTTTTCTTTTAAATAGTATATGAATTTATAATTCGTTTACTTAATACTCATGTTAATTATACACGCATACATACGTGTGTCTGTGTGTGTGTGTGTGTGTGTGTGTATTGGTGTGTATCTGTGTACTGCTATTTGCCGCGCTATTTGTCTCAAAGGACATTTGATGCATGCTTTTTCTTGTAGTTCTCTTTCAATTTTTGCTTATTTTTGTTTTATTTTTTTTTTATATTTAATTTTCTGTCCAACACAAAAATATTTTATTTGCGTTTTATTGCTTCATTTTCTTCCTTGGTATTTCTATTTTCATTCCATTTGAGCGCGCGCACGCGTTTATCCATGTGCTACTGTGTGTTGGTATGCGTGTATTTCCCTACACACACACACACACACACACACAGAGACACAATATTTTATGCGGCTATGTATTTGTCTGTCTATGTATGTTTGTTTGAAAGTGTGCAAAATATAAAAATTCCTTTAGAAATATTTAACTTTGGCTCCCAAATTCCCTTCATACACTTTCCTTAAATATTTGCCTTGAATGTAAATGTTAAGAAATGTTCTCTTCTTTTCTTCTTTTTTTGTTTTTTTTTTTTTTATAAATATTACAGAAAGTAGCTGCTGGCAGGACCTATAGACAATGTAATATTATGTATATTTTGAATAGCAATTAAAAGTTGGCTTAATATCCTTTTTATTAAACCATGAAAGATTTGTTGTTCTTATATTTATTTTAGCTAAACATAATATTCCATATATGTCAATAAAAGCCCACTAGAAGGGCTAGCCCCCATAGAAATTACTCTCCCATTCTGTGTTCATTTGTAAGTAAATCATTTTATTGTAATTGAGTTTAGCTTGAAACGACTAATTTGTTGTATTCCAACACGGTTTTAGATAGCAACTTTTCGGTCCATCCTGTATCATCACTAATAACAGACAAAGCTATACATAAATGATGTACAAACTTCAAATAAAAACTCCATTAAAAGCCGTATTTTTTAAATTATATAAAATAGTTAAAGCAAAAAAGAAGGCTGCAACTTAGCGATATCTGCATTGAAACTTAAATTAATTAATTTATTGGGATTAGTGTCACTAAACCACAATAAATTGATTTTTATTATATAACAATAGATAAAGGGGATGGTTTTCAATGGGACTAACCCTTCTACTGCTTCGATATGAAGCTTTATAGAATATAAATTAAATAAGGAGTAAAGCAATTGATTTCATATAAAAATTTTGAACGGAGGGTTAAGTTTAATGGGTACATACTACCCCTAAGAGAGCAGTTAACAACTGCACTAAACATTTATATATAAAAAGCATTCAAAGGAAGTGGTGGTTGGTTTGTATAAATGCTGTAATATCTCTTCAAGGAGTCAGGTTGGCAAGTACATTGAGTGCAAGTAGTCTGAAGCAGAAATATCAGGAGTATCTGAATAGCAAAACTTGAAGCCTCTAACTTGTATAGTAAAATCTTGATGTTCATACGAACAGCCAGACAGAGGGACATGTACTTATTGACTCGAATTTTGCTACTGATCAAGAATAAATATATACTTTAAGGGTTCTGCTTCGTCTTCTACTGTCTGCACAAACTTAGTATAAAAAATTATTAATTAAATCGTGTTGTAATAATTTCAGCAACTATTCTTTATAAAACTTTTAGCTTGACTTTTCTTACTATTTCTCTTATGATTTAGACTCGACTATAGAAAATAATTACAAACTGTTGCACTGTGCAATTAAATTCTTGCTGCCTCGATTTCATTGCTCACAAATAAATTATTTATTCACTAATTTATTACTTTTTCATTCTTTGCTGTCTGCAGTAAACGACTTATTTATTAATGCCTTCTACATCTGCTGTTGCAATTGCTGCATAAATCTGCTTTTCAACAGTGTTTGGGGCAGATTTAAGTGCATTTCATTAGTCGAACAATAATTCACAGAATCGGATCTGCATTGTATCGAAGCTAAAAATAGCCACTTTAATTGGAATAATTCAGCAAAGCGTGTGAAAATTTATAGAGATGCATTATTAAAAATTGAAGTTCATGCTCAAGTTTATGTAGAAAATGTAGAAAATACTCTTTTCTACGTATTATCTACAGCAGTCGTGCCACCGAGCCGCAAAGGATTAAATAAAAAAACACCAAACAAAAAGAACTTTTAGCTGCTTTCTTTAGAAATGCGTTTTTAATACGATTTATTCTGCTAAACAAGTAGAGAGAAAATTAACATAATTAAATTTCAAAAAAACATTAAAAAATTATAAAAACCTTAAAAACAAACGAAAAAAAGCTACGTCGGGCTTTATGGCGCGTGAGCAATGCTTAAATCGGATAATGTTGGCGAGCAACAAATGTAATAAAAAAACAATAAACAACAACAAAAAAAAAAGCAACAACTACAACACGCAGGATGAAAAGAACAATGCTCAACACTCGTTTTGATACCCTACATATGCATTATGTTAGGGTAAGGTATGCTTAATAAGTCGGTTAGTAAGTCATGTCATGTACATAGCAGTAGTCTAGTAGTTCAAATCTATAATATTGTAGTTTAGCTCAGCTTTTTGTTGTCTAAACTAAACTAAACTAAACTCATTATTAACAAATTCAGCTTCAGATATGACGGTTGAATAGTTTCGATCAAATACATGTATCTAGATTGGCCTCGTAGCTTAATTTTATTTTTCTTTCTATGACTTCTTCGTTTTTCGTTTTTATTGTGTATAGAAGGCTTGCCTACATAATGCAGTTCAAAGTTGAAGCAAGCAAGGCGCTTTAATACCATTCTTGGTTCTTCTAATGCATCTAATTGTCCGCCGCTCCATTATGTAGGGTATAATGTATTCGTTAGATTGACTATAGAGCTTACTCTTTTTTATTGTTCTTGTTGTTGTTGCTGTTTTGCTGTTTTGCGTTTTGGTTGTTTGTTTGCTTTTCAATTCTTTTGCATACACAATGCGCGATTGTGTTGCTCATACGCCTCGTTTACTCGACTCGTCAAGCTAAAACGGTTAAAACGAAAGGAGCGCGAAAAAGTGAAACAGCATATTCTATGTGCAAGCGAGAAGGCAAGCAATTAAAAAAGAAAAATACAAAAAAAAAAAAAATAAATGCAACTTCATAAAAAAAAAAGAAAGAAAAAAATCCGCTGAAATAATTGCAGCAGTAAACTTTTTAATAAACTCGCTCGAGTGCAATCAGTCCACACTCCAAAAGCCTTTCACACACACCGCACACCGTACACATGCCCTGCACCACGTGCCACAAGTAGGCAAAAGAGCGAAGGAGATATATAGTTACTGAGTGAATGAGACAGACAAACGTTAGCACTTATTCAATGCGTTAGTAAGTCTGTCTGTCTGTCTGTCAGTCTGTCTGTCTGTCTGTCTGTCAGTTAGCCTGGCATTCGTTTATACTGACACGCCGGCATTTGGCTTAATGGGTGGGCAGCAGCAGTACCAGCAGCTAGTTGTGCAAACCGAGGGAGGAATGAGTTGACAAACGGGTGTAAATCGTATAATACTACATACTTATTTAAATGCATGCTTACAATGCTATGCAACTGAATAGGTTCAAAATATTTTTAATTAATGGTTTTCAAAAAATGCCATAAATCGAATTTTAGTTGTAAGAGCTTTAATGGAGACAATATGATATGTTTCAGCATCAAATAGCCTCGCTAATTTTTTTTACCAATTTATTTATGCATTAAAAAACACAGAGAAAGAGTGTAAAAGATCGAGACGGAGGTGTTAAGAAACATATTTTGCTTCTCTTTTTGTCTCCTGTGTAAATATGTTGTGACGCGTGCAAAATTTTAATATTGAAATGAACTATTGTTTGCAACTATTAATTCTAAAAACCTATTTCGATGCACAGCATTGTACATACATGCATATAAACTTTAGTTTAAGTATATAAGTACGTTGTAGTTTTTACTGAAGTAGTACTACGAAGCAGTGTATGCCGGGGAGCTGCTGCTGCTGCTGCTGGTGCTGTTTCGTTTCATTTTGAATATGCCGCATTACTTATTGGAGACAACAAACAACAACAACAACAACAACAACTGCAACAGCTGCAACGCAAAATTATTCAGAATCATGAATCGATAGTCTGCAAAACTCATTGCTCATTGCTCATTGTTAAATGCGATGTAATTTGTGTAGGCGTGTCATTGAATCGAATCTTCTGCGTTCTATGAAATCTATTGAAATGCGGAATCTAAATTATTATTTACTCTTATGAAAATTTCCATAGAAATTGCAAACTAATTAAATATTCCAATGAAATCGGCTTAAAACATTTAATACGCAATGTAATTTAAAAAGCATTGTTTGCTTCGAATAGTTTTCAATATTGCAGAAAAATGCAAAAACAAAATGGCGTACATGAGGTACGCGTACGTGAGGAGTGCGAGTGCGAGTGAGTAACTTTTTGTATTATAAGCTTGTATATGAAATAATGGAAAATTTAAATACAATGGAATGAAAAGTTTGCTGTTCTTGTTGTTTAAGTAGTTTTAAACACAAGGCTAGGCAGGCAAGCAGTCTTAGTTTAACGGTTGGTGAAAGAAGCCTTGCATCGCACCGTAACAGGATGTTTGCATCCTTAAAATATACTAAAGCAAGAAATTAAGATTATTAGCAGAAACTTTATTACAACTTACGAAGGACATACTAATTAGAGCAGCAGCAGCTAACTGACTTGTTAACCACACAAAACAGATATTAAAGAATATTACTTAACAGTTTAAGCTCTTCAAGTTAATGCATGGCGGACTGCACGTTAAAAGCTGGTGTTTAGCAGAAACTTCTGCTGACTGATAACTGATTTCCGCTGAGTAGTTTTAATGTATTTTTTTTTTTCTAAGTTTGTAATAGACTTAGTTTGAAAAAGGCTTTGATTTATTTAAAAGCATAGTCAGAACTAGAAGTAATCAGTCAGCAAATGGTTCTGCTGAATGCTTAAATAAAAGTTATATCGCCTTAAGGAAGAAACTTTTGTTTGGAATATGCCTGAGAAAAATGTAAAATAGGATTGAAAGACTTTTACCGTCTAAAAAATACTTGTTTTTAAATGCAATACATATTAAAATTTGTATACACTGTAATCGAAATGTCATCAAGCTATACTAAATTGGTGCAAATGTTTGTAACAGGCAGCGGGAGCCTGACCAGATCCCATAAAGCAGACAGTGCTGATGTGTAGAGTAGTTCATAGTTTGCTAAGATAAAACTGATAGCTAAATTATTTAAATATAAACTCAGCTGGTTTGCTGATACGAGGGTATTTTGATAAGTCAGTGACTACTATAAAATTTTTGAGCAAGCTGAGTCATTTAGTTTGTGTTTGACAGCCTCGGGAATTTTAAGGGAATTAAATGCGTTAAAAAACCATCACCGAAACTTAGGAAAGGCTTGATAAATGCTATGAGGACTCTACAGCATTAATTTCAATCTTCCTAGGAAGTGGTTTACTAATTATCGATGGAATGACATTGAATGTTTGGAGAATGAAAGTGCGTGAGATGGCTGAGTTTATAGGCAACTCAACTGAGTGGATATATCACATGAATATTTAAACATGACAAATTATTGCGTGTGATCACCTTTAAGAAGTGTTTGGCGATGTTTAGTCGTTATCCGTATGAGGTTTTGTGCCATTTTATTCACGTAGACAAAAAATAGACCCATATCACCACACCAGACAACAAGAAATAATTTAGACAGTGAATGTCTGCGGTTGAACATGCACCAGAAAGTCATAATAAGGGTAAAACGATGACCGGTGAATTATTATTCCGAGTTTTTGAACAGTTTCAATATTGATTTGAAACCACAAATGGCGAAGGATGTCCTTAAATTTGTTACAAACTGCTATCGCATACAGCATAGTCTTCAAATTTCTGACTTTTTTCTGTTACCAAACCTAAAGAAATGGCTTTCTTGGTGCTGCTGGGCAAAATATTGATGGTATATATATATATATATATATATATTTTTTTTCTATGTAATATTTTAAGATTTCTTTGCAGTTTAAATACCTGATTAACATTAGCGCTAACTTTTCTTTTCATTTTAATGGAAGTTTGTGCTTGGATCTGTGTACTGTTAGGACTACAGTCAATCTTGAGCGTTTAGATCACTTTTATCATTCTGATTTTTAAGTTGATATAGTTGGCTAAAACTGTAGCATCAGTTGTCCTGTAAAACTATGCTTTAACTAGAGTATATAGATCGTCTGTATATGTATTATATTTACTCTTAAACCTGCACACTGCAGCACACTAAATCTTATAGAATTTATGCGACAGCATTAGCCAACATTTCAGTATGGCAAATTAAATGCGAAACATTGGTAATAAAAATTCCTGATATATAGAATGCATTTTTAACAAGCTTGGTTACCAATTTGAAGCTTCTACAGCGAGCGGGCGGGCGGCCCGCTCGCTGCTGCTGCTGCGGCCATTGCTGCTGATTTGTGAAGGCGTTGAAACATAAATTTTATTTATGCGCTAAAACGCGTCGCATTTAAATACTTTCCCTGCTTGGCTAATGCGTTCTGCAGAGCTACACAGACAGCAGCAGCACAAAGCTAAATCTTAATAGTACTCACAACTGTATCTATGTGCCTATATAGCTTATATGTACCTACAAACATACATATACATATTTAGGTATATAAATCTATGTATCTATGTGTGTGTGTGTGTGCCTGTGTGTGCTTCTCAGTCTATGCGCGCATATATGAGAATTGTCTTTGGAATGTCCTTAAGAAGGATGTGTTCAAAATGTTTTCTAGCGCCAAGTTCGCGTTTTAACGTTTATTTCTTTTGATTTTTTTTTTTTGTTTCGTTTTTCTTCTTTGTTTTTTGCTACTCTCTGTGAGTTTTCTTTCATTTGGTTTTTTTGCGAATTTTTTTTTTTTTTTTTTTTGCTACTGGTTTTTCTTGTTTCTTTTGCATTTTTTTTCCTTTGCTGGAAAATCTTCTTGTTGACGTTTTTGTTGTTGTTTGTTTTTCAGGTGTGTGTTTATTCGTCTGTATTTGTATGCTTTTATATTTCCATTACACTCTATCTCTTTCTTTCGCTATTTCTATCTTTCAATCTTTATATATCGTCCGTCGTATATATACATAATCGTAGCTTTAGAAACTTTTACATTAATAGATGAATGCTTCTGCAGCAGCAGCAGCAGCAGCAGAAAAAAAGGAGAATAAATTTAGAAAAAGGATCTATTTTTATAGCTTTTAACTGATTTGTTTGCATTACTTTAACTTTAAGTTTCGCACTGTTAAGCTATAATCCTTTTGCTATATGGCAACTAACTACAAGAATTATTTCAATATTATTTGTCGAGAATATGTGCTTTCAAGCTAAAATACAATCTTTACTCCTTTGCAGCTTAATAGCGTAGTTACTCTATAAAATATGACTGAAAGTGGCATCGAAATCGGTTCCGCCATTTCAAATATTAAGCACGGATATACTGTAAAGTACAGGAAGCACAATAATTTGAGAAACATTCAAATAACTATATTGATTGAGAAAATCATTAATTTCGGAATCATAGACGCTTAACTTGAATATTCTTTCTGTAGATAAAAAATTTCCAAATAAAGGAAAACAAATTTGCGTTAGGTGCTGCCAACTTGCTTGTAAAATGTGACAAACTTATCCAATTATTATTAATTATTATGTATTAATAAACATTTTGTGTTTCGTTCTTAAAGTTAAGTCTTTGTTTGCCCCATTTTTCGGCTGTCGCCTTGATTCTCAAATCATATAAAAATTGCAATAATTGGCAGAGTGGTCAAGCAGCTTGGAATGCATATAAGAAAAAATGTAACATGCTTTGGATACTTCAGAACAGTAAATTATACACCACACACAAAGCTAGAAGCCACATAAAATATAGCTAAAATTCTTATTTTTTGAGCTGATAGAAAACATCTTTGGCTATATGGAAATTTACGCTCATTTTATTCTTGGGAACCTACTGACGCTACCTATCAAAATTTGTATTTGACAATATTTAATGTTCTTAAAAGTTAAGGAGACAGAAATCTAAGCCCTGTATATACTATATTTGTTCATATAAAATTGTCTTTTATTTTCTCTCGGTCAATATTTTTTTCTTTGCTGGACTGTTCTAAATTTTGTTAGGCTACTGATCCTGGGCAGAAGAGAAATTAGGCCAAAGATATAAAATAACGTATTGTTATCGGCCCCTAATACTTGGTTAAAATTTCAAATTGTTTAGAGGTCTTGAAATGAAAGAAAATTTGAAGATGAAGGTTTGTTGGATGATGGGTTCGTATGAAATTCAAAGTTTTCAAATTTTAAAGAACATGCGGTAACCAGACGGTTTCCCCACTTACAGGCGGTCAAAGTTTCATGCCTTAACGGGATATGTCTGTTATTTCTTTTCAAAAAATATTATGTTAGGTCAACATTTTTAAAATGAACTTTTTAACGAAATGTGATATAAAGAATTTTTTTTTAGGTAGCCTTAAAAAGAAGTAGATTTCCGCCCTTTTAAAATTATTCATTCACCAAAAATGGGAAAACTTCTGTTTCCGAAATTACAAGACATTTTACCACGCAGTACAGCGCGCGAGCCCTCATAAAACAGAATTATAACACTTGGGCATGGCAATTATAACACTATGAAATGACAATTATAACACTATGACATGGCAATAAATGAACTTCCGTCTTGTAACTTCGGAAAGAAATATTTTTGTTAATGGATCATTTTAAAGGGAGGAAATCTACTTTTTTAAGCCTATTACAATAAAATTTATGAATTAATTAAATCGATTTCAAGAGGAGCAGTGCACAATGTCTTATTTTTTTTTCTAAAAAATTAGTTCTAAGACAATCGAAATCTAGATAGAGCTATCAATAATAACAAGGGTCAAATGTTTTCTCTTTCTGCACTTAAAATGTTGCCGCATTGTCTAGTTACCAGTTGACAAAATAAAAATGTGAAAAAAAAGTTCTGTCCATATAAAAATAATGGTTTGTATGAGAGTTGCCCCAGTAATTAGGAACACATGTCCTTTAGTTTGTGTAAGTAAAGCGGATGTTTAAAAGAAGCTACATATATCGAATTTGTTATTGAAATTACTAAAGAAGTATTTCATAAGAAGCACATAAACCCTAATAACTGCAAACATTAGGTAAAATTTATTATAATGTCAATGAGTCGTATGAAGCTTGGAAAATTTAAAATTATTTAGACGACTGGAAGTGGGTATAAATTCATTTAAAAGTTCCGTAAAATAAATAGATAGAATCAGCAGGTCAAGCTAATAAAAAGCGTGTAGAAATTTAAATAAATTCAAAATAGATAAAACCTATTATTGAATCAATATATCAGATATTTCAAATAAAAAAATACAAACTTTGCATTCAAAAACGATTACCATAAAAAAAAAAAACATATATTTAGAAGAGGTTTCCATATTTCTTCGTGACAAACGTTTGCCTCATACAGTAAAGTTTTATGCCTTCTCTAACTAGATCGAAAATATTTCTTCCAATTAATGAAGTTTTGAGTTTCTCTGAGTACCTTATCTGTCTGAAGTTAAACAAGTTGTGCCTGTCTAGAAAATAGTTGTCTACACGACCTAATAGTGCTATAAAAAATAAAGCAAATAACATTACTCGAAGTAGTTCACTTCTCGCTGCTATTTTAAGCTAAGCAAACTAGTCAAGAAACTGGTAAAAAAGGCACATAATAACATTAAATAGATTGGCTGCCAGCGTTCAGTCAGTTGTCAAACAAGTTGGCAGCACTTACATATGTCGGTCGGCAGTTGTCTAATTATATGTTGCACTGCAGTTCATTCAAAACATCAACAGCTGCGTTTAAATTAAATACACGTTGGGCGCCAATTTGTAAATTAAACTATTAAATGCATAAAAGCTGACAATTCGGTGTCGCTCGTTGGTAACATCGCAGCTTAAATGTTTAAATCTAAGCAAGTAGTAAGCAAGTAAGATGCAGAAGTGGCGGCCGATCTAATACTCTGCTTTTGACTATTTTATGCGTTTTATTTAATTGCATTTAATAGTTCGCACGTGCTCAATGGTAGAACCTTTGCTATTGTAATTTACTGCATAAGCTAGACCATCATATATGCCAACATTCATGTGATTAATATTCGAATGCAATGCATTTATAAATGTTTGATGGTGTTTGTGCTGTTAATGCACATGGCATGCCGTCGTCGTCTTGTTGTACTTGTTAATGTATCTCAGTGTGTGTGTGTGTGTGTGTGTGTCTCAGTGTGTGTTGCATATATTTACTTCAACAAGATACATATAAGTGCACGTGTCTCATCTGCCTCTGTGTGTGTGCGTGTAAGTGTGTGCGTGTAAGTGTTTATTTTTTTTTTTACATATATTTATATATATATGCGCTATATTTATATAGCATATATGCTATGCTATAAATCTACGCGTTGCGTCGTCGTCTCGTCTTGTTTGATATGTCAAGGTTAAGTAGCATGAGTAGTTTTTTTTATATTTTATTTTTTATTGTAGTTTTAAATCTCTTCACTCTTCTTTTTTTTTTTTTTTAATGTTCTTAGCGTGTTTATGTGCTGCACTCGATTGTGATTTTAATGAGAATTGATTCAGCGAAATAAATGCTATTCGTGCGCTGTTTAGGACTCACATTTAATAAAACAATTTTATTTTGGCGTATTTCTTTGCATTGACAAACAAAATAAAAGTAGAAATATCTCTGCTACACGCTTACGCTGCCTGCGCGAAATCTAAATTTAACAGAATTTAATTATTAAATATTTTAAATTATTTATTTGTAGTTGATTATTTGCACGTTTTAGAATTTGGATTTATACGAATTTATTTAAATTTTTCCACTTAATTTTTAATTTGCAATTTTTTTGCTTGCTTGCTAATAATTTGCTTTGTTTTAGTATTTCTGCTTCGAGGCATGTAGAAAAAAAAAACAAAAAAAAAAAAACAATTAAAAAATTTGTAACTTTTTCAACACTGCGCGCTAATTGGCAGCAGAAGCTCAGCAGCAGGAGCGGCGGTCGAGTACGCGGCGTATACGCATTGCCGTTTGTAACCGGAGCGGCACGAAACAACGGAGACGTCTGTGGCGACTGTGGCTGCTGCGTCTGCACTTTGTCATTATTATTGTTTTTTTTTGTTTTTGAATTTTTTTTTATTTATTTCAGTTTCGTTTTCAGTTTCGCTGTGCCGCGCTTTCGTTCTTTAATTTTTTTTTTTTTAATTTCTACCCAATTTTTTTTTTGTCTATTTTACTTTATCAACATATTCTCGACCGCAGCATTCCGTGTGGCACGGACTACGAAGTTGACCAGGTGAACACTGCCGCCAGGTGGTTTGGTTTATCTTGTGGCTTTCGCTGCTGCTGAGACTGAGACTGAGGCTGCGGCGCACGTACGTTGCGAATGTGCTTTGGCGTGTACTGCACGACAACGTTTGCACGGATGCTGAGTGCTGCTGCTGCTGCTGCTCTTCGTATCTGTAGCCGAACTAAACTGAATGTTGCAGTTGTTGGCCTGACTGCCTGCTTGCTGCCTGGCTTGGCTTGGCTTGGCTAACCTCTACAGTAGCGCAAAGCAAAAAGAAAAAAATGTGAAAAAGAAAAGTAAAATAAAATGTTTCATTCGTTCGTTTTGACATTCGTTCGTTTGTTTGCGCTCTCTCGCTTGCGCCTGCTTTCGTTCGTATCTGGCTTTCATACGTTCTTCGTTCTTGACGGCTTCGCCATTCGCCGTTCAAACATTGAAAGCGTGCTTTCAATTAAATGTTTCCTCATCTGCTTCTCCAATTCGCCGTTTCGGTTCTCTTTGACAGCATCTTCGTGAGCTGCTCTTGCATGTCACGCTGTTTTTCAACACACTTGCATAGTGGTCGGACATTGAAAGTTGGTTGAGCAAAAGTAGAGCATGGTTCCAAATTATGTTTAGGGCGAAATGGACCAATAATAATACTTAATATTAATATTGAGTCATAACATTTGTGATTTTATTAAGCATGGGTTCAAGATCAGCAGATGATCTGCAGTGTTGCATTAGTTAAAATATTTGGTAAGCTTAACAACTCGCACAGCAGCGCGCATGCAACGCCCAAGAGTCACACTCAAATTCCTAACAAAGTAGAAGGTCACGAAAAGTTTTGTTCAATTCAATGCCCCACGTTGGGCGCCAATTTGTAAATAAGACTGTTTACAATTTGGACTTTAATAAAAAAAATGTAGAAGGTCCTCAAAAGTTTTATTGAAATCAATATATAAAGAAATTTTGTATGTTTGCTGTTTTTAGAAAAAGTTAGCAGAGCAATTTTGAATATAAAAAAAAAACCCAATTGCATCAAAGTGAGGAAGCAAAATAGTGAGCCAACGAGTAAGAAAGCTTAAAATTTTAAATAACTATAAAAAAATTGCAATTTCCTAACTCAGACCCAGTTTTTCTATTTCTACATTCGCTAACTAAAATTATTCTAGTTAAACAATTTTGATCCTTTCTTGATGACAATTACTGTTTACCGAGATAATATATAATTATGAATGGTAAATTAAGTTTACAGTGTGATAAAAGCTGTGATAAAAGCTTCGAAAAATAATGTTAAAAATGACGGATAGAAATAATAATATTGAATTTAAAAATTAAGCCAGACAGATATAAAAAAGAAATGCGCTGTGAATGTCAAGCGATGCCAGCTTAATATCAGCTAATATATCAATCAAGTTTTAACTGGAAAAATAATTAAAACTAAAAGAAGACACACTTTCACGTCGCCACCCAATCGTTAACGTTATATCAACATATATATTTTTGTATAGCTTAAGCTAGTATAAGAAAAAGCAAAGCTGTATTGTTTTTTACTAAGCATGGCGCCCGAACAGGGATCTAGTTCAATTAGAACATTTCTTCATTATTATTGTGAGCCAAAGCGCTTATTTCCCACAAAATTAACACATTTAAATAAGAATAAAATAAAAAAAAAATTTTGTTACATATGTAGATTGGCACAAATACGATTTCCGGAACTTTTAAAATATTAAACAAAGCCAGAGTTCACATAATAGAAACAACAGTGCCAGAGCTAAGTTTTTTAGTAATAATTTCTATGAGAGCAATAAGTGATTTTACAGTTCTGACATAAACTATAGTGGAGATCCAGAAAGTAGCTAAGACGGATATTCAGAAAATCTAGAAACTAATTAGTTGACGATATTAATCAGGTAAAGAAAAGACTCTGAGCTCTGCGTGTTTTAGTTTTAGAAACAGTTAATCTATTATATTAACTTAAAAAGTAAATTTTTTTCTGACAGAAGCTACGCTTATAGAAGAATGATTCCTTTTTTTTTTTTGCAGATGTGTACAAACGGTTTAATATTTGACTTGGCTATTTTTTTTTAGCTGATTGTGTGAGCCTGATGTGTTATAATGTAATTGTATGCAACAGTCGTGACTAGACCGCTGCCTAGACCGCGTTGGACAGTCAAGAGTCAAGTGTCTGAATTGCATAGTAGGCAATCCAATGATGAAAAGATTTGTTGCATCTAGGAATGATCTCTCAATAAACCCTCGTTAACATACAATTAAGTAGACCGTAAAGCATGCTGATATAAATAATTGAGTTCATTTTTAAGCACTAACAGCGCACTGTGCCTACTTGCTTTCAATTTTTGCATTTAAATCGGTTTATATTCATCTCTCCCTCCCGCTCACTCACTTTCTCACTCTATCACTCGGTGTTTGACTGTGTATTTCTTTTTTAATTCAAATTTCCATTCGTTTTGTGCTTTTAATTTTGTTTTATTCCAATTTTTATTCAATGTTCTGCTTTGGTTTTCAGCTTCTTCCATACGCTTTTGTTCACTTGGCTAAATGTGATGAATGAACAGCAGCAAAAAAAATATATGAATAGAAGAGGAAACATAGAAGTCGGATTCCTGGAAGTCCACCAAATCGTCATCAACACTACACAGCTTCAGCTTCAGTTACAGTTACATTTACAGAGACGGATACATCGCAACAGCTGTTCTCCTGTCTGCATTAAAAAGCTCTGACACTGTGCACCGTGTTCTTCTAAACTGTTCTGCGCTGCGCTGTTGCCAAGCTCTTTTCTGCTTCGTCATTGAGCGCATTGCATTTTATCAATGAAAAAAGCTCACAGCAGACAGCATCCGCAATGTTTGCATCTTCTGCGATGTTTTTCTTTTTTTCATTTTTCTGATTTTGAACTTTTGTCAATGATTTATCGCTGAAATATTTCGGCTTCGGTGTTTCTGTTTCTGTTTCTTTTTCGTTGCACTTTGTTGCATTCATAAAATCGCTTGAGTGCATTCGAAATTTAAATGCAAACATTTTGTATTGGATTTTCTTTCGAATGGGTTTAGTTAATAAACGCTATAAGAATTCTATTTTACTATTTCGAGATATCTTTCGATGCACTTGTCAACAGCGAAATAATTGAAATTTTGACTTTTGAAATTGAAAAATGTTGCATTGCCATTTCCGCATTTTAACAAAGATTGACATTCAAAATTGATTTCAACGATTTCTTTCGCTAAAATTTATTATTTATTTTATTATTATTATAGAATATTAGCAAGTCTTTAAAAGCAATGCACAATGTTGCTTGGTTAATAATTTATATAATAATAGAAAAATTTAATGGCTTTTGTACGCGTCTCAGTTTGTATTGATTTGGTTCTGTTGTAGGAGCATAGAAATCAGACAATCAAGATGCTATAGAAGAAGGCTTGATCTGAATTCTAAAGGCAGTTGTAGAATTTGTCAGATCATTGAGTAAGAATCCTAACGCACTCCTGATCAGCACTGTGTAGAAGATAAGCCATAGAATATTATATTAATTTTTTATCTGTTGCTGGAGTACATCCTATGCTAACGTTCATGTATACAGAAACCAACCGGCTTATGAGCATCGCTGACGATCCACATTTGCTTCAAAGGATCATAAGTGGTGACGAAAGATTGTTATATGGTTATGATTCTAATGGAAGCGGAATGATTGAGTTTGGTGATGTTTGAAGGTTTAGCTTTTTTCTTTGTTTTGAGTTACTTGGTGAATCGTGAGCTCTTGCCAGAAAGTAGTCCAGTTAATAAGGAATATTAGCTTATATTATATCTGAGCCGATTGCTTTGAAGGTTAGAAACGTATAAATAATTTATGGGGAAAGTCAGATGGTAGGTCTTCCCCTAAAAGTGGACTAGACAGGCCCATTCATAAGGTGCGTTGATGGGTTTATATAGGGGCTATATCTGTTAGTGGACGTGGCACCGTAGGATCAACAACTTTTTGCTATAGATTTTATTCATATTGAAGGGGGAACGCATAGACGAACATGGCTAGTTCGACTCGTCTCTTCGAGCTGATCAAGAACACATATGTACTTTGTTGGCGTCTCTGATAATGCTGAAAGTTTGTAGCGAATTTCTGAATAGCTGCAATGAATAATTTGTTGCTATGATTTTTTTCATTCACGAAAATCCGTGGAAAGGTTTAGATTAGGTAGTAAGAGTTATTTTTGACTTTAAGATGATGCCTGGAGTTCCTCCCTTCACCCAAGACAATGAGGCATAGTGTTAAAAAAAATATATATTCTGTAAGCATGAAAAATCTTCTTCAACTCAATTCAGTTTGTTCAAAATTGTAACAGCTGCAAACTCTGTCGGAGCTTTTATGCAACAAAGCAACAAAGGACACACAATTGAAAGCGCACGGCGATGTTTTTTTCTTTCTGGAAGCTGATATTCCAGCGCAGCTTGCAAGATTTTACACACAGAGGGCGTCACTGTTAACACAACATGGACCGAAAGGAAGCTGTGCAAAAAGCTGCTGTTGCTGCTGTTACAGCTTCAAAGGATACAAAAGCACGAAACACAAAATTAAAAGCATAAGCAACAAAAACAGCACGGGATGAAGTACTACGAAAGTGGGCGCTGAGAAATATGAACGCTGAATATTGTATGCAGGTAGATTTCGTTCTACTTGTTGTTGGCGTTGTTGTCCTTTGAAGCTTTTGTCGCATTATACGCGCGCGCGCTTTTCTCTGTACAGCGCGTGTGTGTGTGTGTGTGTTTGTGCTGTATTTGAAAATTGCAGAAAGCGGAATTGCAATGAATATGCATAAGATATGCCACGCTGCACGCTTGAATGTGTGTATGTGTGTGTGTGTGTGTGTGTTGTCGAGCACGTGCAGGTCGTAGGGCGTACGTTTAAATGGGTGTAGAATTTTGACTGAATTTCATTTATCTTTTAAGTTGACTCGTGCCACCAACAGCAACAGCAACAGCAACAGTAACGGCATCCTCTATCGAAAGGTCAAACCAACAGTCAACAGGATGCATTGCGTTTATCATTTTTTTTTTGTTTTTGCGCACAGTTTATTAACTTTGAACTCGTTTGCATATAGTTTTTAATTAAAAACAAAACCCGTATTCAATATACTCGTGCATTAGCAGTAACTGCCAATTAGTATTGATTGAAACCGGCAGCTATTTACATATAGTATATAATATATATGAATAGTATATAAGGACAACAAAATTCTGTACGTTAGATACACGGCTGTGCAAACACTGAAAGTTGCCAGTGAGTTACTACTTGATGGAAAGCAAATAAATAAATCAATAAAGATACTCGTAAATACTTGTGCCATATCAACAGTGAAGGAGCCAGAAGTGCATGACTTATAAAACTGAGAAGATTTGCGTTGAAACCTAATAAAATGTTGTACGAAGGATACAGTATATACTGCAGCATTGAATGCGATTATGCTGTGCACTCTTAAGAAGTTGCTCAGGTGCGGCAGCAGCGCATGATTTAGTATTAAACAGCAGAGAAAGCAGCCAACATTAAACATTTAAACGAATAAATTATTTTGCCAGAAAACTTTTGTATATTTAATGCTGCTGGTATCACTTGCCCAATTTAAAACATCTTCATTTACGTTCTCCGATGTAAGCTATTTTCGATTTATAACGCGTAAAAATTCCTTGTCGTAACAATTTGCTGAATTATTGAAAGTATTTGCCTTGCTTTGCAACGAGCAAAACAACATTTTATAGCGAAGCTATACATGGTGAAAGGAAAAAGAGGGGGTCGAAAAAAATAACAAAAATTCCATTGAAGAAAGCTATTTTTCGCCTTCCTCTCGCATTCTTTGCGCAAGCAATGCAAGTAGCTCTTGAATTTAGCTAAATAGAAAGGAAACAATGCAGGATAGGGACAGACAGCATAAATCGAAATATAGTATTCACAGTTTTGTCTTACAGTTTGTAGCGCATTGAAGGTGGCATCATGGAACAAATATATTTTTGATCTGAGTCGTCGAAACTAGTCAATGAATGTCTGGCTGCTGTTAAGCATCTTTGGGGAACTAACTTCTCCGGATATGGATCAATATCTTGTGGCATGTTCAAAAGTTGTAAACTATTTTCACAATTAGGACAGAAGAAAATTGAATAGAATTGTTGCTGTTTACTGAAGTTTCATTATAGGTTTTGGTAGAACATGAGACAAAACGGGTGTTTTAGTGGGCAAAACAATATATTTCGAGGCGATGTTTTGTATAAAAAAGTAAGGAAATACCTAAGTAATGAAGTAACTTCTGTACGATAACCAAATGACATCAAGGCCATGTTTAGCACCCGAGGGGCACTGTTCTCTCTAAAATTATTAGCAAAAAAGAAAATTGCAATTGACGCGTTGCATTTGACTGTTGTGCCGAAGCGATGTGACCTTTGTTTTGGAGCAGTGAACAGTCGAAATGGACAGCTGGACACTTGAAGCTTGAAGGTAATAGTTCAGAAGTTAACAACTACTCACTCATGAGTATGAGTATGAGTAGCACACAAAAAGGAAGAAAACAAAAAAAAAAATTATAAACAAAGTTAGGCAGGCAGCAGCAGAAAGCCTTCAAAACTTCACGCAACACATGATTGACGTCAGAAAATGCTTTATTGCCATTTGTTGTTGTTGGTGTTTTTGATGTGTTTGTACTTTTCGCGCTCGATTGCTTACAACTAGTACAACAACAACAACAACAACAACAACAAAATGTGGAGCAAAGTAGCCAAAATGAGCAAAAATGGCAGGAAGCGCTGAGGTCGTTGGCCAGCATATAAATGGCGATGGCGTTGGCGGTTTCGCACGCATTGAAATAGAGAATGAAATAGAGTACAGAGAGCGAGAGAAAAATTAAAGAAAATTAGATAGATCGATAGCAGAATTGAGCGCTCAAGCATAATACGAAATATGTTTGCTAAAAAATAAAGAGAGAACTAATGGAAAGCATTTGCTTCGATGCGAAACTGTGCTTATTTGTATGAAAATACATAAATTATGCTGCCCTACGTTGGGCGCCAATTAGTAAATTACGCACAAAAGGCACATTTTCTTTGGCTTGCTAACAACAATGATCAAAAATCTTCAGACAAGCTCCAAACCAACATACTCCGGTATACTAGAAGCGTTCAAAATTTAAGTTCAACCCACTGCAGAAAGTGCTGTATTAGCTATATACAAGGATAGACTGATATCTTCTTTCAGTCCCACATAAAGCATTTTCCATTTTATACTCGTAGGTACATATAAACTGATAATTCAGAATTTATGACACATTCGATAGTGGCGCTTAAAACTATGCGACAAAACTCCACTTCAAGTCGCAAGCTTAAACCGAATTTAGCGATAAAATATTTTGTACTTGAAATACATTTGTATGCTCGGCTAGCAGCTAACATAATATTTCATACTGGATACTATATAGTCAGCGAGCGAGCGAGCGAGCGAGCGAGTGAAGTGAAATTGTACTGAGCTGTGCTGAAGCAGATAAGCCCAAAGTTCCGTGTCCGTATGTGTCCTGTGCCGTTGGGTCAATGTTGTGTGCGTCATTGTTGTTTATGACCAAAGCCAAATCCAAATCCAAAGTGAGGCTAACCAATACTAAATACGCACGTCATGCAATAAAAGTGCGCATACATAGAACGTATAACTGGCTACATATGGATGCATATATATATATGTATATATATATAGTTATTTTTGTGCATATACTATATGTTTACAGTTATATATTAGATATATTTTCGTAGTATTTTGGTCATTGCGTTGACAATACAAGTAGCTGCTATAATATTGTAAATGGTTTTATTTCTATGGGCGCAACGCTATATGCCAACCTGTGATGTGTAGCAACTGCTTAGCTTATATGTATTTAGTTATGAATTGACTACAGCCTTGTGCAGTGAAATAGTACATATTTATTATTAAAAGCTGAGACTTTCAAAGTAGATACTCCTAGTAAAGCAAAAAAAAAAAAAAAAAAAAACAAAAATTAATTTAAAACTATTTCAATTAAGAATATTACAAATAATTCGTTGCATCTTTTGTCGCTGCTAAGCCAAAAACTGCTTCTTTTTCCCCATTTTTTCCTTTCTCCTCACCCGCTTAATTGTGTGCAGTGCAAAGCAAGTTAGATGCTTTGAATATATAAAATTAATAATTTATAAAATATTCAAAATCTATAAATAACTGTTATATTCAAATATCCTTGACTGTATGTATCTACACAATATATACTATATACGCTATATGCACTATATATGTTGTACTTTAAGTGCATCTTCGAAAACAAACAAGTAAACCAACTAGGACTCGGACGGACTCCGGACTACTCTGTTGGCCTGGCCTGCTTATTTGCTTATGTCCTTGTTATTGTTATGTTGTTCGCCTGCTGTGCACACAATTAAATTTATAATTTTGCATTTGCATTCTGTAATATTTTATTGTGCCACTTTTCATAGTTCGGAACTTCAATGCTAGGCAATTCCCACAGAGCCGAAGTAAATGACAACAAAAATGCCCAACAAGCCCAAATTAATTGCATAATTCTTAAAACCTAGAAGCATGCATTCAATGCAAGCGACTCCCGTAAAGCTAGAAAATTTCAACTGCATTGTAATTCCCAATTGTATGTGAAAATTTTGCCCATTAAAATTGCACACTCTGTCGTTCACCGGTGTATCTGTGTGTGTCTGTGCATGTGTGTGGCTGCTTTCATCGAAGTCGTCAATTTGCGTTTGAATTTTCGTTGAAAATCGATTTGTATTGTTTGAACTCTTGCCACAAAAGCTGCTTCACAATGTGATGTGTGTGCCTGGCGCGGCGCAGCATGGTGCTACGTCCTTTGTCCTAAGTACTTATGAAGTGAGCAGTGTGGAATGTGGCATGTAAGTTGATTGAAGCGGTGCGCAACGTACGGGGTTAATTACAAGCAATTCGTGGATTTTTCTCTTCTTTTTTTGTTTCTTTTTTATTTTTTTTTTAACATGACTGCACAACTTGCCCAAAGTTCATTTCTTTTTTTAAGTATTCACGAACGACCTTAAGCTACTTTTATGCCTTTTTTTTTTGGTTATTTTTTTTTTTTTTTTCGATCGATTTATGTCCTGCTAAAAATTTCGCGTGCCCACAGCGCGGTCAGTAGCGGCGGCGGAGGTTCGATTGTGTGTTCAAACAAAAACACTTTTCATGCCGAAAGCGCATTAAGTGGACCCAAAAATAACAAGCAAAGGGCAAGGTGTAACAATGAATCGAACAAATGTGGCTATTTTTGTTGGCAAATTCAAAAAAAAAAAAAAAAACAAAAAAACAAACCCTTAGTGATTGACCAGTTAAGGTGACGCGCAGAAGACCTTTGAAGTACCACCTAAATACTCGTATAGAGTGGCTGGCAATATTTACTTCAATATTTACAGGCGTAAAGCGGAAAAATTCTTTGAATAAGGCATTCAGCATAGCAGATAGCAATGCCCAATGAATATTTGGATATAAAATGGCTCTCATTCTATTCGTTTAGGGCAGATTTTGATTCTATTAAAACAGTGCGATTCCCACTTTCATAAGGAAAAAGAAAGAACGCTGCAGATGAGTGAAATAGCGACTTTGAAATAGCTTACATCCTCATTAAACCTTAAGTTTGTAGTTAGGGGATATGTTCCTATCTAAAGCTGTGCAGAATATTTTATTGGAATTATTATTAAATACAACAAAATTCGGCATTTCTAGCTGAATTAACAAAATAACGTCAAATTTTTCTTCAACAAAAACACTGAAAGGTGAAAGGTGACAGATTTTTATGGAGGCCACCCCTCCATAGCAGTAGTAAACCAATCCGGTCCTAAATTAAATATTTTATAAGGAATAAAGTCGACCAAGTTTTTTAATATCAATAATATTTTTTAATAAATAATGAAAAGGAGCATGTTTACATTAGAAGTCCGGAGCCCTTTTAAAAACGGGGGACACCTATTCATTGATGAGAAGTGAACTAAATAATGATTAGAAGATTATAAATATGGAAATTTGAAGGCTGTAGCTCTTAAAGTAGCAAAGTTCACGATTTTGATACAAAGCCAGACAGTCGGACAAGTCTATATCGACTTGCCTTGTGGTGCTGATCAAGAGTATATATATTGCTTGGAACAAAAAGTCGTTCGTATTTTCGACTTTATTTCAAATCTTTATAAAATTGCGTACCATCATCGGATTTTGTTCATAACTTGTTGCCAACGAGATCCCCACTTCATTATGCCCCGCTCATAGAAGCTTGCTTCCATGTGAGACAGTCGATTTTCGCAAGTCTCTTTTGAGGTCAATTACTCGCCAGCTAAATCGTTTGACATCGACAGGAAGAGATGATAATCCGATGGTGCCAGATCCGGACTAAGGTGATTGCGTAAGGACCTCGCATCCGAACCCCCGGAGTTTCTGGCGCGTCACAATCGAAGTTTGTGGTCTGGCGTCGTCGTCCTGCTGGAACACAATTTCTATCCTATTGGCCAAAGATGAACGCTTCTGACTGATTACTGCCTTCAAGCGGTACAGTTGTTCACAGTAGAGGACCGAATTGAGCGTTTGGCCAATCGCACCAAACACACAGCAAAATCTTTCTGACCGTCAATCCGGGTTTGGCAACCGTTTGAGCCACTTCGCCACCCTTCACCCTTCATTCGGTCCATGAGTTTTTTTTGGTGTCAATTCGAGGTTTTTAGGATTTCAAGCAGTCCCGTGGTAATTGTTAAAATACTCGTGCCTCGGGTCAAAGTTGGACAATCCTCAAAATATGCTCTGAAGTTTCATCAACTTCTAAACAGAATCGGCAAGTGATGTCATTTTCTAATGCAATTTTAGATAAGTGTTTCCTAAGTCTGCAGTGTCCATTCAGAAAACCTCCCATTATTGTTAGATCGTGCTTCTTGAGTCCGTTGCAAATTTCCGATTAATGCTTATTGTAAGGTCCTAGCAATTTTTTACCTTGTCTTAAACCTTCGCAGTTATCTCGTTTCTAGTTTGTTTAGTTTACTTATGCATTCCAGCACGATTTATTCTATCCACGTGCCATTCACACATATTGGCTTGAGTGATTTCAGCTTATAATTACTTCCCTAGAACATTTGTAGTTTTTGCTGCTTTGATACTCAGTCCTAGATTAATTCTATGTGCTTGCCTTGTTCGATTAGTTCCCTGACAAGCTTCGTATATAATGGATTCGAAAAAGCATCTTCAACATTTCTTCTCACCATTTGTAGTGCATTGAGAAAGCGTTAATCAATTCGTTCGCCATTCAGGTTCTATTGTGTGCAAGTCTACTCAATATTATGTTAAGGTACTGGGAGGGGGGGGCTGGTGGGGACTACACTGAAATTGGATAAATATTTATTTATGTTGCTTTTATTTCGCATAGTTTTTGTTAAGTGTTAAGTGAAACATAAATTTGCACTGACGTCGCAGAACAAGAACGAACGCACATAAAAATGCATTGGAAAATGATACTCAGCAGGATTCGGTGGGGTGTGTTGGGTTGGGATTGGTTGGTTTTTGTTGAGAGCAGCGCGAGTTGCCTCATGAAATTTTTATTTTCATGTTTTACAATTGTAATGCAACCGCAGAGTCAGATGTACGAACAGATGGACAGAAGGTAGAACGGACAGACGGATGGACGGACAGTTGTGGCAACACTTTGTGACCGCACATGTTGAGCACGTTGCGGTTTTTCTTTATGTTGTTCGCTTTTTTGTTGTATTTGTATGTACCCTGCAGTGAAGGTATTTGTAGCAGGGTATATTTTGTATTATCTGTAATATGTAGCAGAAATTGGAGAACCTATATAGTGTGTATATATACTATGTATATAGATAGTACGTTTGTAAGCCTGCATAACAGGGAATGGCCCTAACTTAGAGGAGACTGCTTGAAACTTAGATCTATAAGTCACGAGTTTAGTTTTAAGCAGACTTTTCTCTTTTGGTCTCTCTGGTTCAAATTCAATTTTCATATTTCATACTTCACCAAATTGTTGTAATTGTAAAAAATTATTCGAATTTAGCTATTTTTTTTGCATACTTTGTGACATAGTTTATAGAGAGCAAAATTCCAGCAAATCAAGGTCTACTACGAACAATGTGCAGGGTATAAAATAGTCGAGCATTTCGACTATAGCTTTTACTTGTTGTTTCGTTTTCTCTTTCCCTTCCCAACACTATTTTTTTTTTGGTTTTTCTTTTTTTTGTTTTATTAAAAAGTGACAAAGTGAGAAGAAGGAGGAGAAGATGCAGAGCAAGAGAGACAAATTGATGGTTTTCGGTGGTGATGTCAAGGGTTCACGCAGAAGTGAAGAGTGTCAGCGGTTTAGACCAATGTAGTAGCGATGCAGTTGGAAATTTATGTCCTGCACTTGCACAGCCAACATTTTTGCACTTAGTTCCCAAAAAAAAAAAAAGTGGACGTGAACTTCAATACCAACACCAACACCAACAACAACAACAGCACAAACAACGAAAACAAAAACTCTGGCCATACGTTACAGCTTGTTATACCCTTCACACATGGTGTGAAAAGCGTATTATACATGTTTTTAGCTTATACACTCGTATATAAATATTTGAACAGTAACACGAAACGAGTCTGTGTGCCGGATTGTGTCTATGCACTCCATTTGCTTCACTTTATTAAGCTGACGTAGAATCTATTGTTCTACAATTTTTCTAAAAATAGTGACATCTTGTGGGATTATGTGTTAGATGCGCTGCAAGTTCTTTTTAATAGAATTCAGTTAGAGGCAATAATGGAAAATAAAGAACAATTTACATGTTTAATTGCACATTTTGATGATTTGTGAAAAATTGAGTCCAAAATTTTAGGCTCATATTTAGTTTGTTAGTAGCTTGTGATATTGGCTCAATTTTGATATGTAACACATAGCTCTAAAATAATTGGTTACAGAGTTATTGCTGCATTTAGTCACGACAGATTTCTGATATCAAGCATTTTTTTTTTATTTAATACATTTTGAATGGTATTCAAGCTTCGGTTCTACCGAAATTAATGTTTTTCTTAGTTTTTTTTTTCTTTCTGTTTTATTTTTTTTTTTGTAGTAAAAACGTTTTCGCTGCGATTTGAGCTGCAGAGGTGCGCTTGTTAAGTTGAGAATTTATTGTGCTAATGGGAGTTGAGCACGCCGCCTGCTGTTCACCACTATATATTATATGCGCGCGTGTCCTTTGCCATTGCTTATGTATACTCCACTGCACCGCCGCACGGCTCAATAGTGCGAATAAAGTCCAGCAGCAGATAAATACCACTGAACAGGCAGGCAGGCAGCAGGACACAAACCGTTGTGCGGTTGAGCATACGCGCGAGGGGAAACAATTAAAAGCGAAAAATTGCTCATAAAAGTCACAGAAAAAAAAAAAAGGCGAGAGAAAAAATAAACAAAACCCGAAAAAATGCCTAAATAGGCAAAATTGATGAAGAAAAAAATAAAATCGCCAACAGAAACGCGACAAGTTTTGCTGCCACAAGGAAATTCGTGGAGAAGTGCTCAGCGCAACTTTAGACTTTGTAAATTCAAATGAATTATGCAGAACGAAATGAAAAACCGATGACGAACGAGAAACCCGAGATTTTCGAAATAGCAGCAATAAAGATTTACCAATTTATTTGCGAGTTTATTTATTTATTTTGTTTATATACTCTCCACACAGTGTCTAAAGTGTATAATAATTTAGTTACATTCTTTGTAATGCCTTAAGAGAAGCAAATCGAACAGGTGAACCACTCTAGCCATGTCCATCGCTCTGAATTTGTAGGCGCTCTATTTCCAGTGAAGTTATTATTGTTATACGCATCATACAATTGTTATACGCAGCATGTGTCTCCAACTGTTATATACATAATGCAGCTGTTGCAGCGGTCAAAGAAATTTAAGCAGAACAAGTACAAGGAAAAGGTGACTATAGCCGATGAAAAGGTGACATGTGTGCATGATTTTTTGAATCCTGAGCGTCGCATGTGTGTTCGGTTGTTAAGTAATATTTTGAAGATTTCGAAAAGTGTTCTGTACCGCATCGCTACAAGCAAACTGCAACCAAAAGGGCATACATTTAGGCGCATCAAAACACAAAGGCTTAATGCTGTTGCAACTATCCTAAAGGCCTAAGTTAACGCCGAATGACTGTTTTGTGTAGCCTAGAGTCAAGACTACGACTTAATCAACCCGTTAAAAAAAATGAAGCTTTCGCAGTGGCTTCGACAAAAGAGATGCTCGTCGAAAAGACCTACCGTGCTTGGCAAAGATGTTGGCAAATTGTTAGGTGCTCAAAGAGTGCATTTGTCACGCTTTTTACTGCTGTTTGCCAGTAAATCTTGTTTGAAAAAAAAAAGTTTTCCTTGAATTTGTCTTCTTTTCAGAAGAATTTCTAGTAAAACTTTTTATTCAAGCTAAAGCATAGCAGGCAATGCTTTACTCCATTTCTAGTTGTCAATCAATTGCTGTGGAAATATTCAGTCGTAAAAATTCCTCGTACAGTAAACATCGTTCGGAGTAGTAAATAAATCTAAATTTTCAGTGAAAAAATTTTTCAAAAATAATTCCGGCTAAATATGTAGATTAAGCAAAAAACTTAGAAATAAGTTTAAAGTGCATGATTTGCTTTGAGGGTCACTGTTTGTTTTGTTTTGTTGTTTTTGTTTACGTTTATTTTTTTTTTTTAATAATTTGATGTTTCTATAAGTGAAGGTAAGAAGGGCGTTTAAAGATCCTTCATGGTTTTCTGCTTAGATGGCGAACTTCGTTTCTTTGCTTCTTTTTGCAGATATTTCTCTCATCGCTCCATATTGTATATCGTCCACTTTGGAAGGAACTCGGAAAATGGATGAACTCCGCCTTCAGCATTCAGGTAACAGGTAAGAAAGACATTTAAAGACAATTCATAGCTGTCTGCTTTATGGCATCGTTTTGGTTTTTTGTTTCCTTTTGCAGGTCTCTCTCTACGTCTAAACTCACACGTCTACCAATCACTATTGCAAGGCACATAAGTGCACTGTATAATCAGGTAAGAAAAGAAGGGCGTTTTAAGATCACCCTTGGATGTCTGTTAAAATGGCGAAAATATTTTTTTCTTTTTGCAGAAATCGTTTCGTCTTATCTTTTTGCAATACCAATTTCTTAGGAGGCATTTTTTAGGAGTAAATGCGAAAAAAAATATTTAAAAAAACCCACGATATATTTTTTTTAAGAACTTACACGAGATACTTTTGAAGAAATCCCGCTTTTGGTTCTACTTCTTACGGCATGCATCAAAATTTCCAGTTTTTTTTCTGTTTTTATTCGTCCATTCAAAAATTCTGGTTAGCTTTGCTTTTTGGGATTGTTAAAATTTTATGTCATTGATTGATAAAATTGAAGAAAATAACAAAATTTCCGGTCAACATCGAACAAAAATTGGTTTTATTTGCAAACTCAGTTCTTTCAAAATTAGTTAAAAAAAATTATTACAAAATTTGTGATATTGATTTAAAGTCATGTCATGTTGACTAAGTGTTAGGCATAAGGCAGCAGCACAACTGTGCGATTCTCAGAGAAACGAAAAATGAGCGCACACAAGAGACAAATGTTAATGAGGTATTGCACTGCGCTGCCTGCATAAATGTTTAACAGTTCAAAACTAATAGATTTTATTTATAATTGTAAACCTTTAAGCTGCAAGGCATGCTTGGTTTGTATGAATTTAAATTTCGTTTTAAACTTTTGGTTCGCCAACTTTGTGTAATGAATTGAAAAATAAATCGAGCTAAAACTTAAAATTAACATTTTCGCGTGAAATATATCAATTATTTTAGCTTATAAAACATTTTTGTAAAAACGCACCAGGAAGTGCAGGAAATGAAGCATATACACGCTCACTGCTGATGGTCAATGAAGCTCGTGAGTGGCAGTGATAAAAGATTATGCAAAATGAATATATTAATGCAGAAAGTATTATAAAAAAGGACAACAAAAAATTGCAAGTGAGATGAAATGTTGCAGAAAATTTATAGCAAGTTTCCGTTTGAAATCTTTCGCTAACACTTGCCAGCTCAACTTTTACTTCAGGGAACGACTGGCAGACAGACGGACTGGACTTTACACAGACAACAACTGCAGCAGCAGAGCAGAGCAGCAGCAATGCCAACTAGGACAACAACAGTTACACCGCAAAAAAAAAACAAAATGACTTCTAAACTATTTAAAATTTATTATTTGAAAACTGGCTAATTTTTGTAGTCAGGAAACTATGGCTCTTTAAAAAATAAAAAAAACAAGCGTACACGGCATGGCTGCGAAGACGTTGTGTGTAATATGAGACGCTCGCAATAAACCAGACTTTTCAATCAGCTTAACTTTTTTTTCAATGTACAGCTTCAACTTCAATTTTAGAATAGAAGCCATTGCCATTATTATTACCAAAACGATGCGATGCCAGCGCTTGTTTTCGCTGAGTCGGTTCTGCTTTTCTAGTTTATTTATTTTTTATTTTTTTTTTTTGGTTCCAAATTGGCGCCATTGCGTCCGCCTGCGTATTTCCGCAAGTGCAGCAAGCGCCAGGCATGCCGCATGTCTCCATGCAACAAAGCAACAACAATAACAACAATGGCAGCGGCGTTGGTGACAGAGACAGCAGGTCAGCGTAGCACGCCGCCGTCAAAAAAAAAATCGGAAGTAAGCAATGAACACAAGACGCAAAAAAACAAGTCGCAAAAATATGTTGCAAATAAGCTGAGGCAGTAAGAGTGAGAGTCAGAGCGAATGGTGCACGCCATGAAGCGTGAGATATTTGATGGCGGCAAGAAAATATTCTGCAAAGTGTCCTTCACACGCCATTTTTAATTTTATTTTCGTTTCTATACCCTTCACACAGTAAGTGTGACAAAGTTTATTGAAAAATTCGCAACGCAACTGACGATGGCAGCAGTGGAGACTCCACAGGGTATATAAGATGTCTAAATATAAATAAACCAAACAGCGCAGCAGCATTTACCACATAATCCCCTTGGAAATGTCAAGTAAAATCGGTTGCATATTTTGAACCTTAAAAGCAATTTTCGTTATATCATGAAACAACCTTCTAAGTGCTGTTCAAATTAACAAGAAGCATCCATACCAAGTTTCGCAACATCAATCCGTACAGAAGACAAATAAATTTTCAAATGAAAGTGCTTACAGCAAAATAATTGCTGCTGCATGATAAAATAAAACAAAATAAAAATAAATTATCAAGCGGAAAAATGTCCAAGTGTAAAGCGAAGAAACTACAAAATTCAGGAAGAGCAAACTAAACAAAAAAAAAAAAACAATAAAAAAAAAAAAGGAAAAATGAATAGGCAAAAATGCAATAAATATAAATTACAAAAGTTAAACTATTTCTATATGTCGTCGTCTATGCAAACTGAACAACAGCTACAACAAAAGCAAGCGCAGCTATATCAAGGACATTGGCGACATATACACGACTGCTGACTTGTACAGCGGCATTGCCGCAAGCGTTCTGTCCGCCAGTCTATTTCGCGCTCGCTCTAACTAACTTATTCCTTAACAATTTAAATGCAAAGCAAGATGAGTCGTCGAGTCGACACGAGTCGAGTTGTATTGAGTTGAGTTGTTGGCAGCGTCTGTGTGGCAGCCAAAAAAGTCAAATGAGTTTGGCAAGCTAGAAAGTGTGCGTGTGAGAACAACTGGCGCAGCTAAGCTTAGCATTGCGTTGACAGGCGCATGCAAGCGCATTGACGATGGACAGACAGACAGACAGACCGAGAGACGCAATGCTTGTAAGGACAGCTAGGAAGTGTGCCAGCAGGTCGCAGCAGCCGTCAACGGAGTCAGCATGAGGAATTAACTTAAACTGACATGAATACTTGAATACGTACACATTTATGCATACCACACAGCAAGCAGCATGTCTGTTGGTTCGTAGGGTGCTTAAGTTCAGTTGTTGTTGTTGCTGTTGTTGCTGTTGTTGTTGCAGTACTCGACTTAACTCAACTCCACAACTGAATTTAGGTTATATGTATGTACTACGCCAAATTGTGCAATTTAGAGCGGCACACGCTGCGTATGCGCAATATTTACAAGCAGCGCAGTGCAGTGCTTGATTAAAGTCTATTAAAATGCTTAAAAAGCCAAAAGACAAACAGCGAAAGAAAGATGGAAGAGCTATAAAGAAAAGCCATGTACTGCAGTCGCGCTATCCTGTTACCCCTTGAAACATACATTTTTATGAGTGCTTTATTCCGAACTTAATTCATGTCGAAGATTTTATACAATTTCAAGTTTTTAATAAAAACATATGAAAACTCAAAAATGGGTTGGAAATTTAGTTTTGGCATCTTCATTTACAACAGATTATCTGCAAATGGCAACGAAGAGTCTTAATACTCAAATTTGAATGCACTCCGTTGACAAACATGCCTATATTGTCTATATCGCGCGACTATTCAGTGTCAGTCAGTCAGTGTTCAGTGTTTGAATATGCTTTCGGTCATATTTGCGGTTTGTGGTTCGAGTCAAACGCAAACATGTAAATCCAATTTGTAGCCATTGAGGCCATATGAGGGCAATAACTCTGCGAATATTGGTTTCCGCTGAACTGCCTTAGATTTGGCTGTTTCAAAGGAAGACTAGAGCCAATGGGCTGTGGAGTGCGAGGAGACCAACAGAAATGACAAAGCGCAGCTTAGACTTCATTGTAATCGGTGATGCTTCGGTATTAACAACTGCGGTCTTCACAAGATAGCCTACCACGCTGGAAACCTAACTGGGTAGATGTATGTTGGTATCTAGCAAGGTATGTAAAATACTCGTTCATGAAGTGTTAGTGTCTTTCCCAGTCCGTCAAGCTAATCGATTGAAAAACAAGCCTTGCTGTGTTTCAGAGAACATTCGAAAATTTGCTTCATCCAAATATGTACATCAACTGAGCCAAATATTATTGACTTTATGATTCAAATCGTTCCTTTTGAGGCACGCTGCACGCCTTTCAGATATCCTTACAGTCACAGCTGCACCAATTGCAGTGTTAGGGGCTTGAAACCCTGGATTTAGCAGGAAGATGTCAAAACTAAGCAATATACAGCGCTACAAATCTCCTACTCATGAGCAAGGACAGTAATTGGTGAAAAGCTGCTAAGAGTTTTGAAAAATATTTGTAGAATGTAGATTTGCCCAACTTCCAGAACGAAACTCAAATGGATGACCTTCGTGCCTTAAGACGTTGCTTATTTTGCGATCAGTGGCTGCCGGTCAAATGCTCAACCGCTGCGAAGAACTTTGTTATGACAGACTTCAAACCGTACAATTCAAAACTTTGTTGAGAGCCAGCACTGTTGCATACAAAAGACTCATAAAAAAATTCAAACCCTCGGCATGTGTACTGCAAACGAAACTGCGTAGGACTTTAAATCAATTTACGCCTTTGCAAAAAAGAAAAAATCTTTAAGCTGTAACTTTGCAGGAATGTGTAAACAGATACTTTTGCAAGCATATTAACTTAGTTGTGATTCGTTTGAAACTTTTTTTCTTCTGCCACGCGCGCGTGTTTATCGAGTACTTAATTAGCTAAATGCATTTGCAATTCGAGTAGCATACAACAAAGATGCAAGATACAAGCGCGTGCGAGTGGGCGTAACTTGCAGCTACAGAAGACAGACACACGCGCCTAATTAGAATGTGTTGCGCTGCGCTGCTGCTATAAAATAATAAGGAAAAAATAATATAAAATAAATATTAAACGTGAAAGTAGCAGCTGAAGATTTAAGGCAATGCGACAACTTTGAGATTTGCGAGTGCAACGCGACGTATGAGTAATTTGCATGCGCGTGCAATTAGTTACGCCTCGTTACTTTGTCATCATGTGTTTGTGTTCAAATACATATGTGTGTGGGTTTGTTTCAAGTTCCCAAGCTCCATTTTTTGGGCAAATGCATTTGCCAACAGGCATACGCCCCAACTTGCAAACGCCTACTGACACTAATGCAGTAAAATAAAGTAGATTTTAGTTGAAATGTCCTTGAGGCTGCTTTGCCAGCGACATATGTACTACATATACATATATATATATATATATATATATACATATACAAATATAAGGTATATATATAAAGAAGATTTGCTAACAACAGTCACATGCCCCCTTGGAGAGCTTGTACTAGCAGCAAAATAACTTCACTCAAGTCGAAAGTACGGAGAATGGCAAGGCAAACTGGGCCGCTGCCAGACGCTCGACATGAAGTGAATTGGAGTATGGCATATACTCGTCGCACTAAACTAGAGTAAAGTGAAATTGAGCAGAGTGCTGTGCAGCGACGAAATAAGTACTTTTCTGGTCCACAACTGCAATGCTGCACGGCAATTGTACGAGTACGAATGCTATTTGTGTTTGCATTCATTTGTCTGTTTGTTGCGCTTCGGTTTTATGACCAAGCACCAAACCGTGCAACCAGCCAGCCAACCAACCAACCAAAAACACACAACAACTACAAAACTACTTGCTACATGACAGAGTGACTGACTGACTAACTCACTGACAGAGTGACTGCCTGACTGACTCGTAGAAGTAGAACCTACGCTCAGAGACCCAAGAAGAAACAATTGAAGCGAAGTATCGAAGCAACGTGTAAATTGCTATTCACATGCCCGGGCATGTTTAATGTAATTACCAAAAAGTACGGCGTGCAAAAGAAAGTGAAAATGTGAAGCGCTTCAAGGTGCTTGCATGCGCTACATTCGTGATTACATTCGAAATAGTAGTGTGACTGATTGCAACGTTCGATTCATTGCATTATTTGAATCAGAAAACAATTTGAATCAGAAATACTGACTCATTGCATTCATTTACTCATGCATTTGAATTTCTCGCTTAGAGCTGGGTTTGCTTGGGCTCAGTACGCCTTATAGATGTATTTGTATAAATACGCTGATGGTATTGATTCGTTAATATTGATTCATTAGACTAATTGGATTAATTCACTCTCTGTTATGCTGATTCTACGCATTTAATGATGTTGACTTGTTGGACCGATTAAATAGGATTCAATTGAATACCGATTCATTATATGCATTGAATTCATTCATATTGCTTCAGTGCACTGATTGGAGTCATTAGTTTAATTGCATTCATTCATACTCTGCTGTGCCGATACTATGGATGCATTGATTCATGGAGCTTGTTGTCATTCATTGATTCATTAAATGCATTCATACTCTCAGTCTCTAAAATAGTAAAAGTTTTGCTACTATACGAATGCCTCGGATTCATTGATATTGATTGAATGTGCTAAATGAATCATTGAATTTATTTAATTGGTTAATTGATATTGATTCATTGCATTCAGCATACTCATACAAAACATGAGTATCTCATTTATTTCATTTAATTTTTCAATTACTGATTATTCATTTGATTCATTTGATTAATTGACCTCAATATTATTGATTCATTGGATTCATTTGAACTACAGCTGTATGCCACAAAGTCTAGCGACAGATTAAGCAAAACTTTCAGCAATTTGTTTCTATGTAGCTATGCTTCTTCACACCAGTTGAGTGTAGGGTATTTTAAAGCAAAACATCGACTAAAGCAACCTGCCTGCCTGCTTGCATTGAACTTGGCCGAAACACATAGTCGTAAAGTCAGTAAAAGAAGCAGCGGCAGCAGCAGTTGCATAAGGAGCAGTGGCATGAGCTGCTATACAAAAGGATACCAAGCCATCTCAGATTAACTCGGCTCAGCTCAGCTCAACTGAGCACACTGCAGTGAGATTTGCTTGCCTCGTGTATGTATGTTTGTATGCATGTGTTGTATCTATGTGACTGTAGCTGTGCGTGTCAGTGTTGGCGAAATGCCAAAAAACATGCTCGAGAATACAAGTTTAAGCACGAGTAAAAGTCGAAGAAGAAAACTTCAATGTGAACATTCATTTTTATAACGATTTCATTTTTTTTTTCCAATGTTTTCATCTTTTTTTTTCGGTTTATTTTGTTTTTCTTTGCTGCTACTTTGGAGTTGCATCTTTTTTTTTTTTTTCTTTCTTTAATTTGTTAGATGTTCTTTCATTCTCCCGCTTTTCATGCACTTTGTGTCTATGTGGTTGTGCAGTTGCCCGGGCAGTACAAAATGGCGTTATAGCTGCCGAAGCGAACCGAACGAACATGGCTGCTATTGCTGCAGCGCGCCTAATGCCATCATTTAAGCCGGACTACTCTGCGCATATGTGGCTTTATTTAACGTACACAGAGCATAGCACGCCTCGTTACACCCCGTCCCGCTGCAGCAAGACACCACCGAACCATAATGCTGAACATCAACACTGCTCACTGTTGAGAAAACATAACATTTTGGCATTTTTATTTTTATTCGCTGCGCTTGCATCGTCGTGTTTCGTGTCTCTGCATTCATTTTCATTTAAACTGGCTCTTTAGCTCGAAATATTTTCCAGTTATAGTTTTTATTTATTTTATTTTCGTTTTGAATGCATTTTGCGCTGCTTGAGAAATGGTTAGATTTCTTGACTGCATTAGCCGCTGCCAACAAAAACGGCGCCGCCGCCTCCGTCGCCTTTGACCGTGTACCCTACTCATCATCAATTGCAGCAGTTTATGCGCTTCTACGCACACACTACTGTCTGTCTGTTTGACTCTTTCTTTCGCTACAGCTTACAGTTTTTGTACGCTTAAGGATTTCATTTTGGAGATAAGTGCAGAAATTAAATTTTATTTCGTTGAAAATGTTTGCCTACAAAAGTGAAACAAAACAGTGCGAAGGCGGGCGTCACAGTTTAGTCGAGGGAGATAGTCGTTCTATTTCGCTTGCTGTAGCAGCTAATTGAGTCTGCAGCGCGAAGCTGCTGGCATTGAAATAGAAACAGCAAAATGGCGCCAGCCAGCTACAGGATCACCATTGTTGCTCTTTTGTATTAAGTACGTGTTTAAGAAAATACAAAGCCCAAAGGAGTTATGCATCTGCAATGCCATTTAAGCATGAGCGAGATTAAACAAGTATACCCGAGCAATAAAATAAAATAGAATAGAATATATGTAACACTTTTATGTTGCTCGGTTAGTCAGCAGTAAAGAAATACAAGATATTAGAATTGATTAAAAATTTCCTTGATTAATCCATATGAATTGCTTTTCCATTTAATAAGTAATTAATCGATTTAAATTTTAAAATATTTACAATTATAATTCGCAGTCGTAAAATCTGCTGAATTTGAAGTAACTACGTGACTATGCTCAAAGATTTCTGTTTTTTTTTTATTCATTTGTTAAAAGAATTTGTGGAAAATGTGTAAAGCAAAGGTTCTGAAGGTTAGAGATTACTGTACAATCATTTCTACAATATTTCTTTTTAATATTGCTAGCCATTACTTCAATAAATATGATGACACCACATCCTTTGGAAATGGGTTGCGTGATATTATTATGCTGAGCGGACAACCACCTTTCAGCGAACCATCTCACACCAATCCGTTTCTAAATTGTCTCCTTTGTAAACAGTCATGATGTTGTTCAATCTGGTCATTGCATCACATTTCGTTAGCACTCAATTATTTAAAGTTTTCCGGTTCCACATACTTTGTAAGATTCTTCTACTATATTAATTTTGACATGAAAGGGGGCACAAAACACTCAGAGTACTATCATACATGTTTGAAGTTATGACCGAACGAACGTTGTTTGAACGAACAAGAATATGAATAAAATGAAACGGACTACTTCAACACTGTTCGTTCGAATTTTTTGTCCTCATTTATTGATCCTATATTCTGTTCGATTCTGTTTTAGGATAGAAAATCAAATAATTTATAAAACTTAAAAAACAATTTTTTTAACACATAAAATTATGATCGAAGTACATTATTTTATGTAGACCCATCAAATGCCGACTCTCGACAATGTACAGGGTATATCGAACTCGACAGCAGTTTTCTATTAATCATCCCTGGTTTCCGGATATTAGGTTTGTACGAAGGCCATATCTGATAGCGGTCTTATGAGGTTCAAAGCAAAGAATAAGAAAATTTCATATAAAAACTTGAAAATGGAATGCAGGTTTGTTCGAGCCTACTGCTAAGGGTAATCCATTTAGATGAATGGTACTTTCACAAAAATATTAAAATAAAAAAAGAAAATGCGTTTTAAATTTTTCACAATATTTTTAGAATTTTTTCAGACCATATAAGAATGAGAAGTACCAATTAGTAGACAAAAAATTCGTTTTTTTCTAATGACACAAATAGAGTCTATGTTGCCCCATCCTCGTCGCACATTTTCCTTTACAGTTTATGCTGCAGATGACTGCACGGCCATATTGTAGTGTTTCCGCAGGATTATTATTTATCAGTAATTTAATTTTTTTAATTTCAGTTTATAAAAGAAGACACTTTTCTTAAATGAGAAATTTCAAGATATACCTATTCAAAAAATTCCCCGAAATTTTGCGTGCATACCTGAAAAGTTTTAATAATTTTTTACGCGAAATTTTTTTGAATAATATAGAAGAAATTTATGAGTGGAAATCTTTTGTGAATCTTGAATTCCGTAGCGAATGCTGGAGAACTGATTTCTGGATGGTACAAGTAATTTCTTTTGATTATGTAAAGAGAATAGATTTATAATGCGCCTCTTTTTTCGCATACGAAAGGCTGCAAACACGATTTCTTATCACACATATACATCAGAACATATATAAAATTCAAATATAATTTATATAATAGAATAAATAAACATTTTTAATTGCATTTTAAATATAATTTGTTTTTAATTTTTTTATTTCATACCCATCTATCGAGGTGCGATGCAAAAGTTGTTGTTCACGCAATTGCAATTTTCTTTCGGCAATTTTCTTTTGTTCTTCCTTTTGTTCACGTTGTTCGAGTTGATGTTGTTGTTGCTGTTGTTGTTTCTTACGATGCTGACGGTCTTCGCCGAGCCCATACAGGCCGGCAACAGCCGCCATTTTCTATATGCAATGACCAATTGCAGTTGATACAAGAAGAATATTTTGGTTGCTTGTTCTTGTTTTTAAATTTTTTTTTTTTGTTTTGTTTTGTTTTTTTAAATGTGTTTAGTTGCTAAACTGGCTCTAACACTTACTAATGTTATATATGTTGTTGTTGTTGCAATAGATAATATATACTTTTTTTTTTACTTTTTTATTTTTAACTAAGAACTGTCTAACTGTCTAAATTTTTGGTTTAACTGACTATTTCTAGCTATTTTCAACTTGTCTTAATACGTTTGCTATATAAGATTTTTTTGGTTTTCTTAAATGGATAGAATGTGGCAAACATTTTGCTGGGTTTGCGCTTATTTCACATAGAGTTGCACTAAATTCACTTGAAAAATAATAAACGAAAAAAAAATAATTTAAAATAATCATTTTTATTCAATTTATTTAATTGTATTAGCATACGCGACCGCTTATACACGTTTTGCATATTGAATATGACATAAATTTAAAACACGCCGCGTCGTTTTATTTGTTTTTAAATACGAATTAAATTGAGTTTGTTAATTATAAATAATAATTACTATTTTGAGTATATCTGCGAATAATTCGCTGCTGACACACTTTTCGTGCTCATTTGCTAAGTTGTTCTAAATTTTAATTTGTCTGAAATGCGAGTTTTCTCTAGTTCTCCAGTTCTCCAGTTCTCCAGCCAGCAAATGGCTTTTCACTGTTTTGTATAAATTTTTGACATGCTTGCATTTAAATTCCTTTCTTCATTTTTGATGTTGTTGTCGTTCTTAGAGTTAATCAATTATTAAAATGTAATTTCCGCTTAAAGTTCTTTTAGTGCGTCGTCAACTACTTTTTCTAGTACACTTCACAGTTAGCATGAAAAGGGTATAAACAGTTCGTCTGAAAGTTTGTTTGACATAAACAAAACAGAGGATAAAAGGATAATTAAAAAACAAAAAAAATCGTGCAGAATGTGTAAGTGAAATAGGCGGAGGATGCTGCTTTGTACTTTTCTTGTGTGAAAGGCAAACAAAATAAAAACTCGAGGTGTGACAGAAACTGCTGAAATGTATTAATCTGAAAAATCTGACAGTAAGTTCGAATCAATATGCATATCTGTGTGGATGTTTATTCTGTTTTGCTCTATTGATTCACAAAGAGTAAGGATTATATTAAGTTATTGTGTCAGAATCCGTTCAAGTCGATATAGAGACTAAAGAATTTAGAGACGCTAAATAAGAATATTTTAACTGCTTGAAATTCTGGCTTACATAAAATATAGTCGAACAAATTCGGATTTACTTTGCAAGTGTATGGTACAGAAACGTTCACAGAAGAACGTTCTTGAACTTCATAGACTAGTTAGCCAGCAGCTCAGAACACTACTCAGATCTTGATCACAGGCTAATTATCAATCTATAAGCGTCGAAGCTTTTATATGAAATATTTTTTTCAATTTCCGTTCTTGCCAGGCAAACTATTCACACAAAATACTTAAGAAAAGCTATTTGGAACATAATTGGCCAACTCGGATGGATAGACATTTAAAGAACCTTGAATGAGATTTTTTGTTTTTTGTTTTGAAATAAATTTACAAAAGCAAGCGATGCTTTGAATTTCCGATTTTAAACAATAAATATTTCGGTTAGCACAATTATTTCTGCGTGAATAAAGATTAATTGTAAATTTTTTCTGGCTACAACAGTGCGCGAGAAAATTTTTAAGTTTCCCTATTGTATTTTCCTTAATTTAAATCAAAGTTTTATCGAGTGGTCAAAGAGTTCTCTTCTTGGTCAAAACATGGTCAAAAAAGCTAAAACGTTTACGCTGCACCTTAAGCCGATTTTGACTTTATCTTATAAATGTGGACAGGTTCTCAATCGCAAGACGCGTTTTCATTTAGGAAAGTACTGGTAAGTATTGCAGGGGCTTTATATTCTACACAATTTGACAAAAAACATCGATCTACTTGACCACCTGTCTGTCTGCCTGTGGGTTCAACATCCGAAGCCTGTTCATATAAAACCTGTTCACAGTGCCTGGTTTTGGTTGCTTCACTTTGCTTTTCGAGTGAAATTTTATCTGTAAGCGTGTTAAAGCCACGATCCAGCGGAGGCGCTTCGTGGGTACTTGTCCCTTTGGACAAATTTTTGAGAGCGAAAGAGGGAGAAGCATACCACTTTCTGCTGATATTTTATTTTTTTTTTTTCTTACATTTTCAACAAACATAAACCTCTTTGCTGTGCTTGATATTATATCATATAACCCATAATTTCTTATAGCTACTCAGTGGTCTACGATTTACACGGCAGTAAATTGATAATCAGAAAAATCAACATAAAGGAGCCCCTACCAATCTCACTCGGTGAACAGATGTATAAGAGTGTTCCTAATCAGCGCCAAAAGCAGTGTCATAGAATAAATCCCTGTAAGCGAACGCATGCCTACGACTTTAAAGAGGATGGCTATGACGGTTGGCAAACGGTGGAACGTTCCGAATTTCTTGGCCACGAAGTAGAACAGCTACAAGAGCCCGTGCAGAGCAAAGTAGAAGGCAGAGTAACAATCGATCTTCAAGTGCCTAAGCTGGCTTGGACAGCAACACAAAATGTTAGGCGCGAGCATAGCCTGAAAGAGAAGTTTATTTTGAGCACATATGCAGAGGCGCTGCCGGAAAATAAGTTCAATCTGGAAACATCATTTACACAAACTGAGTGCAGTGTACCCATGCGTGCAGTTTGTTGCAACAAGAGCACAATGACTACTGAGTATGCGCTGAGTGAACACAAATCCGCTGTCGCCTTAGTTGATGGCACCACGCAAACCGTTCTAAGACAATGTAATGAAATGGCCACAGATTGCCGTGATCTGGTCTTAAGCGACTCGAAGGCGCAGCAAACTTCAAGAGCCAGCACAAACAACATAAGCACCATGACCCATGCACCGAACTCCTACTACACGACACTCGGTTTGAGTGATAGCAATACGCAAACAGCTCATACAGACTGCTCTGCCAATTCAACAGATACATACGATCTGATACTTCATATCACTGCCGCACAGCAAACATGGCCGCAACCTACTAGTACTATGAGCACCATGACGACGCCGCTCAATTCAAACTACACAACGTTCGGCTTAAACGATCGCAAAACGCAAACCGTGCAACGCTTCTGCAATCATAGTGCCACCGATTCGAATGATCTCATAGCCACTGTCACCAGCGCACAACAAACAACACCAAATGCTACCGGCACAATGAGTACAATGACGCAGTCCATAGATGCGCAGTACCTTACACTGGGACTGAAAGACCGCCAGACGCAAACTGTTAAACGCGAACAAGTGCCCGGTTCGACAGACTCGAGCGATCTGATAGTTGCCTGCTCGATAGGACAACAAACACTGGCAAAAAGCACAGGCACCATCAGCACCATGACCCAGCACATAGATTCGCGTTACACAACAATTGGACTCAGAGACAGCGCAACCGAATGCACTGATCTGATCATGACGTACTCGAGAAGTCAGCAAACTCTGCCAAACGGCGCAAACACTTGCAACACGAGCACCATGACTCTACCAAGTAATGCCAATTTCAGCGATGTCGGTCTGTGCGATCGTGAGATGCAAACTTTGGCAGCCATATATAAAAATACTGCCACAGATTCGCACGATTTGTTGCTGCTCGAGACGAAAGCGCAACAAACAACGGAAAAACCGGTGGCAACATGTGCCGTACAGGTCAAGGCCGAGGTTGTCGATCTTACAACACAGACTGCCCTGTCAGTTGCGCATAATACAACGCAAACGGACAGCCAGACAAGTACACATGTTGTCAGTACGCAATCGAATTTCGATTGGCTGCAACGCCAATGCGCCACACAGACCTATTACAGCCAAAACACACAAGATTCGAGTACACAGGCGAATCACTTTGACTGGCTGCAGCGCAACTGCTCCACGCAGACCAATTTTGCGGCGCTTTTCAAGACCGATACAGGCACACAGTGGGAACAATTATTCTGGCAGCTGCATGACGCCGCCACACAAACCGAATTCATTGATCAATTCAATCACTGTACAACAGAGACGCTGCTGAATGCAATGTGCAGCAATGTGGCTGATCATGGTTTATTGCTGCAAAATAATTCAGTCATGTTGATGCAGTTGCTGCAAACGCACAACGAATTTATTCAGAGTCAGCAAGCAGCGCAGTTGGAGAAAGAGGCTAAGAAGCGCACACGGCGACAGCGGTTAGTAAGCATAATTCTTTAACGTGAATGACAGCTAAGCGACTTAAAATTTTCAAAAGCAAATCAGCCTTTCGCCTTTATACGCTTCTACCCTGTTGCGTCGCTTAACTGTCTTTTTGGTGGCCACTCTTTAAAGTTGGCATAAAAATGACACAGCGTCTAGCGTGACTATTTAACTTTACTTTCTTCTTAATAAATATCTTCCAATAGGCGACGTGCTAACAAAAATATTAACATACAGCGACGTCGCTCACATTTGCCCGCCTTGAAGTATGAGATACGCCGCTACGAGATACCGCGCACACCGCGTGGTCTAAGCATTTTCGAGATTTGGTAAGTGTCAATAAAATGGACCTAGGCAAACCATGTCATTATTATTATTATTTTTTTTTTTTAATTTTCAGGGACAAGTATACCCAAACAGCTATTAAAGCTTTTAATGAGGCATCAACGCAAACTGCTAAGAAACGCAGCTGGTTTTTGTCGCTTTAGATTAGACTGAGTAAAAGAAAACTTTGATCAATTAGTTCAATATTTTTCATAAACTATTAAAATTTAAAATTAATCTTTAAATAACTGTCACAGGGCTGTACATATCCATGCATAATATATAGCACGATCAGAACTACTGAAAGATATTTGCTTTCAGATTCTAAGAATTAAAAATGAACATTTAAAATTTATATTGTATTATTTTTTAATGGCAAAGGAAACAATTTAAACTGAAGGCACAAGACGCATTTAAAGTGTAGGAAAGTCTGTTCTGAGTAGAGTACACAGAAGTTGTGAATGGCTCTTTGGAAAGATAGTCAAGCCGTTAAGGGAGCCAAGTCCGGTAGAACCCATATATAATTTATGCAGTCCTAATTAGCACGAAATAACGACGGCTTCATATATCATGAATCCGCCTATTCATTCATACATCCGTTCATCTAGATTTCAAATAATTTTTTAAACATTTAACAATTTATAATAGTTTTTGAGTTGCATGTGTAGCGTATTAAAGCTGCGGTTCTATCAAAGTTAGCGTGTTGCCTTATTTTCGCAACAACAAAAAAATACTATTTTGCCCTACCTGAAACAACAATGTAACTATGCAAAAACAACAAATACAACAACAACAACAAAAAACAACGACAACAACAAGAAGAAGAGGAAATAATTGCGAATACGCCACGTGAGCGTGCAATCGTGTAGGCGTCGTCTCCTCCTCTCTTTCACACTCACGCTTCATGCTTCATGTGTGTGTTTGTGTTTCCTTTTGCATATGTTTACGTTTGTGGCAAAGGAAGTGGAAATAAAGTGAAAAGCGTGGAAAATAAAATCCAAAAGAAAATAAAGCACACTTTATTTTCTAGCCTTGTTGCTTGCATGTTTCTCTTTTTTTTTTTTTTTTTATTTTGGATACCCTTTGCTCATAGGCCAAATGCGGTATATTTAGTTTGTAGAATTGTTTGTTAAAGTTGAAAGAAGGCATGACAGATTATTCGTAGTCAGACAGAGTTGATTGACATCAGCATATGCATATGTCCGTCTGTCAGAGTGAACTTCTGAGAGGACGAAGGAGTTCAGGAGATTATAAGAAATAAAGCCTTTTATAAAACGTATGAAATGTAAAAAAATTTAAGTAGACATGAAATGCATAAAATGTAAAAAATGTATAATATGTATGTATAATACGTAATAAATGTATAAAATGTTAAGTTTATATGAAATGTAAGAAATGTGTGATATTGTATAAAATGAGTAAAAAGTATAAAATGCATAAATTGTATAAAATTCGTTGTATGTATAAAATGTATGTATTAAACGTAAGAAATGTAAAATATGTAAAAAAATATGTAAAGTGTAAAATATCGAAAAAATTTATAATATGTATTAAATGTAAAAAATCGAAAAAATTTATAATATGTATTAAATGTAAAAAAATTATAATATGTATAAAATGTATAAAATTTTTAAATTGATTAAAATGTATAAAATGTAAATAATGTAAAAAATGTAAAAAATCGAAAGATTATAAAAAATGTAAAATATGTATAATATGTATTAAATGTATAATTGTGTTAAATGTATAAAATGTAAAAAATGCATAAATGTACAGGATATCTCGAATTCAGACACACTGGACCACAGCGTTCTCTATTGTTTATCCTTGTTAATTTTGTTGTTCTGTGTTTCTTGCATATGAAGCACACACATATGTACGTACTACTCGTATGTGTCTGTCAGGACTCTTCATGCATTGAATTTATATATACGCGCCATTTTTTCTTTTCTTTACATTTTTTTTTTTTTTTTTTTTCTTTTTTAGGCTACTTCGATTTTCTTTTCATTATTGTTATCGTACACTTTGTTGTTGTTGTTGTTGCTGTTGTTGTTGTTAATATGAACCGGATGTCATATGTTATGCAAAGTCAAGTCGAAGCTTTTGTTTATGCATAAAACGTTTGCCACGTTTTAAGGACTTCTTCATCCTTTTTTCTTTGTATTATTTTTTTTTTTTTTGTATTGGTAATTTGCGTTCTTCTTATTCTACAATAGCATGATGTAGCAACAGCAAAGAGTTTAATGCAGTACACAGAATATGCTTACAACAACAGAGTTCATTCTTGCCATATAACAAATTGTTCGCTTTATATAAGTGTTTTTGTATACCCTACACACAAGACAGTAATATATTGCTTTACTTTGTTATATTTATTTGAAGTTTTTAGGCTAAACTTTTAAGACATTTGAAAACTTGCCTTATTGCCTAAGCCTTATTTCGCAGAAGCGTATTCAAAATGCGTCATAACAAGGCCTAACATGCATACTTGCTGTTTTTCGTTTATACTCGTCTGACAGCTAGTGACATGCATTTATAAAGCACAATAAAAAAAAAATGGAACATGGGAATAATCGAATGAAAAAAAAGGACATTCCCATGAGTTGTGCACAAAGGCATATGCTTAAATATTATTATTCATTTTTCTTTTAACATTTTACGTAGTTCAGTTTCGATTTAAGCACAAAGCCTTCAGTTTTTTAATGGCTTCTTGAATGAAAAACGGATGCATATGAAAATGATAAATGTGCAGCAAAGGACTTTTCATTATTTATTTTATTTTTTGTTGTTGACTTTGTTATTTAAAGAAATACTCTGTTCTGCCGAAAAATCAATTAGTACACATTTGTTTTTGGCAAAGCTTTGGCTTTAATGCCAAATCGGCTAAAATACATTAGCAACAAAAAAAAAAATAAGAAAAAAAAATAAAACAAAAATTGTTCATGATGACAATTCGGAAGCTGTTTCAATTTTCGCACAACTGGCAACTGCCAAAGACATTTTTTGAAGTGAATTGAATTGAATAGAATGACAGAGTATAGAAGTGAGCAGCAGGGGCAGCAGCTGCAGTTCAATGCATCAATGGACCAAATGAAAATGCACTTTATGCGGAAGTAAAATGCTTTCTTAAGCAAAGACTCTGACGCCAGGCGGTCTGGTCTGCACAGTATGCAGTAGATATGCAGATACATTTTTTTTTTTAGCAAGTACAGCAAAATGAGCTCAGCCATTTGTATGTGCAACTTGATGTACTTTAAAGTGCTTGAAAATGTTTTTATTTTACATTTTTCTTTTAGGGAAAAACTATGCAAAATACGCACAAAAAAGTGACACATTGAAATTTTTCTCGCTTGTGCATAAATTGGCTTGCAAAGTGGAATTAATTTCACTAAAAATCACTACTAAAAATTTCACTACGGCTTATTTATTTTTTTTTTATTTTTTGGTGTCGAAAAACCCAGCTTTGAGCGTTAAATACTCGAATTATCATTCATCAATGAATCAATATGGAAAATCCAATCACGAATTTAAATGAGACACAGAAACAAATAGCAAACTTTGGTAAAAGCTCAACTTTTTCACACCTCGGAGTTAAAACTTTGTGCGTGGGAAATATAAAACTTAATACTTGTTGCAAACTAATTGCGAATAATACTCAGAACTGCTGCTTTTCAGTACTGGTCACGTTACTTTGGACTACGGCAAGCTAAGCAATTTATGCTATTAAATTATTCAAATAGAATCACACTTCTAAGCAGAGGACACCTAAGACTGAACTTAGCAAAAAAGTTGTTTCCCAGGACAAATAGTGTAGACTCTCTCTAGAAGAGTATGAGACAAGTATACACTTCCGCTGTAATTATGCGGCACGAGCCACACTCAAAAAAGTCGCGTGGATCCCTTATCATATGGGGCTAGCGTACAAAAGACATAACGATATGTCGCAGTGCCCTTCACATTTTTTAAGACTCTTCCCTTTGGGTGTAGCAGTAACAGTGTTAATAAATTTTTGATACGAATTTTTAAACTATTCACTGCACATTTTCTCCCTTAACTAAATCTGAAGAAAACTCTATACTAAAAAGGAACTTTGTCGAATTTCAAGGGCAACAACAAATAGTCGAAAAAATACCAATTAGTTTTTAGGTACAAGCTTAAGCCATTAGTAGTCAATTTTCGACTATAAAACAACAACAACAACAAAATCAAAAGTGTTCTTTGTTCACAACAACAACAATTTGCGCCATGTTCCACAACGGCTGTCTAAATGTCTCCACTCGCAATAAAGTGCTGCAGCTGCTGCTGCTGCTGCTGCTGTCGCTTATTGCACTTTACTGCGCCTCTGGAAATACGTTCTGCAATGCAACATTCTTAATAAACGAGTCTCTTCGAATATGCAACTATAAAAGTTTAATGATTTTTCAGTTCTGCAGGCAAACACGGTTGGTTCGAGCCCATAAACTTTTCATGCAACTGTCACTGCACTGACTGACGCTGCTACAAGTGTACAAGTATAAATAAAAATCGCTTTTGAAATCAAATCGGATGTGTGTTGTATGTTCCGAGAAGCCTACATACTCGTTCGTATATGCTATTAAATCGCATAACTTTCAATGTCTGACTACAATTTGTCATTAAATTCAATCTCAAACGCAATTGCAAACAAAATTCGCATGTAAAACTGTTCGCTTTTTACTTTTCACTAGATACATCAACAGTGCCATAGGTGATCCATGAAAGCAATTCGAAATCCTGCCGCAAAACACCAACAACAACAACAACAACAAACCGCCATCATTTTTCATAAACGGAAACATTATCCGAGAAACATTTGAAGGTTGCTGGCTGGCACTGTTGCCTTTAGGTGGCTTTTCGGTTTTACCGAAAAGAGAGCACATGTAAGCGAGACAGAGATAGACAGCAGCTTTACCTAATGGAAAATTGTGATGGAAAAGTGTCACTTGTACGGCGTAGTTGTAACGTACTACTGGGGAAATTGCTTCCGTGTCTGAATTGAGTTAATAATAGACGGCAATGTATTGTGAAAGCGGGACGTACGCTTACGGTTTGAGCCAAAGTGTAAAGGGGTAAGCGGTTGACTGGTGTGGGTGGTGTTGGAACCTATGAGGTAAAGCGCTCAGACAGCTAAATTGAGCAGCTATTTCCTGTTTTTTTTTTGACTACTTTTTTTTTTTTGGTATTTCCTGTCTAGCATATTAGGCTGGCTGCCTTGCTATACACTATTTACAACTTGCTGCCGCATATATCCGTCCGTTTTCCACTTCAACTGTACGTTGATAGCCCTAAACAGATACATACTTGATACTTCCTTTAACACATATACATACACACAGGCAGGTATCCTGCTTTATGTAACGCAAACGCTTAACCTGTTTGGTTATTGATTTATGTGCAATGTGTCAGACATATTTTGACTCTGCTTTTGCCTATGAACGAACAGAACGAACAAGTGTCGACAATTATAATCAGTTGTCTGTCATATTCAGTGCTTCATGGACTCATTCCTTTGGCCAGTCATACAGTTGGTCAGCTTCGAAAGCCTTAGCAGTAAACAAGTACAATGACGAATGTCTGATTATATTCGACGTTTATACTGAGGAGAGGAGGTAGTAGCACATAAAAGCATGAATACATACTCGTTCGTCGCTCAAATAGCTCACAAAGGGCGCGCGTGTTCATGCAACTGTCCGCCTGTCCGTCTGTACGTCTGTCCGTTCTGGTGTCTTATAATCAGTATCATTATAACATAATAACGTTATAAATATTGCATTCATGCATTTCAATGGACTAAGCGTGCAGTAGCAGAGATGCAAAGACTTACAAAGTATCTAAAATTAAGCAGACGAGGGCTACTTCATAAAACAGTGAATACAGTAGGCACTAAAATTCCAAAGTATTGATTTCTTTGTTCAAAAATTTCTCTGAAAATCTAAAAAAAAGTACGACTAGATTTTGCCAAATGCTTTCCCATGACAGAAAGTAATTTAAAAAATAGAAATAAAGTTTTTGGTCTTGGAATCTTTATAAATTAGTGCAAACAAGTTGGCAGCGCTGCACTTATTTATTCAAAATTATCAGTTTATAGGCGGCATAAAAGTTGTAAAGCAAAAGTTTTAAGCGAATAAAATGTTTTATGGAGTTGTTAGCCGGTCATAAAAGTGCTTCTCTAAGCAGTTTAATAAAAAAATAGACATAGAACCTAAATAATAAATTTAAGCAAATATAATTAAAAATTTTAAAAATTTTGGCGTTTAAAATAATTAAATTATATACAGGACCAGACCAAGTGACGAACTTCGGAAGATAAGGTCGGAAGATAAGGTTTTTGAAATCTTGGGTCGCTCTACAGTACAAAGGACAATTAGTCAGCCTATGCATGAATTTGGAATTTAGTTCTTTTTTCATTCATTAAAATGCAAAACAAATTGTTTGTGCAAAGAAAATAGCCAGAAAAATAGCTAAAAATGTTTTGCTTTGCTTTGAGTCGCAAGAGTAGTAGGGAAGACAAAGGGAACCAAGAAATTAAAAAGTGAGAAGAAGGAATAGAACATTAAACATTAAATTCAATAACAAAAGTTCGATTTTTTTTTTTGTTTTAAACAATAAAATGTTCGAGTGACATTTTTATACACTTGTGATACATGCTGCTTTGACATGAGAAACTTTTACGATATCATTCGCCAAGAACTTCAATGTCTCTCGTACAATAATGCCACTATAAACTAATTGTGCAGCCCTCGTTAAATACGATTTTATATTCTTATGAAACTATAAACACAATTCGACACACGACGAGCGAGCATACACGCGCATTTACTCGAATGCAGCCATAGAAGTCACCACAAAGGCTGCTGAGGCTGCAGGTTAAAAGGTTTTTAGCTTTGCGCGTGTATGTCTCTCTGGCAGCCTGGAACACATAGTTCTAGGTAAATGTATAAATGTATTAATGTGTAGGTGTGTGTGTGTATGTGTGTGTGTGTAACTGTGTAAAGCAATTTTCTAGTGGGATTCAATTAACCAGAAATGCGGTAAACCTCGTTTACACTTTAACACAAGCAAACGAGCACGTGTGCGTTCATTCTCAGAATTTTGCTGGAACACACGCGCACTCACACACACACACACACACACACACACGCAGAAACTGCCCACAAAGAGCCTTCCTTCCGCCTACATATATGTGGTTAAAAATACATTAACGTGGGTAATTCAAATGCACTTCATTATAATCAACATCAATAAGTATCATCAACATCAGCGTCATTGTTGGCATCAATATCATCATTAAAGCCGTCATTCATCTCATTAACGTGATTGTGATTGAATTTGTTGGCTTCGTACACACATACATATGCATGTATAATATGTACAGAATTAGTGAATTAAAAATGCGGTTTATTTCAATGTCGGCCTTGTCTATCTATGTAAAGAGCTCAACTCAACACAAAAGCTACTATAAGATACAATTGGCGAAAAATCGACGACGAAAAAAAGAGCCAAAAAGAGCCGCAGTAGACCTGCTGAACGTGCCAAAGTACGATGTTGTAGGGCTTATGTGAGATCATGCGAAAAGTTTGCGCATTTGTTTGCTTAAATTAGAGTTGAAAAAATTTGTGTGTTTCCTTTTTTTTTTATTTATTTTTATTTCGTGGGAAAATTTGAAACAATTTTTGTGTTAAAATTATTAAAGCGAGACAACAAACAAAGTTTTTTTTCGTTATTCAATTTGAAGTTCCATAAGAGTCTGTGAATCATTGCAATACAAATTTTTGAGGTAATTTGCTGCAGGACTCACATAATGTACAAATGCTTTTTTGACTAGAGCACGTACAAAGTTAAACCCTATATCTGATACTGTCTAAATTTTCGTAATTAATGATAAATGATTCAACATCTGATCATCTCTCAGTTAAAATTTCATTTTAGCGTCACCCGATGTTCGTTCAACGCCTCACAATTGAAATTTGTAACAAATACTGGAACTTCTTAGTCTTTACTTTGAACAATGGTTCATCTTTCTTACAAAATATACCAAAACTTCGTTGACAGTTGAAGCCACAACAAACCACGCCTCAGTATGTCTCAATGTTGCAAACAATTTTTGATTTAAAATTTGAAGTTTTGGCTCAAACATTCATTCCTAACCATACTCTATTTCTGCAAACTTAAATAAAACAAAAACTACAGGATCGAGAAAACTTTGACCAATGTATGTCACAGGAATTTTCTTCTTGAACATAAAGGCAGCGTTTGACTCAGTCTGTCAGATGTCCTTATTTATAAAATGACCTTCATGAATTCACACCGAAATTGATCAAAATTGTTCACCACAACCTAAGTGACCTCACACAGTTTCTGTTCTGCTAGACTTAGAGCGCTTCACCAAATCTTGCATCAGTTCTGGTTCTTTCTTTATAGCAGATTTTCTTATTATTGAGCAGATGCAAGAACTCAACTAAGCGTCTTGCAGGAATATTTTTCAAAGTGGAAAACTGCTACAGACACCCAAATGTTTTTCAGCAAGTCCTTTTTTCGAAATTAATTAACAACAGTAACATTCACTAGGACAAAAAAAATTAAAATTTTTATGATTTTCATAATTTTTTGTGAAGGAGAAAGATGTAGAGAACATATTTTTTTTGCTCATCGGTAGCCACTTGCTGTTTTTTTTTTTCACCTGCCTGCATGTTCATGTCATTACTCATATAACAGATATCCTGTAGCGCCTTTATTCACGCCTCATCATCAAATAGCCTCGCTATAATAGCTTGAACATCTTAACAGAAGTAGAAGCTTAGCATGTTAGCACTTAGAACTTGAAAAATGTCTTGCTTTTCTCGATTTCCGCATGGAAAAACTGCATGTAGTTGCTCATTATGACTAAAGAGCTATTCGCATTCGCATTCGCATTCGCTTACATTGTATGCAAATTAAAATATTTGTATATCTGTCACTCGGTATTTGTTTTACAAAATTTAATTTTTGTTTTATATGCATAAACATGTAAGGTCGGTCGCCGTACGTCGCAGCATACTGGGTTATTTTTATATATTTTTCTTTTGGTGCCATTATACATGTATGGTGCTGCGGCTGCTATTTCCGCTGAAACCTGTCTCTATAAACACATACATACATTTATACCCATTTAATATAGTATATACACATATATTCAATACATTGTATGGTCTTCTGTGCAACAACAATCCTTCATACATTCATGTTTATATAATATTTACACAACGCGAACGCGCAAATACAAATATGAATTATTATTTTTCCACGATATAAATAAATATTGCATTTAGATGCGCTTGCGATTAATTTCACATTTTCCATTTTTTATTTTTATGTCAGCGCAATTTCTCGCCTATTTTCCCTGCTTTTATATTTTTATTTCGCTCTACGCGAACTGCGCGAACGAACATACTCGCATACGACTCGCATACAATATGCTTGCTTGCTGCTCGTTGTCTACACAGCACAGCACATTGTTGTCCCCAAAGTACAATAAATATATGTGCTCTCATATAATCTATATTCTATTCTATTCTGTTCTTTTCTGTTCAATAGGAAAACAAGAACAAAACAAAAATAAAAGTGAATATATTTGTTGAAAAAATAACATTTTCGTTGCAAGAATTTAAGGTGAATTGAAAACGAAAGCAAATAAGCGTAAAACTTTGCATTGGTGCATAAAAAAACGTTGGTCTTTGTAATAAAAGACAATTCCAATTCCAAAAAATGATGCTCAACTAACTGTGTATAGAAGGAAAAAAAGTCAAATCAAATTAGGAATTTAAAAGGACTTTTTGTCAGTCTGCTGTTGAAAAGTGGAGCTTAAAGTTAAAGTGACTTCCGAACAGTTTAGAGATTGCTTCAAACTTGTAAATAAAATTATGCGAAAAAATGAAAGCAAGTTTGGGAACCGTCCGACTCTGCACCGACAGCAATAAAGGTTTAACAACGCAAACTAGTGCAGCTCATAAAAATATTTCCAGGTTTTACAAAGCACTAGAAATATTGACAGTGTTTCAAACCGGCGGATCGTGTTACTTTCGAACCACTCTTTTGGTTCATGTACCAAATTTTAGAAGTCCTTAAAATATTCTTAAAAGAAGCACTTCGTGAACAGAAGTAAATACTCAAGTTTCTTAAGACATTGTGTCAGGATCTTCATGAGCCATAGTCTCCACTTTGTATACAAAACGAGAAAAGAGACTACTAAGATTTTGCAATTTGTGGATTGCGAATGAAGGCATCTTCAATGTTTAGTTTTGCAATTTGTTGCTAGTGGATGATGTATCTCATGTCTGCTTTTCTTGGATGCAAATGTGGCAAAACAGAGTGATAGTGTGGCTCCCCAAAATAGGGTTGGGGGAGTGGCAAAATTTTAAAATAAACTTGTAAAATTCCGGAGCAGTCCTAGTCGAATGCAAAAAACACGAAGTCTCTATCTATTACCGTTTCCGAGATCCTTTCGTTTATACAGATGGACAGAAGGGACATGGTTATATCGACTCCTCTATCACTCCTGACCATAATGGCGGTAACTTTGGGGGATCTCCGACCATTATTTCTACCTGTTACATACATTTGCACAAAACCAATAGGCTCTCTTGTACCTTCGGTACAGGGACTAAAAATTCCAAGGTGCACGAGGATCATCAAGTTCCTTTTGGAAAAATTTTTTTTTGGTAGTTGGGAAACAAGTGTGTCTTCGTATTTGATTTCTGTCTTTCAAGCTCAGAAAATCTTCAATTTAAATTTTAAAATATTTAAGCAAATTGCGAGAAAAGATGGGCCATTCGCTCCTTTAGACAGTATATCTTCTGGATTTTGCGAAGTGGAGACTTTAAATAAATAAAAATTGGCGACTTTCGTTGTATTTTTGGATAACAAATAATAATAATCTGTCTACTCGCTTCGATATGGAAAAGAAATGCATTTAGAATTCATGAAATCTGTTAGAATTATTTATATACACGAAAAAGTGTTTGCATCATTGCATTCGATGTGGTTCTACCTTTAAACAGTTTCGAGAACTTCTTTTTATTTATTTTTAGCCAGTTATAATCTGTCCACACTATAAAATTGCGATTGTTTCGTGACTCAGCAGTGGTGGTGCACACTTTTGTCACCAAAACCAACTTTCGTCATCAATGCTGCTTTCTGTGGCTACTAACTATTCTCACTGTTATGGAAAAGCTGATTCCTTCATTAAGTCTGCACCAATCAGTACGAGAACTTGCATTTAATGCTCAAGCGTTCTAAAGCTCAGTCTCAGTAATCCTTGGCATTTATTATTTTGCAGCTACAACAATTCTCCTCAGCTCTGTACTGAAGCTACCACTTGTCTATACATGCTGCTAATTGGAAAATGCTTGCTCAAAAAAAAAAAAAAAAAAAAAATCTGAATTGTGTATTGATTTTTTATTTATTTTTGTCTATGCTTCCTAATTTTCTTACCTTTCGCACAAATTTGAGTCCAATTTAAATATGAAAAAGTCTAAAAACTGCAGACAGCCATCAGCAGCAGCAGAACAAACTATGAAAAAGTATTTTCACAAAAACTTCATGTCACATATTTCGATACTATATGGCCTAAGGTCGTCTGCAGTCTGTAATCGCAAGGATAACAAGCGCTTAAACTCTACTCTGTGCATATTCATTTGCCTGAGTTTAAATAACATTGCAAATAGTTTCGCCTGTAAGTAAATAAAAACTGCAAATTTAAAAGCAAACAAAAAATTCGTTTCCTTGTCCACTTGCTTACACTTGTCTCACAAATATTCCTTGCTCCTTTCGACTTTAATTCTGCTGCGTCAGTAAATTTTTTCTAGGCATGCAAAACTCGATAAAGTTTATATTACCAGCGGAAGCGGATGTAAGCTTTTAAATACTTAAGAAAATATTTATGATAAATAAAATTGCCGAAATAGCACTCCGCTTGATGGCTTCCTTGTTGTACATTTAGCCAGCCAACTAGCTGGCAACGGGCCGCTTGCCTGTTGCTGCTGCTATAGCTCCTTGGCTTTGGCAATACGACAATAAAAGTTTTCAGTTTTCAATATAGGCATGCTTCAGTGGGTTTGGTTTGGTTTGAGTTGAGTTGAGTAGAGTTCGTCGTTTGTGCAATTTGTGTTTTTTTTTTTGGGGAGGGGGGGGTTTTGAATTCGTCGAAACAGCAAAGGTAGCACAAAACTTTGAGCAGGAGAAACCTTTTGTTTTACAATTTGTATCTGTGTGCATGTGCATGCGCGTGTGTGTGTGTGTAGAATTTTACTTCTAAGCTGACCAATGTACTAGTTTGCTCGCTTTTCACATTTTCTCTGCCTAGTCTCTTGCTTTAATCAGAAATACAGGTAAATATAGACAATTCCATAAAGTATTTGGAAGAAGTCAGCAGGTTTTTCGAATAGAGCTGTACAGAGTCATAAGACTTTGACTCATACAATGAAAGAAAACACACACACCTAGGTGTATAGATATGCGTAAAAATATTTATTAACATTGTAGTACGTTTGGTTGATGTCTCTCGCTCAGTCATTCTCATTCACTAACTGCTAGCAAAGCTTAAAAACAAAACAAATTGTGGAAAAAACTTTTTATTTTTTGCTTTAAGTCGGAAGAGAAGTAGGCAAAGTGTGAGTAAAACAATTAAAAATGCTGCAATTGTCAATTTGTCAAAAATTGTATCCAATTGGACTACTAATCAGTAACTCGGACAATACTCGGCTCTAACATAATCGAGCCTGAGCGCAGTACAGTTTTGTGTCTGATATCGCGTATCTAAACGAAAAATAGGCGTATTGTGGGCAGCGCATCTTAAAACAAGTCTATAGTGACTCGAATGTCTACTTTATAGCACCGTCCATGCCTTCAACTGTTTGTTACATACATTTGTACAAACTTTGTATACTCTTAGTGTAGGGTATAAAAGCAAAATATGAGAAAAAATAATGCAGAAGAAGAGTGCATTGCCAACAAATAGTCTTCAATTTATTTCAACTAACTGGGCTCAATACTTCACAAAAAATAACTATTAAGAATTCGTAGTGGAATTCGAAACATGTGTCTCCGTTGCGCTAAATTATGGAACTAGACAAATCCCAAAAGTTTGCAAAGTATTTAATAAAACGTAGGAATTTTTCTTATGCTATTGCATGCTCAATTGCGTCTAAGGCACAAACTCTTCTAATTTATTAGCAACAAGCACTCAAACAGACAGTAATCGATTCTTTGAGTTCAAACGATACTTAATGAAACGATACTTTTTTTTTTTTTATACTCTGCAGTAAATTTAAACGTGCTGCTTGCTACTGTGCCACTAGAAATTGCAACCTTTAACTTGTATTTCAGAGAATGTGAAAACTTTTCTGGCTTCGCCCAAAAAAAAGCTAATTTGCGGCAAAAAAAAAAAAAAAAAAAAAAAATTAAAAAAATCCTTTCTATTTAAGTTTTCACTAGCTGGAAGCATATTTTTCATATGCAGTTTGCTGCACATTCTATATCGCCATATGTACGAGATGCTGCACTTGTCTCACTCTGTCTTCCACGCATCACATGCATATAGCTATTGTTCGCTCTCTTTCATGTCGGCTTTGTTAGATTTTTTGCATGGCTTTGGCTTTGAGTAGGACTGCTGCTGCTGCTTTATGCAGAGGCTATGATTTGGAACGCGGGCTTTTGTATTCGCATAGAATGCACTTTTCGGTGTAGTTGTGGCTTTGTTTTTTCGTATTGTCTGTTCTATGAAGAAGATGCTTTAAAATTGGACTAATTTTTTTTTATTTCGTCTATTTTTTCCACCCAGTGACATTGTGCATGCATGCATGTGCTGTACAGAAATTTTTCAAATTTTTTTCTTAATTATATTAGTTAGGAAATTTTTTAAAAAAGTTTTCAAATTTTGGTTTGACCATTGACAGTTGTTTCCTTTTTGTAAAATAGTTCACAAAATTCGAAAAGTTTTGAGTAATTAGTAGCGAAATAGCAGAGAATTGAAGTGAAGGCGGACGGGTGGAAGGACGTAACTAAATCAACTTGTTTTGTTGAGCTAAGCAAGAAAATATGATTGAAAGTTTGAAAATAATGCATATCATGCGAAAAACCTTTTATGCTTAGATAGCCAAGTCTATTCGTGACATATTCCACAAATATATTTAATAATTTAAAATTTCTTAATGAAAGCTGCTTAAAAAATGATGCGGTAATCGCAAGTCTTACCAAAATATCTTAGCTAAGCAAAGCACAAACATTTTGAATTTTGTTATAAATAATAAAGTTGACTGTCAATCAGTGTTCAGAAAAAATGCTGATTTGATGGCAAACCACTTTATTTCGATTTGCCTTGCTTTGCTGCGAATAAAACGGAGAGAGGAGAAACGCCTTTTCAGACGCAAGAAAAAGGAATTTGAGGATGTTGAGATGTTACGTGACAGAAATGAAGCTCGAAAATTCTATCAAAAGGTCAAGCGTCTGACTAAAGGTTTTAAGCCCGGAGCAACTTTCTGTAAGGTTGACAATGGAAATCTGGTAACGGATGAACGGGAATCACTGAGATTATGGAGGAGTCATTTCTCCAACCTACTTGGAGGCGAAATGAAACTGGAATCACCAGTTAATGATGGCACTATTGTAGAGCCACCGGACTATAACGAGGTCAATTCAGTTAGTAAAAAGCTGAAAAATAACAAAGCGGCAGGCTCTGATGGGCTACTAGCTGAGTTATTTAAGAACGGCGGCGGAGCGTTGGTTAGAAGTATGCACCAACTTTTATGCAAGATATGGTCCAATGAACGCATACCTAATGACTGGCATCTTAGTGTTCTCTGTCCAATCTTTAAGAAAGGAGACCCCGCTGTTTGCGCCAACTACCGCGGAATAAGTCTTCTTTCCATTGAATATAAGATACTGTAGATCCATATACGGATTCACTGATAGGACGATATCAGTGTGGCTTCAGACCAAAAAGGTCGACCAGTGACCAAATATTCACATTACGCCAAAGACCCGTGAGTTCAACAAAGACACTCACCACCTATTTGTCGATTATAAAGCCGCTTTCGATACGCCGATAAGAGCGAAGTTCTTCGACGCCCTGTCTGCACTAGGTATCCTGGCAAAGATTGTCCGTCTTTGCATTGCGACGCTATCTAACACACAAAGCGTTGTCAGGGTGGGGAAAAACCTCTCCGACCCCTTTGTGTAGCAAGGGAGGTTTCAGGCAGGGCGATGCTCTATCGTGCGATTTTTTCAATCTCCTGATGGAATACATCCTACGCCAATGCCCGTACATACAGAGTATGTCGGGCTCGATCTTCCAAAAGGAAGTGATGCTACTCGTTTACGCCGATGACTTTGATATCATCGGTACGCAGGAACGGCGGGTCAGCAAGGCGTTCTCGGAGATTGAAAATCAAGGACTATTTGGCATTCATTTGGGGAGAGCATTTATTTATAATAAATATTTTTTATTACGATTTTTCGTCAATTTGTTATTGTTGTATAATAACTTAAAAATAAATCGAATTATTTTACCAATTTATATACAATAAAATAGATCAAATCTTTACGCTTAAATACATTTTGCGCTTAGATAACTAATTTGTGCCGATACACTTGGATTAGTTGCGATTAGCAACGTAATTGCCAGCAAAAAAAAATCAACGAATCAATAATTGTCTGATTATGTTTTAATATAAACCAAATAGAATACGCTACAACATAATTGCAGTCGAACACAAATCGTAATGCATATAATTTAGCCAAGTAAAAATAAATGTTTATTGTGTCCTTGTGTGAGTGTGTGAGTGTGTGTGTGTATGGATTTTTACTCAAATCGCTTCAATTTCCTAAACTAAAGTCATGAAAAAAAAATGTTTAAAAACTTTTTTTTTTTTTTTTTTAAGTGTAAAGGTTAAATGTTAACTGCGCATCGGGCGCGTAATTTTCATTTAAGTGGGGAATGGTACAACGAAAAGGCAGCAAGCAAGCGCAAGTATTAAAGGCGTCAGATAAAACACACCACATGCATATATATTTATATATATATATAAATTTGTAGAAAAGGAAATACAGTGGTAAGCATGTGTGCGTGTGTGTGTGTGTGTGTGTGAATCGAAGGAAACTCGTTTGCCACTTCTTCGCTTCATTGCATTTTATATATTTTACACAATAGTAAAAGCAAGGAAATGAATTATAACAAGTAAAATAAACATTAAATCTGTTTGCAACGACATTTTAATGCGCTGCATGAATAATGCATAAAAACTTTGAATCGTATCTATGAGATACATTAAATTTAAGTATATAAAATATCTAAATTGTTCCATAATTACTCTTCAACTCTAATCGCTTGTATTAAAATTTAAACAAACTTCCAACAGCTTTTAAATTAAAATATTTAGCACGCTTAATTTGAATCTTTTGTACACAAAATACTTTTAAAACTAAAGCGTGACCAACTTAAAAAACAGTTTTGAGCATTTTATAAGCATATATCTAGAAAATTTATGGCACATCCTTGTCTACCAGTGCCAGTTTCTCAACTGACATACTTGTATATGCACATAAATCACTTTATCTGGCTGCTGTATGCATTTTTGTGCCAAATTAAAACTATTCTTAGTCGCTCTTCTACTACATTTACTTAGCAACTTAGTTAAAAGAAATTAAGTCGACGGAAACGCTCAGCTGAATTATGGCTTTGAATAGTTTTTTCTACAATAATAAATTAAACCAACTGACTGATATATGCTAAGCTAAAGAACAAGAAATTTGATGTGCGAGAAATTAAAACATGTAATTTGAGCTGCATTTCAAAGCATACTTAATGGCGCAGGACTAACAAAATTATTACTCGTGAGAAATTGTTATTTCTTTTTGAAAGTTTCAAGTGTTATACATTCGCATTTGATTATATACTCTCCAAAGTTGAACATGGTTTTGCATAAAAACTTTAAAAATTAATTGTGGCTTCGTATAGAAAACTATTTTTATTAATAATACTTTTTTTGTGGTTGCGTAGTGTAGATAAAACTGCGCAACAAGTTTTAGTTTCGTTGATTAATTACAGAAGTTTCAGCTTTCAGAAAAAAAAAAATATTGTTTTGATGTGTAAAAGTTTTAGTGCGAGACACAAAGCAATGAATTTCTGCATAAAAAATATTTCGAGGCTAGTTAATGGTGTAAAGGATATAAGAAAGAGAGTAGGCAACAGATATAGCAGCCAGCAGTGAAAAACTCCGTTTTTTCGAGCCTTTTCTCGCTTTCTTTTATACTCTTTATATAGAGTCAGCCAATGGCAATGAAAAAGTGAAAAATTGTCGACTGTGCTTCTTTATTCCAAATATTCAACATTTTACACATCAAAGGACTTGTAAGTGTTCACTAATCACGCGTTGTTTTTTTTTTTTTCTTTAATTTAATTTATTTTTTTTATTATTTAAGCAGTTCATATATATTTAAATAACATAAATCGCAAGACTCAAGTATTCTGCATTGCTCTCGAGAGACATATGTAAATTCTTTGAAGTTGTGCCAAAGCTTTTATCTAATCTGCTTAAAACTAAAGGCTTAAGGCGAAATAAATAAAATATATAAACTAATAAAATGTGTAAAATTTTCGCCGTTCTTTGCTTTGCTTCAATGCGCTACCAAATCTGTTAACGAAACTAATAAAACTCATTTTCACAGAATACATGAAGTGGAGTAGAATGAAAAAAGCCGATCGAAAGTTGCTTGGCGTGCGTGTTTTTTAGTACGCCAAAGTATTTCAAAGTGTTTATACATATATATAATATATATGTTTAGATGTGTGTATGTGTCTGTGTGCGTTATGAACATTGCGTCGTTCACATTGCTGCTGCTGCTCCGGTTATGGTTCTAAACTGCTTGCTGCAAACATGTCACGAATTCTGTTTTTAATTTGAACAATAAAAGCATTTCAGCAGCCCAACTCAAAAATCGTTCAAGTGTGCGTGCACATATGGCGTTTTGCCTTGTACATGGCCTACATACATCCATACATAGTTGGTAAAGGATGTTAGACACACACACACACAGATCCTTGCACTCATACATCGTCAACACTTATGCCAATTGTCGAAAATTGCGCAAATTTTCACCAGCAGTAAAAAATAAAAATAAAAAAAGAAAAAATTGGAAAATTAAAGAAAACCAGCTCAAAACTCATCAGAGGCAGTCAAGTCAGTCAGCTCTTGCAATAAATGAAAGAAACTTTTTTTTTGGTTTAGTTTTTCCTTTTGTAAAAAATGAAATTAATTTGCTTCTTTTTTTTTCTCTTTTCAGCCCAACGCTTCTTCTAACTATTACTTACTATGCTCTTTGACTATGTTTTCGTTGCTATTTGCTACTATTTGCTGCCTGTTTCATATTTCTGTCACAAATGCCAATTTTATTTCGTATAAAGTGCAATGATTCGTTGACGCGTCACGACTGCTGCTGCTCCTGATTTCAAGTATTTATTTTCTTACAAATTTTAACTTGTTCCTTTTCATTTGCCATTGTCGCATACAAATTCATATTTAGTTGTGTACTGTGTTGCAGAGTTGTACATATTCGCACAAAACGAAACTAAAACTCAATTTAAGTGCACAAATTTTTGTTCGTTGCTTTCTCGAATTGATTTGGCTGCAATTGCGCGCCTCGCATTGAAAAGCAATGATGAAAGCGAATGGAAAAAGAAAAAACCATTGCATATCCTGAGGCGCAACTGAGGCAAGCCGCCATTTGGTTGCCTTCGTCGAATTGACGTCGCAGTCAAAGGTTTTCATTAGTTCACTGCTGCCGCTGTTGCAAAGTTTCGTATCGCATTTGACTTTTAATCATTTTCAGCAACTTTTAATTTATCGTTATACCCTACACATGTACAAAAAAGTGTGTGCATTCAAATGCATATAGACAGCTTGCGGCAAAGAGTTTGGCTTTTAATGACACGTACGAGCGAGAGATAGATTTTGGTAGACAGCAGCGTGGTTTATGGTAAAACGAATACAAAAACAAAAACCAGAATTTAGAAATCAATCGTAGTACTTGCAAAATAGCAGCAGCAGAAACAACAACCATTCGCACTTTAAAAATGAATGAATCAATTAATATTGAATGAAGTACAATTTCAACGGAAATCTTCATTGGAAATATATATTTTCTGTCATTCAAATTGTTTCATACTTGACATTATTTAAATGGTAATGGCTGCTTTGGTATGTATGGTCGAATTCGGGTCAGAGAGTTATTTCTGGCAGAAAGTCAATGAACTTTTGGCGCATCACTCGATATCAAAGCGCAATAAAGATCGTATTTCACTAATTTTTAAAGCAATGGAGGCATTGATGCCGCAGTTTCATAAGCCATAGGCAACTATTATCATTTTGTAAATGATTAAACATTCTTATTAACTTATTGGCGCCCAACGTGGGGCAGAATAAAATACGAAAAATTAATTTGGATGGCTTATTCATTTAATATTACTAAATATTATTTAAACGAGGCGATAGATAAATATAAGAAGCTAGTTGCTAGATAAACATATAAAAGCACCTTCGCTTTTCGTCAATTGTGTGTTGTTCGATAGAGTAGCCAAAGTATAGGCTGGAGTAGAAAACAAGTATGGTAAAACCATTTATATAGATTAAGTAAGTCCTAATCGACAGTGTTTACCAATATTTGCCTCATTTTAGGCTCATACAACAAACGACACTTAATGCTTGAGCATGCAATGCCATTCACCGATTAAGTATTCTGTTGTATGAGCCATATTGAGACAGAAAGGACATAAGATGTGTAAAATTGTAGCCAGGATAAGGTATGTTAAAAGACAAAGGTGATTTAAAAATTTCCACTTTACTCAAACAACTTTATTTTCTAATTCTAATGGCTGACTCTGCAGAGTTGGCTAAAGCGGTTGATCACACGTTTGCTGGTGTATCTCTCGATTAACTTTGACACCACAATTTATATTTTCTAAGCATATAGTGTGGCATTGCTACCAGATAACAATTCTCGAATGCATGCGGTTTTATTTAGGACCTCTTTATGGCTTATAGTTTGTTTTCAAATTGTTTTTAAGGCAGACGGATAGACTTATAGACCCACGACATTATCTAGTTCGTCTTGTGTCATTAGACGTCTATTTTCATATCCATTTTCTTTTTTCTCTACTGGACTCTACTCTACTCAAATTTTATAACGTTTCAAATTTCGCGTTTCGTTTCATATTTTCCGTTACAGTATTTTGCAAAAAAAAAAAAAAAAACAAATATTTTTCTTTTTCTGATCTACAGTTCAACGATAAGCTCATGTATTATAGGGTATCAAAAGTGCAATTTTAACGAAATTGGCATTTTGTGTATTTTTCTCTCCTTCTCCCTCTTTCACTCAGTCGCTCTCCCACTCTGTTTTTCCCTATTATGGCTTAACTGCTGCGCTTCGTTTACAGCGTCTTTGGCGCTACGTTGTTGCATTCTGTTCATGTTATTTTTGGCTTGCTAATACCATTAAAAGTTTGTCTAATAGCTCTGGCACACTATTCTTTAACACACACAACTGTACATATGTAAAAGTCTATATACATATCTATACATATATATAATATATATATATGTACATGTATGTCTTAATGTTGCTGTTGTTAAACATTAAAGTTTATTGTTTCACGTGCGCTGTCTGCCTCGCTTTATCTTAGCTTGCCATATAAGTATCTGTATGTATGTGCAAGTATCTAGATACATATGTGTATCTTTGTTAGAGTTTTATTTGCTGTGATTGTGTTTTGCTTAAATTTGCTTAAATTACTGTCTGCAATTTGAGTTTCCGACATATTTACTTCGCGCTGCACCCTCGCTTTCTTACACAACACACTAACACACACACACATGCTGAGTCCTTTTTGAGAAATTCCAGGCCAAAGTTTTTATAGCTAATAAACAGAAACACACAGGTAGAATGAACGAACGAACGAACGAACCAAAAGTGATTTTGCAGTTGTAAAAAATCTAACTTTAAATAGTTTCTATTGCAGTTTTTGTTTTGTAAGTTCTAATGCGAAGGGAAAACTTGCCATGTTTTAATTTGCAATTTAAAGAAAGGAGTCTATAAAAATATCAGCTTTGCATAGTCGATTTAACGATTTAAGTTATTTTAAGTCGACTTGCAAACAGCTGCTAATTAGAAACAAAATCATAGTCGCCGACGTTGTATAAGCGGTCAAACTTCCTGAAGTGTAATACCTTTAAAGCAGATTTGGGCAAAGTTTGACTGTAGAAGCGCTTAAATCCGGCTGAGTATGCATTATGGCGTTCATATAGCACAATCTCTTCTAAATGATAAATGGATTCAAAAAGAACCAAGCTTATAGGTGCAACATTACTTTAAAGGCTGCCCGTGCATAAGCTTCTCTTCCTGTTTGCGCTGTGCAACGTCATTTTGGACGCAAGTAAAAGAAACAAAGCAGGCGTAAGCTTGATGATGTTCGGGAGGTTATGCAATAGAAATGAAGTACGAATTTTCTATCAAAAGGTCAAATGTCTGACGGAAGTTTATTCTCTTCAAAGACGAAAATAGAAAACGGGTTACACTTGCACATGAAGCGCTAAGAATATGTAGGAGTCACTTCTCTAACCTAACATACTTGAAGGCCATGAAATACATAATTGTGGCAGAACCAACAGTTAGTAATGCCACCAAAAATTGTTCATATTTAAAAGATGAGGCTTTGCCCCACACAAATTGTCGTGAGTATAGGAAGGAACCTTTACAAGCCCTGTCACACTAAGAGAGGTTTTAAATAGGAAGATGTGCTGTCGTTTTTTCTACCTTTTAATAGAATAAATCCTATGCCAATACATGCCGAATATGTCAGGGACTCTTTCATGCTGATCTCGAACGAAGATGATTTTGACATTTTCTTGATATCTTCTTGCATGCAGGTCATTGCGTCTTGGACGGTCTGTGACGATGGAGAGTTGTAGAAAATTTTGTGTACCTAGGATCCCAAATGACTTGCGCCTCTCGACGCTGATTATCGCGGTCCTGCTGCATGGCGCAAAAGTATGGAGCTGGATTGAATGAGATGATTGAAAGAAAAATCTTTCGCAAGGTATTTGGAACTGTTTTGGATGGCGAGCAGTGTCCTCCTCGTACGAATCGAGCATACATTCTAGCGGCTGTTGATCATATTCGAATGGACGAAAGAGCTTCAAGCGCGCATGATTTACATGGAGGACAACCAGGTACGCATTAGATTGACTAGCTGTGAAGAGATCTCTGTGTCCTTGGCATTAACAAAAGGAGAGCAATTAAACTTTAGTGCTGCCGAAGTTAAAGCTTTCTCTTGTTTCCTTCTTTTTTTTATTTTTTATTTTGCTTTTAAGTGGACTGAAGCAATTTCGCACTTTGCTTAAATGTAGCCTATTGACACAGAGTATAGGGTGTTGGGTAGCTGCATAATTGAATGAAAACAGAAAAAACAAATTTGCCCAACAAATAGCTTAAAAAGCAACAACAATAAGAAAATGTAAAATTAGTCATTGAGACAGTGAAAACAGTTGTTGCTGTTGTTGTTGTTGCTGTAGAAGGCACGAGCGACGAGCGAGCAGCTCAACAAAGTATGCAAACACGCGCCAGAAGCAGGCGAAGACGAATAACAATAATAAAAATAATAATAGTAATAAGAATATGAAGAAGAAGAAGAAGAAGAAGAAGAAGTATAAGAATAACCAGAATAAGAAGATAAGTAGCCATGACTTTGTTGTGGCTTTTAGACAGTGACACACTGAGCAGACCAAAAGTCAATTTTTCGAAGGCCCGAAGCGATTTGTTTACAAGAAATGCTTAGCAATTATACATAGGTAGGCACTTGCAAGTATATATTATATATCTTATATATCTTATATACAAAACACAATAAATTGTAGCGGAAGACGATGTGCTAGCGAGCAACGGAAACGGAAGACGCTGCTGCATGGTGAAGCAGGCGTAGCAGCAGGCGATAGCAAAATGATGGAAGGTGTTCGATTAGACAACATTGTGACCCTCTGTCAGCTTGCAGTGCACGCCATTGCTGCGCTAATTTTGAATAACCGTGTATAAGGTCGGTCGTGTATAAAAAGCCGGTGGGGCTATGCTGCTGTTGCTGCATGAAGGTGTGCGACGTATAAAGCAGCAGAAGAAGAAGCAGAAGAGGTTGAAAAAAAAAAAAAAAAAAAAGTAAATTAAGCTGAGAAATTTAATTAAACTAAGTGCATACGAAAATCAATGAGACAACTTATTTGCTGCTAGTTTGTTTTATTTCTGCTGCTGCTGCTGCTGCTATTGCGGCTGCTTAACCTCAAAATTTATGTAATCGCACACACACACACACACATACACGCATAGAAGAATAACAAAAATTTCACGCACACATTTTCAGTTTACTTTCAGTTCAGTTCGATTCGGTTAAGGTTGACTGCCAAACAGTACTACTAAGGCCTGCAAATGCGAGTAAGTTATTGGGCGCACTTGGCCAAAAACGCACGCACAGCCCATGCGGAAAAAGACTCATACTAACGCAGCAAGTTGCGGAAGAACCTAGAGAAAAAAAAAAAACAAAAAAAAAATAGAGACATACACAAACTGAAAATGAAATCGAAAACACATTTTCCCAAGCAAATAGTAGTCTGCTGGAAAAGTGGGTACTTGCTACTCGTGCATGCAGCAATTGTTGGCAATGCGCTTCCACACAATGTGGCGCCGCCCGGCCCGTGTGTAGGCTATATGCTCGTCGCTTTAGTTGCGAGATAAATGGCTCTTTTTATCTTGCCTTTGCACACACAAAAATCGAAAGTTTCTATTTTGACTTTTGCTTACCACATAAATTGATGTGCTGCACATTAAAAACGCACTTAAAAATTTTTATCTCCATTTTTTTTTTTTTTCTTCTTAAAAAAATAAAAAAAGAAATTATTGCAAAAATCAAAATATGTTTCAGACGCCACAACGACTGAAGTATATTTCGAGTGCAGACCACAAAACGTGACAAATTTAAGTTTTGGATACACTACTTCAAAAATGTTTGGGTGAGTTGTTAAGTAATTGAAAATGTGGACAAAATTTGCTTAAGATGGAAGATGCTTTTAATCATCCTTCTTTTATATTTTTGTATGAACAAGTTTTTATTATTGTTGTTAATTTAGCTAGAAATGCCAATTTCGGTTCATAAAGTACCAAATAGGACCGCTAGAAGAAGGTGTAGCCCTGTGCAAATCTTCTCTACATTTCAGAAATGGCAATTGACGTCCTGCTATTAAGTTCAATATATATCCATGAGAACTTTAGTTAACTGATTTTTTAAGCAATTATGTGCAACCTGCTGTGTAGTCCTTAAATCATTAATCTGGCTTACTTTCAGGCAGTGCTATTAGGTGTTCCAACAGTCAAAACGGGTATATTCAATTTTTTAACAGAACTATAATAGCGTACTGAACTACATAGTTAGTATTACTCGTTCAGTCAATAAAATATTCTAATTAATTAATTTTCGATAAAAGAATACAATTTTATTTTAGTTTTCTTCTTATATGGTTAATAAAATATAGAGCTAGTTCATTTATTTATATAGTTCTTTCAGTGCAGATAGTTACAGCTCTTTTAGTTCAGAGTTATAGTTCTTTCAGTTTAGATAGTTATAGATCTTTTAGTTCAGAGTTATAGCTCGTTTAGTTCAGACAGTTATAGTTCTTTTAGTTCAGACAGTTATAGCTCTTTTAGTTCAGACAGTTATAGTTCTTTTAGTTCAGACAGTTACAGTTCCTTTAGTTCGATGTTTCTGCTCCGTTATAAATTATATAGAAACAAAAAATGCTTTCCAATTTATTCTTCATTTAATTTTTTCAGCATATGAACTGAATGAACTAATCGAACTAAATTCAATGAAGTAGCTGAACTATTCAAGCGTTTTGAATACAGATGTGTGCAGTGGAGGGTTTATTAAGTAATGTCTAAATTATCTATATTAATTACTCAAAAGTTGCTCTACATTCGCTGTACCGTTATAGACTCTTTACTAATGCCATTCCATCTAAGGTCCTTATTTTTATTAGGCTCTTTTGGTAGATGATTTTCTATTTTTTGAAACTAAAAATAAGTAGACTTACTTACAGCCTAATAAATCTCTTTAGTCTCTGTAAACAGCAGGGTATTCTAATAAGTAGTAATTAGAAAAAAAAATGTTTCTCATCGTCTCTCTGACGTACAACGTCGAAATAAACATATTTCGAAATGTTATATGTCACTCAGATTGACTACCTTCCTCACGTACAGAACTGTACGAAAAATGAGCTCAAAAAATAACCAAAAAAATAAGAAAGTAGCAATATGCAGGAAGTAAACGAAAGCTTTTGAACATTCAGGATTTAAGTTAAAAAAAAAAAAACCAAATTAACAAAAGCAATGCTGAAATGTTTGTAAAAAAAAAATATGTAAACAGTTTTATACTAGGCAGGGCAGTTAGGCACGTTTAAGAAAGCTCTTAACTAAAAGCACTTAAAAAAAAAAAAAAAAAACCTTTTTTAATCCTTTTATAATTGTTTATGTCAACGCTGCGTATACGGCATAGGCACACACACACACACAACAACACACAAAGCTAACATTCTTTCTGTCTTTCTTTCTGCAGTTCTAGCTCTCTCCAAAGTGGTTTAATATCCTTTTGCATTTTGCATATTTGACTCAATAGAAAGAAAAAAAGAAGAAAACCCGCGGCATACATTTAGGTGTTACAAGCGTATTTTCATTGCCATGCATGTGTGTGTGTGTATGTAAATAGCAGCTCTGCATGTAAGCGTAAAAGAAAAGCTTTTCGTTTTTGTAATTATTGCATATAAAAAAAAAAAATTCAATAAGTTTGCAGCAGTGATTTTTCCACAACAACAATTAACAACAACACACAGCAATTATTAAGGCAGTTCGATTGTATATAAATGTTCCTTCTTGCATAAGCCATGCGGTCCGGTCCGGTCCGGTCCGCCTTCGTGTTTAGTCTGAACCTATACAATTTCTAGTATTGTTTTCTCATCAATGAAATGACTCATTTTTTTTTTGTTTTTTTATTTCTGTAGTCTTTAGTTTAGACGAGCGCGGTCAATGGACGGCGCCCCATAATAATTACTACTTGCTACAAATTTCTTTTTAGCGCTGCCGCCCCAGCCATGCTTTTGCTAAAATGTTGTTCATTTTTATTTTATTATTGTTGTTCGTTAATATTTCTGCAATTATTGATTAGTTTTTTATTTATTTGTTGTATTGTATTGTAATACGCGACATTAGCGTGTTTTGCGTCTCATTTCATTTCGTTTATTTATTTATTTTTTTTTTTTTTATGCTATTTAGTTTCAATTTGGCTTGCATATACCAGGCAGGGCTCGATTTCATAAAATAGGCATTGCTGTGTATGAGCAATTATTATAGTTGTCACTATTTTTGCTATTTGTTGTCTACAAAAATGATTTGTGTATTTAATGCGCATACAATGTACCAACACTATATGTATATGGCCAGATAAATTGCGTTTATATAATTGCTGTCTGCACTTACATACATACATATATGCATGTATTGTACAGATATATGCATATATATAGTGTACAGATATGTAAATAAGCATATTGATACACATTCGTTTCGACAATTGAGCCACGCACTTGTTTGATATGTCATTGGTTTTTGATTATTGTATATAATTACCGAACTATTTTTTTAATTGGATTTCATTTAACAAAATAAATGGAAAATTCTTTTTGCGTTTTAATTTAAAAAGCGGAAAGGCGCAGTTTAACAATTGTTAAGAAAAACAAGTCTACATGTGGCAACATTCAAATCAAAAGAAGTAAAAGAAGAAACATTTGGGAATGAAATCGCATTTATTAACTGTTGTTGCTATTAATATTAATATTAAAAATGTGAACTCAGTTGCAAGCTTAAAATAGGAGAGCGGATAGCTTCTGAACAAAATATCCTAAAAAACGTACGGAGGCCTTCGATGAGCATCTGCAGGCGTGCTTGTAGCCATTCGAGAACGGCAAAGAGAGCAGAAAACGCAGTTGCCCAGATGATGCTCGATAATATCTTATATATTTAAAGATCTAAAGATCAGGCAAGGATGACCTTGATACTATTACGCTGCAGGCTTGGACAGCCAAAGCGTTACTGTTCCTGGTTCTCATCTTTAACTCAGTGCCGAGATTTGGATGCAAAAAATCAAGGATCTGTATGAATCAATAGGCTGAAAAAAGCCTCTCGGCATTGCAATCGCGCAGATTAAACCTTTTTAATCAAAGCTCTTTAAGAATTGGCTACTACCAAGAGTACTTGCAATTGAGAAAGATGCCATCCCTTCAGATTGGTTCCCACAGAACGCTAAAATAATTGATTCAGACGCTGAATATTATTCTTGAAGGGTATTAGGCAAAGGAGCACGTGGTGGCGTCTTGTCATAATATAAAACTGTGACATGATGACCTGCTTTACCGCCTCAGTTGTTCTGCTTAGTGTAGAGTTAGTTGATCGACAGAATCTTCTCCATTCTTTAACATGAAGCAGAGTCAATAATAGCAACAATCAATGCTGGTGTGCCACAAGGATGCGTATTGTAGCCAAAGCTTTTCTCGCTGTTTACACAGCAATGTGCACACAACCCCTTCGATTCTTATGAATAACTCGCCAGACCTCATGATTGCCACGTTTGCTAACCATACAGCCGTATTGGTCAAGGATAAACACTTCACGTGTTGTAATGCCAAAAATCGTATGAAATGTAATGTAAAAGAATTCTGATACTCATGCGCGCCATTTTAACTGCTTTGAAGCTATGCAAATGGTCGTGACAACTGCTTGCCTTCGAGATTTTTTCGCGGGCTTGGAACATGTTTTGAAGATTATTATAAATTTATATCGAACTTTTAAATCACTCCTTGTAGCGCACTAAGCGAACTCAGATCTGAAACAAAGATTCTTAATTTCAACTCAATATGTGCAGTTGTTAATATCGCAGCTCATTCATACATGACTTATTTTGCCAATTTATTGGATTAATTTTTTTTTTGTTTTTTTTTTTTTGTTAATTAATTTACGTTTTATTTCCAAGAGTAAATATATGCGTTTTCAATCAATTCGAAATGATTGCCACGTGCTACTATTTGTTTTTCTGAAAAATATCGCATTTTATTGAAAAGTTTCTTTGTTTTTTTTTTTTTTTTTTTTTTTTGACAAGAATCGAATGAAAAAAAAAAACATGCTCATACGCCTACACATAATTAATGCACACACACACACGCACATCTAAATACATATAAAATAATTATGGGGCCTATACAAATGGCGACGAGGAGATATGCGACAGCGTTTTATTTTATATAATTTTTGTCTCTTTTTTTTATAAGGTTTTTGTATGTTTTTGTTGCTTCTTCTTTTATTTAATAAAATTCCATTATTATTTGTTTTCATTTCTCTCGACTTGTTTGCTGTGGGTAAATTCGCTATAAAAAGAATAGCCACCACTTTTGAATTTATGTACATACATATATGATATATGTATATATTTTTTATTATCTTTTTTACACTTTATGCATAGAGTGTGAATAGTATTTTAATTTAGTCATCGTGTTTGTAACGCTGTGCAGGTGTTGGTATTGGATAGTTTATGAATGAATGGCTTTGGGAAGACATTTATAAACAGTAACAACAAACTGGTTCAAAAGAATACATTGTGGCCAGAAGCAGGTACCGCTGTCATACAAAAACATATATCTTTTTGCATTTAAACAAATTATTTGTTTTTAAAAATAATAAAACATTGTTATTTACTTTGACAGAGTTTTGCATTGTTTTCTCCGAAGCTTTCATCAGCTTACGAAAGGCTTAAATTTTACATTAAGTGTTAACTGAGAAACTTATAGCTGAATGACAAATTTTAAAGGTCGACAATAATTCTGCGAAATATTCTTAAAATTTAGCAAGAAATGCTAAGCTTTCTAAGCTTGAAAACCAACTCATTTCCACTAAATTAATTACTTATTATTTCTGTTTATTTCATGCCCAACTTCCCATTTTGAGTCTGTAGCGCATTCAAATTTCGTTTCTTCTCAAATCTATGTTTTCTCTTGTTGTCTTTATAATTTATTTTTATTTTTCTTGTATATTTTTTTTTGGCTGTTATTGTGTCTGTTATTGTTGTTGTTGTTGTTGTTGCGGTTTTTGTTACGTGTTTTCTTATTGTCCGAAGGCGCAGCGGCGTGTCACGAATCACTCACGAATAGCGCCGCCGTTCATATTTTATACATTTTATTTATTTGGCGTCGCATGCAACTTTAACGCGAATAATGCGCGCACATAGACATATAAATAAATATTCACATACACATATACAAATACACATATACACATACAAACGTATATGAACATGCACAAAAAAAAGGCATATGTACACAGCATGGTATATACAGGAACTACAACGCTGCACCGTGGGCTTTATTGCTAAAAATAAAAAGTAATAAAACGTGGCCAAAATCTTAAAAAGTTTGTCGAATTCTCTCAACATTTTTGTAAGCATATTAATTTCGTTCGTGATCTATAATTTCATGCATTACGAAAATGTAAAAATTTTTTGTTTTGAAATTTTTTTCGTGCATTTATTTGCTTTATTTTACAGGAGACATGTTTGCCAAATACTCACATATTAAATTTCAAAGAGGTTATTTATTTATTTATTTAATTGTAACTTAGAATTAATTCAGAATTACAATGTGTAAAAGAAGCCAGAGCAACGAAGGCCTTCAGGCAGTCAAAGAGGTATATTGTGGGAATTATGCGTATAAAATGAAAAATTTTAATTAAAAATGCGGAAGTTGAAAATTTAAAATCTTTTGCGGCTTTAGAAAGCATTGAATTCCAAGTGATTGGCAAATTTTACAGGGTGACAATAGCTCGGTAAAAAATTGCAAACAATTTTCTGGAAATTAATTGCATTTTGAACCAATCGGCACCACTGTCTGCTGCATTGGTCGCATGCCTGCCAGTGGCAGCGGCAAAAGCTAAACCTCCAACATGAATTGGCTTTTCTCGTTTTTATGTATTAGCGCAGCAGATATTAGAGGCAAATATAGACAGGAGGCAGAAAAAGCGTGGCTTCAATAAATTTAGATGTTTGTAGTGCTGTGCAAAACTTTTGAAATATGTAGTTCTAAAAGAAATCTAGAACTGCTAGACTTCGGCAACAAATTTAAAATTAAATATTAAAAGTACAAGTTGAAGAACTATGTTTCGTTTCGATATGATTCGATATTTTTATTTTATTTTATAAATTTTTTGATCAAATTTAACCAAAATGTTTGTCATTCACATCTTTCTGTTGGCGGTTTTTAGTTACTAGCTTCTGCATTTAAACGAAATACTTTATTCAGCAATTTTCCAAAATGTTGTTCTTGCATTTCTTTTGTCATCCCCCCCCCCCCCCCCCCTCTAAAAACTTGTCTGTGATTGGCAATTGCAGTTGTCAGAAACATACCTTTAGGAAGAAAGAAAATTGTGTTTAAGAAGAAAGAAAATTTAAATTTCTTCATTTTTCCTCGCCTCCTAAAAGTGTGTTCACACTATCAGCTTTTGAGCATTGCCAATCACTGCTGCCCGTGACAGCAACATCAACTTGCTTAAATAATTGTAGTTGAAGGAATTGCCTCTGTTTTGGCAAATGTTTTAAACAGTACTTGTATACATCTATTTTTTTTTTTTTTTTGTTTTTTTTTGTATATAATATACACATCTTTATATATATATATATATACATAAGTATATCCTTATTGTACTTCTACAAACGCTTTGAACAGCACACGGCATGCTAGCACACGGCTAGCAAAGCCGCCACAGCGCACTACTGGCTTTCATTCGGGTTTTATTTTATTTGATTATGCTTTGTCAATGTTGGTTTTGCTAGTTTGTCTATGTATGTGTGTTTCTTTTGTATCATGCAGCTTAAAAAGCCTATACACACACACACACACACACACACACACATGTAAGTACTACATATATTTATATAGTGCAGATGTATATGTAGACATAGATTGCGTGTTCAAAGCCGCCTGCCGCCTGACCAGCCCAGGCCCAGCAAGTCTCAGGCACGCAACTAACCGCATATACCTGGCGCTGACAATGGCGCTGTGCCGTACATTGGGTGCTCATGGTTGACCAAGACCGAGACCATTCATAGCTGGCTGCCGTACAACAAAAAATAAAAGATGAAACAAAAAAAAAAAACAAAAACGAAACAGTATGGCAACGTTGTATTTGGCTTTGATTTGGCTTTTTCGCCTTTAACTTTACGCTGTTGCCCTCGCATTTGACTAAGCTCTCGTCGTCATCGTCATCGTCGTCGTCGTCACAGTCGCAGTCACACTACTCATCACACGCTCAACCTCAACCTTACCTACATCTAACGTTATTGTGTCGCGTTTAAAGCGCTTATGCTGCACACTTTTCGACTATTACAATACGTAGCTGACTGCTATACCCGTAAGCTTCAACTATTTGACTCGGTACAACTTAGCTTCTATGGTTCCACCACCAACAACAACAAGCACAGAAGCAGCTCAAACTTGAACTAAGAACTTAGCTGGCACACATTTATGCGAGTTTGACTTCAACTTAAGTGCTTCATTTTACTTCGTTACTTTAAAAGTATTTTTATTTAGCTGCGAGCACAAAGATTGAACAGAATAAGTCAGGCTTTGCTTTGGATGGAGATAATTGCGTGGAGGTGTATCTATGTCATAAGCTGGCAACTATAAAACTAGAGAACTGTCAGCATGGAAATTTCGCTGTACGACTCAAAATCATGAAATATGTAGGAATGAATGGTTGGCATTTTATGCTGCTTTCTGGAGACTAATATTTTATTCATTACTTGAGGTGAAAATGCAAAAAATGTTCTTATTAAAATATTACTTTGCAGTGTTTTCAAATGCTTAAAATTTACCATTGGGTATGTATTCATTTTGGTATTTATTAGTACGAAACCATGGAATCAGCACGAAAGTCCCGTGCAGACAATCAAAATTTGTAATGTCTCATTCTTAAGGTAGGTTCACACTTATTGTATTTAAAATAGTTCAACAATATTAGAAATGGTTCAAAAACAGACATCTACCATAGTTCGAACCTAAATAAATTAAATAAATTCAATGCGCTTTGAATCCGCATAAATTCGAAACATTTGAATCATTCATTCATACAATTGAATGATGCAAAGGTTCTAATTAATTCAGTTGCCAACAACAACTTTCTGCTAATCAAGACATTTGCAGCTGACTTGAAGTTTGGATGCTAGCTAAATACAGGTAGCCTGAGAATGAAAAATATTCTAAAAACAAAGTAGCTACTTGGAAATGAGACAGAGCGAGAGAGAGAGAGAGATTGGCACTAAATTGAAACGAATTCACTCATGGTATCAATTTGACAAGTGTTCGAGATTCTACAACTCACAGGCTTCGTATAAATTGGAATGAATGTGAATACACTCCTTCAATTCAAAGCATTTGAAATAATACTTCTTGAATGAATGACAGTAAGTGGCACCCAGATTGCCTTAACCACTAGTTAAGCATTAGACTTCTTCAAGGTGTAACATATCAAGCACATCGAGTTGCGCGCATGTCTTCGTGGCATTTGCAAATAAACAATACAGCTTTGCGAACTTTCTGTATGTCTATTTCGATTGACACGAATGCTTCCTCTTCAAACTAATGTTCCTTCTCAGATATGCTGGAGTTGCAGTAGCTTTAGTCGTGCTATCTTGGTTGCAACTTTATGGTTGAAATGCTGGGCGCGCGACCGATCATCCTCCGCTTTAATGCTGCTGTACCTCAGGTCATTGCGCTTGGGACTGTTCGGTATATACTGTACACCGCTGACTTGCCAGCATCAGTTACCATCAATGACACATTTTTAGTCACATACTCCTATGACACTGCTTCATCTGAACTTACTCAGGAGTTCCTGAATGGCTTCAGCAGGTGGGCAGACCGCTGAAACATAGCTAAGGATCCTTGGATTAGAGACTCAACTGGCGCGAACACATTGTCAAAACTTTTGCAACTTGTTCGAAACAGGTTCTTAAAGTCCAAAATTCAACAAAATAATGCTTTATAAGGTTATAGTGGTGCCGTTCTGGACATTAAATACTGCACTCTACTGAGTCTATTTCTCAATGTCTGTTTCATTCGGAACACATTTTTGCCCTACTTCAGATCGCTAACGCATCTTGTTGCAGGAGTAATGATGTATTCACCGTTCAGATAAACCAGTATAATGACTAGCTAAGGACTCATGTCAATGGGCTGCAAATAACTCCACGAGGAGCCACAAGTGATTTCAGCCCAATGAACTTTGACTATAAGGACGCCAATGAGAACGTGGAACACATTTTTTGAATCTCGAAATTTTTCGTATCTTATGGCTTGTCTGCGTGCACTGTGTACAACATTTACGCATTGTATCTCTTAAAATAAATCAAGCAAATTCAGAATATCCTGCAAATTATATACGCTAAACATAAATGGATTTTAATTTCATTTCAAATGGAACTAAATTACAGAAACTAACCAAAAATTAGATCAGCTAATTTGCTTTCTAAAAACTCACAGCAAAACAAACTGTTTATCGCTATATTCTCTATTTTAATCAACTTCCACTGATCGAATTAAGCGGAAATTGCAAGTTAGACCGATCACAGTTTTAGCCTGTACACTTTTTGCTGCTTTTTATGTGCAACTCAGCTCAACTCAGTAGCCAGCTAATTAGACGTTAAGCAATAAATTAAGCTGACGCTGAAGCATGAATGCCAAATAAGCTCGGAGACAAAGCGTGCCGCATCAAGCACCGACATCAAGGACTACATTAGCTCAATCAGCAGCTTATCTAAAATTCAAATTGAACACTGAAACCACATGAGACACTATGCTACTTCAGGAGTCAGTGTTGGCAATATACGTGACAGGAATATACGCATACATCAGTGACGTCACAGCGTAAATTGTTGCTGCTGCTGCTGCTAGTGCTTCTGCTGCTGCATATCCTTCTTTTCAATTTTCTGCATGATTTGTAGAAAACGCTTTCTGTGTGTGTGTGTGTGTGTGTGTGTGTGTAAAAGGAAGAAAAAAAAAGTATATCGCATAAAATAAATAAATATTTAGAGCAAGCAGCAAAGAATAATGTGTAAATTTGCAATTTGCTACTTTTCGCTCATGATTTCCATTTAAGATGCTCATTTTTTGCCATTTTATTTCGTGCGCTGCAACATTTTTATTCGTTTCGCTGGCGGCGGCTGCTGGCTGGCTGCCTTTGATATTTGAAAGCTTGTTGCCTGCTGTGTTAAGTGCGCTGCTTACAAGTGCATCAAAATGTATGACAACATGATAAAAAAAAAAAAAAAAAAACGAAAGCGTTGACTGGCTAAGCAACACAGAACGGCAGAGTGCGACTGCCAGTGCCAGTGCCAGCTAGTGACAGAGCGCACTTACTATCATACACTCTGCTCTGTGCTGCAGCAAGCATGAAAGATGGCGTCTCGGTTTGCATCCGCCTGGTAATTTTTGTTAGTTTGTATATCTGCTCGCTCGTATATTTATTTGTCTGTCACAATTTTTACAAAGCAGCAGATGCGGCGCTACAATGACGTCATAAACAAGTTTTCTATAAGGTTATTTGCAGGGTGTCTGTCTGTCTGCCTGTGTGTGTGTGTGTGTGTGTGTGAGTGTGTGTCTTTTTGCAGCTGAAAAGTATGCTATGAGGCGCTGACATTGCACTGGAATTTGGAGCATAATGTCAGCACAGCCAAACCGAGACAAACTGACGCTGCCGGCAGTGTCTGTCTGTCTGTCTGTCTGTGTGCTGCATGCTTGACTATACACTTTTGGTGTGTGTGTATGTGTATGTGTGTGTGCAACACAAATGCGCCAATTTGTGGCAAATAAAAATGCATTTTGAGCAAATGTAAAACGCGCAGCATGCCATTTACGATTACTGCCAACTGTCGCAATTATGACAAAAAAAAAAAAACATAAAAAAATAATAAAAAGGAAAAAGCATTCAAATAGAAAAAAGGAACAACGAATGGGCGCTTTTCCTATTGAATGATTTTCCAATTGTTGGCTAAAGGGTGTTCTGATTTCTGCATTTAGAGAAGAAACTTATTTTAAAAGTTTGTCTAATATGCAAAATATTTGGCAAAAGTGTGACACAAACAATTTTTAACTCAGAGAACTGTACATGTGGAACCAGTACCTGGCTAAAGCGAAATAAAAGGGAATCTGTGAAGAAGATGCACAGCCATTTTTCAAGCTACACCATGTAGTATGACAATTTGAATGGTCAGAAAGCTTGCATCGCATACAACAGATGATATCTGGCAGTTGTGGAAGTTATGCATCGTCACAGAATCTTTCGGGCATAGATAAATATTTGCACGCAAAATTAAAAATGTCAGCAATATAAGACATCGCAGCAAGAGCAAGCAGAGCGGAGCTATTCGAAACCATTTCAATGGATTTTGTGGGTCCTTTACCACAATCCAAACATGGTACTTAATGCTGCTGGTCTTCTTTGATCATTTCTCGAATTGTTTAGGTATAATTGCTGTGCGTAGTGGTGATCGATGCGAGATGCAATGCTAAGCCCTGCAGATGGCTCCAAATAAACCAGTCAAAACCTCATCTCTTTCTTTGATGAATTCTAGGTCTCCCAATTAGATACATTCAAAGCATTGGCACTTTCTTTCGAAGCTAATTTGGGTGCAAGATTTTAGTTAAATAATACTTTCATTAGTCATTCCTTTAGAATATGGAGAAACTAGTTAAACGAACGCAAATATGTAGGCACTGATAGGCAGCACAGGCGGTCAGAAACAACTTAAAAATTTAGTGCATCCTCAGCTCATGATCGGGCGCCAGAGTTAAAATGCATCATTGCTTGTGAACAACCAAATCGCAATATGTTGCAAATCAAACCAAACTTCTGTGCTTATTATTAAAATAAGCAAAAAAGTTTTACTGCGCATACAGAGCACCCTGTATAAATGCTTTCTTCTCTTCAGATTTTGTTGAGTTTTTAGCGTATCATTTTGTTGCTGTTTTTTTTTTCGTTCTTGTTGTTGTTGCTGCTTATTTTGGCATAAATTCATTGCGCCACACAAACTGCGTCGACTTGACCTTGGCACGAGATCAATACGCAAGGATATAACGCACAAAAGCAGGCAATACTAAAACTGAAAAAAACAGCCAAAAAGAAAATTATATATACTAAATAAATATATATATTTCAATGGCTTTTATGCGTGTCTCTGTGTGTGTGTGTGTGTGTGTTCATTCCAATTAAAAACTACACGCAGAACACGTGCTGCTGTCATATAAAAATCAGCACAGCCTAACACACACATACACATACACACACACACTCACAAAAGAGTGAGAAAAAGAAAACAAAAATAAAGAAAGGAAAACGAAAATCACGTAGACGCACTGCGTAACTTTGTGTTCTCGTAACAAGTTCTCGTAAAGGCACAGCGGAAGACGTAACGCAGAAACACCGAAAAATTATGCAAAACAGCAACAAAAACAACAAACGACAAATGCTGCCGCGTTGCGTCAAGCCAAACCAAGAAAAGACACAACACAGCAACAAGACAAGCTACACAAAAATTTTTCAGTTTACAATATACAAAGTCAGCATAAATCGCGCAAACATTGAGCCATCCTGCCTGCCATCCGGCCAACCTTACTACAACACTGCTACACAGGGCAGTAAGGAGTCATCATACAGCAAAACAGCTAAAGGTGCACGGAAGTGGCATGGACGGCATACACATATGCAGATGAGCATAGCATATGAGAGCAGCTATTGATATATTTGCACAAACAAATTACGCAAACAAACACACAAACACGAACGAACGACCGACCGACCGACCGACCGACACACAACAAACGCATTTCGTACAATAAGAGTGAAAAATTTTGCATGTTTACACTCATAAAAAAAAAACGCAAATAAAAAAAAAACGTGCTCTAAATTCAAGAAGATTTGCACGAAATTAAACACATCTGGCTTGTACTGGGCATCCTGCGTACACTTTAACTCAAGAGCGAAAAGAAGTGTATGAAAATCTTGAGCTGTAGGCTCTATTTTTTATAGAATGGAAGATTTCGTAGTACATACAGCGGCAGACATACGGAGATGTACTTTTGATGCTGATCAACAATAAATATATTTATAAACTTAATAAGATCTGCTACAAATCCTTTTAGCTGTAGCTTCTCAACCTTAAAAACTGGACAGTATTGTTTGGGCTTTAGACACAAAACCGTCATCAGCAGTTTTAAGTTTGCTGCTAAGCCTTACTTATTTGCTTTAGGCTAGCGAACACGGCCTGCGCTTCTACTCCTTAGCTTTGTCTTGAGGCAATTGAATTGCGTGCAGTTTGAGTAGCACATAGGTTTGAAACTGCCAGCAAACAGTTTGAATAGCGTTGGTGTTTAAAAATTTTTTGCTTAGAAATTTAATTTATATTTTTTAATATTAATATCTTTTGACTCTGTAGGTCGATTTTGTTAAAATAAACGGTAAATGTTATTCACAATATATTTGCTCATCTCTCTGTAATTCAATTTGGAATTCAATGAGTAACTCTTACATGATACACGCACAAACAGACAGACAAAAATTTCGTTTACTATTTAATCACATAAATAGATTAGAAATTTATGTTTCATAAGATTTTATGTGTTACGCAGTAATGAAAAATCCAAAGAAGAGCCATTTTATGTTGTTTCTTTCAAGTTTCCTTCATATATATATTATTTAACTAAAAAAATATTAAAGCTTGTTTCAAGAAAAGTAATCTCATTTTAGTATTTGTCACTGCTTTTCATTATAATAATAGAAAATGTAATATTTTTAAGAGTGTACATTGTGCGTTCAATCTAAGTACTACGAGTATCTTTCGCCCACCTACTCGGCACATATATTCAATGCTGGACAGCAAACAATGCATACATGTTTCTATATATCCACGTATATACTATATACATATGCTGTTATATAAGTGTTTGCACAGCGCGGTCGGCAGCAGCGGTTAAAATTTTTGATTTATACACATTTCAGTTAACCTTTAAACATAATTTTTTCAATCATATTTGTTTCTTTTTCGTGCATAATATATCATTTTTTATTTTTTATGATGCTGCACAAGACTGCTTTTATTTTATGATTTTAATAAATTTATTTCATGATCTACGACTGCGATTGTTCGAACTTTAAAATGGCTTAAAACAGCAAGTTTTTAATTGAAACTCAATCGTAGGATATGAATTGCTTTCTCGTTTTTAAATTTTAAACATTTTTGTAAATAATTAAACAGTGTAACTTGCAAATTGGCGCCCAACGTGGGGCAAAAAAGTTGTTATGCATCGACATTTAATCGCAGGAAACTTATTACAGGCTGTACTCTCGTTTTTGTAATTTTTCTGCATATAACTAAAGAGTATAATTTACTAATTGGTGCCCAACGTGGGGCACAACAATTTGCATGCATCGAAATTTAAACGCAGGACACTTATTGCAGACAGTTTTCTCATATTTAAGCATTAAACTTTTTGCATATAATAAACTAATTGGCGCCCAACATCGGGCAGAACAATTTGCATGCAAAAGTGCCTCAAAAAAGTCGCAATAAAGTTGTAAAGTCTGTTGTAACTTTGTAAGCCTTTCCTAACTTGAAACAGTTCCAACTTGCATTAAATTATAAATCAGTTAAACATAAATTATAGCGCCTAATCCTTCGCTCTGAAGACAAACCACATAATTAAGTGTTAACCTCGCAATTTATACTTAAAATTTTTACTAAATAAAATTGTAAAATAAATACTTAACCAAAAGTTCTAAAAGTTCTCAAATTTGCTTCCGCTCAATACCTACGCAAAAAGTGCTATCCTGCACTTCGTCCTGCTGTCAATAAAATTACTAATTGTGCTATTTGGAGAAGTATTAAAAACTTCTGTTTGATTTGAGTTAACATTTTGGTTTTCGTTGTATTTATTATTTTTCCTTTTTGTATTTTGAGTCAATGCTGCGCATAGTTATTACTTGTGTCTTAAACTCTTAGCTGTCCTGCGCGCTCTGTCCTTAGCCATTACGCCTCTTCAGTTGCATTGAAATATTGCATACTTGACTTTGGAACTTTTCTGCAGTACACAGTTTTCGCATAGTTTTAAGCGTTTCTATAGCTTCAGCTCGACAGGGATACAGGGATGCGTAGAGAGTTCTAAACTAGATTTGCTGCTGCAACTAAAAAAATATATTTTCAAAGAACGCACATTGCAGCGTTTATTTCATACCAATGTCCGTCTGTCTGTCTGTCTCTCGATCTATCTGCATGATTTACAAACAGCTTCGTGGCCGAGTACGTCTTGAGATTTTAATAAAAAATTCAGCATCATTTGTAAGATGAAGATTACGCTGGCATTTTTCAAGCAGATAGCAGCAGCAGATATCATCTTTGTAACGAAATTCTTGTGAGCTGCAACTGATTCATAGTTGCATCAGTCAGCGCAGCACAGCAAATAATAATGCACTCGCTTCGACGAGGAGCGGGTAACAGCAGCAACAACAGCAAAGTTGCTCCTGCTAACAAAGTGCGTAAGTATTTGAAATTCTTTTCGCTTTTAGCATTGCTTGCTTGTCATTTGCATATAAAGTTGTTGCAATTATTTAAATCAGAGTTTCTATGTACCCTCATCACCGGGGAGCGGCGGCGGCGGCAATAATTTGCAATGAATAAAAAAGTGAAATTCTATGCGGAAATAGTTATTTACTTTTCTTTTCTTTTCTTTATAGTTTATTTACACTTTGAGCATCTAATTAATTGCTTCCGTTTTATAGACGCAGTGTCTGCCGCCTGGCATATTCTGTGTAATTTGTTACAAAGCGGAAAATCTATACAGGGAATGCTGTCCTTTGCAAGTAAAGGTAAATAAACACATTTCGCTGGAATGCATACTGCGATCTGCCTGAGTGAGTACGTGTCTGTGTGTGTGTGTGTGTCTGTCCTTGTAGCTAGTTTGCTTTACTAAACTAAATATTTCTAAATGGACCAAGCCAATAATATTAGTTAGTTACTGTAACTAAATTAATTGAAGGGTGCAACAAAAAGTGAATTAAAAGTTTATAAGTTACTATGTATAAAAAAAAGGATTCACCTTTGCTCTAGTTTCAGGGAGCATTAATTAGAAACGTAAACAATTAATTAAAATTCAATAAAAAGTGCAAACGAAGTAACTTTTTAACTTTTCTGTTTGTTCAGTGTTGTGCAAAGTTTTAAATAAAAACATTTAATTAATTCAAAGAAGTTTCGTTTTAATAATAAAAATGTTTTTAATTGACATCGATTTTTTATGTTGCTGCGAGTGCTGTGCTCAAGGATTATATTGTGGAAGTCGCATTACAATGTTCACCTCACAGAAATAGTTAATAAAAATAATAATTCAAAGTAATATAACATTTCTTCCAGAAGTTCATAAACAATTTTATATCGATTGGCGCCCAACGTGGGAATACAAATAATATCATACAGCTCTTTCAAGAGAAAATTAAAAGACAACCTCGTTCGTTATGAAATGGCTTCCAAAAGACTTTTCAAATAAATAAATTAATTGGCGCCCAACGTGGCGTATCAACTATTTGTATATACCCCTTTGAAGAGACCATTAAAAGGCAAGATCATTCGTAATGACATGTCTTCAGATTTGCTATTGAACTAAATATTTCCCCTGCGCAAGCACCCTGTATACATATAATTTATAAGCTTGTATTCAAGGGTAATAATTTTTAAATTAACGAAATACAAATTTGAAGCGTTGTTGCGATTAATCTGCACCGCCTGCAGGCAGGCACAGCACGAGCGCTCCAGCTACAGTGACATAGCGCAATTATGTATATCAAGTGCAACTATGGAATAATGACATTTAATTAAATATCAATCATACGCCACGTTAAACTGACAAGCAGACACAGTGCAATGAAATAAAAGAGAGACAGATTTCCATTTTAAAGCGAAACGAAAAAAAGAAATGCATAAAAAAATAAAATTAAAATAAAAAAAGACAATTTCTAAGATGGCTTTTATGCTAAAGTTAATTTAATTAAATATTAATTAGTAGCACCCGCAGCAGCAGCGGCAATAATACTTCTGCCGAGTGTCGAAGACTGCTGCCAGCTACTACAGTGAGATACGTTTGCAAGGTAGCTGCCAGCCTGGCGACTGTAAGGCTACCAATGAAGTATAATGTGTGAGGGGAGAGGTGGGGGAGGAGGCGTTGGTGTTTGTAGGCAGTCAGGCAACTTTCAGACAAACACTGTCAGCTATTAAACTAGGTTACTTTGGCCTATGCTACTACTGCTAGTTAGTATGAGCAGTAGACAGGCTGTATTACTCTGTGAAAGTATTTGTACGTGAATTTTTTTTTTTTGTTTTTTTTTGTTTTTTTTTTTGCATTAATTAAGGTAAACACTCATGGATTTTTTTTTCTTCTTCTTTCGTTTTAATGCACTCAATATTCCGGCATATTTTACAATTTCAACTGAAATAGCTCAGCAGCTAAAAAAAAAATATTAAAAAAAAAAAACAACAACAACACTATATGTATATATATATATATACATATATATATATATAAGTAGTTGGCTATGTATAAAGCATTTCCGTATGCGCGGCGAAGCTTGTTTGTTGTTTGCTTATTTGAAAAAAAATATTAATAAACTTTTGCAGCTACTTCAATTTTGAATAAAAAAAAAAAACAAAAACAAATAAATAAATCAAGAAAAAATGCTTGCTTTGAGTTGTTCCAAAACTTAAATACGCTGAGCACTGGCAACGAAGTCTTTTAATATGCAGAAAAACTAGGCTTTTTTTTGTATTACAACATCGAAGAACAGAAAAGTAGTAAAAACTATTGCATGAACAATAATGTTAAATACTGCACCTGCCCAACGTTTTTCATTTTCTACGTAGCTAACATTTCTAGGCAAATGCATTGCTGACTTATAGACAAATAGCGAAGCGTTTAGAAGATAGTCAGGAGAAAAAGATTTCGTCTGTCAGTGACATTTTCACTGGAATTAGTTTCCTCGTTTAACTGCTTATCTCTCTCTCTCTCTCTCTCTCTCTCTTTACCTTTTTTCTCTGCACCATCAAATAGCCTACATTTTTTTTTTGTATTTGTTGCAAAGCAAGGCAAATGCTTCGAGCACTCTAAACATTTGCAACAAAAGTATTTTAATATGAAAACTATTAACAGTCTTTGCATAAAAAAAATTTTTATAGAAGGTTTGGGCAGTTAAATTAAAATGAAAGACATTTTTTATGATAACTTTAAATGGTTTATATGCTTTAAAAAAGAGTTAAGATAACAATTTGCTTTGCTAGAGACAAACAGGCCGCTGCACATGGTTGCAACGATTAACACGTCTCTGTGAGTTGATCAAGCATTGTTTCCAGTGCTGTGATCAAAAAAAAACTGTATACACATTGTATAGTGTTGTAAAATAACAATAAAAATTTACAACTTTTACCAATACAGTCCTTGACTCTATATCACATATTGGCTTAACCGCTGATAGCGCTAATAATTTTTTAAAATCAATTTATTCTTAAGAGTTAGTCAGAATTTTCAAAACTTCTTTTTTTTTGCTCATTTTCTTATTATTATTATTTAAAAATATTCTCGGAAAATTTGAAGTGAATCCGATAAATACTTTTCGAGTTATTCGACAGCTAACAAAGCGCTCTAGAACGGTTAAGAACAGAGAACAGATTCGACCCATAGGCAGGGAGTGTGTTCGGGCTAAACACATAAATTAAATACAAGTGATTTGAAGAATGAATAGGGAAATCAAAATAATCAAATTGGAAGGCTCTATCTATTATAGTCTCCAAGTTATTGCTATTCATATGGACAGTCAGACAGACGGACATTTCTATATCGATTCGTCTTTTGATGAGGATGAAGAATATACATTTTCAACTTGTGAAATCTGTTCATACCTTCTTCTGTTTGTTATATATATATATTTCCACAAATTGAATATTACCTTTTTTCTTATGGGTAGAAGCTTTGAAAACTACGAGCGACATCGGTACCCTCGGCACATTTCAGTCAGAGAGATTGGGAAAGGCAAAGAAAAAGAACGCGTGACTTGAACAACTGATTTCCCAAGAACACTAACCAAAATCTTATAGCAGAATTACTGCGAGAAGTGATCATGAGAATACTCCTTGGTTGAATATTCAATTATTTATACAATAAAAATTCAGTATGCTTGATAGCCAATGAGAATAAAGCAGTAGGCACTGCGATCGTTCTACAACTTTTGTGTTGACTGGAAATTGTCGGCAAAAAAAAAAAAATTCCCAGAATGTATATAAAAAATTTAAAAATAGAAAAAGGATATAAAATAGAATGCTGTAACCGAATATGCTCAACTAAGTGCTATGCTGTAAGGTTCTTAATTTTAACGAAAGATTTATGTAGAGGATTCTATTATTTGGATTATTTGGATGATAATATTTTCTTAACAAAATAAAAAAAAAAAAACGAAAAACATTTCCATACAAAAACTTAAAAATGGCATACAATTTTATAGGGTGATTAGCTCTTAAAGTGGGGTTCCTAGTTCTGACTGAAGGAATAGGCCAACATAAATATGCAAATTTGAAGACAACATGTCTTTTAATCTTCAAGATTCATAAGATCGCAAAATTTGGACGGACAAATGGACGTCTCTAAGCGACTCAATTTATAATAATGATCAAGCATATATATTTATAGTTAAAGAATGCTGTTATGGCTTGATTAGACATGGAGATAAACTTTGCAGTGTGTATGGCACCGATTAACGGTGTCTACTACTCTATTAACTGTTCGCTGCCTATATGAATTTTAATAATAAATTAGTTATTAAAAAAAATATGTATGGATGGTGAATACTCACAAGGTTTTGATTTCATTCGATAAATAATTGCAATACAAAACGAAATATTTCACCGACTCTCTATCTCTATCTTAAAAAATATTACTAATAGCAACAACAAAGCGTAATGCGAAATAATACTACACCTGCCCAACGTTTCTCATTGAAGCTAGACAGAAGCATAAGAGTTGAAAAGAGAAGCAAACAGACAACAGTAGGGAAGTGAAAAATGTCGCTACTCAGCGGCAATTTCTTTCATAAACGGCTTAGTCTTCACTGCTTGCTGCTATGTCTTTTGCCGACTCTCTTTTCTCATCGCCATCAAATCGAATAGCCTCGCTATAATATGCAAATATTTGCTGATTTGCTTCGAATATGCTGTTAGCCTGTAAAATGCTAATTCCTATGCAGAATATGTGTTAAGTGTGCTGAGGAACAATCAAAGCAAACAAACAAAATAAGAAAATAATCAAAAATCGAGCGCAAATTTGCATCACTACAAAAAAATCCACAAACTATGCACGCACGCAGCCACAAATGTAGTCAAATGGATTTTTAACTAAGTTTAAACACCTTTCCTTCTCATTAATTAATTATTTATTTATTTATTTTTATATTTATTTATATTTTTCTTACATAAAATCGAGTTTTTGTGTTAGTTTTTCTTGTTTTATAAATTTTGATTTTTGTTTTACTTTTAGTTGAGTAGTAGTAGTTGTTGTTGTTGTTGTTTTTAGTGGCAATGGCGGTCAACACTGAGTACGCTTTAAGCGTCTAATGGCGCACGCAGCATGCATGTTAGACACGCAAGCCACACGGCACGGCACACGTTATGCCGCGCACGTTTCTAGCGGATTGCATTAAAAGAACAACAAAAAAAAAAAAAACAAAAAAAAAAAGCCGCTAGTTAAAAAAACAAAAAAACAAAAAAAAAATTTAACCATTTGATGAAAATTTTTTTTTTTTTCGGTGAATCAAACATAAAACCCACATCTTAAACTGAAACTTTGAAGAACACACAACCTGCGATTGACAACGACTACTAAGGCGACTGACTATACGTATTGACTACATTCTTCGACTAGACGCGGAACACCGACTACGACTACGGCTAGGACGACAATGCGATAGAGCAGAGTCGTCGCCACCTGCCCAGAAGACATCGACGACGCTGACGCTGACGCGACACGGCGCGCACATTGAACGTGAAACGCGTTGTGACGACGTTGCGAGCAAACTGAATTCTGTGAGTCGAACGCGTCGTCGACCAAGCGCGCAAAGACACAGTTAGACTGAATAATAATAAAAAACGGAAACAGCAGAAAAAAACCCAACAAAAAAGACAACACACACACGCACGCACACGAGCAGAAAGCCGAAACAAACCGAAGCGCAACGAACCGTAAACCAAACCAGAAACCGTTAACGAAGTCGTCGTTGCCGAAGAGCATTGACTAGCACAACAGTTAACCTAACGAACGAGTAACCGAGCTGTGCGCCGTGCAACCGAATTGCGAATTGCCAGCCACCGCATTCGGTCTGCATTCGTTCAGATCGTTCGTGTGCACTTCGTCTGTTGTGGGCTTCTGGGCGCTACGTTTCGGGCGCACTTCGTTCAAAATTGCAGTGCAACGTAGTATATGGATGGACTGGGATTGTGATTAAACTGGACGCTTTGTACTATTTCTAGTACTGCTGCCGAATTCGGTTAAAGTGTATGGTTTTTTATTTTTTTGGGGAAAGAGTACCCGTTCCAAAAAAAAAAAAAAAAAAAAAGAATGTAGCCCCGAAAACAACAGAAAGAGTTGTGCAAGAGTTAAAACAGTAGAAGTAGTAAATAAGAAAAAAAACGAGGAAAGTTAAACGCAAAGCAAGGCAGCAGAAAACGCATTGGAATAGTTTTTCCTTTTTTTTTTTTTATTTCGTTTTGTAGCAAAAATGCAAAACTAAACAAATCGAATAAAAAAAAAATTTGGAGAAGACAAAAAAAATTGGTAGTAACATCTTTTGGTAGAGTTACGCAGCAGCTTGATACCCTACAGTATACTAGTTAGCAACTTAACATTTAGTTGAAGGAACTGCAATAAGAAGCATGAAACCTGCCAGCATCAGATTTAAATTTCTAGGGAAATTGTAATCTGTGTGGCTTATTTTAGTAGAATTCAATCAAGATAAACCAAAATGAACCTTAAAAAAGGAGAGAAAAAAAAAAAAAAACTTCAGTAAGGACAGACGGTTTTGTATGTTTCATCTGGACCTATATGAATTAAATTATAATAATCGACTAAAGAAGATGTAGGAAATTTGGTGGGGTCTATGTTACTCAGGGATAATGTAGCAATTTAGTGTTAAAATTTTTTTGAAATCGCTTAAATAGTTTTAGGAAAGGAGGAAAAGAATTTTATGTGTGTCTATTCTTTAAAGAGAGAGAGAGAGAGAGAGAGAGAGAGAGGTTTTAACGTATATTGAATACTACTTATCTGAAGACAGCATAGAAGAATCTAAATATTTAAGCTTGGAAACTTTTTTTTTGTTATAGTCTCCCAATTAAGTGAAGTCTTGAAAGTCAATCGAAGTCAAATCTGGAGAACGAGGTGATCAGTTGAATTCAAAACCATTCGAAATGAATTTATTAGTAAGTATCCGGAAATAGTATGGAAACAAGCAGTTGTTCATTGGGCCTAAATAAAATCAAGATAAGCAATGAAAGCTAAGTCGATATACATCGTATGTCCCTCTGTACGAAGTGCATATGAACAAACATATCGCAGAGACTATAAAGGCTGTAGACTTCAAGTTTACATACTTAGATACTCCTCATGCTTAAGCAGATCAAGTGTATTAAAGTTTAATGGGTTTGCAAAAAGCCATCCGAAATCGAAAATTTTCAAATTTATTTTATTTAGTTTTCTTATAAACACAACACAGTTGCAGTGTATATAGCAATACCGTTAACTGGGGTCTGCTGCATTCGTATTTGTTTTTATTTTGCATATAAATCGAAAGCTTATACACATACATATATGCAGCATCCTTTCTATCGTAACCGAATGAAGTTTCTCAATTGTTTATTTTCTTTGGATAAATATTATTTTTTCGCATATTCTATACTAATATGTTTGCTTATGAATAGAATAATAATAAAAAATAAAAAAAGGCGAACTCTTAGCAATATTTTAGCTTCAGAATATTTTTAAATATATTATTAAGTAGTACAATTAACTTAACTTCAAAATATATTGCAAAACCTTATTAACATTTGCAGTACGATCACTTTACTCTACTATTTTCTCTTTCTTTTACTTTGTTTTTTATACGTATGTGTGTTTGCTCAATTCGTTATAATTTTCTTTTCTTTTTCTTCTTGTTCAAACAAAATTATTCAAAATAGTTCAGACAGCTCAGCAGCCTTCTGTGAGCCAAGTGTGATTCGTGACTCGTAGTCTTTTTTATTTAATTTAAATTTATTTCTTTTCTAGCAACAAGTTTCCAAACAAAACTTTTCAAATGAGCGCTCATTTGTCCTACAAACCGATTTTAAGAAAAATAGACATTTAAGTTCTAAAACTAAAAAGCAGTCCGTCTGATGGACAATCATTTGTTTTAAACTACTTTGTATTTGTGTATAGAGCTAACAAGAAAAGTGGTTAAAAGAAAAGAAAAAAGAGTAGTTTGCTCGCCAGATTTTCTTTTATTTCTTCAAAGTATTTCGAGTACACAAATGCACAGGAATTATATAAAATAATAGAGATATGCATCACTATCCAACCAGTTTGTAAATTTTCTTTTCTTTAAATTTCTTTATTTTTGTAATTGCGCTCGCTTGGACCACTGCCTAGCTGTGAGTAGGAACACAGTCGGACAACCAGGCGGCCAAACAAAAATTCCTACACCGGGCCTGCGTGGTCGCAACTTTCCTTCTTAAGTTTTAAGTAACTTAATATTTTAAGTAAATGTTTAATCATTTAGTTGCAATTATCAAAAAATAAATAAATTAATTTAAATAATTTTTTTTTAGTTGAGATTTAAGTAAAATTTATATAAATTTTTACTTGGACGCAGAAGTTGTAAAGAAATTTAAACGCTTAAGTTCAATAATTTTTTTATGCAAGTAGTCGAAAGCTCGACAATAGTAGCGAGGACTGTCCACCAAGTAACAGAATTTATGGTAAACTTTAAGCGAAATTAGCAGTGTAGGGTATCATTGAAGATAAATTAATATAGTGTTGAAATATTCTCGTGGAGTTTGCAACACATTTAAGAAAATATATATCAATTTTTGAGCATACGAACTAACCACGACTGTCTGTCCGCGTGACTGTTTCTATGAATCAAAACTAATTCATCAGTTCTTAAGTTCTAAATCTGGCATTGTGTATGAAGACTTCTTATATCCCTAAAATGAATGAATGATTTTAGTTAGTTAATATATCACATGTACAATATATAAATATGTATGAACTGCACACTTTTAGGCGTTGGTTCAACCAACTTTATTTGGTTTTGGCAATAAATAATTGTTTTATGCTAAACTAACTACAAATTGAAGGCTAAAAATAATTACTGCAGCATTATAAGTCTTAATAAATTATATTTAAACAAAAGTGTATCAAAACGTTGTTGTTTCTTGTTAAATATTTACTAATTCACACAGTTGAATACTTTTAAAACAGTACTCGCAAGTGCTATAACCGACTATAGGAAGCGAATATCAAGCACATGCAAGTGATATTTGTTTGTCACTCTCGTACACTCGAAATCAGTGTCAGTCATAAAGAAAGAGCGAGACACAAAAAGTGAGAATGTAACTATTCGCGCTCTTAACGGTAAATGTATGTCTGCATGTTGACGTTGAATAAGTCTTCCAAAAGTTCTTTGATTTGCTGCTATTTTTATTAAATTTTTCGCTAAATCGGTTAAACCTGAGCACTTTTAATTTAGTTTTGTAGCTATTACTCTCCAGGTTCACTTGCTATGATATTTTTTTTTTTTCTCTTCCTAAAAGCTTTTTAAAAAGTGTTTGACAATAAGAATTTTTAAACAGCCAAAGCAGTGCTCTTTAGACTTTTGTAGCGACAGATCTAGAATACCTAATAATCTTCCGCAAAAGCTTGCCAACAAACGCTTAATTAAACCGAAATAACCCTCTAATTGTCATAATTGTGTAGCGCATAAGAAGCAACACGAAAGCAAATATGGATAAACAAGGAAGCATGCACGAAGGCAGGAAGATAGGCCGCCGCGGGCAAGCGTGTCAGGCAGTCACTAAGTTCTTTCGTCAGACAGCCAGGCTAGAGTGCCGGTAGCATGGGAAAAAAAAACTATGATGACGATGCTGAAGGACAAAGAACGTAGGAACTAACACGCTGCATGCATGCACGAATGCATGAAACAAAAAAAAATTAAGTAAAATAAAGCGAAAAAAAGAACTATTCGAGCACATACCACAAACGCCGCAAGTAAGAACGCGATGAACGAAGTAAAATGCAACACAAAGCAACGAACACAACAACAACAAAAATGGAGTGGCGCTAGTAGCCGGCTTTGCAATGACAACAGCGGGCAGCGTCGGGTAGCACATTGCACAAAAAGCGAAAGGCCAAACTGCTAGCGGAAGTAGGTAAAGAAATATAGTACGTAAAATGCACTAAAGGCAAAACAGGCAACAGAAACAACAATGATGATGGCGAAAATAGGTGAAAAATATGGCCAACACTGGAGACAGCCGGCAGACAAGCTGCACTTGGCATGGCGACAGCCAGGCGAGAAGGCAAGCTTTAATAGAGGTTGTTGTTGCAGCGTAGCAGCGGCTGAAGGGCAGTGCACAGTGCGAATCGTGCGGCTCACGTGTGTCGCTCTTACACGCTGTGTAGTGGAAGTGTTTATTTAGTATGTGTGTGTGTTTGTGTGTATATGTGTGAATCTTTTTTATTAACAGAAAGAAAAAATACACGCGTTGATTGTAAAATTTATTGCATACACTGCGGCGCAATGCATGCGATTTACTTTCGAGTGCAACACGGCGTATGAATGCCATTGCATGTTTAATACTGCAGCGCATACGAGCAGAGGATTAACATGCGCCGCTATATATAGCACATGGAAATGAAATAAAAGTTTTATGCCTAAAGCATGGCAGCATAATTAATGCAGAGCCTTTTTATATTTAGCAGCAACAAAAGTTGGACACAATCAAATAAAAACAACTGTAAAAAAATCAGACGCTTTCTAAGCGTGTACATAGCTTTTCGCAACGAAAGCGCACTCTGACGAGAGCTTTTAAGCCTAGCATTTAACACGGAAACAAACCAAACTGAACGTGAACATCAATTGAAGGCGACGTTCAACGGAAATGACCGGCAAAACGGAAGTCAAAATGAAAGCAAAATAAAACGAAAGGAGTAGCAAAATCGAACTGTGCAGTCAAGCACAAAGTTAACAGTGCATTGCTATGTTATTTAACATAGCAGAAAGAGCTTTCAACCTAAAAACTTGCTGTTAATAAAAAGAGTGAATCTGTTGCTAACAGTGCCGAAATTTTTATTTTAATGACGTTTTTTTTTATATAAATGATATATAGTATAGACTTGAGTATGGAGGGTTGAGGAACTTTGTCGCATTCAATGCTTAAATAATTTATGCGCCTTCAGCCAAAGTCAATGCGCTGGGACAAGCCTAGCCATGAGTGATTGCAACAGAGCATGCTTTAGCTATGCTGCAACTGACAGAGATAGCGCGTTAAAGTGTGCAGCACACAAAGCGCCTGCAGCACTTAATCAATAAGAATTCATGCAAAAGCAATGCGAAATAAAAAAGAAATGGTTAACATATGCAACAAAAAAAAACAAAAATTAATTTAAAATTCAATTCTTTGCCACCAACGCCTTTTGATGCTTAAAACTAATAAAGTTCAGTTGGAACATTTTCAATAAGAATGCAAGAACTTCACGAAGTAACTCGATTTGTATAAATTATAATTGGTAAAAAAGGTACTTCAAACAAGCGGAATTCCGTATTATATGTATGAGAATAATAGGTTTCTACCTAACCAAACTTAGCCACAATCTGAGCGAATGGGTCGACGCATTATAAGAAAAGCATGCTCGCCGCGTGACTCAAACCCTGTCAAGAAAGAAGAGGCAACCAACATGACATGAAAGTGCTCATATTTTTGACATTTTGTTTCATTCTGACTTGTTTTACATGCAAAAGGGTATACAGCAACCATTAACATTCTGTAGTTAGCTGATTCTCAGAAAACAACGAAGCCCATTCAGCAATTAATATTAAAAATTTTACAATTTATAACGTTGGAGAGGCAAATCTTTGTATACTTTCTACACTATTTACTTCATCTATGTACATTTAAACCCGCGGCATCTCTTTCCTCTGCTATTTGCTGAAACTTGACGCTGTATTTTTCTTAGTCATTACATCGACGCAAATGAATGAACAACTTTCTTCATGAAGGTCCGTAAATTACACAAAAAGCGCAAAAATTCTACAATGTCGTGAATGTCCTTATAATTATATAGTAAATCAATTTGAATATACTAAGCACAGTGTTTATTCAAAGAGCAATTATTTTTGCAGCTTAAGACTCTGCTACGCTGGCTTTATGCTTCTTGCTTTATGCTTTCTGAATAGAAATGTTTATAAGAATCTTCCAGGACAATATAAAATTAGAATAAAACTTTTCATGTCGTTGATGCACAGCGAGAACAGAAATTCAATACAAGGGTTGCTGCATATGTCTCTAGCTTGAGCAACAAAACATGTTTCCAGATGCAATCTGACGTCTCCATCGTAAAGTCTGACATTTTTTAGGCCTAATATACTGTGTACACAATGACGAACGAGCGCAATTTGGTTTCTTTACAGGCTCCGGAAAAAATCATCTCGGAAAATCATCTCAAAAAAAAAAATGGAATTAAATCTTGAACATTTTCGTGCGATGATTTACCAACTTAAATCAACTTTTGGTGATGAAGCTCTATTCTTGGCAACTGGGAAATACTGGTACAACGAATTCAATCGTGGTCGCAGATCGCTCACCGACGAATTTCGTGAAGGTCGTCCAAAATTGGTCGTTATGCCAGAAAAAAATCTATTAAGTAGTAACGTCATGTGACATACCGTGAGATTGAGGCATCCCTATGCGTTAGTAAGACTAGCATACATACAATATTACATGAACATTTGGTCATCAGAACGGTTTGTTCACGTTGGATACCGCATAATTTGACAATCGCTCTAAAGAAGGCTCGTGTCGATTGGTGCAAACAAATGCTGAAGAAATTTATGTGAGGTGCGTCAAAAGCCGTATACTTAATCGTGACAGGTGACGAAACGTGGATATACATATGTGTATGAACCCGAACCAAAACAGCAGTCGAACGCTTTTGAAAGGAAGTATGGTCAATTCTGAATGATATACAAGCATTTGTTGCCTGAAATGTTCGATGAACTGAAAAAAAACCAAACGACGAAAACGAATCATACTTCATCACGATATGGCGAGCTCTCAACATCGAATTGATGGGTCATGCGGTGAACAGCACTGACTTGGCACCAAATGACATCTTCCTTTTCCTTCACATCAAAAATAAACTGTGCGGACAGCGGTTTTCAACTCCCGAAAAAGCTGTTGATGCCTTCGAAACGCATGTTTTGTAGGCACTATCTCTTTTGGAGTGGTAAAACTGCTTCACAAAATGGTTCGGGCGAATGCAACAGTGTTTCGATTTTAATGGTAAATATTTTGAAAAACAATTAAGTAATTTTTTCTCATAGCTTACCGTTTTTGTATCAATTCTCGTATCAATTTTATTTTGGCTCATTCACTTTTGATGATAAATTTTTCATAAAAAGATATAAATGTGATATTCTTGATATCAATCTCAAAAATTTTATGAAAACGATTCAAATTGATTTAAAAAAATGTTAAATTGATCATCTTTCAGCTTAAGACTGTGCTCTATGTTTCTTAAATGATTTTTCTGATGGAAATAATTATAAGCCATTGCTAGGACAGTGTATAAGCATAAAATTACTAATAAATAAAATAAATCTCTTACTGTGGTTGATCCTAAGAGATAAAGAAGCATAATATCAATTTGATATTGGCTCATTTTTTTTCAAAGACAAATATTTGTCATGTGTCATGCTTCAATGTGATAAAAATGATATAAAAATGTTTCAAATTGATATTAAAAAATATCAAGTTTTACAAGACCACAAAAAGTTTCAGTAAAATACGTCAATACAACAAAACTAAAATAGATTTTTTATTTAATAGAACTGTCTTATTACAATGATATGTCATATTGATATTAAGAAATATCACTATGATATATTTGAAAGATCACTTCGATTTCTACTACTCAGTGTTTAATATTCTCTGTGTTATACACCTAACGAAATGTTCAGCACATCTACTTTTTGATCAGACGGTTGTAGCTTGCGAAGAGCCTTACTGAGTTAATTACACGTTAACTTAACCAAGCAACTTTTAACTGTTTATAAAGTTAACAAGTTTTATTTTAGTACATTGAAATTAATATAAAAATTATAATTTATTAATTATTTTATTTACGTAGCCCAACAAATCCTGCCTTGGAACAGTAACAAAAATTAAAACAAAATTCATTTCAACAATCTGAATAATTTGTCCAACAATTCCAACAAAAATTTAAGCTAAAAAAAACCAATTAAATTCCTAAACAAATTAAACAAAAATAAATAATTCTCATTCAATGCAAATACTGCATACTGCATCTGAAGAATGCAACAGAAATTCCATAAATAGCAGACATCTACAGTTTAGACCATTCCATTGGAAAATAAGATTTCAAGTAAAGTATTTCCCTGCTGCATACTTCTGCTGCATAGTTACGACGTATGGAAATATGCCGGAAATGTTAAATTACATTTTTTATTTACAAGCAAAGTTTTATTGCCTCAGATTTATATCTCAAATGCGAGAAAATATTTTCGCTTTTCAAACTTTCTGACGACAGTTGACATATATGATAAATATTTTAACTTTTCATGCTTACCCAGACCCAAGGAAAGCAACTTCTGCTACTCATAAACATTTGATATATATAAATAATTCATATTTTAATACATACCTGTTTAAATTGACGTTCCGCGCAGCGTGTGAAAAAGATAGAAAAGAAATAAAATATTTGATTAGTTTGTTTGTTTGGCGACATCGTCACGTCACGTTAATATTGACTAATTAACTAATTCAAAAGTGTTCAAAAGTGTGTAAAATATGCAAATATGCACAACAAAACAAGTCAACTAGTACAACTTACTAACTACTAAGTTATTAATTGATTAATTAATTCATAAATAAATGCAAAGTTGCTACAAAAACAAAAATGTGTTTGCTAAATACTTCAAAGTGTAAGTCAAGAAGAGTTCAATAATTATTTTACAAAGTATTAAATGCAAATATTTACAATTAATTGTTTTTAATAACACATAAACACATAAAACAACAATTGGGCTCAATGCAAAAAACAAAAAGCTTTCTAAAAACTATTTTAAACAATATATTATATATAGATAGATAGATTAATGTATTTAAAGGTTATTGTGTGTAAGTTCTGAAGTGGACACTTCAGGGACTTCATAGTTAATAATAAAAATATTTGCTGCTGAAATATGCTGAAAAGTTTTAAGTTTTAATTGCGTAAAGTAATACGCAGTGTGCAGAGTTTTTAAATTATTTATTTTGTACAGTTTTATAAATATTTTAATTAAATATTTTAGTAAATGTTGAAAAAGAACAAAAAAGTTCATTTGAAATATATATTCAGATAGTTTTTACACTAAAAAAAAAAAACAACAACAACAACATTAATTAATTAAGTAGTAGAACAAGTTTGAATTGAATGCGTGGCCAGTAGTGTTGCACAAAAAGTGAGCAACTGTGTGTTCCCAGCTGTGATTCATTGTGTTTGTTCAAAATTTGTCGTTTTATCAAAATGATTTGAAAAAATATCACTTTGATATGTGTGAAATATCATTGCGAAAATATCAAAGTAATAACTGCCCGGTTTACTTCTGTGACTTGCTCTATTGTTTAGAAGCACTTCTTGACGGGGCTACTTAAAGAAAATAGCCGAGAACTAGAGAGGTCAGGAGGCTCTTAAACTTATAGAATTGAAGCGCACAATTCTCTTATCGATTTTAATGAAAGTGAAAGCAGGTCGAGTCGAGTACAGGTTATCTCCACTATTATGAAATCTGCTTTTTGAACGATTTTCTTTCGAATTCTTTGAAACTGTTAGGTGACTGTCTATCCTAATATGATGCCGTGCTTCACCAGTCTGTCTTTAAAGCGAATAAGCACAAACTTAGTCGAAGTACATTGGTGGAATGTGGGCTCAAATATCTTCTGGAGAAGATTACTTTAAGGTAAGATTGAAAAATAGACAGTAGGTGCCTTCTATGTTTGTACAAGACAGTTTGGAATAAAATGAGTACTGAAACCCCAGATTGGTCATTCGTTTTACAATATGATCTTTAGTCCTAAACAAAACCATGAAGCTTTGGCTTTGCGGAATATGGCTGATAATCCATGCCTGCCTAAGTTTAACTGAATACTTGCAATACATTCTCCAGAATGAATCGGTCCTCTTTATACATCTTCTTAAATTATACGACAGCTAAACAGTTAGACAGTTAGGGGTCTTAAACTTAGAAGAAACCTGAAAGAACTTCGTAATAAGATGCTCGGAATGGGAAGTATGACTTCAAATAAGCCCAAGAGACAGAATGAGCATTCAACAATGACGAATCGAAGACAAAGCTGGTTGCGACTTTCTCGAAGGAACCGGCACTGCAGCCGAATGGTTTAGCATCTTTTAAGATGTGGTATATGCATTCTGACAGTCGGTTAAATTGCTTAGCAAACTGTAAGAAACTCCAAGGAACATGTGAATCTACTTCGGGTGTCAAGCTGCAAGTAAAGGCTCTGCCTTCGAAAATTAGTAAATTTAAACTCTTTTGGAGCATGGCGGCAGCACGAAACCAAGATCAACATCACAGTACTGAACTCATCTCTGTTTGAGGTCATGCTTGAATAGTACGCCAAAACTGAACCAGCGCTGCCAGCGACTCTTATGAAGATTCTCTGAGAACCGAAGCATGAGCGAACAGACATGTATCAAATGTTGTCTGGCCGGAACATCAATCGAGCCAAAACAACTGAGTATCGACTCAGGACATTAACAGTAGTGCTTTGGCATATTTTAACATTCGCTGAATGTTGCAACGATCGCATGTCTCCTAACAGATCTTTTGACGTAGCTGTTGTGCTATAAAGAGGAGATTTTTACTTCCTAGAAAATGTAGCTGGGAAACTATTCTTTGAAAATCCAGACTGTCTGAAGGAAGCCTGTTAGGATATCAAAGACCTGTGCTCATTTGTGAAAACTTAATTGTTTTTCAGTGCAATTCAAACTACATTAAACGTTTTTTTTTTATATTTAAATTTTAGTTAAATGAATCACATATTTGCCAGTCACGTTTGCAAACCACTGTGAATCACAGTCACAGTTCTCACTTTGATTGGCATATCACTACTTCTTAACGCATCACTGGAGGGGTAGTATGATAAGTTTTTACATATTATTTTATCATAAGACACGCATAATTTTAAACAGTAACAGCAAAATATGGCTGCGATGTTGTACCGCTTTACTAAGAAAGGATATTAAGTTAGCGCCACATTTAGACATTTTTTTTCTCTTATACATACGCATATTGGCGAGTATGTACAGTTAGATACATAAAGATTATTTGAATGTCTGTATGTGTGTGTGTGTGTGATACAAAATAACGCAAACGGAAACGGAAATACAATAATAATCAAACACCAACCAACCAACACACACACGCACGGAAGTCACACGGAAATTGCGTATACGCCGTGTGAAATATCCTTCTATATATATAAATATATATGAAGACTGTTTTTTTTTTTGTTTTTTTTTTTTTATAGACGCAGCGTTTTAGATTACTTACCCGCCAGCAACAAGTATCATCTGCATGACTGCTGCTGCTGCTGTTGTTGCTGCTGCGGCTGCTGTTGCTGAACTGCTTCGCGGCAACTGCTGCTGCTGCTGCTGCTAGTTTATCTATTGCCAACGTCAGCTTGCTTGCTGCAGCCAACATCAGCATCACCTTCAACATTAACCAAAGCAAGATCGACGCCGTTTTCAACACCAAAACAAATTCGACTACTGCCACCAAGAGCAGCGCTTCTTCTGCTTGTGCTGCCCAAACTGCTTCGACGTTACTTGTCTGATTTCCATAAAATGTGCGGCATTCAATTTTCGTTTCGTATCTTTGCTTTGCTTTCTTTTTTTTTTTTTTTTTTATTATTAAATATGTTTTCTAAGTTCTTCTTCGTCTAGTAGCAGTAATAGTTGTTTACGTGAATTGCTTTTAATGTTTTTTATTGCAAGAATGATTATGAACTGATTTATAGTTTGATGTACGTTTGGTGGCGGCAGCAGCTGCCTGTGCTGCACAGTGGCAACAAGTTTCTCTCCTCATTATCCTCGTCATCAATGGCATCGTCGTCATCATCGTCATCGTCGTCGTTGTTGTTGTAGTTGTGCTTGTGGTTGCCCTTGCTGTTGCCTGCAGCCATGTGCCGCACTTGCCACAACGCTTTGTATTATGTTGCGCTCGTCTTTGTTGTCGCAGCTTGAAAGCAGCCATTTTTCTTTTGTTTTCAGAGTATTTATATAAAATTATTTGTTTTATTAAACGTTTATTGTCAGTTTAAGTTGCTTCATTGTGTTCTCTTGTTGTCGTTTCATAGGCAGGCACAGATTTCAATTGGAATTTGATTTAGTTTCTATGGCAGACTTTTCAATTTTAATCGCTGTCTATATTTCTTATTAATTTGTGCTCTGTGTGCCGCCATTTTTAATGCTGTATGTTACAATCGTAAATAAAATAATTAAATTATAAATGAAACATAACCTCGTCGTTCACTTCGTTCTGTATATCAGTTTAAATGAATTTGTTAAAAGGTGCTCAGATACAGATACATTTCAGTTCATATAAATCAATTATAAAACTGCATTTGGCCATTTGGCATTTCGTAAAAAAAAAAATAAAAAAAAAAAAAAAAAAAACTGTTTTTATTGAATTATTTTAACCATATTTTACCGTTTGCATGTCCATACATTCACATACAAAAAAATAAAAGGATAATAAAAACAAAAAAACATGCAGTTAAAAAAAAAAAAGATAGAATGTTGCAGTCGAGTGAGCTGCAGCTCGCCTTCAAGCTACCCTGGATGTTATTCTAAGATACTCTTACTGCCCCACGTTGGGCGCCAATTAATAAATATTTTTTGAAGGCTTAAGCTTTTATAGTTTTGGAAACGTTGACGTTGATACATATGGTCTGTTGGAAAATTGTGAAAATATTGTTAAACTATGTTGCCCCACGTTGCGCTCCAATTAGAAAGAACATTAGTTGAAGGCTCTGTCGTTTTTAGTTTTGGAGAATATGCCGTTCATACAAATGGTCAGGTAGTCATTGACAAATTATGTTGCACCACGTTGGGCGCCAATTAGTTAATATTAGTTGAAGTGTGTACCATTAATAGATTTGGTGACTTTAAGTTTCATTCAAATGGCAAGTTAGAATATTATGAAATTATTGATAAATTATTTTGCCCCAGTTTGGGCGCCAATTAGAAAATATTAGTTAAAGTCGCTGTCATTTATAGTTTTGAGGATCGTTTGAAGCTAGATGGAAAATTATGAAACTATTGATAAATTATGCTGCACCACGTTGGGCGCCAATTAGTTGAAATAAGTTAAAAGTTCTGTCTCACTTAAATTTGGAGATCCTGACCTTCGTAAAAACGGTCAATCGAAGATTATGAACTTATTAAAAAATTATGCTGCCCCACGTTGGGCGCCAGTTATTATTTTTTTTTTTTTTTTTTTTATAACTAACAAATGGAAACATCTTTAGAGTTACTTGCAAGCGTATATCAACGTTTACATTCATACAAGGCTCTAATATGTATGCGCACTCTTCGCGCAAGGCATACATATGTTAGTTCTATCGAAAATGCCTAATAAATAATAATTATCTAAACTTAACACAAATCATATCACTAAATTATTTAAGTTCCAAACACTGTTTGCCTAACTAGCTTATGTCAGGCTCAAACTGCAGCACAGACTGTTATTGAAATACACTACTAATTGCTTTAATTCTCATCTATTTCAGTAAACTATCCAAACTTATAGATAATAAATTCAAATAAATTCTACAAACATAAATTAAGGAATATAAATAATAATTTGTTTTGTATGTGACTGCAGGATGGCACAACAACTACACTGGGCAGCATTTACTGTACGCGTTAAGAAAAAAACCAAAATAAAAAAAAAGGACAATTTAAATGAAAATAACTGTTATAATATATATTCTATTCTATCTATGTATGTATGTATGTATGTATGTAACGCATAAATTCTATATGTATATATATTTTCTAATTTATTGCTACTATGCAGGCAGCACAACTAACTAATTAAATGCATTTAATTTATTAGATTGCGGAGGCATTTTATGCACAACGCCCGCCGCCGTGTATCCATGTGGCATATTAAGGATTACGCCTACGACGAGCACTTACGACGCAAAGTCAGAAACACTCACAACTGCATGGCAATATGGCTGGCATTAATAACAATTGTATTATTATTATTATTTAAATATTATGCATATAAGCAGCTTAGTTTTATTAGTTAGTTTGTTCTACTTATTTAGTTAGTTACGGCTTCGTCTTCTTTCTCTTCTTCTTAATGTTCATTAAATGCATGCCAGGAAATATACGTTTTGGAGCAATTTTGAGCTAAAGCGCTGCGCTATTCAGTTTGATTTCAATCTGCACTGCACTACTTTCAATGGGATTCAATCGAATTGAATTCAATTTGTAAGCAAATTTCATTGTAAGCCATTTCATTTCATTCCATTTCGTTGCACATGCCATAAAACGCTTTACATTTGGATTACTACGTTTATACTAGACATTATTATGTATTATTGTTTATTATTTATATTTTCTTTTTTTTTTTTTCTTTTTTGTTTAGTTTTTGTTGTTAGCAACGCTGTACAACTAACATTATATTAGCACAGGCTGCATAGATAGCTGCATCCTCAACGTATCCTGGATGCTGCAATTGCTAAACGTTGTTTGTTGTTGCTATACCCGGCTGCTGCTGTTGTTGCTGCTGTTAATCCAGTTGATTTGTGCTTGGTTGCAAGTTTGGCTGCCGCTGCTGCATTGATTACTCAGCAACATATTGCAGCTGCCGCTTTTGTTTTTGTTGTTGTTGTTGGTATTTTATTTATTTGTATTTCAATTATTTCGCAAAATATTTTCTTCACATTTGTTATAAATCAGTTTTAATATAATTTATTTTTTTCATTTAAAACAAATCAAAACATTTTTACCTGCGTTTGTAAATTATTTATAAACATTTTTTGTTTTCGGTTTAAGGACACAAATGTTATAGAAAAAAATGAAGCGTATTGCACAAATGTTTCTTTGTTTATATGTAGGGTGTATATGCATTCGTCCAAAATCGATATCTTTCTTATACAATATTTGCACTTGGATTGTTGTTGCTTTTAAAGCAATTTAAATGTTGCAAAAATTTCCAAAAAAAAAAAAAAAAAAAAACTTTACAAACTCGGCATAAGCGCAACTTTAATACACTTCACACACACACATAAGTACCAAACATATTTTGTCTATCAGTCTGCTAAATTATGCTCTTCTAAATTGTAGACAAGCAGCTTGGAGTCGAGTGGACTGTCGCGACTATGGAACTGCAGTATCAAAATTAAAAATTTGACAGAGCACAACAAAGACTTTCACACCAACACATCACACATGCCGAAAAAAATTCACCAATCATCTAAGGTCCATAATAGGCTCAGACAAATTAAACAAATTATGTCAAAACAAAGAGAAAAAAAATATAAAAATTTGTCTTTGGCCAGCGAAAAAGCAGTTTTTATTCAGATTTGTTTAAAGCCTGTTTTGCGATCAATGTTTCGTTACCAAAATGTTTCTATATATATTTGTTTCTCACTTTCCCTTTCATTCTCACTCTCTTTCTCTTTCATTCTTATCTCTTTCTTTCATATCTCTCTTACTCTGTGTCTTTCAAAGGCTTATAAGCAGCTAACATCCGCCGCTGTGTAGTTTATGTTGTTGTTGATATAAATGTTTCTTTCTCTGCATTTATGTTTGTTGTCGCGAATTCTATTTCATTAATTTGGATACTCATTTTGTCCAGCTTACTAGCAAAAGGACGAACAAATATGGCTAGCTTGAGACGTCTCGTCGTGACCTACAAAATTTTCTTCTCTATGTAATTTTTTATTCTAACAATCACAATTGTAGCGTATAATTATGTAGGGTAATATTATGCTGATTTCCTTTTAGCTTATTTTGTACACGTTAAAACGTGTCAAGACACCCAAGTTTGACACGTTTAATCACGCACAAATCCAATGTTTTTTTATTAGCAAAATATCGAAAGATCTTAAATTTTCTAAATCAATGGTGAAAAATATTGTGAAGAGTTATATAAAGAAGGCAATAATAAAATAAATATCTAAACCGAAGAACTTTTCGGATGTAATCAAACAGAATTCATTTTAAGACAATAAGAAGTAAAGCATCAAAAATGTTGGAGAATAATGGAAAAACAATAAAAGGTGAATGAACTCGTCAACAAATATAAAATAGCTAAAGAAAAGAAAGTAGCGCATTGCAAATGAAAACCGTTTGTTATGATAAGCAACAGAGTCATTAAGGAACTATTAATTAAATTTAAATATGATATATGCGTCTGTGATGCTCGGAAATTGTGGCACATAATAACGTCGACTTAAATTGCACCTTCAAGCGGATGCAAGCCAACAAAATGGAGTAACAGCGCATCACATTATACTATACATATATGGTTGCTCGCCTACATCTACTCTCACTCTACACCTCTCCTACACAGAAAACTGCTTCAGAAGCCAAATTAGCTGACTGCTTTGAATACAAATTTTAACATGATAATGCATCTCAATATAGAGCTTCGATTGATTGCAACTGATATGCCGGATTGGCCATCAAACTGCAGAATTGTCAGTATTTGGTAGTTACTCAGAGTTTAGTTTCAGAATTGTAATATATGTTGCATACTTTTAGGTTTGCCTAAACAAATAAACGTAATTAGCTACGTTCTACTGCAAGGAACCTCTACACGGTATATAAGACTGTCATATTTGACACCTTTAATTTTTTTCTCCGATGGTTTATTATACGAAACACAATATTTGAATGGCCAAACCACGGAATACTGCAGATCTCAAAGCCAATATGTAATAAGAAATATTCCTTTTGAATACTGTCTACATTTTGTCGGTTTTTTTTGGCCAAATGATGCATCTATAGTTCTGCAACCAACTACCGTGCAACTCGGGCGGACACTATTTCACGATAGATGTCAACTATTTTATAGTGAATTCTATAGAACTCAACATTTTATGTCACTAAAATCTATAAAAAAAATTTAAAGCAGTCGCAAAGTTTCATTTTATGACAAACTATATTCGTGTAGCGTATTTAAATTTGACTTCATTTTGCATAAAATCCGCAGTCTAGTCAACTTAATAATTGCGCACAGACAAAAAGTTGAACAGTTTAAATTAATTAGAATACGTTGAACCGCTGCCAAAACGTTTTTTTTTTTTTTTTTCCTTTTTAAATTTGCAAAACTCTTTTTCTGTACAAAGCCAGCGCCTGATGTACAATACCGCGTAGCTTATTTGTGTGTGAAGTGTATCGCATAGGAATTGTGTATTTCGCGCGCTCGCTCTCTTTTTCGCAAACCGTTTTACAGTTGCTACTTCTCAACACACACACAAACACTTTTAAGCTATGCGCTTCTCTTCATTCAAATGCTCTTCTGCTGCTACTACTGATTCGCTTCTCTTGGATTTGCCAATTTATTTGATATGCTGTGTGCTCTTTCACTGCTTTTATTGCGTTTGCTTTTTTTCGTATTTTTTTCTTTTTTGCTTTTCGTCCTTTATGTTTTTTGGACCATTCGTTGTGTGGAAATTGTTGTTGCTGTCAAGGTCGTATTTGTGCAGCGCCATTTGTGCCATTGTGTCGTCTTACTCGCACATATCGAAATTATGCTGCAGCAGCAGCTGCTGCGTGTATTGGCCATGAGCACGTTTCATCGTTTAAACACACACACACACACACACACACGAACACAGTGACAGGCGGACGGACGGACGGACACACACGGCGGCAACTGCATTTAAAACCGATTGTAATTAATTATTTATTTATTTGATGCAGCAGCATTTTTCTCAACTCGATTTGTGTAAAACAATTTCAGCTGCAAAGGCTTAAAAGAAGAAACGCCTTTTAATAAAATAGAAAATTTACTTAAAAAGAAAAAAAACAAAAAAAAAAAAAAACATTTTTATAGAATTTGCCTTGCGTATTCGTTGCGCGCACCACGCGGCGTATGAGTGACTACGAAACTGTTTACAAACGCAAATGAAAGTGAAAGCTACAGCGTTCAGTTCACAGCTGGACTGGCTCGGTTGTCAGTCTGTCTGTCCATACGTACGTCTGTCTGTCTGTCGGTGCTGTTATCAATCTACACACACACACACACACATACAGACACACACAAACACGAAGTAGCGGCAAAACGCGCTCTCGTATTAATGCTTAATGCAACACACGCTTTTAGCATACACTACTACTATACCCTATACTATATGTATATGTATATGTGTAGTATATAGTATATATATATATATATATATAGAACACTGATACTGCAAGCAGCACGACTCAATTTCAATTGTCAACTCCTGTCAACGCTTTACACGTTAATTAATTTTTTCATTATCGTTTGCTACATTTTAGTTACACATTTCCTCGTTGCTCCTTTCGTTTTGTATTTTTTTCTTTTTTTACAGTAGAATGACAGACAGGAGTATGTCGACGACGTAAACAATTAGAAAATTAAATAACACATTTACGCCGCATATGCGAGCGCAACACTTCCCGAACGCACATATTATTCATTGCAGCTCCATCAATTCCCAGAAGTAAACGCTGAACGCTCATTAATGTTTACATAATAGAATTAGTTTCGTTTCATTCGTTCTGCGTCTACTCGTATATAGAGTTGCATATGGCCAAGTGTGTGTGTGTGTGTGTGTGTGTGTGTGTGTCTGTGTCTATATAAATTTGTATATATACACCCACAAACACACACACACACATAATAATTAAACGATTTAATAAACAAAGCTAACCGAGCTAACAACGAACGACGATGACTAACTGGTTTAGAAGACGAGTACAGGACGACGACTACAATTTAGAGGATGACGAAAAAAGAAACAACAAATGCCACATCAACAGTGCTCACAATTAAGAGCATAAAAAATATTAAAAATTAAGATATATAGTCCAGATCATGCATATATTATACCCTATAAAGTATCGTTTGTCTTGTATATATATCTTAGCAATGTACAAACTAAGTGAAGAAAGCATATGTCCAACTCACAGAACTCAATCTTATTTCAATTCATAGCTTATAGAAATAAATACAAACTCCGGAAAAGCAACCCAGTATAGACTATCCGACTAAAGGCATAGTCGACAGTATGTAGGCATACCTTAGGCATGATATAGGCGAGGCGATAGTATTTGGGCCACTAAGCGGAATGCTCAATGTAACGGTAATGGAGCACATTAAACTTCAGAGAGAAATGCAGCGGTAACTAATGGGGGATCCTCCAATGTGGTGACCATGGTGCGTTGATCTATATAACTAATTTCGTAAAGCGGACAGTAACTCTAGGAAAGTGCTGGCGAATGCCATTGGACACGGCCTGATCTGAACTATTTGTGGTTAAAAGACTACGCGGAATTCTTGGAAATGTCAACGTTAGCTGAGACTGCGCTTTTTTATGCGGAGGACTTCCGGTAAGCTGTTACCGGCCAGCGCGTGGCCGGAAATATTGATGACCTTGTGTTCTGGTTTAATAAACTTCCCAAAACTTAAAAAAACAAAAACTGCAACAGTAACTGATTTGCAAAGGCGACATTTGCGACCTTTCGAAAAATATTTCGCTACACGATTATATCTGATCCAGTGGAGTCCGTGGCTTTGAAATGAGGACGGATGCCTACAACGCGTTGATGTTTATCTGTCTTGGTCAAACCCCGTCAAACTTATGGACTGAAAAATATTTAAATGTAGCTCGGCATTGGCGTACAATTACCTGCTTGACCAAAGAATCGGATTTTAAAACTTTCCCAGTCATACCACCGACAAGTAAGAACAACTAAGAAAATCAAAGTCGGGCGTCGACTACAAGAGGCCCTGTACCAGTACAGGTCGCCGCATGAATTAACAAAATTCAATTGCTTATAAAATCGTCATTTATTATCCGATTTTGATGAAATTTTGCGATTTTGAGGGACGATATCTCTCTATTTTAAAATAAACTTGTAAAACAAAAAACTTGTAAACAGAAAGAAGTCTCTATCTATTAACGTTTCCGAGATCCTTCCGTTCATACATACGGACAGTCGAACAAGGCTATATCGTCTCCTCTATCGCTCCTGACCATAATGGGGGTAACTTTGGGGATCTCCGATCATTATTTCTACCTGTTACATACATTTGCACATAACCAATAGGCTCTTGTACCTTAGGTACAGGAGCTAAAAAAAACCATTGAAAGAGAAGTTTCAACATACCCGGAGATACCCTCAGACCGATTTTGGAATCGCAGGCAACCATGCATCAAGAATTATGGGCAATTATAATTTCGAAATATGATGTGTTGGACGCCTTTAACAGTGAACTGACCTTCATGATACGTTCGCCCGCAGTTGAGAAGCACATTGTTGCCCGAAATGTTTTCTGTTATATTTCATTATATCGGCAGCAAATGCAAGCCGTTAGCAATTGATGATAATAAAACCCACCTGCCTCGCAGTATCAATACCAAATTTGCATTTGCATTTGCAACTAAATGCTTGTTTGCCGCAGGCAGCGCATCGGCATGCAGCAGCATTCATGTTTGTTGTCCCAAGTGTGGCTACCAATCAATGCAGTACACAAATCTACACTTGAACTGTTGCTGATGCCGACAGCAGTTTATTTCGGTATATCCGTGCAGGTGGTTCTATCGGGAATCATTTGAATTGACGCCAAAGGTTAATGAACTCAGCAAAAATTAACATAGCCAGCTCGAATTACTACAAAATTATTTTTTAATAATTTAAAATAATTACAGCATCCGCAGCCATTGATTTCTCCCCAATTAACTAATTAAAGTTGAAAAACTCTTCGCAATATTATAATATTAAATTGCAGACTTCGAAAGCAATATACTATTTCACTCTAACACTAACTATAGCGTTCTCGCTCTAACAATCTGTCACAATTTCCTCTGCTTTGTTTTCGTCCTTTCGCTTCTCGGCGTATGTAATTAACAAAAAAAACTTTTGTTTACATTTCGTAGCCACATCGAATAAAGCAAAATGGGGAGAAAAAAAATAAAGAAATTAACGCGTAATGAGCAAAATAAATACAAAACAGAAAAACTATGTAGTCTGCGGTGAAGCCGAAGCTTAAATACTCTACACACTGCTTCCTTGACTGGCAGGCAACTCTGCAGTTTTCTGTTTTAAATTTTTTTAATTTTAGAAAAGTTTTTAATAAAAACAACCACGTAGCTCAAATAACGTGTTCAAATAACGGCATTTACAAGTGAATATCTTAAAACTAATACAACTAATTAAATAAACACAATTGTTTCACGTTTCATTTCCAGTTTGTTCCAGTTGAATGGTTTGGTATTCTTTGGCTCCAAAACTCAGAAAGTTAACATTCCGCTACGAAAGAATTTTTTAATAAATTGCAGATATAGATGATGGGTGTGTGATTACTAGCTCTAAGGCGGTTTGGCGTATCATCTGCATCTCTATACCCGTATATTAAAAATGGCCAAAGAGGTTATTTACCTAAATGGAAATTTGTTGAATAGCTAATCCTTTTCTCCTTCTAGTTTTTCCAAGCCGATGCTTTCGCAGGGACGCTTTTGCATTGCTGGTAGGAAGAATCATTATTGGACCTATTCGCCATGGTATTGGTTTTGTCTCAAGTTGGTGATCCTGAAAATCTGTGCTTCCTTAAGAGGCAAATTTAAAGAGAGAGAAAGAGAGAGTGAGATAACGTACAAATTTTACGAGTCTATCGTTTTAACCGATATCTCATTCCTATTACAGATATCGCCAGAAGAAGTTCTACGAGTATATAATGGGTTAGCTTTGGTTTGAAGGGTAAAGTAACCATTGTGTTAGCAGGAACTTCAGACAAAGGACATTGAGAGTGAACAAGTACCTTCAACATAAGTCATGAATAAAAAATTTGACCTAAATTGTTGCTTCTGAAATAAACCTTCCATAAAATCGGGGCGTTGTCGTGGTAGATCTTTATAGTTTAACTGACTCTTACGTTTACCAAATTAAAGAATATTGTGTATCATGGCTACGAGAAAGAGCATTTCTTTTTGCAAGAAAAGATGACGCTGAGGTAAAATATGAATTCGTGGACAATGAACTGCAGGTCGCAGTTGCTTCCTTAGCAAACTTCAACCACCTAGAACACCGCCTCACATATTGTACCAAATATTTTATGGCGCAAGGTGAACCCTTCTACCTAAAGTATACAACGGCATACATACGTTGGAAAGAATGTAAAGTCAAAGATTGAAAATAGTTGACGTTGATCTCAGAAATGACTGTCTTCACATGGTCAGTTATATGTCGCGTGTTCAGGGCATATCACAGATGACGGCTAAGTTATGCTAGAACCCGAAAGCATTACAAAATACTGTTTACAGGAAATAATGATTCAGTATTTATTTCACAAATGACAACCCTCGCACATACGAAATCGACATTTTTTTAACTCCGCCAGAAGCGAACATCTCTCATAGCCGGACAAAAATACTGCGACGGTGATGAATTTTATTGTAGTTCCCAGCCATAAATTGATTTTTGGTGAAAAACGATCTCACAATAGGCTAGGCAGGCATATCACCTCTGAGACACGGCCGACAAGTGTTCTGCTCATAATTTTTTTTTCCATCAAATCAAATTTAAAGCTGATGTACGGCAAGCAATCTCGATCTGATGATTTATATTCTATACACTTAAATTACACCAACTGAGTACAGATTCATCTGTGAAGAAAAGAGTAGAACTTGATATCCAAGACAAGCATCTAAACGACTGGTAGATCCACTCACACACTGGCGTGTAATGTGGAAATTATTCAAAAAGCTCTAAAATCCTAAACACTGGTTCACCCTACTACATTCGAAACGAATTTTTGCACAATGATCTCAATAACCCTCCGCAAAAACTGCTTATAAGTGAATAAACTACAACCGAAAACACTTACAAGATCTCTGGCGCAATTTAAAAAAAAAAAAAAAAAAAAAAACAAAATAAATAAATAAATAAACTTATATATTATATATGCAAATCGCAACTATTTATCATTTTGCATATTTATTATAGCTTCGACATATCGATTGTATCATACCCTCTACAAAGTTCAGAATGATTCACTTTTCTCAAACGTATTATACGAGTATAGTCGCACACTGTACAATTGATCGGTCCAATTTATTTTATAATTTTTTTGATGAGCTATAGAAAAGGTGTTCTGTGCTGCAAAACATCGCAGAGCAGTGCAACTACTACTGTTTTTTTTTTTTTTTTATGAAAGTAGAAGCGCTTAGTTTTAATTCAATATAATTCTAAATCCATAAGAGGATGACACCTATCATACCACAAAATGTGTCACAAACTTTCTGACAAACTGCAAAACCATTTCGCACGCTGTGTAGGGTATATAAAAGAAAAAGAAAAAAAATAAACAAAATGCGCACATTTGCATAATAAAGCGGCTGTCAACGCACGTTGAACAACTTATGAAACACAATACGCAAAACACACACACACACACACACACGCACACACACATGCACACTTATACAGAAGCAAAAACAAACAATCAAATAAAACAGAATAATGCAGCTAAGCAGTTAAGCATCATTCGATTGATTTTCATTTAGTTATTTGAGCTTTACTTTGAATTGGCTTTCAAATCGCAGCCTTATACAACAGACAACATTTTCCAACAGCAACCAAAACAACAAAAACAACAAAACCAACAACAACAACGCATTTCGCTCGCATGTGTGCCATTTCCGCTTCCCATTTCGTTTCAATGCCAAAACGTTTCGTGGAGCGCGCGCGCTCGTTGCAATGGCGTCTCGTGTCGAATTGCGTCGGTGTATGGCAAAAATGGCGGAGATGCGTTGCGGTACAGAAAAGAAAAGAAAAACCGGTTTTACAATTTTGCTTTTGAACGCTGTTTTTTTTCTTCTTCATTTTCTTTGTTGCTGTGTACGTAACACTGACACAGAAAATGGAGGCGCGCATACACACACACACACACACACACACATGTATATACTGGCACACATATGGAGAGACAATGAGATTGGCATGCGTGCATTTTGTTTTTGTTGCTTTTTCGCTTTTATCTATTACACACACACATGCATACATACATACATACATATGTATATAAAACAGTTAAATTTTTACGTTTTGTATAGGCTCACACACACAGAGACAGACAGACAGACAGACAGACCGACAGACATACACACGCTTAACACTCACTCACTCTAACACGTGCGCAACGCTATTGCTTGGTGACACTTTTTATGCCTTTGCTTCCTGCTTTTCTTTTATTTTTATTTTTAAACTTTTTAAGACACTTTTCTGCAAATGCAAAACCCAAAAAATAAAATAAAAAAGTTTTTGTTTTTCTAGCTTTTTGCTTTAATGCGATTTTTCAGTTAGTTTTTGGCAAAATTTCAAAAAGTAAATTTACGCTATTTTCTTTGAATTTTCATTTGTTTTACTAACACCAAAACATAAACACGAACACACACACACACACACATACACATACTGCACACACAGCGAACGAACACTTGAACGATGGCGGCTACGGCTTCAACTGCTGCTGCTGCTGCTGCTATTAAATTTATTTGCTGCTCTTTTATTTTATTTTTATTTTTATACACGATTTTTTGGCACAAGTTTCTCGAATTTAATTTAATGTGAAAATTCATTTAGAAGAAAATAACAAAAAAAAAAAGGAAAAAATTAAATGGAAATAAAATGTATTTAATTTATAATTTTTCTATTAATTTTTATTGTATTTTCTTTTATTTTGTTGAGGACGGAAGCTGAAAATGCGACTCGACAACGCGACGCGTTTTATAAAATTTCATTTCGTTTTTGTATTCGCAGCAGCATGGAACGCAGCGGCAACAACAAAAACAGAAACAACAACATTAAAGATGGCGACGCCAACGTCGCTGCTGCTGCTGGTGCTGCTGTTGTTGGTGCTGCTACTCCTGACCATGACGATGATCAGCTTCGTGATTATGATATTGCATATAAATGCTGAAGATAATAATGACGCTGATGTTGAAAGGGAATATACAGGACAAGCGAATGCACAGCGACTCTTCTCTTTTTGTGCCGCAGCTGCTCTCTTGCTTGCGCTCGTTTTTAGTGTGTGTCGGCATTGCACACGAAGTCGTCGCAGGCGATGTTTGCCGACTACGAGTATAAGGATAATGACGATGACGACGATGATGATGATGATGTTGTGGACCTATGACGATTGAAATGCTGTTTCTGTCGTTGCTGCTGCCGCTGCTGCTCTTAAATGCTTTTGCCTTCCGAAATATGTGTGTCAACGTTGCGTATGCTTTTATGCTTCTTTTGTTCTTCTTTTTGCTGCTGTTCTTTGATATTCTTTATGTGTGTGTGTGTGTGTGTGTGTGAATGTGATTTTATAAATGAAATAATACGCTGCATACTTTAATGCGCTTTCTGTTTGTATTTCTTTCTCGCTTTCGCTTTGTCTCCCTTCTTCTTAATGTGTCGGCATATCAACTGTAAGCGACTACGACAATAAGCAGCAAAGAGGATAACAATATTATTATTGAATAGAACGAAGGATTGCAAAAACAACAAAACAAAAAAGATATTTGATGAAAATGTGCACTCACTGTTGTGAGTGACAAAAGCCTATCTATAACTTGGAAACTATCTAATTTAAATTTCTTGACGGCAGATATGTAATGTCAGGTGTTTAAGGGTGTGAGGGCAGGTTTGTTGGTATATAAATTAGTAGTCTATGCAGTTCTACTGCTCAGCATGCTAAACACTCCAAAGTCGACTTATTTGTCTCTTCTTGAAAACTGCATTGCATCGCCAGCAATATTGCCGCAAGGCACAGTGGTACAAAAGCAAAGAAAAGAAAAAAAGTAAGTAAGAATTTTTTTCAGATCTGTATGTATCTTCAATTTTAAAACATTTCTTTGGTAACTAACTTGTAAATAATTTATATCTTGGCTGCCGACAGTTGCCGGTTTGCCTGTAAATAAAATTAAAAAAAAAAACCTTCGATACGAATTTCGGCGATATCTGAGCCGTTTCTGGAAATATATCCTCCGCAATTCTTTCGACGATCAAAATAGCATGAGTGCACTGAACTAAAAGAAATCAGTCGCCAACAATGACTCTATTGGATACCCTTAGGACTAGAAGGCTACTATCGAAAATACATGCAGAGGAAGCTGTTTAAAAACGCATAAAGGCAGTATTTGTGTGCGAAACTGGTTCACAGTTGCATGGTGTGAGAGGAAGAAACAGTATATATCCAAAGGCTAACACACAAATACTGTTGCCCGATTTTAAAGCAATTCTTGATCTAATACAGATCGTCTGGAAATTAAGTTCAAAACTAAGAAAGCATTGCTAAGAATATTAGTCACCGTCGACTGCTTTTCTTGCAAAACCATGGATTTGTTTGGGAGCCTAACCTTCTGGTGGTCCGATATGCACTTTTATGGAAGAGTTCACTGGAATTTGGACAAGATACAAGAAATTTGGTATTTCTACGATCCGATCTCAATCTAAATGGAATATGTTATAAGAATTAATGCTATAAAAAATTAATGGTCATCATAAGCCACGTAGGAGTCTGCAAAACTGAAACGTAAAATGTGAAACGATGCAGGAGCAGCGAATACTAGTGAAGCTTTGGAAAAGTAGCGGTTAAACGCAAAGGCTTTTACAGTGTAGCTAAACTAATGAGTAATTGTGCATAAGTAAGAGAGAGAGAGAGAGAGAGAGAGAGAGAAATAGAAATATGAAACGCAAAACCGCAACTGTTAAGTCAGAAAACAATGAGACTTAGTTACTTCCGCAGTTTTCGTTTCGCTTAACTGCAAACATCAACATCTGCGTCCGTCGATGGGGACAAGAGTTTAGCAATAGTTTGTAGATGAGGCAGATGAAGTGGGAGAACGTTAATAAACAGTGAATAAAACAATTTCATGCCTTCACTCAAAGCTACTGCCATATGCATCTCTAGTAGCTAGTATCCTTAATTTTGTGCAGAGTCAAATTAGACCCAAGCAAAAGTAAGTACACGACTTCGAAATTCTAAGAATCTTCATTGCTTCATTTATAAAATTCAGAGAATCAAAGTTTTGTAGCATGCTATATTCCCCGAGCTATAGTTGCTCAAAAGGCTGATCTGACAGACAGACAGAATGACGCACAACTGGCCTTTTGATCAAGCATTTATATACGCTGTAAGCAAATCCTTAGCCTCTAAAAATCGGATACAACAATTTTTGGTCACTGTGCCACAACATCCTCATCATTATCCTCAGCATTGTGGCATTGTGGTTGCCAGTTTCGTCGTCATCATCGTTGTCGACCGCATGACTTTCTTGCTGTCTTTATTTCGTTTACTCGTTTCTTCACTCTACTACTCTACCGCTTTTGCTCTCCTTTTTACGCTATTTCATTTCGATTTCGTTCCAATTCCATTGACATAAACACACACACATACACGCACACACACACACACACACACACACACTGTACGGTTGTTTCGCTGTCTGCCATTTGTCCTGGCCAACATTTCGCAGCTTCCGTCGTCTTCATCGTCGTCGACGTCTTCGTCTGAGACGCTTGCTTTGTGTGTTTGTTTTTGTGTTTATATATCTTATACTACGACGAGTCCTATATATCCTTTAGTCTAAATATATCCTATATTTTATTTTTTTATGCTGCATGCTGCGTTGCCTTCATCATGTTTGTTTGTCGTCATTATCATTGCTTCGTATTTATTTTATATCCTTTTTTTTTTACTATTTCATGCGCTCATCTGGCTGCCATTTTATTTAATTATTTTCCACGCATTTTTAGCGCTGCACATTTTTTACTGTTTTACGCTTATTTTTTTTTTTTTTTTAATTTTTAATTAAAAAGAAAAAAATTGGACACGCTGCGCTCGACGTTCGCTCGCTCGCTCGCTTGCCGCGTACGCCGCTTTTATGCAACTGTTTCTTAACGCGTCGCGCGACTCAATACGGCTGGCGCTGCCAACTGAACTGAACGGCACAGAGCAAAGTTCGAGCTTGACTTTTGCGCCATTTTGTGTAGTAAGTAGTTTTTTTTTTTTTTTTTTTTTTTTAATTTTTGTTTATTTTTGTTTCGTTTTCGATTTATTTTTATTCGTTTTTCAAATAATTTTTTCTGCTTTGAAAATGGCGAACGGCTTTAATGCCAAAGGACTACAAAAACAATGCAAACTAATGTTAAATGTTTTTCGTATATTTTTATGTGTACGAGTAGAGTATGTCGCTCTGCTTGATTTCCTTTAAGCTGTTCTTGTTGTTGCCGTTGCAGGTTTTAAGGTCTAAGTGCTCTTAATATTGTTTTTGGTTTTGCTTTTTTTTACTTATTGTAGTCGGTGTTTCCGGTTCTTCCGCTGGTTCTTCTTTTTCGCCTTAGACTTATACGCTGCGTCGTCCGCATCGCCGCCATATTTATTTGCTTTCGGCATATTCGTTTTTATTTTAGATATTTTCTTATTGTTGTTGTTGTTTTTGCACTCCTTTGACGCTTAGTCGCTCGCCCGCAATTAAGTGTCAGCACTAATGGCAAACAGAGCTGTCGAAATAGCAAGGATCAGACGAAGCGACTGAAGCGCAATGGCAAGAGCAGGTAATGGCGCTAGTTTCCATAGTACTATGTATGTGTGTGTGTGTGGCTATGTGTGAAAGACTGCCGCAACAACACAAAAAACAACAAAACAAGAAAATTAAAACAGAAAACCACATTTACCAAATGTTATACGATTTTGCAATTCGTCAGAGCTGCACAGCCACACATCACACACACACACACACACACACACACACACACACACACACACACACACACACACACCCATATAAATATAGGCATATGTAGAGCGCACAGTAATATCATACAAGGTGCCACATTGTAAGATTGTCACAAAGAACTGTTAAAAAAAAGTATTCGTTTTTCTTTAAACATTTACTTAAAAAAGTTCTTCAAAATACTTCCTTCAAGTAGAGTCTTCGATTCTTAATTCTTAATTACCATTAATTGTCACATCACACTTGTCAAATAATCAAGTATCTCTAGAGAAAACACACTCGAAGACATCACAGAAAACAAAATGATGGAATAAGAACGGCGAATACATTTTTTTTTAATTGAGCCCAAGAAGAGAGAACTTAGGGAAAAAGGGAATGCCCAAACAAGCCCAGACTAAATGGATCATTAACGCCGTATGGGCACTACCAAATGGACCATCGCGAAATGGGTCACAATTAAATGTACCACCAACGAATGGCCTATCACCTATTGGGCCACCATCAAAAGGTTCATCAACCATCGAACATCACCAAATTGAGCACCACTTAATGGACCACCAACTTGCGGACCATCGCCTCAGCGGCACTTAATGGACCACCAACATGCGGACCATCGCCTCAGTGCCACTAAATAGACCACCACAGTGCGGACCATCGCCTCAGCACCACTAAATGGTCCACCAACTTGCGGACCATCGCCTCAGCGCCACTAAATAGACCACCACCGTGCTGACCATCTCCTCAGCACCACTAAATGGACCACCAACTTGCGGACCATCGCCTCAGCACCACTAAATAGACCACTAACTTGCGGACCATCGCCTCAGCACCACTAAATGAACCACCAACTTGCGGACCATCGCCTCAGCACCACTAAATAGACCACTAACTTGCGGACCATCGCCTCAGCACCACTAAATGGACCACCACTGGGTAGACAACTACCTAATGTGAAATTTATAAAACCCAATGATTCGAAGCTGCAATAAGAAATACACTTTTGGATCCAATTTATTTAACATGAAAATTGTATACCCTGTATCCATAGCATAAAAGAGTATATTGAGGCGCATTCATATTCAGCATGAAAAATCGAGTCGATATAGACACAGCGAAATCTTTGGCTGCTTGTTTGAACATGTTTCAGGGGTTAGCACCCAGTTTAAAAAATAAATTCAGTACTGCACGAAATGTACGATCACGAGCGCATGACCAATTTGACGGATACAGCGAATGACCATCAAACGACTATCGTTTGGTCATGTGTTGATTGATATAGTACAAAAGGTATATCCGTTGCAATACAAGTGTTAAAATTTCGTGACGTTGTTTAATTTACTTAACCCATAAAGAAGTTTCACTTCAAACGACAGACGAACATATTTAAAAAGTATCATCGAGTTTATCACTTTATGGGATTTATAGATATATCCATCAGTACGCTACGCTATTTCCGGTTGTTCCAGGACACCTGATTCTTTTTTATTTGAAGGTTTTTATTGCTTATTAATATGTCATAAATAATATATCAAAACTGTTAACTGTTTCTGAATTATAATAAAATGATGTAAAACATTTCAGTGCTACTGCATAGCAGCACCCTGTATCTATATCTATTGCCTTTTGAATACTGCAAGCATTCATTCCAAGCTGTTAGGTCATCACTTGCCATTTAAAAAAAAAAAAAAAATACAAAACAAAAAGTTTTAAATGCTTAATTTTGAGGTTTGTTGCCGGTATTTAAAACTCTTCAGCCGCACAGTGATTTAAATTGAACGAAGAAGAACTTTTTTAAAATAGGTTTTAACCAGATGTGTTGACAACGGTTCTGGTTTTCATTTAACAAAAAAATAAAAAGGAAAAGGATATATAAAATGAAAATCATTCAACGAAGTAAATTCACAATTTTAATTAAGAATTTCTTTTCATTTAGCTTCAAGTTGTATGGCAACAACTATTTATTTGATAGGCTTGTTGAGGGCTTAAATATGCACGGAACACTTCACACACATGAGCCAATAATTTTCGTGAATTATCAATTTATAGACAACTTACTTATATCAAAGAGGATATAATCGCATTACTGCTAATCATCCCAATAATGGAACTCACACTGGCTCTGCAATTGCAATAAGGTCGACCAAAAGATATCTGGAGTTGAAATCAATAACGAATTAATCCTTACAAGTAGCTTGGATTATAGTAAAATGCGACAATAATTGCATAAGTATGTGTGCTGTCATGCATAGAAAAAATTAATATTTATATGTGGAGGCGACCTCAATGCAAAAGTATACATGATAGCGCTCTAGACTGGTCAATGGCAGAGAAAATACAAAGAATTACATCAATGCATTATAGAAGAACATTTTTATATTTCATCTACAGGCTCTCTGATACCACAAATGTTCCACATGTATTGAATTTTTCCGCAAGGATTTCTTCAATCAATCTAGACATATATCACTCAAACAACTCGAGTGATGCTTTGGGCAGAAAAGTGTTAAAACAGGGGGCAGCTAATTGATAAAGGTTCTAATTAAAAACCTTCAGAATCAGCAACCTCATGTCTAAAAAATAATTAATCAAAATTTTGGCAGAACTACAAAGTATCTCAGGCGTCCAATTATGAAAATATGGCGTAGATCTGATGAAAATAAAGCTGAAACATTCGCATTTCATTTTGAAGATGCTTTTAAACCTTTTGATTTCTGTGAACCGGAGAGTAAACTTGAAAGGAATCGTTGCGGAAACAAACCATGTGAGTTTGAGATAGTTTGGAAAGACCGGCAAGACTTGCTTCGATAGAGCTGAATTTTCATCACAGAAGGTAACGAGAGCAAGTAGCTGCAGATATGCCGTATCAAACCAGTGTACCTGCTGTTCAGAAGTCATTAGATACAATTTTTGAGATAAAAACCTGTCCACAGTGGAAAATTGTTTAAAGTAGTCTACGGAGAATCTGCTCTATTGTATGTGCAATGTACAAGGTGCATGGAGAAAATTAAGTAGAATCAGTTGAGTCAGAGAAAGGTGGACGGTGACTAAAGCAATGGACGATAACTTGTGTGCATCGAATGTGTGTTCGGTTGTTAAGTAATATTTGGAAGATTTCGAAAAGTGTTCTGTACCGCATCGCTACAAGCAAACTGCAACCAAAAGGGCATTCATTTAGGCGCGTCAAAACACAAAGGCTTAATGCTGTTGCAACTATCCTAAAGGCCTAAGTTAACGCCGAATGACTGTTTTGTGTAGCCTAGAATCAAGACTACGACTTAATCAACCCGTTTAAAAAAAAAAATTAAGCTTTCGAAGTGACTTCGACAACAGCTTTAAAAGAGGTGCTCGTCAAAATGACCTACCGTTCTTGGCAAAGATGTTGGCAAAATGTTTAGGTGCTCAAAGAGTACATTTCTCACGCTTTTTACCGTTATTTACAGTAAATCTTGTTTGAAAAAAATATTTCTATTTCATGACTTTTGAATAAAAGCCTGTAAAATCCAATTTGTATTTTCTTTGGGCGCTGCTTACGCAATGAATTATCAATTTTTCTTAGTTTTCCTTGAATGAGCCGTCTTTTTCAGAAGAATTTCAACAAAAACTTATTTTATTCAAGCTAAAGCATAGCAGGCAAGGCTTTACTTCATTTCTAGTTGTCAATCAATTCCTGTGAAAATATTCAGTCCTATAAAATTTCTCGTACAGTAAACATCCTTCGAAGCAAATAAATCTAAATTTTCAGTGAAAATATGTTTTGAAAAATAATTCCGGCGAAAAATTTAGAATAAGCAAAGAACCTAGAAATAAGTTTAAAGTGCATGATTTGCTTTAAGGGTCCCTGTTTGTTTTGTTGTTTTTGTTTATGTTTGTTTTTTTTTTTTTTTTTTTTAAACAGTTTTGTTTTACATAATTTGATGTTTCTAAACATGAAGGTAAGAAGTGCGTTTAAAGCTTTTCTGCTTAGATGGTGAACGCGTTTTTTGCTTCTTTTTGCAGATATTTCCCTTTCACCTCCATATTGTATATCGTCCACTTTGGAAGAAACTCGGAAAATGGATGAACTCCGCCTTCAGCGTTCAGGTAACAGGTAAGAATGACATTTGAAGACCGTTCATAGCTGTCCGATTGATGGCGTCGTTTTTGAACACGTTTCCTTTTACAGGTCTCTCTACATCTCTACTCACACGTCTCCCTATCACTATTGCAAGGCATATGAGTGCACTGTATAATCAGGTAAGAAAAGGACGTTTTAAGATCACCCTTGGATGTCTGTTAAAATGGCGAAAATATTTTTTTCTTTTTGCAGAAATCATTTCGTCTTATCTTTTTCCAATACCAATTTCTTAGGAGGCATTTTTTAGGAGTAAATGCGAAAAAAAAAATATTAAAAAACCCACGAAATATTTTTTGAAGTGCTTACACGTGATACTTTTTAAGAAATCCCGCTTTTGGCTTCACTTCTTACGGCATGAATCAAAATGTCCAGTTTTTTTTTTAATAGGATTTATGGGTGTGTTCAAAATTCTGGTAGGCGTTGCTTTTTTGGATTGTAAAAATTTTATGTCATTGAAAATTGTAGAAAATAACAAAATTTCCGGTCAACACAGAAAAAATATTTGTTTTATTAGCTAACTAAGTAGTTTAAAGAAATATAGAAAGTTCTTCAGATCAACCTATTTGATGCAGCTGAATTAGATTTGTTGAATATGTAAGGGAGAAATGCAAAAATAGGATGTGGTGCTACGCGCCTGCCTATATGTACAAGAGGTAACGTGTTTAAACGGAGATGTCACATTAAGGTGCTTGACACTACTTGCATTGCATTCAATACAGCCTGGGCTTAACATAGCCATTGAATATGAAAGTAGTTTAAGCAGCTGTCTTTATGTTGTATATAAAAATGATATGTCACGTTGTTTGTGCGCGATAAACTCCGAAACTACTCAACCGATTTTGATGATTTTTTTTCCATTTAGTTGGATTTGTTCCAACTTAAAAGATAGGAAATGTTTTATTTTTAATGGGTCCATTGGGCCGCGGACGGGGTTCGACTACATGTTGTGACGTGGTCTAATAAAAGAGAAATGCATAGGGTTGCGTAGCAGAGCACGCAGGTTTAGGTTAAGTAAAAATCGAAGCATGCTAATCTAATATTGTTAAATAAAACATTTTTTAAAGAATTTTTTTAAATTGAATTTTTATTTCTGCATTTCTGGCATTTCTGTGGTATTTTGAATACCAATATTAATACTCGACTATTTATTTGGTGACTAGTCACCATATTTTGATGCTCTTTGCATTAACTTGTGAAAGTGCATTAAATTTTATACAAATTGCCACACTGTGCTGAGTAGATAAGGTGTAGCTGTGTAGGTATTGAGTATTTATGTACGATATATCTCAGTGGTAAAACCACCTCAGTTATCGTTTAAGTTCGAATTTAACAAAATACGAGTAGAAATATTTATCTGACGAATATTTCTGTGCCTTCTTTTCAAGCAAACACTTTTTCCCAAATGATCCACAGTAAATAAAATTGCAATTCTAACTGAAAAGCAAAATATTTCATGTATTGCAATAGACTGCAGCAAGGATTTAAGCATCGGGACAGCCCTTCAATATTTATTTTTTATATATATTCTGGTGCTTTTTTTTTTTGCATATTTTATGGCAATAATTATTTTTGGCAAATGTTGCGGCTTGCCTTCCTTTCATTCGAAATGCATTCAGTTTTGATTCGTCAAACAAGCACTTTATATCAAGTCTAGAGAGTAAAACTGTTGGCAGCCATTGTGGCATGAATTCAAAAGGACCGAGTGCAGTTAAATAAGTCTGTGAAAGGGTCTACAAATAGGGCATTTAAATAGCTACTTAGTGGATGTGTTTATTTAACCCGTTGTGCCTATTAAGCATGCATAAAGTAAGACTGACACAAAACATTGAAAAATTATTACAAAATTTTTATTAAAATTCGACTTCAATTCTTCTCAAAACTTAAAAAGATTTTTGTTTCAAAAAATGGAAAATTAAAATTCTCGAGTCGTTCTTGAATAAACTACAATCAAATTAGTAAATTTGTTCAGCCCCACGTTGGGCGCCAATTAGTAAATTAGGTTTGGTTATTATATGCACAAAGGGTTAAAGTTTTGGCATACACCGAAATTTAGTTATTAGTAAACTATTGAGCCCCACGTTGGGCGCCAATTTATATATAAGCTTAGTTATTCATATGCACTAAGGATCACGGCTGTGACTTAATATACAAAAAATGTGTTTCTACGTTAATTAACAAAATAATTCATATGAAAAAAAAAAAAATCATCATGAATTATGTTGTTTGTGTAAGAAATAATAAGGTTTGTATGAGCATAGGAAAACATTTATGAGCAAATAAATGAAAATATTTCTTAATGGTCTATTTGATGCCATTCACAATCAATTTTAATCGATCTCTCCTTGCCAAATTTTCAACGAAATTTACCGGATCGAACTACTGATGAAGTAGAATCCTACTAACGCGAACTGTATGGAAACTTGCATAGTCTTCATTTCTACCAATTTCCGACCGAGAGTGGTAAAAAAATATTCCAATATCAGAAATTTTCAAAGAAAAAGGATCTTGCTATAATTTACACCAAACTGTGACCATTTGTGCAGACAACTTAGCAATTTTTACATATTGGCTCCCAACGTGGGGCAGCACAATTTACTGAATACCTATTAATTTGTATGGAAAATCGTATTATGAATGCACTCCCTCGACAGTTCTGCATATTTACGAAGCCAAAAATCATTTCATCTGTTAAAATGAATTATAAATGTAGATTGCCAGGCGACAGGACTTGTGACAATAGCATCCGAGACGTATGCAGAGCCAATATTTACCAGGAAGAAAAGTTAATTTATATTTTAGTACAACTTAAAACTGAAACTGAGCCAACACAGTTCAGACATCATAATTGGTAGATCCTTTAAGTACAATTGCGTTACTAAAAATTCTATTTTTGTGTTACTTCAATTTATTTTTATGCATTGCGCGCTATTGCAAAGTTTCTATATTTAAAAGAAGACAGTGAAAGAGAGCTGAACAGAGTGGGAGATAGTAAAAGAATAAAAATTTTTATATAAATTATTACGCATACGCTACGTTGAACAGCATATTCTTACTTATTATCAGCAAGCGCACAGCAGCAGCCATGGCAATTATTGCGTAAATTGATTTTGTACAACGAGACACAGATTCACAGATACACACACACACACTCGCACACATATTTACACACACACACACACAAACGCATGCACACACGTAATCGCATAGTCGCAGTCCAGTCCAACGCAGTTGGTCATAATTTCATTTCAATTTCATGAATAATTAATTTTTTAATTGTTATGCAATTATTATTTCATAATGCATACGCAAGCTGCTTCCTGCTGCTGCTGCTGCAGTCTCAGCCTTTTGCAACTGCAAGCGAAAGTTGGAAGCGGCACAGTTTATAACAATAGCGCGCCGCCTTGCGATGTGGCATAAAATTGGGCCGCCTAGCGTCAGCTGTGCCACCTTGGCCGTTCAACAAAAAAAAAAAAAAAAAAAAAATTTATATTTCAACAAAAAAACGTTCGAACTCGAATGCTAAGCAAAAATCAATGCTTTCTTTCGTTCAATATGTACACTCTTCTTCTTCTTTTTTTGTATTATATTCATTTCCAATATATATATATTTAGTTATATATGTATGTATATGCAAGTTGTTTGTATGTACAGTGAAACCTCGTGCATTGCGCAGACATATTAGTAGTATGTAGTAGTAGAATTGGTAGAAGTTGAAGAAGAAAAATCAAGTAGTGGAAAATAAGTATGTAGATAGATTGTAAAAAAGGATTACATGCTTCGCTACAGCATAATTACATTTTGTCAATTTCATCTTTGATTGCGTGATAGATGAACATTTTGTGTAGTAGAGTAGAGTAATCCTTTGTACTGTGTGCTTGCTTGCGTGTGTGTATGAACGTTTTTTAGCCTACATATATACTATATAGCAGCATAGACATATATGTATATTCCTGAGATTCCTGCTGTTGCTGCGTTTTGGCGTTGCGTTTCCAGCTTAATCCTGTCGCACAGACACAGACACTGCACTGCACCGCACAGACGGACAGACACGTGCTAGGACGCGCTGCAACAGAAACACTTTGCTATGTAAAAAGACACATTTTTTCGGTTCACTTTAACTCAGGCATTTTGGAAACTTGCTGCGGCTCGGCTCGCTTTTCACGAAACTTGGATTTAAATAATTTGATTAACTTTAAAGCGCATCTTTGCACATTTTTGCACTATTTAAACACTAGGAAAAAAAACAACCAAACTGTAGAAAAAATACATTAAACACGCACTCAAAAAAACATTAAGGACAACAAAAAAAAAATAAATAAAATTTAGCTACGAACGCTGCGCTGCGCCTATTTTTATTTATTTATTTATTTTAAAATTAAACCGAATTACTTTGCGCATTAATTCTGGCTTTTAGGCCATTTTTTTGTTGCTTGCAGCACAAATAATGGCGAGAAAGTAAAAATATCCTTAACAGAACACCATTTCCGTTTCCGTTTGCATATGGCCGCCGCGCAAAACAAAACTGCAGCCGAATGCCGAAAATGTTTGCTGCTACCAAAACTGAAACTGAAAGCCAACAAGACACAAAAATGTTTGTCACCGCACATACCAAAAAAAAAATAAAAAAAAAAACATACAGAAAAATTGGCAAAAAAAAAAAAAAACAGAACCCAAAAACTAAAAGGAAAACACCAAAAGAAAAAGAAATATGGCAAACTCACTCACTCACACACACACTCACACTCGAAGGCGAAAAACCAAATTTGAAATTACAAATAACAACAACAACATCAACAACAACCATAAGAAAAAGTCACAGGGCAAGAGCAAAACACTCCTCGGTGTGTCTGTCTGTTTGTGCAAGTATAAAAGCCTATTTGCTGCCGTACACTGCACATTTGACAAATGCACTCTGTCGTGTGTTTGTGTGTGTGTTTGTGTGCGACATAAAGAAGGCGTAGCAAAGAGTTGAAAGGACGCAAGCACGTTTACAGTTACATACAAACAAACGTGAGTGGCACAAAAAGTCTGCACGAAGTGAAGAAAAGCTTCGGCGTAGAAAGTGAAAGTGAAAGAAAGGAAAAAACGTGTGACTGATCAACACTCATCATTGAGCTAGCAGCAACGTAGGATCAAATAAAAAAAGAGAGAACATAGTGAGAGAAAGAGACAGAGTGAGAGAAAGGGAAGAAAAATTGTTTTTCATTCGTATAATTAGGCCCTTTACCGAGCCTATTGGTTTTGTGCAAATGTATGTAACAGCTAGAAATGATGGTCGGAGACCCGCCAAAGTTACCCCCATTATGGTCAGGAGTTATATAGGAGTCGATATAGTCTTGTCCGTGTGTCCCTCCATATGAACAGAAGGATCTCGGAAACGGCAAAAGATAGAGACTTCTTTCTATTTGCATTCGACTTGGACTTTGCCGGAATTTTACGAGTTTATTTAAAAATGTTGCTCCCCCCTTCCCCATAAAATCCCCATCAAAGGTAAAAAGTAAGTATGCCAGTATAGAAATAAAGCCAAAACCCCAAAATTTCATCAAAATCTGATAATAAATGACGATTTTATAAGCAATTGAATTTGAACGACCTATGATACTTTCGTCCTCCTGCTATCTGCTTGACTTTTACTGCTTGCTGCCATGTCTATTGGTATCTTTGCATCACTTTTAAGAAGGTCCAAAAGGTAGTTAACCATAGTCATACCGACCGATATTCCTGTTGTATGGAGTTTTTTTTTTTGGAATATTATATACGAATGTTTGTGAGATCAATGAGAAGGAGGAGAGGTGTATATATATAGAGGTGTAGCACTGTAGACCTTACGAAGAAGTACATTTCTATATAATAAAGATGCACAGCGAGTACTTTGGAAGATGATTTTGAAAAACAAATCAAAGATGTGCGGATAATGAAAACGCTGCAGCATTTATTATTGAGTTTGAAGTTCTCTACACACTTTCTGATACTCTTGATCATTAGAGGTTCGCCAATAGAAAGTAAACTTCGGTTTATGAGGGCATAGACGATAAAATGTCATAGGCACTCCTTTTCTCTTAGCGAAAGTGTGTGGAGCTATATTCTCTGCAATAATAAATATTATTTTTCTTAGTTAAATGTTGCCTATTTTGTACCTTTAGACTAACATTCCTGATTACCAGTTCGGATTTAGGTAGTACCATGATAGACTGGAATCATGACTTATTACATATTATAAGGCCCTATGGGAATAAGCCAAAAGTTTGTGATAGGGTCTGACTGGTAGTTCACCTCGTCAAAATAAGAAAATAAGACTACTAGCATCGCAGTTCCTTCTCTTTACGTCTGAGTTTAAAGAAGAGTTGGTGTATCACAAGGCTTAGGGCCTGATCTTGCTACTGGCTACGTATTCAGACAATGCGGCTGTTCACGAAACTGTCCAAAATGAAGCTTTGAATGACACTCAAAATAAACGTTTGGTTTTGAAAGTTCATCCAAACGCTGGAATATACGAGTGAATAGCGAAATAGCTCGTCTCATTCCCTTTACATTGACGCAAGGCAACTCTCACCTATTGTGCTACACATTAGTAAGGTTATGGCTTTGAGAGGCGTGGCACTTGACGCTAACAATAAACTTTAGAAGGTAAACTGGATACCTTAACTTAATCTACTTGGTTACAAGCAACCATTATGCCTATCTGCATATATGACCAGCAGCTACCTGACCATTGCATACGCTACAAAAATCAACCGCATAGAAGAGCTAAATGACATGGGCTAAGAAAAATTATTGATACGTCTTGCAATTTGCCAAACAAACTCCTTCATCTTGACTTAAGAACGACAACAGTCTTGAAGCAGCAGATCTGATAATGAGCAGCTCACTTTCTCCCTCTCTTTTAATGTTGATTTTTTTCTTTTATTTTGTTGTTGTTTTTCACATATTTCTTTGAACTACCCTCGTAATATATTTTTGACACTGCTACATGTGTTGTTGCTGTTGTTGTTATTGTTTGTTGCCATCTGACTGTCAGTCAGTCAGTCTGTCTGTCTTTTTGCTTGTTTGTTTGTTTTGTTGTTTAGTTGTCGTAATTATTATCATCATCATCAACATCATTATGAGCAATAAAGCAACAACATCATATAGTACACTAAAAAGTTTTCGCACATTTAAAATTGTGTGTATGAGTGAGATAGATAGATAGTTAGAGAGACAGAGAGCGAGCAAACGAAGCAAAAGCAAACGAACATTTGCCTTCAAAGGACAACGCAAACAAAGTGCCATAGTACACTTTGTATTGTCGTCGTTGTCCTTCTTAGTGTCGTCATGTTGTTATTGTTGTTATGGTGGTGTTGTTGTTGTTGCTGTTTGTTTGCTCCAGTTGTTGTTGTTGCAGTTTGAACTAAACTTAAATGTAGTTGAACTGCCGCAGGACCAACAACAACAAAAACAATAACAACAACAACAATAACAACAAAAGCAACAATAACAAAAACAAGCGCAGCTTGAGTATGTGTCCAGCTTACTTTTTAATGTTTATTTTAATACCCTACATAATAAGTGTATTATGACATTTTTAAGAAGTCTATCAGCCAGCGAACGAAAAGAAAAACAAAAGCTCAAGATTTGATTATGATATTCGCTTTTTAATATGTGATATTTCCAAATTAATTCAATAATCAGATCATTAGAATATTTCAAGTTAATTAAGCAACACCTCTTCGTTAGCTGAAAGCTAACTACTGGTAGTTAGCTATTTCGTTAGATGTTAAAACTATTTTAGCTTGTTTGGCAAGCAACTATTTTAGCTCTTGTGCAAGTTAAGAACTAACGAACAGTAGTTAGCCAAATCGTTAATGCAGTGGCAACTCAAGAAGCAGACATTTTATTGCCTTAACTGTGCAGCTTTACACTATACATGTGCACTGCAATATAGAAAAAAAAATTTATTTAAAAGAGCTGAGAAGTGTATAAACATTTCACATAGACTGTATTTTTTAAAGTACTTCATATTTCGGCTGCGCTTTGAGTGGATTTGTTTCAATATCCAAAATATTTTTAGCCACGTTTGCCCTGCCATTTTTTTTCTGACTGCTCTTGGTATGCGTATGTGTGTCTGTGTGTGTGTGTGTGTGTTTAAGAAGTAGCAATTGCTATGTAATATGTCACACTGTCATATGAGCACACACACACACACACACACACACATAGGCACATCTAAATATGCCTAAATATCGTTTTAGCTTTTATTGTTCTCATCGTCGTCGCCGTCGTGCTTTTTGGTCAATTCGTTTGACTTTATTTCATTTTTGTGCCTTCTTCTGCTCTTCTACTTCTTCTCAAAAATCACTTTATATGCCTAGTTGTGTCCTGTTATAGCAGCAGCAGCAGCAGCAGCGTAGCGCAGCAAGGACGAAATATTGCAGCATCGCATGGCAAAACATGGCGGCGCGTCTAAGAAAATAAAATAGCGAAATATTAGCTTAGTTTGTCATTGTTGTACTTGCTGCTGCTGCTGCTGCTGCCGCTGCTGGATTGCCATCAGCAACATCCTCATCATCATCAACAACAATATCAGCGTCATCATAAAGCATTTAGTTCATAGTCTATCGCTTTCGTAGGCATTTAAACGACATGAATGGCGCTTCAGCAAACTGATTTTTATTTCAAGTCTATCTGGCATGTTGATCACTTTGAGCAGCTTTACTTAATGCAATGTAGCGCCACTTATGACAACATATAGCCGAAAAAAAAAAACAAAAATAACTCATAGCAGCGGGTGGCATACTTGTGCAGACTCAATTGTCCAAAAGTTTATTACACAAAATAAATCACGAACAAAAATGCCAACCGAAGAATGCAGCACACACATAAAAAAGACAAATGACAGCGCCAAGCAGCAGTTTATACCAACAAACACACACTCGTATGTGTATGTGTGTATATGTATGTGTCACACTATGACAAACTTTAAACTAAAGATGAAGCACTATCCATCCATGCAATCCATCCATCTAGCTAACTACTCGCATGTATTTAGCCAGTGTAGGGGCTGAGCTATTGCCTATGGGCAAATGTCAGAGTATGCATCAGAATGACGACACTGAAGCTGATGTCTGTCTATTGCCTGCCATCGTCGAGGATGATCATCGGAATGATGATGATGACGTTGATATGGAAATGCTTAGAATGTAGGCGCTCGCTTTATGGTTTTAAATTGCCAAAACTAATAAAACTTGCAACTTGTAATAAACGACTTGACATGCTTTGTTGTTGTTCGCTCATATTTGCAGAAATCGGGCCGAAGTCATTTAGAAAGTCGAATTCATCAATTCGATAGCAATCGCTGCGATTAAATTATACGAGGGTGGCTTGGCAGATAATAAATGCAAGAATTGTGTCAAAAAACAGTAGTGCAAGTGAACAAAATCCATATCTTCCAGCACAGGCTGAGGAATTTTTGACAGGAATTTGCTGTTCGGAACAGCAGCAAATTGAAACTGAAAATCAGCGCGAAGTCATCTTCTCTGCTGAGGTACATTTCCAGTCGCCGACAGCTCAGATAACATTGGAATTATTCCGCTAAAATTCGGTAACTCGCTTATTTCCCAAAGTGATTAACCAAGAAGGCCCCAGGAGTGCTACATAATATCATACTAAAGGCTTTGCCGGCCAAAGCGGTGACCTTTCTAGTCCTCATCTTTATTGCGGCGTTGAGGGTAGGACACATCCCATCAGGATTTGTCTGAAAAAAGCCCATCATCCTTGGAATCATATAGACCAATCAGTCTGCTTGTTAACAGTAGCAAAACTCTTCGAAAAGTGGCTCCTAACAAGACTACTTGGGATTGATAAGGTAAAGAAAAAGATACCACCCTTTCAGTTTGGATTCCGTAAGTCCCATGGCAATCCAGAAGAGCTGAATAGGACAGGCCTTGATAGAGTATGGCATGAGGGCGTCCAATTTAAACTCAAAGGTATACTATCGCCTCAACTGTTCAAAGTAATTTGACAGACAGGACTTTTTCTGTCATCCTGGATGAAAAGAAATGCTCAATCAGCGAAATCAAGGCTGGTGTGCCACAAGGAAGCTTACTGAGGCCAACGCTTTACTCACTGTTCGCCAGCGATATGCCCACAGGCTCACCGATTCTTATAGAAGACCCGGATGATCTCTACATTTGCTGACGTTACAGCCATCCTAACCAGAGAATAAATGTGTTTACATTGCTACCGATGCACTTCAACTATATCTTCGCGTGCTGGAACATCATTATAAACCTATACAAGTGCATCAATGTGTCACATTAACTATTCAGTGATGACTGCCCGGTAGTTTACCTCCAGGAGCAGCTTCTGGACCACCAGCCTGGGCGCGAATATCTGGGGGGCCTATCTGGATAGGCGACTCACTCTCAAAACGTATATCAGCAGATTAGATTGAACCAGCAAGAACAAGCTATCTTTGTCAAACAAAGTAAATGTGTACAAGGACATATTTGCACCTGCCTGGCGGTACAGGATGCAAGTTTATGGCATTGCTGCTGTGTCGAATCTTGCAAAGATCAGAGTCCTTCTAAGCCCTTTACTAGAAAGTATATCTGAGCATTTTATACTTTCACTCTGACTCACATTCAAGGCATCCAAATGTAAAATTCCCTTTTGTAAACAAATTACTAAATAAATAATAATTTAGAGTGCCCCACGTTGGGCGCCAATTACTAAATTAGATTGCTTAGTTATCCATACAAAGAATTTCGCTTTGATATGAAACATTTCTATCAAAAACTAAGAAAGGAGCAGTAAAAACATAAACCAAAGTGTGCATGTGTTTGTGTGCTTTTAACTAAACAAAAAAAGGACATTTCAACGTCTAACAGTGCGCCAAATTGCATTAAATAAGCGCCATGACCGCGCTTCTTTCAGTGCTGAGTAGTCACTAATTAAATTTTTCGTCCTCTTTCCGGCAACAAATTTGATTGTCCTTCTATAAACTTCGTTCAAATACTTTAATCAAAGCGAAAACATGCGAAATGTCTTAAATATTTTCTGACACTCAACATGGTGCATATTTTTACAGAAAAGGACTTGAATATTGTCCTTAAAATTTTGCGCTTTACTGTATACTTTTCTACAACAAAAGTCAAATTTTCGATTAACTAAGAAAACAGCAAGGAGCAAGGCGAAGAAATGCTGAAATGAGGCAAAAGTTTAAGCGCAGCTGTTTAGATTTATGAGCTCGCGTGTGTCATTTTGTGTGTATATATATGTGTGTGTGTGTGTATGTCAAGTAGTTTTACAAAAGACAATTATTTATATTATGCAATGACTCAAACAAAAGACAGAAAAATTGCTTCGTTTTCTTCTTCTTTTTTTGCTTTTTGGTATGAAAACAAGTTAAGCACAGCAGTTGGAGACCAAAACTGCACAAAACAATTGCAAAACTTTTGCATTTAAATCAGCGCAAAATGAAAATAAAGCAAAAAGGACAAAATGGCTGCGGGACAAAAGTGGAAAAGCTATGCAAAATACACACATACATCCGTACGAGCAGTCAAGAAAAAAGTTATCAAATGACTTGAGAGCTGGAAATGTTCACAACTTTGGAGACAACGCTTGCCGCTTGCTCTCCACTGACTACTGACTCCGCAGCTGGCGCTAAGACGCTTTGGGAATCGCTAATAATCTGCAGTATGTGCCAAAGCATTAAAGGCGGCATATGCAGAATACGAATGTTCCAGTTTAAATGCTGCAGCATGCGGCACGTCATCATGCATCATGGGAGGCACACCACGTATCGTTATGTGAGGCAAGGCTGAGGCGCGGCATTATGGGACTGCAGTTATTACAATTCCGAGTTGCAGCTGCTGATGCTGCTGCTGCTGCCAACTTCGATGCGATGCGAACCCTTGCTCAATTTCAATTTCAAGTTTTTTACATTGAAATCATTTATTTATATGCGGCTGCAGCTGCTGCTGCTGTTTTTACTTGAAACGAGTTCAAGGCTTTAAGTAATTAAGTAAGGACTTTTTGGTGCTGCACGGAAATTAGGCCCAATTAACAAAGGCTAAATTGCACAACAATTCCGAAGAAAAGAAACGAAAAGAAAAAGAAAGCATTTATCAATACAAATAATTCTTCAAGTTTGCTTGTTGACCTTGACTGCTGCTGCTGCTGCTGCTGGCGTACGAAAGAAATCGAATTCAAATCAAAATCGAATTTTTGCCACAAAGGCTTCAAAGCGACGAGTTTGCATGCATGTAACTGTATATGCAGATTGCTTGCCAAAAGTGGAGAGAAGAAAGCAAGAAAATTAAGTGAAAGCAATGAACGAGCTATGCGACTGTTTTATACGCTACACACAACATATTTCTGCATAATAAGCCTTGAAGTGTATCTTTTTTAAAGGATTTATGAAACTTAAAAAACTGCAGCATATGGCACATCCTTTACAGTTTGTTTAGTTCATCTAAGTCCTTTCTGCATACAGAAATTTTCACTCAAACAGACTTGTAGACGGACAAACAAATGCCAGTTCGACTTGTGATCTCCATTACACATGAAATGCCACTAAACAGCGAAGATCCTTTGCTACAAATATAAATTTTGTGCAGGGTATAACAAAAAAATATAAATAAATAAAAATAAAATTTAAAACGTTGTAGAATGCAAGTCGTAATGGCGTCGGCACCGGAAGTGCACTGTCAGTCAGCCGGAAGGAAGGAAGGAAGGAAGGAAGAATGGCAACACACCATGGCCGCTTTGTCTGCGGCAGCATTGCCAGGTGTAAGCCACATGTGTAAGTATGCAATTCGCTTCCTTTTTTCCTACGCTCCTCCCCTCAAATGCTTGTTTCGTAAAATTTAGGAGGGTGCTTTACAATTACTAGCAGCCGCAGCAGCAGCAGTACTTGCACGCGGTACTTGTACATGGTGCGACCAATTTAACAATGACGCTGCAGTTTGCAGTTTAACAATGGCGGCGGCGTCGTCCTTCAAATTGCAACGCTACAAATAGCGGCTAGTCACGTGAGCGGGCTGGCTGGCTGGGCTGGCTGGCTGGCTGTATTGACTGCCTTTTACCAGAGTCCTGCCTGCACACCTCTCACTCCAAGGAGGCACTTTCAGTTAGTGTCTGCATACGTGCAGTTGCAGCAGCATGCATCAGCTGGCTATTAAATCAAAATGCATTTCAATAAATTATTCATAAATACAATTTTTCTCGCACACAACCCGCCCACTTGGCGACCCGCTAGCTTCGCATGCAAATCTGCACGTGGCGACGTGATGTGCTGTGCTGTGATGTGTTTGGGCATGAGTTTGGCGGTTGAGGTTGATAAGTCACACTGTAGGCGGCAATTGCTCTGGCACGCCCACTCACAACCAACCTCGCATAATACAAAAAAAAAAAAAAAAAAACAAAAAAAAAAATTAAATAATATAGTTGCTGGTCAAGTTGGGGTTGAGTTGGTCGCTCGGTGGCTGTTGTTTGAGTTGGTTTTATCGCGCTCGAAGATCGCCAAAGGCCATGTTACGAAATTATTGGACATGCCATACACGAACATACATTCTGTCAGTGTGTGTGTGCGTGTGTTGTAGAGGCTGCAGGGGCAATGAGTGGTGGTGTAGTTGAAAAAAACAGTACGCTCCATTTGCAAATCACGCGCTGCTGACGATGTCGCCAGTAGAATGTAATCTAAGAGGGCTGTCTGATGAATGTGCGCCATATTGAAGTGAAGTCAGTGCATGTTAAAAGTTATTTAGCCTCGTTGTGGTTTGAAACATGTTGAAACGAAAAAGCGACACTAAGAACAGATAAGCATATACAGCAATAGAAATAAAACTGCGCAAGAATGAGATATAATGTAAAATGAGATATAATGCAGATATTTATGCTCTCTTTGAGCATTTTATTGACAGAGATGCATTGTAATAAATTGTGCAAATAGGACCCACCCCTGGTTCATATGTATATGTGAAGCGCCTGTGCTAAAGAAGCGACTCTTAAGCAGATATTAAACTAAATAAAAACGTTTTTTCTTCCGAAAACCCATAACTGCTAAATTTATTTGTGATTATGGAGTAATATCTATGGGGAAAACATCTAGAATACAGGCAGATATATAAAAAAAAAAAATGTATACAAAAAAATGAGAGAAAGTAATGAAGAAGAAACAGATGAAGATTACATCGATGAGCCAAGATTTTGAAAGCCTTTTGCGCCAAAATAAAGTTGCTGCACTTTTGCTGAATACCTCTCATATGGTCTAATTTTTTTATATTTTCATATATAAATGGGAATTAATGACTGCTTCATATCAATATTGTGTAAGTTGACTAGCGACAGGTGAAGTCAACACATTGGAAGCCCTATTTTTAAGCTACAAAGGCAAACCACAAACTAATAAGGATTCGAGGATAACGGACCTAAGACCAGACCTAAACGCAAATTTATATATATTTCGGCGATTCAAAGTTGCTCGAATTTTTTTTTTTTTTTTTTTTAAACCGCTTTGTATTTATGAAACAACCCTCGTAAAAAAACAGAAATGGGCAAAATAAAAATGCGGTTCGCGAGTTTTTTTTCTGTTCTTTTTTTTTGTCGCGGAAATGGAGCAATGAAGCCACGCTCATGGCTGGCGACTCACTGTGAACTCTGTCGCCGCCGCAGCGGAACTTTACCACTACAAAAGCACATACAAGCGCGCACACACACAGATACACGTGGAGCAAATAGCGCTGCCAATTAACTCAAAAGTGCAGAGTAATTTTTGCACGCAGTATTGCATCTCTTTTACTCTTTCCTCTTGTCATCTTAATACTTTTCTGTCTCTTTCTATATCCATTTTGCATGTGTTGTTTATTCTTGTTCTTGTTTGTTGGAGACGTTTATTAACTTTTCTTTTTTTGCTTTATTAAAAATGATTTTTGCTTTCGCTTTTTTTATGCTTCATTTTGCTTTTGTTTGTATTTGCGTATGTGTGTGTGTGTGTGTTTGTTTCAAAATGGCATTGACATAAATTTCGCTAATGAAAAACATGCTCAACAACGCAGATTGTAGCACTACAAACAACAGAGTGTATAAGGCTGGCTAAGGGGCAGGGTCAGCGCCAGAGGAAGAGAAGAAGAGGTGACACGCAAATGGCATTAAACAATTTTGTCGCAAGAGAAACAACAACAACAGAAACAACAACAACAACAAAAAAGTACTACATAAACTGGTTTCATATTTCATTTGTTAAAAAGAAAGAACGCTGCTGCAGTGTAGTGTGTGCTCGACTTTGAATTACCCTGCAACACCCGGTTGAAGGCATTTTTTATGCGCAATAAATTATTATTTTTATGAAGTTTTTGATATGAATTAAACATAAATTTGCCATTTCTATTTCTAGGTTAATTAAAAACAAAAAGTATGAAGAGCTTTGCAGTCGAGTGTCGTCGAATTTGAGTAACAATTTAGCGCCATTAAGGATGTCTTCATGCATATTGAATATAAGTGATCTGAAGGAGGAATAGGCGCATATAAATATGCAAACTTCAAAGCTCTATCTCGTATAGTCTCCAAGTACTTCTTGTTCATTTGGATAGCCAGACAGACGGACCTGTATATATCGTCTATCGTCGTTGTATGCTGATCAAATATATATAAACTTTATGGGCTCTCCTACGCCTTCTTCTTATTATTACACTTTAATAAAGTCTTTTATCCTATTACTGCAGGAAAGTCTATTAGAACTCTACTTGCATCTTTAAGTTGAAAATCTTTGGCAGTATTTGCATTCACAAGCTGATCAATCTCTCAACATTCACTTTCACGCTTTATAAAATAGTTTGCTTAACTCCTTATACACCTTTAAAACACTTCACCTGTAGGGTATTAAATCAAATAACACGCACAACTAAGCAATTTAGCGAAAAACCATAAATGAGAGATGGAGCTGCATGAAGAGAAAGTAAGAGTGAGATGAAAATCAAGATATATCCGCTGCTGTGCACAATGTAATTAAAACTCATGTAAAAAGTGGGTTACAAACTGTGTAAAAGAGACAATAAATAGCGCACTCAATGCCAACAAACAGTTTAGTCGCATCATTTAGAAAAAAAACAAATGAAAAACAAACAAAAAATGGAGCTAATGCAATTACATTTCAAATTTACATATACAAACATTGGAATCGCCGCTGGCGATCTTTGGCGCGAGACAATCAAATTATAAAGCACACGAACTGAACTACACACAATTCAGTGCATACAGAGTGCGACAGAGAAAGAGTTACACACACAGAAAGAGACAGCGCAGACGCCGACGCTTTTGTCAATGCCATACCAGGCGTCCAAATAACTACTGACATACATACATAAATATTCGACGAGTATGGGCATATGCATGAAGTAAAACGTGTCCTGACTGACTTCACTTTGAGCGTAGAAATTCAAACGAAAAAAAATATCTGCAGATTTCTTTTGGGATCAAGATAATCTGTATTAAATTTTGGGTGAAATAAAAAATTATTATTACAACCCTCTGAATGTGAGTATTGGCGAATTGTTTTCAGGACGGATCCAAATTCCTATTTAACAGAACTCTTGCAAAAAAAAACAAGCGAAACTGTTCGTGAATTATAAATCTTTGAATTAAAACAAGACACATTGACACAAATGTACGAGCATGTGTGTGTGACATTGAGGCTGTTAACCATTTCATTGATAATATGAAATATTTGGGAAACTTGGAAACTTTGGAAACTATGCCAACGACGACGAATCATTTGAGGAAATGCCAATGAAAAATTACAAACTGCAGAGTATTTTGAGTTATGATGGCATTGGAAAGCAGCAAAACTTCAAAGGCATCATAGTTTTTTGGTCAAAGAAAAGCAGATGAAATGGATATATAGAAACAAATAAGACGTCAAGATTGACTTCAAGTTGCCCACCCATGACATTGACTTCGTATGAGATATATATTTCGATGTGGCTTCTTGTGGGATATTTTATTATTTATTAATTTTTATATATGAACTCATGGAATTTGCCTTTACGCCTCAAAGAGGAATTAGCACGTTCAGTTACCTGAAGTAAGAAGAGCAGTTTTAGTACGCGCAATTATATCTTTTAAAGTTTCGAAGTACTTCCAGCCAGACAGACGATTCGACTTTCGATGACGATCAAGAATATATTCTAAATACATTATGAAGTCCGGCTTATCTTCTTCTATGTATTACGTACACTTGCACAAACTAAGGCTGCAGTGTATAATAAAGCGAAAGGAAGCACACTTGCCGATACCCAACTGTGTGTGCATTCGAATTTTCTATATTTCATGCATCGAACTGCTTTTACTTATCTCAGTTGATTGAGATTCAGCGTGCGATTCATTATTAAATATTCTAAAATTTCGAATAATGAACAATACAAAAAAAAAAAATTTAATTAACTGCGCGCAATGCCGCGGGTCGCAGCCAATTACATTATGTTACATACGTACAACCAACAATATTTGCCGCTTGTCACACGCGAACGCTTTTGGCAACAATTTTCATATTTAATTGTGAAAATTGAAGTTTTATGAATGCAGCCGCTCGGCGTCGCGTCCTCCCGCCAATGCCAATGCAGCTTCAATGCTTTACAAAAGTTCGTGTTAAAAATTTTTCTATTCCTTAAAGCCTTGAGCCATGTGTTCAGTATATATGTAAGTATATTGAACACCTGTACCGACCGATGTATCTATATAGCATATAGCATATAGTTTGGTAATAGAATTTTTAGTTGTCAAGCGCCTTAAAGTAGGCTACAAAGTTTTAAGTAAAAATAGTAAAGCGAATATTTGGCACAGCATCAAGTCACAGCAGCAGAAATTATGCATAAATAAAAGTAAATTAAAAAGCTAAAATAAAAACCTAAAAACGCCAAAAGAAAGATGCCAAAATATGCGTAAGGGCAAAGTACGCTAAAAAGGAACTTGAAGTGACAACATGAAGAGGGAGAGTTGCAGATGCAAATGCAGATGCAGAGAGTGGCGGAAAAGCTAAAATGTGAATTCAGAAATCTTTTTAGCGCACATAAAATCTTTCATCTTTGACTCATTTTTGCTGATGTTGCCGCCCTATACACTTCGAATTGAAATGACGATGAGCATATACATTTGGGAAGGAAGTTCGTGCGTTTACACTGTGGCATCCAACACAAACTAAAAATCAAATGATGAAGCCTTTGTACAACTATCAAAACTTTTTATATTAATTTTGCATCGAAATAAAGAGAATACAAAGAAAAAATATTTTAAGATGGCCGACAGAAAATGAAATTCTTTCCTAGACATCATCTTAGAACAAAATGTCTTAAAAATCTGATTGGAAAAAAACTATTTTGGGTACAACGCCGCGTGGCTTAGTATGATTGCGCAAGCTAAACGTTTCTACCGAACACATCGGAAGACATTTTCCGAGAAGATTTATCTACCCGAAGAAGTTGGTAAAGTACATGCCACCCCCTTTCTAATGGGAAGTGGTACACATTCATTGAACACAAGTGATCTAAAGAAGAAATAGAAGAGTCTAAATGAGCAAAATTGAAGCTGTCCAGCCAGACAGAGGGACATGTCTATATCGACCCGACATTTGATGCTGATCAAGCATATATATTTATAAAGTCTGCCACGCCACCGTTCATCCTGTTATATACATTTGCATAAACTTTACGGGTGCAAGGAATAATAATGATTGGGTGTTTTGATTTGGGCGTCTTGACGTCCTCTCTTTCTTGTTTTTTATCTCTCTTTTTTTCTCACTCTTTGTTACGTATTTTTCACGTCGAATCAGTCAATTTTATTAATATTTCTTTCTCTGCATTTGTTGTTGGCCAAAAAATTAGGCTATTACGACGATAGCAGAAGACAATAGAGGAAGAATCTCTTGATGCCAATCTGTTGTTTGGCATTTTCTAAGAAATCTATCAAGTTATCGAAAATTATTTACTTTATTTATTTGTGTACTGGAACGGTACCTTCTAGTATAGCGTATAGCGGTCATTCCAACTAGGATGTTGCTACTATCAAAAAAATACCAAGTTGTAAAGTAACAGAAATGAAGGATTGGCAATTCGTATAATAAAGGGTTTAATCTTTTATGGCGATCGATTTTAGACAATTTTTATTATTTGTTAAATTTGGCTTAAATATTGCAGATACATTCACAGGCTTTATCAGCTTTAATAGTCGGCTGGATATGAACGTGGAAATCGGACCGTCTGTCCGCCCATCTAACTGTCTGTTTGAACAACGAGATATTCGGAATTGAGCTAAAGTATGCATATAACGATCCTTCTATGCTCTTTAAAGGTAAAGTATATAAAATTTGAAAGGATAGCCCCTAAAAGTTGACACTCTTTTTTTAAGTTAATTAATAATAATTAAGGATATATAGTGCATCTCAAAGTCTAGCATACTAGACTGCAGCATACTTTGTCTCTATTTTTCTTCTCCGTGCACAGAGACTACATGACGTATACGCAATATAAGCGATTTTATTTTAGTATTTTTTTTATTTTTTTTGTAGTTTTCTTCGGCAATTTTTTGGCTCCAGTTAGACGCAGCCATGACTACGCAAATATTTTCTGCTACTGTTGAGATTTCGACAGTACACAAACACACACACAGCCAACGTACACACACACAAACAGCTACAGACATGGATATGTATGCCAAAACGGAAGTCAATAGGACTCTTGCAAACAGTTTGTCTCTTATGCCAGGACATTGACTCAGCTAATTGTACGCGCTTTTCTATATATGCTTAAGTGTGTGCGTCTGTGTGTGCATGTGTGTGTGTGTGTATCTTTGCCAAGCACAACTACTACTTAAAATAGACAATCGTAAAGTGAAAATTTATGCTGCTTGAACAACTTTGTCGCGCATTTATGGCTGCATATAAATAAATTTTTATTTGTTCAACAAAAAGCTTAAATAAAAATATAAAAAAAAATAACAGAAAACGTTTTAAGTGTTAAATTAAAAATTGAAAAATCAAAGCTTTAACTGTGTGCTACGGGTTTTTTGTTTTTATTAAAGTTTTTAATTACTTTTATATTGTTTTTGTTTTTGTTTTTTTTTTATATTAATATTAATAAATAGGCAAAAGCGGAAGCTGCAACGTAGCCGTAAGATGTAAGCCGAAAATAGTTTACAGCAAATTAAAAGTGTTTCAATTAGAATTATTATTACTTAACTTTATTCTGCTCTCAAATGAAAAGCTTAAAATTGTTTCAAACAAATAAATAAAGCGTGAAATACTTTGAAAATTGTGCGCGCAAAAGCATTTTTTTTTTTTTTTTTCATTGAATTGAATTTATTTTGTTTTGAATTTTTTTTTGCGGTGGCTTTTAGCTTTAACGTGTTATGCTGCTTTGGTACTTCTCATAGGGATTCTGTAGTCCGTTCTGCTGCTGCTTCTTCTTGCCAGCGGCGCCATTATTCTTGCGCGGCCGATTCATAAGCGGATCCTCCATTTGACGCGATGCCTGTTGGCGCACCTGTGGCGGTGGCCCCAATTTCTTCTTCTTTTCCTTCTTCTCCAGGAAGGCAGCATTTGCCGATGCTACGGTGGCAATGCGTTGCTCCATTTGTGCCTGTTGCTGTTGCTTTTTCTTGGCGAGCACCGCAGCGGCCGTCTGAAATTGCAACAAATGCGAACTGCGACGTCGCGTTGCACCGAAGCCATAGGCAGCGGCAGTAAAATCACCGCCGCCGCTGGCACCATTGCCAACGCCAAAGAGACGCCGTATGCGTCGTTTATTTATGAAGCCCAAACCGCTAAAGCCCACAGCAGCGCCAGCACTGAAATTCGAACTGCCCGCCTCACTGCCGGCAACCATTTGACTGAAATTGCTGTCCAGATCACATGAAGCGCTGCCATTGAATGTGGCGCCGCCAATGGTGCCCGCCGAATCGGCGCCGCACGGAAATAGATATGTATTCAGCGTACTCAATGTGGTGGAAGTGTGTTGACGCGTTAGTAGACCACCGCTGCTTGAGAGGCCACCGCCACCGTTGGTGGTGGTATTGCTGTGCGTTGTTAGCAGACCATTGTCATGCAGACTATTCAAGCCACCGCCACCATTGATGGGCAGCGTCGCAGTTAATTGCGAGCTGAGCGGCAGCATAACCGCTGTCGAACCAGTACCACCGCTATGTGAACCACCGCTGGTTGTTGCTATGCTGCTGGTGGCATTATTTGCATCATATGAATGTGGATTGACATAGATATGATTGTTATTTGTGGCGGTGGTGGCGGCGGTGGCGGTACTGGCGGCGGTATTGGTGACCACAATATGACTGGCAGCGCCTGTTGTTGTTGTTGCGCTGTCATGATGATTGTTGTTGCTAACGCGATTGTTGTTGCTGCTGCTGCTGCTATTGCTTGTATTTGTTAGATTCAAATGCATATTCACTTGATTTATATAGTTTGCAATATTGCTGCTGCTGCTTGTATTATTGTTGTTGTTGTTCTGCTGATCCTGCAGACGTACAACAGCAACAGCAGCAGTTCCTCCGGTGGTTCGCGCTTGCTGTTGTTGTGTTGCTGGTGGGACTTGAACTTGTGCAGCTATTGGTGGTGCTGCTGCTGCTGGTGTTGCAGCTGCTGCTGTTACGCGAGGCACAGCAACAGCTAAACGTGCGCCCTGCGCTGGCGCTGCTGCCATATTATTGTTGTTGTTGTTATTATTATTATTCTGCGCATGCTGCTGAGGCTGCGGCGGCGGCGGTGGCTGTTGCTGCATGCCTCTTTCAGTATTTCCATTGTTGCTGCTAGCATCATAGGCGTCTGTGCCATGCAAACCCATATTGCTTATGAGAAATCGCTTCGAATTTTAGTTTTATGAATGTATTTTATTTTTTTAATTTTTAATGTATTAATTTCATATTATATTTAATTAATTATTTAGAATTTCTTTGGTTTTTTATTAATTTTTTACTAATTACTTTATTTAAATTTAATTATTTAATTGTTTGCACAGAAATTGTTGCCTACTTTTAGGCAGCTTTTTGCATTTCTTAAATTATTTCATTTATTTCTCAGTTTCACTTTAATTGTTTTAGTTATTCGTTCACAAAAAAAAATATTATATCTAAGAAAATATTTCGTTGCATAAAGCTTTTTTATTAACTTTTTTTTTTGCTTTTTATTGCTTATATAACGCGGAACTTTTTGTGGCTTAATTTTTAAATCGTTGTAAATTTCTTTTAGTTTTGTTCAAATTTTTAATTGATATTTGCACTTTTATTAATAATTTATTCATTAATTTATTAACTGTGTTTATTTATAAACGTTTCATTAAGCATTTAACGAAATATGTTAGTGAGAAACCTTTAGCTTTTATTGGTGTGAATTGATTTCTAAGTTTATTGTTTTTTGTATAATTTATTTTAATTTATTTTGTGTCTAGATTTAAATGGCGCAAAAAGTGTTGTAAAAATTGTAAATTGTGCGTGCGTTGATATATTTTTATATATGTTTTATTTTATTTATTTTAATATTGCTTTGAAGTATTTAAATATTTTAATTCACTTAAATTATTTTATTTTGATAAAAACACTTTTTGTTTATTAATTATTAATTAATTTATTTATTATTGTAAGCAGCACTTGAGCATTGAATTTATTTATTTTTTTTAAATATTTTTCACAAGCTTTTCTTTAAAAAAAAAAAAATCTACTATTCGGCGCTTGTTTGCTTTTAATTAATTCAATTTGTTGCACTTTGTTTTAGGTTTTGTTTTAGTTAGGCCACTTTTTTATCACAGCTTCAATTTATAATTGATAAGATGCGACATGCGCTGCACATTACAACAAAAAAAATTTATATAGATATATATGTAGACACACACACATATACAAATTGAGCGCACAGAAGTGTGCAGCCTGCAGTTCAATGACCAAACGACCGATTTGAGCAAGCGTGCGGGCGTTTCGTACGTCTTTTTCTACAGAACACGATCAGGCACTAAGCTAAATTTTAATTGAGCACTAAGCATGCGTTTTAAGTTTACTAATAGCGGAATAATAGGCGGCAGCAGGATACTTGAGCACATGGCAATTAATGTGTTTTCTAGAAATTCGTAGCATACGTTGAGGCGCGTTTCAATTTTTCAAGCACTTTTTACATTTTTAGACTATTTATTTCTTAATTCTTTTTTTAATTTTTATTTTTTGCAGCAGCAACAGCAAAGTTAGCAGCGGTTATGATGACGAGTACAATGGCGACGACGACAACATTAGATGGAAAAAAAAAAACAAAAAAAAATTTTTTTTTTTGTACGTAACTTAAATAGAAATTCATGCACACACACACAAACACACTCATGTACTACACACTGGACGACTCGACTCTTTGACTCGACTCAATGCGAAAGAACTCAAGAACTCGTAGTACTCGAACTCCACTGACAGCCACACGCTGCGGCGGCAACTGTCCTCGTCGTCGTCTTGTCGACGACGTATTCAGCAAAATGGCAGCAATGACTGCGAAACGCGCGCGTGGTAACCTAACCAAAAACAGTCTGCCAGCTAACGAACCAACGAACAGACGAACGACGAACAACGCAGTCAGCCAGCAGTCAGAAGTCAAAAGTCGAAAAAGCATAGGCACACCAGGCAGTAGTACTCGTAGGCCAGACCAGGAAGTCAGTCAGTCAGGCTACGACGATGGAAGGAAGGAAGCCAACCAGGCAGGCAGGCAGGCAGTCGGCTGGCAGACCAGCAACTTAAGCTAAAAGCGTTCTTGTGAAGCAAGCTCAACTCAACTCGATTTGTTTTGTCTTCAGCAGACGCACTAACAGCTACAAGACTTAAGAGCCAACAAGCATAACATTAGCAACTACTACAGCGACGACGATGACAACGCGAATGGCAATGAGTACTACTAACACCAACAACAACAACAACTAAAACAAACACGCATACACTCAGACACACACACACGTACTTGTACCCTACAGCGTCGCATGCGTTCGCAATAAAGAAATATGTTGGCTTTATTTATTTCAGTTGAACTTTCTTTGGATTTAGTTTCTCGTTTTCGGCTTTTTTTCGGCACACTACTTCCAACGACGGCGTCGTCGTTCTCGACATTTGGCAAACAACAAATAAAAATTGCTAACTTAACTTAATTCGGAATAACCAGCAGCAGACGAACGAGCTAAGCGGCAGCCAGCGTCAAGGGACGGGTGCAGGACGCAGCACACAGCACACAGGACTCGAATTGAGTTTGAGAGTCAAACATTTCATTTCATTCGTTCATAGAATCGTTTATTCGTGTGCACTTTCGTACGAGGGCAACTACAAATATTTGTACTGCAATTAATTGCTAAAAATTTTGCATGATTTATTGAGATGCACTGCGGGCTGAATAAAGTAGATTATTACTAAATTTTGCTACCCCGCCAATTTGAAAATAAGGCTGTTAGGTGATACACACATCAATGGACAATCTACGAAACTCATATCTTTAAAAATAAATTAGAAGCATGCGTGTTCATTAAGGGACACGATTGATATCGATTTGGATGAGCATTATTTTCAAGAAGGTCGAAATAGACATCTGACCGCCTGTATGTCTGTCTGTCTTTCGTATGTCCGAATGACAACTTGGAGACTATAAGAGTAAAATGCTTTCACTTTGCATATTTAGATTCTATAATTCGTCCTTCAGATAACCAGCGATAAACCTGCAACCTATTCTTGATTTTATGCATAAAAAATTTACCAAAGTATGTTCGGCTCGACTTAATGTCAACAGATATTATGTACAATATTTTGTTTTATATTCCCTAAACCTGCAAACAGCTGTTATCATTAATTTGCATACTCCTTAGGAGTTATCCTTTATATTAATGCGCTTGCCTTGCTTATTACTTTTCTTTTTTGCAAAAAACTTTAAGCGTTAACCTCGCACAACATGTGAATGAGTGAAAAGGCGCGTGTGAGTGAGTGTATGTATGTGTATATGTATGAAAAATTTTCACATTTTCACGAAGTTGGTGCGCATTCCGTTTCAACTACTTCCGCCTGCCTATGTACATATTACACTCATGCTTGCTCGCTCTCTCACCTCTCATACACATACACACACACACACACACACACACACACATACTCTTACTACACAACACATCATTCATGAACGTATGCTTCCGCATGTGCTTCTATCTTCGTATGCATGTGTGCGTGTCTGTGTGTGTTGTGTTTCATGTTCAATTTTTTTGCAGCGAAACGAAACAAAACGGAGCACAACTGAAACGGCAACAAAAACGATGAGAAGAGAAGAAATAACTTTCAACTTCGTGCACTCATCGGTTCGAGTCGGCATGTCACGTTCGCTGTTAGTTTCGTAACAAGTTTGTTTCATTTACTCTTCATCTGCTGCCACTGCCCTTCATCATTCCACCATTTTGTTTTTGTTTTTTACCGCATTGTATCTGTGTGTCTATGTGTGTGTGTGCGTGTGTGCACTGCAAGTGCATGCAATGCATTTTTCGCTCAATTTCTCTTTCGCACACACTCTTTCTCTGTTCTTTCTCTTTTTCAATGCGTGCCTGTGTACATGTGTGTGTGTGTGTGTGTGTGTATCGCAGTCAAGTGCAGCAGGATGCCGCCGTCGCCGCCATTGCCGCCGCCATTACCGACGCTGACAGCAAGGACAACAATGCTGATCGCATTAATGAACCGAGTTATGTCAAAGTAGAAAATTTCGTTTTTGTTTGCCACCTGCCACCCACCGCATTCGTTGCATATTTATAGGCGTATTTGCTACGAATTTGATTAGGGCGTGTTTGCTTTGGAAATTATTTCATTGAATATGAATATGTGTCGCAGTCAAATAGATTGCTTAAATGCAAGCCTAAAAAAAACCTGTTTAATTTAATTGGTTCGAAATTGGTTTTTAATAGCAGAGAATTATTTAATAAATGCTTCGATTTACATAAAGAAATAGAATAAGGACGTGGGACTAAATTGCCTTTTGCTAGTGCATATATCGTTGTAGCTAATTTGCTTTTAATACGTGCCACAATGTCTGTTTATATCATTAAGATTGATGGATGATGTACATATCATTCTATCAGTTTAGTACACAAATTGGGGCCCAACGTGGGGCAGCTAAATTTGCCAATAGTTGCATGAAGTACACGTGGGCGTGGAAGGTCTCCAATAACGGCATTATTATTTAGTTACGAAACATTGGAGATGATGTTTTTCAACGATATTCAGATCAATTTTCAGAACCGAACTGGATTGGTCAAAGTATTTTACAAGTATGGCCGCCAGAAGAAATTAAAGTGCGGCATTCCCTGTTGGTAGACCCATTTACATGTTGCTTTGCTGACTTTTTAGATGCTCTATCATTTTGATGCTTGCTTCTTACAAAGTTCCAATATTACATCACAAAATAGGAGTCTTGAATGAGATAAAATTGAATGCTTCTGAACGATAATGTGACATGTCCCTCGCAATACATTATTTGACTGCAACCAAAATATGTCTATAACTCAATTGCCAACTGGATATCTTTTCGATCTATATGATGCCACCTTTAAGGCGTTTCAAACTCTCAGTAAAAATACCCAATACTCGATTTTCAAACAGACTCTATTGAAAAATAATTCAGCTAAAAAATGCTATCTATATAATTTCTCTTGTTTTCCGGTTCACTTCACAGCTCTCATTAATTTAAAATTTAAGACTCTTCGCTGATAAGCAACAAAATGAGTGAATACCCTCAATTTGTATACCAATCAGATAGCACTTTTCTTCACTAATCTGCAGCTCAATGTATACGCGTGTACAATGCATTGAAAGACGCATGTATACTTCAATCGCATATGTTTATTGTTTGCTATGCATTAGCGCCCCTGCTTGTATTAATTCATTCCAATTACTTTAAAAATATTCATTCAATCACATTCAAATCACATTACAACATGTTAAAATTCATTCAATTTAATGAAAAATTAAACACATTTTAGCAAAATTTTAATTCAACGCGTTGCCTGTGTGCGATTCTGTGAAACAATCATTCATTCGAATGTCTCAATAGTTCGAATATATTCATTTGTCGATCGAAGACTACGGCAGCAGATATTTGCAAGCCTTATGTAGTCTGAGTGAAAAGTTAAAGATGTGCTGAAATAATTCAATTCAGCGCATTCAAAGCATTCGAATGTATTCTAACAATTCATTCAAACTCATTCGGAATTTAAAAATTCACTGGACTCAAATAAATTCGAATTACTAAATTTTTAAAAATCATTTAATCAATTCACATTCATTAAACTTTGGGAAGTTATTGAGTACACCCCGCGCAGAGTATAGGCATGGTACATTCCAGAATTTTTAAAACTTTAATTCCGATGATTCTCCAATAATTTTAATATATTTCATATGAGTATCATTCTAGTCTCCTGAATAATTTGTATGCGTTACGTTTCCGTGTGTGATGGTGGGTGATTGTGTAGAGGTAAGCTACGGGAGGGTAGGCGCCCGGGAGGGAGAGTAAGATGAGTATGTGAGTGTGTTAGGGATATTTATTTTTTAAGCACTTATAATTCGCGTTTATGATGCGAGGGAGGAAAAGTATGCTAATCGGACAGAGCTGTTGGGGGAACAGCAGGGAGATTGTAGTGAGGAGGGGCTTCAATATAATTCTTGGCTTTCTTCAAAATCCAACCCAAAGGCGGCTAAAGGTTATGTATTACAATTAATACTCTTTGAAGACTACCTTATGCCAACAAAGTAACAGCAGATGTTAGGGAATCAATCCTCAATAGCTACATATTGTGACATGGTCTCATATAAGAGAAACACAAAGAGATGCATGTATGTCGGGTCAGCTAGGAATCGTAGCATGTCATAATAAATCAAATATTGAAACGTAGGACTTCAAATTCTCGATGATGGCTCACTTATAAAAAAGGAAGAATTGAAGTTTTTCATTTTCTAGCTAGAAAAGAAGCTATGGGAGGCACTAAATGAAGAAGAAGAAACATGACATATCGTAATATTTGAACACATCTAATAAGCTGCCGCTCAAACTAAATAATTCACACGAAAAAATAGAGAATAAATATATTAATGCATTTTATCCTCCATCTTCATTTATTTCTCTCTCTCTCTCTCTCCTTTTAAGCAAATATATTGCAATAAAGCATATTTATTTACGTTCAACAGATTCATTGCTATTTGACATATACTATTTGCCTGCCTCATGCAGCGAGCAGCGTATAGCAAGAAATTCGTTGCGGCTTTCAAGATTTTCTGCCTCAATAAACGAGCTAACCTTCGAACCAGCGAGCGTAGAATAACAAGTGCAACAGCAGCTGAAGAGCTGAAATTATAATGCGAAAGGGGCTCAAAACATGACACACGGATACATGACAGAAGGCTATATACGACGACCCAAAGACAAACAGTGAGACAGGCAGACAGACAGACAGACAGACGGACAGATACTTTAGATACCCGCAGCAGTTGTTGTTGCTGGGGAAAAAATAGCAGAAAACAACAAGAATATTGATCAAATTTTGCACTTATGCAGTCAAAAAAGCTAAAAGAAGAAAAATGGGCATAAAAATCTACGCGAACACAAATTCTCGTGCCGTGACGTTGACGTTGACAAAAGAAAAGTATGAGATTGAGAGCAGCAGCAAATAAAAAAAAATAAAAGAAAATTAAAAAAAAAGAAACATATTTTCCAAAAGAAGCAAAAATATTTGCTATATGGCAAAATGAAGACAAGTATGGCACAAAAACAACAGCAAACAAAGTCGTTACAATCAACAGCAACAACAACAAAAAATGAATAAAACACAAAAAAAAATGGCGGTGGCAACGAAGCAGAGGAAAATGTTCTGGAAAACAGGAAAATAAATTGTCATGATACAAGCGCCAAAAATGCCGAAATTCGACAGACAACAACTGTGCACCGCCACTCAAAATGCTCGAATCGAATCGCATCGACTTGACTTGACTCGAGAACGAAACGATTCGAATCGAATTGACGATGATTTTGGCAATGGCTGGCAATGGTTGTAGTTGCAAATGAAAATGGCGACGGAGACGGCACAAATGTCGTCGATTTTGAATTGCAGCAGCAACGGCAGCAACAGTGTGAGACGGACAAGAGCAGGAGCGGAAGAGCGTTGAAGTATGCTACTGAGTAGCAAAATAGTTGTACAATATTTCTTCTGATTTTATGTATCAGAAAAACATTTTTTTTTTTTTTTTTAAATATTTGCATTGAGACAACTTTGTGCGGAACATATTTTCGCCAAAGTTATGAGATGCAAAAAGTTTCACTTTAAGAAATGCATTCGGTATAAGCTTTGGGATTGGGTTTGTACTAAGTTGCTCTAAATTATCTAATATGTAGATAAGATAGAAGCAGTTAAGCTCAGTTTTTAGGGAAGCCTTGACCATCTCTTGTACAAATCTCTTATCATAGAGCAGATCACATATAGAGGTATAGCTTGAGGCAATTGAATTGCGTGCAGATTGAGTAGCACAAGTTTGAAAAGCGCAGCAAACAGTTTGAATAGCGTTGGTATGCAGCTTAGTGTGTCAACATAGAAATTTAATTTATTTTTTAACATTAATATCTGTTGACTCTGTAGGGCGATTTTGCTGAAATAAACGCTAAAAGTTGCTCAGAATAAGGCTTCTTTTCTTTCAGTAATTCGATTTTGAATAAAATGACTGGCTATTACGTGATGTGCGCACAAACAAACAGCCCAAAATTTCGTCTAAAATTTTATTATATATATAGATTAGATTTTACTGTGCCATTGAGGCAAGGCATAGGTCAAAATACCGGAAACATTACATACGGAAGTGATTCAGTTTAAATTGGCTTACAGCCTTCACTCATCTCTACAATATTCAGTACCGAAACTTCTCGGATTGAGGTCTGCAAAGGTTAAAAAAAAAAAATTCGGATTTTCAACGTGAAATTTTTAAGGATAAAATCCATTTTAGGCTAAATGGCTTTGTTAATAGCAAAATATGCTTTACATGTTGTAGATTCCATGATGAAGGTGTTATTGGACCGCTTTTTTCCATTAACTAAAATGCTCCCTATCCTGCAATATGAGAAGACTAGTATTAGCCAGAATTTAATGGTCTTGTTATCAGTGATGTGTGGTACCAATAAGATGGCGCTACATACCATACACTATTGGTCAAACAATTGATTTTTTGCAGGGTAAGTTCGCTAAACTCGAGAAATATGTCCTTGAATTGGCGATTGCAACATTCTTAATACTTCGTTTCTACTGCTAAAAAATAAAGAAGAAATAACGGCAGAACTTCGAAATACACAATACCCTTTCTCCTATCTAGACCCGTGTAGAATATTTCATTGGGATTAGTGTAGGATACTAAAAATTTGTCGTTTCAGGCTAAACTTAACAACAACAAAACTATTTTGTACAAAAACCAAGGAAGCGCGAAGGACGGGCGTTTTTTAGCTAAACTAAAAACAACATTTTGTGAATACAAATACCCAAAAAGGTGGGTCAGATTTACAGATTGCACTCTAGTGGTTGAGTCGGTCCTTAGGCATACAAAGCGTACTGAAGAAGGAATAGTCTTTTCGTGGAATAATCCTTCAGTGTTCTCCATTGTAAAAATTATATTGATCTGACATTTCAAATCGGATATAAAAAAAAAACCCTACACATTTGGGAGAATCAACTCAATTTTAATATATAAATATTTTCTGCAAAAAATTCCTAATAACTTTGGACTTGCGAGTAATCGCTCTTGAGACTGGTGAAGTGTCTACCGAAAAGGAATATTATCAAAACTCAGCCCATCAATTTCTTTGTTGAATTTGCCATTAATATGCTTTATTTTTTAATAAGACAGGGCAGGGTGCATTCACATGTTACGTTGCTACATTTTCTATGCAGCCGTATTGAACTGCATTAAGCAAATATTAACTTCCGGCATTCAAGGTAAATCGTTTTTGCGCGCCTAAAGCCTTAAGTTTGTATAATTTTGGGCATTTATAAAGCATTTAAAATGTTTATCGAGTTGCCAGATTGTTACGCGATGTGGGGTGAGGTGTTGTGCCGTAATACAATTATTACTGATTTATTACTGATTGTACAGCCCTCGTCCGATTGGCCAAAACAATTTTGTGCTAAAAATAACAAAATTGATGGCGGCGGCGTCTCTCATTTTATTTAATGTGATTTCGGCAGAAAGGCATACAAACACATACACACTCACACACACACACTTACACATATATAAGCATATGTTTTGCATTTCATATGCGGCGCAAGGCATTTGTACAAATGTGTTTGTGTCTGTGTCTATGTGTGTGTGTGTTTGTTTTCATGATGAAGCAGATGTTAACCACCGCGTTGGCACTTATTTCGGCTACGAAAATTTGTTGCTTTTGTTTTTCTTTTTGTTGTTGCTTTTGTTGTGGAAACGTAAAATGCTAAATTTCCATGGACTGACTACTCTGAACGCTGGTCATGGCCACGGTGAAGGTTCAAGCACACACATACTCGCACACATACTGCTATGCTTTCTTATGCGCTTCACGAATAGCAAATTACAATAAAAAAGCGAGAAAAAAACAGCCAACAACAAATCAATTAAAATTGTACACGGCCAAAAAGTGAAAACCGAAAACAAAGCACATTGCAAGAAAATTGTTAAACGAGTGAGAGCGCAGCTAGTGGGCGAGCGAGAAAGACAGATGTATAGCGTCATATGAAGCATGCAAGGTTAATTCCAGTTTGAAACAAGGCTAATACAAAAGGTAATACAGCCGCGGAGCCGCTGCAGGGTATGAGTGCACAGCGGGTTGAGGCGTAGTTAGACGACGCTTAAACCGCTGTGATATGAGAATATGTTCCTGCTTGCCGCTTTGCGCTTTTCTGCTTTTATTTTGCTGATTGCTTTGTTTCGTGTCGCACAGCATTTCCGCTCAATAGCGCCAAAAAGTATGCACGATGAATGATGGCGGCGATTATTAGTTTACGACTCCTTCTATATGCCAAATTTTATAGCTACGCAATGCTTTGTTGTTGTTGCATTATTTTATTGTAAGCTATATAGCTCTCCTCCTCACTACTTCTACGCGCAGTTGAATACTTCCTCCGTGGCATTTGTTCACATTTACTTTCAAAGGTGATTTGCGTAGTGCTACAACGCCGTGAGTTATGCTTTGATTTTTTTCTGTAATTTTTATTACTTCGAAAGCGCCTGAAGTTCTTTTAGTTAGTAGCTCGCTTTGATATAATAATTATGTCGTTTAGAGTAGCAGTTTAGATGAAGAAATCGATTGTTCCAAATATAAAATTATTCAAGCTAATAAAGCTGTGCATGGTACAAGAACCGAAGGAAAAATAGTATAAAGCAGTTAAATTTAAAATTTAAGAAATCAAAAAAATTACAAGACAGTATGCTACCCGCAAGTTGCGTGCACTGCCACGGAATGATCGTGCACACGTTGTATGTCAGTGCGCAGGAATTGTTTATAGTGAGAGCGCCAAAGAATACGCTTGAATATATACGCTCAGTCTACTTGATGTGCCCGTTTTTCAATGGTAACATTTGCAAGGCTTAGCAGTTTATTAAAGACCAATTTGTATGGGGACTACCTCGTCTAATGTTCCGATATGCACCTCTATGAAATATTTTAGTACACTTGGCACACTTGACAGTTGCAGCTAAAATAACTAAAAAAAAAAAAACAATAACTTCTTCCTTCAAGAACTGAGAAAGGAGTATCAGATGTTCACTACAAAATATCCTGCAGAAGACTCATGAGCTTAGCAAAGACACAAAGCAACGATTTGTCGATTATAAAACATTCAAAATGCCGACACAAAAGAAGTTTTTTTCAACTAATTATCTCAGCAAAAAGAAAAAAAACCTCTCCGAGTTCTTTGATATTAAGAGAAGTTGAAGGCAAAAGAGTTTAATGGAGTACATCCTACGCCAATGTCTATACGAAATGTCAAATATCAAACTCGATTTACCAGAAAGAAGTGAAGATGAAATTTTTATTAATGAAATACAAGAACAGCGAATTAGTAGGTAGACTGAGAAACAAGTCCATCTTATGAATCTAGAGGTGCAGAAGGACAGACTAAGTACTTCAGGTGTATGCTCACAAACCGTCAACGTGACTTCGATTGTCTGTGACAACTTCAGCCGAAGTTTCACACGTGCTTACTAGCATCATAATCATCATCTATTGATATAACCTTGGACTCAGTAAACAAATGAGAAGTAGAAGCAATATTTTAAAGCATCTTCCCGACCTGCTATATGACGCAGAAGCATGAATTGAATCAGATGAAAAATTCTTATGAATTTTCGAGAAAAAAATTCTTCGTAAAGATTTGTTTAATCTATTGGCGACCAGTCTAGATCCCATATGAACTTTTCAATGTGTGGGTTGGTCTTCCTATTTGGGTTATGAGAGCGCATCAGAGCATGTCTTGGAACACTCAAGTTTGGAGATTTTTCGATTTCATAGACCATCGAAGACTACGACGTGTTGATGCGACGATCGATTATGTTAAGCAAATTTGTGGACCTGGACAAGTTCTTAGCGTCTCTTTATTTTTTTTCTTCCTCGTTCAATTTGTTCTCTCTCTCTCCCTCATTTTCTCCATCTCTCTCACCCACTCTCTTTTTTAATCTCTCTTGTTCTCCAACACTCTTTCCTTGTCCCTGCCTCTCATTTTGTGTCTCTCTGCCTTCTTTTCAGACAATTACATACCTTTCTCTTAATTTTTTGATTTTATAATATTTTTCTCTTCCCTCCAACTTATGCAATTGTTATTCTTATACAGTCCTCACAGTTGATTTGCTGCTTCTGTCTTAATTTGAAACCATGAAGCACTGAATTAGTGCTGCTCCACAAAAAATCCTTTAATAATAAATTCAATTTCTATGCCAAGAAGGATATCTTCACTACAAGTGCTTTAAAAAATAAATAAAATAAATTTAATACACAAACAAAAAATCGCAAATTTAAAGCATTTGGGAAAACTGGGGAACTCAGAGCATGGTGCATGGGCTTAGCATACAATTTACACACAGGGGTTATACATAGTTACATCATTTGAAAATTATCCTGCATGACGAACTGCTTTTGTCTGCTGCTATCCAAGTTAAGATTCAGGTTGAAGCAAATTTCGCATTTCGCATTCGCATTTTTGTTGCCATGGCGCAATTTATTCACAAACGATTTCGATGCAATTTATTTCAAATTTGATTCGGTTTCGGTTTGATTATAATTTTGATTACATTTTATTTTTTTTTTTTGGTGAAGTTTCGGAGCATATATAGAAAAAAAATCACAAACACAAAATGCATTTAAAACACAGAGCAGCACGCAGCACAGCAGAATGCGTTGTTTAACATAAAAATTGACAAATTTAATGCAGCACAGAAGAGCGGTTGGCTGTGTACATACATGTTTATAGGAGTGGTGTACTCATATGTATTCATATGCATTCATATGTATTCATTACAAAATGGACGCAACGAGTCTGCTCTATGCTGCCAAATTGTCAAACGCCAAAAACGAAAAAAAAAAAAAAAAATTTTAATAAAATAAAGTTTTGCCACAACCAGCGCCATTGTGCGCCTTCTTTTCATGCATTTTGAGCAGCGCGTGGGCGTGGCATTTGTTGTTGGCGTCTGTGCCTGCAGGCGCAGAGTCTTACTCATACAATTTGCTACGTCAGGCAACGCACCTCTTCTTTTTATGGCGCATCTCTGCTGGCGAGCGCACATTTTGCGCTGAGTGCATAATTCCAGACACCAGGTTTGAAGTTGGATTCGCACCGGTTTTTCGAACGAAAACTTTTTAAATGTTGCCGCCCGACTGAACGCCAACGAAGGCGTTAACGACTGAACGCCAACGGCTGCAAGCGATTGCAACAATATGAATGAATGTGACTGGGTGAGTGTGACTGGCTGGCTGCCGCACTGAGCTGAGCGCGTATGATTTTCTGCTATCGAAGCTAAGTATGACAAGCGTTTTGAAAGCTAAAAAACAACAAAAAAAAAAAATAATGAACAATGAAAGGCAAAGCGATTACCCTACGCAGTGGTCAAAGAGCGCAGCCAAAGCGATTGCGAATGCCAAAGTGAAAAGTGTAAAAAAGAAAACAAACCTCAAAAAGCACAAATAATGCAATTGTGTGTGCAACAGACTACGAAATACCCTACCCCAAGTCTTTAAGCAAGAGTTCAGATTACCAATTAGCGAGGCAGTCGGTTGCGTTCATAGATTGGACTTCTAATGCCGTTCAAATATATTATTTGTAAAATATTTTTTAACAACACTGCCCCATGTTGGGCGCCAATTATTAAAATGTTCAAATGTATACACACTTTGATTAACTAATAATAAGAAGGAAACATGGCAGAAAGCCCTAATATTTACTGTTACATACAATCCGACCAGCTTAATACACTTTCCACGCTTCAGCGCAGCGTGTAAATAAGAAAACTGTAGTCGAGTCGAGAGTGCAAGAAAAGCATTGCTGCTGGCAACTATTTAATTTAATTTTCAAATGCGCAGACAGACATACACACTCCCCAACACACACGCACACACACATTAACAGCGACACGTGCACATTTTCAACCTTGGCATTGAATAAAAGACGCCAAGTATTACAAAAAAGCAGGAAATGCGCTCGCCTCCATTTTTTTTTTTTTTTTTTTTTAAATTGCTTTTTTTTTACCTTTTTTTTTTCTTCTTCAACGGTCAGTAGTAGTTGCCAGCTGTTTATTATGCTGCTTTCTGTTATTTCTCTCCGTCTCTGTCTCGCTGTTTATCGTGGCACTTGTCGTAAGTGTGGCACTTGTAATCTCTCCGCTTAACAACTGCTCTTCAAATAAACAACCATTTTTTTTTTTTTTTTTTTTTACTTTCCTTCCTCTTTATTGCAACACTTTCCTTGTTGTTCGGAACATATTTTCTCTCACATAAAAGTCGGCCGCGTGTGTGTTTTCTTTTAATATTTTATCATCATAATCCATCCGTGTGCTATTTTCTTCTCACTTTCATATTTTAGCGTTAATGAATATTGACTTTCTATTTGCCTTTGTTGCGCCACCTTCGCTGCATGCGGGTCTGGTCACTCTACTAACAATAAGTCGTCCGGAAGGCTGTTAGATGTCTAAATAGAAAAAATATTTTTTTTGAATTTTTTCAACCCACAAAAGGTGCTCTTAACCCGTGAACCTTGTCATAAATGTTTAAACCTTTAATTGCATTCTTCATCGAGGACCAATAAAAATAGGAAGTCTTTTTTCTGGAGTCAAATAATTCACCAAAGTAGAATTGCTTCATGAAATGAAATCGTAGCTTTTCATGAATGGACGTTTCACATAAATATTTAGGGGCGTGTAGGGCCCTTTTTTAGTAACATTCCTCGATATGGGACTTAACCGTTTTAGTGGTCTAATCTGTACCTAAATAGAATATTTGGGACTGCGTCATAAGACTTATCGCTTATCCGGATCCCCAGTATGATGAGGTAGCTATTGAGTGTTTGACCTGTCAAAACTTGTGTAAGGTAACCCCCCTTAGATGTCAATTAGATGTGTATGAGTCTCTTCATACAATTAAAACAATTTAAAACCGGAAAGCACCTCTAAATTTTTCGAGAAAGATGTGCGGATAATATGTATCCAAATTCCTCGGTGTGTGAATTTCTCTTCTCTGGCTTTATTTCTGTTCCATGGCTTTTCAGATGTGTCTGGAAAAGCTTATGAAGCGTATTTACTTTTGAGATTCAAATGGAATCACTTTTTAACCGCATTTAGAAGTCGGAAATGTTCTGGCATTCCGCCCGAATGAATGTCGGCACGGTCGCATTTTGAAAACGTGCGCAGGGAGGGATAAAGAAGTCAGAGTAGCTGATGTAAAAACAGGGCGTGGTTTGATTACGCATCCTGTTGTCAATCTACTTGTGTTCCAAGATAATTTTTTAGCCTTTTGTTTGCTTCAGAAAATAAGCATCAATAAAGAAAGATGTGAAGAAACAACGTGTTTTCACTGAAGCTTGAGAATCGCTTGACAGCTGTGCTGCTATATCGACATTGCACGAGTTTCCTCTCACATGAGCATGTGGTTTGCCTTTGGGATTACAAGAGCTATTATCGCTGCGTGGAGTGTGGTGTGATGCACAACAAGCTGTTCCACGATTGACACAACCCATTCACGCGGGTTGAAGCTCAAGCCGCCACTGTATCCGTTCTTCATTACCACGCCAGTCTACGGTTTTGACCATAGACGACGGTGAGTGTGAACTATCTAGTATTTTGGAGAGAGATGAGACGGCGGAAGTCGAGTCAACAGTGGCAGCAGCTGCGCCTGGGTCACCCTCACCCGAACAGATATTGGCTAACGAGCAGCGGCGAGCACCGGGTGTACATCCTCAGAGAAAGCGGGAAGCTGGACGCCAGCGCCGCGCTTCATCACCGGCACCTAAAGCACGCCATTTGTCTACGGTGTCGGCCCGGAAGCTTCCCTCCACGTCCAAAGGGTTAGAGTCTACTGGGTCGTTGGAGATTTTGAGGAGTAACCGGAGTGTCGGTGTGGCGTCGTCCAACCGACTATCCGTAGTAGGATAATTTTGATGCCTATTGCGGTAGTCAAGTTGATGGGTTCTGGAAGAACATTTCATGAGCGCGCGTTAATGGATCCATGCTACGTAAGTTAATTCAAATGTGATGATTCTAGCAAAACTAAAAACAAAATATTTAGAATGAGGAGTAGATTTGCATGGTAAGTGCCGAAACCCGCCTTCATTGGATTGTTCGTTGAATATAAGTTATCTGAAGAATGAATAAGAGAATCTAAATTGGCTAATTTGAAGGCTCTATCTCTTATAGATCTTCATGTTTGTAAAGATAGTCAGACATATGGACGGATGGAAATGTCTTTAACGACACGATGAGCTTTTGATGCTGATAATAAATATAAATATTAATGGAAACTGTTTCACCTCCCTCTGACAAAATTCTGTTCATAAGCACAAGTTTAAGCAAGATTTTATATTTAAGGAAATAAATCAATAAGCAGCTGTTTCCTAAAAAATAGTTCTTTATTTTCATATAACAAATTCTGAAAATTTTTAATATTAAAAACACTTTTTATCGTACTCAAATTTTCAACCAGTTTCATGCAGATCTTCGCCATATAAAAAACTGCTAATTATGCTTTTTAAAATCCACTAAAAAAAATATATAAAATGTAGTTTAAAAATAGCTTTAAAGAAAACGCTTAACTTATTTCAACATTATGCTCTATAAGTCTGTCCGTCTGTCTGTCTGCCTTCCTGCTTAGCACTCTATCGATACACTCAGCCAAACAGACTATCGTCTGAGTCCATAAACACGGTTTATATTTTACTATTTTCAAAGTAAATATTTATAAAATAATAAAATTAAATTATCCAAACATGAAAAGTCTTTGCAGAAATAAAAAATATAAATTTCTTTATTTTTATTGCAAAAAACTAAACAAACACACAACGCAGTGGACGACAGGCAGGCAGGCAATATGAACTATGTACACTGTACACTATACGACTTGATTGGCATGAATTCTATGAATTTTAAATTAAGTCTTAAGCAGCAACAGCAGCAATTTGCAAAGAGGTAAATTACAAATTTTCTAATTTACAAAGGACGTCTTCTGAGTTTAATTGGAATTGGAATTCATTTGATTAAATTTGTGGCTGGCCAAGAAGCAAAGCAAAGCAAAGCAAAGCAATTTATTGGAATTCTGAAGCAATTAGAATTTAATTATTTCATACGAATTAATATCCTTTTTGTAGCATAGATAGTGTCTTACCTTGGAGCTTGCGTCAAGCTACCGTGTGTCGAGACGTAGGCCATGCATGCAATCCATTTACATTGATCCGCACAAAAATTTATGCTAAACAGTTCCGCGCTGATGAAGCAGAAATTGAGCTGCCAACAACTTCAATCGGCTAGTCTAGTCAATTATTCCGTAGAAAATTATTCAGGCTTGTTGTGTATAAAGTTTGTTTACACTTATAAATAGTATAAACACTTATACAGTTGCACATAGAGTACAACAATTACACACACACACACACACACACACGCAGATACAGTGAGATGGATACACGCTGTAGATCAGAGACACAATGGCGACAACGAGATGACGACGACGACGACAACGACGATGACGCCGACGTAGATACTTTTTTTTTAAATTATATTTCTTAATGATTTATGTATCTTTAAAATATTTTGTTTGAATTTTTGGTTTTATTTTTTGCTTATTTCATGTGTTTACATTACATTATATACACACACACACATACCTTCAAACACATGCATATAGCAGAGATGGAACTACTATTTATATATGTGTGTAGATATATTATATACATTTGCAGAATATTTACACACAGAAAATTTATATTGTATAAAATGTATAAAAAAAAAAACACATAAACAGGCTAAAATATTTTAATCGAATTATAGTCGAGTATACGTGCATACGAGGCCTGTTACAAAAGTACTTAAACAGTTGCTGTATGAAGCAAAGAACTTTTCAGAAAAATGTGACGAGAAAAAGGGCAACTATTCCAGAGACTATTCCAAAAGAATGCAGGTTGTGCATGGGTTGTTCGCGACATCAGATTGTCGTGCAAGGGGTGACGTCTACCAAAGAACAAGTCAAACTCAATCGCCCCTGTTGTGGCCGAAAAGGGGATCTCAATAGTTCAATAACAATAAAATTGGTCCGATTTCTGTGAGAATTTCCCCTTTTAGTGGTCCGATCTGGGCCTAAATGAAGTAATTGCTAAGGATTAACGTAAGGTAACCCAAGTTTGGTGTTTCTTGCTAATTTAACATCAAACTTTTTCCACTAGGTTTGCATTTTAAGTGCCCACTTCCTTAGGGAGGGCGGCTAACGTGTTTATTAAATAAAAGTTAGTTGAAGAATGAACAAAAAGATCTAAATATGCGCTCTGTCTCTTATAGTATTCAAGGTCTCGATATACATGCGGACAGTTAGACAGATAGACGGACAGATGAACATTTCTATATCAACTCGACTTTTGATATGGATTATATCTCGCCTCCTTCTGGCTCGATACAACGAAACGAATTATTGAAAATGTGGATCACCATACCGAAACTGAGTGAGATTTATTGGGATGAAATAACCTTATGCAAGGCATTCCATTCACTCATCCTTTGAATGAAAACTAAAAAATATTTAAACCAAAAATATGTTCGAATTGATCAAAATTTATACTCCAGAACTTAGCTTAGCTCCAAGCTGGCAACTTTTGTGATTATAATTGGGTTCGCATGCGGCTTACATATGTAGCTTGAGCCGGTAGTTTGCTAAATGTGCATTGAAACAGTTGGAAATTAAAACCTGATTTATCTGGTATTACGGCTTCGTAAATCAGCAAAACTGTCGAATTGAAGTGTGGAAATTGACGAGCATTATAAACTATTTTTCATTACACTGCCCCACGTTGGGCGCCAATTAATAGGTTTTTAAAGGGAGCCAAGATCGGCAATTTCATTGAATTTAAATGAATTTAAATTTATTAAAATAAAACAAAAATTAAAGAATTCAGTCTATCGAATTCTGTTGAGCCGACAGCGCTATACAGGAATCTGTCGCCGGAATTACCATTTAAAATTGCCTACTTTTGGAATAGCTCTCGACTCAACTTCCTTTTTTTCCCCCAGCCACAATCTATTACAATAAAATTTACAATTAAAAATAAAGTCAAAAGTAAACAAATTTTTATGTTTAAAAATTCGACACTATTTATTTTTAATTATTTCTGATTTTTTTTTTTTGAATTTTTAATTTTTAGCGAATTCCATTCTGCATTTGTCGCTTTCTCTCGTTTCTTTGCTTTGTTTTGTCATTTATTCATCTTTCTTACACATAATGCTTTTTATTCTATTATGCTTCACATTTCCATTCGTTAAATGGAGATTTTTCACAAGTCGCAGCATTTGTCGCAAACAATTAAAAAAAAAAAATATTAAGAAAACAAAATTATGCCGCATCAATAACAACAAAAACAACTCGCAGAGAAAAGTGAAACAACAACAAAAACAATTGCCGCCGCATCAGCGACAAATGTGTGTGCTCTTTTTTTTTTTTTTGGTACACATTTTTTTATTGTTTTTTTTTTTTGGTTGCGACGTCATTGAGACACTTTTCATGAATTTTTTTTTTTTTTTACCACAAAGCAGCAGAAAATATTTTTGCTGATTTTTTTTTTTTTTTTCACTTTTAAAATAAATAAAAAATAAACAAAAATGCTTTGAATTTTCTTTTTTTTATATTTTTTATATGCAAAACTTTACAAATTAAGACCAAATAATGTAAAATTAAATTTTTTATTTATTTGTTTTTAATTTTTTCGTTTTATGACACACACCGAAAATTATTTTGGCAATATTCAACTATAAAGAAAATCGCTTTTCATATCATTTAATTTTCTCCTTTATACACGTGCGGCACTTAATGAAAAAAAAAAAGAAAAAAATTTTCTTGCTGCGGCGTTAGAAGTGCTTATCGCTCACCGACATAGATTCAACTGATGCTCGCCGTCGAAAATCGACGCTGCCAACAAAGACGTTGTGGACTATGGATGGCGGCGGCATTTGAGCGGTCCAGCATCGGACAGCGGCAAAGAAGACGGCAATGGCGGCTAACAAAGTGGTCGAAAGCGTTGTTGATGACGTTGACGACGCAGACAGCTAGCCAGCCAGCAGCGATCTTTGCTTCTTTCAATTCAAGAGAATACAACACATCTTCTCAGCAAATGTTCGATCGCTGATACTCTGCTGCTGCTGCTGCTCTCTGTCACAGTTGGACAATAGTTTCGCGTTCAAAAAATGCTTCAATCGCATTTTGTGTCACCAAAATGTCACCAAAAGTGTCACGAATAACTTTCAGCTGTTCAATCGAATGCTGTTGTTTCAATATTTCCCAGTTGACATCCTTTTTGAGAACAACCATTCGCTCGACTTTGATGCTTGGAAATTTTTCCTCTTTCTACGAAATCAATTAATCGTGAATTCTGTTGAATTAGTCATCATTTTATTCATAATAAAATTTTCTTTTTATATATATAAAAAAAAGAGAAACTTCCTGATGTGTTATTTATATGGATTATAAGTGGTAATTCTGCAATTTGCTTCGTCATGGTGATGTATGGCATATTATCCTATAGTGTCCGATTATGTGAAATATATACATATATCCAGAAGCAAGAAAGAAAAGCCATCTTCAAGTGAATTGAAGCTTTAAAACCGTTTACACAAAATTTTAAATCGTAAAAAAAAATTAAAAATAAAAAACGTTTTTTAAAAAACCTAAATATCAGTGATGGATTTCTAGGAAAACTACCAAAAAAAAAAAAAAAAAAATGGATGGGATGCGCTCATTTTTATACTAACTTCTTTAAAATGTTTCCCTCTTACATATACAATAACGAAGTTTCTAAAATTGTGCACAAAATGGGTCCCAAAAAAGAATAGGATCGCTAGCACTTGCTTGAACGAGTTGAACTATAAGATGAAGATTTTTTGAGCTCACCTAAGTGGTTAAATACATGTACTTCTCGGCCAATAAAGTAATAAATAAAGTTGAACATTTTTAACGTAAAATTCTGTTCAAAAAAAGGCCACACTTCTTTCTGCCATCCTCAGTGGAGTTATCCAAAAACAAAATATGGTGCCGAACTAATCCAATGGTGACCGCAAAATCATTCAGAAATATTTCTTCCATAGCGCAAAATATCGAAGCATATTGAAAAATTTGTACTTCTTGTGTAATCACCGAATCATTGAAAGATGATTAAGTATTCGGACGCCGCTGAACTGTTTTCTGTGGGAGATTTCAGATAATCGATTTCAGCCAAAGAAGCTTAGAGTAAGTAATATGCGACATAAAATGCTCGAAGATGTGTTGGAAAATGGGATCACCATGAAGCATACTCCAGTAATCATACATCATTTTATTGCATTTTAACAGAGCAGATGCATCAAAAGCCTTTTCCAGCATTTTCACTTAATTTCATTTCAATTGAACACAAATACGTTGATCAATATTTTCATTCACTAATGAGATCGACTAACTGGTTGGCAGATCGCGCTAAGAATTAACATCATATTTAAGGACAGTGTTACCAATCTGGAAACAATATTTACCAGCTTAACTACTTCCCGGAAGATAGTAGTACCGATACTTTCTTGGCAGGGTGTAGTTGTCTTCTTTCTATTACAAATCATACAGCTCTTAAAATTGTATCATCTATTTAGCTTAACGGACTGTATTGAAAGTTAATATAAAAAAAATAGCAGAAGAGTTAAATTCTAGCTTTAAAAAAACCTATTCAACTTTCCGTTCAATCAATCAATTTGAACATCGTTTTTCACAAAAAAAATTTTTGAGTAAAAGATTGAGTAAAACTAGTTGTGAATTATAAATGTTTTTAAATTTTAAATTGACAGATTACAAAAGCACAAAGCGATGAAATGTTTGAATGGGCTTACCCCTAAAACACGCACATTCGTAAATGTATCAGTAGAGGACATCCATTGGAAGTCACTATATCGATTAATAAGCTAATAATGACTTATGCACTTATTCTAAAAAAGTCACATAAGTGGACGGTGGACAGACTGTATGGGTTTACCGCATTACTGTATTCTTATCTGTTCTTAATATTTTTACAAGATTTCATACAAGTCAAGTGGAAGTGGGTAAAGTGTATCTATTAATTAATCTATTGAAATCACTGCCAACCCCACTGCAGGTTGGTTTATTATGATAAGATTTTGTAGATTTTTCATAAATATATATTGCTCAGCAAGCTTCAAATCAAAAATGTATTTCTTGACACGAAACAGTACTCTTTGAATTTCATTCTGAAACAACCCTCACCATAAACTCGTACTGTGTGTATAATTTAGTCATATAGCAGCAGGTCTGTCTGTAGCACCTCTTTCCTATTTTTATTCAAATTTAATCACATTTTATTTTTCTTGAAATTTTGGCTGTTTATCGTTTTTTTCTTTTCATAGCCGTTGTTTGATAAAAATGAAAGAAATAATTTATTGTTAATTAATACCAAGAACTTTTATTGTTTCAAACGCAGCGGGATAGAAAATTTATTGGGAAAAAGAAACCTACGGCAAGTTGATGAAACGGGGAGCAAATATTTAAATATTTTTTACTGGAAATCATTTTCTGCAGCCTATCTGATGTTCACGGAAATGTGAAAAGCGTCCACAAGTAGCCACGATACAGGAAATTTTTTACACTTTATGGAAATCTTAATTCGATAATAAGCAATTAGGTTAAAAGTGCCACTTAACTTGGCTATGGTTGTCCAATCGTTAAGTATTTTCGATTGAATATGTGCCGCATTTTTGAAAGTTTCAAAGAAACTCTCTGTGTGAGTGGAAGAATTACTATTTGGATTGTTCAAAATATATTACAAACAGCATAGATCCTTAAACCAATTTATTCGTGGATTGGTTTTAATAATTTGATGGTCCTTCGAGCTGGATATCAAATAGATGCTTCATTAAAAATGGAATTTTTAGAGATATATTATAGTCCTTCGAGCCGTATACAAAGCTTTTATTGATTGATTAAAATAAACAAAACTGACTCAACTGGAAATATTTTTTGTTGCTTCGAGCCGGATACTAGGTTTAAAAAGGCAAACCTCTAAAATATTCTTTTCTTTACAATTGATATTATGTTTCCCGGATCTGTTAAGTTATGTGTAATTGTGAGCTGCTTAGAAACACTTCTCAAGATATCTTTGTAATGGATACCAATGTTGGACACTCCCTAGAGTGCTGAGAGTGAAGGAGGAACAGTACAAAACCAGAGAAAGCTTTTGGAAAATCTATGAGCCATAAAAATATAACTGTTTGGCCTCTATTGCAACTAAAGATCAGAAATAACTTGTAGAGCTGTTCAGTAATATATACTTCAGCACTTCCGACACCTTTTCAAAGGCATTTCAAATATATTTGAATAATTTTTCGAAGCTTATACAAAACCTTGTATAATGAATATATAAATAAATATTAGATGCACAACCAATAAAAACTAATTTTAAACCAAACTATTGAAAATAATTTACAAAAATTATTGCATTAAATTATTAACCCCTCTTCACCCCTCAACGACAATTCGCCGCACGTGAGCGAAAATTTGTGCAATAAAATGAACAGCGAAGAACATCTTTAAGTCGGATTAAGGTGACACTTAGTAGAGCACAAAAATAATTATGAAGCTGATTAACATGATCATGATATATACATATAATAGATATATACATATATATAGAATGTGGGCGACTTGTAAAATCAATTATAAACACAGCAAAAACAAACAAAAAAAACAACAACAACAAAACGGAAATTTCAATTTAATTCATGCCGCGAAAAACAAAATGCAGAAAAAATAAAACAAAATAATACAAAAAAAATTATGAAAAAGCGAAGAAAAATGAGCAAAAATCGTTCAATATCTTTTACACTTAAAATTTCATAGTCAAATAAATAGTATCTATGAGATACTTTGTGGCAGCGCCAACGGCGAACGAGCATTGAAAACGCGCGAAAATACTTTTTGAGCTAAACGCATAAAAATAGCGCAAACGTCAGCTGAGACAAAACAGCAAACGACACAAGTGGCGATGGAGAATTGTATCTGGCTGAAGGAGGCCAAAGGCATGAAGACATTGAAGCAACCGTTGCCGTTGAAGACAAAAAGCAGCTACAGAGGCGTAGGCACGTGTGGTGCCATGAAGCAACAGCCAGACTAGAGTGGCTCTCTGTCCGTCTGTCGTTCTTACTATATAAAACAGTGCTCTTGGACTGTCTATGCGTGATAGATATATATATATATACAACATATATAAATATGTGCCAAAATGAGACAAATAAGTTGTACATCTTCGACGCGTTAAGCAGCAGCTGAGATACTTTGACAGCTAAGATACTTTGACTGCTGCGTGTGCGACGCCATTTTAGTGTCTAAGGTCATTGTAATGCAGAGGGCCTAAACAAATCGAACGTCCAGCGGTGCACATTGAGTTCGAACATTATTTATACAGAAGATGAAGCGTTTAGTGATGGAGATACATTCTGCTTTTTTTTATAGTTTCAATAGCTTAGACTGGCAGCGCAATACGTCTATGCTTACAGCTCAATTTCTACGAAGAATTGCGTAAAAAATATTTACGCGATTTTTTTCTGCTAGTATTTATATTTCAAAAATACGTTTTAAGCATTTTTTCTTTTTTGTATCCCTTGCCCACTCGTCAATTGTCGATAATATCTTCTTAAAGATTCATTTTGGCTTTTATTTGTTTAGAGAAATAACAGCCATTTATTTCGCTTTTGTCGATTGATTATTGTTGTTGTTTTTGATTTTTCATAAGATTTTCCCACTTTTTTTTAATGAAAAGAAAGAAATTTTTTTCAATTTAATTCTTTTTCTTTTCAAACAACAAATGGCCTTTTGAATACTTTGCAGCAGCAGCTCATCTCAACTCAACTCAAATAGTCAATTGCACGCGATGCCCGCCCCTGCAATGGCGGAGGCATGTGCAGGGTTTTGTTTGAAGGCGCCAAATTGAAATTTCAGTTTTGAATTACTTGCAAACCAAAAAAAAAAAATTTAAAATATTTTTATTATAAAAACATGTTGTTGAGCGGATTTTGTTTTATTTTCGAATTTTTGGTATTTTTGTAGCACTTAATTGAGTCGTTTGCTTTATGTCGATATTTATTTATTTTATTTCTGCATACCCTACACACAGACTTTTTAATATTTAGTACATATTAGTTTATGCGAATAGTTTGTAACACGTAAAAATGATACATAAAAAGGTGTTACTATTGGGTTATACTGATGCATAAATACTCTTCACACTTTTTGACTTTCGACAGTAGTTTCACTAGACATATTTTAGCGATTTGTCAAAAACTGAGCCCAAAAATGTATGCTAATATTTTGCATAATAAGATCTTGAAAGATTTGCTAAATTTGTTTATATATTACGATTTTGAACTACGTCTCGTTACAGAGATATATTAACATTTATATCAGTATTTCTTGTGCACCATTAATTTCAATGCATATGAAATTGTTTACTGAGTTCCGTTGTGGTTGTGTCAGCACATGTGACGCCAAACGTTCAGTTCGTCATGCCAGAAATCGTCAATAAAATTCATGGATTAATTATTTAAAAGTCTATTTTCAAAAAAAAAAAAAAAAAAAAAAAAAAAGTCACTAACTTATCACACCATATATCTGCAACGGTTGGAGATCGATGGATAAGTATTGGTACTCTTAAAAACGGTACAGGGAGAGATAACATTAATTGGGAAAATTCAAAACCTCCAAACTAAGCATATCTAAACTATTTGACGAAGTTGACTGATATTATCTCTCTTTAATATGGAAAAACCATCGATTTGCTATTTCAAGATGAGTCTTCTAAGTGACCATCGTCGCAAGTTTTCAACTCAAATCAAAGCACAATTCAAAAATGTTTCTAGTATTGGCTATTAGAGTCAAAATCTTTACGAAAACATGGTCAAAAGAATAAAAATCCTACACATCCTAAAAACATTTTGCCATAAATAATTCCTTTCGAAAACCATGAAATATTTTAATAACTTTTGCATGCTTTTTCATTTTATTTAAAAACGATATCTGCAAATGAAACACCCTTTATACATATACATTTATGCATTTTCGTGCTCATGATTGATTGATTGATTGACTGTTTGAGTGCTTTTCTAGGAAGTCTTCATATACGAGTGGTTCAAAATAATTTTATTCGCATAGTTGACCATGAAAAAAATGTGTCTGCGTTGAACTTGTAAAGCGGAAGTGATTAAATGAAGAGCGGAAAGAAAAGCAACAAATCAATTTTCATTTCATTGAAGAAAATTCCAAATTCAAAGCAAAAGCAAAGAAAATTTTTTAATTGCAAAGACAAACAAGCCCTTCTGCGTTTGCAATTAAATTTATTTTCTTTGCTTTTGCTGTATTTGAAAATTTTCTATTTATGTTTTGTGTTCTTCTTCAGCTTTAAGCTTTGTGACGTCAACAGTGACACAATAACCTCAAAAGGTAAATGAACAGAAGCAGAACAAGAAGAAGAGACTACTATGACAGAGAAGAAGAGGAAGAAGAAGAAAATCAAGCGCATATACAATGCCATATGTTTAGTTTTTTAAATTGTAACAGTAGATACTACTGTTAATAACAGTTCTGTTAATGTCTAAAATATTTGTGCTTTTGTGAAAGCTCTGCGCGCAAAAGCTTTGTAACTTAATTTACAGTTAGTTTACAGTTAAATAAACTTTCATTAATTATAATAGCAATGCAGAAAACCGTTAGCAAGTTAAAAGCTCAAAGCTTTACTAAACAAAATTAAACAAATTAGCTATTTATAGAAGAGTAAATACTTTAAACGAAACTAATTAACAAACCTTTCGAAATTTTATATTGTAGGAAGAAAGAGTTTTGTTGAGACTTACCTAAAATGAAAGAGAGAACAGATATATATGTTAATTATTATTTGGTAAAAATAAATCATATTCAATATAATATTAAGTGGTTAAGTGGGTTTTTTTTATGAATACTTAATAGAAAGGTGAAGCTCTTGATACCGGTCTTTGAAATAAACTAAAAAAGGAAAATACGGAAAAAGACATAGCAACAACAAACCACAATCACTTGTGTCTTTCAATGCATATGCGTATACAGCATACACAGCTACATAAACGATGAGCAGTGTGTATTGCTGTTAGATTAGTCCGTGATATCTCAAATTTTTTTTATTGCGCTAAAATGTATCTCAAGACTTATAATATAAAAATGGGCGTCTTGTGGGCGTGGTATAACATCTTTTCAACTACTATGCACAAACTAGAACAGAAATATTAAACGATATTACATACCAAATTGTCTAAATTCAAAAAGGATCATAAAGTCATAAAACGTGTCAAGTGTAGTGTGCACGTGTGCTACATTACATTAGACAGTCAATTCGTAGCTAAACAGTCATAAGGAGGCACACATTACTTACGAGCAATGACCGGGTAAACGATAACACGATGACACCAACAAACGACGACCTGATGACCTACAATTCGGTCGCTAGTTGCGCTACCTAAAGTGCGTACTCGACTCAATTCGGCTAAGCTGTTTCGCGTCTGGCAAAGGCAAAGGCAAACAGTGCTGTGTATTTAGCATAGAATAGGACACACACAGAGGACACAGAGTGCAGCTATGACGTCAATGGCGGCGTTTTGGTCGGTCATTCAGTCAGTCACTGAGTTACTGAATCAACGAAGCCAGCAGTCGTCAGGGTCGAAATTTCTGTTTGTTGCAAAATGCAGCACGGCCAGCGTTCCGCACACATAATTAAAGTGCACCAAAAACTGCAGCAAAAGCCAAGCATCAAAGCGGTTTATCCTTTTTTTAATACATTTTTACTAAGCAACTATTTAAATGTGACGTCATGTGGTTCATGCTGCTCTTGCTGCGCTTTGTGCTTGGTTAGCAGTTGCGGTGTAGGAGAGACGGTTCTAAAAACATGAACAATTTTAATTAAATAAAAATATTTACCAGAAAGCTAAAGAAGATAGGTTTGGAGTGAGTGTATAGGTAAACTAGATGCTCTGTATTTAGACTTAGACTTTTTTTTTTTAATATATTTCTGTGGTGGCTTTACTCGAGGTGATCCGATCTTGCACATTACATTTTGTGCTTTTAAATTCATTAAAAACGGTGGGCAGTGGGTTGATAAGACGACACAACCAATTTAAATAGCGGTTTATGCGGAATGAAAACCACTTCTTCATGCGATTTACGTTCGGTTAGCTCCAATATCGCTGAAAAATTAATGAACATATTCCAAAGTTGACATTTGATGTAACGGTTGGCCCGAAATTAATGTTGTTACCAGTTCTTGTATACTTAAGGAACTACATTCCATTTAATTAACTCGATGCAACAAATTATTACCATGACTAAAGAGGCTCTTAACAATCTAAATCGAGTCCAATCGAGTTAGTTTTATATACAGCAACTACAAAATGGGTTGAGTATTTAAATGAAGATTATTGCTAAAAAAAAAAAGGAGGCCATGCCTATTTTTGTATATTTGAAGGTTTCGTTCATCAAATCGTATTTCGAGTTTAAACAAAAATCGAAAAATAAGCTGCGAGTATCTATGTCTTCTAGAGAGTCCCCAGGTGAAGATGGTCTCGACAAGAGAACTCTGGAAGTGCTACCAGTCAAAGCGGTACTCTTTTGGTACGTCTATTCAATGCTGCATTGAGACTTGTGCACTTTCCAAAACGTTGAAAAAAGATGCAAATCGTTATGATTCATAAGTCCGGGAAGAGTCCATCTTTCGTTGACTCATACCGACCCATCAGTCTGCTGACGTCCATTGCGAAGCTATTTGAAAGATGCCTGCAATCGACGAGGTCAGCCAAAGGATACCACCCGTTCAGTTTGGCTTAAGAAAGGCACACAGAACTCCTGAGCAGCTAAATAGGATGGTAAACTTTATCCTAGATGGGTTTCAGGCAAAGCAATCTACAGTTGCTGTTTACTTGGCCATCCGATAGACCTTTAACAGAGTATGGCACGAATGTCTACTGTGCAAATTAAAAGGCATCCTCAAACCTCAGTAATTGTTGCTATTGTGCAATTTTCTGACCAAAAGCACCTTTTCAGTGGATCTGGATGGTGTGGAGTCCGCGCAGCTAGTCCATAGGGAAGTATACTAAGTCCCTACTTGTTTACTAGCTTTACTTGGAATACGTTCACTGGGCGTACCATACCGATGGAGAATCTCCAGTTATCATCATCGTGCGAATCGTGAGGTATAGTTTTGAGTTCTTACAAATATCCCATACAGTTCAATTTTTCTAGAAACCTTTTTATACTAAAATGATCCAACTTTCATCCAGCTGCATCTCTGTGACGTAAAATTTGGCGTTATATGTTCAAATAGACGAAATATCTTTAAACAAAAATCCAAGAACTCGATTGCTGAGTCAACTATGGGTCTAATAGTGAATATAAATCACCCAGAGACCACTCAAACACACAGAAAAAAGTTGATCAAAATCGGTTCAGTCGTTTAGGAGGGGTTTAGTGTCATACACACGTACATAGGAATTATATATATAAAGATTTATACCTTTCATACCCACTTTCGATATCTTAAAACTTAGGCAGTTGGAAGCGTCTCGTAGAGCTGGTCAAGACTATATACATATACTTTCATGCAGCTCTGTGTCGCCTGTTAGAGATGGTACAATTACTAATTACAACGAACTCAAAATGGTATCGCAGTATTTAATAAAATGTTGCTTTGTGTGAATCTAAACGTCCATAATACTTGGACCATTGCTTCCCAACAACGCACACAATAAATGCAAATATGGCACATTTTATCAATACTTAGATTATCCCATCTCCGGGGTGCACCATCACTAACAAACACCACAAAACGCAGTATAACAAACAAGATACCCTGTTCCTAACAATTTCTATGAGGGCTACACTTTCTAGTGGTCCCATCTTGACGTATATGAAATATTGTCTTCGGAATCATGCAAAATTCACCAAATTTGTAGTTGCTAGCAAAATAATTAACAACAATAAGCAGTTCATCATACAAAAACTGAAAGAGGTGGGACAGATTTGTAAGAGAGCTACCCCTGTTAGTGATTCGAACTGGATCTAAATAGAATATTTTATAAAGATTATTGTAAGGTCGTTCAAATTTTGTGTTTCTATTTCATCAATAACATTTTTTCATACAAAAACTTAGAATGAGGATCAGGTCTGCTTTGAAAGTGCCAACACCTCCATATGGAAGGGAACTAGCGAGTTCATGGAATACAAACTATCTGAAGAATGGATAATATAATCTTAATAAGCAACCCTAAAGGCTCTATTCTTTACTCTCTTCGAGATCTTGATTGTCATACGGACTGCCAGACAGACGGACTCGCCTTTTTGGATGTTGGATATACTTTGTGGGCTCTGTCACGCCTCCTTTATCCCTTATAGGAAGAGAGTACAAAACTGATTCAACAATTTACGAATAAATCAACGAAATTAAAAAATAATTTAACAGACGGCAGCTGCAGCGCCCCCTGCATGTGATATTTGTCGCAGAGATGCCATCTGCGCACCAGCATGTGCATGGAATACCGGACTTCCGTTCTAAAGCTGCACACGCAAAAAAGCTTAAAAGTTTCAGTAAGCTTTGTGCGCGCTTTTAAGCTCTGATCCGCAGCTTGCGCTCTCTTTCGCATTTCCTCTATCGCTCTTTCAAACTTCCACAGCTTTTTCGAAATTTCAACAAGTTTAGCATTCGTCGTTCATGAATGAAGCTTTTTATGCTCCTCATTGGTTCATCGTTTATATTCGCGCATCGCTTTCTCATTCATATCTCCAAAATGCTGCTTTACACATCCGCCTCCGATTTTCGTTTTTTTTTTTTTTCGGATTTTACTCTTCTCGTCATTTGTTGCGCTGCGGCAAAGGACATCTCAACTCTGTGTCTACGCTCTTCGTGTCTACATACGCCGTAGCCGCTGTTAAAGCATGAGCACGTGCTATTCAGCGTCGGCGTCCGCGTTGTCCTTTATGGCGATGGCGTGCTCGGCTTGATTCGGCTTTTGCCATAGTTCTTTGGAACACGAAAAAGAACAAAATATAATAAAAAAAAAAAAAATAAAAAAAAAAATAAAAAAAAAATGCCGAAAAAATTCGCACTTAACTTTGGCATTCTGCGGCATTCTGTGTTGCACTTCATGCTCACACTGAAGCTCATCTTCACCGATTCAAGCCCTTTAAGCACTAAAATACCCTTACGTCCTTTGCTTTTTTTTTTTTTTTGCTTCGCTGCTTTAACGCTTGTATGCGCCTCACTTTGTTATATTTTCATAAGCTTAGAGGCTGCTTTAACGTTGTCTTCACCATTTTTTCCCCATTTTTTGCTCCTTGTGAAGATTTCCTTTGTGTACTTGTATACATTTATATATATATATAGAGTATGTCCTTCTAACTCATGCTCTCGCTGTATATAAATTTGTGTGTCTATATTTTTAGCAATAAACGAATTTTTTGCACTGTTGCCTATAAAAATTTTGCAAATTTTGCTGTGCCTGCCGCCCACGCCATGCCATCCCTTATGCGCATAAGCCTCCTTATCATTCCATTACCAAACGCTTCACTTAACTGCAGCTGCTACAGTCGCAGAGCCTCTCTGCTTGTTTTGTTGTCCTCTACTCGCTTGACGTCCTTTAGATTTTATGTTTATTTATTTTTTATTTGCCGCTGTTTCCTTTATTGGCTTCGTCAGTGTAGAATAACAACCGAAAAGGAGAAATATTTGGTTGTTGCTTCAGTTCCTGCGTCAATTTAAATAAATCGAAAAAATAATCGAATTGAATTGTTTTTCAAACACTAAACCGAAGAGTGTTCACGTGCAGTTTGGAAACTTTTATGCCGGAACGAAGGCAATGAAACAAGCAAAATTTAACTTAAACGGAAAATAGTTCACACCGAACACTAATTTCTCATTAAAATGCAATTAAAGAATATCCCAAGAGTACAGGATTTATAGACTTTGAGAATCGAGCATATATATACTTCATCTGCTATATCAATGCTGTCTGTTACACAAATTTAATATAAAAAATTTCATAAGGATGCGCTGCAATATTTGTTCAAAATTATGTTCCTTTTTTACTAAACTAAAATGAAAGTTTCCTTTCGAAAATTCATTTCTCGACAACTTATTTTTATGCTCTTCACACGAATATGAATAGTATTATAAGTTGGTCACAATGTTTGCAAAGCCTTAAAGGAAGCATCGGGCACATAATAAACTCCATCCACTCGGCTGTCTGTTTATTTTTTTATTTTCTTCTTATTTTTTTTCTTCTCAACTGACCAAATATGCAAGAACTTCTGCAACAGCCACCACTTGATCCTTTTTTCGGTCACACCATCAACAAGCACAAGCCGATGTAGAAGAAAATCAGCAGCAGCTGCGCTTGCCTTTCATCATGTTCGAGCAGTAACAACGAATATTATTATCCTTGTTGTTGATGGCGTTGTTGCTGCTGCTGCTGCTGTTCTTTATGTTGCTGTTGCTGTTGTTGGTTGCTATTGAATAAGGACATCGACTGTCATAATACAAGATAAGCAGCATTTTTCCGTGAACGTTGTCGCTTGTTTAACTTCAGCCGTTGCTCATAAATATTTTATATGTAAAATAAAGCCTTGCAGGCATCTTCAATTCTTTTCCTTTTTTTTTTTTTTCGTTGCTATTCCTTTTGCTTCATTGCTTTAAAATGGCATCAGCAAATATTCAAAAATTTCGCAGCATTTTATGCCAGCTCCATCGAATTTTTTTGACTTCAAGCGGTATTCGTTATGTATGTCCGTCCGTCTGTCTGTCTGTCTGTTTGTCGCGTTGCCGCGAATATTTTATGTTCGAATAAAAAATATTTATTTGCATAATTTTAAGAAATTAAAAATGCCAGAAATTCGCGAAATGCTTTTGCTACGCGCAATGCAAATATTACGTATACGCCCTGTGGTAATTAAGGTCTGGGACTGGTGCTAGCGCTGGTATGTGTAAATGCATTACAGCGCCTTTGAACTGCATACATAATCAATGCTGTAAGGCATACATTGTAAGTACACACACATATCTGCAGTTGCATCTATGTCCCTGAATATCATTAACACACATGGCTGGCATATGTGCTAAATATAGTTTCAGATACCAGATACTGGCTGAAATATTTTCAGTGTGCGTTCGAAAGTAAACAGGACTTTTGATAATGAAAAAAAAAGTGCGGTGTATTCTGCCGAAACACAGCAAAATGTTGTTGTGTTTTTCTCTTTTTACTTTTGGAACAAAACTTCTTATAGACGCCTATTATAAGTTCTTTGAAAACTTTTTGACACATTGCAGAATATCTTCATTTTCTATGTGTCAAAGTGGCATCAAGTTGATAAATATTTCACCGAATAACTAGAAAGGACGAGTAAATCCTACCTCTGCATAAAATTAACTCTTAGTTTTTATACCCTGTAAATGAAGGAACAAGGGTATGCTAAGTTTATGAAAGGATATGCATCAAAAGGAGACATTGGCTCATGAACCAACCCTCCTTTATCCTTTATATGTCAATATCAGCCAATTTAGGCTTTTTTTTATTTAAGAAAACCCAGTTTTTTTTTTAAGTGAAACGTCTTTAGACCCGGTAGGATAAGGATAAGAGTCAACTTAATGAATGAAAAAGGGAATGCGTGGACCGTGACGAAAAAGGGAATGGTGATGGTGTGGGAAGAATCGAAAAATGGGAGGGCTATCAACACATTCGTACATCACAACACTTTTACTCCGCACGCGTGTATAAAGAAGAAGAACAATTAGCAGAGTCAAATTTTGATTGCGTGGTGCAGTTCGGTTGTGAGAAATGGTGGAAGAGGGATAAAATTCTAAAATTTTGTGCAGAAAGTGAAGCTGTTATTGGTTTCCAAAATCAAAAAACCATAAAAACTGCTGAAGAACCAAAAGTTGATTTTGTTCCTAATGAATGTTTCCGGGAGGAGCGATTTAAAAGAGCACCGATTTCTGGTTTACTGATAACCGAAAGACCAAAATTCTTTCAACAAAAATTTAAAATACTTCAGAGTGTGTCTATTCTCATGGCTGCTTAGGAATTGGAGGACTTCATATCAAAAGAAATCGTTGGAAGTGTTTCCTGGGACAGTTCGGTTTGCCATGCCAAACGCTTCATAGATGGTCACTAGAATTCAAAAGAAAGTTAAACCGTATTGGTTTGTGATGGTACACTCAAATGCAAAGCGTTAATTATTGGAAAAAATGCTTGCCAAAGAGGTCTATATAAAAAAAAATATCTCTAGAATGGTTTCAAAAGATTTTCGTGCCATAGGAAACAGAACATTTTAAGAAAATCGGTCTACAAAATAATACGTCATACAAATAATTATTTGTGAATTACTTGTTCAATAAAATTCCTTGTAGAACTAGTTTGTCTGATCATGAACAAGGGAAAGGAATGCATTAAAGCTGTTCAAAAATCACAGAGTTGCCAAAAGACTCAACCGGCATGGGAAACGCATTTCAAATTACATAAAAAATCCAAGTTAATATGGTACATCTCCACGAAGCGGTCGGAAACCAAAAGCAATATCCGATGCAAACAACAGATACAACGATGAGTAGCGGAAAAATTAAAATTCAACTTAGATGACCCTCACAGCTGCATAAAACAATATGGAGAGATATGCGCTAGGATCGGAGATTCTGTTTCAAGCGAGGTTTTGGTGGTTTTGATGTAGTGGCTTTGTAATTCTTCATCGCAACCAGTATAAATGCCGCAATGTATGTTGACCTTCTGCACAGTGAGTTAATAGAGTTTGGTGACATTTTGGTTGGCGATGACTGAACTTTTCAACAGGACAATGCGTCCATACACAGATCACGGGTTACTACAAGCTTCTTTACAGACAGAAATATATCAGTTTTGAACAAACTAGTATTAAATTCCGACCTGAAACCCATTTAAAACCTCTGGGGTATCCTCACTGCTAAAGTTTTCAAGAACGGGAGACAGTTTGAGACAGCTAGGCAACTTAAAGATGATTCAATGACATCTCGTCCTAATACAGTTATAATGAATAATGGAAATAATATGGACCACTAAAGGCGAAACGCAATATGCACATATAAATATTTACTATGAAGACAATTTTTAATACATTTCTTTTTATATTTATTCGAAATTTCCTACTCCTTTTGATAACATTTTGGACAACGTGGGGCCAATCATAATACCACATTGCAAACGATGAATAAGTATGATGGATATATAAATATTTGTATGACATATATTTGCTATTGGACAATATATCAAGTCGTCCAGAATTTTAAAGCTGACAACGTTTTTGTAAAAATTTCTACCAATGAACTGAACGTAATACCCATATATGCATAGTTCAAATAACGCCCAGACAAACTGTCAAAGTCGAACATAATCGACTACAGCAGCGTTCTATCTTATTTGCATATCAAAATGAAACTCCATTGAGTTGCTGTTGTTTCTTTCGATTCAAACTAGAAAATATTTATTAAAAACACTTTCGAAAGCATTTTTTTCTTTTGCATTTAATCCATTTTTTTCTATTTAAATTTCAAGTTTGAAAGTCCACATTAAAATGTTTTTAAGATATTCCTTCCGATAATGTCAGCCAAACCAAACAAATTAGGCGGCAGTGCAACATTTCCAACTGATTAAAAACTGAAATATGCCCACGCGGACCAATAAACTCGCCAGCCAAATCTACGTTTAATCTAGAAAATGTCAAAAAATAATGACTGTAATTAAATCAGCAGAGAATTGAATCAATTGACTGTTAATTATATGCAATATTCATTGAATTTATTTTTAATACCACTTTACTGTGGCACCTCGAATGGGCGGACCCAAATAATTGCGCGAATTTCGACACACAATGAATGCTGCATATATTAACAAATATTGTTTTTCTCCTGAATTACATCGCAGCGCTGCGAAAACGAATCCCATTAAAGCGTCCAAAAAAACCGAAAAAAAAACTTCTGTTATGCGCCGCCGCTGTGAAAATTTTCAACAAAATTTGCTCGGAAAATGGAATAATTTTATAGCGAAATAGCGAACTAATTTTCAGTTTGCCAAAATTTTATTTTATTTACTTTTTATTTTCCAGAAAATAGAAAAACTGGCTATTTGTGTTTGTTTCGCGTGTGGAAAACATTACACGGAAAATTGTCTTACAGCACATTAAATAATTGATCGTCACTGAGCCGTGCAACGAAATTTAATGTTGCACACTTTGTTGCACACAATGGAGCACATCTATTGACGAAATAAGTAGTACATTAAAATGAAATTTAAATATGCACGCCAACGAGATACCCTACATATTTTAATGTCTTTAATTTGTAGCAGATATTTTAAAGCAGCTACTGTATATAAAAAAGATTTTCTTGGCATTATTTGGCCTATTATGGAAACGATTAGAATTTGCCATCGATTATAGAAGTTGAAAAAGTTTTGTGCTGCTATTTTAAAGTAATTTTCTATATTTTATCATATTCCAAATCAAATCATGCTGAAAAGACAAAAGTTAATACGCCTTTTCGATTTGGCGCCCAACATGGGGCCAATCGCAACACCAAATTGCAAACGCTCAGCTGTCTTTTATATATTTTTTTTTTTATAAATTGATAACAATTCATCAAGTGATTTCGTTTTGTTTTAAATATAATAATTTTGTCTTTGGCGCCCAACATGGGACCAATCACAGTACGAAGTTGGAAACCTTTAACTTTCTTTTTACGTTTTCATTTTATTTTTTATTTTTTTAAGCTATGATTTTTAATATATTTTATTAAAAATTTCGAAATATAATAATTAAGTATTTTAGATTTGGCGCCCAACATGTGTACAATCATGTTACAACATTGGAAATGTTCACCTACCTTTTCATATGGTTTTTTTTAAAGCAGTATTTTTTTTAAATGTTTCAAATATAATTATGTATTTCGAAAATGGGGCCCAACATGGGGTCAATCATGGTACCACTTTGGAAACGTACAGCTGCATTTTATTTTTGTGTTTATTTTATTTTTTAGAATTCAACGATTTATTTTGTTAAGAAATTTTCAATATAACAATTTTTCACTTGGCGCTCAACGTGGGGCCCATATACCGCGTTTAGCTGTCTTTTTTATGTTTTTTAGTATTCATAAAAATATTTTGTTAAGGACTTGCAAATCCAATAATACTATACACACTTTTCGCCAAGAAGTGTACTCACTAAAATTGAAATCCGCGATAAATGCAGGAAATAAACAACAAATGACAAACGAAGAGTTGCACGTTTAGCTGCACACTATACTGCAGCATTGTAGTTGCAAACAATAAAAGATGACATTGATGTAAAGTTGAAAAACGACAGACATTTCGGGAGCGTAAAAAAAAACTCAACAAGATAGAAGGAGGATGCAGCCTATTCAATGTTTTTGTGTAGTACAGAGCTCAAACCAACGAAATGACGAAATAGCATTAAAAATACATTTTGTGCAAATAAAATTCTTGCAATTTTGCTACAAAGAGAAACTAAAATGAATGGGAGTGGAAAGCGCAACTACAGTAAAAATAGAAGCTGTATAGCTGGCAGGATTAAATGAAAGGGCAGTAGGGATGGATATCAATTGTTGTTGTAGACAGAAATTTAACTTTTGTTTGAAATGCCATGCTACACGCCACGCCACGCCACGCCACGCCACTCCGCACAACACAACACAATATGCTGAAAATTTATTGTTGCAATTTTGTAGGCAACAACAAAGTAGGAAAAAAAAAAAAAGTCGTAAAGGAATGCGAAACATTTCACTTGTTAACTGTAATAATTCAAGTAATTCAATTGGCGAATGGCGCATATTTTCAATGTTGCTTTTTTATGTTCAATGTGGCAAAATGAAGCAATTTCAATTTGGCGCCCAACGTGGGATATGACAAATCTAATAAATACAAAATCACACTTCGATATGCAAACCATCAGCAAAAATAAAAAAGGACACACGCATATGAAGTGCATAAATTTCTACGCAGCTTAAAAAGGCGGAATTTTTGCAATTTTCACAAAGAAAAAACAGAAATTCTTTGGTGCATATTTCTTAGATATTTATATATATAGACAGACAGAAAGTAAGTAACTATGAGGGTATATATAGAAAAGAAATAAACTATTAAAAGTAAGCGAACTGCATGAGAATTTATGTCAGCGTGGCGTTTGTATGAGTGATATTTATGAAGGCAGTTTTCATTTATGCAATGCGAATGTTTATGTATCTACAAGTGTATCTTTTTTAACTTTTTGCGTGGGACATAAAAGCCAAAGTTGCACACAAACTAAAAAAAAAAGGGCAAGAATGCTGCAAACGTGCATACATGACAGTGAAATACGCTGCCAACATACGCTATTTCAGATAAAACCAACAAGGAAAGCAGTCATATTTGGTAATACAGTGCGCAATAATGCAGACTGCACTGCTTATATATAAAATATTTAACATAAAAAAGGCCAATCAAAATGTTTTCTAAACTGTATCAACAGTTCAATTTTTTATAGACATCCTCTGCTTTAAACATATCAGAGACAGTTCGAGCTTCATCGACTCGATCTACTGTCAATTGCATACATTTACATAAATTAAATATACACATGCTATGCCATAGATAAAGGGTATAAAAAGTGCAAGTGAAAGCCAAAAGCAGGCAAAGGTTTTTATGCTGCAGATATACAGATACATTCAAAGGAAATTGACAAACAAATGCACAACTGCTTCAAATCGCTTTACTGTGTGGTAGTAAGAGGCAGCTAGCATGCCAAAGAGAGATGCTAATATATACAACAAAAAAAATCGGCATGCCATAACATGCGTGACACATATCGTATATAGTAATATGTATATATAGAAATATGCATGCAATATACGCGCAGATAAACATATAATGTGAAATATTTGTACAAAAGGATTTTTTTCTTTTTAGATTTTAACAAAAACACTTGCATTCCATATCCTGCAAACGACTTTATTGAAATACTTTTACAAAAAAAAATCAAACTATTTATTTTAATTAAAAAAAACAATTTCAAATAAATGAAAATGAATGCTGGAAATGCCAAGCACAGAAATATGCAATACCTCATGAACATTTGCTTGCACTTGATTCAATGCTAACGGCAACTTACCGTTTTCAAACAAAGAGAGCTCTCTCTCTCTCTCTCACACTCTTTTTTTCTCTAAATTTTATTTTATTTTCAAAATTTAATAGTTCCAAAAACTTCAAGCACTCATGTACACACATTTCCTTTAATTTTTCATCACCCCTACATGCTGTACTTGCTAATCACTAATTTATCAGCTACTGCGACACGCTACACTACCTACTACGACGAAGAAGGGCATCTAATATGTAACCTACATGTACAAACATTCATCTTTACGGCTCACTTACTCAATTGGCTATTAACCTAATGTCAAAGATATTACTCATATGCAACATGTGTGTGTCTGTGTGTGTCTGTGTGTGTGGCTGTGTGTGTATGCTCTAAGGCAAAAAGCCAATCAAGCGAGACAATAAGAAATGAGTGCAAACTTTGTGTCTTACAGTATGCATGTATGTGTGTGTAGACATTTGTTTGTGTGTGTGTGCTTGGCTATTAAATCAAGCCATAAAATGTATAAAATATAAGTTAGACCAGCAGCAGCCACATTTGCCAATAAAAGCTGTGACGCGACCAAAACTTTGACCAAAATTTTACCACAAAAAAAAAAAGAGCAAAAAAACTAAAACATCTTTGAAATCTTAGAGTAAACAAAACAAGACAAATATTGTACTAACAAAAGCAACAGCATAGAGCAACAGAGTGACAGACAAAATAATGTGCGGAAATAGCGAATCTTTAATACGCTACACAACAAAATTTAACGTTCATGAATCGCTTTCACATACAAATATTGAAGTTTGACTGTTTGAATATAATTTCGTTATTTTTACACACCCCACGTTGGGCGCCAATTAGACAGTAAGACGCATAACAGGCTGTCTGGCTTTAGAAAATATCATTAATGAAGTGTCCGGGCACACGTTTATCGTTCATGCAGCGTCTTTGCATGCAAATTTGTAAATTAGATTACCCCACGTTAGGCGCCAATTAGTAAATTAGTAAATTAGGCTGCACTAAACACAAACTGAAGCCTACAACCCGTGCTAGTTTTGTAGCTGACCAAATTATAGCTATTTAAGGATCTACTGTTGTAGTCTGCTATTGGACTTGGATCTGCAACCTTTTAAGATTTTAAGATACTTTCACCAACTAACACAGACAAAGAAAAACTGTCATTTATACAGCGGCTATTGGAAAAACGATGCATGAACTATGAACTGTTCATGCATCGTTTTTCCATGTTGATTCGCAAGTTAGTCGCCCACATTGGACGTCAATTATTTTCTGAAAAGGTCAATTAAATTATTGGTGACAAGCTTAATTTGATTAGTGGACCTCATATAATATTACATGGTTTATTTTGGTGCAAGAAGAGCCGCGTTGTTCACTTACTATCTATCATATCTAAATTTAAATAAAAGAAAAAACTTTCCGTTGGCACTCTTCCGGATGTACTCAATACTAAATCTAATCTAATCTAACAAATGTCAAAACCAAATTGAACTAACCTTGAACTTCTACATACGCGTGGTTAGTCACATCAACAGTTCCATTCCGCTGGCACATGTCGTTTAGAAACTAATTGGCAAACTTTTTAATATATTTTTAAACGTGCATTTTTTCTAGCCAATAATTTTTTCGCTTAGTTAATGACATCTCCGATATTTTCCAACACTTGCTGCAAACTTTCAGTTAAAATTAATATACTATATATGTAGCTGCCAGCAAAAAGTGTATAACAGCAGCAGCAGCGAGGACTACAATATAATAAATACAGCAGCAGGCAAGGAAAGAGCAGCTAATAAATCACAATGTCAAGTTGATGTCCTTCGAAGTATGTGGCGGCGATGGTGGCGGCTAATGTTGCCACCGTTAAAGTCGAGGTACAACAGCGTCCTCTCTCACTATGCATAACCGCAGTTGAGGAGTGTGATTAGCTGGAGTGGAGTGTGTCGTGGTAAATGGCAAATCAAGCAGCCAGTCAAGCAGGCTTTCAGCCAAACAAAAAATAAAAAAAAAAACGTTCAAGGATATTGAACTAAATAGCAAAAGCAGCTGCTTAATTTCGCTTCAATTACAGGAAATGACAAATTAAATGACAGATTGTCAGTTGTTTGTTTTTGCTTTCATTTCGTTGCTTTTGTTCCTTAGACTCAGTCCTTGCCAAGCTTTACGCGTGGCATATGCAAAAAAGGCAACTGGCAAACTTAAGCAACAACAAGCTTTGACCAATGTTGGCAGCCGAAGAAGGAAAAAAATAATACAACAACAAAAAATGGTTCATTTGAAGCAACAAGCAACAAGGACCAACTTCAGCCAAAGTTTAAGTTTGCACTGAACTAGGCGTAGTTCAACGTTCCTCTGTGAATTGCGCGCATCGGCAGCATCGGGCGTTTGCATTAAAGGATGAAAGCTGAAAAGAAATCTTAAAGCAGCAACACGCCCCAATACACACGTAGAATCGCACAAACTTGACACACATAAATTTTTAGATTGTAAATTAGCACACATGCGTTGCGCTTCAGTGGAGAGGCGCACATAGGACGAAGCGGCTAACAAAAGTTTGGCAGGCTTAGCATTCTTTTGTAAGGTTTAGAAGAGGGCAACAATATGCTTACTGTGTGACCGTATACGAAAAGCTCGGTAAGTTGAGTTGAGCTATGTACATCTGCCCGTCTGTCTGTCTGCCCGTCTGTGTACGTATTAGAGCCCTGCGTGAATGCATTCATGGCAGCTGCTTGATGAATATGCATTCATACAATTCAAATTCATGAAATTCATTCTAGCAGCTTAAAATATTTTTCCGACTGCATCACTTAGAAGACATCACTTAACTGTTAATTTAATGCGCTTTGAATGCGCGTTTATCCGAAACATTCATTCAATCGAATGTTTCGAAGATTCGAATAAATTTAGTTGCTATATGAATAGGAAAACTTTCTGCTGCCAGAGAACTGATACTCGAGTGAGAAAGAGAGAGAGAGAAGAATAATGCTGACATGAAGCAACAACCCCAAGAAACTAATAAGCACGAAGATTACTAAAATAAGGCACATTCGAATGCATTCACTCATTCATAATTCAGATTCATCTTCATAATTGCAAAGGCTTAAAAAGTGTTTATTCCATTTTTTTTTCCAACAAAACTCAGCGAACATTTGTTAACTCATTCGTTGAGTAGCATTGAGCAAATTGAAGAATGGGAATTAAAGTTAAGTTCTTAGTCCTTTTATGGCTTTTATGTGTGTATGTGTGTGTATGTGTGTGTTTGTGTGTATCTGTGTGCAGGCATTTTATGCCGCAGGCTACAACAAAGCAACACAAAAACAGGTAATGGGCAAACGAATAGCATGAAATAAATGAAAGAGAAAAGCAGCAATTCGTAGAGAAGAAAAGACAAGAAAAACTGCCATGCAACAGCAACAGCAACAGCAGCAGCAGCGGCGGCGGCAAGGACAACAAGGACTTTAAGGACTGATGCTTCATCAGCAACAACGACAGCAGCAGCAGCAGCAACAGTGAAACAAAAGCCAATAGCAAAGGAAAAACTTTTTAAAACGCCATTATTTGTTTCCGCTGCTGCTGCCGCTGTTGCTTCCCGCATGCTTTCACAGCAGATACATAAATTTCTTAAAAAAAAAAATAGGGAAAAAATGTTAAATTCAATTAAACCGAAGTCTAAATACACTTTACACACGATCTACTACAGACAGACGCAATTGAATAGAACAACTAAGCAAAAGAAGCAAGCAGCTGCGTGAAGCTGCATAGATGATGAACTATTTACTTGTGCTGCTGCCAAACTATGTTTTATCAAAATCGGTTGAATATTTTGGGCGTAATAAGCACTAATTGACCAACATGTTCACCCAAACATGCTCTTAGCTTTATAGGCAATTTTCTCTTGTCAAACTTTATGTTTTTCTAAACATTTCTTATAAATTATGCCGCTCTTTGATGCATGCTCTACACTTACGGCTAAAACTCTTATTCCGCTATGTGTGTAGGGTATATATTAAAACTTAGCCAAGGAAGTAAAATGAGAACACAGCGCAGTCTTGGGAATCATTTTCTTGTATCTGCGCTGCTCGTGCTTGTGCTTGGCTGGGCTGAGCTGAGTTGAATTGAGCCTTGCAGCAACAAGTTTTCAACTTTACGCTTGATTTAACACTTTGCGGCCCCAAGTGAGCTAACGAGCGAGCAACTATATAACAGACAAACAACCACCACCGCTCCTTGCTCGAACACCCGCAAGCCTAAACAGCATGTTTTCTTCTTTTTCCTCTTAATTCTCTTCTTTTTTCTTTTTTTTTGGTTTCAAGTTCTTCAACTGCTTCGGCTTTTATTTCAACTGTGTCGCTATTCAAGTCACAACATTTACTTCAATGTGCCCGGAAATGAACATGGCCGCTTTTAATGGCCGACTTCGTTTTTATTTTCAGCCATTTGCATACTACGCCAGCGCGACACAAATGGCGCAGGAGCAGCAGCAGCATGAGAAACGCGCCTGGCGGCATTAAAGTGTCAACGTTCAATTTAAAACAATATCAGCCGCGCATCGCAATCAACAGAAACAACAGCAGCAGCACACCAACGCCGTAGTTATACGTCGTCGTAGTCGTCGTTGCCATCGTTATTGTCCTTTTGGTCCTTGTTTAATGCAGCTGCGAGAGTGCGTTTATCAGCTACTTGCGTAACATTTTTCATTACCATACACAGCAGCTGCAGCCTTAATCGCTTATTTTCCATTTTATTTTTATGCGCTTCACACGTACTCAGTGCGTAGAGTCGTATAAATTTTTCGCGAAGTTTGTAGCGTTGGAGCCAAAAATAGAAAGTCCTGTTTCTGCTCGACGTAACGCTCTGAACTATTTAGTTTATCACGTTCTTCTGTCCATGTGTCCACCTTTCGGTTAGAGTGTGATCACTCACCAAGAAAAAGCTTCATAAATATTATGGAGTCTCTGCGCCATCAAATTCAATGGTTGAGAAGTGATTTACTGAGATCTATTGTGGTCATACCAGCCGTACGTTCTGGTCACCCAAAAGGGATCATCACACCAGAAATTGTCTATATATTCCATGGAATGATTTTGGAAGATTGGAGAATGAAAGTGCGTGAGTTGGTCGAGGCTGTAAGCATCTCAACTATGTGGGTACATCACATTTTACATGAATATTTTTAGGGCAAAGGGAGAGATTGGTAACACTCAAGCGTAAGTGCAAAGGGCCACTCAAAAGAGTTTTGGCGATGTTCAGCCGCAATCCGAGAATCCGAGAGACTAAGGAACATTCAAGAAAGTGGGTTTCTACTGGTGAACAATGTGCGTCTCTCGGTCAACAATCGCCGAACCCGGAGCCGCTGCCAAAACGTCAAAGAACTATTTTCTTGCTGCACCTTCCTAAAGAGCTTTATTGAAGCCAAATTTCTCTTTATCATCAGCGGATATTGCAACACATCATAAAAAAAAACCCAGATTTAAATTCTTTTACGTTTTAACTTAGTGACTCCCCAACTGTTACAAATTCAATGATCATAAAATCTGCAGACGTGATTAGTTTAATGGTCTAATGCACTTCTGTAAAATGCCAACCAAAGAAGAAGAAAAAGAGGCTCACTTGTATCTCGTATTGGAGGAAAGTTGCTTTAACAAAAACCACTTGAAGTACATTAATATCTAGAGCACTTGGCCACTCTTGCGCACTCTCTCTAACTGACACAAATTCAAGTACTCCATCGCACTTACTCGCACTACATTGGCCTTTCTTTCTCTAGTGACATTCTAACGTTGATGTAAATGTCGGCTTTGTGCATTCCCCAAATGCCAAAATGCCATTTTCGTAAATGTTGCGGCTTCAACTCGAACACAGCTCAATGGGGCAGCATTCGTCTCGATGATGCTTTGATGTTAGTCAATGTATGCGTGTCTATATCTCACAAACTGTATCTGCGTGCATGCATATGTGTTTGTATGTGTCGCTTGTCGTTCATTGATTGCTCTGGGCTTTTGTGTGCAACTCAGTGGGTTTTCAGCTTTTGCTGACGGCATTGGCGTTTATATTGACGTAGGAGCCACACACGACCAGCATTAAAGCGCATTAAACCAAATACAAAGGCATACAAATACATATGCATTCATATATACACATATATGCAGAGGGTAAACTTAAAAGTTTGTAACTATTATCTTTTACAAATGACGGAACGCTACGAACTTACAGCAAGATCTTCGCTATGTGCTATCTGCCTGTCCAGCTGTGTGTATAGAACGCTTCCTATTAGCGAACTCTGCAGACGGGAGCAACGCGAACTATTAGAGAGAAACGGAGAGAGAAGAAACGCCTTTTCAGACTCAAGAAAAAAGTAGCACGAAAGCCATGAGTTTGAGGATGTTGTAAGGTTATGTAACAGAAATGAAGCTCGAAAATTGTATCCAAAGGCTGAAACGTCTGACCGAAGATTTTAAGCCCGGAGTAACTTTTTGTAAAGACGAAAAGGGAATAACACCGGAACCACCAGTTAATGATGGCACTATTGTAGAGCCACCGGACTACAACGAGGTCGATTCAGTTATTAAAAATCTGAAAAATAACACAGCGGCGAAGAATTGGTTAGGAGTATGCACCAACTTTTAGGTAAGATATGGACCGATGAAAAAACTTCTCCTACCCCTTTGATACCAAGAGAGGTTCAGCTATACTATGAGGTTGACATAGCACACTGGGCTTGTCACTTCACTCGAAAGGGTAAACACCTCCAGCACGCTTGGCTTACATGGCGGCTTAAACTTGATTGGAGGAGACCGTATTAGAGGATAGCCGGGCACGCGTTGGAATGACCGAGTATGGAGAGATCTCAGCGTACTTGGCATTCATAAGACTACAACAGCTGGCACGCCTTCCTAAATGCGTCCATGACCGAGCGACGGCCATTTAAGACAGTAAGTACGTGTTTGATTATTTGTTGTGTAGAGTAAACAAATCAAGGTTCAAAGCTGAGGACAAAGTTGAGGACGACAGAATGAAAACAAAAAAGGTTACCCTTTATAACCTATTTTCCTCCAAGAATTGTAATTTTTTTTAAAATTATGTCCAATCCAAACTGAACTTGAAAACGATTGGATGATAACAAAATATTAACGAAATATAATCAATGACCCTTATCTACCCAACCAGCAAAACACCTTTTCAAATTTTATCTGTGCAGATTATGCACTCTGAATTTTAAGACATTGTCCAAGCATTCACCTCTATTTTCCCGTATAGGAGGGGCTATCCCATTTAATCAGTAATTAAAGAACTTTTAGGCATGCACTCGGTATTTGCATCGCCTCTCACTGACACAAACTCCCTCTCTCACTCTCTCTCTCTGCCTACCAATCACGCTATGCAACGCCATTGCATTTCAAAATTTGCATTTTTTCGTTGCATACTTTTAGGCAGTTTTCTCTACATGCGTGCATCGTTCTATGCAGTCCGTCCGCCTGTCCGTCCGTACGTTGGTTGTATGATTGTATTTGTCTGCTGCTATTTGCTTTCCTTAATTGCCTGCACTATTTCTCTAGAAAAAAAAAAATAGTCCAGCCAGAGAAATCGAACAGACAGACAGAAAGACATATATCGATAAACCAAACCAAATAGCGCCCAAAAACAATGAAAACTGCAACGTAATAAAAAATTTACTAAACCATTGTCGCATTTAGCAATGCACACAATGAATTATGTAGCGCACACTCCCAGCCAGCTTGCAATGCGAGTGTGTTACATGCATTCTCAATCAAGTATCTGCGTTTGTCGGCAACATTTTCATTGTTTTACCAAAAATATCTGCTTTTCTTTGTCAATTATTCAAAGCAAATAGTTCTGCGCAGTAAATGCTTTCTATTCATTAAAATAAATGCACAAAGTTTGAGAACTCCTTTGTTGCTGTCGCCTGCGACTGAAACTTTCCACTGCAAATGCATTTTAATAGAAAAGTCAAATAACAAGCAGCGCCTTTTAATTAGATCCTGCATCCTTTTTACTGGTACACTTTATATTTGCATAAATTATAAAGCAGCAAAGCACAAAAAATAGAAGAAAAAAAAATAAAGAAAACAAAAATGAAAATGAAAAAAACAAGTAAAACATGTAAAAAAAACTTTCTGATTTATTTCTTTTTAAATATTTCCGCGCTTTGTGTTTCGATTGAATGGCGCGCGTATATATTCCTTTTTTGGAAAAGTGCCCAAAGCAACATGTTGTACAGTGTAGTGCAGTGTAGTGTAGTGTATATATATATGAAGGAGAGAGAATATACATGTCGACAACATTCAACATGCAACATCTGGTGCTGCTGCTACTGCTGCACCCAAAAGGATAATGTGCAGCTGTCAAATTGCCAAGAAAGTTTTTGGCTTTGTATTTCGCGTAGTCCTTTGCCATGTTTTTTCCTCAAATCTGTTTTTCTTTGGCTGGCGTGCAATCGCCATTGTCCTGAATGGCACCGTCGTCGTCGCCACCATCGTCCTCCAAATGGTCTATGTCAAGTTATTAGCAACAGTTGCCTCATTAAAATACAAATACATTTCCAATTGCGCACGTTCAAGTTCAAGTGAAATGCAATTAAAAAAATAGAAAATGAAAAAAAGGATCTAATAATAAATGCCAAATTAAAGGCAAATGCAGTCAATTTCTCAGCAATTACACGGCAAAGTATTTCAGCAGTGCTCTATAGAAAATGAAAATTATCTACTTCTGGTCTATGTCCCTCCACGCCATGGCCTACAACAAAGTGGCAGCCAATTGCGTAGCGCATTCTCCTTACTCCCGGGATGTTTAAATATGAAAGAATGACAATTTTTAGCGTATTTAAATAATTAATTGTCGAAAGCTGGTTCTTCGAAAACGAAACAAATTTGCACCAACAAAGTTTGAGTAGTTCCCAAGTGCTTTGATTGGGAACTACTGAAGAAGACAACACTTCCAGCTTTGGGGATTTTCGCTTTGGATATATTTACAAACTAGTCCAAGTGCTTGCTACTACGAGAGTTAGTTCCAGTAGAAAATTTTGGTATTTTTTAGCCTCAACCTATGCAGCACGTTTTTTTGTACGAGCGCTATTTGTAACAAATCGAAAGAATCATCGTAGAACTCATAAATTAACGCAAAAACCCTTCTCTTATGATATATTTCGTAGTGACACGCCTCAAAAAATGATTTCTTAAATTTTCTTAGCCTAACCTTGTTTGGAGAAACGAAATTGTGGAACGTAAAACCGTAGAGCAACTCCACAGCAGCTTTCAATTAAAATTATTTATTTATTTCAAAGTCCATAAATGTTTTCAATTGATTATCTTTTGCTTTTGGTTTGTATATTCGATTTGGTTTGCCATATTTTAATGAAAGTGGCCAATTATTATTAAATATGTAAACGTTCACATTATTTGCGGTTGATATCCATTGATGTTTTGCAAATTGTGGGAACGCATTCCGGTAGCAGAAGCCACATTAGACTGCATACAGCAAACCATCCTGTCGACTATCAAATGGTGGGCGGTGCCATTCGATTGTCATCGTCTGACAGTTTGCAACGATTGACCTTGGCAAAATTTCCATTTCTGCAATACATAATATTTCGGTGGAAAATGTTCAATGTTTCAATTGATTAAAAGTTCCTGGCTGCTGGTGATTGGAATGCAAAATGATGCAGCGATGCATTGAAGTTTTGGCTACTGGTACAACAATTTTGAACTATTATAATTGAAAGGGAACGGCGGATGCTGTGTATTTTGCGGTACATAATGGCATTAATAGTATCAGAACTTTTCATCGAACCCTTTCCGTCTAATCACAAATGGAGATTCGCGCACTTTTATTTAATTGAAGTAAAAGTCGTAGGACAGTGCTGCATAGTGAAGTGCAGAAATTCAACTGAAGGAAAACCGAATCAAGGCGAACATTTGCTGCTGCACAAAAAAGGAAAAAGCCGAAAGGCTATTGCTGACGGCTTGAAAGATGTTTCACACCATTTAAGCTGGCAGACCACTGCATCAACAGCCGCATTTCCATAAACAAAATCTAGAATCAGCTGAAGAACTTGGAAATTAAGAACAGAGCAGCAGTGACGACTCAACCAGCTCTTCTAAATTTTGTAACTCTTAACGCCGAAAATAAAAAATTAAATCAGTTAAAAGTTTTTAAGAGTTTTGCGGCTGCTTGTTTGAATTGCAGGACTTCTACTTATCTGCAAAACTTTTCTTAATCAACGTTCGAAACACAACAATCCTGGCTTCTTTTCCTCTTCAAAAACAGAAAATTTTCTATTTTACAGTTTTTCTGTCTTCTTTACTCTGGTATTCCCTTATATAGAAATGGCTCTTTTCACACACACTATGCATGCTATCTCACTTTTAATCATGTATCTCTGTCTAGCAACAATTAAAGCCAATTTTTTGTTTGTTGCCGATATCCATGCTCCAAAAAAATAAAAACACAAGCAAACAATCAAACATTTACTTGATGCAGTTGTGCAATTAAATTTGTATCTCTGCGAAAATACCAAATAAAAATACCAGGAAGAGCTGTAGTCGAGGTGCTCGACTATTTTATGCCCTACTCACAATACTTTGAGGTACACATCAAGGCATAAAATAAAATATATAAAACAAATTGCAGATAAATTCGATGAGGAGCTATGAAATATGAAGATACTTTGGCCACATTGCGACACATAAAGTGTCTTATTCTGTGAGTTTAGTTTCTCAAAGTCAGACGTGGTAATGCATAGACAAACGGACATCGAGGACGTGTCATATAGTCATGTTGTTCACGATTACATGTACTCTATACTCTATAAGGTCTCTTTTGCTTCGCTTATACCCATTTTTAGGCCCTGTACCGAAGGTACAAGAGCCTATTGGGTTTGTGCAAATGTATGTAACAGGTAGAAATAATAATCGGAGACCCCCCAAAGTTACCCCCATTATGGTCAGGAGCGATGAGGAGTCGATATAGACATGTCCGTCTGTCCGTCTGTCCGTCCGTCCGTCCGTCCGTCCGTCCGTCCGTCTGTATGAACGAAAGGATCTCGGAAACGGTAATAGATAGAGACTTCGTGTTTTTTGCATTCGACTAGGACTGCTCCGGAATTTTACAAGTTTATTTTAAAAACTTGCCCCTCCCCCCTTCCCCATAAAACCACCCCCAAGGCCAAAAATTTCTTCGGCACAAAAAAAATTTAGTGCACTAATATAAAGATAACGCTTCTCTTAGCCAAAATCCAAAGAGTTCATCAAAATCGGATAATAAATGACGATTTTATAAGCAATTGAATTTGAACGACCCCCCTTTTCTTTTCATTCATATTCGCGCAGTGAGAAGTGGTCATGTGTTCGGTCATAAGTTCGGGAAACATTTAATGTGTTTGTTAGACGACCTGAACTGGTACAGGGCCTCTTACAGTCGGTTACGCCCGACTGAAATTTCCTTACTTGTTTTTTTTGCAGGGTGTACAACTTTTTCGCTTTGTCTGTACATGTGCACTTTTTTCGACATATGCTGTTACTGCTTATTTATAGTAACTGACTATTGACTAAAAAGAACGTGTTTCAAATATCCGGTGGACCGTAGTCCATTCAGATGACGAAAGCGCAGCTCAGTATGGCTGCATGCATTTTTGACCCATGAGTGGCATAGCGGCTGGAGCCCAACTGGACACTTAAAACTAATAATTAGCTGATCCTAGCGTGCTCTGCTACTGCCTAATCTTCGCAAAAATAAGAAAATTTCATTTTTGTTCTTGTCACCGCCCATTTGATACATATTTTTGCAAGTAAAGCATTTCAAATGAAAAATTGAATTAAATGTCGGTCGCAATTGTTGTAGCTGGAAATAAATATTTTCGCTTTATTGATTCGCTTGCAGTGGCTGCGTTGTCCTTTGTTGCTCAGCTATTTTCGGCGGAACGTATGTCTGCTCTCTAACAGAGTTATCCAATACAATTCAAACGACCGCCCCATGATCCCTACATCATAGTCATAGAGTCTTCAAAGCGTTTCCGTTTGCTGGGTGGCACGCCCCTTTGAAAATCGCAGCGAAAATAATTTAACGCATCAGTGGGTGGCAATTTTACTTTTATTTGATTTCATTTATACACACAGCAGCTGACTCGGAGAGTGTGTCTATGTGATGCTTCTGCCTCTCGTTACTACACATTCACATTCAGTCTACCAATGTCCTGCCATGCCTGCGTGTCTTCTTACATAAAAAAATAATAAAAAAAAAAAAAAGAACGCTGTAGTCGTAAGTATTCGAATTAGAGATACTCTCTATTTGGTCTTTAGTTTGTGTTTCTATACTAAATTGTTCTAAACTGAACTTAAAAATGGAGGCCGTGTGGTTGGCTCATTTATTTAAAAGACTTTTTTGAAGAGCGCATGAAAGAGTACAAATACATAAACTGCCTTCTTCTGCCTGTTACATACCTCTGCACAATGTTAATATACCCTATAAGAGTTCAGTGCAAAACCCCCCCCCCCCCCCCCCCCCCCCGTACCACACTTGACTATAAACTCTGATACGATTGTATGATGTCCTGCTGCTGCTGCTGCTGTTGTTTCTGTTTCTCTTGCTGATGATTCTCGTTTTTCCTAGTGTTTTTCTTTTACTTTCTTCTTCTTTTTTATATGGTTGCGCAGCAATTGTTTGAGATTTTATTGGTTTTATGGCTCAGCGGGTTTCGCCATTGCGGCGTGTTTCAATTGCCAGCTAGAATACTTCCGGATGTTCTGTTGTAATATTGGACATTTTTTTTCCTTCGTATTTTTTCTTCCTTTTTTAAATTACACTTGTAGCTTTTGGCTTTGTGCGTTTGAAGCACGTTAAGTGCTTTTGTTGCGAATGCGTTTGCAAAATATTTCCAATATATTTTCCTTAATTGTATACCCTACACTTGTAAATTTTAAAGTTAGCCCATCGTTTCTGTTGAAACGAAAAATTTTAAATTACATATATTAAAATATTTGTTCAGCTTATCGAACATCCAACTATAGAACATATATAAAAGCGGGATAAAGGTAAGAAGGTGCAAGTTTGAGTAACGTTTCAATGCAGCCGTAATGCACCGCCTAAGTGGGAAGTAAATCAACGCAACATGCTATATCCGTACATAAGTGCGATGTGCGCAATTGGAAGATGATATCAAACTAAAGGTCACGGCGCTGTGCTCATTAGTTTTGGCATTATACTGGTTAAGCATAAACTTCGAGCATGCAACGCCCGCAAGCAGCATGCGAAAGCTCACATTTCCACGTCTTCATAAATAGAAGACGAAGACGAAACATTTCGGAATCAGTTACATCATTTACCTCCAACGCACTTTTCTTATAACTAAGCAAAATCGAAGATAATTTTAGTTTTTTTTTACTTGTAATACGTTCACATATTTGCTTCATATTAAACATATTGGCTCACACATGTTGGCTCAAATATGCTTTCGAAACAATAAAATTTTGTGTATTCGAAAAGCAGTTTTCTTGTCTCTCACTAAACTTCTACCCTTTTTAAATGTTCGCCTAAACCCTGCCTGATTCGCCCGCGAAGTAAAGCCAAAAGGATCCTATTTCTTCTTATCTTAATAATCCTAATAAACTTAATAGGAATACTTTCTTCGGTCTTATTGAATGCATACCAAATATTATCGCACAACGACAGAGTTTGCAATTTTTTTGATTTGACGCGACCAAGTATGTGTTGTGTTATTATTTAAAATATGTTATTTCTGTTATACACATACTGTGTGCCCATCTGTTATATCTGTTCTGTCTACATGATTTTTTTTTTATACTTCACTACTTTATATCAGACAGACAGACAGACAAGGCTCGATCGACTCATCGCAGCATGAGCCATATTCCTTAGTTTCTGTTAGGACGTTGCAAACACAATGAAGAACTTAAAGTAATCACTAAGCACACTATTTATTGTATGCCGATTTAATGTTACGATTCAAAGATAAAGAAATCCTCGACGTATAATTAATATAAATCGTGCGTTCATTGCTTCGTTGTCGAGTTGATTTTTTAAGTGTGTCTGGTTAGTTATTCGGCTGTTAGCTACATATTTTGATTCGCGTGTGCCACATGCCGCACGCGATATTTGCAACGTGAAAATGTTCACAGGTTAGTCAGTGAAACGAAAGCGGAAGCAGCCAGCCTAACTAGCTTAAGAATGCTTTTTGTTTAAAAAAAAAACATAAAATTCGGCAAAAACCGACGCTGTAATGCGCTTCAATGTAGCAGTTTTTGATTAAAAAAAAAAACTTTTTTATGAAGGGAATGCTTTTTTTTTTTTTTTTTTAAGGTTTTTGTTAAAATTTTTTTTTTTTAATAATTAAAATTTTTTTTTTTTAATTTATTAAAATTTAGATTTTTTAATTGTTAAAATTTTAAAATTTTTTAATTTTTTATAAAAAAAAATTTTTTTTAATAATAAAATTTTTTTTTTTAATTTATTAAAATTTAGATTTTTTAATTGTTAAAATTTTAAAATTTTTTAATTTTATATAAAAAAAAAATTTGTTAATTTAAAAAAAAAAAATTTTATTGAAACAATATTTTTAAATTAGAAAAAAAAATGTCTTTTATAAGTTTCTTCAATTTTAAAGTAAACCCGTATGTAACTAATTAATATTATTTTTTTAATATATTTAAAAAAAAAATTTGCGTTTCTATAAAATTATTATAAGGATATTTCGATAGCACAAACTGCAGCATTTTTAGGTGTTACAGAAGCAAGGAAACCTGTAGATCTATTGCCTTGAATTTTACCTAAATTAAATCTAAACTATAAGATACTATGTACATATATGTATAAACAATTTATATCTGTCCTAGACAACGGCTGCATTCAAATCAAAGTAATTTTTTTTTTTTTAATTATTATTAAAAACTTTTCAGGATATAGCAAAATGTTTTGTTTTTTTAGCTGGTAGCGCATAAGACAAAGATTCTATTTAAGTTCGTAAATGCAGCTTGTGGCTGCTGATGATGACAATGAATGCAAAAGCGAGAAAATAGACCGCATTGATGAGGATTTCGTTCGGAACGAGTGACTTACTGACTGAACTGAGAACAGCAGAACAATAGACCCATGCATTGAGTTGACTTTGAATGGAAACTAGCAGCGCTTTAAATAAACACGAGAAGCAGCCAAGAACGATGATGCCAACTTCGACGCCACTGTCTACAATTCATAACAATAGTTTTGAACAGTCGTACACAAAATTATGCGACAGTTTTTTATAGTTTCCAAACATTGCAGCATACAAAGGTCAAAATTCGATCATAACTGTTCGTAAACGATGTTGTTCCATGTTATAAATTGCATTTAAAACTTAAATGCACATATAATTCGCAAGCAGTTTGAACCTATACAATTGCAAATTGCCTGATTGTAGCAACCCGGTAGTTCTATTATATCTTTACGTTTCTTATATAATTTTTTATATTTAACCAACTAGATTTGAATGCTTTTAACCAAACACTACGGCATTAAGTGTGACACCGTTCAACTGTAGCTTTCGGCACTTACATGTACGCATACTATTTTTATCTACAGTAAAAATTGTGCATAATAGATTTTTTTTTTGCTGCCATCACAGTTCGCTGCTCCCTCAGTCAATTTATTTTCTTTTTCTTTTTTTTTTTTTTGCTGTTGTACAAAAGACATTTTTCAAATACGTTAATTGAGTGTTTCGAATTGTTTAACACAGCTCGTTAGGGCAGCAAAAACTAAAAACAACAACAAAGAAAAACAATAAAAGGGCACAGAGGCAGGATGCCAAGGCAAGCGTGCTGGTCTAAAAAAAAAAATATAAAAATAAAATATAATAAAATAAAACAAAACAAGTTTGCTGCAATCGTGCATATACGACTAAAAAATACCCTGACAACTTTCTCATGTAGGCATATTCGTAGACAGACTTCTACAGTCTTTAGTACGCTTCTTTATTCGATATTCGAATGATACTGTCTTCGGAAAACTATTTCTTCTGATATTTTTGGATTGCTGAAGAAACCACAAGTCGTTCGTGTACAATAAGTAAATTATTAGCAATTCCCCTCGTTGGGCGCCATTTAGTTTATACGACTAGTTAAATGGTAAAAGTTTTATCTAAAAATGGGGCAGATTACTATGAACAGGGCTTATATTTGCGCTAATCATTTCGATATTGTGGACATGGCATTCCGTACTCATGGTGGACAGTCAACTTTAATTTGAGGGCAGTTCATTACATTTAGGGCAGGGATTTATACACCACGTAATGTAAATATTTGGAAAAAGTTTCCTTCTTTTTTTACAATTGTTCAATCAATGGCAGCCTAAATAATTACAAGATTAAACAAGGAAAAGAAGCAAATAAATCTTCAGCATAAACACACACACACACACATCGCAAACTCTGAGACACACTGTTTTATATAACAAATGTTCATGGTTTTAAATGCTGCGCTTTAATGCACTTTAGCGTCACCATTTTATATGCAACAATAGCAAAATGGAAGCGCGCCATTGTTGATGTTCGGCTGCTGTCTCTAGGCGGCCATGCTGCTGCATAGTCCCGGCAGGACGATTGTACGTGTGCGCCATAAATTGCCTAATCAACGCAGAACGTGCACCCGCCGCACAAACAGTTCGATTAGATCAAGCTGAACTGAGCGCTAAGCATGGTGGTCAGAAGAAGGTGTTTGTGCCGTAGTTGGCTCATACAGTGCCGTACATCATCCGTTCGTTCGTTCGTTCGTTCGCTCGTTCGCTCGTTCGTTCGTTCGTTTTTGTGTCCTGTCCATTAACCCGTGCCCAAATCAAATTGAGCGCACATTAATTACACTTGAGAAATTTTACGACGTCTTTGACTGCCATCGATTAAGATATGCTCTTTGATATTTCATGTGGGTCTGTCTTTGAAGCCAAGACGCAGCGCAGCGTAACTGGCAGCGTAAAATTTCGTTTGAAAATGGCAATAACGGTACTACGAAATACCATCATCACCGAATAGAGTGCTCCGTAATCGAAACATGGTTGCCATCAAACATTTTCTTTTTCACAAAATGGCAACCCTGGCAAGCTAAATAAATATTTTATTACGCTTATATAAAACTCAGATAGCTCTGATTTTTTTTTACTTGTAGCATCAGAATAAAATATTTTCCTCAAAATAGTTCACGGCTTGAAATACGTCGTGCATAATTTTTTAATTTGAACAAAATATTTCTCGGTGAACATTTTAAGAGCATAAACAAATTTTTATTCGGTTTGAGTTCGTCGAGAAATTGTTGAAAGTGCTTTACACAAACATAAAAAAAAAAATATGTACACTGTAAAGAAGGCACGGGGCAAAGCAGCTCCAAAGATGCGTAGAGGACTTGGCCCGTTGATATATGCTACCACGGTAACCGAGGAGGTCAATACTGCTGAGGCAAGCAACAAGCCGCCTCCATCGCCAGTATTCAATGAGATGAAACCTGAGACTGCTAATCCAAAGCCGGTTGAGATTGAGGACGATGTCATGGATCCGCAGCATGAAGCATCCATAAAATACATAAGCAATGCATGGAATAAGCTTGTCATACTAAATCCATACGAAGATGCCTCCTCGACTGCAGCAACAGCACAGGCGGGTGTTACTAAAAAGAATGCAAAGAAGAAGAAAAATGCTGGACCTGCACATCTCGTGCCAGCGGAGGCAAGTCCGGGCTACTGGGTCGAACCAGCTAGTGCCGAACTAAAAGATTTTAAGCCATTTGATTTGCAGCTTTGGTGCAGTCATCGCTTGTTCGATGATATAACCAAAGACGTCTAAGCACTTCGTCTTTGATTTGAAGCTTCGACGTGCTCCGTTGACTGCTGCGTGGGCAACAATTTAAGAACGAATCAGTTCAACTAAATATTTCCGCACACATTTAGATTATTTAAACGAAATTTTCAATGTTTATTCGTTATGTTGTCAAACTCTTACTCAAAATCCTTGCTTCCTTTAATTAAAAGCCTTAATTTCGCTTGAACATAAGCATTTGTTAGAGAGGGGGGTAGTCTCTGTGGAATTGTCCTGCGGGTCTTTTTAGCTAGGGGAACCAGACCGGTCGCAGTGACTGGGTAGCTATCATGCCGCGAATTAAAGAAAGTGGGATTGGACTAGGCAGAGCCTGTGCGAAGACGCGCTTCGAATCGAGCACGGAAGATGGTTATCTCTTGAATAAGCGTTAGCCCTGGTTAAAAAGCGGTTGTATTTGCATGTGCAGATATAAGTACCAGGAAAACGATGCCGAGGATGCATTCTAGCTTGTTGAGACATAGACAGTACGTAATGCGTCGGTTGAGCGGACGGTTAATGCGAGCAACTTTCGGTAGAATACTTGAATCGGATGAAGAGGTTGTCTCTTCTCAGGATGGATCGATGGACAAATTGATAGAACGGCATGAAATAGTTGAATACAAAAGATTTCAGAATTTTAAATTATTATAAAATTAGGGTCTAGAAAAGACAGAACCTCGTTCGGAATATTATATCGCTTCACCATTTCTAGTTTCGTGCACATCGCCGGAGTGTTTAATGCTTCTCAGACACATGGACAGACAAATTGAACAGTGTCTCCTTGCTAAGCTGAGCTGCTAGAATTGCCAACTTTTATAAACTAATTTCTCAAAGATTGCGGCAGCAATGAGTCGATTAGGACTTAACACTTCCAAAGCTCACTTTGATGCATTACAAACTCCGTGACAGAATTTAAATGCTGCTTATACTACTTCTGAAGAGTATAAAAAATAGTTGCAATGTAGCACAGAGCAGCACCGGGCGAATATCCAATGTGCCTGTGAATGAGTAATGCTAAGCAGTGGGCGAATGGTTATAAATTGTACGAGTAGTCGCTGTCTATCTGCGTGTAATCAACTGGAACATAAGAAATGACTTCGTGCCTTAGACACTTGAGGTAGACGCGTAGCCAGTTAGACAGACAATGCAGAATAGTTCATTGAATAATTTTTGAATAGCAAATCACTTTGCACGGCATTCATTCGGTAATTTTTCATTATGTCACTGCGAGGGGGGAATGCACAAAGAAATAATGATTAAAAACTGCAGAGACACATTCGTACTCGAAAGAAAATTAAACCATAAAATAATAAGGTTTTTCGAAACCTTAAAGCTATGCTTACAAAGATTTCGGATGAGACTAAGTTAAGACTTCGCCACACTGTTTTAATATATTTGAAAAATAAAATGAAACACAAAATTCTAAAATCTAGACACAGCGTTTAACATGATTTGCCGTTGGCTCGTTTGGCAAACGAATTCAATTCAGTGCATAACAATTTGTAGGGTGCACAAACCGTATTTTTTTTTTTGATGCTTCCTACTGAAACATGGCCTTGCATATGGTAGGGTTAGTATTTCGATCGTTTAGTCTGAGTCTATTTTGTGACTGCTGCTGCAGCCGCTGACGACATCTGGACCAACGAATTCCCTAGCGACGCCAGGAGCACGATTCGTTCATGCTAGAAAGATATAAATTATTAAAATATATAGAAATCAAGTTTATTATAAAAAAATAAAGTTAACACTTACAAGCCATTGCATCGAAATATGTGCAGCCAGCGCAGCTTATTGCAAACACAAACATTTTCAATGTCCACTTCATAGTTATTCGAACCCTTTTCGGACATCTGATGAGCAATATCCTTCAAGAACTTCAGCGTATAGACTTGGCGTTTTCCAACGCTACGTGCGACGTCTTGCACCTGCTCTGCCGAGGAGCGATCACAAACGGGTACCTGAGTATTCGCTTTTTTATACCATTTCAAGCTTCTTCTTCCTCGTTTTGCTACAGCTCCAGCATCTGCTGATGATTCTAATATTGGTACAAAGCACCTTCGCATGTAACTGCGCCTGCCGCTCCACCCTGTTCCGGCTGTGTGCTCAGCGCCAGCGGCTTTGATGCTTCTCGTATAAACCGCACTCCTCACTGGTACATCTCTGGCAGACCGTTCCACAGGCGCATACTCTTCAATGTAGGTAAAACGTTCTGCACGGATCCTTGGCACAACTGCCGACGCCGGTGGTGCATATGCCGTTAAACCGAAGGATTCGGAGTGATCCATATAAGCAATGCCTCCTGCACCGATGCGTGGCAGGGGAGCTTCTATTCCGGCATTTGATGTGTTTGCCAACGAGTCGGCTCGATTAACGCGACTAATCGCCAAAATACGTCGCGCGTTTAATGGCTGTAAGCCCGAGTTGGATAGCTTCCAAACTGAATACATTTTTATTTTGAATTTTTTTTTTTCACAATCTTAAAATTTTAAATAAAATTTTTTTTTTTTTATTTTATTAAAAATTAAAAGTAATAAGAACAAATTTTGATAGACCGTCTAAGGTAACCTAATGATGAAATTTTTTGAAATTCTGATAGAAATTTCTACGCCTCTGCGATGCAAATCAGAAACCTATTTTCACTACATTCATTTGAGCAACATTTAGACGACAAAATAGCTAATCCCTAATCATATTGGGTTAAGGTATAAAAAAACCACATTATCAGCATTGCCCTTCACATTTTTAGACTTTGCCCTTTGAGTCTCAGATAACAACTGTCTATTGGAGACGAGTTTGTTTTCGCGGTGTCGTACCAGATTTTCTATAGCCTCACTTTGAAGTCCATTCCAACTAGTAACCAGTGTTTTAAAAGAAGCGTACATCGTCGTCGTACATAGAAGTGTTCCTTTCGATTAATTTGCGCAATGGACCAACGTACAGAAAAGTGAATAGTGTTCAGCAGTTAGTTCCTTAGAAAATGTCTATTATGTGCCAAATAATGCTAAGATAACATTACAGAATCCTTGCTCCTTTACGAAATAATCCTAATGTGCTTGTTGCGCCGCTGATGCTTCTTCTCGCACGAATAAAATACTTCGCTATTTCCTTAATATATTTAATAATGCCTGACTATACAAATATGAATATATATGCGCAGCTATATATGAGATTTTTGCTGCTTCGGAACGCTGTTGCTGTTAATGCTTGCCGCACCCAACCTCTGGCCATATTTATATGCGCACAGCATCCTCTGCCACAGCAGTTGCTTCCTTTTTGTATACGTTCTTTGCGCCATTCGCAACAAAATTAATGCATAAACAAGGAGCGAAGGTCAGGAGACCAAAGGAACAACCACTGAGACTGACTGTGCTGCTGCTAAAGGGCTACAAGTAGCTATTTTGGCCTATGGGCGTCGATTGGGGCGGTCATGCGGGCGGTCATGCACCGCCGCTCTAACTCTCTTCTCTCCTGCTTACTGCTGAGGTCAGCAGCAGGTTCTGACTTGGCTCGGTAATAAATACGTAAACATTAATGTTGGCAATTTATTTGCAAGAAAACGGAAGCAGTCAGTAGCAGTGGACAGTGGGCCTTCATTTGCCCATTTTTATAACTTTGTGCTGCTATAGGCTTTGACGGACCGACGGACAGTGTGTCGTCTGTCTATGCCGTTTGTGCAACAGTTGAAAATATTTGCATAAAATTTTCAACAACAAAAAAGAAAATATGACCCAAACACAATAGGAATATAAATTTGTAGGCTCAGAGTGTTGAATGCTTTATAATGTTGATTTTTCTTTTACTACATACGAAAGCGGGTCTAGTAAGTAGGTACAGCCTAGGTAAGAAGGTGCAAGTTTGAGTAACGTTTCAATGCAGCTGTAATGCACCACCTAAGTGGGAAGTAAATCAACGCAACATGCTATATCCGTACATAATTGCGATGTGCGCAATTGGAAGATGATATCAAACTAAAGGTCACGGCGCTGAGCTCATTAGTTTTGGCATTATGCTGAGTAAGCCTAAACTTCGAGCATGCAACGCCCGCAAGCAGCATGCGCAAGCTCACATTTCCACGTCTTTATAAATAGAAGACAAAGGCGAAACATTTTGGCATCAGTTACATCATTTACTTCCAACGCATTTTTCTTATAAATAAACAAAATCGAAGATTTTTATATTTTTTTTGCGCTTTACTCATACAAATGAAATCTGTGAAAAATGCAATTAACGAGGGGCACTTTTTATACTTCGGGAATAGCATATATAAACAAACATGGCGCATGGCTTCGTTGTTTTTCAAATATTCTCCATGAAAATGTATGCACTTTTGCATTCGCTCAAACCAATTTTCAAAGCACTTTTCCACTCCGATTGCGGCATCTTTTTGAGTGCTCAAAATGTGGAGGGTGTTTCGTCGTCGGCGGTTAGTTTTGCGAATTTCTCCGAAGACATCAGGCAATCAAATGGTGGTGCACCATTCAGAACTGACCGTCCTACGTTGCTCAAGCGGAACAGTGGCCATATGATCCATTCGGCCAAAGAAAACAGGCGACCATTTGCTTCGCAGTGCTTCGTGCGCGCACATTTTTTGTTGAATTTGGATCGTCTTGGAACAATTTATAAAGTTTCTACTAATAAATGTAATATTGTGGAGCAATATTGTGCTACAATCTGCAATTTTCGTTCATCGTATAGCTCTAACTACTCACTGTGATTGCTATGACTTTGAGTAATAATAAAACTTAACATAGAAATAGAATAACTTTGCCTAAACAAGATGGTTTATGTCTATGTCTGCATTTAGCAGATGATATATTCCATCGTCTTTGTGAAGTCGATTATTTTTCATTGAATTATTTAATGGTTTAAGTTTTTAACAGTAACGGTTTCTAACTTTAGTCTTAATACCAAAATATTTCGATCTAAATTAAAAAATTTTTGCAAGTTTCTTCAATTTTGCTATACTAACTCATTTAATTTATTTCCTTGCTTGCTTCATGGGCCATAAATCATACAGGACTAGACATTGCGATTAAATTCTTCAAAGAAGTGACCCACATTGCTGTGGCATTTTTTGTTAGTTATGTCGTTTCGAAAATCCAAAAAACCATTTAAAACGGATAACTTTTTACTTGAAACTGCTCAAGCAAGATAATCGAATGTTCGGAACGACTGAGTATATCAAACGGAAATACGTTAAACAACAAAGTTTTCGAATGCCTGGCATTCTGTACATGGAAAATAATTGTAACACTGGCAAATATTGTTTCTTTTTGAGTATGTGTAGAGAGCTACTTAAATTAAGAACTAAGCAAATGTTAATGAGGCCTAATTGCATAACAATTCTTAAAAAATCTGTCACTGTGATAAGTCTCTACTAAAGTCTAAATTCCTTCCACTTCTAAGCAACATTTCGCTGTTCCAAATCTTCTTTAATTAATGTATACACTTCAAAGTTATTCCGCTTAACATGTAATATCTATATTAAACACTCAAAACTCAGCGCAAATGCTGCTTACTGCCGCCATCAATCTGACAACTCGTATGAATATGAAATATTTCCAAGTGTATATGTGTATGTGTGGCAACATATTTGAACTTGCAGGAGCACTTTCCACATAGCTGGACGTCAAATGCGTGCCGCAGTGTAATACTAAATGCGCAGAGATATGCCTGTACATACAAACATAAATACTCGCACGTATATACACACACACACGCACACACATATAGAACCATATTTAATGAAAATCGCCATAAATGCTTTATGCGATTCACTACATCTTTACCATGAGTACCATGAGTACCATTGAGCTGCACTGCATTTCAATGCCCAATCCTGTTCGCATTGTCCTGCCGTCCGTGCTGCCCCGCTCTGCACCACAAGCATGTAACATTAAATAATGGCCAAGCATCAGTAATGCATGCAAAATCACAAATACACAAGCACACACAGAGGAATATCTGCGCGTGTATTGCTAAAATGAAATGTATTGACTGATTGCCTACGAGTGCCTACTCACAATGGTGCTCAATTTGCTTCATTTCGAACAAGTTTTGAACTTAATTTTCCATGTCCAATCAATAATAACTACTTAAGCACATTTAAGCATTTGTAAGGCTGTACACGCTGCTCAAGTAAAATTGAGCGTTTCGCATAAACATGTAAAAGTTTCATATTTATGCGGTCGAAGTCGCGGGTCTCGCTCGTACATTGTGTATTGTATTTGTGTAGCTTGGCGTGTTTCAATGCGAATGTTTGTCTGCATGTAAGCCCGTTTGCACGCTTCAATGCATTAAATCCAATTTACACATTGTAGGTGTTGAAAAATGAGTGAACGGCGGCTGGATGTGTTCGTACTTCAGGTAAAGGAGCAGCGCTTTTATGAAAATGTAATAAAAAGGATACCGCATACGTTGTTTCATGTGCATATTTACAATATTTCTGGTATTCATGCATGATTCTTTGCATAGAAATTCTTGCAGAGAAAAAAAAAAAAACACAAACACAAATTAGTAAAGGATTTAAGGATGAGTTGCGCAATTACATGTAAATAAAACTGATTTAACGGCAAGCGGATGCGGCGGCCAGCTGCCAATTGCAAAGTGCAAACTCGTGTGTGAAAACTGGCGCTAATGAACTATAAATAATTTAGTGAAAAAGTGTAAATAATGAATAAATGAATAAATCACGACGCAGCATTTAGCTAATTTTTCAAGCTAGCTGAATGACTACTGTCAGGCTCCAGCATTAATTTAAATTACATGTATTCCGATGTAATGTCAGCTAATAATTAATTTGACTAATTGTAAGAGCATGTATCTTTGACCCAACCGCCAGAAAATTTAGCCTGCATGACATTATCGACTCGAGCCCCTACTTACTAGCAACCAAGATACTAACTAGGCTGAGCATGGTGCACGCCACACGTCCTAAATCTTAACTTAGTCTGGAGATCAAGCGAAGATTTACGTTTGCTAGTAGATGCTTTGGGCTCAGTAAACAGAATTCTAGAATGACTAAAATCAGATGAAAAGGCATTTCGGGTCTTCAAAAGAAGTTTTGGTCCCATATGAAAGGGCTTGTCATCTTATTTGAATGGATGAAAGCACTGAAGCACGCATGGTATACATGGGCGCCAAAATTTAATTGGTGAATGTCAAGATAGAGGACAACCGGGCAGATGTGGGCTCGCGCACAGGATTTTAGCGGTTGACACGAGCAAAGGTCAAAGGAGTGAAAAGTTTGGCTCTACTATTATCTATTTATTATTAAAATACAACTTAGGATTAGGCTTAAATATTAAATAATAATATTTTCTACTCACTGATTCAGATTGCGTTCGTTCGAACCGCTCTGGCTCTGCACGTTGTCCGTGTGCCGTCGTTCCTTGTGCACAATGCCCATCAATTTCATCCATGGATTGTTTTGGGAGCCATGGCCTCCCATGCCACCACTCTGCCACATCGTCATCTTTGTGGCAGAGTGTTAATAACGTTGTCGCGTACAGAGTTCAAATAGTTCAGTTATTGAGTAGTTATAATATAATTGTTTATATGTAGTAGTAGTAGTTAGGGGCGCGCGTTAGTTAAGTTTAGTTAGAAATGGGCTGATGATGTTTTATAAATTTATTAATTTTTAATTTCTTGTTTGCTACGACTTATAAATTTATTTATTATATTAAATTGTTTTTTATTTTTATTTTTTGTACGAATTAATTATTTGGCGTTAATTGCTTTTTTTATAACTTTGTAACGGCTTTAATTTTATTTATCACTTTATGACGTCAGTTGCGACAGCATGTAATTGTGTGTGTGTGTGTGTGTGTGTGTTTGTGTGTGTGTGTGTGTGTGTAAGTGTCGGTTTGTGTGTTTGTCTGTTTTTAACAAAACTTTTAATTTTTGCTTAGAGTTCTCCGCTTTTTGCCCACACTTTATTGTAATTGTTGTTGCTGCTCTTCTGCTACTTCTTCTTCTTCTTCGATCTTTGTCATTTTGCTGCTTTCGCCATTTTTAGTTTTGTTTTTGTAATTATTAACGTTCTTTTTGTTGTTATTGTATTTGCGCATTTTTACAGTTATTGTTGGCCATTTTGTTTCTCATGCTGCTCTTTAATTAATTATTTATTTTATTTATTTTTGGCCGCATTTTGTCGTAAAAACTGTCGAAGCAGCGCAACATTTTTTCTTACTTTTTGTTGATTTTCTGAAGATTTTTTTTGCATGCTTTACGGATGGATTTCAATCTCAGTGCCACAGGTGTATGTGTCTGTACGTGTGTATGTGTGTGTGGTGGTGTGTGTTTATTGCTGTTGTTGGGCGGCTGGCGTTACACTTTAAAATTTTTGTTGCTGCTTTTCTTTTATTATTTTAATTACTATTTTTTTTATTAATTATTTAAATTTTGGCCTTGCAGAATGTTCTTCTATGGATTTAATAATTTTTCCTTTGGTCAAAGTGTTTCAGGTTTATTTTTTTTCTTTAATATATTAATTAAATTTTAGTTATTATCGCAAAATTTCATATAATAATATTTTAAGAAATCGTATGCATAATTAAATATTATATTTTTTTTTTGGTTTGTTATTAATTCGCTTGATTAATTATTTTTATTTTATTATTAAATTTATTAATTAAATTAAATTTATGTTTGTTTGTTTGTTTGTTTTATTAATTTACTATAATTAAGAATCACAATGGCGTATATCTGTTACTTTAACTTTAAATAATTATTCCTTTATTATGTTATGATATTTCTTCTTCTTCTTCTTCTGCTTCTTCGTCTTCGTTAGTTAAGTCTAATTATTGTTTGAATTTATTTTGCTTTAAGTGTTTCGTTTAGTTTTATTAATAATTGTTATTTTATTTATTTATTTGTATAATTTAAGTATTTAACTAGCTAAAGTCGCGTTTCTATATTAATTTATCGATTTATAAATATATTTTTTAATTAACTGTTCGCGTTATTTTTTATAAGAAATTTTTATATTAATATGTTGCTTCTATGTTCGGTCGTAGCTATCGGAGTTATCATGCTGCCTGTAAAGAGAGAAGATCAGAGTTGTATTAGAAGAAGAAAGGTGAAAAAATTAAATAAGCCGCGCTTCCTTAATTTTAGTTACTGCTTTAAGTGCTCTCCAAATGAACTTCCTAACTAGTTTTTAAGTTGAACTTAACTCCATGATTTATGTGCTTCAAGTATACAAATTTATAACGCAGTGCAGTGCCAGAGTTGGGGAGCGTTTATATCAAAACAGCGCATAATCTTAACCCCTTAATGTGGTGCTCAATTAACAGCAACCGAAGCCAGCGGATAATACTAAAGACGGAGCTATGCGAGCGATACAAGTCTTTAATGTTGGCAAACATAAACAACAACAACAACGAAAAAAAAAATGAAATTTTATGTGCAGACACACAGATACGAAACGGGACAAACGCAGGCAGCAGGACACAAGGCGAGCACTTAGCGCGCGCAATAAAACAGGCTGCCTGTGACTATAAGAATGCGGTGGAAGAAGAGCGCGAGGGGTAATGCTGTTCGAACAAAGCGATTGTATAATACTTAATGTGCTAAACAAGTGAGGCGTGGTACGAGCAGGTGGGCGGGTACCGGGGGGGTTGGTACAGCGTTGGCAATAATAAAATGCAGCAGCACAAAATCATATTTATCATACGCACCGTTGACGTTGACAGATCATTGCGCTAGCACGAAAGGACAACCGGCCAAATGAAAAAAAAATATATATAATTGAAGCATAGCATCGAAGTTTTAGTACGCTTCACGCAAAAATTATTATTTAGCTAAGAAACTGAAACGTTAAATATGAAACTTTGGGAGAGGAGCACTAATTTTAAAACGCTTTACACAATATTTATTAGTTTTAAAACGCTTTTTATATTAATATTCAATTTAAATTTTGTGTTAGCAACGTATCAGTCAAAAAATCAACTGAAACGTTAAATATGAAACGATACGATAAAAACACAATTTTAAAATGCAGATTTCTTGACAGCAATATCCTTTTATTTAAAATATGTACAATAAGGCAGAAAACCATGTTCCTCTAATTTAAAAAATTTATTTCCAGAGGGAAAAACTCAAAAGGTTTAATGGGTCAAGTTTTTTTTGGTTTTCTTTTTTTTTTCCAATAAATAATTAAACAAGTGTGCTATTTATTGAACTTTAAATTTGGACATATTCCTATTTGGATCCAAATAGGATACTTTATTAATATTAAAGTAAGATCGAAAAAGTTGTTTCTCATTAAAAACAGAAATGAGAACAGATTTAAAAAGGGGTTTGCTGCGTCTAGTGGTACGATATGGATCTACAAAGAACATTCTATTAGAATTGGGACCAAATTTTTCCATACAAAAACTCAGAAGAGGAAACAAATTTTATGGGAACTTCCGCTTAACTGGTTAACTGAAGAGGGAATAGGAGAGACTTAAATTATCTTTAATAGTCTCCAAGTTTTCGTTGCTTTAGCCTAACAGACTGACAAGATTTTATCGGCTTTAATCTAATCAAGAATATCCTTCTATTTAACTGACAAGCATGTATAAAGCATTTATATATATTCCAGCGACTTATAATCAAATTTGTACCTTTCAATGCGTTACAAACTTACCCACGAACCAGATAATACCCTTTCATAACACAACACGTGAATGGTATAAAAAAAATGTAAGTAAAACACTGAAACAGTGACAGATGTGCGCTGCCATTATCCTTGCCAGCTTCCGTCGACGAGACATTTTTATAAATGCATATAAAAAAATTTGCAACAAATTTTTCACAGCGAAACACGGCGTTATCCTGGTGCTGGGGCCTTTTACTTATGCTGCCAGCCAAGCTGCCAACGTCTGACAAATCGTTTATTTGCGGTTAAAAATTTTGACAAACTATCATCAGTGTGCATGAAGCGAAGTGTGGAGTGGAGTGGGGTCGGATGGTGGGTAATGAATTGTACGAACTGCGCTGCTAAATGGGTGAAAAAAAACCTCAATTTTGCCTGCTTGTCTCGTGCAGCAGCTTCAGTGCAACACTGCGCTTGAATGGTTCGGTTGTGACTGATGCATCAGCTGCTGCTACTGCTGCTGCTGTTAATTAGTAGCTCATTAGCGAAATCAATATAAAGGACGAAGTGCGAAGGAGCGCAAGAGTGCGAGCAAACGATGTTGGACAAACGTATTTATAAGTGTTGCAAGTTTATTAATTAATGCCACTTTCAATGTCAGTGGCAGCTAAAGCAGCGTTAAAGCTTCTTCTTATCTCGCCGCAGGACAAATCCCTGCGGCATACACGCATAATACATTAGCAGCAGCGTCATTCACAGTCGTGCTCATCATTATTACTTAGTACATACAAATTAATGTACAGGACGCTGCTAAATGGGCTAAATGGGCGTGTGCGCCCTCCAAGTGCTTAGGAAGCCAACACACATGACACCGTGATCACCCACACCTTCACGCTTGAAGGCGCTTGTCATGGTGCTGATGATGATGATGACTTGATTTTATAATCACTTCATAACGCAGGCAGGCAAGCAGGCAGGCAGCCTGTACTCGTATGCCGTGCCATCAATTGGCGACAGGACGTGTTCACTTCTTAGATTGAATTTTCTATAAAATGAATTGTTGTGTTCGAGTGGTGACTATCAGCATGTCATGCTTGTTGCTAGTACTTCGTGTACAGGTATTGGATGTATTCAAGTGTGTTTGTGCATGTTCAATTGGCAATTTGTCTGCCGTTTGGGGTTAATGAAGTTTCGAGAATTACAAAACGTAATTGGTTTTTTTTTTTGTTTTATTTAAAACTCATTTTTAAATTTCTTTAATAATTGTTGATACAGGGGGAAGTGGGTGGCACATAAAACTTGTTTCGGTTCAAACAAATGTTTATACACCTTCAAAACCATTCGCAAGGACTACTCTCAATTCAGTTTAAATCAGATATTGTTTACATCGCTGCCTGCGCAATTTACTTTCCTTCGCGTCACAAATTTATGGCGCAGCAAAACAAAAATTTATTTTTAGATATTTTATGGTTGCAGGAGACTGAAATGCAAAACCTGCTTCGTGGGATTCAAGACCCTAAAGGCATGCAATTAAAGCAGTGCGTAACAGACAATTGCTGTTCGCATTTAAACGCTTGGCTTGTGTTACGCGGAGTCCACAATTTGCTGCACGAGTTTTGTTTTGGCCAATTCATGCAATTGGACTCCATATTTCTTGTCATATTTATTTCCTTAAACGCTCCAGTATTGCTGACGTGATGTCGCTTATAGCATTTGTGGACAACAATCCCTATAATGCTCATAAATTTATCCAAGAATTATCTTTATTATTGGGTCATTGTATGGTAAGAGCATTAGATGTTTGTTATCTAATGGAACTTCAGCAACTTCTAGTCTGTCTGCCACTCGATGAACTTCATTGGATGCTAATCAAGTATATAAATACTTTATGGGGTCTGGCAAGCCTCCTTCTGCCTTTTACAGCTCATAACACAAATATTGAAATTTTGCTGCAATGTCAATCAAAAACTCAACCGTAATATGCTCCGTGATAGCTCAACAATTATACTTAATTATGGCAATGTTGTAAAGTCAAGGACGAAACAAATTAAATTAGCCAAATCAACCGAATCAAGTTTGTCCATAATTAAACATTTTGGCAATCCGCAAAATAAGGCAACACGTTTTGCGGGTTTCGAACTTCCACAATATTCTACAAAACCTTGAATCTGTGGATTGTTTGTTTACATTTAGGACTATTTTTCCTTTTTTTTTTTTTTTTTTGTTAATTTTAATGGAATGGACTATTAACGTCTGCCAGTTAAATTAAGCTGAAAATGAAATCGAATTTTGTCGAGTGGAATTAGCAACAACAACAACAACTTTCCATACTGTTTTTAGGTTTATCCTGCGATGTGCGAGAGTATATGAAATTTATTATACTCGAAATGCAGCTAAATTATTGTCAACAAAACACAAAACACAAAACACGACTCTGTGCTTACTATTTTAATGCAAATTAAATGCGACGTGCTAACACAGACACATTTCACACACACAGCTGCCCATTCAAAGGACACACACTGTGTGCTTCGACATGAGACAATGGGCTGCCGATTATTGGCACTTGAGCTGTCAAATATAATTATACAATACAAAGGCACAAACAAAAAGCGTAAACAAAAAGGAAAAATAGAGAGAGGGGGTGATGTGGTGTGCGTGTGCGTGGAGCGTGCATTGTAGAACGAACGACTTCATTTTAAGCTTTTAATAGGCTCAGGATCACGTTCATCGCGATTTTATATGTCAAGCAGGACAATGATGACAGTCAATGAGCAGCCGAGCGCAGCAAGACGACAATGAAGCTGATCTGTCATGCTGTGTATGATGCGATGCGCCCATTGATAGCCTTGTACGTCCTTATTCGCTTAACGTAGGCTGTACACGCCTACATATTCCTATGACTTCACACTCAGCAGCTCAACTCAAATGTAATGCGATTTAAGTCGACTTGCATATGAATGCACTGCAAGCAGCTATTTGAAGTTAACGCCTGAAGGTATTCAACGCAATTGTCAGACACGATGACATCCTATCGTTCACTTTTGAGTGCTTGTTAATGCTTTTGTCCGCCTGTCCGCCTGTCCGTCCGTCTGTCTGCTCGCCTGAGCACGAGAAGCCAAGCCAATAACGTCAAATAAAAATCACTGTAATTATTATGATCATTGTCCTGCTGTCATAAAACGTTGTAAATGAAACGACACGGATCCGTAGAGCTGCTTGTGCCTGCAATAAGGACTTAAAAAAAATGTGTATAGAAATGAAATGTTTACAGCCATTTACAGAGATTAAAAGCAGCTTAAGTGTTTAATGCTTATATACAAAACTGGCCAATGCCCGCGACTTTGTCGGACATATTTGTTGGTTTGTATATTTTATAAAGAAGGCTCAACAAACTTTGAGGATATACCGCGTAGCTGTAACTTGTGGCATTCAAATTAATCACATTCACTCATTCATTCATACACTTACTACTACTTGTGTTTCTCGCTTAACGTTTCATATTTTCCGTTTCAATTCATTCACATTCAAAAAGCGAAATAATTTAAATAAATGCTTGCTCTCAGCATGTTAGTCAGGACAATTATTTCCTTTTTTTTTTTTTTGTATATATATAAATTCTTATATGCACGAATACAAAACTGACAACAAGAACAACAATAACACGAGCGCTCTCTGTAAAAATACAAAAGTAGCTATCAGGCACAGCATATCCTGCGGACAATTTTTTTAATAAAATATGTTACAGTAAAAAAACACAACATATCTCGTTGTAGCATCTTTTATTTTTGCACAACGCTGGAAAAGCGTGGAAAATATATTACCATCGTAGTAAGCTGGCGGCCGTTAACATGCACACATATATACAGGGTGCGCCAACCTAGACTGAAGCAGCAGCAGTAACCAACGAATGACATTTTATGCAGACTGAATCATTGTAGCTTCTACTATGAAGATGGAGCGACCGTCATAGTCTATGGAGAACAAGGTAACAGATTCTCTTTAAGCCATTGCTGGCTAATAATGTCATGATCCACTTTTGATTCCAAGATTTGAGCGCTTCATGTATTTTCCGGTGTGGTTTTTCATTAAGCCCAAAATTTCATATCAAACGCAAGAAATGAAATAATCTGAAACACAAAATAGTGATGCTTCAGTGTTAGTTGGCACACCCTGTACATACGAATTGTGATGCTGCAACCAGCAATGCCACTCTCAAGTAAATAGCTTCAGCACTTGCAGCTGCGGCAATGCAAAATACAGCTTTTGATTTATATTTATACTCTTTACATTGCCCTACACGATACTGTATCTTCATGGTTTCTGTTTTTTTTTTTAGCATTTTTATGCACTTCAAATGTTGCATGCAAGCAAAGGGCTTCAACCGCTTGGCATTAGGCTTGTAACACAGACATTGGAGTTCCGATAAAGTAAAATGGTTCAGAATTTATGCATATGTCGTACCACAAAAATGGCGGAACGTATCAGCCTGAAAAGTGAAACGTTAAATATGAAACAATGCGCGAGAGTGGCACAGGATGTAAGCAAAAGCAAGAGGACACAATTGTTCACCATACAAATGACTCGCTCACACTGTAACATTTTTGATAATAACCTATAAAATTTGGTGGAGAAGAACATGAATATGAAACGCACTTAAAACGTACGAAGATTGGAAAAATTGGAGATAAAAGCCAACCGAAATGAATCAAAAATTTGATGTTTTCATGGAAACGTTAGACGAAATTTTTAATATTTTGACTGTGGATGCATTGACGACGTTGAAGATTGAGAAAGATAAAGAATTTAAAAAAAAAAACAGCGAGAGAAAGGACGATCTGGTTTACATATGAATTTAACATCCAAAAAAGAAAGATCGATGATTTCGACAAGGAATTCAGACAGAATATATTAATATTTTGTTCGAAATCTGAGTGCTGAAAAAACATCGATGTAAAATCGATTTAAATCGATTATTTAAAAATACTCGATGCATCGATTAATATTGGTCACATTGAATTTTATCCAGCTTGTAGCTGTTGTATTGGAGATATTGCAATTTTTATCGTAAAACTCGGGTTTAAGTAAAAGCATCATTTGCGGCATTTGGCTCCAGAAACCATAGGACTAGAATTTTTAGATACGAGCGAAAAATAGTTAATCGTTTGATAGTGAAGGGTTCTGTTGCAAATCTTCTCAAATGCTGCACATATTCAAATGTGCGTTGTCTGATTTTGTCTCAAACCAATTTGCAACTTCAAATTCTTCAATTTAGATCCAGCAGTGTGGAAACACATAAACAGCTACGAAATTCCTTCAAAATTTATTCGATAACAGCTTAAAGACTTGCACATCGAAGCCTCATTTACAAAAATGGATCCAATTAGAGTCTTTAAAATTGTAAAACGAGTAGCTGTGCTCATTATAAACTCCAATTAAACATTTTTTTTTTTATAATAAAATCGTTTACAACTAAAACTAACAGTTTAAAGTCTTGAATGATGCTCTGACATTTTCCTTTTTCCAACTGTATTCATTTCATTTATTTCCTTTAATTTTTTTACAATTTTTCTCATGCATTCGAAATGCGAAATGAGAAATGAGCAGACGTGGAGTGGAGTGAGCACTTGAAGTGCATACATATCCAATTCCAATTTCAGCGCTGAGTGCACTCAGCCGTGCAGGTATCTCCATACACACACACACACATATACACACTTAAGTGTGTTCGTATATACAATTCGTATAACTCAATAATAATTATTGTAATTAGCGAAATAAAATACGCTGCATGTCGAAAAGAAATTCATCATTTATGGTGTATAAAATTTCACTGTGCTTCCTGGGTCGACAAAGTCAGAAATTTTAATTAAAACTTTTTTTATTTCAAATGTGTGAGTGAGAGAAAGAGAAAAAGTAACAACTTAATAAACAGAATATCAAGTCTATGACAAATGAAGAAAAGGGTTGTGGAGTCGCATAAGCCATGCAAATGTATGTAAAAGGCAGAAGAAAGTTTTAAGTCTTAATATACATATATCCTTAATCTAAAGTTGAGTCGATATTGCTAACTATCCCTCCGGCCGTTCGTTCGAAGAATGTTTGTCTGAGATGTTTGTTCTATCCAAAAAATGGTTTCGAGAATAGTATTAAATTTTGTATAAAAATAAAAATATTCTTTGAGAAAAAAAAATGGTTATAAGTGGTTCAAGCTTTTCACAGAAGCCCACGAAGATGTTTATGACGATTACCGTTCGAAGGACTATTCTGAAAAGGAGTTCAGTGACATACACTAACGGTTATTTCCCGAAAGGGGCCTTACGCACGTTGACCCACAAGGGAGTAAAGCACATCGAGCCCTAGGGGTTGACCCCCGCATTGAGCCACAGGGGGTCATCAAATCGACGAAGTTGACCGGAAAATTTCCTATTGTGAAAAGTAGATAACCCGAGCTGACTTGACAGGCCTAAGACCTTCAACGGTGGTCGATTCCGCCACCTGGTGAAATCCTCTATCTTGTGGACTCTGTGAACAAAAGTCATCATAAACCACTACCGCTCCTCCGTTACTTTTTCTATGCTTGTCAATCATTATCCTTAGATAGTTTTGAAGGAATTTTAGTACAATAAACAGTTCGTATTTGGACAAGCCTATGAGTCAGGCGTGACAAAACACTTTGTTTTTCTAAAATACTCTGTTTCTACCTATAAAAAAAATCCTCTACTGCTTAGTATAAGCTTTTGACTTCCTAGCTCTGCTCGTATATAAATTACTTTTAATCAGATATTGCAAAAAAAAAAACATCGAAGCACTGCTGTGTCTCGTCAGCAACATTTCAAGTGAAAAAGAAAAACATTTTAATCTCGTCGCCGCAGAAATTATGAGCCAACTAATTTAAAAAGCCGAGAAAAATACATGCCACCGCGCCTAAAAGCACACAACACAAGAAATACAGCGATTAGCAATGAAACAGCAGCAGGACGTGCAGCCAAAGCGGCGACGGCAACGACGACGTCCTCGACGCTGGTGATAGCAACTTTGACATTAGGGTTGCCAGGTAATTAAGCGACGTTGTCACCTTTTGGTGCGCAACAAATTTCAACGCAACATGAAACCTTAAATACACACAGACCTATAAGCCGCTACACCAACAATGAAAATAAACACCCAAAACAGTTTCAAAGCACAAATCCTTGCAAGGCAAACAGGTTTGCAAAACGTTTCCGCCCGTGCTATATGGACATGGCAATGCGCTATACGAGCAGTGGTCTATAGTCTAATAAATCAATGAATGCAAGCAGCAAAAAAGTACAAAGCCTGATGTGTAGGGTATATGTCCTAGCTGTTGAGCGTGCTCTTCCTGTTACTACTTGCTCTTGTAAGGCGTTGCGAAGACAGTACGAGTTTAATTTAGCGAAAGTTGCACACGTTGATGAAACTTTATGCCGAGTTTCAACAAACGGAAGTAGCTGCAAGACGCAGAGGGAGGGAGAAATTGAAGAGTAGACTACTAAATGGGTCAGGACGAAGATGGAGAGAATTATTTTAGAAGTAGAACACAAACGACAAAGTGTGAAGTCAAGTGAAGCAGCGAAAATTGTTTACCGTTAAAGCATTCTCACACTCACCCACACAGCAAGACAGACAGAGAGCAATAGAGACAGAGAGAGCGAGACATATAAATGCTTAGATTTGCGACTTAACGCGCACTCTGAAACCGCAAGCATGATTATAGCGGCTTAACTCTTACAGGATATGGAACTGTAGGGGTTGCTCGAGACATAGAAGAAGAGCGCAGGAGGGAACGACACATTTTAACTAGACTTGAGGGAGTTAGATGACAGTGTAAGCGGATGTGTTTGTGTGTGCGTGTAAACAACAACTCACAACGACTATTGCAAAAAGCTAAATGTCAAAAGTCAGTAAAACTTTTCGACAACTCAGGCTTAAACAAAGTTTGTCTATAATCGAATAGAGGAAATGTGTGGCACAGTGAGAGATAAAGAGTAGAAGCTGGCGCACGAGCAGGGACAACAAAGACAAATGATCTTATTGCTATATAAAATGCAGAGTTTTTAAATAGATAATACGCTTACATATACAAAGATTATTCCAAAAAGGTCTGACTTTTTATTTTTGTAGAAAACTATTATTAAATAATATATATGTTGGCCCCTTCAAGTTAATTCACTCAGTTAGAATGCTTGATATACGCTTTTTGATATGATAAATTGGAAAATTTGGACAAGTTACCAAATATTAGGAGAAAAACAAAGTGTCTTCACTTTTTATATCACAGGAACTCAAAAAAGCTTTAGTAATTGGCCAAACTCTACATTTATTTTTACTCTTAGCTTAACATCTTGCTAAATAGCAAAGCAAGGTATTACCGAATCCATGGAAACTAAAATATTCCAAAGTATTTTGGATAGCTAACACTCCACACCTTGAATGAGCAATCTTCTCTGCGTAAGTGAAACAATTTGCACCCGATACTCTAGCACACCTTCATGCCAGCATATCATATTGCCAATCTTTTCATTTCGCTGCTGTTTGCATATTTAATTAAACGAAACACGGTCTACGTCAGCGTTGTGGTCACCGTATCTACAATAATTCAGTAGCTGTATCTCGCTGTTTGTCCGTGTTCCAACTATGTAATACCTATGCGGCTGCCGCGGTGCTAAAGGATTAGTTTTGCTAGAAGAAGTTGCGGCAGCCTTGTCAGCGCTTTCGCGTCTGTCAGTAAAACTCAAACAGCGAGGACGATGCTGACGACCTATACCAACGCCTAACCAGCGCTCCGACACGACCGCGATCCCACCCCACTCCCGTGGCTCATTGTAAATTCAAACAACGCGCGTTAATAAAGCGCCAAGGCAACCAAAGTTATGCCAATGAACAGCACCAAACAACCAACAAGCAGCAGCGGCAGCAGCTACAATAATAAAACTTTTCCGCCTCAATGTTGAAGTGATGAGCAGAACGTTGAGGGGAATTTGTTCGAGTGGCAGCAAAATAAAGAATGCTTATACGAAAATTAACTCACGGATGTGAAATAAGTCGACGCCAGGGAGATGAGTTTGAAGTTGATGGAAACGGCGCGAGGTGGCAGTGCAAACGAGACCGGAGGCTGCGGTTAGAAGCCAACACCAACATCATCAACAGCAGCAGCAACAGCAAGATAATTTCGCGCATATCGAATAAATCCGAGACACGAAAACATTTCAAAGTGTGGGAACATTTAAGCAAACGTTGCCACATAAAAGTTGGATCGATAAATGTACTCGAAAAACAACAAGAACAACGACAACATCATAAAACTTCGATGGCAGCGAAGCTGTAATACACTTTCGTTTAAAAAATATTTAAAAGAAGGAAGTCTGCTTTTACGGTACAACTCTACCCTACTCAGGCGCCAGTCTTTTGCAGCTGAGCAAACAGTACAATACGAACCATGCATCAGTAGGTTGCCACAAAACAACAATGTCCCTGCTCGAGCGCCAACAGCAGATTTATCTGTAGTTGGTTGAAAAAGTCCGTGCAGTAGGTCTTAAACTTGATGGGATTTCCGATTGCTCCTTTCCAGCTTTGTTACAAACTAGCAGGCAAACCGTTTATATCCTTTCTCATGCAACACATAAAAGGGTATAAAAAATAAACAAGAGTAACGTTAACGACGAGCACGAAGACGTCGCCGCCGCCGCCACCGTTTATGTTAAGATTTTAACGTTAAATTAGAACGGAAACGGAAATCGTTGTTGCAACAACATCGAAAAGCAAAAAATAAAAAGCCAAAATGGTAAAAAGGATATTGTTTAAAAAAAAAAAAAATTACATACAAACACTTTTCAATTTATTTTCTTTTTCTAAGCCACCCAAAAAGAAACTTTCCAAAAAGGAGAAGGCGCGCCTCGAGGCGGAACAAGCGGAACTGCTGCGCATCGAAATGGAGAAGGAAAAGTATTACTTAGCAAACAAACCCAAGAAAAAAGCCTATTAATAGATGTTACGCCTTATAGACTCAAAAAACTGGAAGAGGCACGCCAACGCAAGAAACTTGAAATGGAACAGGCCAAGCATCGACAGCAACAGGAATTGCAGGAGAATCAGCTACGTCGTGCACAACTCAAGGACAGCATGCGCTTCTTTGACACGGTACTGACTACAATTGCCGCCATTAATGCCGGCGAACAGGATGAACGTGACTGGGAGAAATTCATGCGCTGCAATGGGCTGCCAAATGCCAATAGCCCCTCTGATCTGCGCAAGTATATACATCAGTGGCATTGCGACATCGAAAAGCGGCAGCGCGAGGCACGTAATTGGCTGCTGCGCACCGATGAGCGCACGCTGCTCACGCAGGATGCAAATATACCCGATCTGACACGTATCACGCTGCGCAAACAACAGGGCAATCTGGGCGATGTCTATGCGCAGCGCATTAAGGAGGTCCTAGGCGTAAGAGGCTAACCATAAAACTGTAAGAATTTGCTTTATGAGATATGCTTGCCCTCGCAGATACTCGAGGAGCTGGACGAAACGTTGGCCTACAAGCAACAACCGCCGCATATGATTGCCGATCTTGCGCGTCTGAAAACAGAGGTGCGGTGTTTTCTCAAAGAACATCTGGATGAGTTTACGTACAAGACTATGTCGCACATTGAACGTGACATGGAGTGAGTGTGAGCACTGAAACTAATGCAAACTACGCTAAAATGTGTCTTCCTTATGCTTATCTAGAATCGACCGTCCTGGTGTCTCTAAGCACATTTACAATTCGGCAGTGTTTCAGAGTTTCATTTGGACTTTCTCCAAGGATGCGCAAATGTAGGTAGTTGCTTAAAAAAAAAACATACTTTAATTGTTGCCCACTGCACAGCGCCATCAATCCCAAGGCACGCATTGGTGAACAGTCCCAGCATAATGACATCGACTTTCCCACAATCGAAATGCAAATTACTTTACCACCCACGGTCAAACTACAGAGCTCAGCGTTACGTGGACTCTGGTTGAACTATGATCATTTCAGCGACTATTGTGCCAGCTTTAATCTGAAGAGGCCACGTCCTGCGAACACAAGTCAGTTAGCCTACTTCCTTTATTTCACGTTCAAATTTCAAAAAAAAAAAAAAATATATTACAGCCATTCTCAAGCAAACCAAACGCGAATGGCGCAAACGCAAGGAGATACTGCAGAGCATGTTAGATGAATGTGGACGCGATATACCGCTTTCTGAGCTGGAGCAACTGACGCAGGATCAGCATTCTTCCGGTTCACAGCCGGCCAAGGAGCGTAGCTACGACGTCGATAAGCTCTACACAGAGTACGAAGATGAGCTGAACAAGGCACTACGGCGTGCCATCGGTCCTGAAGCGTATGGACTTGTGGAAACGGATGTAAATCTGCGCAAGTATCGCATTATAGCGGGGGTTTACTGTATCGATTACTTGGAAGTACCACAGCAGGATAAACAGCTCAACGCTTCATCCTTTATACGCACAAGTGTGTTAAGTTTAAATATGCCAGCGACTAGCATTGACCTGGCTTCATTTGCAGTAGTCAGACTCTGAGATTTTCGGTTCAGTTCGGGAAAAAAATCAAAGGCAATTTGGAGCCAAAAAAAAGCAAAAAGGGCCAAAGACATCATAAAAATAGCTTCTTTAACTTCTAAACAGTGTCACACACCGAATCTTAATTCTGATGTATTTCATTGCATAATGTGAAAATTATGTTATATCTTCTGACTTCAGAAAATATCCATTTGATTCAGTTAGGAGTTAAAAAAAGGGTTTTTATCTGATGCAAAAAATTCACCATTCTCCAAAGAAGTTGAATAATTCGTGTGCGATTAAAGTTTCTAGAATAGAAGTACTCTTGCTACAACACTCAAAACGCAAGGTTTTTTTTTTTTTTTTGCTTTTATATTTTGATTAAATCTTCGCTGAAAAGATGGTGGAGCCTTCAAGTTCAAATGTTGCGAACAAACACTAACCACCGAAGTATCTTCTTTCTTTTTTTACGCTTCTCTTGCTCTTCTAAATCTTTTTACACACTCTACTATGTTACCATAAAAAGATAACTGATACCGGTTAACTCTCAGTTCTGACACTAAATTGCACCTTTTAAACTCCATTTTTTCCGTTATGGTGAATGCTAGGACATTGTATATAGAAAAGTTTAATACACATCGAACCTATTTGCAGTTGCAACACCAAACAATTTGTGCCATAAGGAATACTATCAGACCTACAAACCGCCACCGCCAGTGCTGCCCGGTGTGCGCCGTTTACCCGAAGAGATTGAGGCAGAGATGCGCATGATCGAAGCAGCTTTGGATAAGCTGGCGCTTGTTACACTACAGTAAGATAGCCAACTAACCCTCCCCCTCTCCACCAGCACATAAAGTTCTAACTAGAATTCATTCTTCATTGCAACAGATTGCCCGATTCGGTTATTTGGTTTGAGCCACCAGTCGCCTGCCGCTGGGAGACACACATCGAAACACTTGAAATGGATCTGGCCGATGGTGTTAAGCCCATTGACAATACCACAGCCACACCAACAGAAGCAACACCGCTATCGACTAATCCCAACCCGAGTCCACTGAAGAGTTCACCACGTTTTCCGGCGAAGCTGCGCAAGCGTGACTCACAGAAATCCATCAGCGCACTGCCCGTACGTGAGATTGCGGACTTTGATATGCGCGCCATACCCAACGATGTGGATATCTACGGTTTGGTTAAGGATTTTGTGGTACCACGTCTACCAAATGGCTTCCGCGTGCGTCTGGAACAGTGCAGCAGTCGCGATGAGCAAGACGAGGCGCAGTACAAAGCGCCAAGCAAACGCGTACTATTTCTAGCACGGCAGCCGCATGTGAAAATCGGACAACTGGCCGAGGGTGAGACGCATGTATCCATTACAGCGCTACGTCCTACACCAACAGTGACCGATCTGAGCATAACCAGCGCCAAGCCACGCATTGAACAACGCATCAATGCAGATTTTCTTGACATAAACGAACCAGGCGAACTATTTCCACTGCTGACATTCGATAAAGTGCTCAAATTCAAGGACGAAACGCTAAACAGTGACGGCGAAGTGTTGCAACTGGGTGCCAAGAAACTTGGCAAGCGTGCAGCATTGCGGCAGAGTAAAGCGGCCTCCAAATCACCCAATGCAGCACTGCAACGCAAGTCGAAATTTGCGCAACTAAACGCGGTGGAACAGCTGAAAACCTACATGTTCTCGCAACTCATTCAGGATCTCGACTGTTTGTGGCAGCTGCAGTTACCGCGTGAACAGCAGGACGAAGTGATACAACAAATATCCGAGCATATGTCGCCGCACGGCTCCCAGCAAGACGAAAGCGAATACGCTGAAACGGCTGCCACCGAAGCGGATGCAGCGGATGGCATAAAGCCACTCAGCGCTGAGCTGGTTGAGGTGCTACAACCGGCTGCCGCTGCTGCCGCCTTCGCCTACTACACCGGCATTTCATTTGTGCGTGATGCTGAGCCAAATAAAAATGGTGTCGGCACCGGAAATGAGACATCAAGTGAAAATGAGGATGAGGATGCAAGCAGCTCCGACTTCGATGACGACGACGACGATGATGATTTCTATAATATGCAGCCGGATGATGACACGGCAACAACGACACAGAGGGGTCAGCAGGCGGGCTTTGCCGATGGCAGCGTACACGATTTCCTAAGTAAACATAGTCAAAGTGATAGCGACAGTGATGGGTAAGTGTCGAATCGAATCGAATCGAATCGAATTGCAAAATGTGTAATGCCAAGTCTGCTGGTAAGGATGCTGGTGCCGTGATGGTGACGATGACGAAGATGATGTTGCTGCTGATGAGGATGTAGCTACCCGATAAGTGTTTTTGAAAGTGTTGTTGGCACAGGGCGTGGCAAAGTGAGTTAAAATGGAACAAGGCAGCAAAGATATTTTGGCAGCAAACTTTTTAACTAAGTAGCAGCTGTCGAAATGTACAGTGAAAAAAAAAATACCAACAGACAATTCTCAAGTACGAGTAGGCTTCTTAACCGACGATTTTATTTAAAAAGTCCTTGCAAACTGCAACGAGCCGAGCCAGCTTTAAATTTAATCGAAATCAAATGCTTGCCAACAGAACGCATTACTTTGAAGTCAAATAATTCTTACAAATTCTTACGCAAAAGAAATCGATAACAGCCAGAACAGTTAATGAAACATGTCTTGCGAAGATTGTCTTTGGTTTTCAAGGATTCGTAAGAGCGCTAAACCGATTTTAAAGCCGCGCTGCAGTATCAAACGAAACTTTTATCCACTATCGGTCTCAATTGGTCTGTTATCGAACTTAAATAGCCACTTTGATCTTAGTTATCGACATAAAAACCTTGCTTTACACGGTACTTAATACATATTACATTGAGGCAGACATTTTCCCCCGATTCAAGCCACGAAATTTCTTTCTGTGTAGTAAATAGCTCGTAGCAGTAAAGTAAAACTCAAAATACTTTTCAACTCGGCTCTGTAAGTGTGCCAATCTGTCTGTCCATCTGTATTTTGATTTGTTTACTTGTAGCTTGTGACTACACGCTAAAGAACCAATACAAATGCAGCCAAAACTGTGTGTTGCAAAACAAAGCCTGTGTATTTTGTACAGTGTATCACTCGCTTACTCAACAACTCAATCACATTTTCTACTGTTTGCCAAACGACTTTGATTTCATTTGTTTTCGAATTCAATTTATTGATTGATTGGCCGATTGACCGAGTCATAGTCATAGTTGATACTACATACCACTACCAACGAGGATATATGCTAGTCGTCTCGCAGATGGATGGGATGTATGTGCGCAAGGACAAAGCGCATGCAGCAGTTAACTTAATTTAACTCGACTTCAGTTTGTCTTTCTTTGACACTGACAGCAAATGTGCTAACTAAACGAGTTGACTTTAAAGCTGCTTTTGTAATATTTGTTTTAGTCCTTTAACTAGCGTTGCACTGTTTCCATCTCTTTCTGGCTCACACACACACATACTCACTCACGCTCGCTGACAATGACTGATGTCCTTTTTTGGATTTTGTGAACTTGCTGCAACAATTTGTAGCAAACGTCTAAAACTGAGCAATATGATGGCACTGACGCAGGGCAAGTGGAGTACGCGCGATGTTCACGATACAAAATTCAATGAGGACAAATTGTCGATACAATTTCGTACAGGACGTTTGGGTGAGTACAAAAAAAAATAGCTTAACTAAATATTGCACAACATATAAAATGTAAATGGGCGACAATGAGATGCAAATCTTCTTTTGTTCTACTATTTAAAAGTATATCCTTTTCCTTTGGTAAAACACATAAACTCATTGAATGCAGGTAGTACAAAAAGTATACAAGAAGCAATGAGTGCGAGCGTATGGTCTTTAAATATTCGTAAAACAAGACAAACAATTGCTGCAGTCCTAAAATTTGTATGGGGCATATATTTCTATATGTGGCATATTTTACTGGGATTGAGTTTTGCGTTTCAAGCTTAGCTTAACCCTTCTTTTTCTTTTTCATTTTTTTTTTTTTTTTTTGCAGGTGTCTTCGGTTTTGCTTTGAACCGTTATAGCAATATGCCTTATCAGACTTGGGATCTACGACCTGATATGAAGAAGTTAGCACTACGAAAACCATTACCGAGTGAACACTTAAATAATTCTCTGCTTAATAACTCCTACAGCCCTGGCACGATACTCTTCAGCTTCACTGCCTCACTGGTCAGCCTCGATATGACCATCACCGCTGCTGGCTATTGTGTAAACAATTTTCAAGGTGGCAGCACACAAATCATCACCGACATGATTGGGAAGACATTTTCACTGGCGGATCTTAAAGCGACACTGATCTCCTCAGCTGTCGATATATTCCCCGATGAGGATGCCTTCTGCTATACGGAAGGCTCTTGTGAGAAGAACTATGTCATGGAAATGCATCTGTATGCCTGCTTATCAACATTGGCGCTGTCGCATAACTTCAGCTGGTCACGTTGGAACCTGCTCGCGGGTACGCGGACCGCAGTTCTACTCATACGTGAACTTATTGAGGGCAAAAAGGTGCCGTACTATTCCACGCTGCTCGTTACACCACTGAAGACTTCGATTATCGACTGCACGGAAGTCTCAGCCAGTTTCAATGCTGTGGGCGTGGCAGGCATGGCCTACTATGCTGATCTCTATCAACTGTCGCAGGTACATGCATTGCCAGTCAGTTTGGAGAAACAGCGACGCATGAATCCGCAGTTGCGCGATAATGTGGCACGCATATTAATGGCCATAAGACCGTTGAGTTTTTGTTGAAGTGAAGTGTAAAAATAAGGAGAGCCACGGCGTCGCTGGAGATGCTGACGTTGGCAACAAGTACTTAAGCATCTTTAATTAGCTGAAGCTGGCAAGGAACAGCAGCAGTTTGGTTGTGAATTACACAAGAAGGCGGATGCCATTAGTAGGTGAAGTCATTTAACAAATGTTGGCGCGTCAATAACCACGCCTTGCCCGGGTGCTCTAGTCATGGGCGTTAAGTTGAGTCGTCTTCGTCGTCGTCGTCGTAGTCGTCGTTTTCGGTCGACAGCAATGTTGGATGTCGTCTTGTCCTGTGCATAATTATGCGCTCACAGGATGCTGGCATGTATAATTAATTTCAACAGCTCTAGAGCAGCACAGACAGACGGACGGACGGTGGAACGGAGGAGTATAGCAGGCGCACAACAGCAAAGCAGTCAAGGGGACAAGTGAAATATGTATATAGATATATAGGTAACTACTATATTATATATGTTGAAGAAGATTGTAGCAGCAGCTGCTGCTGTGAATGCGGCGGCGAGCGAGTTTATTACGCGTTCTGCCAAAACTGTTGCTGAAGCGCAAAAAGCTTCGAGCGAGTTACTAACGCGCACATTAACTTTCACAGACAGACAGACATACAGACAGACGGACATACACACTTAGAAAAAAGACAGTCCTCAGTGAGGCGGAAGCAACGACAAGCGCGCATTCAGCATGTGATTGAGTAAACCTCATACCACACTTACACCTCAAACACATCCATGGTTACATTAATACATGCCATTCCAACCATCCAACCAACCATCCATATATTCGTACAAGCCTTCTCCATCAATGGTTAGGAATACTCAAAACAATGTTCACCATTCTGCAAACATTTTGTGCCTCACACCGACTTTTTTTTATCAATCTATCTGTCTCTTACTAACTTTATCTCCATCACTTTCTAACTTACACTGTACTTCGATACAAACAAAGGCGGTTAATAAAAGTTCGTTTTTGTTTGTTTTCGCGGCGAATTGAGCTTTGATGTGCCGCAAACAGAACAAATATACATAATATAGCGAAGCTATATGATGATGCAAATAAAATGGAAATGTGTGGTAACATTAGATATATGCAGCAACAAATAGTAACAAGTTGCCACTTAGGGCAAAAATCTGTACTCTCTACCTCTCTTCCACCCTCCACCATCTATTATTCGTTCACTCACTCTCTCTCTCTCTCTCTCTCTCTCTCTGCAAATTAGAGTATGTCCCACGTTGGGCGCCAATTAATGACTTTGTAATATTATTTTTAATATTATTATTTTGACGAATTCTGGATTCATCAAACCCCACATCAAATCAATATTAGTTGTTGTCATGTGCAGCTGTCTATGTATTGTTCATCCTACCAAGGATCATATAAACCTTTCTCATATTTTCGATTAAAACTTATTCCCAAACAATTTCTCTTGCTTCAAACTTTTGTTAGTCCCCCTTGCTTTTGTGTCTGTATTTCTGTGTCTATTTCGCTTGCTCGAAAAAAGGACAAGAAAAAATTAAAGACAAATAAATTGGAATTTCTAATTATCGCCTGTCATTTTGCGACGACGCAGCTCTTCAGCACCTTTCTCTGCCGACACTCCAGCAAATTTTTGTCCCTTCAGTGCTCAGTTCACTGCTGTTGTCCGCATGACCTTCGGCACAACGCCGACCTGCGCAAATGCTGCGGAGGACTTTGCAGCAAAACAGAAAAAAAAAAAAAAAAAATTAATAACGACATAGCTGAATATTTTTTAATAGCCCCTCATCTGCTGCTATTGCTTCATGCTTTCTAGTATTTTCCTTTTTTATGATTTTTTCTCGTTTTTATTTTTTTTATTTTTTGCTTGTAAAAATGTAAAAACAAAAAAACATAAATGATTTGAATAAAACCTGAAGCACTTTACAACATGGCGTATGAGTAATGTAACGAAGTGATTTCAATTTTAAAACATGGAACAGCAAAATTACAAAAAAGAAAAAAGAAAAAAAAAAGAAAAAGATTCCTTTGAAATATCCATTTAGCAAAAGGACAACGCAAATGCATTAATACATTTTTCAGGTCTGCAGAAATAAAATGAAGCTGCCCAGTGACTAGTTTAATAATTTAAAAATATTTCAAATGAATAAACAAGGATTTGCAGCTCCTTAAGGATAACTTGCATAGAAACATTCATTATGGATGGCCACTATTTAAATCTATAACTAAGCTGCTTTCCTAAAAAGGAAGATATTAAATGGCTTGTCAAGGACATTTAATTGGAATTACGATGCAGCAATTGCCGAAGTCAGCCGAAAAACTTTTTTACGAATTTTTAGAAAAATAAATTTTAAGCGCCAAACATTTATCTTTCACTACATTCTGAAGAGCATTAATCAACTGCTTATGCTGTCAACCACAAGTGCACAGTATGAACGCGAATGCCTTGTGTGCCAATAGCTTTGCATAGCAATCGATGAGCTCAAAATGCATTCAATCAAACTATGTCAAACTAAAACAAGCTAATTTCATTGAAAGCCAAAATGAATGCAAAACTCATACAACTACGAATGTAGTTGTACACTGAAGTGTAGCCAGTTTGTTGCAAAAGGTAAAAAAACAACAGCAGCAGCACGGATTCATAAGGATAATGCTGCGCTAAATCTAAAATGAAAAGCGAAAATTAAAGAAAATTAAGTGTAGCACTAAATATTTGCAACGTGCAGAGTGCAGCAGTGGGATATGCACACAAATACTTCACATGCGAGCATATGCGCACCTACATATGCACTTCTATATGTGTACAATATATAAAACCAGCACTTTACAATGCACAACCAGACAAACTTTTTACTCGAATGCTGCAGAAAAAAGAACCAGTTCTATGAAATGCGAAAACGAGCGCGAGACAAGAAAGGCTCATTAAGTATGAATGCTAGCTAGAAATTGAAAGGATACAAAATGAAAGTAACGCGCGCGCAAAAAAAAAATAGCATCATGTTGAAGAAATAACATGTGTAAGTGAGCGCTACACACATACTTGTACGTGCACAGTCCGCATAGATGTAGTACATAGTACTGCATGTATCTGTATATCTGTATCTGACATGAGTGGATTCGAGCAGCGCTACTTTAGCTCAGATATTTGTACAAGTCTGTAAGTGCAGTCTACTTGTACTCGTATGAATTTGACATAGGCATACGCAGTTGTGGGCGTTTAATGGGGGGCGTGACATTAAAATGTCAAATGTTATGGCATCGCTTCGTAAAAAAAATCTTTTTTTTTTCCCACAAAAAGTAAAATTTTTGGTAGATTAAGGAGTTATTTGCACAAATTCACATTAGTTGACTGGCATGCACTTGAGAATGTCCAAAAACGTTTTTTTGCAGTCGGTTCAAGGAGCGCATGTTTGCCGTTGGTAACCTCGAGGTGCATGGTGCACGTCACACGTCCTAACTCTTAACGAAAGCCAGATGTAGAGAAGTCTGAGTCTTCTGAAGATATATGCAAACAATGGACATATTATCAACAGAAGGGCACAAAATATGTATTGATTTTTTTTTTTTGATATTTCGAGACAAATAGTCATCTCTCTTTTAACAAACCTCGGGTATAATAACTAAGTATTTGAATTTTAAGAATATTTACTTACGGCACAGACTTTGCTGATGTTGCTTACCTGCAATATAGAAAATAAGAAGAAATTGTTAAAAAGAAATAAAATGGAATCTTAAATCAAATACTAGAAAGGATTAGGCAATGCCAAAGTGTTCAACGGTTTTGTCATTTCAAAAGTTAAGTAAATTAAATTCTTGAAACAATTCTTCCGCAATACTTTTTACTTTTCACAGGATATCACTCAAATTGAATTTTTTGTATGGAAATTTTCGTCGAAATTGAATTAAAAATTGTCACACAACTGAAAAGTGGCCGACATGAAGTTCATTCTTTGTTTTTTTTCTGTGTGGATGGAAGAAAAATGGAAATTTCTATCAGAATCAAATAATTTTTATTTAATTTTCCACATTTAGTACCATTCACATTCTAGACTAAATGGTTTACTTTATTGGTACTTCCAGTATTGGTACTTCCGGTATTGGTACTCATGCACACCAATCTGTTTGCGATTCTTTAAATGTGTTGTACAAGCTCCTCGGCTCCAGTAGGCAGTTACATATTATCTTGGGGCCAAAGGTCAGAGTCCAAAAATATGAAGGGCAATGCTGATAAAGAAACGGGTATGATAAGTGATCCTCGCGACTTCTTTGATAAGCCTGCGCATGGAGCTTGTTGTCATAGAAACACAGGAATTTATTTATTTAAATATTACCCAATATCAACGTCATATGAGAGCTTAGCACCCTACAAATTGTTATATGAGTTTGTACAAACTGAATGGAACTGTTTTTCAAATTATCAAAATATGCCAAAAAGTGTGTTTAGCTCTTAAAAGAAATACCAAGGCGTGACACAAATAAACAACCGTGGGCGAACGAACAGGGTTTTTTAAAGCCAAGTTGTCCCACATTTTAAACTAAAAAGATTTCGGCGCGTTCTTAAAAAATTACTTAAAGAAATAAGTAATTCATTTGCGCTTCAATGAGCGCGAAAAGTGCACTTCAAAAAGTTCATATTTATCAAAAACAAATTACTGCGCCGCACAGCTCGACAAACAAACATTTTGACTCGGTCTACGTTTTCGTGTGGCTGTGTAGATTTCCACACATGGAGCGCATTAAGGGCCAAAGTACAGTCAAGTCAGTTGCTTTGGTATTAAATGTTGTAGTTGTGGCTGCTCCGTACTACCAACAAAAACAAATTGCGACAATTTCAAGTGTGCATGTGCAACTAAGCCCCACACATATACTCGTACATAGCGCACATACAAACACATTTATGTGTCTAGGGTTAAAAAAAAGAAAAAAAAGAAACATAAAAATGCAAGTATTCAGTTCACTGCAGCTGAAATACCAACGTGATGCTCTGGAGCCAGTCGCGGCCTTAAGCCTTAAGACGGAGTGGACGCTTTATGTGGCTTTATGCGCAACCAAATTACTTTTACGGTAAACATTTTTTTTGGATTTTGCCGCTGCCATAAGTGAAACAAAATAGTTTCCATGCCGCATTATGCGTCGTCCTTGATGCATTATTACCAATTAATAAACAGAAAAAAGAAAGAGAATCCCCACCGAAGAAACATTAAAATCATCATCTCTCCTCTTGTAATATCTCCTAAGACAAGCCATTAGAGAAAGTACCGCAAAAACCATCTAACTTACACCTAGCTCATCAGTAGTCCGGGGGAATAGAACATACTTCGCCATCTTTTAGTGGATCGAATGTAATATTTGAATTAACTTGAAAGCAGTACAGTCTCCAAGATCTCGTTCTTAGTATGGACAGCAAGACAGTCTGCGAGAAAGACTCGAGTGTTGATGCTGAACATGTACATATACTTTATCAGATCTGAGGTCTTCTGAATGTTACATACATTTATATGTACCCAATGGGTACAGACTATTATATAAAGAAAAAAATTATACGTGCGGCGACAGTGAGTTTGTGCCTTCCCTACTATTGGAGATATCAGGAAGATATCCTCTCGAGGTCGTCCCTAGATTTTACCTATTTTTAGTACGGTTGAATAAAAACGGTGGAACTAGATTGCATATTCACATACACACGCAGCAAGAGAGACAGCATTACATGGCTAGATAGGCTCGTTTTGTTGCGTTGATCAAGAATATATATACATAATATATAGTATATATAATATATAGAGCTTCATTGCTAAATTTGTGACAAAAAAACTCTACCAGAGCGGAACCAGAGATTTTTAAAGAAGTTTTGCCATTGTACAAAATGGTGCTTCTTAAAACAATATGGTTAAAGCGAAAAGAAGAATGTGAACCCAACTCCTTTTCAATAAATTAACTTAAACTCTAATTCTTTAATGTCGCACTGTGTACCTGCAGCAGTGCGGAAAAAAATTTATGCTGCTATACTATGTATGTGTGTGCGTTTCCTGCGCACGTGCATGCAGCGCTCTATCGGTATACGTTTCAATAATACATATATATCTGCGATTGTGTATCTGTGTCTGGTTGCGCGCGTGGTGCTGCTTTTATGAATTGGCATTTTGTAAAAAGCTATTTTTAGTGACAACGTCGACGCGAAAGACGCGAGGACAATGACGACAACGACACTTCTCAGCAACGCTCTCACTTGCTATCATACAAGTATGTAGTGTGCAAGTGTAAATAAGTACAAGTATATTTACCGCACAGCTTCCAAAGCACACATACTTACAGGCCCACTAGAACATGGTAGCATCCGTAGAACTCCATTTCAACGGTCGGAAAATATACATTTAAGCTACTCTCAGAATGTTTTAAAGTACTACACTTCCTCATACTGTCTGGCATACATAAAGCGATCCACCACTATTTTTTGCGTATTACTTCTGAGAATTTCTACTGGGTGTGCACCACACACATACGTATCTACGTAGTAATTGTGCTGGTGTTTGTCTTGCGCCGCGCTGTGTGAGTTCACAGCAATTTGCGTCAAATTTCGAGTTTAAGTGTCAATTACATACTACATTCAGTTGCGGCGCTGTGTCTCGACAGCGTCAAGTCGATTTTTATATTTTATCCTTATTTTTTTTTTTTTTCGTTTTCTTTTAAGTTTTCTAAGTTGGCTTTCTTTCGCTCAAACGCCTTCGCAGCAGCAGTAGCAGCTGCAGTAGCAGCAGCAGTAGCAGCAGCACATATTGTATCTGCCGCATGACCCTTTCTTTTTGACTTTGTTAACCTCATTTTTAGCTAGCAGGCGGTCGACCTAGCAAGCAACTGAATGAGTTCTTGTCAAATTCGTGTCGCGCGTGTGCTGAAATATTACTTCATTCATAGCAGCAGCAGCAGCCGCCCATGCAGCCACGCCCACTCGAATTTTCAACCGCAGCAGTTGACTGCGAAGTCAACGTCCAAAGCCTGTGAACCTGCTGCTACTTGACACATTGCACGACTTCTGGCTTACACTCGACACGCGTTCTTTCCAGCTATATACTATATGCCGTTATATACATATCCATCCTACACATCTTACATATCTATCTCATTGCATTGCCGCTGCCATAATATACAAAGCGCCTTTGAGCATGCAATGCTAAATTGCATCCACAACTGTGGATTGGATGGCGAGGCTGTGTGTACAACTGACGTCAAAAATATAATTCCAGCATAGTTTCGTAAACTATATATGGCCGAAATACAGTGGTCCTTAGACAATAAAACCATCTCAACTTTTTCAATTGTTTTTACTTCTCCTGATCTCAATAACATGTATGCCAAATATCAACCCTGTACCTCAAATGGATGGAAGCGGTCAGCAATTTCAGCTCGATGGCTAAAAAATGTAGGGATTTATTTTCATGCATGCAGCCAGGGGATCGACAGATGAATAAGTCTCGTCGACTTGATCAAGAATGTATGTACTTAATAGGGACTATTGCAACACAACTGAAATCCTAAGTGAATATAAATTTATGCCGTTAGTTGTTCTATATACTACTCGTATGTGCAAGATATTCGAAATTTTGACACAGTTGCTTCCTGCAACATATTGAAAAACACACACATACACGCACACATGTCAATTCGCGCGCTCTGTCACTCGCACACATTTCTTATGCTCGCAACTTGCAACTCGCTCTGACAAATACTTGGCTTGGATACATCAACTGCATCCGCCGCAGCTGTAAATTCAGTTTGTTCAACGTGCGACATTTGGCAAATTTATGCAAATGAATGTTCAACTTGTCAGTCATTTTAACTCACACAGATACACACGCACACACACACACACAGAGAGCTCATTTTGGCATTTCACTAATATTTTTTCCTCAACGATCAATCTGTGTTCACTCCAATCTTTTTTAGTTTTGGGTCGCGAGTTATTTATATTCTGAGTAAATCAACAAAGCGACTAAAACAAAATGGAACAATAATGCAGCAAAATATTCGTAAAATTCGCGAACTATACTCTTAGGATACATCTATTGTTTAATATCAGTTTAGGACATTTTGGCAAACTCATCATTAGTACTCAAAGCAGAGTCACACAAGATAGACCGACGGACGGTCAGACTAGACAAAAATGCATAGCAATGTGCATCTGATTTATAGTAAAAACTGGTGATAAACCCATTTCGGCCGATTTCGGGAAACTCATCAATCAACACTATTAGAGAATAATCTAGTCAAGAAAGTCGCTTAATCGAAAAATTTTGAAAAACAGATTTTAAACGAATTTTTAGTTAATGGAATCTATACAAAGAAGTATTATTTGAAATAAAATTTGGGAATTTAAAAATATTAATTTTAAATTTTCACCCAAAGTATTTATATACTTTTTTTTAGTTTAATTGAACTGATTTGATATGTTGTACAAAAAAACTCATTAATGCAAATTAGATCTCTGTCGATTGGCCCATGGCGATGGTGGCAAATATAAACTTGGCAAACGATATCAAAAAGAAAACAAATTAAAGCAAATAAATCCAATAGATACAAAACAAGTAACATCGGCGACAAATAAATGCTAGACGAGCGTACAGACAGACACTATGAATGGGAGAAAGATCTGATTTTCCGATGCGCCATGAAACGATCAAAGTGCTTCAAATTGGCAGCGATGCGAATATATATTGACACGTTTAGCGTTAGTTGTACGGCAGACAGTCGTACAGACGAACGGACGTGCAGCTAGTAGTGCGGGTGGATATACAAAAGTGCAGACAGCTATATAGACAGACAGACCGAGAAACGCATGTCTGGTAGTTTGTAGACATATAGACAGACACACACACGAAGGAACAGTAGTACAGAAGAGATATTATCTAACAATTTGATAGTAGAGTGTGACTTTGTACTTTATATCACGCACGATCTCTTTCTGTTGAGTATGAGTGTCTCTAAGCGTTTCAAGCTAAAGTGCGACACATCAATGTCGGACCTACATATATCTTAGACTTGATTAGAAAAAACTTTAGTGTACCTTATAAACCTATGCAATATATAGATCAGGCGAAGAATTGCAATTAAATGCTACTTTGGGCTCAGCAAACAAATTAGAAGTGGAGTCCTATCTCGAATGAATCTTATGAAGAGGCGTTACGACTATATTACAAGTCCGATGTACGCAAATGGCCACATTTTTAAACAGATTTCATATCAAAGTTCATGACATGCATTTATGCATCTTCACTGCAATCAATTTCAAATAACACAGAAAAAACAACCAAGATTAGATATTGATTGAAAAATGATGGAAACTGAAAAGCAATCAAAGCTAAAACCATTTGCTCTATGGTACATACGACTACATGAGTAAGGAACAAACACTACCAAAAAAAAGTTTGCATCTGCCACAAGCAACTAATCGAATTATTGCCAACAGCAAGTTATCCAAAATGCCCTGCAGTTTCCTTTGCCATCATTTTTTTCTGCCAATTTTTTTTCCACTCTGCAGAAACAAATCTGGTTGCATATAGACGAAAAAAAAAATCTATAAATAATATCCAAAGGGTCAGATGAGATCAGTTGCGGTTGCGGTCACAGTGTCAGGTCGCCTGTGTGCGTCGTGTTGCACTCCTAAATCAATGTGTTCAGTCAGTCAACAAGTTGCAACATTTACTGCATGTATTTCAACAGCTTCCGTGCGTTTATTGTATCTACAAGTGTTAGTGTCATGTACTAAGTATCTACTTGCTTGTTTGTCCGTCCGTCCGTCCGCCTGTGCTTATTTGCTGTCATTCGCACTTGCTGTGCTTTTACTTAGTTTATTTCATCTTTCGACTACTTTTTCTTCTCCTTCAGGGTTATTTCCGTTTCCATACGCAGTAAAAATGCGGCAATACTAAAAAAATATAAATACAAAACTAAGTGAAAGCATTGTAAGCAGTCTGCAGTTTGCGTTTTACTCCTGGCTGTCAGTTGCAGTTTAAGCATAAACTTGCTTTCGAAATATCATCGAATTGGGAATAAGAAAGTATTGCATTTTATTTCTACAGCAATTTCAATTCATTTCTAATGTGTTTCTTGTCACCATTTAAGTGTTGCAAGCTAAAGATGTACAAGTGGCCTTTTAAAAGACATGAAATACAATTTTTGTTGCGCCTCTACGGGTAGCAAAACGTTGCGAAGCAGTTGTGGTCAGGTTCGCCATGACACGTTGCAATTCTGCATTAAGTTTAACAAAACGCGAGCAGCAACAACGAATTAGTCTAATTACAAAGAGTAAAGAGCGACAGCACTATTGTTTATAAAAAATACAAAATGTGTGAAGAAGTTTGAGGAGCTAGAAGATGACTGCCACTATAGGCGGACAACAACAAGCACAACCGCTGAAAATGTTTCTCGTAAGCGTGAGTTTTTGAATACTGAACGACTGTTTAATGTCATTGTGCAATGCTTCGTGACGAACGAATTGAACATGCAAACAATTTGTGCACGAAGCTAGTCCTTAAACCCTGCTGCCGCTATACGATATAGTATCAGACCACAAGTCTACGCTCAAAGGATGCTTTAACATGTTTAAAGCTATCCCAATGAATGTGACAACAGCTTTAAACAAGGCTTCTGTGGAGGAAAACAAGAAAGCGTGCCCCACATATTGCATATTCTAATATCTTGTGAAAAATTCCTGGCGTAAGGTTAAGAAAATTAATATTATAATATACATAAGTACCTATAAAGATGTTTAGCGATCGTAACCGCTCATACCTCAGACATTACAAAAGAAGTTTGTCAGGATTTGCGGCTCAAGATTAAATTAAGAAGCACATATTTTGAATTTCCGGCAGGATTCAATTGTTAGATCAGCACAAGATGCAGCCAATACAAACAAAGGATCGATGTCAGTACCAATGATTGGTGTGTACCCAACTCTTCGACTGTGCGCGCCGACGCTAATGATCCTTTTCGACATAGCCCCGTGCCTGTAAGTTGAGAGCTAAGTTAACTGTTTCGGCTTATCTTTTTCTAAAATTTGCTACTTACATGTTTTTTACAAAAACAAACATCAGACAAAAGAACATGACTGTACATGATGCTTATCAATGCTTTACATATATGTGCACACAAATACATGCATATGAATATATATGTATATGTAAATGAAGTGCAGCAGGCCCCCTTTTGGCTATTATACAGAGTAAGTTTCCACACAATTTATATAAAAATTTTGTACAGGATACAATAAAAAATCACTTTAAATGAAGCATATCCCGACGTTCACATTCCGACGTACATACCACGACGTATATAAGCCGCGGCGTAAATTCCCCGACGCACATAATCCGGCACTAATTAAATGACGCGCAAAAAAAATTCACTTGAACGCATAAAATTTTCGCGAGTTATCCGAGGCAAATGCAGCCGGCCTGCCTTTGTGCGTAGTTGCATCGATTAACTTGCAATTAACCGCATTAATAACGCGTTTCACATTTTTCCAACTCGAATATATTAACATAAAAATTCGCAAACCAATTGCGACTTAATTTAATGCGCAGCTTTTATGCACTAACATTTGCAATCAACTGTGCAGCATAGAGTTGTCAGATACGCGCAATTATGTGCCAAAGCGCATGCTGTTATATGCTCAGCGTTTACTAATTACGTATTTACTAATCAATTAATTTCCATATGAAACAACAAAACTTAAATGTTATAAACTTTACAATCACAAAACGCTTTACTTAATAAATTACCAATTTTACTTTTTAGTAATTTAATTACAAAATCTGCCAACTCTGTAGCACTACATATCAAACATATACTACAAGACTGTTATAACTCAAAAAAAATAGAATTTAGCGCAAAACGTTGCATAATTCCAGCGTTAATTACTCTCTGCTCAAAGGATATGTGCGCAAAATATTAATATAAACCTTTTACACAAAATAATATAAGAAATAATTCTACTACACTTACTAAAAATAAGAGTTATTTGTGTTACTACAGTCTTGTAGTAAATTGGCAATATGCTTTTTAGCATAACGGGTGATTAGAAAAAGAACAACAACCACAATAAGAAGAACCATACAAATAAAAGTAAGAAAGCAAACATATAAATGTCGCGCAAGCCCATACAAAAGAAAATATCGACGGGTTTAATAAAAATGTTAAAAACATTTAGAAGTCGCAACAACAATAACAATAAATGCATACAAAAACAACAACAGATTTCTCCACTTTGCGGCAGCCGCACGAAAACGCGAGGGCGCAATGTACAAGGTAAGTAATAAATCTTGATGTACATATTGCAATACAAGCTACACACATTATTCCACATTACAGCACTGCCTGCGTGCCGTACAATATGGTAAATATGGGCTATTAGTAACCAAAGAACATACTAAAGAATTGTGCAGCATCTTCAATGAGGAACAACATTTTATTATTTTTTAAGCACTTCCTATACACACACACACACACACACACAGCACCACAAGCCACATTTAACAAGTGCAACGCAAGCTGTTGCAGTTGCAAAAATTGTTTATACCGTTGAAGCTGGTCGCTATCGATATTTATGCGTACATGGCCTGGTTTTAAGCCGCTCGTGCTATGTCTGACGCAATGTACGGTTGCACTTGGTCAACTCTTAATGGCCAAGCAACGGCGTAAGCTGCGCAAGATTATCAATTAAAACGAGGAAGAACCAATACAAAACATATACATACAACGCGTTGTGGCGCAAAATGTTTAATCCATGCTGCAATATGTTTACCAGTAGGCCGAAACGTTGACTACACGGCTGTGTTCTGTCGAAAGCCAAGGGCACTACCCAATAATGACGTTGTTATGTTTTCTGAAAATTCGGCTGCAATTTTATACGCATGGAAAGGAATTCTAATAGCCAGTATATAACTATTTAAGATGCTTGGTCGAAAGTGGGTACTGCTGGTACGCCGTACAACTAACGATTCTACGAGCTGTTATAATTACGGCATCACTCAATACAATATATAAATGGATGAATATGCAGTAATTGATTGATGTTCAACGTTTCTCAACAAAAAAGTGTTCAATTAACTGTGCTACCAAATTGGTAATCATTAATTTTTTCTTTGTAGAGCGACTTTATCAGACATAGCTACGGGTCCTTCTTCGCATTGCCCTCTCAACGTCGTAGCAGCAGCAAATTTTAGCTCGTTCGTATTTTTATATTCTCCGTCGGCGTCGTTGGCAGTAAACTGTGTCCGGACACGTAAACCTATATAAAAATCTACGATATAATTCATACATGTACGTACAAACATACTTGTAAAATATACGGAGACACAAACTACAGTTAACCTGACATAATCGTTCAGAAAGTGTAAAAAAAAAAAAGGAAAGAACGACCACAAAAACGAATCAAAATGTATGTGTATTCAAAAAAGAAATACAATGTATGTGTATTCAAAAAAGAAATACACGCTGCTACATTTTTATAGGTAGGTGCATGCGGATGTATTAAAAGATTTGTCCTAACTTAATCAACGACTTACGAGCTCAAGAAGTTATGAATTATAGAAGCAAGGAAGTCCAAGCTTATATGAAAAAACAAGAAAGAGCGCTGCAGTCCGAAGACATTCCGATATGGAATATAGCCAGATATAGCGCTGTACTTGATGTCGTATTGAAGGCCGCTTTTAGGTTTAATTAACAAATATGTGTTCTACTATCTTCCATTTTCAGAATACTTTAAACAATTCCGAATAGAGTTCCCTAAGGCGACAATTTATAAAATCAAAAGTTATAACTCTGTGCGCGGACAAAGTCGCAGGTTTGACTTAGTTTTTTTTTTTCGCAACAAGTAGTAACAGTCAAAATGGAAAATGGCCAAAAACGAACGAAATAAAAATTCGAGAGCTGATGAAAAGGAAATGACCACAATTTGCCGTGGGTGTGTACACCACATATGTGTGTGTACCTTCATCGTATGTAACATGCATGTTCCATACTTCAATATGAAGGTTTTCTTTATTTTTCTGCTGAAGCATTTAATGTGAACGTGTAAGTGTATGTGTGTGTGCGATAGCATTTGTAAAGGTGTTTTTTAATTTCTCATTTTGATATTTCAAGGAATGTGGCGTATCCAGGAACAGCCCAACAAAATAAAAATAAAATCGGCAGAGAAAATGAAAGCTGACTTTCGTGCAAATTCAGATAACTTGTGAAATGACACTTGGCTGGAGCGACCAACCCACCGACGGAGGAACACTGAAGTTATATTTATAGGAATAGTATGCTGCTTGCTGCCACAATGCTGTTTTTAAGTCCACATGTTATAAAGACTTGCTTCTGATGATATGCCTGCAAAGGTCATCTGTACTACGGTGTTGTATAACATAAATGTCGGAGTATATTAATATCGAACTTTGATTACCTTGTGTTTGCCATTACAGTTCCTGACATTACGCTTGATTGCATGCATAGATATATACTACTCTGAGATCATAAAGCCCCTAAGAGTACTTCGTCGACCGATGACTGATGGCAACTCCACGCTGTGTGTGTGCGCCTTGATGTGGCTGAAGCATCTAGTAAACTGTTGTTCGTTTGAGCATCCGAAGTGGAGTTACCTCTAACGTTTAACATCTTTCTTTCCTCTTGGAGTTAGTACTCATACGTCATTATGTGACTACGCTGGACGCCGAACTTTGCGCTTTTCGTAAGTTGCACTATCGTGTTGCTTTAAGCCACCAACTGACTCTATTTCTTATTTTTTAGCGTTGCGAATTGATATCAACTTCTTCGGAGATAAAAAAGTGCACAAGCAGAGGCTTTGTATTAAAGGTTATTTTGTAGTCGGTATAGCGACAACAAAAAAAGCGTCTTTCTACTCGCAATTTAAAATTTATGCTTACACAACTTGCAAGTCTTCGTATGACATGTCTTGACATAGTCTAACCTGTGTGTTCAATCAATCTGCATTTATTATGAAAATCATTTCGTTCTGCAAAATATTCTGGAGAATATTGGTAGATGATCGTTGGTTTTGCTGATGCACTATCGGATGTTGGAAATAGTGGCTCTGAAACCTCAACGAAACTCGCGCTAACAGCTTTGCCGAACAAAGCAACAACTCCTGCTTACACTAGACACTGCATATCTCATTACCTACTTCATTTGGCGGACTTTTAGCCTTAGAGAAGCCCACATGATGATGAAGAATCGTATGCAGAAATTGTTTTCATTTCGTACTGGCAATTGCCTACTTGCGTATATCTTCCATCTATCTACAAAAGTTGAAATAATTTTTCTTGAGATGCATAACTTAAAACAAAAAAAGACGAAAAATCATACAAAAAATGTTTGTTTTTTAATTTCCCGAATGCATAAATTCAAGTAACCATAAAAATGTTAAACGTGCGCAGTAAAACTGCCAACAACAAAAAATATCCAAAAGAAAATGCAGAAGGAAAATGCAGCTAGTGCGCGAATAAGAAGAATGAAACTCAAAATGAATAAAAAACGAAGAGAAAATGTTAAAAATATTTTTGCAAACAAATTGCATTTTTCGTGACAATTTTTTATTGCTTTTGCAGTAGATTTCTCAATGTGTGACTCTTGCGATCTGAAAATAAATGTGCCCGATATAAATCTGTCGCACTGGCACGCCCACCGCGCTGCGTCTCGTGTGTTTTTCGCACAGTGTAACGCCATGAGAGTGCGTCATGCGTGTGACACTATGTGATGCAGGGTAGCACAGGGGCAGCAATGAAATAGGCCGTCAAAGTTGCTAGTTAAAAGCAGAACTACTAGGGGGGTTTAAATAGTTTAGATTTTTACTAAAATGTAAACTTTTAAACAATTGAATGTAAGACACGAAAAGCTTTAAACAAGAAGTGACCGCGAATCTGACTATAAACTATTATATTTGCTTGTTTATAATTAAAAATATAAATAATCTCATTCATCTTGCAGAAATGTGCATACAAATCGCTGCTATCCAAATACAATAAAAAATATCTCACCTAAATAAAAAGTGTCACACAGCACATTTGTGTATGCCTATTTATAAGTTTTGTATTATTTTTTATACTTTTTTTCGAATTGAAAATAGCCGCTAATTTATTTGTCATAAAAATGTAGATACGCATCCGCCGAGTGCATGCACTCGGGTAGATAGATATATACTATATATATAAGGTTGGTCTATATCGTGCAAGCACTTTTGTCTATCAACATCCACAACAACCAAACCGAAAGCGTTGTCGTCATAAAAACAGCAAATCTAATAAAATCAGAATATAAGCACTATATATAGCACTATATATGTATATATGTATCTTTCGTTGCACATCATAAATATCTGCAGCGATTTCCAAGCTAAACAGCACGAAATCAGGCGAAACGTGTTGCTTTGAATCGAAACGCGCAAAGTATTCAACAAATATACGAAAGGATTATGCAGGATTATGAAATGTTTTTGCTTGAATTTTTAGTAAATGAATTAAAATCTTTGATTTAAAAATATATGAAAAGAAGAATATAGCAGAAGACACACGGCTTTCGCCATCAAAAATTATAAGCGCCGGAAATTTTAGTTTCGGAAAATAGACAAAAAGAAGAAGATAGTCGATTGTTCCGAAGAACTATTTACAATAGGGACGTACTAGATAACCGGTAAAGCGAAAAAATTTGCGGTTGTTCCATGACAACTCAAATTTTTTTAATATATTTTCTAGTTTCCAATTTATAGCATTTATTGGCGAAACAAAATTGGAGCATATTGAACAGTCAAGCATTCATCGAATATAAAACCTTCAATTAAAATTGTTGCTTATTAAATTTGAAGTTTTTAAATGCTTTTGTATTATTATTTTATTATTATTAAATATGTAAACGTGCACATAAATGTGGAGGATTTATGTATTTGTTTGCTGTTGTTGTTGTTTTTAAATTTAGTAAATGAAAATAAAATAAAATGCTTATATAAACACAAATATGCACCGTTTCAATGGAGCTCATTGTTATTTCAATAGGGCAATCAAAAAATTACTTGCTGCCATTTATTTGTTCACCATCAGCATCACCATCCGCATCATCATCATCGACAGAAATTGGCTTCATTCAGCCAAAGCCATGCAGCATGGATGCACTTTCCCTGCCTGTTGTTGTTGTGGTTGTTTGTGCCACTCTTTGCTGCACGCTCTGATGCTGTGGCAATCAGATTTTTCCTGTGCAGCGGCAGCCATGGGCAACACCGCCGACACCAACACCGCAGTATTGTAAATTATTCAGTGTTGCCACAGTTTAAAAACCGCAAAATAAATTTTGCAACCGATATGCGTTCGTTCGTTCCTCTCATTCAATGTGTGTGTGTGCATGACTGACTGTCAACGTATGTGTGTGCGGTGCATATTTACAATTGTAAACGCGGTTAATGCTTTTATTGCCAGCAAACAAGACAAACTTCGGCATGAAAACTACCTGGAAATGCACATTAAAACGTAGAAGGTGAAACTATTCATTATTGGTTATGTGGTCTACATAACGGTACAATTCGAATTCTTTCTATTACAGAGAAAGTTTATGGTTTTTTTCATGAAATTTTGTTGAAATTATAACATTTCAGCGCAATATCTCCGCTATTTGTGAATCGAATTTTATAAATTAGAGTTTCTTAAAAAAATATTGATTTTTAGCAAAAAAAAAAGAAGAAAAATATTTGTTTTGGGTGAACCTTTTCTGTTCTTTAATTTTCAAACTCATGTCAAAACTTTATTTGAAGGTTATAAAATGTACAAAAATACTCCCACATCCCCTCATATATTTAACGGATATTATAAAGCTGCCAGCCAGCAACAAGCACGAATTTTTCTAAGGACAACAAACGAAAGCAGCACTGAGAGGGGTGTGCTCTGGAGATGTGTATAAAAATAAAAATAAAAAAATGGACGCCACATAATTGCAAAAAATAATTCAATTTGCTTGCATTTTATGAGCGTAAAGCGAGGAACAAGGACAACAAGGACCATGCAGTGAAATCATTGACAATAAGAAGACAAGTGCCGCAGGGATGAAGTACGCCGTGTGTACAGACTCGTAGAAAAAGGGCAAGACTATGGCAAGGTAACGAGCTGCGGGCAACGTAACGTTCAAATGAGGCTGGTAATAAAGTGTGGCACAAATGATTATGGTGTCCCTTCGTTCTGTTTTTTTTTTTTTTTCCTTTTTGTTTGTCTTGTTTTTGATGGTAGAAAACGAGAGTAGTTGAATGAAGGAATGTGGGTGGTTTCTATATACCAAAACTGGTCATAAACATTTTTGGTGTTTAGTTCGGTTTGGTTTGGTTTTGGTGCTGCTGCATACAATACATATATAAAGAATACACCTACACAAGTAACTATATATAGTATATATGTATAGTATAAGGCGCAACACATTTCTGCTGAAGTCCTGTGCAGAATTTACACAGTCCAGTTTAGAATGCGCTATAATAAAATACAAATGGGGCAATAACAGCTACGGACAATGACAGCGTTTTGTACGGCATGACAGGAGTCGCAGCACTGGGCGGCATCAGGGCTGTATCGACGGAGATAAATACAGCAGCGCAGCGCAGCGATGCTCTGGAGTAGATTAAATTCATGCCCAGTGTGGCATGTTACAGTGAAGTGGAGTGAAGTGTGCTTAAAGAGTGCAGCAGAACTCGTTTGAAGTGCGCTTCAAATAATAATTGAAGATATTTTTTTTTTTTTTTTAAATAACTAAAAGGAAACAAGCAGAAACGGTGCAGTCTTGTATAATCGACAAATAAATACGCTGTATTACTTAGTCTCGAAGAACTTAAACTTTATTTTTAAGCTGAAGATTTGCATAGAATGTTTTAAATTGTCTAAACATCTAATCCTTGAATAGTTCCAACAAAATTTTTATTTTAAGTTCGTAGACGTATACTTAATATTTGCAAAACTGAATATCACGTATACGCACTTTCATTTAATTTATTTATTTATTTCTCAAATTTAGCAGCGCAAACACGTAGCAGAATGTCAGCTCAACTCATTTCAATTGAATTCAAAATAAAGCCGAAAACTTGCGCATTTATCTGAAGCCATGCAGAAATGCTTAAAATAAATTAAACAAACTCGAATAATTCAAATCGCTTGCGATTCATTAGAGCGCCATTCAGATTGACAGCGATAAGCTTAAAACAGCAGAATTGAGAGATGAGAAATTAAATAGCTTTCTATATGTATGTACATATATCCTGCGTCTTTAATAAGCATAAATTATGGAAACCAACCATAGACACACACACACACACACATTGACAGCAGAAGTTATATATACACACGCGCGCACTTGAAGCCAGCTGAAACTAATCACATATTCAGCATAGTCTATGAATGGAAATGGGATGATATACGCTATGGGATGTCCTTTACTATATACACGCGTGGATATATACGCTCAAAAGCTGTTAACTCAAACGAAATCGAAGCAAATGTTTAACTGACGGAGAGACAGACGGGCGGACGGAAAGACAGACAGGCGACCATTGAGCATAAGTTCTTATTTCGTATAAACAACTTGCTTTGCCGTGCCGCATCTGAGGGAAGCAGTCCTCCGCCAATGTAACTCAAACGACTTCAGATTCGACGCAGATACAATACATGGCGAAATGTCGTCTTAAGAGTTTTAGCATCGTTTAAGCAGATACTTTCTTTTCGTGTACACTGAGAGAAATGTCTTTGTTTAAAGGGAAATTAATATAAAAATAAAAAAAAGTGTCACATAAAAAATCGAAGAAACAAAAAATAAAAATTAATATTAATGTATAATAAAAATTTAAATAATAAAAATAAAAGAAACACCCAATTATGTCGAGAAAAGAATGGGTTCCAACCAAAATGGTCTTCTAAATCAACACACTACGTGTTTAAACATATTTAAACATATTGTTCCCGCTGCTTCTGCTACGCCACTTGTGTTACTGGCAAGTACAAACACACCACATTGGCCTTCCACAATATATTTTAATATACTTTCCTGCTGCTTGTGCGTGAAATAATAAATACGATGTACGATAAGATGTGAGCAAGCCGAGCATGCGCGTCTAACGATTAAATTTACGATCCATAAATTATGTACTTGGATGACAAACGATCAATGCAGCGCACACATCTTTAATATACAAAGATGGGTCAATAAACTCATAAAACAGTACTAGCTATGTAATAAAAATAGAAACATACACGCAATATAATACATACATACATATAATATATAAATACAGTCCAACTAGCTCTTAAGAATTATATATAAGTGAAAGATTAATAAAAATAAGACGAGTTCTTCATCAGATTCCAAAGCATCGTGTCGTGCATTCACTACGCATCAATTGTGTAACAATCGGTCGAGTAGCGGACCATCAACAGAAACTCGGTGTGGATCGATATGTCACTGAGCAGCTGTGGGGTCCCTCACAAAATCCTTGAATTCATAAAGGCTCCGAGGTGTCCGAGAGGGTTGTAAACTCTCAGCACTTTTCCGCAAGTAGAATTGCATAGGTCACACCTGGCGCAGAGAAGACAACAACATTGCGAGGATGGCCTTTCAGTGGATCCCACAAAGCAGCTGTCAGAGAAGCGGTTCAAGGCAACCATCACACTGTCCACTCTGAAATCGGATCCGGGGCAGCATGTTGAGAATTGAGAGGCCTATCAGTTGATAGAAGAAGAAAGATGCAAAATATTCTTGAGTACTCGTTTTTTTATTATTCAAAGTAATCTCCCTCCTACTGAATACACTTATTAGCTCGATCCAATAACATTTCAAATGTAGCTCGTTGGCCGGAATGACCTTTACGACGTCGGTGCGTGCTTTTTGAATGGCATCCACATCAGCATAGCGCTGTCTTTCATGGATAATTTTAGCTTGCCGAACAGAAAAAAGTCGCATGGTGCCAAATCAGGCGAATATGCAATTTTTGGTCAAAATAGCGGTCACAACTGTCGATCGATGCGGTGACGCATTGTCGTGCAACAAACGCCAATTTCCTTCTTTGCGAGCTTCTGGTCGAATACGACGGATAAGACGGAGCAAACGCCTCAGAGCACCAAGATAAAATGGCCCATTAATTGTTTGACCTGGTGGAACGAACGTTTGGTGACCAATGCCCTTCGAATCGTACAAGGTGTTTCTTAAAATTTCCTAACCTTTTTCCAGGTCATGTATGTGACTATCCATATAAACAACGAGGACTTGGAGATTATAATAGCCTTACATGTATATTTTGTATATTTAACACCTCTATTCCTCCAGCAGATCACTTGGAATCGACATGCGTGCCCACTAAAGGAGGGATTGACCCTTCTTCTGAATTTTTTTTTAACAAAAAGAAAGATACGGGGCAAGCTAGAGAAACAACAAACTCATTATTTTGACCGTACTTCGCATCCCGTCATGTTGGACTGAGTCATGTTTTAAATGGATTATAGAACAAATGATTAAAACTGTGAAATTATTTTTAACCAAACCAAAAAAAATCTTTAAAAGACTATGACGCTGTCTCGTCTTGATTCGTCTTCTTTCAACTTGAAGACGAGTCAATTTATTTTTCCTTCTGTCGTTCTGGCTGCTGTTGCTTTTTTAATAATTTTTTTGGATATCTGATTAAAGTCCGATATATCAGCATAAATTAGTCTTTAATACATAAAGCAATTATAACAATATATCACGCCTTCCTTTACGGCTAATCAAGCACACTCTCTCCTTTCTATGAAGCACTACAGAATCTCCAACGAGCTTGCTTAATTTTATTTCCTGTCATTCACAACAAAATTTTTTTTTATTTCTGATTTAACATTTAACAAAAATTTTTGCTGTGTAACGGTATAATTTTATTATATTCTTCTTCCTTTTTTTTTTTTCTTTGCACTAATAGAAATACAAAGGGAAAAATGTTATTTGAAGAAAAAAAAAAAAAGAAAAAAAAGAAACAAAAACAAAAAAAATCAGGCACATAATAAGCACCCAAGCCAGTCTACTAAGGCAAACACCAGAGTGACAAAAGCTGCTTAGAGCCTCAGTCCTGTGTCTGTGACGATGTAGAGACGATGACGGCGACGACATTGGCGTCAAGCAGTCTTTGAAGCAGTTCCAAAATAAGAGCTTTGCTGGGCACAGAAAGGCGTTGAGTTGAGTTTTGTGACGGACGTCACCCAACCGAAAAAAAAAAAAATGAAATTCCAAGCACATACATACAGCAGCAGCAGCAGCGGCGGCAAGTGAATATAAACGAGGGTTGTGTGTGGGTCTATAAGGCAAGGATAACTGTAAGCTAGGCTCGTACTGGAATAAATAATATTTCGAATTGCAACTTCTTAGGTTTTAAATTTAAGGAAAATTAAATGTTGATAGCAAGGCTCTATAACAGTTAAGTCCTTAATTAATTTTAACGAAAGATCTGTGCAGACTATAAAATATTTTAATAGAATTTGTTACTAAATTTCCAGGCTTTAATTTGTTATAATTGTTTTTTTTTCTTTCTGTAAATAAAATCTTATTGTGTAACCCTCGTACGCAATTTAAAGGCATAGGCGTACATAAATGTGCGAGTACTTCAAGTGTTGGCGCACTACACACACACACACACACACACACACACACACACGTATATACAAGTTAAAGTAGGTGTGAAGGGTGTATATGGCGCATAGTAGGATCAACGAATAGGAGAAAACTGAGTGCGACTGAAGTAGACAAGAAGGACTTTTCTTCGAGTGCTGCACAAAATTAAATACAGCAATTCTAAAAAAAAACAAATAAGAGTTATTCCTGAGGTGCTCGAATATTTTGTACCCTACACACATCACATTTTGCAGCTTACTAAGGACTATGTTGAAAAGTCGGCTAAGAAAATATAACAAAAATGTTTTTGAGGCAATTGAAGGCATTCGAAAAATAGATCTAACAAATTTTATAGCATTTTAGAGGTTTTTTCCAACCTTTATAACAGTGGGGGATGAAGAGAAACTTACACCGTTTATTTAGATTCTTTAAGTCTATCTATATACTGTGTTGCAGTTTCTCGCGGACTGATGGATTAACCCAGACATGGTTAGATTGACTTGTCTGATGTCATGCATCTCCATACAATTAATGAGCGATCTCCAATATTTTTCTAATCTAATATAACCTGCTAGAAATATTTTTTGTGCAGGGTATACAAAATTGTTTTGTTTGTTGTAAAGCACAATGAAATAATTTTGATTTACCACTTGAGTAATGAGAATTTCTGCAATGGTACAAGGGAGACTAGTGATGGCTGGTGAAAGCAAACGCAACAAGGACAAGGGAAAATCCAACAGAAGGTCTAAAATAGGGTACAATAGATCTAGAAAAATCGTACTAGAACAAGAACCAATAAAAAATTTAGAAGATTATCTAGAAGAAGTTCTGTTCTCTGAAGAAGTTTCCTAAAATTAAGTACCTTGGAACGAATGGCTCAGGCAATGAACTCATGTTACTCGCGACTTGTCAATGACGCGCAAGGAAGACACAATAAAGATCATTTAGAACTACCAAAGAACATATTCCCATCTGGATCCGATTGGGATGAGACCTTCCAGTGGTCCGATATGAATCTATATGGAATATTTTATTATAATTGAAGTAAGATATACTAAATATGAAGTCTTTAGCTGATATAACCGGAAAACAAAAATTTTTTCATACAAAAGTTTAGAAAAGAGGAAAAAAAATTTTTTTTTTGATACTACCACTTAGAGTGGGTTTGCCAGTTCATTAAAAAATACTTAACTGAAGGGAAATATTTTTTTTTGTTTTTTGTATATAGTATTCCTAACTGAAGAGGAAGAGGAGAAACTAAAAATCCAAGCTTGAAGGGTATATCTCTTCACAGGACTTTTTGTAGGGAGGCGACATTTTTTAGTGATCCGATTTGGACCCTAATGAAATATTTTATTAGGATTCATGCAAAGTATAACGTATTCGATTTTTCTGATTAAACAACAGCAAAACGTTGTTTCTATAAAGATTTAGAAAGCTGCGCAGATTTGTATGGGAGCTACCACTTTTTTAAATGGCGCCAGCAATAAAATTTTTCCATACAAACTCTCCAAAGGAGGAAAAAGTTTGCATGGTGCTTGCCAATTACCACTTACGGAGTTATGTAGAAGGAATAGGATCATCTTAATATCCAAGCTTGAAGACTTTATCTCCAAGTCTTTGATTTTCATACGGACAGCCAGATGGAGATGTATATATCGACTCGATTTCTGATACTGTTGAAGAATATATACTTTATGGGATCTGTCTCGCGTTCTTCTCTCCAACGCACCAATTTAATGACACATTCGACACATTTATCTGCAGTGGTGTTCAGTAGTTGCTCGGCCGGTGACTTGAGATTCCCACACACTAACAATTCAATAGCTACAAGTCGTTAACGATTTAACCAACTACTGATCGTTAGCTCTTAGTTAACTTTTTTTTTTACTTTTTAGAGTGTTTTAGAAACGATTTATATTGAATTGTCTCAGCCATGTGAGTCCGGCCGCCCACATGTCTGACTGATTGCGAGTGAAAACTTCTCCAAATAGAGAATACTTAGAGATACTAAATAAAGGGAGATACTGAACTAAGCGCTGTGCGTCGCACTTTTACCAAAAAAACTTCAAAAAGAGTTTACAATGGCATTAGACAGCAGGACATTGATCGAATGACCGCCTTTGGTCTTTAGCTGATCAATAAGTGATATGTCTTTGCTTTCTCTACGGCGTTGCATACACATGCACAAAATTTAAATGCCTATGTATGCACAGTTGTGCGAGTGTGTAGGAAGAGTGTAAACAAAAAGTTATGAAAATGTATGAACATGTAAAATGAAAGAAAACATGAAATATTAAAAAAGAAAAGCCGACAAGCAGCACCAGCAGCGGCAACAGCGGCACCAGCCACATCAGCAACATCAGCGGCAGCAGTAAGCAAATGACCTTGCGTATGTGTGTGCGTGCGTGTGTGTGTGTGTGCGTGTGTACTGTTGACCAAGAGCGGAAACGTGCCGTATAAGATGGCGTCGCAATTGAAAATGGCGGCAAGGGCAGAAACGCTGATTTCTTGCTTTGTTGCTTTCTTAGTCACTTCGTTGCTGTTGTTGTTGCTGTTGTTGTAGACAAACTAAATAAATAAAAAAACGCACAGCCTAGGCATTAAGTAAAATAAAACACTATAATTGCCAACACAGAAAAATACAAAATAAATAAAAATATAAATGCGAGCGCTGTGCGCCATTAAAATCACAAAATATAAAAAATGTCGGCGCAGCGTAACGGAAACGGAAATCGCATTACGAGTTCATATACAATATTTTCATTGGTGTTGTTCTACATGTGCTCTCTCTCTCTCTCCCCGCAAGCCCGCCCCGCACTTAATCATAGTTTTTAATTGCGCTAACTAAAGCCTGCAGCGTTTTTTTTTTTTCTTTTGCTCTGTTTGCAAAGTTTTACAAAATTTTTCGATACAAGGTGTGCGGGCGGGCGCCCCCTAAAATGAAAACGAAACGGAAGTATTTCAGTAAAAAAAAAAAAAAACCCCTCACACTCTATATGTGATCTAATGCGTTCGAAAGTTTAATGCTTAATTATAGGTTTACTAGTAGCGGAGATATCGCGCTCAAAGTGTAAGTGTGTCGGGTTGGAAAAATTAATTTTTGTAATACAAAATGTTTGCAATTCGAATTCGCGGAGAGTGTGAATTGCAATTATTTATGCAATTAAATAATATTACTTTCTAAAGCGCTTTGCAGTTAAAAAATTTACTTTCTAATATTCCAATAGGCACCCAACTTGGGGCAGAATCTCTTTATACTGCTTCAAGTTGGGCGCCAATCATTATGTAAAGCTATTTCAGAAAACGCTGAAATTTGATTTGGCATGTACTAAACGGCGCCCAAAGTGGAGCAAATTAGGAAGGTGCTGGCCCACGTTGGGCGCCAACTTTTTGCTTTAGTTTGCATTTTTTTTGTTATTTATATTATTTCTACCATTTAAAGGCAGACCCTTTTAAAAATAAACATTTCTGCATTACTCCAGAAATTTTCATCACAAATATTTTCAAGTTTTTCAAATTTACAACAACAAAAAGGATGCACTTACCTTAATAATTATTGCATAAATGTTTTGCATTATTTTTGAGTATTTTAGGTTGTTTTTTTTTTCATACGTATTAATTATTTTAATTTATTTAAAAAAAAAAAAACATTATTAATTTTTTTTTTTTTGTATTCTGAACAGCACTAAAAAAATATGTTTCTATTGAAATGAAAAGTGTTTAAAATTTCTCATCTTACATGAATATTTTTTTATTATTAACTTGTTTGAATTTTTATTCGATTCGTTTCTAGAAAATATTGCTAATAGTTTGCTCTATTTTGGCGTGTTTTGTTTTTGTTTTTTTGTTAAGCGTACAAAGTATCTCACATAAAGTATTCAATTATGGTTTCTACCGCTTTTAATAATTATGAAATACATTTTTTTGTTATTTAATTCGTAGGTTTTTTTTTTTGTTTAGTTTTTACTTAATTTTAGTTGATCGATATTTTATTGCTTAAGTGCGTATTTTGTTTTAATTTCTTATTTTTTTATGGCGTTTTAAATGTTTGCAAATGCAAAAATAATTAAAAATTGAACATAATTTCTTTCACTCTTTCGCGCACTCGCACAATCGAACTATCTATCACTTTCTAGCTTGTACAGATTGCATATAAATTTTATTAAAATGTTGCATTTTTTTTTTGTTTTTGTTGTACTTAGTTGTAGTTTGTTGTTGTTGTTATTGCTATTATTTTTTTTTAATTTTTATTTTTAATGAGCCATAATTCATGGAATTTACATAAATTATCTCAAAATTTATTGCTTGTTGTTGTTGAATTTTAGATTTTAAATTTAAATAAACGATTTTCTACTATTTTAATTTTTTACGTTGGCTGTTGATATGTTATTTTTGCTTTTGTTATTGTTATTTGTTGTTGGTTTTGTTATAGAAAAATAAAATAATTTTAAATATCTTCTTCTTGTTATTGCAGTTGTTCAATATGTTGTTGTTGTTGTTGTTGCTGCTGCTGCTGCTGCTGATTATATTTGATTGATTAATGCATTCCATGAGACACATATTTCATTAAAGCATATTTTTTTTTTTTTAAATATTTCATTTTATACCATAGACTGGCCATTAGAACTTGACTTAAATTAAAAATTGCAAGAGTCCTTTTTAAGTTTGCAACAGCAGAGAGTTAGGATAATACAGAAACACACACAGGATATAGTAGGAGCAATGAAAGTACTGCAAAGAGAACAAAAAAAAATTAAGCACATAATTAGTTAAATTTTTTAGCTTTTCAAAAATAAAAATTTAAAATAAATTGTGAACAAATAAAATTAAATATTAAAAGTATTACAAAACGGCCCATTTGACAGCGAAAATTTAAGAATTTAAAATATATAAATGCAATATTTGTTGATACTTTAAGGCAAACAGGCCATACACAGACAACAAATCGATGCAATCGGCTGATATTTGTTTCGCCACACACTTGTGCATCTGTTGACGATTTCTCCTACTTCATTGCCGAGTAAACATGGAACAGGTCACTCATTGCAAGAAAGCCAAAATCTTTCAAAAACATTGAAACGGTCTACAAACCTCGACACACAAGCGGAAATTTATTGAAATTTCAACCGATTGCTTCGATTTGTTGTCGGTACTTTACAGATAAATTTAAAAACAATTTTTTTTAACTAAAATTAAATCTGTAATTTTTTATCCAACCAATTTTTATTTGCTTATTCTATTTTACTTTAATTTTTGTATTTAAAAAAAAATTGTTTTAAGTTTTTAATAAACAAAATATTTTATCAATATTTTTTTTTATGATATATATTTATTATTGTTGTTGTGGATTTGAAGTCTAAAGATTGACTCAGAAGATTCTACACACATAACTATATCTATTGTATACGCAGGGGCGTATCAAGGAAAGGTGGGGGGTCAGGTGGGGCTATGGCCCACCCTAATTTTTTAAAAGTTCGGAAAGAAATTTATTTTACTACATATTTTGCACTTTTGCCTGCTAAAAAAAAAAACAAAGTCGGCTCCCCCTTCGGAGACAGTGGCGCCCCTTTCGCCGAAAGCTGGATACGCCCTTGCATATACGTACTAGCGGAGCCCGTGGTTTTGACCAAAATAAGTAGGATTACTTCACCCTATCCCATTAATGTGTATTCCAAATTTAATCTCTACATCTCAAATGGATTCAAAGATATGACGAATTTGGTCTAATTTGGCGTGGTATCGCCCCCTTCGATTTTGACAAAACTTATCAGGATTACTTCTCCCTATCTCATCCACACATCTATCGAATTTCATCTCTGTACCTTAAATCGATACATCGATAATCTATTTTTGAAAAATATTTGTTTGTTTGTTTGTGCACGCATCACGCCTAAACCGCAAAGCCAATTTGTGTGAAATTTAGTACAGAAATATGTGGGACATTGGAAATGAACATAGGCTACTTTTTGTTCAAATCTGCAGGGGTTCTGGTCCGCCCCTATAGAATCGATAAACAAAATTGTTCATATCTCTGCATTCGTTTGAGGTACAGAGATGATATTTGGTATACCTGATAATCAGATCAACTGATTGAACGCACCAGCGTAAAAAAAAATTTTTTGTTTCTAATGTGAAAAAAAAATTTCTTCTGCATAGAAATTGCCACAATATGGCCAAGGCTAGAATGAAACAGAGTGCCTGATTTCAATACACAATTGGGGACGCTCAAGCTGGTACTGATTCGGGACACAGGTCGTTTAGAAAGTGTCTGATCGGGCTTCGAAACTTATGCCTTACGCCTTATTATGGGCCGGGTGCATTTGTTAAATTTTGGTAGGCCATCATTGGTAGACATCATGGCAGGACCAATAAAAAGTGTTTGACAATGCAGGGTCTCAAAAGTCAAGTATCGATGGCCGGTCAAGGTTAGACAGACGTCGTCATCAGCATAGCAGCTGCAACTATACAATAGTGGTAAACTTGGTTACTGTAGGGTATAAACAGCACACGAAAGTTTACACCTGCTGAGCGAAATGAGTTCTAGCACAATTGCAACCAAGACTCCAACAAATTCTGTTACATCTGTAGCAAATGTGAAATGACGAACAATCGCAGAAGCATAAATCATAATATTAAGGAACTTTGCGGTGAATGAGGACAAGACAAAGTACTTGGTGTCTTCTCGCACTCCGTTATCGCGTCTTGGACGGTCAGGGACGATGGAGAATTTCAACTTCAGTGTTGTAGAAAACTTCGTCTATCTTGGAACAGAGTTAACCTGCAACAACAACGTCAGCCTGGATATCAGGCGAAGAATCACGCTTGGAAACAGATGCTTTTTTGAGCTGAGCAAGCAAATGAGAAGTAAAGCTCTTTCTCGCAAGACGAAAATAAAGATCCGTAAGACGCTGATACTCCCGGTCCTATTGTATGGCGCAGAGGCATTCTTAATTGCATAAGTTGCATCAGAAATATATTGTCTACAAAAGAACAAATCAACTTCGATAAAATTGATGAAGTTGCCATAAAACGCATTCCACCTAAATGCATTCGTTTCAATGCTATTCTTAGGATAGATGTCTTTCAAAAGCAACGAAGCTAATAAAGCTGCCAAGGCCAATTAAGCCAGAAAAGTGGCAGACCGTCCGATAACATTTTCGAAGCCACTTAAAAAATAATAATAAAATATTGATAGGCATGCTACGGTTGCTGGACGATTCTTTTTTTATAGAAGAGAACACGTGAACAATGTCATGGAATAATAAATGCAATCACGAACGCATTAGAAACTAACGTCATGGTCAATGTCAAACCGTGAACTTCTTGAATAAATAATTCCGCATAATCCTCGCAAAAGTGAAATCCAGAAAGAAGGCTTCGTTCAAAAGCGATTGCCAATAATTCGCAATTAGCGGCAAATAAAGCAATTACGCTCGGTTTATAAAGTATGCCAGTTCCAATTAGCTTTCAATTAGTCACAGCTGCTGCCAATTTTTGAATTTCTCATCGCTGCTTAGACAAATATTGGCTGAGAGCGTTGCGCCATTGCGTACAAAAGTCAAAAACTTGCATTTAACTCGGCCAAACTTTTTGCACATGTTCCAAGTTTTCCAAGTCCTGTTGACGTTCTCAGTTTCACACAAATAATTCGCAATCAATTTGGCTAGACTCGTTCTAAAATGGTTTAAATTTTTAATGGAATAATAGTTGGTTAGTATTTGTTTGTTTGGATCATAGGCTCGCTCAGGTGCTTAGAATTACAGTGCGACAGAATGCGCAGGCTTTCCGGAGTTATGCAATGGAACCATTTAATAATTTAGACGTACGGAAGATGTTTCGAATTCAATATGGTCAAGAATAAAACAAGCAGTAGAGCTTCAAATATCCATTGACTGGTATTGAGACATATGAACCCGAGACTTAACGTCAAAATCCGATATGGCAGCAGCTAATCTCTCATTTTTCGACTGTTAACACAAATACAAACTAGGAGCGCCATATCTCCACGCTTATTGCATCAAATTTCATGCAGTAAAGCCTGAAAATAAGGAAAAGCATTAAATTTTCCCCAATTCCTGTTTTTTTTTTTAGTTTACATTGCTTCGCTGTACTTTACATTCCATTGTTTAGCTTCAATATATACTTCAATATATACTCAAGTATATACGAACAGGAAACAATCTCGACGCCCAAATAGTTAAGAGGGCGCAGCGCGAAGATTTGCACACGGTTTGTCGGCAACAAATTTTGTAGAGCAACTCAACTTAAGCTGACAGATACAAACAGCAACAGCAGCAGAAAAAATTAAGAAGACACAAAACTTAAACTTCGGTTGAACCGCAGCATTAATACGCTACACACAAAATTTTGTATATACTTCAATCGGTTAACGAAAAGCCTAGAAAATATTTCTGTATCCACTTCAAGACGTTACAAACTTTCCAACAAACGGATAGTACCCTTCCTTTAATGTTTTGAATACTCGTAATACAAAAATAGTTAATAATGTGAAAAAAAAAACACTAAAGACACTGTTGAACATTTTAACTCGTCTGGAGGCGGCCACATGCCTTATACGTAATACGTAATTCTCCATGCCACGCCCACTTGACCTATTCCGTACTCGCTGCTGCTTGTGAATTGCATTTGAAATTAGCAAAGTTTTTGTGCATTGATGCTTAAAATTAACGCATGATATTGTACTCGAGGGTGGTGAAGGGTGGCGGTGGCTTAAGTCAGCATATACATATAGCAGCGCTCAGGACGAAGGATATGCCTTTAGGGAACTACATAGTCGCTGTTGCTGCTACTGCTTTGGCACTGTAAATAAGTAACTGTGTGTCTGCCTGTCGCTCATCCTGTCGCTCATCCTGTCTGTCTGTCTGTCTGTCCGTCTGTCTGACTCTGTGCATATTAAGTACTCTCGTGCAAATCCGAGCGCTTGATTGATAAAGTTTTTACTTAACTGTACTCCTTTTACGCTTATCTCTAGCTGCACTTTATATAGAATATATATTATGTACATGTATATATGTTTGCTTGATCAGCATGACGTGACAAGTCTGCTGAGTGCATTAAAACTTGGTATGGAGTTTAATTTTTATTATAAATATGAATTATTTTATTAAAAAGAAAAAAAAAAAAAAAATTATTTTATTGCCAAAGTTTTTGACAGTTTACTTCCCTTCCATCCCGCCTTTTGAAACAACTGAGAATTCGTGTAGTCAAGTTTTTTAGTTGTGCAAGCCATATTATTTTATTATATACCCTACACATTGCAGTTTGAAAGTTACTTAAAACTAAAATCAGCAAAGTGACAGCAATTTAAAGGAATTTTTGTTTGGTCGCCTGGTTAATCGGTTGTGCCCCTACATATAGAGTTTTGTTAGTTAATCGTTTTTTACAAATTTTTTAGCACGAATTAAAAGACCATAAAGGAGAGAGTTTATTAGGATTAGAAGACAGAACACGAAATGAGTTATGGACTCCGTTGGTCCTTTTTTGCATTCTATTTTCCATTGAATGGACAATGCGTCAAGTAAAAGGAATATCAATTGCATTAGCTAAAGTGATTAGCTAAAGTAAACCACAAGAAAATCTTTTATGTACAAAACCCCAGAAAGAAGAACATATTTGTATAGCGACTACCCGTTCTAAATTTTTAATATAAGCCTATATAGAATGCTTCACAAGAATTTAAGTGAGATGTTCCAAATTTTGGGCTTTTAGCTAAAATAACAAGAAAAACCAAAATCGTTTTATTCAAATATATTCTGAAGAGTGACAGTTTTTATGGGTACAATCTCTCAGCTTAGCATACCCCTATAATTTGAGATATCCGACTTTCTGCCTTTTTTTAGTAGTCGAATAACGAAAGGTTATTTCGAAAGAGAGGAAAATTGGTTCAACAGATTGATTGGATAGATTGAAAAGAATTGATAAGGGAAAGGAATTGGCGATAGGACACGTCTTAAGTATGTCACCGGGAATGTTATCAGTTACGAAATAAAATTAAAGATAAATCATGTCACATGATGCGATGTGATACTGGGAACTTGTACGAATGAACCAATATCAAGAACGAGCGTCTATTCTGAATGAGCGTTAATGACAGCTTGTGTCCTTTGATTAAAACGTTGAATTTCGTACCAGATAAATTATTTTTGCGGGGAGTTTTTCTTCATTACTCCAATATGAACAATAGTGCGGCCCAGGGTTTTCGAATCTTATTGGAAGTTTACGGCGATCAAATTCTATCTGAACAATAATATCGGAGGTGGTTTGGTGATTATAAGCTCGAAGACAAGCAACGACCGGGGCAGCCCAAAAAGTTTGCATTCAATTAATAAAAATCATTGCTCTATGTAAAGCAATGCTTCAGAAGTTTTCAGAAGGGAGTGAATGAGTCGACTTTCAGCAAATACCTAAAAGCAATGAGTTTGATTCAAAATCAAGGAAACTGGATGCCATTCGAGTTGAAGCCATACGATGTTCAAATGCAATTTTTTTAACGCCCAAAAAGAAAAGGTTTTTGGCGTCGCATTGCGACTGGCAATGAAAAGGTCCATTAAAAGAAGGCGAAGCGTAAAATGTGTCGGGTTTTGGACGCCCAGCCATTAAGATTCTTCGCAAATCCGAATATTAATGGTATGAAGCTTATGCTCTGTATTTGGTCGGACCAGTGTGGCGTCGCAGAAGTTCACTGAACATGAACAATACAAAAAATGGGTCGACTCCGAAGACGAGTCGTTCTTCGGAGCTAGTATTCAAAAATTGTCAGAAAGATGGGAAATAGTTGTGGTCAGCGATGGATATTACTTTCAAAATAAATTCGTGAATTTCGAACAAAAAAAAAACATTTTTAATTCAAGTTCCCTAGGTCAGCAAACAAATTTGATATTGACAAATCAAAGTTTGCGATCCTAACAACAAACAAGAAAGAACGCTACAGACAAGTGGTCTTGACTACGAGATATGCTGATCCTAACGACTAGACTAAATATTATAGTTTTAAAATATTTTTTATAGAACACTCAGAAAGGTGAAAGAGATTTGTATAAGGGCTACCACTTTTATCGGGGTTCGATCTAGAATTAGAATATTTTATAACGATTAACGTAAGGTGGATCAAATTTGGTGTTCCTAGTAAAAATTCCAACATAAAAAATTTGTGTACGCATGGTAAGTGTCCTTTGGGGAGGAGGGTTTAGTATTAAATACAAGGGATCTGAAGCATGAATAAAAGAATCTAAATATGTAAACTTAAAGGCTTTAACTCTTATATTGTCTATGATCTTGATTTTTAAACGGACAGCAAGACAGACGGACAGTCGAACATGCCCATACTTTATAGGGTTTGTCTCGACACCTACTGCCTGTTACATACATTCGTATGTGAACAGGGTATAAAAAATATCTAACATGACTACGTTGAAGTACTGTGTTTCTATTCAACTTTTATTAAATAAAATAATCAGCAAAACTTCTTCAATTTAATGCGTTAAAAATGTTGACAAAAATCACAATTAGAGCTGCTACGTTTATATTTTCATAAAATTTTAAAGGCTACGAGAAAACCAAGCTGCGTTGTGAACATCCAATAATTCTTCAATATGGAACTCAAATGGTTTCTTAATTTCTAAGCTTATTTTTGAAGTGTACTAAAAATTCGGTTTGGTTGCAACAAATATTTTTTCAAGTATTCTTTTTTCCCAGTTTTTTTTTTTTTGCAACATTTCTCTTATTGAGAAACTTATATGCTTGAAGCATCACTCAAGTGTAGTTTGCTGCTTAGATTTGAATATTTAGTTTTGGCTTAAATTGTTTTTGTTTTAACTTAAAATAAAACTTCTCCTTTTCTAGCTGAAACGAAATAAGAGAAGCAACTTAAAATATCCTTGTTTCTGCTTGCAAAACTGAAGTCTAAAAAATTTAAAAAAGAGTGATTTAAATTTTGCGAATAATTTCCGGTTTAAAATTTTTGCCTGGTGTCAAACTACGCGAAAAACCAACAATAAAGATAGCATCGCTGAAAAAACCCACGGCTAAAATAAACAACGAATAGGAAAAAGCATCATCCACATCGCACTCCAAACCATCGTCATACAAAGGCTGAAAAATGCAACCAAAAAGCTCGAAGCGGCTGAAGACTTTTGCATAATTTTCATAAAATCGATGCCACGGAACTGAACCAAATTCAATTTCCATTAAGTGCATCTTAAATGTGCCAATATGCATGCCGAGCTACTTCACATATCAGCGCTGTGAAGCAGATGCTGACTAGGCTGATGGATATTTGCTATTTTTTTGCCAATCATAAAAAAAAAAAAAAAATACTATTCATAATTTTCAATGGGGCTTAAGTGGTGTTCCAAATCAGCCGACAAACTATAGGTGGAGAGAATTGCAGTTAAAGCATTAAACTATTTTCAAAAAAGTATCACTCGAAACATGAAATTCCCTAAGCACGGGGAGGAAAGTTAGAAGATTCAAGTAGTAACATGTTGGCAGTGGAACATACTGCTTAGGAGACAAAAGGTGTGACCTAGCACGGAATAAAAATATTCAATTTATATTAGGTGCTACGCAATACAAATCTGGGATCTTTCAGAAATCAGAAATATAAAACTGAGCCAATTCTATATAAAGAAAATTTTTCGGAAGCTGCAATCTCACGCTCCGTAAATTAGAACAAGAAAGAACGTTGCAGTCGAGTGTACTTGACTTCGAGATACTATGTTCCCTCATTAAAGCTTAAATTTATAAAGGGGATATGTTGCTATCTTAATCCGTGTAGTAAATTTTATTGGAATTAGTATAAGATACATCAATTTAGCATTTCTATCTTTGAATTTCATATGAAATGTAGCACAAATATGTATGTGGATTACCTCATCTAGTAGACCGGTCGGGAACTAAATAGAATGTTTGATAAGGATTAATGTAAGGTGTTCCAATTTTTGTACTTTTTGCAAAACTAACAAAATGCACAAAATTTTTCCATACAAAAGCTTTGAATATGAAGTACTTTGCATGGTGCGTAACAACTCCACTTTAGGGAGAAGAAGTAAGCACATTCTTTGAATACAAATTATCTGAATAATTTTCTTATATTCTTCTCATAATCTATTCTTTCTTATAATCTCTAAGATCTCTATTTTCATAAAAGTTTTCCTTCATCTTTAAGGACATAGTTGAACTGCTAGGCTATGCTAGACTCAATGCAACATGAAAGAAATAGAGCACACGATCCACATCATGGCTGTCTGTTCTATATTCATGGAACACAGATTTGCTTTACTGGGGAAATCGTTGGCAAGTAACACCAGCCTAAATGGGAGCAATTGATTAGTATACCAAATCTTTTTAAATCAAGCTCTGGAATATGGGCGCATAATTTTAACTGAATATACCACTGAATACACCCTCAATATGTTGACTGTGCCATTTGGCGAGTCTACTTAAAAGAAAATATTTTTGAAGTGGCTCCAGTTCTGCACAGAAGTCTAAGAATATGTTAATGAAGATGCACGCTCTAGAGGACCCAGCACGTCAACCTTGAGACAGTGAAAAAAACTGATGTGGAGTACCAAACACTATTGGAGAATTTGGTGTGGATCTCGGCAGATTGCTGTCTTGTGCCATGCAATTTTTTCGCATGTTCTGGGCATATTCCGAAATCGCTAAATATTGACCAAAAGAAAAATCGCATGAGCAACGCTTAGGAGCTGTTGTATGATATCAACGATGACCTAGTTTTCCTCAAAAGGAATATTACTAGTTCCGAAACATGAGTATATGGTTTTGATGTCAAAACAAAAATCCAATCATCTCCATAGAAGCGTTCAGACGAGCCAATACAGAAAAAAGTACGTCGAATTCCATCAAATGTAAAGGTTTTGTGGACACTGTTCTTGGATGACAATACCGTGGTGCATTGTGAGTAGTTGTTAGAAGATTTTACGGTAAATCAGAAATATAAAATTAAAGCAAAACGAAGAAAACTTCCGGATTTTTGGCAAAACAATGAATGTTGCTCATTTTAAAAACAAAACCGTAACCAAAACCGCCTCAACCAAATGTATTCTCAGGACTTAGCCCCTTACAAATTGACCAAAATTCAAAAGACCCATGGCAGTACGGCGTTCTGCCATGATTGATAGCTGGAAGAGCTCAAGGCCATACCAAAACAAGTAAGGAAATACAGTCGGGCGTAACCGACTGTAAGAGGCCCTGTACCAGTTCAGGTCGCCTAACAAACATATTAAATGTTTCCCGAGCTTATGACCAAACACATGACCACTTCTCACTGCGCGAATATGAATGAAAAGAAAAGGGGGGTTGTTCAAATTCAATTGCTTATAAAATCGCCATTTATTATCCGATTTTGATGAACTTTTTGGATTTTTGCTTAGAGAGACGTTATCTCTATATTGGTACACTCAATTTTTTTTGTGCCGAAGAAATTTTCACCCTAAGGGGTGATTTTATGGGGAAGGGGGGGGGAGGGGCAAAATTTCAAAATAAACTTGTGAAATTCCGGAGCAATCCTAGTCGAATGCAAAAAACACGAAGTCTCTATCTATTACCGTTTCCGAGATCCTTTCGTTCATACAGACGGACAGACGGACAGACGGACATGGCTATATCGACTCCTCTTTCATTCCTGACCATAATGGTGGTAACTTTGGGGGGTCTCCAACCATTATTTCTACCTGTTACATACATTTGCACAAACCCAATAGGCTCTTGTACCTTCGGTACAGGGCCTAAAAAGCGCATATCAGAAGTGCTTTGAGTATTGGAAAAAGCGCAGGCACAAGTGTATTTTAGCTGAGGGGAAATTATTTTGAAGAATAAATTAATGTTTTTCGAGAAATAGTTTTTTTTTAACAAACCTCGTGTAACAAAATAGCTAACCAAGCAGATAAACATAGACCGACACTACTTTCACTTTTATTTTTAGAAAACCAAACGCGGCACATAACCCAATTTCAAGGACATTTCCAATAATATTTTCTCCGAAAACAAGTCCACAATAAAAAATGTTTTTAATAATTGCAACCTCAAAACAAAATCCAGCGAATGTAAACAAAAATAAAAGAGGACCACCACTGAATAACAAATAAAATATTATTATTCAAACAACTCGCATGGAAAATTAACTTTGTAAAAATTTAGTCCGGCCTCATCTCTGTCAGCCTTCCGTGCTGCTGCTGCTACTGCTGCGGCGGCTGCCCATATTGTTGCTGCTGACGCTTTTCGGCTAGTTTATGTTTTTAATTACCTATAACACGAATATGATTTCCAATTTGATTCCAAAAATAAAATCAAATCAACGACAGCTCAACGTTGCAGACACAGACATACTCGCGTCTATATCTTTCTTTTTTCTTTCAGATACTATTAGCCAAATGGCCAGCCAGATTCATATTAAAACGAATATCATCTGCGAAATCCATTTGCCAACATGTCAACGTGTTTCGCTTTTCTTTTTTTTTAATTTTTTTGATTTGTTTTACTAATTTATTTACGTCACTAAACACAATTTTATGATAATTTAAATATTAAACAGCGGTAGACAAAAAAAAAAACAACAAATTTTCAATTTTATTCAAAACACACGCGTTTCGCAAGAAAAAAAGAAATTAAAATATTTAATTTATTTGAAAACGTGCTGGGAGTACGCGCTTGGCGCCCTTAAACAGTTAAACAGGAAGACTCAAAAAAACAAAGAAGACCCTTAATACACTACACAAACTTTTCTTAGCTTACATTTGAGCTGCGCTTTGTGCAAACGTGAAAACGTTTGATTTAATTTAAAAAAAAAAAAAAAAAAACAATTCTAATCGTGTAGCGATTTTTCGTCGCGATCGCGTAGACGCGATCCTCTCTCGAACGATATGTAGCGAGCGATCGAACGGGCAAGAGAGACATTAAGCGCGAACGAGCATTTTTTGAAAGAGAGACTAGAGTGTGCGGCAGCCAAGACAGCAAGCAACAAACAGCGCGTGCAAAGAGTTAACGCTGAAACAAACTAATGAAGAGATCGAGAGATCGGAGAGAGAGAGAGAGCAAAAAAAGTTAAGTAACGCGCGTATGAAAGCGAGAGTTGAAGAACGCGGAACGGCGACAACGAGCAGCGTTAAGACGCAGCTTAAATTTTACGATCGTGCAACGAATTAAACGCTGCGCTCTCTATTGGCTGTTTCTCTTCTGCTTCTTGGTTTTTCTTTTTATTAACCGTTAATGTTGCTGCTGCTTTTCGTAACTGCGACAGCGGCGGCAATTGCTGCTTCAGCTGCTGTTGCTGCTTCTTCTTCTTCGGTTGCTACAACGTCTGCTAGCTCGTTTGCGTTCGCGGTTCTTAGCATCGCGGCGTATACCCAACGACTATTGGCCACTGACGCAGCAAGTCTTCTGGAGACCGTAAAAACCGAATTTGTGACAGAGACGAGAGTACGAGAACGAGAAAACGAGAAGTAAAAGAACGAATAATGTGCGTACGACAGACGACGACGTACGACAGACGACAAACACGCCGAAGTGTCAGAAAAGACTTCGAAAGCGTCGCGTCGCGTCGAGAAAAAAAAAAAAAAAAGCAACAACCAACTAGAAATTACACGAAGCGAAGAGCAACTCCCGATTGCAGTCAAGCGCAGCAGGAGATGCTTTTACCTTGAGCTTTTCGGCTGACACCTTTAACACCATTTTCGAACGGAAAAACGAAAAAAAAAAAAACAGAAAAATAAACACAAACAAAAAAGTGCACAACATAAAAGCATGAGAACTGTAAAAAGCTGCGCCGTGAAGCTTCGAAAAAGCACACAAAAGCGTTGAGGTTCTGCGTACTGAAGGTCAGCGCGAGAGTCGTCGACGAGACGAAATAACGCATGCAACAATCGTATCGCACGTGGAAGTTCGAAACTATTTCGCATGGAGAGCGCGATAAATGCCGGGCGAGCAAAAGCTCGTTTGGAAAAGCTTTGAGAGCAAGCGACTGCGAATGTTCGTTCGCAGTCGTTTGTGACGTCTGCCCACGCATGCAAACCGAACGCAGGACATGAAACCAATGGAATGATGCTCATAAAGTAGCTAACATGTACTTAGCTATGCATGTGTGTGTGTGTGTAGATATTGTCCGTGTGTGTGTGTGTGTGTATGAAGCAGATGTGCAAAAACGCCGCATCTTTCGAAATTCCAGACTGCGCAGTTCCAGCGGGAATTGCGCCAAAGCTAACGCGCTTACCGAGATATCCTAACGGATAGCACTGTAGCGGATTGTCATACCGCACCATTAATGAAAGTAATCCCAACAACAGCCGAAACAGTTCACACAATTAAATACTAAAAAATTAAAAAATTATCAAATGAATAATTTTTTTAATTTGTATCATTATATCAAGGATGGGATGTTCATTTAAAACACCTAAGCCGACCAGGGAACAAAACAATCTAAATTAGAAAAAATCTTGAAGACTCCACGTTTTATAATCGCCAAGATACCGTTATTCAAACAGGTAGGGTTGAAAAAATATACTCATCGCAGTATATAGCAACAAACACATTGTCCAAAAGATGAATTACAATGAAACTTAAGACAAAACTGGTAGAACTTAAAAATGAAGACATTGGAGATTTTCTTCAAAACACGGAACCAAACTTCAATCTGCATGGCACATAAATTCTGTATAAGACATAAAGGCAGAGTAATAGTTGAAGTGTTTACTACGCACAAAAAGTTTTTGCACTTTTCATTGTGTAATAAGGAAAAAGAAGACGATTTTGCTCCGGATACACCATGCCAACCTAGCCCGCCAATGTCACCAGTAAAACTTTCTGTGGTTCAAAATTAAATTAAAAATCAAAAGCATTAATTGATGCGAGAACTATAATAAAAGTCCCAATAAAAGTCCTTAGTCTGTAGTGAATAAGAAGAATGCTTCCATCACTTGATGGTGTCATGTTTCCAAGCCATCAGTTCGGATTTCAGTAAGGACATGCATGAAAAAAGGATTCTGGCAGTAAATGAAGAAAAACCAGCATGGAAGAGGTTCTAGTTGCCGATAGTTCAGATATAATAGAATTTTTTTTTTATTTAGTTAAACATGAAATATTTCAAACCTAATTCTGCAGTTCTGGTGGATGGACTATACAGGCTTGACTATTTAATGGTCCATACCATCTAGTTAGCGCTTCAGTCTCAGCTAATGCAGTAAATTACATCAAAAGGGTCGATTGGGTGGCGTATATATGGTTCGCTCGGTCTATTCAGACGCTGACCATAGCCAGACACGACGTCCGTTCATAACAAGCTGCAATGTAGGCTAAACCTAAAATATTATGAAAAGCGTCCTTTATATACGAAATCTTAACGAAATGTTACAACTCTCAGGCAGTTGTACCAATTTGGATGATATTTTTTTATTAGAAAAAAATTTTGTGTAAGTTCCTATATAAATTTATTCATAGCTTGCTTCTAGACGCGAAAACTTCTGTACACAACTCGAACCGAACGTAAACCAATTCATCGGTGGGTATGGAATAATGTAAATAATATATATAATATATATATATATATATATATATATATATATATATCATGAGGATTCCAGAATATATGTAAACAAATGCATCGTATGGCGGCTGTCAAGCCTTATTTTTCTTTTTTTTTAGTTACAAATTTTAAACAAATTTAAAATACCTTTTTACCCAATGGGTACAGTGCAAACAGTGAATATCACTCAATTATGTATTATAGCCTCGAACAACTTCCGTATGGCACCGCAGCAAATAGTTGCTTCAAACTATTACGTTCCCTCGATGCATTGCCTTAGTTTACTGAAGTCATCGAACTTTTCATGTGCATAAAAATAAAGACAAATTAACGAATTCCACTGTGCTTGCGTCATGGGCGCCGGATTTGCAGCAAAAGTCACAACGGCATCAATGGACAAAGTGTTTGGCTTCCGTATAAACGCAGTCGTGTCGTCAACGTTCTGGTCTACTCCATCAGTGGTGGACAGTTCGCAACAGGGTTTGAACATTTTCTGCCACAACGAGTTGTATACATTTTGTACTGATTCTTCCTCGTTGTCAGCCATAATCTTGCGTCGTTTTGCCAATTGTTCAACGCTTGCGCTGCTAACAACTGGTCCTAGTTTTGTTGATTTCTTAGCAGTTTTTTGCAGCTTACGACTTTGCATGACCAACAAGAATTGACCGAGTGCAACCGTACATTGGGTCAGACACAGCACGAGCGGAATACAGCCAACACTGTGCACGGCATCGGCCATGTAGGCATAAAGATCTATAATGACCAGATCCGGCAGTATAACCCACTTTCGCAGTTGCAACAGCTTGCGTCGCACCTGATCGATGTGGCGCGTGGTGCTATATGTATAAGAATTGTTTAGAATTTAATTTATTTTATATGCCAGTTAATAAAACTTCTTACACAATTATAAAACGTTGCAGCTGACAGCGAAAAAGTGGCTCCTCGTCGAAGAGGTTGCGCAATTCTTTACTGTGTTCTTTGGTTACTAATAGCACAAATTTACCATTTTGTATGGCACGCAGACAGAGCTGTAATGTGTATTTAAGTAGTTTTTATTGCATTGAGTACAATTAGTTTAATTATTTACCTTGTACATCTCGCGCTCGTAGTTTGCTGCGGCTGCCGCGAAGTAGAGAAATCTATTTATGTTCTTTGGTTTTGTATCCATTTGGACGACGCATTTGTTTACTATTGCTGCCAACCTTAAGTGCTGCTAATATTTTTATAAAATATAAATGCGCCAATAAGATTCGCGAACATTTTCTTTTCTTTGGCGGTTGCGCGCCTTTTACTCATCTTCTTATTAGTCTTCTTCTTACGATCGTTGTACGTACAAGAAATACTGTACAGATGTAGTAACACCAAATGAAAGAGACATGCCATACTGTTTTAAGGGTTTTAAATAAATTATTAACTTCTATTAATAATGTATTTAAATGAGGAAATTTTAGAGAAGGAACCGTAACGCGAACTTTGAAATATCATAATCGTATAACTGATCTTCAAGAGTGTTATTTAGCAATGTGTTCTTTGAACCTTGAAATAAGTTTAAAAAAAAACATGTTTCATATAAGATCCGATGCAGTCTCTGCGTATAAATGTTAAAAAGCATAGGACAATGTCTTGTATTAAACAAACTGGCGCCACAATCGCATTTTGTCCTGTAAATAATTAATTTTTGATTGAAAAATTAAACAATTTAATAATGGAGGCTTTACTGTTTTACGGAAACCCCGCCTGTATAGAATAAACTGCACAGTTGCCCTTGCACATAAGTGCGAGTACGACAGAGTATTTGTCGCTATTTTAAACATTGTTGATTGCACTTTGGACTTAAATGCGACAATGATTCCCGGCGCTTATCAAGGCACATGAACTGTAAAATCTTCCGTAAACAAACAAATCAAAGAACAAGGGTTCAATTCCATTGTCTAGCGAAACACTTTATTAGGCATATGTATGAGAAATAGAAAAAAAGTGGTTAATAACTTTGAACTTACTTAGCTACTGTTCTGAAACGCATAAATGCAAAACTCTGTGCAAATGATTCTCCCTTTTGTAAAAACAAATATCTAATATAATTTAAGGCATCATGCGCAGCGCGCCATCCAGACGTATGGTCTCACCGTTCAACAGCGGATTCTCATAGATGGCTTGCACAAGATGCGCATACTCCGACGGTTCGCCCAGACGCTGTGGAAACGGCACTGTCTTGGCCAAGAAGGAGCGCACCTTCTCCGGCAGCGCAGCCAACATCGGCGTATTGAAGAGACCCGGCGCAATGGTGCAAATGCGTATACCTTGTGTGCTGAGATCACGCGCTATGGGCAGTGTCATGCCCACAACAGCTGCCTTCGATGCCGAGTAGGCAGCCTGACCGATCTGCCCATCATAGGCAGCAACAGATGCAGTATTAACAATAACACCACGCTGTCCATCGGCATTCGGCTCATTGACGCCCATTAGACCGGCAGAAAGACGTATAACATTGAATGAACCAACCGTATTTATGTTGATAACACGTTGGAAATCTTCCAAGCGATGTGCAACATTCTTGTTGAAATTGTATGTCTTAATCGCAGCTGCAGTGCCGGCGCAGTTCACAGTCAAATCAAGACGTCCAAATTTATCCTTGGCCGTTTGTATGGCATTGCTGACATCCTGCTCCGAGGTGACATCAACGGGTACAAAGACAACATTATCACCGAGCTCTTTGGCAACATCATGGCCCTTGGAAGTCGACAGATCGGCGAGCACAACGCGTGCACCTTGCTTGGCGAGACGTTCCGCAGTGGCACGACCCAGGCCAGAGGCACCACCAGTGACAAGTGAAACTGTGTTCTGCAATAGAAATAATAAGAATGTACAAAATATTAAACGACTTATTGATTGTGTAATAGCTTTCAATGTTTGGAAAAAATATAGTTTTTACTTTGATATAAGCAAGCCAAAAATTGAACTTTGTACCGCAGCACAAAAACAACAATAATCCAAGGGGTTAGCCAAACATAGCAATTGCTGCATTTAATTTCCATTTTATAATACTTATTTGTGTAGTGTTATATGCGCCCACTCACCTTGATCATGTTATTGCTGCAACGAGTGTTATTAACAAACTAAACTCTGCTTTGCAGGAGAAAGCAATTCGATTTATGTTAAATAAGAAGTAGAAACGCCGGCAAAGCGCTACAAGTGCCTCTAAATTTTCAACGCCGTTCATTAATTCAATACAACGCCGTTGTTATTAAAAATTAAAGGCACCGTAGCTTTGCACACATATGTTTTTTTTCTACTGAGCTCAAGCGCAGCAGGAAATTTAAATTGTTAGCATTATTATTTTTGCTCTAAAACTAAAAGTGATTGTATTTCTATAGACTTATATGAATGCTAACTAGGCAAGAACAGTGGATTACACAAAAAGCAACGTGCATCACGCGGGGCGCAACGTGATTTTTTGTTCGGCGTAAAAAGAGCTACACGCGCTCTATCAAAAAAGTTATTCGCCAAAAAGCAACCAATTGCACGATAATTAATTACGCGTTAGCTACAGAATATGCTAACAATAGGCCACAACGCTGCAGAGTAGGTGTACATATTTATTTATACAAAGCTGTAGTTCAATTTCAATAACAAAATTATGCTATTGCAGTGTCTTACAACGGAAACAAACAACCGGCGCAGGATCGCCTCAAGCGCCTGCAAACCGATTTGAAAAAAATATACAAAAAGGACGAAACTACACCAAAACCACAGCGCACCCATCATCATAACAAACGCAGCAATGCAGCCATATTTGACGGACCAAGCACCAGCAGCGGCATTGTTAGCAGCAGCGCTCCAGTATCGCAGCGCCTCAGAACGCAACTAAAACGCGAATTGGAATCACCGGACCAAACCAGACAATTAAGTGATGACAAATGCTACGACAAAGCAGTCGAAATTGCAAGCATTGACCAAGATACTGCCTTGAAAAATATATCCTGTCGCTTATCGCAGCAAATACAACAGCGACGCAAGCCCAGCTGCACCGTCACAAGCAGAAGCAGCACCATAACCATCACACAAGCTGCCACCGACAAAACAAAACCGGCTATACAGGCTGCCTCATCAACTACTGCTTCAAATAAAAGAACCGTGGTTGAGAAACTAAAGCATTTTTATCGCAACTCAATAAACGGCGGCAAAACTGCGCAAACCAGATCACCCAAACGTAGAACACTCGAAAATATCCAAACCGACGACGAAGGCATCGCCACCACAAGCGACTCATCGCCAAAAGTGCAACGCATAAATATCAAATCGCGTTTGACATATGCGCGTTCAAAAATTAAAAGTGCCTGGGAAAAACCGAAAGCGCTCATCGACTCCTTCAACAAGCTAAACAAACCAAATGCAACAAATGGCTCTGACAGAAATATAGGCAAGTAAAATGTAATTTTTTTTATTGCTTTTAATATTTATTTTAAACTTTTTCATTTGCAGCAACCAATCGCCTGCAACTCCTTCGCACCAAATTGCAAGAACAACAACAAGAAAGCAACAACAACGAGTCCAGCGTTAATTTTGTGAGCGCGCAGCGTGGCACGGCAGCTTCTACGAGTAGCAGCGCAAACAACAACAACAACGGCATCTCCAACATAAACATCGACGGTACGTATATAATGAATCCAAGTTTAGTTTATTTGTACAAATGTGCAAAGCACACGTTAAATTTTCTCAAATTTCAATGAACATGCAGCTGCTACAAGTCTATCTAGACGCATTGAAGCACAAAAGACTGCCGACCACAGCTGTAAAAAGCCGAGTAAGCCTAGTCGTTTATCAGTAAAGCGTTTATTTAATAAACTATTGGTTGAAATTGGAAATAGAAATAAAACAATACGAGAAACCAATGCGACGCAGTGTATTCCAAATCAGTTGCATTGTTTATATAGTTCAATTGAATTTATATAAATGCAGATCTCCGATTTGTCATTACGTTTTTACACAGTGTAATGTGGGCTACTTCAAAGAAATCATTAACCATTTTGTAGACAGCTCCAGTCGATTTCTTTAGTTCTGTATAAAGAGTACAAAGCGTGCAACAGTCGGCGCAAAAAACGGATATCCATTTCTTCGACTGTACAAGCCAGTTCGTACAACACGGGATGAAATCGTTTGCACAGTTCCTTGGCAGTAAACCACCCACCCACCGCCACATTAGCTATTCGCATTGAAAAATTGAGTTGTCTATACTTCTCTTGATTGATTATACCCGCCAATAGAGATTGCTTTATTGACTCACATAATTAAAAAAGTGATTTCACAGATTAAAAACAGATTAAAAAATCTAAACTTAAAGTTTGAAACTTATGGCCACCATTTTGTGATTGCGCACATTTTTGAAATTTATTACATCAGCTGTTTTTTATTTACGTTTTTGATTTCTAAGATTTTATTTGTATTGAGTTGCAACCCTGGAATGTTTTTTTAATTTACTAAATGGTCAAAGTTGAACGAACATCAGTCGAAAGCGGGTAGAACCAATTGTGAAAAAAAAGAAAATATAAAAAGTTGTTATACGCTTTAAGTGTATGGTGAAAAGGGTTTGTAATTAACTTATATATAAAAAAGTCCTTTAGTTTTATACTGGTTTTATTTGAACACATATTCCTTGCCTGTCCAAAATCTGAACGGATTAAATTACTGCTAACCGTCATGTTTTTGCGCGTAGCAATCTATTCTATACGCGCGCGCGTCGCAAATTTTGTAAAATTCGGAGCATGTGTCCGTTGGCGATTTTATTTAAAGCGTTTCGTTGCACATATTTGCGCGCTTTCTTCGTAGCACACACCTTTTCGCCTATTCCTTGCTTGCTGGTACGTAGTGCCACCAGCACACGTCAGCGGTAACGAATCGCCAGGACGTTCCTTGACTGCGTTAAAGTTTGTTCATGAATTTAGTTCTATTGTGAGCAAATACGGCGCTCCTCGGCTAACAAGTAACTTGCTGCACATTTCTTCTTTTTTTTTTTTTGAAACTCAGAAATTTGAAAGTTTATTAAATATATCGCTCATGCATAAACATAACAAACAAAAAAAAAAAAAAAACAGAATCGCTCAGTATACAGATTATTTCGTAATTTTGATTTATTTGAATATTTTTTTAATACATTTCATGATCTATGTAGAGATTGAACCAATGGACTGGGAGCCAATGAACGAGGACGAAGGTGCAGTAGGCTATAAGCCAACATCGTCCACACCACCGCCGCCGTCACTGGCTTCAAAGCCACAAGGACAAGAAGTAGCAGGAAAGGACGAAGAGAAAAAGAAAGATGACGATTTGGACTATTTTGCTGATGTTGACGACGACGACGATGATGAGCAATCCGATTTTGAGTTCGACTTCGAGCGCGAAGAGGACGACAATTGCAATAAGGCCGAAGCCTCCGAGTCAATTATGCGTACCATAATGAAAGATTTGGTAGCACAATTGAAACGTGATGAGACTCACTCTTCGCTGCCGAATTGGAAACAGGATCACATGTATTTTGTACTCGATACAAATGTGCTGCTTTACTCTTTGATTTTCGTGGAGGAGTTGACGCAGATCTCTCTGTGCGACACTGCTGGGGGTATGCTCTATATACCGTATGTTGTCATACGTGAACTAGATTCTCTGAAGGAGCGTAAGGACAACGTCGATGTACGCCAGAAAGCCATGCGCGCTATACGCTATTTGAATACAAAATTCGATGAATCGCATGATATACAAGGTGAGTTACCAAATTTATTTTGCACTACTATCAAATACCTCAATCAATTGCAATTTATTATAGGCCAAACTGCGCAGGATGACAAGCAACACGGCATAATAATCGACAACCATGATGATCTCATAATAAACTGCTGTCTACAGCTAAAGGAGAAGATTCAACACATGATGCTCCTCACTGACGATCTGAACATGTGCTTGAAGGCCAAAGCTAATCGAATTCCCGTGTCAACCAAAGCGGATTTGGTGGCAAAATATCCCAAGGAGTTTATAGCACTGACGAGCAACTGATAGATTATATTTTTGTTTAATTTTACACTGTTTTGTGTATAAAGAACAAACACACCTACTCGGCTACAAAGTAGTAGACACGAATTCGCATTTTGATACAAATTATAATATTATGGATAATTGCGACAACTCAAACATTAACGACAAAATGTGATAAACGAAATAAGAAGATATAAAATACATTAAATATTAAACACGTCGAAGAAGTCTGTTAGTGAAAATAAGCGTTGAATTACTGATAAATATTATTTTAAACACTGTTCGAGTACGAATTAAGTTTGCCAACTAAATGAATTCAATATTACAACTAAGAAAGGAGATATCATTTAATTTTTCACAATTCCAATTCAAAAGTAGAACATTTCTTCAAGCTGCAAGTCGGCAAAATTTGACCTCGCTCGGCCATTAACAAATTTGAACAATATATTTCGGTTCAAGATATTATTTTCATTTAAATTCATTTCATTTAAGAATTCACATACTATGTAAAGATATTCGAATAAATGTTAATTTCATAATTAAAAAGAAAATATACAAATCCAGGTTTTAAATTTCTTTTTTTATGATACTCCTCACAAGTATTAAAAGAAGGCAAATGTGAAATTAACAGGACACACAAATTAAAAGGCGAAAGCGAGAAATTGGCTAACGGCACGATGAGGAACCAGCCAACACGCCTTTTAACAAAAGACCTTTCGACCATCAAATTATTACAACAACATGGAGTTATGGTACACAAATTTGGTACACCAATTAGAAGTTCTAAAATACTCCAATTTAAATGCATTTAGGAGTCTTATTTGATGTGTTTAAGACGTCGCTCGGACAACTCTCCTAACATTAGCAAACATGGAAGATCTATCATTGTTTTTTAAAACCGTTGACAAGTTTAAAATCCTCCCTAAGGAATTCAAAAAGAGTTTTCTAGTAACTCAAGTGCAGTTCAGGATAGACTTTTAAATTAGAAAATCGAGAAACTACAAATTGGGAGCCAGACATTAATTTTAATTGAAAGACTAACCAGTTGAAATTATAATTCCTTGTTTTAGTAAAATCTCAATCGGTAATGACCAGTAAATTGAAGAGTTTTACCACAGATTGGGGGCCAGAAATCAGTGCTAGTAAACCAAAGTAACAAACATTTGCTGGTTGATTGACCAAATTAAAATAATGCCACAAACTGTCACTATTTACTGGTAAAAACATGAAAATTCTTTTTGATTTTATCAGTTTTGGCTATACTTTGGTCGAAATATTTGCAAATTTGTACTAATTTCTACTTTATTTGGCTTCCGGCGTCGTCACGTACCATTTCCGATGCTTTGTCCACGACTGAATCAATAGATACAACCAGCTAAAATAATCCACTATTTTTTTTTTAAATACACAAAAAGTACAAATCCGGCCTCCATAAAACTTGTCGCGTAGATCTTTATTGTCTTGAATCCAATAACCAAGGAAAAGATAAAAGGCATCTATAAATATTTGCATTTGAATTGATTTCATTTTAAGAAACTTCGGTAGAACCGAAGCGCTAATACCACTTACGATGAACTTCAAATTTAATGGCTGCTGTGAGTGGGTTGGGAGCTTTCTATCAGAGCAAGCCCATTAGTAAATGTGCTTGAAGTGATTGGGTTTTGATTAAAATGATATCTCATATCTAAAAGCTTGAGCTGTTCTGGAGTATAATTTATGAAGTTTAAGCTGCGCCCTGTAAAGCGTTGCAAACACTTTGTATAAATTATAAAACCGTACACAAACAGTGTGTGTACCGTATGAAAAATGTTTTAAAAATAATTCTGCTTGTGTAAAAACTGCATAAGTGCGAACGAGATGGCGCATATTTCCTCTCTTTCTTGTTTATGCAAAATTTGCACCCAAGACGCAATTGAAACCGTGGAACTGAATTAAAAATCGACTAATTTTCTTTCGGTTCTGGTTCAAACGCTTTGCATTGTTCGCAACGTAAAGTTGTCTCGAAATGAACATCTCGAAATCCGGCAGAAATTTTTAAGTGGAAAAAACGAGTTGCTATTTTACAATTTTTATTGATCTTGCATATCCAGTCGTAAAGAGGTATTTCTAGTATTTATTTTTTAAATATAATATATATATTATCTGTTATTGGAATAAATAATACAAAACAAATTAAAATCAGACACGCATTAGCCTGTCTGTTGGTTAAAATGGATAAAAAAAAACATAATTGCTAAAACTAAGCTTAAGCAGTACAAATGGTGTGTGAGAAAAAACTGTTGAAGCGATCCTTGTTGGCATGTTGTCTCGCTTCGATTCTCCTGATCTCACCACCACACCTCCTCAGACTAGGGCTGCGGGTGTAGCTGCATGCGTTCCAGCTGCTCGGCCAGTGCGCGCTGCTCGTTGGTCAGTCGATAGATCTCTTGTTGCTCTTCCTGCGTGAAGTTCTTGCGCTTGGCACGATACTGCAACAAACGCTTGTAGCACTCGAGTATCTCCTGGTCAATAACGTCCAGCTTGCGCTTGAGCTCAATGCGTTTAATTTCATTGGCCGCGGCAGCACGCAGATGCTTCAGTTCGCTGCTGTTGTAGTGTGCCACGCTACTGATTTCCGCGGAAACGCGCTTGATCTCGTACAGCACCTCGTCTTCGTCGTGCGGGAAATCGGCCATATTTAGTATGCCCTGTTCGATGAGTTCCTTCTTGACGCGATTCTCAATACCAATGCAATTTTTGAGCATGGACAGTGAGCGAAAATTGTTGTATGGCGTGGTCGCAGTAGACGTGTTCTCGCTACTGCTATTGCTGTGCTCACCGACAGCGGCCTGTTCGCTGGGATGTGCTATCATCTGTTCCTCGACAAGCGCCGAAACGAGACGCTGTGTCAATGGTCCTGTAATGCATTCATCCAACATGCCATCGGCCTTTTTTAGCATTGAACCTGTGCCACTGGCGCCAGCAGTGTTCGATGGCGCGCTGTTGCTGCTGCCAGCTGCTTTTAGGCGATTCGAAGCGGCAGTTGAGGCTTGTTGTATATCTTTGACATCTTCGTTAGCCCAGCCTACTGAATAGTGTGGTCCAAGCGGCGGCAACGGCGGCACTAGTGGTCCCTTGTACTGCTCTAGCAGATCGTCGATCAGACGCATATCCTCATTCGTCAATGGCATGCAATACGGCTCGACTGAGAGCCAAAATTTATTTGGCATATCATTCTTTGGCATTGTCATTTTAGGCAGCTGATAGTCATTGCGTGCACCTCCGGCGTGATTGTTCATAGCATGGCCACCAGCTGAGGCACCAGTCACTGGCAAAGTAATACCAGCCGCAGCAGCGGCAACGCTGCTGCTAGCACCTCCCGCAATTAATAATGAAGTTGCGTTCGTCGTGCCTGGCGTCACCGACACCGCACTGGTTGTCATAAAGTCCATGCTGTCGTCTGTATGCAAGGCCAGTGGACTGTTTTTGTTATGTTTTGAAAGTTGCTGTGTCTGCTTTAGTATGGTCATCGAAGATTGCTTCTTGCGCACCGTAGCCGGTTCATCACGTTTACGTTTGCCATTTGTGCCAGCAACGCCAGTTGCCGGGACGCCGTTACTAATTATGCCGGTTGCTGGCGACAGTGGCTGCTTATCCTTGTTGCGTCGATCGTTGCGTTTCTCATCCTTATCAAGGCTTTCGTATTCTGATTTGAGCACACGTGCACGCAATGCAACGCTCGAGAGCAATGTTTCCAACTCCAGTTGTATATTATCCAAGTCCTCGGCGGCCAAGTGTTCCTCCACACCGCGTTGCAGCGCAGCACTGTAGGTGGGCAGCAGTTTAACATTGTCCTTTATGCGCAAAATCGGAATTACATTGCCAAGCGTGCTAGTGCTACTAATTGCTGCAGAGCCACCAACGCCAAGCAGCTCGGGATTTGGCGATAGGGGATTTAAGGCAGCTTGTGCGGCTGCTATTTTACCACCTCTGCTAACCCCACCACCTCCGCCGCCATTTCCACCAATGCCCGAAAAACTGCCACCGACATTGGTCAGCTTTAGATTTTTACTCATATTGCCGGCCATCACAATAGCTGTTTCGATTTGTGCAGCACCGTTCAATGTAGTTGAAAATATTAATATTGCACCGAAATTAACAAAAAAAAAAACTTGTTCGCTGCTGTTCTGAGTAAAACTAGCGTCACAGCAGACTACGAAGCTGTCTTACACAGCGCACAACGGCGTTACACACAATAGCAAAAAAGAGCGTTGCCATACATTTATTTTTTGCTATTACTGAAAATTATTAACTATAGTAAATTTAGCTGATTAAATAAAATAAAATAAAAGCATACTTTTGTATACTTAACGACTGCACTGGAAAATATAATATCAAGTGCAGAAAATGTTAAACAAACATTTAAATTTTAATGTTTTAGCAGAATTATTTAAAAACATAAAACTTCGAAGGTTTTAAAAAACTATACAACGAGACTACGTATAAATGAAAGTGGAAATTGCATCGTGTAAATAAAATATTGACAGCTTATTTCGCGAGACAAGTCTGTAAAATGTGAATTAAATTAAACGTAATGAGCAACAGTCAGCCTTTAACCAAAAGCAACGCCGTTGTAATGCACAAAATGCATGCATCAGTACTCTGCGAAACAGCTGTGCGCCAAACTCTGTTTTTGTTTCTGCTGCTGTGGTTTTTGTTGTTGTGTTTGTTGTTGCTTTTGCTTCACTTCACCAACTTGAAACACGACGACGCTCTTTGTTATTTATTATTTATTTTTTTTTACTTCTGCTGTGATAAACGAACGTACGCAAGAAAGAAAAAAATTCAATGCAATTGATTACGGTATACTTATAGTATAGCTAATAATAATAATAGTTCGTCGTCGACATAACAAAAAACAAAAAAATATAATAAGAACAGACTCGACTGATTTTCTATAAAAAAAAAATATTAAATGTATACCATAAATATTAACTTATCTTGATATATGATTAAATTTAAAATTTAAAATAAAAACTTTCAAGTGTACTTAACGCAAAGAAACAAAGTGCTTAATAGATTTCTTTCGATTTGATTTGTTCTAAATAAAATGCCTGTCTTGAATGTCGTCGTCGTCATCGCCGCCGCCAAGAACCATAAAAATATTTAAGAGTTATAAATAAAAATGATTTGTGCGCGTAAAGTTATCTTCGTCGTCGTCGAAGTTATTGGAGTTAAATAAAATTCGCCGAAAATTAGCAGCAGCAGCAGCAGCACCATAAACACGTTCCGGCGGCCGTAAGTGCCAACGACAGCCAGGTGAAATTCAAGGCAAGATCAGTCCCAGCGATTCTTTATAGTTATAATATATTTGTATGTACGACATATAAGCAGTGGCTGAGCTCAATTAAAAATTATTTGTCTTGTGATGCTTGCTCATGCAGCTGCGGCATGTTCTGTTCATTCGGCTTTCAATTGGAAAGCCTCATGTTTCATCCGCCACCAAATCAATTAGTGGAATTGATGTCGTCGTTGAAGATGATTTTAATGGACTTGCGTGGGGCGTTTCACTCTACAGCGGAGACTTTTGCATTGCATTTCGACTTTAAAGAATTCAGTTTTATTTGCTTTTAATTAAGCTTTACGATTTTCTAGACAAATTTGCATTGATTTGATTGCTTAAATATTTGCTCTACGTGTAATTTCCTCTACTTTAGTTTGCGGCGCTTATCAGCAGCCGCGCGGCAGCAGCAACTTGTAGGCTAGACAACTAGGCAGGGCCAGGGCAACTGGCTGTGCTGTGCTGGCTCTGGGCCTGCAGCTGATAAGGCCACGAGTAGCAGTCATGAGTCAATAATCATACTCAACGATAAGCAGGCAGCGCGAAACATTCGATCTCCGTCGGTACGCGTCTCAAGTAACCAAAAGAAGAAGAAGAAGATTAGATATTACGATTAGTATCCGGCGGCGGAGGCGGCTGCGGCAGTCCATTCCATTCTATTCTATTTAATTGAAAGCTCATACATTCGCGTATGTACTTAGCACATAATCCATTTAATATTGCTAATCATCAATCAATTTCGATATCGTCAGCCTGCCTTGCTGTCGTCTATCGTTTGTGTACCTTGAGTGCTTGTTGTGTCTGTCAATTTACTATAATACATTGTTGTACATACGCCCATTGTTTAATCAATTATGATATCAATTCACAGGTACTCGTACCTGCACCGCATGAAGAACCCTTTTTTACCTTGGCATACACGAAACATTTGTACACTTCAGATAAGTGTCTAAAAACTTAGTAGCTGTCAAAGTGGGAAGTCTTCTAAGCTGCGTTTCGAAGTTTTATCATCTTCCAAACAGATACTAAAAGTGCTGACATAACGTGTAAACAATCAGATATCTTGCTAGAAGTGTTCTTCTTGGCTCCAATACTGATTTCAGATATATTATCTCAGCAATGGTTTATGTTCGCCGTTAAATAACGATTCAAAGTATCTTCTGCAAGGTGAGAAGGCTTCAGTTATAACTATACTCGAGCCTAATAGTTGCCAGCTTGCAAGAGTGGGATGCAGTCCTACTTGCAATTTCTCTATGTGATGTGTTGACAAAGGAATCATCAATGCCCAAAAAAGCGTAAATATCTGTCACTTTTGTTTTTTTTTCGGTCTTGTTGGAACTTTTACATCTCTGCGGATGAAAGAAGCCTCTTTAAAGTATATACATATGTACATATTTAATACGTAAGGAATGAAGTCAAGAACGTACAAAAGTGAACGAGTTGAATAAGTTCATGTTTATTTTTGTTCTTTTGTTCATTTTTATCTTTGTTCCTCTGTTCGTTTATTGTTCCTTTTCAATTAAGTGCGTACCCAAACAATGATTATAAAAAATACATAAACAGAGAAATAACAAAAGTAGATCATATAATATATAAACAAATATATAACTTTATATATTTCAATTCTAATGAGAAAAACATTTTTAAAAATTGACATGAATTGGCTTATTATGCAACGGGGTCACCAAGAAGGGAATAGTACAGAGACAAAAATAATTATAGGTTTACCATAATTAATTAAAACTTTTTATATTTTATAACTGGAATTTATTTTTAGCTACAAACTTTTTTGCGTGAATATTTTTACAAAATGTTTTCAATCCATATGTACTTCTGAATTTTCTGAAAGAGTGCGTAAAATAAAAAAATAAATATAGATCCGATTAAGTCCATTGATCCTCGTTATATCCACAGCTTTTCAGTAACGTCTTTACTAACGTCATATCTTAATGAACGGTTTGGTCTATCCATTGTGCTGACAAAATCTAAAATGCTTTATCTTAGGATCCTCAAAATTTTTGTTCCCAATTGTATTCCACTTATTGCCACTTATTCATGGAAGCGAAAAAAACCTACCCCCTAGCATGAGAAGTAAATTACCAAAATTATATTCCGGATACAGCCATATGCTCGAGTTTTACACGAATCCAATCGGAATAAGTCACCGCGTGACACCATCCACCTTTCCAATTGTTCATCCCGTCTGATACAACTAAATCTTCTGAATTTATGGACGCGTACAATCGAGCTTGTCTCGTTACTGGGTCCGACACTTGGGCTATTTGTTTTAAGTAATCTTTTTAAAAGTCAACTGATAAACCCGATTTGCTCGACTCTGTATACAAAAAGGGTACAGAATACTGAAGAAGCGGCGCAAACCTTGTAACTATTCATTGTAAAACCAGAAGAAGCAAACATGGAAACTTCCACATAAAATCTTTAAATGTAGCCGCTTGCTTTAGTTGTGCCCGGTGTCTGATCTTAACAGCTTCGCATTGGCTGCTGGCCTCCTAAATAGATACGCACTCAAATTGTTTTGTGCAAATATTTGTTTAATTCATTAAAAACCGCCGTCGCCGTTGCCGGTACACAAAAAATGAAAATATTCCAATTTATTTTGTTGATTATTAGATTTGTGTTAATGACGAAGTTATCTTCATCGCCATAGGAAACTTGGGCCACAGCTCGAATGATTCCATTTGATTAGATATGGTCTGTGGGTGATCAACATGGCTGTACTCTAAGTGCTTTAAGTTTGTCTACAAAATCAAGACAGTTTAATTTTTTTATTTGTTGCTGACAA